>OY740796.1:27328593-28810683 GCA_963514005.1 Raja brachyura
CAAAGTAGGGGGGAAGAAGGAAGGGTAGAACAAGGCACAGATGATTACAGAGGGAGAGGGATATCAACTGGTTTAATTATTGCTGGGAATACAATGCATTCAAAGTGATTTATTTCTTGCTTCCTCTAACAAAGTGATAGAAAGACTGAAAGATACAACACCTATTAATTAATTTCAGATAAATTGTAACTCTTATCAGGAGCAAGTTCAATCAGAGGCACTGAATATTTTACGCAACAACGACATCATGACATTTTGAAGAAAACCCTACATGTTTGTCAGGGACTGTTTCTTAATGGCCTGCACAATTGTGGCTGCGATCTACCCGCTGGTCTTTCTGTAATGCGACAATCTACAGGCACAAAGAACTGTCGGGGGGCATGACTAATGGCTCAAAACATTCTTTCTGCGATCCATGCAGCTTTAATGAGAGGAAGTTTATCAGCACGAAGGAACGTATACTGGAGTCCTAAACCCTGCAGAGTGCCCGTGGTGTGCAGTCAGCCGAGAGCTCATTACCAACTTCCATTTCCACTTCCTTTAGTACCGACTCTTTCAAAGCCTTTGGTGGAAACAATGAGCGTGAGCAATGGCAAGATACATATGCAGGCACTAGTACCTGCAGAGAACTGTACACAGAGGCACTGTATAAAATATAACAATCGTGGTCCCAGTGATATCAGTTCAATCTATGACAACCTTCTAGTCATCTGACTCGCTTCGTGTGGCCCTGATCAGTAAACATCAGAAGCCGTTTCATTAAGAGGAACATTACCATGTCCTCATCAGACTTTCTAGTATTCATCATTGAACAGGAGTTACATGCTGGCATGCCATCAGGTTACATTACCCCTTTTACACTACTCTTTAGGGATGCTGAGCATTCCAAATTTGTCCCTCTCACATGTACAGTAGAATTTAGGGGTTCCAGTCCATAGCTCCCAGAAAATGAAAACATCAGGAGGTAAAATGGTAAAGAAGGTGTATGGTATGCTTGATTTTATCAGTCCACACATTGAGTTTAAGAACAGGAAGTCATGTTGCAAATTTATATCACTTTGGCTAGGCCGCATTTAGTAACTGTGTGCTGTTCTGGATAGCCCACTTTAGTAAGAATGTGGAGGCTTTGGAGAGGCTGCAGAAAAGGTTTACCAGGATGCTAAAACAAGGGGCTGCAGATGCTGGTTTACAAAACATGACATAGGTGCTGGAGTAACTCAGCGTGTAGGGCAGATGAATAACTCAGGCAACCTACTCAGTTACTCCAGCACTTTGTGCCAATATTTTTTACCAGAATGCTGCCTGGATTACAGGGTATTAGCATTCCGGAGAGAATGGACAGACTTGGATTTTTTTCTCTGAAGTGTTGGTGGTTGAAGGGAGCTCTGATAGAAGTATGCAGAATTAATGAAGGGAAGATAGGGTGGACAGTGAGAATCTTTTTTCTCAAAGCAGAATGTCAAAGACCAAATGCCATAGCTTAAGATCAGAGGGGGAAAGTTTAAAGGAGATGTGTGGGGCAGGTTTTTTACACAAAGGGTGGTGGGTGCCTGGAATGTGCTGGCGGGGATGGTGGTGGAAGCAAATACGATAGTGCCGTTTAAGAGGCTTTTAGATAGACACTTGGATATAGAATCATAGAAAATAGGTGCAGGAGTAGGCCATTCGGCCCTTCGAGCCTGCACCGCCATTCAATATGATCATGGCTGATCATCCAACTCAGTATCCTGTACCTGCCTTCTCTCTATACCCCCTGATCCCTTTAGCCACAAGGGCCACATCTAGCTCCCTCTTAAATATAACCAATGAACTGGCCTCAACTACCTTCTGTGGCAGAGAATTCCATAGACTCGCCACTCTCTGTGTGAAAAAAGATCTTCTCATCTCAGTCCTAAAAGACTTCCTCCTTATCCTTAAACTGTGACCCCTTGTTCTGGAGTTCCCCAACATCGGGAACAATCTTCCTGCATCTAGCCTGTCTAACCCCTTAAGAATTTTGTAAGCCTCTATAAGATCCCCCCCTCAATCTCCTAAATTCCAGCGAGTACAAGCCGAGTCTTTCCAGTCTTTCTTCATATGGAAGTCCTGCCATCCCAGGAATCAGTCTGGTGAACCTTCTCTGTACTCCCTCTATGGAAAGAAGGTCTTTCCTCAGATTAGGAGACCAAAACTGTACGCAATACTACAGGTGCGCAGGGAATGGAATGATGTGGATCACAAATAGAGGAAATTAGTTTAACTTGGCATGATGTTCAGCACAGACAATATGGGCTGACGGGCCTGCTCCTGCGATGTACAATTTTATACGATATTACTAATACACCGCACTCCCTATTACAGACAGTCTAATGAATCAGGCTGTATGACTACCAGCTGGAGGACAGCTGCACCTCAGTGGTAGCAATCTCACCTCTGAGTCAGAAAATGGTGCTTCAAGTCCCCAGTTGAGAAAAATGATCACATAGTCCAATCCTGGTAACTGAAAAGAAATAAACTACTGATGCTGCGAGGTTGAAATAAAAACAGAAAATGCTGCAAATACTCAATGAGATTGGGATATTGCTGAGTGCAAATTAGCTTCAATATATTTAACTTTGCAGCAGTACAGCAGTAATAAAGAGCTCTATATACAATTTGCAACATAATGGGCGGCATATTTTTGCAGCGAGTAGAGTTACTGTCTCACAGTGCCAGAAGCCCCCAGTTCAAGTCTGTACATGCAGAGTTTTCCAGTTCTCCCTGTGACCATGTGCTTTCCTCCAGGTGCTCTGGTTTCTTCTACTTCCCAAAGATTTACTGGTTGGAGGATTAATTAGTTGCTGTAAATTGACCCGATTGTGTGGGTGTGTGGTAGAATTTAGGGGAAAGTTGGTGGGAATGTGGGGAGAATTAAAACATTGGGATCAATGTTGATTTTCTGTAACTTATGCTGCGCACAGCCTTGGTGGGTAGAAGGGCCTATTTCACATGTCACTATTAGAAAGATGCTGTGCCCAATATATCAAAATACAATTCTGTTAAAAGAAATGGTATAATTAGAGTACAGAGGTAAATGCCGATAAACCAACAATGTCGGAACGCAGTGCACACAGTGAGAGAAGGCCTTCAGGTCCTGGGGCCCAGAGACATGGACACCCCCCCCTCTGATGCTGACAGTATATTCTCTCCCAGGACCCTGATTGACCTATGCATCCTTCTGCATGTGAATCACATCCACATTCACTGAGTCCCACCAGCAGGAAACGTCAAAGGCACAACGGACTCCCCCATAATTGCCACTAGTAGACAATACATCTTTGATTTGGGATTTCACAACTAGGTGAGAGTGCCTGTGCTGGGTTGGCAATGCAAAGGAACATTGCGTGGCTACATACATAGCTGCCTCAGGAAACAAATATATCACTTAATTGCTGAAATCAGGACATTCAAATGAGGCCAGACATGAATGCCTAAGCTCAAAAATAAATGAGTGAGATAAATACACCCTCCCTTCCCAAGTAAACTTTACCCACAATAAGGATATGACAGAAATGTCATACTTCTACTGATGTAAGACCTTTCAAAACTGCATCCAATATGCTAACTGTTGCAGTTATTACATATAATTAATCGTTATTAAAGTGCTTATGCTCTTGCTTTATCTAGTGGTATTGATTGCACCCTCTTCGCAATACCAATTAAATCCTCTGAGCATTCTATTTAATTTCTGTGCAGTCTAACTAGAAACACAGGCAGTAATTACATCCCTGGCATTGAGGGTTGACTGCTCTAATAGTGGGATTCATAACTTCGCCAAGGAAGGGAAGCAGAGGATGAGTCTTTTGACCTGAATAAACATTGGAGATAAAGAACCGCAGCACAATTACATTTGTAACACAAACCGTTTTAAATTGGAGAGGTAGGGAAATTAAAACCAGAAGATCAAAACAGCAAATTCACTGCAACAAGGCAAAAGGCAGTTACGTATCTCCTAGATATCCTTTCTTGGATCCCACACGTTTACTTATCTTTGTATGTATGTATGTATGTATGATGTATGTGCCACATCTATTTTTGTGTTTGAAAATCTGTGCAGCCTAACCCGAGCCCTTTTGCTCAGGATTACTTTCAGGTAAACTATTTTATCTCCTCCGTGATGGTAACTATACAGTTCCAGGACTTAGAAATGACAAAGAAGAAGCATCCTTTGAGAAGGATATGCTCATTTGATGAGAAATAAAATAATTCGTGTTTGTATTTGATGTCCAGTCCGAAAGGAAAGTTTATACCACTGATCAATATCCTCGTCAAGTTCCAAGTGTAATACAGTGCAGTCTCACAGCTCCCTACTAAAGGCCTTCATGTGCTCACTGTAATATCACCAGGACAAGGTCAACCCATGCCTTCAGTGTATCCCAATCAGTCCAGAACTCACGATACACCATATAACATGTACACCAGTGTAAGACACATTATGTCTGATCAGCCACTTACTGTAGCTTCAATTCTACTAAAGAAGACAGTTATTTCTGAGTGGAACATGAATGCCTCCAGAATCTTTGACCACTGATCTTTGACCACTAGCCTTTTTCTCCTTCGACTCTTGTATCTGATGTTGTTTCCATTGCTGGCTCCATAATGGCAGCATTAAAGAAAGGACACAGGTTGTCTCCAGCAATGTCTGGTCTCAAACCTCAGTGCTGCTGAACATTAATACTGCAGTAGCCAAGGAAACAAATACTATTGGCTTGCTGTGCAGCCAACATTTACCAAACCCCAAACATGTGTATTTTCTGGCCTCACGCCATAACATTAATATGTGCACCTCATTCACCCCCCTTGAGTACCTCATGTACCCAGTGTGATACAACCAGTGCTTGTCCATTCTGCTCATTGTCTCTCAGTGGAAGCTGAGTTACAAGTCCTCCCCATGTCATACAGAGCTCTATTCCTGTGAACTGTTTGAAAGTCTGAAATGCAGCTGCGAGCTGAGTTTCCACCCAGCAGGAGATGCCTGCAACCTTGCCGCAGCCAACAAATACACCCCGCAGCTCTCCCTAACACCCGCTCAAAAGTGCGGGCTGTATACAAGTCAAACATTCATGAGCTGGGGAGGATCGATAGATGGTCAAAAAATAAATTGCTGCAGATGCTGGAAATCTGAGATTAAAAAAAGAAAATGCTGGAAACGCTCAGCAGGTCAGCCAGTGACTTTGGGGAGAGACAGACTTTCAGGCACATGACCTTTCATTCTGACTGTTCTGAGAGAAGCAAATTCACAAGGAAGACCGCTGAAGTGGACGAGAGGGGGTTATTAAAGTGTTTGTTGTACCTACGATGCATTGGTTTGTATACTTGCCGTGTGTTGGCTTTTATTTTAGCTAGTGACAAAGCACATGCCGTGGTGGTAAGCCAAAGCAAGTAGTACAATATGTACTGTTGGGGAAGAGCAAAGTCGGATTGTGAAGTTACGTGAGTCAGTCACAGACAGGCCTGGCCACCAAGAGGATGTCCCCATTGTCCACTTATCATCTTCTTCTCCTCTTTTATCTTCCTTCCCTTCCTCTTGCACAGCCAGTTAGTAAGGTTGTGTAATATAGAGCAGGCTACAAAACTGCGCAGAATTACTGTTGTTGCCTGCTCTATGTGGTCACATTCATTGCCTTTATGTTGCCCTTGTGTATCTCAGTTTTGCACCAGCAACTGTGTGGCTGAAGGACAACCCTTGATACCCAGTAGCGACTCTTGTCCGTTTCACATATATGGACAGCAGTGACTCACACAACAGCTGGTGGAAGTGGAGTCCCTTTCCATTATGGTGTATTTGCCAAGTTGAAGACTGCACCCAGAAACTGGGCCACAAAGTGAGTGCGGCACATGGTGGTATTACCAATCTGAAGCCCATGAAATATAACTTTAAGAATCGTTATCAGGGTTATCTCTCATTTAAGAATATTAAATCCTGACTCTGGTTACCAGTCTTTCCCAGACAGATACATTCCCACCCTGACCCACAAGGTGTTGGGCAACAGGTTTGGACACGGCATCAAGAGGGAATGGGGAACACAAGAGTTTAGGTAACAATCCCAAGCCCCATGACCTCCGGCAGGATCAGACTAACACAGGCAGAGGTCACCCGCCCCTTAATACATTGAGTCTTAATAAAAACTGCAGAGAATGTTGTTCCATATAAAACTAGGCACCGGGTCACTTTAGCAAGGTGCACTGCTCACTTATTGTGAACCCTGACCTTTGACAACCAATTTCTGCTGTCGTATCACTTGATCCAATTTCCCAATGAGCGAAGCCTGCAGGAAACTCCAAAACAGGAGTTGGTGGGTTTGGGGTTTCCAAGGAGGAGCGAAGCTGAGCGTTACAACAAGGCTGCACGCAGATCCCTGTTGTCTCTGAGAGGCAGCATCATCTCTGCCTGTGGCAAGAGACATTAACTCCAACACCTGCCCTTTAACAACCAACACCTGCTCTTTAATAGGAATAACTACAATTTATTATCAATACCTAACTTTCAACACTAGCATCTGTCCTTCAGTATGAATAACCTGCCGTATAACACTAATACTTAGCATTTAGTATAATTATCTGACATTTAATACCAATCTCTGTCATTTAATATCAATACCTGCCATTGCAAAAATGATCCAATGTACTTTATGAAAAGTACACAAATTTGCAGAGGAAGCAGGCAGAAAGGGTTGAGGATGGGAAGATGTGACTGGTGGCGGCAACACATTAAAGGTGGCGGAAATGTTGGCTAATGTGTTAGATTCCAAGGTTAGTGGTGTAAAAGTTAAGGCATGGGAACTTTATCCTTTTTCTGTCTGGGTGACTGGGGAGAGAGCAGACCGCAGGACAAAGCGGAGACGCGGGTGAGGGATCCATCTATGACAAAAGGAGGGAAACTATGTTTACTAAAGAAAGAGGACATTTTAGATGTCCTAGAATTGATAGCCTCATCTTGGGAGCCAATGTGGCAGAAATGAAGAAATTGAGATTAGGGGATATAATATTTTCAAGAGGCTGGGTGGGAGGAGGTGTAGTCCAGATACCTGTGGGAGTTGGTGAGTTTGTGGTTGACGTCAGTTGATAGTCTATATCCTGTGATAGAGACAGAGAGATCAAGAAAGGGGAGAGAGGTATCAGAGTAAGTCAAGTGAATTTAAGAACAGGTGAATGTTTGTGATCAAATTGTCAAAATAAATAAGTTCTGCACAGGTGCAAGGGGCAGCTCCAGTACAGTCGGCGATGCATCACATTCCCATCAACACCCTACACAACAGGGGGAAATTCACCATGTGTCAATTAACCCACCAACCTGCAGGTCTTTGAGACGTGGGAGGAAATCGGAGTGTAATGGGTGAAAATCTGCATGGTCACTGAGGAAACATGGAAATACCTCCAGCAGCTGGTCAGGATTGAACCCAGGATGCTGGTACCGTGAGACAGAGGCTCCGTCTGTTATGCTACTGTTAGATCTGATGTGCAGCAGTTTCCCTGTCACCAGGAGTTGAATGGAGTTCATTACCTCATGATTTCTTAAGCGGCATGTTGATGATGTTGTTGTATTTTTGATATTTATCTTGCTCAAGCTTTGCTCTTTCATTTACCACAAGTGCAGATTCATTCAGCGACAGCAGCTCAGTGACGTACGAGGCCTTCAGAGAGAGCAGGGAGACCTCTCTGACACTGCCTGTCACCCCTGCTCCAACCAAGGCGGAGATGGAGGACAGCGATAGGAGCGAGTCAGTGGCGAGCAGCTCATCCTTCGAGGACATTGAGCTGGAAATACGAGGTGTCGGGGAACGGCCCAACATCTCTCCGATTGCTGATCCAGAAGGCAAAAAGAAACCAGGTCAACTAACAAACACAAAAAGACATTTAGACATCAGAAGAATAGAGGAAGAATAAATTGGATTAAGAATACTTCTTGATTCAATTGAAAACTTCTACTGTACCTTACTCATGAAAGCTTGCTGCAATATTAGAGAAATGGCTTAAAATTATGGTTGGCATTTGATTAGAGATGTAAACGTGTCAGAGTAAACATGCAAATACTGTATTGTGAGTTTGAGTATTATTATCTTTAAATAAATTTGAATAATTTGCTTTTTGCAATTACAAAAGCTTTAGGTTTATGGATGTCCCCCACAAACTGTAATTCCAATTTTGGGATTTAGAGTTTCTTAACTTTCTCACATATGGAAGTGAGAAAAGGTTAGTTCGGTTAGTCCTGTTTGATTGACAGGCTTTTTTTCTGACATTTTTCGATTGGATATCTCAAGGTTGATGCTTGGAAATAGAGTTTGACTGCCATGAAAATAGAGTTTCAGAAAACTCCTGTTTCTCTTTCAATTACATGAATTTCAACACACTAATTATTACAAGTGCCTTTGGTAGCTAACCCTCTGGATGATCACTTTAGCATTTATCACAATATTGCAATGTGATTTAAAACAAAGATCACTTCAGACCAAATTATACAAACATGTGAACATTATTAGACAAACAGAGACACCCAGGTTCACCTGGCCAATGCCACACAGTTGCAATACCTTGCAAATCAATATATGCGGTCTCCATCTCATTTGTACCTATGTGAGTCTTGAGTGAAGGTGAAATTACAAGCAGTCAGGTCAAGTCAAGTTTATTGTCATATGGTGTGGTGAGGTTTATGGTACAATGAAAATCTTGCTTTTAGGTAGAGTGATGGGAAAGATACACAGTGCAGATTATAGTTCACAGCATTGTATACCAATTCCAGAGACAAGTCTAAGTTACACAATGAGGTAGAGGAGAATCAGACTATACCCTAGCTGTATCCGCAAAGGGCCTGTCCCACTTACGCACCCTTTACAGGCGACTGCTGGCACCCGTGATAGGTCGACAAAATTTTCAACGTTGAAAATTCAGCGGCGAGAAGAAAGACGCTACGACTCTTTGGAGACCTCTCACGACCATAGTCAGGGCTGCCAAGGTGAGAGTTTGGAGTGAGAAATTTTGAGAGACCAAGCTCGAGGGAGCGTACGACCGGGTGGGGTGTGGGAGGAGGATGACCCCCCCTCCCATTGGTACGCAACTTTTGCATTTTTCAGCTTGAAATTGGTGCATAATGTAGCAAGTCTTTTAATTTACACGCAAGTGCAATATATATGCTTTAAATTGGATTAGCTATGAATAAGGTTAGGCTAAATTACATTCCCAATTACATTCCACAGTAGAGCCCAGGCTCTGATCAACACGTGCAGCACATGAATGATCTTAGTGTATTCATGTATGGAAATCAGATTATAATCAAGCACTTGGCCCATGTTGACCAACCTGGGTCTCACTGCACATCTGGTACTACTCCTGACCCTGACTCCAGTTGCATACCTTCTCTCATTCCTTACACCTGCCCCCCCCCCCCCCCCCTATTGTACCCTGATCATAGCTGCTTACCTGCATAGGTTCCCAGTGCTGAACACTCCCCTAGTTCCAGCTTTGACTGCACACCTAGTATAATTCCAGACCTTGACTCCGGATGCACACTTGGCCTTGCTCCTAGCCCCTCTGCACTGACAATATATCTGGCCCTCACATAAAGTCCCATATCTGTCCCCTGAACTTAACCTATTACGTTCAACTCCACAGTTAGCTTATCTAATGCAGTAATCTTGTATGGGACACTTCACAGACCAAATGATCTATAACAAAATTTGCTACATCCATTGGCTTCCTTGTTATCTAACATGCTAGTTACTTTGTCAAAGAAGTCATCAATTGGTTGAAAACAATTTCTCATTCATAAAATTATACTCAATCAGCTGTATGTATTCTGTTATCATTTCTTTCATTTTCATATTATTTCATTGCTTTCATTTCAAGCAATATTATTCTATTAAATGTGACCTTGAGAGTATGTTATATTTTCTGTAGTATTCATAACACAACAGTGATAAAAAGATCTTTGTTTTGATTGCACCAACCAACATGCATACATTATTATATTACGGTTAATATGTACTGATTTTTGTTCCAATGCTCCCCATTCCCAATTACTTTTACATTGAAGTGATTGAAATCCAAGTAAAATTTAAACGGCATCATAAAAGTCAAACCTCCGGAATGGATTATATTAATTACGTGGTTGGTTGAGGTCAGTATCAGCACAATTGCTATATTAAACTTTGAATCTTCAGATGTCCTGGTTCAAGCTAAAACTAAAGACAAATAATAATCTCCTCACACATTCCCCTGCAAGTATCTCTGGCATTCCTTTAAAATATTCCCCTTCTTTGAACAAGCTCTTAAATATCGCATCTGAATCAGTTTCCATCTGATTACACTCCTTGAGGATGTTCATCCTCGTGTTCAATTAATAAAACAACGAGATTGGGGACTTTTCTATTCAACCTATCAAAGGAATTGCGGGGGGGGAGGTTAGAAATAGTCAGTGAGGTAAACAAACATAATAGTTGAGTGGCAAATGACAATAGTGCTACTTTCCCAATATTTAACTGAAGGAAATAATGGGTTATCAGGGCTGTATGTTGTGACAGACAGCCTGACACCTTGCATGTCATTTTAATATTACACTTATCCCATCCCCCTGGATATTCCAGATTAATAAATTAAGGTTTTGTTAACTAATTACAAATCAGGCTAATTACAAATCAATAACATTAGCCAACTCCGAAAAATGAAGCGCTGAGCATTGGGATCCAGGCATCATGGACAACTGGCCTCAGTTCCCCCCTCACATCTGGCAGTGTTCTCTGTCAGAACCAGGGACTGTGGAGCGTTTTTGAAAGTGGGGAGGCTGAGCGATCACTGATCACTGGCCTTGGGGGTGCCCGGTGAGGGAGTGGAGCAACCGAGTGGGGAGAAGGTGTGGAAGTGGGGTGTCCCCCCCTCCCAGGGTAGGGACTTTTTGAAATTTGATGTATTAAAATCATGTTTTAGTGCACTGTAGAAGTATGATTTCAATGTTTTTTGTATGATGTATTTTTAAGAGGTAACTTTTTAAGGGGTAACTTTTTCCACATAAAGGGTGGTGGGTGTTTGGAACAAGCTGCCAGAGGAGGTAGTTGAGGCCGGGACCATCCCAACATGTAAAAAACAGTTAGACTGACACTAGGATAGGGCAGGTTTGGCAGTATAGACCAAAAGCAGGTAGTGTAGCTGGGACATGTTGGCGGGTGTGGGCAAGTTGCGCCGAAGGGCCTGTTTTCACATTGTATCACTCTATGACTACACTATACCTCCACCATGCATGAATGCCTCAAAATAAAGTGATCGAGTTTTGTTGCCATATACTCAAGCATAGAAACATAGAAAATAGGTGCAGGAATAGGCGATTCGGCCCTTCAAGCCAGCACTGCCATTCAATATGATCATGGCTATTCATCTAAAATCAGTACCTCTTTCCAGTTTTTTTCCCCATATCCCTTGATTTCATTAGCCCCAAGAACTAAATGTAACTCTCTCTTGAAAACATCCAGTGAATTGGTCTGCACTGCCTTCTGAGGCAGAGAATTCCACAGATTCACAACTCTCTGCATGAAGAAAGTTTGTCCTCACCTCAGTCCTAACTGGCCTACCTTAAACTGTGACCCCTGGTTCTGAACTCCCCCAACATTGGGAACATTTTTCCTGCAGTTACAGTAAGTGAAAATTTTGCAGGCAAGCAGGGTGCTTTCTCCAACCACTCCCATTTGAAGTCCACTATCTTCCACCGTTTCTATCCAGTGCTTGGCACTTACTTCCAGCAGCCATTGGTTGCCCTCCAGGATGCACCGAGCCACAGCTTGATCCATGCCGGTCACCTGGGCAAATTTGGCACAGAGACTCTCACGGCAGCAGCACAACGCTTCCAACGCCTCCGACAGCTTGGGACGCTTGCACTGAGGCTGCTCCATGGCCGTAGTTGCAGTGAGCGACACCAGCCCGGCAGACACTCACCAGCCCTGCTCCCCGTCTGCATCTGTCCCCGCCGCTGCTTCTGCTTCCAACACCCGCGGCCCATGCAGTTGATATTAGTTTTGAAATTTTCGTTAATCACAGAATTTCTTACGACAGAGCGTGAGAAATTTGTGATCAGCGTGAGAATTTGGCAAAATGTGTGATTCTCACGCTCAATGCATGGGAGTTGGCAACCCTGCCTCTCTCTCCTCCCACTCTCTCTCCACTCTCTCTCCCCCTCTCTTTCTCTCCTCTCTTTTGCTCACTCCCACCTCACTCTCCCCCCTCTCTCCCCTCTCTCTCCCACTCTTTCTTCCACTCTCTCGCCTCTCACCCCCTCTCTCCCCCCTCTCTGCCCCATCTCTCTCCCCCTCTCTCTCCTCACCCCCTCTCTCTCCCCTGTCTACCTCTCTCTCTCTCTCCCCTTCCCTCTCTCTTTGCCCTCCCCCCTCTCTGTCTCTTCCCCTCTCGCTCTCCATTCTCTCTCCCAACCTCTCTCTCTCTTGTCCTCCCTCTCTCCCTCTTCCCCTCTCTCCCTCCCATCTCTCAGTCGCCCCCTCTCTCCTCTCTCTTTCCCCCTCCCCTCTCCCCTCTCTATCTCCCCCTCTCTTTCCCCTAACCCTCTCTCCCCCCCTCTCTCTCGTCTCTCCCCCTCCCTTCCCCCCTCTCCCTCTCTCTCTCCTATCTCTTTTCCCTCCTTCTCTATCTCCGTCTCCCCCTCTCTCTCCCTCTCTTGCTCTCTCTCCCCTCTCTCTCCCCTTCTCTCTCCCCCCTCTCTCTCCCACCTCTCTCCCCTCTCTCTCCTTCGCTCTCCCCCATTTCTCCCTCCCACCTCACTCTCCCCTTGCTCTCTCTACCCTCTCTCTCCTCTCTTTCTCCTCTGTCTCTATGTCCTCTTTCTCTTTGTCCCTCCCCCTCCCTTCCCCCCGTTTCCCTTCCCCCCCTCTCTCCCTCTTCCCCTCTCTCTTTTACCATCCCTCTCTCTTCCCCCTCTCTCTCCCCCCTCCCTCTCCTCTTCTCTCCTCCCCTCTCTCCTCCCTCTCCACCCCCTCTCTTCCCTCTCTCTCTTATCTCTCTTCCTGTCTCCCCCCTCTCTTCCCCCCTCTCTCCCCACTCTTCTTCTTCTCTCTCCATCCCCCTCCCACTCACCCCCTCTCTCTCTTCTCCCTCTCCCACCTCACTCTCCCCCCTCTCCTCTCTCTCTTCCCCCTCTCCCTCCTCTCTCTCCCTCTCTCTATCTCCCCACTGTCTCATTTCCCTCTCTCTCTCCACCTCCCTTTGAGAGTCTCTGTCCATTCGGAACAGACTCTCACGGCAGCGGTGCAACGCTTCTGACGCCTCCAATGGCCCAGGACTCTTGCACTGGGGCTGCTTCATGGCCGGAGCTGCAGCGAATGACTCACCAGCCCGGCAAACACTCGCCAGCCCGGCAAACACTCGCCAGCCCAGCAAACACTCACCAGCCCCGGCTCCCCGCCCATTGCTTCCATCCCTCCCTCAGACCCGGCTCTCCAACACCCGCGGCCCATGCAGTTTATATGAGTTTTTAAATTTTCGTTGATCACAGAATTTCTCACGACAGGGCGTGAGAAATTTGTGATCAGCGTGAGAGCGTGAGACTTTGCCCAAATGCGTGATTCTCACGCTCAAAGCGTGAGAGCTGGCACCCCTGCCATAGGAGACCTCTCACGACCATGCAGGTGACCCCTGGCGACATGTCGCAGGTTAACTTCTCATGACCATAGGAGACCTCTCACAACCATATCATTAATATGTATTGTAAATAGCTGCGGTCCCAGCACCGAGCCTTGCGGTCCCCCACTAGTCAATGCCTGCCATTCTGAAAGGAATTGTGTTATATTTTGATTTATTGAATCTATTAATATAATAGTCTGAATGTATAGGTATGGAGTGTATGTTTTGTTACAATATGTTCAGTTGTGTTGCAATATAATCAATAAAGGTTTATGATCAATATAATGTATTAGTGTGTCAATAAGTATCTTACCTCAGTTCAGAGAAGTCAACATTTTTAATTTGCACCTTTGTTTTCAAATTATTATATGGTCTTGTCTCTTTAAATCTTTGTGATTGCTTCCAGCTGCACAATCTCTGGGATATCTGTGCTACTTCAATTATGGTGTCTTGGTATTTGCAATTTTAATTGCTACGTTGTTCACGGCTGTTTCTTCAGCTGCAGGGTCCTAAAGCTATGTGATTTCAACCCCCATTCTCCCCCAACCCCTCTCTCCTCCCCGCCTCTCTCTCTCTCCCCTCTCTCCTTTCTCTTTCCCTCTCCTCTCTCGCTCCATCTCTCTTTTCTTCTCCCTCCCTTTCTTGTGCCCCCCCGTTATTTTTCCGTTGCTCTTTCTCTCTCTGTCAATTCTCTCTCTTCCTCTTTTTCTCCCTCTCACCTTCCCCTTTCTCTACTTACCTTTCATTATCTCTCTTCCTCTCACTCCCATTTTATTTCTCCCTCGCCCTCTCTCTCTCTCTCTCTCCGTCTCTCATCCCTTTTCGTTCTGACTCTCTCCCTTTCACCCACCTTCTCCCTCACTTACCTCCTCTTCTCTCAGTCCCCTTCAGTCTTTCTAAACTCTCTTTCTCACACGGAACTCCTTTAGCCAGTTACTTCACCTCTTTTTGGCTTGTTGGCAAAGTTGGTTCTGTGAATTGTTGAGATGTTTTATGTGCTCATGTTGCTTTATAAATGCATTACTGTTACAGTACAATGTCAATTATATTCAGCATCATGTAAATATAATCTGCACAGTATTACAAAAAGATCAGTGTGATGTTAAAATGTGATCAGTTCAATCAGTGAGATGTAATGGAGTAATCAGTATAGTATTACCATGCATTAACAAAACATTAAATTATTAATAGCATTTATTAATATTTGTCAGCACTGGTAACATTTTAATTTTACAATAGATTTAGTACTATGTAAGAATATAATCAAAAATGACCAGTATGACATAACAATACAAACTATATTATTTCAAAATAATTGCTTAAATCTCAATACAGTTAGTCTTGTTGTGAACATGATCAGTACAGCTTGGAATATGATCAATATAGTGTTGCTATTTTGATCATTAGTGTTAAAACTAACTCACTTAAAACTCACGCAACATTTAACAACAGTAAAGAACTGCAGATGCTGGAAGTCTGAAATAAAAACAGAAAATACTGGAAACACTCAGCAGGTCAAGCAGCACCTGTGGAGAGAGAAAAACAAAGTTCATGTTTCAAGTAATAAACCCTTCATCAGATGAACAGCATATTGTTATTATGACAAATATTATTTACACACTATTAAAATGTGATGTGAACAGATTAATATTATCAGTGTATTCTTATGATGTGTGATCAATTTTCAATAACATTGTGGTCAATATTACGGATATTTTTAATCACGAGCATATATGATGTCAAGTATCCAAGCCATAATATATTGGTGCAATCACTCTGCTGTATTATGGGCCCATATCTAACTGGGTATCTCCTTCGCTCCTTAGATGCTGCTGCACCCGCTGAGTTTCTCCAGCCTTTTGTGTACCTTCTAACTGGGTCAGGCTGTGTGGTTTTAAAAATAATGCAGTTACACAGATCTGCCACAAACCTAGGATTTCCTAAGTGATAGATGCAGGTGCATTTGTCACCCTGTTTTGTCACTGGGCACCAAGTGTGCCTTGCTATGCTGGGATACCTTGGCATTACCCTTCAAGGTTACAAGGTCAGTTTATTGTCACGTATCAATTAAGGTATAGTGAAATTTGAGTTACCATTCAGCGGATTCACAGTGGATTCCACGTTCCACACTCTGATGGAAGGTAATAAAGTTCAATCTTCTTCCTCTTGTTCTCCCGCGGTCCCGGGGAAGTCAAACCATCTGCAGTCGGGCCGATCGAAGCCCCCGTTGGGGTGATCGAAACTCCCGCGTGGGGCGGTTGAAACGCTTTCCGTGCCATGGAGCTCCTGAGTCGGCCTCTTCTTACCAGAGACCGTGGGCTTCACAATGTTAAAGTCCACATGCCCCGCGGATGGAGCTTTGATCCCCGGCAAAAGAGACCGCAAGCTCCGTGATGATAAAGTCCTTCTGCGGCTTGGAGCGCCTGTCGCCAACTCCACAATGTTAGGCCGCAGTGGGGACGGAGATACGATACGTAAAAAAAAATTCCCCCAACCACCCCCCCCCCCCCCCAATCCCCCACATAAAACAAACCAAGGAACACTAAAACACACTTTTTAACACATACTAAAAATAACAAAAAGAAGAAAGGACAGACAGACTTTTGGCGAGGCAGCCACTGGGAGACTTGGGTATCCAACTCTCTGATCTCACAGATTAGGTGTGGCATCAGTCCCCATTCATAGAAACATAGAAAATAGGTGCAGGAGGAGGCCATTCAGCCCTTCAAGCCAGCACCGCCATTCATTGTGATCATGGCTGAACATCCCCAATCAATAACCCGTGCCTGCCTTCTCCCCATATCCCTTGATTCCACTAGCCCCTAGAGGTCTATCTAACTCTCTCTTAAATCCATCCAGTGACTTGGCCTCCACTGCCCTGTATGGCAGGGAATTCCACTCTCTGGGTGAAAATGTTTTTTCTCACCACAGTCTTAAATGAGTTCCCCTTTATTCTAATACTGTGGCCCCTGGTTCTGGACTCGCCCAACAGTGGGAACATTTTTCTCTCATCTAGCTTGTCCAGCCCTTTTATAATGTTTTATGTTTCTATAAGATTCCCCCTCATCCTAAACTCCAGTGAATGCAAGCCTAGTCTTTTCAATCTTTCTTCATATGACAGTCCCGCCATCCCAGGGATCAATCTCATGAACCTATGCTGCACTGCCTCAATCACAAGGATGTCTGTCCTCAAATTAGGAGACCAAAACTGTACACAATACTCCAGATGTGGTCTCACCAGAGCCTTACACAACTGCAGAAGAACCTCTTTACTCCTATACAGAAATCCTCTTGTTATGAAGGCCAACATTCCATTAGCTTTCTTCACTGCCTGCTGTACCTGCACGCCAACTTTCAGTGACTGGTGTACAAGGACACACAGGTCTCGCTCCCCCTTACCTAACCTAACCTAACCCCATTGAGATAATAATCTGCCCCCTTGTTTTTGCTGCCAAAGTGGATAACCTCACATTTATCTATATTATACTGCATCTGCCACGCATCTGCCCACTCACTCAACCTGACCAGGTCACCCTGCAACCTCCAAACATCCTCTTCACAGTTCACACTGCCACCCAGCTTTGTGTCATCTGCAAACTTGCTAGTGTTGCTCCTAATTCCCTCTTCCAAATCATTAATATATATGGTAAACAGTTGCGGCCCCAACACCGAGCCTTGCGGCACTCCACTCGCCACTGCCTGCCATTCTGAAAAGGACCCGTTCTGAAAAGGACCCCTTACTCTTTGCTTCCTATCTGCCAACCAAATTTCTATCCATGTCAACACCCAGCATTGATACCATGTGCTTTAATTTTAGTCTCCCATGTGGGACCTTATCAAAGGCTTTCTGAAAGTCTAGATACACAACATCCACTGGCACCCCGTCATCCATTTTACTTGTCACATCCTGAAAACATTCCAGAAGATTAGTCAAGCATGATTTCCCTTTCATAAATCCATGTTGACTTGGACTAATCCTTTACTGTTATCCAGATGCCCCATTATTACCTTTTTAATAATTGACTCCAGCATCTTTCCCACCACCGAAGTCAGGCTAACATTCATTTGGGAAAACAATTCTGCCACAAATGAGGAGGTAAAGGAAAGTTGTGTAACTCACTTTCACCCCTCACCTAATGCTATTCTAATAAATGCAATTATTTCTTAAACTCAACTTCTATTTGCCTATTTTGTTTTGAAAGTTATATTTATTTTTTAATTATTTACAACAATCTCAAAAGCTACCTCAGCAACAGAACACCACAGACCACCTCTTGCACTATATAACCATATAACAATTACAGCACGGAAACAGGCCCTCTCGGCCCTTCCAGACGGTGCCGAACATTTATTTTCCCCCAGTCCCATCTACTTGCACTCAGACCATACCCCTCCATTCCCTGCCCATCCATATACCTATCTACTTTACTTTTAAATGTTAAAATAGATCCTGCCTCCACCACTTCTGCTGGAAGCTCATTCCACACAGCCACCACTCTCTGTGTAAAGAAGTTCCCCCTCATGTTACCCTTAAACTTCTGTCCGTTAATTTTCATGTCATGCCCTCTTGTATGAATCTTCCCTACCCTCAATGTGAAAAGCTTATCCACGTCAACTTTGTCTATCCCTTTCATCATGTTAAAGACATCAATCAAGTCCCCCTTAACCTTCTGCGCTCCAAAGAATAAAAACCTAACTTGTTCAATCTTTCTCTGTAACTTAGTTGCTGGAACCCAGGCAACATTCTAGTAAATCTCCTCTGTACTCTCTCTATTTTGTTGACATCCTTCCTATAACACTACCATGCACTTGTTTTCCAATAATGTTTTGTTTATTATGGTTTTTGTTTTTGAAGTATTTTTATTTTACTGTCTAATTTACAGTATCTGTAAGTTATGTTGTATTACTCAATGTACCTGTGATATTGCTGTGAAGATTTTCATTGTTCCTGTACATCACTGTTCTTGTACATATGACGATGAACATGCCTTTACTTGGATGCTATAGACAAATGTCTGAATAGCAGAGACACTTAAACACAGTTGCAAAGCCTTAAACACTTTGACAGGGTCAGGCCTCTACCCTTGGTTCTACTTTCTGTCCAAGACTGTCAAGTGTTGCCAAGAAGGGGCTGAGGAGGACACAGCCTGGGCCTCTGCAGAGGGCTCACTGTCCTTCATTGGTTTCAATTTGCACATCAGGCCTGTGTTATACCTTCAGGCTGCAAGTCTGTGCAGCAGTTGAATCCACTGTGACTTGGCTCAGTTTAACTTCAATATTACACCAAAACAATTTATTGACATAATCACCATCTGATCTAAATAGAGAGTCAGTGTATTATCGTATGCCGTATCCTTGTCTTCTTCGGCACTTCTTTGGGATCGAGCATGACCTACTTCCACTTGTTCTGTGGGCACTGAGGGGTTGATGAGACCAAAGTGGCACCAACAGTCTTTTATTCAAGGTGGGGCAAGTCATTTACTCCGGGCTTCTGTGTTCGTGGACACAAGGTTCTCCATACCATCCTGAATGCTCCTTCTCCACATTCTGCTCCATCTCACAGCAACATATCGGATGCAGCCGTGCCACAATTCCTGAATGACAACATGACAACTGAACAACAAGACACGAGAGGTGGATAGTATCCCTGCCGAAGTTTTAGAACGTGGAGGTGAAAAGCTTCAATGACCAAACCACAATCTTTTTGTCCACATCTGAAAAAAGCGATTCCAGTATATCTCAGACAGCATAATGCTGATTATCTCCAAGAAATATGGATGAATATGACTGTGGCATCTCCAGAGAGCTCTCTTGCTACCTGCCGCAAGGAATGTTCACCTCCAATACTCATTCCATGGCCAGAGGACTGCTCCCCGAGTCAAAGTGCAGATTCCGTCCATACAGAGGCAAAATCAATCAGTTTTATTCATCACATACACAATAAAGTGCAGTGAAAGTAATTTGCCAGCAGCGGTACAATCAAAAAAGAACACACAATACACAATAAAATTTAACACAAACATCCAACACAACATTCTTCACTGTGGTGGAAGGCACAGAGTACAGTCAGTCCACCTCCATTGGTTGGGGCCATAAGCCGCAATGGATGTGATATTCACTGCTCCACAACTTCAAGCAAAATGCAGGGAGCAACAGCAGCCACAACACATGGCCTTCTTCAACCTGGTAGAGACCTTTGAATCTGTCATATAAGGCGGAAGGTGGAGATCGCTCCTCAAATTCACCTGCCCACGGAAAGTGTCTCCACCTTCTGCCGCCTTTGCGAAAGCATGTTTGTAACCAATGGATTAATATCGGTGGGCTAGTGTCAAGCAAAGCCGTTACACTGCTCCAATCCACTGCAATGCTGCACCTCTGCTCCAATACACTTCCTGCTCAACCCACATCATGTCCATTCCAAAGGTAGAGCACCATTCCCTCCCTCCTGAGCTGAGGACCCGAACTGTGGCATGAATGCATTAATTACACCATTTTGTTGTGCTTTCAACTGCTTAGATCTGAAATCCCCTGCCTAAACCTCTTTTAACCTTCTCCTTTACCTTATGTGTATCTGTATTCTATTTTGTTTGATAACAATGTAATGATGCAGAGTGAACAGTTTAACTGTGTTTAATGCAATCTGTGGGTGCTTTGGTATGGGTTTACACATAAATAGAAATAAATTAAAAGTGTAATAAAACTGAGATTATGGAGTTAAAAGATGAGGAGGCCAGTGCTGTGATCATATCAGTGTGGAGTTCCAAGATGATCAATATTGTGATACAATATGATTGGTAGAGATTTATAACATGATCAACTTAATGTTACATAATGGTATATTATAGCTTGCATTATGCTTGAAAGAGATTAACAATAAGGTCTATGCAGTCCTATAATTTGTCTCTGAACAGTTATAATGGTATACAGTTTAGATATGATCAATATACAGTAATAATTTGATTGTAAAATATATAGCCCATTAAACTGGTTACTATACTCTAATGATTTAAACAAGATAGTTAGTATGTATGATAAACAACACTGTAAACATGTTACAAAATAATTTCACTGTATAATTACTTGATTAACAATGCAGCGAGGGTATCCTATAAATAATGCAGGCAAATGTTAATGGAGGTGGGATATTCTGAGAACTGAAGCAGAACCACGGTGGCATTGCGAGATGAAATCTTGTCAAAGATTGATCAGTAAAACCAAAATCCCGACTTGGTGAAGAACAGCTCCATCTATCGAGCATTTAGTGCCAAGCCATTCCAGTGAAGTATCACCAACGGCCAAATGTGCACTGGCACCATCCCCCAATTCTTTCTCTTCTACATCGAGGACTGTATCAGGGCTGCCTCCTGCACATGTGCATAACTCGTTTATTTCATTAACTTTACCACCAACTTCCACTCTACCATCAAATTCACATGGACTATCTCTGACACCTCTCTCCCCATTTTCTTGATCTCTCTGTTTCTATCACAGGGGACAGACTATCAACTGACGTCTACTACAAACCTACCGATTTCCACAGTTAACTGGACTACACTTCCTCCCACGGTGCCCATTTGTCCATCTCCACTGCAACTGCACCCAAGATATCGCTTTCCATTCTAGGACGTCTGCAATGTCCTTATTCTTTAGTAAACGTGGTTTCCCCTCTGCTGTCATAGATGGATCCCTTACCCACGTCTCTTCTGTGTCCCATAGTTTGGCAATCCTTCCCCCACCTCTTAAACAGAAAAAGCATCTAACATATCATCTTTCAACGTTTCCATCACCTCCAACATGATCCAACCACCAGATATATATCCCATCTCCACCCCTTCACTGCTCCCTTCACAATTTGTTTGGTTCACTAATCCCTTCCCACCCAAACTATCCCCTCCCAGGGTACTTTACCATGCAACCACAAGAAATGTGACAACTATCCCTATACCTCCTCCCTCACCTCCATGCAGGGACCGTTGCAGTCTTTCCAGGTTAGACAGAGGTTCACATGCACCTCATCTAACCTCATCTACTGCATCTGCTGTTCCCAACATGGCCTCCAGTACATCAGCGAGACTAAAGCGTGGACTCAGCGACCATTTTACCGAACACGTGTGTTCGCTCCGAAGGCCGATTGGTTCTCCCTGTTGCTAACCATTTTAACTCCTCTTTCCCATTTGCACACTGACCTTTCTGTCCCAGCACTCCTCCGTTGCCAGAGTAAAGCCACAAGCAAACTGGAGGACCAACACCTCATATTCCACTTGAGTAGCATACAAACCTGTGGTAGGGACATAAATTCTCCAATTTCAGGTAACTACAAAACCTTCCCCTTCTTCCTTCTTACCCTACCACACCCCCCCCCCCCCCCCACCTCTTCTCTTCCCTCTCCCTGTGCCTCATCTGGATTTGCACCTATATATCTCCCCACCCCTTCCTCTTCCACCTACATTCTTTCCTTTAGCTTCACAATTTGCAAATCTTCAATCCTTTTATTTCACACCCTAATGGGCCTGTCCCACTTAGGCAACTTTTTAGGCGACTGCAGGAGACTATGCAGTTGCCACATGTTCGCGGGTAGTTGCCGGGGAGTAAAAAATTAGCGGTGACTAGAATTAAGTCGCCATGGAGAGTAGCGAGAATTCTCATGCCGTAGGTGGGTCGCCAGGAGGTCCTGGTGAATTGCCAGGAGGTCGATGGTTCTCGGAGGTTCTCATAGGTTGTAGCCGGTGCTGACTGGTGAATTTCATTTCAAAACAAAAGGTAAGCAGTAGTTTTCAGATCCAAGGATAACCGACAGGTAATGTTAATGTCCGCCGAGCTTCACAGCCGTGTATCTCTGGCTTCTTAAAATTTGTCTCCACTCCTTCTCCCCCCTTCTCCCCCCTTCTCCACTCTCCCCCCCCCCTCCCCCCCACTCTATTTTAAAGGACTTACCGTACACTGTGCTAGCCGTCTTAATTACAGCGCCAACCTTCCTGTTCATTGCGGTGTGTGTCTGTATCACCTTGGCTTTGCACCGTGTGAATTTTTTCGACAGCGCTCCCACCGCTTGCCCTGTCCCCCGCCTGCATAATGGGCTGGTGAAGGAAGCGATGTGTTCATGAGTGTGTGTTCCACTCTGACAGACGCCGTTCCAGTTGCCAGTTTTTCAGGTTCAATGAAGACCCCTCTCACCCTTTTAAACTCCAGTGCTGACAAAAACGTTCTATGTATTTTCTAAACGGTCTATTGTCCAATTGTCCAAACGCTCTATGTATTGTCTAGCTCATTATATCTGAGTGAGTATGATGCCACTTCCTGATGTCTGGGCTGGTTTAACAACCTGCTCCTGATATCTTGATCAGTGTAATGTCTAGCCTCTGATATCTGGGTTGACGTAATGGCACTTGATAACCTGGTCTGCATGGTAATAAATCCCTGTCATTACGTCAAATAAAATATGTGGAATGTTTTGTTCTGGTTCAAACATCAGGATGGTGTTTTTACTCTCATCCAAATTATGAAATCTGATCAATTCTACCTTCCAAAATCTCAGAAATGGTGTGTCATTCAAATGAAATAACAGGTCCTTGATACACGCACATGAACATAGCTGGGAATTATCCATCACAGATGTTAAAACCAGGCAAACCTCCAAGATACTGCAAGCAATATCCAAATATCAGTGTTGGGACAGAGCTCAAAGACATCAGAAACGGAACATTAGTGCAAACTAATTAATCTGTCCAGTACATCACATAAACCAGCCTCCCATCCCCATCAACTCGATTTACATTTCACACTGACTGGGGGAAGAAGACAACATAATACAAGTCTGAAGAAGTGTCTCGACCCGAAACGTCACCCATTCCTTCTCTCCAGAGATGCTACCTGTCCCGCTGAGTTACTCTAGCATTTTGCATCTACCTTCGATTTAAACCAGCATCTGCAGTTCTTTCCTACACATAATACAAGGACCATGTACACCCAGTCATTCTCTCTTCTCTCATCTCCCATCATGCAGAAAATACAAACATTTGAAAGAGTGTACTACCAGATTCAGGAACAGCTTCTTCCTTGCTGTAATCAGATGAGTGATAACAGAATAAACCAAGGGCCTTATCCTGATCTCCCCACCTACCTCATTGCGGCCCTTTCACTTTTTTTCAATTGCACTTTCTCTGCAACTGTAACACTGTAACATTATGTTTTGTACTGTAGCATTTATCTCTTTGCCCAACCTATTGTACTTGTGTATTGTTTGTTTTTACTCATGCATGCTATGATTTGATAGTTTAGTTTAGTTTATTATTATCACATGCATCGAGTACAATGAAATTGTTTTTTTTGCATGCTCTACAATCAAAGAAAAGACTATACATGAATACAATCAAACTGTCCACAGTGCCCAGGTAAAAGGTAAAAGGTACAACATTTTGTGCATGATATAACATTGAAGACCAATAAAGTCCAATTAAAGGTAGCTCAAACACACCAATGAGGGAGATAGCAGGTCAGGACTGCACTCGAGCTGATAAAAGGACTGTTTAGTTGCCTGATAACAGCTGGGAAAAACCTGTTCCTGAATCTGGAAGTATGTGTTTTTAACCTTGTGTACCTCGTGCCCATTGGGAGTAGGGAGAAGAGGGTATGAGTGGGATGAGACTGGTCCTTGATCATGCTGGTAACCTTGCCGAGGCAACATGAAGTGTAGGTGGAGTCGATGGAAGGAAAGCTGATGATTTGTGTGATGGTCTAGGCTACATCCATAACTCTGCAATTTCTTGAAGTCTTGGATGGAGCTGTTGCAAAACCAGGCCGTGATGCATCCCTATAAGATGCTCTCTTCACCGCATCTATTGAAGTTGGTGAGGATTTTTGAAGACATGCCAGACTTCCTAAGCGCTCAAAGGAAGTAGAAGCATTGGTGTGCTTTCTTGGCCATAGCTTCTTTGTTGATAAGTTCATAGGTCCAAAGGACATAGGAGTAGAATTAAGCCATTCAGCCCATCGAGTCTTCTGAAAATCCAAATAAACAACATTCACTGACTCTCCTTTGTCCATCTTGCTATTTATTTCTTCAAAGAACAGATTTGTCAGGTAACATCTCTCCTTCACAGATGTTACCTGACATTGGCCTATTTTATTATATGGTTCTTACTCGGAAATCTCATACTTAATAATGGACTCAAAAATCTTGCCAACCACTGAAATCCAGACTAACCTGCCAATAGTTCCCCTCCTTTGGCTCGCTCCCTTCTTGAACAATGGAGTAACATTTTCAACTTTCCAGTCCTCTGGGACAGCAACTGACTAGTGATTCTTGAAAGATCCCCACTAATGCATAATCTCTTTCAGAATGCTGGTTGTAGTCCATCTGTTCCAAGTGACTGATCCAACTTCAGACCTTTCAGCTTCCCAAGCACCTTCCCCTTAATCATGGCAACTCCACTGACTTTTACCCCTGTCTCTCTTAAATTTCACGCACATTGCTGATGTCTTCTGCTGTGAAGATTGACACAAAAATTTCAATTTGACCACCAAAACGTTATTGCCCATTACTACTTCTCCAGCATAATTTTCTAACGGTCCAATGTCCAATGTCCACTTTTTGCCTCTCTGTTACTCGTTGTATTTCTGAATAAACTTTTGGTTTCTTCTGTTATATTTTTGGCAAGTTTGCCTTCATATTTCAACTTTTTTCCTCCTTATTGCCTTTTTTGTTGCCTTCTGTTGGTTTTTGCAATTAAAACATTCCACGTTTTCCGAATTCTTCCCAGAAACTCCTGCCATTGCTACTCCACTGTCTTTCCTTCTAGGGTCCCCTTTCAATCAATTTAAGCCAGCTCCACCCTCATGTCTCTGCAGATACTCAACAATAATACACGACACGTTTCATCTTCTTCCTCTCAAACTGCAGGATGAATTTGTTCATATTATGATCACTACCTCCTAATGGTCCCTTTAGTTTAAGTTGCACCCAGTTCCTGATTTTTGGACAGCAGTGAAGACTGAGATTCAGAAGCGTATGAGACTGAGGGGTGATCTTACAGATGTGCTTAAAATCAGAAAGCACATATATATGGAATGTGCTGCCAGAGGAAATAGTTGAGGCAGGTACAATAACAATATTTAAAATACATTTGGATCAATGCATGGATTGGCAATGTTTTGAGTTATAGTGGTTAGGCATGAGCAGGTGGGACTAGCTTAGATGGTTATTTTGATTGGCATGAATAAGTTGGGTCAAATGACTTTATGTGCTTTATGACTCTGAGGCCCAGTTGCCAATACTTGGATACATATAATCTACAGGGATGAATGACAAGTGTTGCTGGTATTTGTGTTGCAGTTGCATCTTATTCATGACATTTGGTTTAATGCCCATTTTTCTGGATTTGGGTAAGAATAAAGCTCATTGAAATGCTGTTTACTTGAACCAATGAACTGTTTCAGATAATGACCAGATCTTGATGTCTATGTGGACTAACATTCAATTATTGACATTTAGATGGAGTAACCTCGAATCACCAATATTTGATTCAGTTTTCATCAATTCCTAATAATTAGATGGAGTGACCATCTAATAAACCAATAATCCATTACTTGTGAAAAGGAGCAGCTCTATCGGTACTAGAGCTCACCATGTTACAGCATCCTGTTCCTGAGAATGGGTCATAACAAGACTGTTCATCAGTCTGAAATGAATAACAACAGTGTATGGGAGAGGATCACAGAAACCTCTGTGATGGAGGAGCGAGTGGGCGGGGGAAGAACCTCTGCTCACTGGCCTCACTGACTCAGTGAGGGGGAACTGAGTCTGCTCAGCGTTCCCCACTCTATTCAGCTTGACAGCCTCCGTTTGGAAATGCAATTGGAGAAGATGGGGGGAGAAGGCAACGATGCCTTGTTCCCACCCAGCAGAAGATGTCGTCATCCTTGCATCTGCTGGCAAATCCATTCTCATCAATTCTGCTAGTCTTCCAAACACTTATTCAAACATATGGGGAGTCCACAAGTTGGGCATTAGTAATCCAGGGAGGACCTGTTTCTGAACCCAGAACAGATGGTAGATGGAGGCAGCTTAAGAAGTCCAGGCACTCCCTGATATTCATAGTGTGTGCATTCTGCGGTACTGTGAAAGCCATCTGTGGTCCAAATACGTAAGGTGCAAAAAACCACCTGCTGCTAAAACAGGGATAAGCTCATCAGGGACAAAAAGATTTTCAAAGTCAGACACAAGGAACACTTTGAAGATCTCCTCAACGGTAAATTGATGTAAGCACCCTTGACGATATCCAATAGCATCCTATATTTGGTCCAAAATTACTGTCACTCCCAACTAGCAACAGATTGAGAAGTCTGTATCACAACTCAAAAATGACCAGGCCTCGCAAATAGGCAGTGTTAACAAAGTTCTAAAGGTCTGCAATGAAGAGTTTCAGTCACTGATCCATAATCTCACTATCCATATCTGGGAGGAGGAGATTCGTGGGATCCACAGAGACTATCTCTAAGAAAAGAGATAAAGCTGTCTCTGGTAACTCCAGAGGGCTCTCCCTGCTGCCTGCCACAGGGAAAGTTATCACATTCAACTCGTGTGTCTAAGAATTCTTCCTTATGTCTCGACCTGTTATTCCTCATCTTAAACCTTTGTCCCCTGGTCTTAAGACACTTTGGCGTAGGTAAATATGTTGCACTATCTACCCTATGATCCCGCACTATGACCTCATAATTTCTCATCATCTACCCTATGATATCTACGTTATGCCCCTCATAATTTTGTACATCTACATCAGGACGCCCTGAGGCTAATTTTCTCCGAGGTAAACAAACCCAACCTATCAATTGTCTTCTCATAAGTGAAACACTCCATCCCAGGCAGCATCCAGGTGAATCTCCTCTGTATCCTCTGCGATGCGTTCATGTCCTCCTTTTTTGTGAGGTACCAGAACACCGCACAACGTGCCATTCTTGGTCTGACCAATGTTTTATAATTTTGTACTGAGACCTCCCTGCTCTTATACTCTGTGCATTCGCTAATGAAGGCAAGCACCTTGTACATTTTCTTCTCCATCCTATATACCTGTGTTGCCACCTTCAGGGATCTATGGAAATGTATGCTTTGTTCCTCAATACTCTTTAAGACCCTACCATTTGTGGTAAATGTCCGACCCTTATTTAACCCTCAAAAGTGTATTATCTCACAATGTTCTGATTCATTTCCATAAAACAGTACAGCACAGGAGGAGGCTCTTTGGCCCACAATGTATGTGCCAACATGACACCAAGACCAACTCTTATCTGCAGGCCCATATTCTACATTCCTCGATTCCCTGCATATCCATATGCCTCTCAAAAGCCTCTACAATGTCACAATTATACCCGCCTCCACTACCACCGGTAGCACCTTCAAGGCACTCATCACCCTCTGTGTAAAAAAATGTCCACCACATCCCCTTCAAATGTTGTCCCTCTCATCTTAAAGCCATGCCTTCTAATATATGATATACTATATCATGGGGAAAATGGCATCATTTTATGTACTTCTATCAGGTCTCCCCTCAACCTCCAGTGTTCCAGAGAAAACAATCCAAGTCTGCCCAGCTGCTCCTTGTAGCTAATACCGCCTAATCCATTCATCATTCTGCTAACACCTCTGCATCTATGCTGGCCCCTGAAGCAGATCTGCAATCATTTGTTGCAATCCCTCCACTCTTTTAAATTATTATTTCAGCAGCTGCATTTCTTACTCTACTCTTCTTAATCTCCTCTCAGATCTATCGATTCTCAGAGTCCCGGAACCAAATGACCATCGAGATATCCAGCTGACCGACCTCCTCAATCCTTCAACCAACTCTACCATTGCAACGATCCCACGACGGGTTCTCTGGTCCCCACCATGAACAGGCCCCAACCTACAGATATAATTGCTCACACTAATAATGTTCCCTTTAATCTTCCCTCAGGCCTACCACGCCAGACACTTGACCAGCAGTCTGCCATCCTCCTGGAGCTTTCAGCCAACCCGACTGACATCCCGACAGAGCTCCTGAGCCCACGAGTGGACCTCTGGACCTGACTGGGAACCGGCACCCAGCCACAGGTAGCAGATGACTCCATTGCCCACCCTCAACGTCCCATGGATAACGCACCCAACCTCCTGGACCTCCTGATGGTGGATCCTGGCCAATGGCCCGACCAGGCCAAAGACCTGACCAACCGGACTGACCAACGATACCGATACCAACCAATGGGAGCCAGCCAGGCCAGAGGCCCCGACCCAGAGAAGTGCCCAATGCCCCCACTGAACTTAGCCAATCACATCCTGTGACGTCCAAAGCCAACATCAGGCCAGTGAGCGACTCACGAGACTGGAGTGCTGCCACCTAGTGAGGAAATGAGGGAAGCACGCTGGGCCACAGGTGAGGGTGAAACAACTTAGTTTCAGCCCACCTCCCCCCACCCCCCTCCATAGCATCTGGCTGATGTGCATCCATGAAAAACAAGCTGGATGAACTGACTGACTGACCTTCAAGAACCGAGAGACTGCCATGTGCTCCGTTTCTCATCGGTCACCCCTGATAAACCTGTATCATTCAGCCTGAGGGCTTTCCCTTCAATGGATGAAACGTATGGAGTTTTCGGGCAAGGTTAGAGCCAGATGTGTCTGCTTCCTAATCAATACCTCGTGGTGCTCAGATGTGATGCTCCTGGCAAGCCCACGCTCCCCAGACCTGGAATATCTGACTATGAAGCACCGCCTCTACTGCCAAGGGCTTTCACGTGACAGCAGTCTACATCCCTCCCATGTAGAGGTTGAGCTTACTCTGAATGAACTGTACTCCGCTATCAATAGCCCCAAGACAAAGCACCCTGAAGCCCTGGTCAATGCTGCTGGAGACTTCAATCAAGCCAACCTCGGGCCAAAGTACTGCCAGCATGTCTCACCAAGGGCAGAACACCCTCGACCACTGCTATACATTCATTACAAATGCCTATCATTCCATTACTCGGCTACACTTTGAGAAATCTGATCACCTAGCTGTACTTCTACTCCCTGCCTTCAAACAAAAATCTGAAGCAGGAGGATCCAGTACAGAAAGTTGTTCAATGCTGGTCTGCGGACACAGGTGACATCTTACGCGACTGCTTTGAGTAAGTGAACTGGTCCATATTCAGGGATTCTGCAGCCACTGAATACGCCACTGCCGTGACTGACATCACCAGTAAGTGCATAGAGGAATGCATGCCAACAAAGGCAATCCGAGTGTTCCCCAACCAGAAACCATGGATGTAACCTTTAGGTACCTTCCCAGGTGAGAGCCAAGACCGCTGCATACTAATTAAACAATCTCGAGTGGTACAAGAAAGCTCGCCATGATCTTTGCAAAGCTACCAAGAATGCCAAGTGACAATATCGGGACAAACTTGAGTCCTAATATAGTCACTTGGACTCCCACTGACTGTGGCAAGCCCTGAATACTATAACTGGCTGCAAAGCGAAGTCAGGCAGCATCACTAGTGATAGTGCAGCCCTACCTGATAAACGAATACATTCAATGCTTACATTGAACAGAAAGCCAATGGGACGATGATATCTGTCCCATCAGAGTGTGACCTTTCCCAGGGTCACTGTTGCAAAGGTTAGATCCTGAGAGTGTACCCAAGGAAAGCGCCTGCTTCAAAAAGACCACTATCATCCCAATGATGGAAAAGCAAGATCTCATGCCTTAACACCGACTGTCCTTGACATCCACCATCATAAAGTGCTTTAGTAGGAAGATTATGGGATGCATTAAATCCAGCCATCCCTCCGAAATTCTTTCCCTCACTGTCAGCAAGACAAAGAAGACTTAAGGTAGCAAACTGGTACACATACCGCTGTATACATTGATGGTACTCAAACAGAGATGGTTGAAAGCTTCAAGTTCCCAGGGGTAAATATCACCAGCAACCTATCTTGGAACTGCCATATCAAAGCAATGGCCAAGAAAGCAATACCTCCACTTCCTTAGACGAATTAGGAAATTTGAAATGTCCCTGACAACTCTCACTGAGTTCTACAGATGCACCGCAGAAAGCATTTTATCGGGATGCATCACAGCATAGTTTGGGAACAGCTCTATCTAAGACCGCAAGAAATTGCAGAGAGTTGTGGGCGTAGCCCAGACCATCATGAAAATCAACCTCCTTTCCAATGACTCAATTTACACTTCACTCTGCCTCGGCAAGATCACCAGCATAATCAAGAATGGGTCTCAACCCAGTCACTCACTCTTCCCCCTTTTCCCAACAGGCAAGAGGTTCAGAAGGGTGACAATGCATACCTCCAGATTCAGGGACAGTTTCATCCCAGCTGTTATCAGGCAACTGAACCATCTTATTCCCAACTAGAGAGCAGTCCTGACCTACCATCTATCTCATTGGAGATTCTTGGACTATCTTTTATTGGACTTCATTGGACTTTATCTTGCACTAAACATTATTCCCTTTATCATGCATCTGTACACTGTGGATGGCTTGATTATAATCATGTGTAGTTTTTTCACTGATTGGATAGTATGCAACAAAAAAGCTTTTCACTGTACCTATACACATACCTACACTATACGTGACAATAATAAACTAAACTAGACTAAACTAAACCCTTACCAAACCCTTCACATCCACCCTGTACTGGAACAACCAGAAATTCATGCAATACTCCAAATTCGGTCCAACCAATGTCCTATAAAGCTGCATCATGACTTCCTGACTCTTGTATTCAATGTCCCAACCAATGAAGGCAAGCGTATCATATGCCTTCTTTACCACTATATCTAATTGTGTTGTCACCTACATGGAGTTATGGACTTGGACCCCAAGAGCTCTTTGTACATAAATGCTAATAAGAGTCTTGCCGTTAATTGTATATTTTCCCCTTGCGTTCGACCTCCCAATGTGCAACCTGGATCTCTGCCGCTATGGCAGCAACTCGACCGTTGCATCACTGTGCCACCGAAGTTCCTACCCTTCCTGTCCGTTCATCCCAATGTGCAACATCTCACACTGGTTCAGATCGCCTACAATTTCTCCACCCATTACTGTAACTGATCTGTATCCCACAGTGCACGCTGACAGCCTTTCCTCACATTCTGTGACCCCAGCAACCTTGGTGTCATTTTCTAACTTCTGATTGACGTTTATGTTTATGTGCCAGTTATTTGTAGATATCACAAACAACAGAGGTCCCATCATAGATCCATGCAGAATGCCACTGGTCACAGACCTCCAATCTGCATGTTGTCCTTCCACCACAACCCTCTGTTTTCTTTCAGTAAGTCAGTTCTGAAGCCAGTTCATCTGCCATTGCCCTTCCTAACTTTCCAGTACCATTCTGCTGGCATAACCTCCTCACTATCAATAGCACATATTTTAATGTCAACTGTTAATTTAGTAATCATATTTCACACCCAAACGGTTAATGTACATATATAAACAACAGTCCCAACAATTATTGTGTCTCTGTTGTACACTGCTGGTCACAGGCTCCCAATCACCCTTCCTACTTCACCCTAAGTCTCCTATTAATTAAGAATGTTCCCAGTCATCTAAAGATAACCAGCCTGCAGATTCCTTCCCTTCTGAATAAAAATGTGACATTTTTTTACTGAGGTGCTGCGTGACCTGTTTCTAATATTACAGTTAGAGTGATGTACAGTTCCTGATATCTAGTCCAAACTTGTACTCATCCCCACACCAGGGCCTGGTTCCCATACATCCCCATCTACTCATGAGGGCCCCAGTTTAGACTTTAGTCTTTTAGACTTTTAGAGATACAGGCAGAAATAGGCCCTTTGGCCTACCGAGTCCACGCCAACCAGTAATCACCCCGTACACTAACCTACACACCAGGGACAATTTTACAATTTACCCAAGCCAATTAACAAAAAATTCTGTACGTCTTTGGATGTGGGAGGAAACCAGAGCACCCGGAGAAAACTCACGTGGTCACAGGGAAACTGTGCAAACTCCATACAAACAGCACCCATTGTCAGTATCGAACCTGGATCTCTGCCGCTATGGCAGCAACTCGGCTGTTGCGTCACTGTGCCACTGTTCCTACCCTTCCTGTCCGTTCATCAGAAGCCCAAATCCCACATATCCCATCCACTCACCAGGGCCCTGGTTCCCTGCACTTCTTATTTCAGTCACCCTGGTTCCCCCCACTCTCCATTCACTGACTGGGATCCCAGTAGATGTGATATTCAAGCATTGATGTGAATGAGGTCATTCTTCATAATTAGTTGGACAAATGTTTAATTTCTCCTATTTGAGGTAGACCCATGCCTGGTCATTAATATTCAGTTTAATCAATGTCCAGTTCCGGATGAAAATCAAAACCAAACCTGAAGACGCTGGAAACTTGAAAGATAAGCAGAAAATGCTGTAAGTTCTCAGCAGTTCAGGCAGCATCTGTAGGGAGAGAAAAACAGTTAACCTTTCGGGTTGTATTCCTTTTGTCAGAATCCTCCACCGCTCGCTCCACAGGCAGACAGAGAAAGCATTTTATCAGGATGTATTACAACGTGGATTGGCATCAGCTCTGCCCAAGACTGCCAGATATGACAGAGGGTTATAGGTGCCCAGTCTATCACTAAACCCGCCTCTCCACCATCTACTCCATTTACACTAACAATCCCTCTGAAAAGGAGCCAATATGGTCAAGAACATTTTTCGCCCCCAGTCTTTCCCTCTTCTCCCCTCTCCCATCAAGCAGAATATACAAAAGCTTGAAAGCACATACCAGCAGATTCAGAAAAAGGTTCTTCCCAACTGTTATCAGACTACAGACTACAGCCCCCCCCCCCCATAAGGTAGGATGTAGTTCCAATCTTCCAACCTACCTCATTGCAAAGCTTGAACTCTTTCGCTGCAAGTGTGATGCTGTACTGCTGTATCACTATATTCTGCACTCTGATACGTTTCTCTTTGCTCTACCTGTTCTATTTGTGCGTGACTTAATTTTACTCATGTATAGTATGATTTAATTGGATATCGTGCAAACAACCTGTTGCACCGTATTAGATTTTTTATTGATTGAATTGAAAGATGCAGCATTGACATTGAGTCCATGCCGATCATCAATCACCCTTGTATACCAGTTCTATGTTATCCTATACTAGTTCTATGTTAGCGTGGCACGGTGGTGCAGCAGTAGAGTTGCTGCATTGGAATTGCTGAATCCAGATGCTGTCTGTACAGAGTTTGCACGTTTAAGGTTTTTTTAAGTTTAGAGATACAGCGCGGAAACAAGCCCTTCTGCCCACCGAGTCCGCACGGACCAGCGATCCCCGCACATTAACACTATCCGACACATATGAAGAACAATTTACACATACACCAAGCCAATTAACCTACATGCCGGTATGTCTTTGGAGTGTGGGAGCAAACCGAAGATCTCGGAGAAAACCCACGCGGTCACAGGGATAACGTACAAACTCCGTACAGACAGCACCCGTAGTTGGGATCGAACCCGGGTCTGCGCCGCTGCGAGCGCTGTAAGGCAGCAACTCAACCGCTGCGCCACCGTGGCTGCCACATGTTCTCCCTATGACCGCATGGGCTTCCGCCGGGTGCTCCGGTTTCCTCCTACATCCCAAAGACTTGCTGGTTTGTAGGTAAATTGGCTTCTGTAAATTGCCTCAATGTGTAGGATGCAAGAATGGGATAACGTAGAACTAGTGTGTACTAGTGTGCAGTCTTGGTGGGCCGAATAACCTTTTTCCACACTGTAAACTCAACTAAACATTTTGCATGCACTCCCTGCACTCTAGGGGCAATTTATAGAGGCCAAAATCATTCAACCAGCTGCCATCTTATCATGTATCTTAGTACATGTGACAATAATAAATTAATACCAATACCAAAATCATGATGGACATAGATATGGTGTATGCACAAAGTCTTTCTCCTAGGGTTGGGCAATCAAGAACTAGATGGATAGGTGATAAATGGGGCGGAGGTTCACGTGTACCTACTCTAACATCATCTACTGTAATTGGTGCTCCTGATGTTGCCTCCTGTACATCGGTGAAACCAAGCATAGGCTTGGCAACAAACATTTACACTTGGTTCGCCAATGCCCAATGGATCTCCTGATTACTAAAAGTAATTCCTCATCCCATTCCCATACTGGCCATTCTGTCCTGGGCCTCCTCCAGAGTGAGGCCACATGCAAACTGGAGGGACAGCACCTCATATTCCACTTGGGTAGCTGACAACTCAACATTATTTTTTTAGGTAATGACAACTCCTGACTTCCCCCACTCGATTTCTCTCTCCCCCCCACCCCCTCCCCTGTGCCCCACCTGGACACACATCCATTTCTCCCCTCCCCCACCCCTTCCACTACATTCCTTCCTTCAGCTTAGCAATTTGCAACATTTCAATCTTTTTGCCACACACCTGATTTTTTAGGCTTTGTCATGCCTCTCCTCTCTTCCAGCTCCCCCCGCCCCCGCCCCGCTCCCCCACAATGTCTGAATAAGCATCCTGATCCGAAAGGTTACCTACCCATGTTCTCTGGAGATTCTGCCTGACCCGTTGAGTTACTCCAGCACCTTGTGTAATGTTATGTTACAGTTGTACAACACTTTGTTGAGGCCACATTTGGAGTACTCTGTTTAGTTTGTGGCACCCTGCTATGCGAAGGGTGTTGTTAAGCTGGAAAGAATGCGGAGAAGATATTGTCATGAATTGAGGGCCTGACTATAGGGAGAGTTTGGTAGGCTCGGACTTTAATCTTTGAAGCTGAGGGGTGATCTTATAGAGGTGTATTTACGGAAATAGATAGGATAAATGCACAGTCTATTATCCAGAGTACAGGAATCAAAAAACAGAGGACATTGGTTTAAGGTAAAAGGAGAAAGCTTTAATAGGATCCTGAAGGGCAACTTTTTCAAATAGATGGTGGTGGGTATATGAAACAAGCTGCTAGGGGAGGTAGTTGAGGCAGTTACTATAACAGCATTTAAGATACATTTGGACATGTATGTGGATAGGAAAGGTTTAGGAAAATATGGGCAAAATGTTGGCAAGTGGGACTAAGGTACATGAGGCATCTTAGTTGGCATGGAAAAGTTGGATTGAAGGGCATATTTCCGTGCTGTATGCCTCCACGACTCTTTAACTCTAACTGCACTGTCACCTGGCAAATGGAGGTTACTCCAACCAAAATATTAGAAACCGGAGCACTCCACTGTCCAGATATCAGGAGTTGAACTGTGCTTTCACCTAGAGATCTGGAATGAATTTTATACTAGTCCATCATGGACATCAGCAACAGGAATTGTGTCAATAGAAATATCTTGCACTGTATATTAATACTGATAAAAACTAAGGAATGAGTTATACTCTAATCCGAATATCAGGTTCTAGACAGTTATATCAAGCTAGACCAAGTATCAGGAAATGGATGGGAACCTTAGCTAAAGATCTAGAAGTGGACTCATACAAACTCAGGTCAAAATATCTCTACCTTACCAATCAGAGCTCAGACATTGCCCTGGTGCACATATCAGGAAGTGGAATTACTGCAACCCAGATATGAGCAAGAGGACATGACTCCAAAACAAATACTGTCCTTCTTCTTGCGTATGGCGGACACAGCCTAAAGTTGCAGTACAACTTGCTCTATTTGGTCTAATTTGATTGTGCATGCACGGTTGATTGTATTCGTCGAAACAGGGCGGAACACGTGAAGGTTGCAACCTCCCACCCCAGAATACTGTTAAATGAACCTTAATTCAACCCAAAGATTATTGGTGTTAAAGAAGGAACTGCAGATGCTGGAGAATCGAGGGTTACACAAAAAGCTGGAGAAACTCAGCGGGTCTGAAGAAGGGTCTCGACCCGAAACGTCGCCTGAGTCTGAAGAAGGGTCTCGACCCGAAACGTCGCCTATCTCCTTCGCTCCTTAGATGCTGCTGCACCCGCTGAGTTTCTCCAGCTTTTTGTGTAGCCAAAGATTATTGGTATTACTCAGATCCATTTATTATGATCGGTCATTCCCTAACCCAAATATACAGGGGTGGACCATTATCCAACCAAATATAATGTTCTGACAGGAATCTATGTAATATCTGCTACAGGCTATTACTTCAACTCAAATATCAGGAATGGGCTGATCCTAAACGGTAACCCTACAAAATATTTGTAACAGGATGTTACTCTAACCAAACTGAATATTGATCAGGAACTGAATATTGTGCAATAATTAACCAGATAATAGAATCACAACATTGACCCAACCCAAAAATTATTGAATTAATTCAGTTATTAGGAACTGGATCTTACTGCACCTCAAATATCAGCAACTGTATGTTGAACCAAATATCTTCAACAAGATATTATTCCAAATATCGTTTGAGCAACGGGGTTTGTGGGAACTAGCATAGAGGCGGTCAGGCCTGGGGCAGATCATCCACAGCCATCGTTAATGGCAGGGCTGGCCAGAAGGGCCAAGTGGCGAACTGCTCGTGTCAATAGGAACTAAATCCAGATAATTGAATCCAAGTATTAGCCACCATAACCATCAGGTGTATGGAGCTGGACTCCCCCTCCCAAAGCCAATAATGATGAACTCGACAGGAACCTTATCCAATCATTAAGGTCTAGGCAATAGTTGAATTGCATAAAATGATTGACTCAGTTAAACTCAGGAACTGGCCTCTACTCTGTCTAATTATCAGGAGCTGGATAGTAACCCAATCAAATCTTAGTAATCAGACCTTAATCTGGCTAAAAGATCAGGAACTGGACATGGCCTCACAGATCACAGATCATCACCTGGACAATGGTATCACATAGGTACCAGGAATGGGATGTTACTCTGATCATATATCCAGATGTGGACACAGTTCAAATATCTGTAATTGTTCTTACTCAGACACAATCTAAATAGGAGCAACTGGACGTGAACTTGACCAATAACTGAACAATTACTTCATCTCAAATGTCAGGAGAAGATATTGACCCTTCGGCTATTGGGAAATTGATAAGTTAAGCATTGGGAACTAGAGGTAACTCTAAGCACCAAATAAGCAAATGGGCTTTAAATGTAATGCTGGGGACATGGTAATGTACTCACAAAGGTACCAGGAGATGAATATCATCACCCTCGTTGATCTGGAGCCAAATCTCAGCCTCTCGGCGTTACCGTTAGCAACATATCTGCATTTACTACAACCTAGACATGTCTCCAAGCCAAGTGTTAAAAACGGGACAGTAATCCAACCCAAAGATTGGGCAATAGATATTAACCCAATCAAACGTTAAAACGGGGACATTATTTCAAGTATTTGGAACGTAATAGTTCCATTACATTGATCAGTAATATCGCTCCAACCCGGATATCTGGAACTGGCCTTCACTCCGAGCTAAATATTACATTCTGAGCGAGTTGGGGATTTCTCTAAATTAACTATCAGTGACCGGATTAGGCGCCACTGTCCCAGCCTCCAAGAAATGTTGACTGCCAGTTGCGAGTATCGTAGCAACACTTCCATTTTCCAGAAGTATCAATAGATTTTATTACCTTTCTCCATTTCCTAGAAATTGTTACTATTTGCACTATTCAGAGATTCTCTTTTTCGGGCATATATATGGAGATAGCCGCTAAAATTTCGGGACGTGATTATTATCTGTGCTTTCAGGAAAAGTTTTCGGGCTGCCGCCGACACGGTGGTGGTGGTGGCGGTTCTGAGCCTTTGACTACCAGCTGCGAGAGGACTCGCCTTTGCCGCTCTCTCGATGTGTACTTGATGTTAATGTGTTAAACTGTCATAGGGAGAGATCCTCCGTCACAGCAACACCTCGGCGCCCAAGGCACTCGTTCTCCAGAGGCGACACTCACTCTGGGTCACCGGCTCCGGGTTCTTAATACCGAGCATGGATACCTCTTGCAGGAATTGTTGAAGTAGCTCCAACGCCGCTGCATCGGCTGCCTGTGCGGTCTCGGAGAAATGACCGCGACCGACGAATCGCCTTTAACAGGACAGAGTTTCTCCAGTGGCCACACGACCCGGTTTGCTGACAAAGGGTCAAGTGAGAAGGAGTGATCTAGCCTCTGTGGAACAGAAGTGGGACAAGGCGACCGCCCGGCTCCGGAGGTCTGTTACATGAACATGCGGGGCACACTCGCCCAGAGCTGGGAGTGAGGACGGGCGGGGAACAGGCGCTGGCGGGGAACAGGCGCTGGTGGGGAACAGGCGCTGGCTGGCATGCGGAGACTGGACGCTGCGAGCCTCCTGATACAGGGTAAGCTCTCTCCCCGCGCCTCTCCCTGTTCCACACTCCCGTCCCGCTCCCCTTCAAACAAAGAACTCACAGCCGCCGGCCGCATGAGCCCAGAGCGGGCTAACCCGTTGCCGTATCCGGACCCGCTGGTCATCGGATGCTTGTCCGGGTCGAGAAGCCGCTATGTTTGGGAAGTCCGGGGTTGACTCGGTGCTTGGTCTGGGGGTCCCGCTCGGGTGTGTCCCCAGCCCATGCTCGGCGAGTCCGCTCCAGCCTCTGGGCGGGAGCAGCTCGCATTAAAACACGCCGGCAAAGTGTTCCCGGACACATCGGCCCTCGCCGAGAGAACTGCAGGGAACACCCCGCACTCCACACCGTCAACCCACTCAGCAGCTGGACAGCGCAGCCCCGGAGCAGGTAACAAGCATTCCGTGTCAAATATCATTGATCAAATCCAAATCAATTAACAGCGTTCAGTAACCGGGGTGAGAACACATAGTGACGCGCACAGAGACACATAGACACACACGCATACCTATACAGAGACACACACGCATACAGATGTAGACACATAGATGCATAGACCCACGCTGTCACCGGCACACACCCACAAACACTCACACACAGATGAATGCACTGGGACTTAACAATATGTACATCCACCGATACACACACAGCCATATATACACACATGTACAAATTCACTGGACAGATCCTTTCAATCAAGTACACAGTACACACACACATATTAACAATACACAAATCCCTTCATTGATACACACACACAGTACATAGGTTCACTGACAAGCATGCATACATTGACACAGTTACAAAGACATACAGCTGCATAATCACAGACCCACTCACACCAACTGACTCATTCACACCCTTACACTTTTACAGTGACACAAGCTGACACACCACGCACATTATCTATTCATTACATTCAAACTACACCAGGCTGCTTCACTTGGCACCTCATGTATGAACATCCGTTGACTACAAATCCAGCGGTTGGTGAAAGATCCAGTAAATGGAGGTGGGGTATTCATAATTGAATCAATGATGTTAACCTACTGTGAACACAATTATTACTTTATATTGCACTGGATATCAGTTGGGATCCAGGGATAGTGTTCCAACATGGCGAATGCACATGATGTCTCCCCCGGAACACTACTCGCGGCTTGAAGTTGATGCTCCTGGTCCATGCGATTCTCTTTTTCTGGTTCATTCCAGGAAAGGTTTCCAAAAAGGTACTGCCAAACACCGAGGAGGGAACTGGCCAAATGGGGCAGACCCGTGGGGAAGTGACTGAGGAAATTGGTTAAGTAACTGTGTTGGCTATCACTCCATCTTACGTGATACCGGAGAGAGACTTCGAGGCACTGATGCTCTGGCAAAAGAAATTGTAGGTTTTTGGATTGTTTTCTCTGGAGTGTCGGAGGTAGGGGAGAAACCTGATAGAAGTATATGAAATTACGAGTAGCATAGACAGGATAGACAGTCAGAACCTTTCTCGCCTGGAGGAAAGGGCAGAAGGCTGAAGAGCATCACTTTAAGGTCAAAAGGGGAAAGTTTAAAGGCGATGTGTGGAGCAAGTATTGTTTACACAGTGAGTGGTGGGTGCTTGAAATGCGCTGCCAGGGGTGGTGGTGGAAGCAGAAATGATAACGGCATTTAAGAGGCTTAGTATAACGGCATCATATTCGGCACATAAATTGTGTGCTGATGGGGCTGTTCCTGTACTGTTTTATGATCAATATACTTGGGTTAAACACCAGCAAATGCCGTGGAATGTGTATATATCAATCAAATATAAATCAGCAAGTCCGTTAAGATGGGCGGCCACGGTGGCGCAGCGAGAGTTGCTGCCTTCACAGCGCTTGCAGCACCGGAAACCCGGGTTCGATCCCGACTATGGGTGCTGTCTGTACGTTGTTTGTACGTTCACCCCGTGACCGCGTGGGTTTTCTCCGAGATCTTCGGCTTCCTCCCACACATCAAAGACCCACAGGTATGTGTAAATTGTCCCTCGTGTGTGTTGGATAGTGTTGGTGTGTGGGGATCGCCGGTCTGTGTGGACTCGCTGGGCCGAAGGGCGTTGTATTTCTAAACTAAACTAAATCAATTAGATTTGTTTGGAAAATAATGATAAACAAATAAGAAATGTGCCAGTATGTGATTAGCGGGAAAATTCGTCAATAAACACATCTCCCCAATTCCTTTCAGGGGGTTATAAATGAACTTAATGACACTGTTCTCCTTCACCTTGACTCTTTTGATTTCCAAACTTTCATAAAGAAACTGTCAACTCGAAAGATAAAACGAATGGTTCTGGAGAGTAGGTAGTACTGTTGTGAAATGCGGAGTTGTAGCAATCGTTATTTTGCTTTGTTCATAAGTTTTAACAGGCTTTACATGTTTCTATTGAAGATGCCACCTTGATGCAGATTGCTGTGTGGATCAGAAGCAGCAGTCTGTGTTGTGAGGTGTCAGGCTTAGTATGTCTGCTGAGAGGTCAAGTCTTCAGTCACAGGTTGTGCTCAGAACATTGCCGTGGTCTGCAGATGGATGCATATGACCCTGATAAGTTCTGATTTTTTTTGAAAGTCAGGATAAACAAGAGGGAAACCTTCAGACAACCAATGACCATGGGTCCGTCAGAATTTTAACATGCACTAATGTCAAGTCTCAGCAGGGCTAAGTGATTAAATACTTGTCTCCAGTCCACAGGTCATAGGCCATGCATTCATTACAGAGACATCTGACAGACATCTTGAATTCATGGATTATTGTGGAGGTGCCCTTTCTGGGATAAAATGACATGATGAGGTCCTGTCTAATTTCTCAAACCTACAGTACTTTGGAGAAGAAGATATCTTTTGATTTCCTGGCCAGCAGTGATCCCTCAACCAGCACTGTTAGGGGCAGATAGCCATCGTGGGAGCTTGCTGCAGACAAGTTAGCCTGCATGCTTCCATACAAGTAGTAGCAACAACAAAGGCAGGGCATGTTCTGAGAAATGCATTGGGATGTTCTGAAGATTTAAACAATTCTGTACCATGTAGCTTCATTCTTTCTATTCATAGTGAGATGACATCAAACAAAGTTGTTGAGAAATATTGAAACATTGCCACGCTGACAGCATGTTCTCGCTGCTCAGAATCAAAAAAGAAACTCTGCACAGAGAAGTCCTTTGGGAATACAGGGAATGGAAATATAGTGAAACACAGATCCATTAACTCTTCGCTGGTATCAGGGGATAAACATGAGTCCAAAACTGTTGTACAATCAAATATTGTACCTTTAGGCCACTGTGCCCTTGATGGACAACTATTTGTGATTAGCCTCAGGACCTTAGACTCAAATTAGTTGTAGAGTCAAATGCAGATGTTTTTTTAACAAGTAGGAAGAAACAGTACTCGTCTGAAGAAGGATCTCGACCCAAAATGTCCTTTTCTTCTCTCGAAGGATGCTGGTCCCGTTGAGTTACTCCAGCACTTTGTGCCTATCTTGTGTTTTAAAGAGGAACTCCTTTCCTTCTGTGAATTCCACAACTATGCATCTGGGTGCAATGTTTTTCTGAATGATTTTCTTCTAGGATTTAGTCAAGGCATCTTGCAACAGTGAGCAGAATCACAAGGATTTGCAGAGCTTATGTATATTCGAGCATTCTTTCAGAACTGCATCAGTGTGGTGTTTTTAAAATGCCATTTTGACTGCAGAAAATTTGGAGTTATACAGGAGAGTAAGTCCAAAACAGGGGCTTAGGGTCACCCTGGGGTGGGGCTAGAGGCTGTGGAAACCTCAAACATGTAGGAATACACATACACATCTATATCTGCATGGGGTTGGTTACTGCTGAAAGTTGTTCTGGGTGAATTTGGATTGTGCGCAAGAGCAGATGGCCAAGTGGAAACTGGACTGAGTTTAAAATAGAACATGCCGGAAACAGTCAGCAGGTCAGGCAGCATTTGTGCAGAGAGTCATAGAAACATGGAAACACAGAAAATAGGTGCAGGAGGAGGCTATTCGGCCCTTTGAGCCAGCACCGCCATTCATTGCGATCATGGCTGATCGTCCCCAATCAATAACCCGTGCCTGCCTTCTCCCATATCCCTGACTCCACTAGTCACACATGGAAAGTGTGGACTTTTAATGTCTCATAAGCCCCAAAGTGTCTGAGTATTTATGAAGGGTAAAAAGGCTTAGCAGAATTTGTATGAAGAGTCTGCTTGGTATACATGGTTACATTCTTGAGGTGGGATGTGCCCATGTCTTTTGATGCCCCCCCACATCTGCACCATCTCCCTACCTACGTAAAGCTGGCCTTGGGCTGCTTGTATTGACACTTGAAGATTATGAGAATCATGTTTGTTTAAAAGCTCCACGTAATTTGCGCTGCCTCCAAGGAACTTACCGAGTGAAGATACAGTAACACATTATTCAGCTGGTCGTTAAAGACCAGGGTGTGGTGAGAGAATAAGGTCGTGCTGCATCCTTCACGTAGCAACAGGACTGGGTTCAGTAATTGATAATTCCAGGACGATGCTGCTAGAGTCTCGGAAAAGAAAGATGTAATTGCGATACTGGATGGGCTATCGGTTGATAAATACAAAGTGGTGGAAAGGCTAGCTACACTTAATTGGCTGTATTGTAGTGTTTTATTTTCAGGTGCAAAAGACACATTGGTACACAATTACATTGATACACAATTTAAATCAAAACCCCATATACATGTAAAATGTAAGGAAACAGAGTGTAGAATTTAGTGTTACAGTTACAATGAAACTGTAGATAATAAATTGTGCAAGGTGTGCCTTGAGGTAGAGTGGGAGCGGTGGGAATATATTCTTAGTTTGTGAGAGGAATGTTCTAGAGTCTGGTAACAGCAGGGAAGAATCTGGTGCACAATGTGGATAAACCACCTGGTCCAACTGGTTTGCACCCCTGGATGCTGAGGGAAGGCAGGAAATTGTAGAAATCCTGGCCATTGTTTTGCAGACCTCTGTAGATTTAGGGAGGATGCTGGAGCACTCGAAAATTGCAAATGTCACACACTACTGAAAAAGATGTGTGAGGGTAAACCAAGTAACAACAGGTCCTTTAGTTTAACAGTGGCAGGTAGAATTACATTCACAGTAATCAGAGGCAGAATTGACAGACACATGGACATGTGTGGATTGATTAGAAAAATACACCATGGATTTCTTAAAAGCATTTCATGTTTAACTAAATTCATAGAGATCTAATTTGATAAAGTAATGGAGAGGGTGGATGAGATATACTGTATGCAGTTGACATGGTATATATGGACTTCCAAAAAGCATTTGGTAAGGAGGCACAGACTAAGCCTGTCATCACAGAAGCTCAGGGACCAAAAAGGTGATGGAGTGGCATAGATCAAAAATTGGAAGTAATAGGAAATAGAGGTAAGATTTTTTTTTGTACTTACAATGAAGGTTCCCAGGAGTCAAGACTTGAACCAGTGTTTCTCCTCAAGGACTTGCGGGTATAGGGGACAATTTCCAAATTTACAGATGACACAAACCTTCAGGAATGAAATATGCTTGTTTTGTGAATCAACTGGAGATGATGAGGTTGTTTTTGGAACAGTAGAGATTGGGACCAACAACCTTCTGAATCTTTTGCAACTTACTTACACTGGGGGTAGTTATGGAGTGAGTAATTAGAGATGGGAATCCACAGTTGGGGGTTGAGGGGGCAAATTGAATGCAAACATCAAAAGGCATGAGGCATGTATCTGGGGCATGATGTGAGCTGGATTACTGGCATGATGGGCCAAGTGGCCTTCTATACAGTATCATTCTCTGCATATGCGAACTGTGCACTGAAGCTGTAGGTTTAATACAGTCATCAGCAAACTAAATATGTACATGTTGTACAGAGCAATCAACTGGCTCAGTCACCTTCTACCCATGAATAGACTACCCTAAATTTGACTCATAACACATGAAACATGGTGGACCCCCAATGCCATAGAGTCATACACACGTAACTGATCATTCATCCCACATCAACCATTCCGTCTGCATCAATCACCAAGAACTGATTTACAACAATCTTCCATTAATCATACTTATATTCCACCCTCATACTCAACAGCTCACCCTGGAATCTATTATTCGCCTGTAGATCAAGGACAATTTCCAGAGGCCATTACCACACCAGCCCATAAGTCTTTAAGGTATGTAAGGAAACTGGAGTGCTCGGCCAAAACCCCCATGGTCACAGGAAGAATAGACACACTGCACGCTGATAGCACTGAAGGTCGGAATTGACTCTGGGTCACAGGAAGAGTGAGGCAGTTACTTTACCACTTGTTTCATCTTGCCACCCAACATCAAAAGGTTAACCAAATAAAAACTCATACCTGAACAACACCACAAAAGGCCGCAGTGACACCAAAGCTACCTGCCCCACCAGCACCTCTATAATTTGGTACATGAGCAGAGGTAAATGCAGTGGGAATTCATTGCAGCTGCATAAACCAATTCAGAGAAGATATTCCAATTAAAAGATAACTTTCTCACATGCTTCTGGGTTGGTTATGATCTTTCACGGTGGAATCGGACTTGCCCAAGATGGACAGATTGGGTCAAAGTTCTTATTTCCAAGCTGTGTAGCTCAATGGCAGTGCTCTGTAACATTGAATGGGGTTGGATCTTGAGGTCAGGAATAAATGCCCCTGGAGCATTTAGTCGCTGATTCAAGAGGAGCTGTCCCTCTAGATCAGGGACCTTTGAGTGACATGCTTGTCTGACTGGCTGTAGAGATTCGTGTGACCCTTCTATCAGTCTCGGCTTCATGCACTAGGAGGACGCAGAGGAATTCCAAACGCTCACAGACATGTCCACTTAACATGAAGAGGGGTCCCGACCGAAACGTCGTCTGTCCGTTCCCTCCACAGATGTTGTCTGGCCCACTGAATTCCTCCAGCACTTTGCTTTTTGCCCAGGATTCTAGCAGCTACAATCTCTTGTGCCCCTGCCCACTCGCTCAGGGTTAAATCTGGCAAGATGGAGCAAGGGAGGAAGGAAATCAGAACCTTTACACCACTTACCTCAAGTAGTTTTAACTATCATAGTGATTCTGATTTTAGTGTGTTAAATGTATTAATATTTTTTTATTTTTGCATTAAGTATTTTGTTACATCTCCCTGGTATCACCGATGGCTTATGAATATGAAAAGCAATCCAAAACATTCAGTAACTGTGATAGCATTGACAGCTGGTGAGCCCGTGGGTTGGAGTTGTTGCTCTGTGCCCGAAGCAGGCTGCCTGTCCCGGGGAGAGACTGCATGCTGCACTCGGTCATGCCGAGTTGCTGGGAGACGAGCTCCCGACGCCAGCACCACACAGGGTCAGACAGGGCGAGCGGCCAGGCACCCCGAGGCAACAGAATCTCCACGTGAGAAAAGGGGCATATTTCTGAACAGATTTGTTTATTCATTATATTTAAAAAGTGTAATGAGAAAATTGGCTGTAGGATGGTGCAGGGAGGAGATGCGATTGAAGCTCCTCTGCCTTGTGGAACGAGCTACATAAATGGCTATTTTTTTGCGAAGTCCCTTTAAATGGGACACTGAAACTTTGATGGGCCTGGTTCACTCTGCCAGTGAGATGCGTCGGGGTGAGGGACGACTAGGGTTCGTATCGCACACCAAAGACAACGGCTTGTCTCTCTAGTAGGGGTTTAAAGGAACTTTCTTCTACTTGAACCTCGAGTTCCTCATCAACAAAATACAATGGGTACGAATTGGCAACACATCCGCCTCCCTAACCGCCAGTATGGGGGCACCTCAAGGTTACATGCTCAGTCCCCTTGCCGGACACAGTTTCAATTCCACCTTTAAATTTACTGACGATGCCCCGGTTGTTGGATGAATCATGGACAATGATGAGTCAGAGTATCGAGGGAGATCGATGATCTGATTGAATGGTGCCAGAACAACGTCCTTGCTCTCAATCTCAGTAAAACCAAGGAGCTGATTGTTGATGTTTGAAGAAGAAGGCCGAGGATCCACAAGCCTGCCTTTCTCCATGGGCCATTGGTGGAGAGAGTCAACAACTTCAATTTCGTGGGCGTGCATATCTATGAAGATCTGTCCTGGATGCAGCATATTAATGCAATCATAAAGAAAACCCAACAAAGCCTCTATTTCCTTAGAAGTCTTAGGAAATATGGTATATTGATGAATACACTCTTGAACTTCTGCAGATGTATGGTAGAGCATATTGACTGGTTGCATCATGGCCTGGTCCAGCAACTCAAAAGCCAAGGTACCAAGGAGATTACAAGTAGTTTACACTCCCTGATCCATCACAGGTACTGACCTCCCATCATCGAAGGGATCTATAGGCAGCCAGCATGTTCAAGGACCAATATTATCCTGGCCATGCTCTTGTTTATCTCCTGCCATCAGGAAGAAGGTATAGGAATCTGAAAACTGTGACCCGCAGGTCCAGGAAAAGTTTCTTCCTAACAATCATCAGACCACTGAACAGTGCAAATTAAGCTTTAAACAACAAACTGTCTTGGTTACACTAGGGATTTCTGGCTTTGATTTGATTTGTACTATATTGGGTTTTATTTATTTATTTAACTTTTTTTTTAAATTATGAAATCTATTGAATTCTATATTTACAAACCAGCTGTGCTGCTGTATGTAAGAATTTCATTATTCTGTTTCGGTACATATAACAATTAAACATTCTTGTCTCTTGACTCTCTTAAGCCTGACATTGGAAGTCAGGGACACCCAGCCAGGACCCCTGGTGGTTGTTAATGCTAGGATTTGCCACCTTAACGCAGTGTGGCGCAAACCCCACACCTACTGTTCCCAAGGTCTGGATTGAACCTGGGTCTCTGGTGCTGTGAAGTAGCAAATCTACCAGCTGTGTTACTGGGCTATTCCAGAGCTAAGTCAATTGACCTTTCAACACAAGCACTATCATTTGCGTGGCTGCACAGATTTCCCCTGACATTCACTGCCTTCAGGATGACTGAGGCTTCTGGATGCCACTCTTAGTCAAATGCTGATGCCAAGGGCAATCTCGCCCAGTCTCTGGAACCTCGCACATGTGTCCATTTATCATCCAAGCCTTTGATGAGATCCATGGAAACCACAAACTGAATATGATTGGGCAAGTTGTTTGGAAATGCTGTCAATAGCCTCCATCACCAAACTATTGATTGAGATGAGCCTGACGGGGTAGCAATTGGACAAAGAGGTCATACCCGGGCAATATCCCACATTGTTGGGAAAGATGTGAGTGCAGTAATTGACTGGATGACTTGGCCAGGCCTAATTCTGGAGGACTGGTGCTGTTCACCACAGCTGGTATTTTGTCTAGTCCCATTGATTTTAATCTATCTGTTGGACATGTCTATTAATACCACGTGGAGTTCATCAAATTAGCTAAAGGTTATTTTTTGTGATACTGCGGATCCCAGGCCAAAGCCCAGATCTGAATGACATTTCTCACCGAAGATGGTGACAAATGTTTTGCTTTGACTTTCATGCTAATATGTTGGACTGCATTATCATGAAGGATTGTGATGTCCAAGGAGCCTTGTCTGCTCAATAGACAATAGGTGCAGGAGTAGGCCATTCGGCCCTTCGAGCCATCACATTCAATGTGATCATGCCTTCTCCCCATATCCCCTGACTGCTATTATTAAGAGCCCTATCTAGCTCTCTCTTGAAAGCATCCAGAGAACCTGCCTCCACTGCACTCTGAGGCAGAGAATTCCACAGACCCACCACTCTCTGAAAAAAAGTGTTTCCTCGTCTCCATCCTAAATGGCTTACTCCTTAGTCTTAAACTGTGGCCCCGTGTTCTGGACTCCCCCAACATGTTTCCTGCCTTTAGCTTGTCCAAGCCCTTAATAATCTTATATGTTTCAATGAGATCCCCGCTCATCCTTCTAAACTCCAGAGTGTGCAAGCCCAGCTGCTCCATTCTCTCAGCATGTGACAGTCCCGCCATCCTGGGAATTAACCTTGTAAACCTACGCTGCACTCCCTCAATAGCAAGAATGCCCTTCCTCAAATTAGGGGACCAAAACTGCACACAATACTCCAGGTGTGGTCTCACTAGGGCTCTGTACAACTGCAGAAGGACCTCTTTGCTCCTATATTCGATTCCTCTTGTTGTAAAGATCAACATGCCATTTGCTTTTTTCTCTGCCTGCTGTACCTGCATGCTTACTTTCATAGACTGATGTACAAGGACCCCCCAGATCCCGTTGTACTTCCCCTTTTCCCAACTTGACGCCATTTAGATAGTAATCTGCCTTCCTGTTTTTGCTACCAAAGTGGATAACCTCACATTTATCTGCATTAAACTTCATCTGCCATGCATCTGCCCACTCCCCCAACCTGTCCAAGTCACCCTGCATTCTCATAGCATCCTCCTCACTGTTCACACTGCCACCCAGGTTTGTGTCATCTGCAAATTTGCTAATGTTACTTTGAATCCCTTCATCCAAATCATTGATGTATATTGTAAATAGCTGCGGTCCCAGCACCGAGCCTTGCGGTACCCCACTAGTCACTGCCTGCCATTGCCTGCTCATCACCCGTTTAGTTGTCCATCACCATTCTTACCTGGTATGATGCCCAACTATAAGCATGTCTGAAGATACCTGTAGGTTGTGGGATTGCTTAGCTGTTGGGGCAAGACAAGGCCTAGGGTAGTTGTGGTGAAGACTGAGACTTTGACTGAAAGGTTTCTCTCTCTGTGAGAGTGTAACTGTCAGGCTGCATTTGACCAACCGGCACCAGAGCTCCGTGACAAGGAGCTTGCAATGTCAGCTTGGGATGCATCGGCCATGTATTTCGTTTTATTCTCAAAACATTTTGACAGGGCATTTCAGGGGCGATTTAAGTCAACACATTGTTTGAATCTGGAGTTACCCAAGAGGTAAGAGCAGGTAAGGATGCAGATTCTGTATCCTTAATCAGATGGGTTTAAAATAATGATGGGCAACTTTTAAATTATGGATCTTTTAATTAACTGGATTAAAATTCGTCAGGATCCTGTCATTTGTCCAAGCCCAGTAACTTCAACAACATGAGAGCTCCCCCCTCTCTCGGAGCAGGAGAAAGATTATTACTGTTAGAATTTCATATCTTTGTAATTAAAGATGCCAATGGTGTTAATGAAACCTTTAGCTGCCAAAAACTAGAGTGTGATTTCAGGATGAAAGGGTCACTGAAAACGCTGCTAGCACCTTGGTGTTGCTTTAATTATGTGGCTGCCTCACACTGTGTCAGTTCTGGATGCTCAGCCTCCCCTCCTCTCCCACAGGGCCAGCCTCAGCATGCTGCCAACTAATCTGTGACCACATATTGGGAGGGCAGTGTGGAGAGTGCATGGCCGCTCTGTGCCTTTTGCACTCTGGCTGGGCTGAGGCTGCTTTTGGTTCTCTACCCTGCATGTCCTGCTGTGGCAAGTGTTCCATTTAAAAGCTGACTCCTGTCCCATTCCCCATGGTCATCCCAGACATATTCAGGCAATCAGACGAGGAGCACTGACAACATAACCTCCCAGGCTGGTTTCCCAGCCCTTGGCCCTCTCTCCAAAAACACGGTAAGTTTTGGTAACAATTGACTGGTGACTTGAGTTAGTTTAGAGGCAAGATTTGCCTGCTGATATTTTCCTGAACTGAGTAGAAGTGGGAATATTCCTTCCCGGTTTTCTGTGTTTTCCATCCTGTTTTCAATATATCTTATGTCAGTGTCCTCTAGATTTCGTCGGCAGAATGAACAGTTTTGTCGGCTATGCATGGAAGTGCTTTGTTAATTAATTGCTTCTGAGGTTGTTCGATCCTTCACTGCCTTTCCAACCTGATTAAATACTTAAGGTTCAGCCTGGCGAGAGTATCAGTTTGTGGCTCCTCTTGTATAACCATCCTTCAGACTTGGACTTTCCTCCTGCTAAAATAAAGTGTATAAAATCAAAATATGTAGTGCACCAGAAAGAAGTTCTCGAGTACATTGTACCTCCAGGAAAGTGCCCTCCAGCTTTACACTCCTCCACTCTTGCTTGAACCCTACAAGTATTCATTTCAAAGTACTCATTTCCTTTTGAATATTGAATCTCTTTCCACCAGCCAAATCACTGCACACAAAAAAAGGTTCTCTTCTTCCTATTAATTTCCTAAACAGTTCCGTTTAAATCTGTCTCCTCTGGTCATTGCCAAACCCAGCAGTGCAAACACTTCAAAGCACTTTGTAGTTTTGAATTCCACTCTTAAATCTCATCTCAAACTCTCCAGGAGAAACACCTCAGCGTCTGCAGTTTTTCCATGTAAATGAATTATTTCCCTGTGATCATTTCATAAATCTCCCTTCATCCTCTCTCCAAGAGTTATTGTGACGATGTTCGGATAGTCTTGGACACATTATTTGTGCAGAATTCAGTAGAACGTACTTGTGTTCTTGGCTTTTCAAGGATCAGATATGTGTTTCTTATTAGTTGTGTCAAATTGTTCGACTATCTTAGCAAAGATGAGCGGGAAGCCAGAGGATTGGGAAACTTTTAAAGAGCAACAGAAAATAACTAAAAGGCAATAGGGGGAGAAAAGATGAGGTACGAAGGTAAGCTATCCAAGAATATAAAGGAGGATAGTAAACGCGTCATTAGGTATGTGAAGAGGGAAAAATTAAAGACCATAGTTAAATCTTGAAGACTGAAATAGGTGAATTTATTATGGGGAACAAGGAAATGGCAGATGAGTTTAACAGGTGCTTTGGATCTGTCTTCACTAAGGAAGACACAAACGATCTCATTGATATACTAGTGGCCAGAGGATCTCAGGTGACGGAGGAACTGAAAGAAATTCACATTAGGCAGAAAATAATGGCATGTTGGCCTTCATAACAAGAGGAGTTGAGTATAGGAGCAAATAGGTAATTCTGCCATTGTACAGGGCCCTAGTGAGACCACACCTGGAGTATTGTGTGCAGTTTTGGTCTCCAAATTTGTGGAAGGACATTCTTGCTATTGAGGGAGTGCAGCGTAGGTTCACGAGGTTAATTCCCGGGATGGCGGGACTGTCATATGTTGATAGAATGGTGCGGCTGGGCTTGTATACTCTGGAATTTAGGAGGATGAGAGGAGATCTTATTGAAACATATAAGATTATTAAGGGTTTGGACACGCTAGAGGCAGGAAACATGTTCATGCTGTTGGGGGAGTCCAGAACCAGGGGCCACAGTTAATGAATACGGGGTAAGCCATTTAACGGAGACGAGGAAAAACCTTTTCACACAGAGGGTTGTGAATCCGTGGAATTCTCTGCCTCAGAAGGCAGTGGTGGCCAATCTCTGGATGCTTTCAAGAGAGAGTTAGATAGAGCTCTTAAAGATAGCAGAGTCAGGGGATATGGGGAGAAGGCAAGATTGGGGTACTGATTGTTGATGATCAGCCATGATTACAGTGAATGGCAGTGCTGGCTCGAAGGGCCGAATGGCCAATTCCTGCACCTATTGTTTATTGTCTATCTTCGTATATTTATCACGGATGCAGGTATTTCAAACTACTGAGTCCATGTGATTTCGTGATGGGAAGGAAATGTAAGGTTTCATGTTTACAGATGATATGAAAATGAGTGTGATGGTATGTTGCGATGAGGACATTATGATCCTGCATTAGAACATGGACAGATTGGGTGTTTGGTTGAAAATCTGGCAAATCAAGCTTAATATTGGGGTGTGTGAGGTCATGCGGCTCAGTAAGACCAATCAAAAGCAGATTATTTTCTAAATAAAGAGAGACTACAAATGAGTGAAATTCAAAGGGATTTAGATAGGCAGGTACAACATGAAGACAAATTGCATTTTGGCTTTTACTGCAAAGTGGTTGGAGTTTAAGAACAGGGTGGTTTTGTTACAGTTGTAAAGGCGGTTGGTGAGACAACATCTACAATACTGCACACAGGTTTGGTCACTCTACCTGGGGAAAAATATGGTAACATTGGAGGCAGTCCAAAGGAGATTCACTAGGGTAATTCCTGGGATGAGAAGTTGTCCTATCAAAATGTGGTCCTGTATTTCTTGGAGTTTAGAAGAATAAAGTGGCCTTCTTCAAAGCAGGCTTCACAGAGTAGATGTTGGGATGATTTCACTACTGGAAGATTCACGGACATGAGAATGTAACAGAAAAGGGTCAGTTATTTAAAACTGAGGTACATAGAAATTTCTTCTTTCTAAGTTTGGGCGGCACATAAATTGTCCCTAGTGTGTAGGATAGCGCTAGTGTGCGGGGATCGCTAGTCGGCTCTGACTTGGTGGGCCAAAGAGCCTGTTTCCATGGAGGTGGAGACACCCCTCAAAAATAAGGGAAGGGATTCCACGCCAGTGAGTGGCAAGGGTTTGGGGAAAAAATTGTGTAATTTGTGTAAACTGTATTGAATGTTTGTATGCCCTCCGAGAACGTCGGTTGAATTTTTTGCACGGTTCCTGTATTGTATATATTTATTACTTGAATAAAGTCTATTCGGAAAAAAAATCTCTAAACTAAACTAGGCTAAACTAAAGCACCACAGAGATCCGAGTTCGATCCTGAGCTCCGATGCTGTCTGTGGAGTTTGCATGTTGCCATGCTGTAAAGTTTAGTTTACCAAGTCAGCACCAACCAGTGATCGCCCGTCTATCCTAGGCACTTGGGCCAATTTACAAAAGCCAATTAACCTACAAACCTGCACGTCTTTGGAATGTGGGAGGAAACCGGAGCAGTACAATATTCATGGAAAACACTCATGCTGTCACACAGAGAACGTACAAACTCTATACAGACAGTATCCATAGTCAGGATTGAACCTGGGTCTCTGGTGCTGTAGGGCAGCAACTCTACCGCTGCACCACTGTGCCACCCCTGGCAACTATTTTTCTACCTCCAGAACCCACACCCATTCTTGCGGCTTTCGTGGAGGTCTATAAATATTTGAAAGATCAAGGAATTGAGGATTACAGGGAACTGGCACAGGAAGAGTTTAAATAAGGCATATGCATGGCAAAGTGGCACAGTATGTCAAGCCACAGACTTGTGCCACAGGGATCTGAGTTTGATCCTGAGCTCCGATGCTGTCTGTGTGGAGTTTGCATGTTCTTCCTGTGGCAACATGAGTTTCACCTGGGCACTCTGGTTTCCTCTAACATCCCAAAGATGTGCAGGTGGTAGGTTAATTAGCTGTAGGAAAGTGCACTTAGTGTGTAGGTGTGTGGTAGAATCTGGGGAAGGGGGTAAATGATGAGAATGTGGGGAGAATTAAAAAGATTTAATGTAGGATGCATGTTTAATGTGTGCTTGGTGGTCAGTGGGCTGAAGACTCTGTTTCTGCCCTACATCGTATATCATATATGGCATGACAGGTGGTGAACTCATTTTACGGTGATCTTACCTTCTTCCTGCCTCCAACATTTGCGGCATTCCTTTGCATGTAGTGGCCTTAGATGGGTGGCAACCTTGTCTGTTGAACGCAAAGGGATCTATCAGGCTGCCATGCCACAGCTCAACACTATGTTGTGGGTGCGTGGCTCCACATGTTTCAGAACTGACCCTGGATGAGCAGCGTACGAGCTGTCATTGTGGCAACAACCTCTGCTGCTCACTGTGCCATTTCAAACAATGCAAGTGCACCAAGCCACGTCACCAGCTAATGATAGCGCATTTTTGCGAAGGTGCCAATTAAAGCTTCGGGTGCTCAGCTGAGATCACCCAGGATAATAGTTTATTTTTTAAAGTAATACTGGTGGAAGTAGGAATGCACACCCACGGGAGCTCAATCCTCCCGAAGTACCAGGGTGCCAGCTGCGTAGGTGTGCCAGCTGTGGCTTGGTGGTCAGCACCCTCTCTCTTGACGTAGTGCCGCACCACACAGTGCCACACAGCTGGAGGAGAGTCAGGGGATGGGGAAAGTGGCTCGGAGGTTCAAGATCAGATGTCATCCAGTTCTTCGTCTGATGAACACTCCATGTTCAGAACATAACCTGGCACCATTCCCCATCCTATCCCCTGCTACATCAGGAATCCATCGGGATTCACCTGCACCTATGCAGAACTCATTGATTTCATCATCTTTTTCATTAACTCACACCCCACCCTCAAGTTCATTTCGACTATCTCTGACTTCCCTTTCTCAATCCTGTGTCTCCATCACAAAGGATAGACTATTGACTGACATCCACTACAAGCCCACTGAATCCCACAGTTACCTTGACTACACCTCCTCCCACCAGGCCAACTGCAAGGAAGCCATCCCTTACTCTCAATTTCTTTGTCTCCTCCACATAGGCTCTCAATGTGATGTTTTTTTCACTCTATGACACCCCAAATGCCTTCTTTCTTCAGCAAACGTGGCATCTACTTTGTTGTTGTGGATGGATCCCTCACCAGTGACACCTCTGTCACCGCAGTTGCCCTTGTTCCCTCTTCCCCCGACCGAACAGAGATTGAGTTCCCAGGTTCCTCACCTTTCACCCCACCAGCCTCTGCATCTAACACATAATTGTCCAACATTTCCAACAAATTCAATGGGATCCCACCACCAGTCACATTTCCCCATCCCTACCACCTTCGGATGGGAAAGAAAAATTGAATACCAGGAGGAAATTCTAGCAGTTACTAGGAGAATGTGTAACTCCATACCAACAGTATCCAAAGTCAGGAGTGAACCTGGGTCTTTAGCACTGTGAGGCAGTGGCTGTGACTGCTGCAGAATATTGCACTCATTTAGAGGCTTTGGGTATCCTATTAACATCCCAAGAACTGGTTCCAAAGACCCAGAACAAATGGCTAATTTAAATTAAAATGGAAACACTAGAAATATTTAGAAGAACAGGCAGCATCTACAGTGACCTGATGAAGAGTGCTCATCCAGGACTAATTATGAACTGGATTGAGAAATAAGAGACTGCAGATGCTGGAATCTTGAGAAATAAGCAAAGTGTTGGAGGAATGTAACGGGCCAGGCAGCCATCAATGGAGGGCAATGGGTAGCTGACATTTCTGATCGGGACTTTTCAGACTGATGTGGTAAAGGGGGGGATACCCTGGTAGAAAGAGGAGAGGGGAAGGGATGGTCAACAACTGATGATCCAAGTAAGGAGGGGTTGATTACCAGATGAGTCATGTGGAGGCAGGAGGTGATGTGGAGAAGACAAAAGGGCTCAAATGGTGGGGACTGGGGAATGTAGATCCAGAGGAAATGATGGTGGGTAGAAGGAAATAAGTTGAGGGGGGATAAAAAATGGGTGACCCAGAGTAGGGAGGGGGTGGATAATGAGTGAATCAAGGGGTGAGGGGGGGGGGGAACTGGGTGACATGAACGTGAAGAGAGGAAAGAAGAGTGTGAGTGGGAGAGGTAGAGGGGAATCTAAGAAGATGAGAAGGAGAGTCGGGTGGGATTAGTTATCATTGGAGCATTCAATAAATATGACATGGTATTCTTCAGCTTAAGTAACTGTAACAGAAACAGAGAAGGGGAAGGCGGGTGATGCATTTCGAGAGGGAGCAATGGTGGGTAGAAGGGAAGAAAGAGGAGGAAAAGAACACTGGTAGACCTGGAGTTGGGAGTGGTTGGGTGATGAGGATGTGAAGGGAGGAAAACAACTGGGAGACAGGGGTGGGGATAGTTGAAACAGTGGTGTAAATAGTTAGCTCACACTACTCACACTTTAATCTCTGAGTCACTGCTTCGAGCAATCAGGGTAAAAACTCATAAAAATAACAGAGAGGGGAAGAAAAACATTGCAATTGGTATTCCAGGATTACCTAATGGGCTAACAAAAAGTCCATCTGCAGGGCAATATGGTGGGAACAGGTTGGAGGTTTAGGTGGATTGAGGCAGAGGGAATGGGGACAAGGTGTTTACAACTGGGTATCATAGAATCAGAGACATCCAGCATAGAAACAGGCTATTATGTTCATGCCAACCATTTTGACCATCAGCACTAATCCCAGTTGCCTGCATTAGAATGGTGTCCTATATCTTACTAGTGTCAGTTCCAATGCTTTCTAAGCGTTGTAATTATATCTGATTCAACCACCTCCTCTAGCAGCAAGTTCCAGATATCACCCACTCTCTGTGTACAAAACACCGCACAGATCCCCTTTAAACTCCTTCCTCTCACCTCAAACCTATGCCCTTTTCTTTTTGATATTACTACCATGGGGGGGGGGGGGGGGGGGTCTCCAGTAACGCGTTCTAGCAGAGATGATAATCCCGTGTAGAAGAACAGAGGGATTTGAAAGTTCCCAAGCCCCCAGGGGTATAAAGCCCTTTCGGAAAAAGGTAACAGAAATGGGGTTTATGGGAAGTGTTCTTGAGCCGAAATGGTGATTTTTATACAAACATTTTGAAAGAGTACTGTCTGTAGTCTATTGCCTTCACACTTACAAGAAAGATGGCAGTATCATTGTATAAATGTACCACAATGCTACCTTGTGTGAAGAAATAATACCCAAAATAAAAATTCAACAAATTGTAGCTGCTTTTGTTGGACTGAAGAGATAACATGGTGATTTAATAGTTTAAAACGAGAGAGGAATGGGAACGAGTAAATAGAAACAGGTTGATTTCAGCTATCAGGAATCAAGGAGAAAGGGAATATAGATATATTGATTTCACAACATTTTGGATAAATGGATGGAGATAGTTGCAAGTGGAACTGTAGATAGTGTCTAAAAGGGAGACAATGCCAGTGTTTAGAAATAGGATTGATGATGTCATGAGAATGGACATGGGCATAGAATGATTCCTGAGGGGATAAAGATTGCTGGACAGGACAAATTGCTTTCATATTGCAATTTCCATGTTATTCTGAGTAAAAATAAGAAGAAAGAAGAAAGAAAGAAAGAAGCCACATCTGTGACCAACAGTACCATTCAGGTCTGAGATGGGAGAAAAGGATGTATCAGAGTAGCCATTCCAGTTTATGGCATTGATCAGATTGCGAGTGTTTGTAAACACCCACTGTAGATTTTTTTTGTGACCAACTTTGGGGCACCTCCCACAAGGGCTACAATTTTCTTTCTAGTTTGCTTGATTTGCAGAATGTGTGAAGGCATGTGGATGCTATTTCCTTAATTTTGATTAGCTCATGGGCAGCAAAAAATCCCCTCTGCAAAGGCAAACTTCCACTGTTAGCACGTGGGTGCTTTGGAAACTAGCACTGAGAACCTGGCCGCAGGCTGTTAGAACACTCATGGCAGCTCCCCCTTGAATCCACAAACGCACACCAAGGCTTGATCTCCAACATGTCACCATCCCCCCATTAACCAATCATAACCATATAATACCCCAATCTTATCTTGAATATGCCATCACTCCCAATCTAACACCTAACTGATGTCATAAACTTCTAATGAGGCCCAAAGCCCACTTTTCTCACCTGCAGTTGAGTGCATTCGTGTGTTGACTCTGTTATATTATTCCTGAGTTTTTAATTATTCCTAAAATTTAGCCATGATGCTCCCTTGGAAGCAACCATATGTTGACTAATTTCTTCCCCTTTGTTCAATGCCACTTTTTAGACTCGGAAATATTTCTGGGCCACTTAACCTCTTGTGGGTCTGACGGACAAGACAGCAGATGTTTCTGGAGCACACGATTGTTTAATCTGTAAAAGTTGCAGTAGTAACACTTCTGCCACAGTAATTAAATCAAACTTCTCCTCTTCATGTGATGCCATTGAAATTTTTCTGTTCCACCACTCTAACACAATATCTAAATCTCCCTCCACAGCTGAAACATAAGACGGATGTAAGTGAATTGCAGGGTGAAGAAATCATCCGCCCTCATCGTGAGATTACAATCTGAGCTGCCCTGCTATGAAGAAGCCAGTTATGTGCCTCCGACTGTCCCTCATCCTCCTTCACCTCCTGCTACAGGTGGCATTCTCTGCCTCCAGCAGCTCCACCATTGGGAAGAAGGAAATTACCATTGAAGGAGACTTGGTCATTGGGGGATTGTTCCCCGTCCACGAGAAGGGCAATGGTTTGGAAGACTGTGGAAAGATCAATGAGCACCGTGGGATCCAGCGGCTCGAGGCAATGCTCTTTGCATTGGATGCAATTAACAAGGACTCTGCCATTTTGCCAGGAATTAAGTTGGGTGCACATATCTTGGATACCTGCTCCAAGGACACGTATGCTCTGGAACAGTCTCTGGAATTTGTGAGGTCCTCGCTCACCAAGGTAGACGAGACAGAATACATCTGCCCAGATGGGTCGTACGCCATTCACGATGACATGACCTTCGCTATTGCAGGAGTCATTGGTGGTTCCTACAGTGACGTATCCATTCAGGTAAGAGACAGGGTAATGGGGCACTGAGAGGCAAAGATGGAAACAAGTCGAACTGTTGGTGGTGGGAATAGATGTTCTGTTATTTGGTAATATCAATGCTAAGGAACTTGAAGCTTTCAACCATTCCCACTTCTGCACCATTGACACTGATTGGGGCACATACTCCACCATGTTTCAAAAGTCAATAACTAGCTCCATCATCTTGCTGCCTTTGAAGGAGAGGTTATTGTCCTCATACCATGTCACTAAAAGTTCACCATCTCCTTCCAGTACCCCATCTCATCATTGTTTGTGATTCAGCCCACTATAGTATCTTGTCTGCACACTTGTAGATGGATTTAGAGCCAAATTGGCCATTCTGTTGTGAGTGTACAGCGAGTACAGTAGGGGACTGAGAATGCATCCTTGCAGGGCACCAATGCTGAGAATTATTGTGGAGGAGATACTGTCACCTATCCTCACTGATTGTGTCTGTGGTTAAGGAGCCAGTGGCAGAGGGAGGTGCTGATTCCTTGGTCCAGGGGATTGGCGATCTGTTTGGATGGGATTATGATGTTGAAGGCAGAGCTCTAGTCTATAAATTGGAGTCTGACATAGGAGTCTTAGTTGTATAAGTTTCCCAAGATGATCCCACGGCACTTTCCATTGCTCCACACTTAGGACAGCCGAATTCGAGATGAACATTTCCGCTGTGAATTTGTTGGATTTTGTATCAACAGATTGGAAACAAACGTGGAGAAGTGATGTTAAGATTCCTAATCTTATTAAATACAGGCAGAGAGGAGAGGCTGAATGTTGACTCCTGGTCCACTTTTGTTTATGGCTTGCCTTAAATATCTTTCTGACGTTATCCTGGCCATAACTATGTACAACAACTATTCACTGGTAACACGTTAAGGGGTACGACAGCAGGTGTGAACAGTGGGAGTTTGATAAAATACTTTGTGAGTTATAAACCAGTGGTTACCAATTATCAGCCTTACTGAAGGGTTAATTAAAGAGAAGGCCTTAGCAAGAAACAGACAAAGGCTGAGGTTTTCCATTTCACTAAGGAGAGAAGTGTTGAATCAGACCTATCACGCGCCACAATGTTGCATAGGGATCCATTGAAATCCTTTCGCACATGTAGAGATAATTAGAAACAAAGAACAGGCTTGAAACATTCTTAAAATAACCTTGTCAGCACATAGGAACCAGCCACGTCACCCCTGTCCACTACAAACCAACTGACTCCCACAGCTACCTGGACTACTCTTCCTCCCACCCTGCTTCCTGTAAGGACTCCATCCTCTATTCCCAATTCCTCCGTCTACGCGCATTTGCTCCCAGGATGACGTGTTCCACACCAGGTCATCACAAATGTCCTCGTTCTTCAGAGAACGGGGTTTCCCCTCCCCCACTATAGATGAGGCTCGCACCAGGGTCTCCTCCATACCCCGCAACACTGCCCTCTCTCCCCATTCCCCCACTCACAACAAGGGCCGAGTCCCCCTGCTCCTCACCTTTCGCCCCACCAGCCAGCGCATACAACAGATAGTCCTCCGCCAGTTTCGCCACCTCCAGCGTGACCCCTCCACTCGCCACATCTTCCCATCTCCCCCCCTGTCTGCCTTCCGCAAAGACCGCTCCCTCCGCAACTCCCTTGACAATTCTTCCCTTCCCTCCCGCTCCACTCCTACCCCGGGCACTTTCCCTTGCAACCGCAAGAGATGCTACACTTGTCCCTTCACCTCCCCCATCCACTCCTTTCAGGGACCCAAGCAGTCATTCCAAGTCCGACAGAGGTTCACCTGCACCTCCTCCAACCTCCTCTACTGCATCCGTTGCTCCAGATGCCAGCTGATCTACATCGGTGAGACCAAGCGGAGGTTGGGCGATCGTTTCGCCGAACACCTCCGCTCGGTCCGCAATAACCAACCCGACCTCCCGGTGGTTCAGCACTTCAACTCCGCCTCCCATTCCGTATCCGACCTCTCGGTCCTGGGCCTCCTCCACGGCCAGAGTGAGCAACACCGCAAGTTGGAGGAACAGCACCTCATATTCCGCTTGGGGAGTCTGCATCCTCTGGGCTTAAACATTGAATTTTCTCAATTCTGCTAACCCAGACTGCCCCCTCCCCTCCCCACCTCTCCCTCAGCCCTCGGGCCCTGACATTCCTTCTCCATCTCCCCCCCCCCCCCCCACCCCAGTCGCACTAGCTTCTCATTTTCACACCACAAACAGCTTACAATGGCCTGTTTCCTTTATCATCAATACTTTTTTGCATATCTTTCATTCATTGTTCTTTATCTCTCCACATCACTGTTTATATCTCTCGTTTCCCTGATCCCTGACCAGTCTGAAGAAGGGTCTCGACCCGAAACGTCGCCTATCTCCTTCGCTCCTTAGATGCTGCTGCACCCGCTGAGTTTCTCCAGCTTTTTGTGTACACCCCTGTCACTGTCTGGGGAGGGATTTGTTTTTCTGTGGTTAAAAGCAAACCAATTTAAGGGTTAAAGTTGCAAGTGAAAAGTTGAGGGGACAGAGGCCTGGGGAAACCTATGACTAACTTCAGTTGAGGGCTAAGGCCATGACAACGATCAAAGATCCTTAATTAGGAAAATTAAGATTCCTTTCCTCCTATCAATGTGCAATCATAGGAACCATTTATAAATTGTACTGCCATTATTGCCTAGGCTATTCAGCAGAACCTCCCAAATCTGTGATGTCTGTTGCCGGCACAGACAATAATAGTTGTTTCATGGGAACATCACAATCTGCAGGTTCCCCTCCTAGACACATATCGTCCTGACTTTGAAATCTATCACCAGTCTTTCATCATCACTGGATCTGTATCCTGAAACTCCCCCCCCCACCCAAATCATCTTCATCAGGTGGAACACATTGGTTTAAGATGATGGCTACCACATCTTCTCAAGGGCAGATAGGGATGGGCGATAAATGCTGGCTTCAATAATAAAATCTCCAAATCCCAGTTTGGGATCTTGAAGTATTATCAAATGCTGATGGAGCTATGGACTTTCAGAGACCTATGGACTTGGACCTCAACGTCCCTCTGCACATCAACGCTGTTAAGAGCCTTTCCTTTAATTATATACTTATCCCTTACATTTGACCTCCCAAAGGGCAACACCTAACACTTGCTTGGATTAAACCCCAACTGCCATTTCGCCACCAACCTCTGTAGCTAATTTATATCTTGCTGTATATGTTGACAGCCTTGCTCACAATCTGCAACTCCAAGGATTTCAAGTCTAGGCAATTTTCTCATAATTTTACTTCCTTCTTTCTATGGCTTTCCAAGGCCTACACACCCTTTCTAAAGCTATCACATGCCACAAAGCTGTACAGAGGTCCAGTGAAGCCCTTTCGCACATGTAGAGATTAACACAGTCCTGTAAATGGGGTTTACTTTGAGTTTTTAGAACTGTAACATGATGTCCATCACTTGCATCCAGGACCATTAAGATAAAATCAAATTTCCAGTCTCAAAATGTACTGTGCCTCCAACCTTAGTCACCCCTACAAAATTGCAACAGGACTCTTGCATTTAACTGAGTTATATACAAATATGAGGAAAAGCTGGGCCCACTAATAATAAGCACCCTACTTCCCAACTTCAGAAACCTCCAGCCAGTGAAGTCCTTTAAAATGGCATTGTTGCAGTGTGGGACATGTGGCAGTCTCTTTATAGAGCGTAACACCTACACCAGACAACATAGTGGACCTGGTCATCTGTCCTTCATGTTTGGGTCTCTTGCAAATAGTGCCTTTTAATTTTCACATAGCTTAATATCTCATCTGAAACTCAGCACCTTCATTAGTGCTGCAATCCCTCTCTGCTGCACTGGGAAGACAGACAGATATTTGTGCTCAGGACAATGGAGTCAGACTCAAACTCACAACCGGCTTACCCACTCTGTGGCAAAGGTAAAATGCTACTTCAGCCAGTCTGAGTACATCATCATATTCTAACTCATCTTCTATCCATTTCACTACCGTCGTCAGCGTGTCCAAGTCCAGGTGGTTTTATCTTTGTTTAAGAGTCTTTTAGGTGAACGTTTATCAAATGTCTTTGAGGTACTGGAGATAAAAAACATTTGTAGACACCCCCTTATCTACCATTGTAATTAGTCTGACCTTCACGAAAAACCCAAATGTGTTAATTGTGGCTTTATAAATGTAGATTGGTCCTATGCATTTGTCCAAATGGCCAGTCACTCTAAATAACACTCTCACTCTCTAGAAGATACTGGAAGTAGATGGTAATTAAAGTACTTAATTAAACAATTGTTTAATAAGGAACTGCAGATGCTGGAAAATCGAAGGTAGACAAAAGTGCTGAAGAAACTCAGACTGAAGAAGGGTTTCGGCTCAAAACGTTGCCTATTTCCTTCGCTCCATAGATGCTGCCGCACCCGCTGAGTTTCTCCAGCACTTTTGTCTACCTCCACTTAATTAAACAATATAACTTACAGAGAGACGTGCAGCCTCTTTCTAATGCGGGTCATAGAGATTCAGCACAGAAGCAGGCTTGTTAGCCCATTGAATCCATGCCAACCAACCATTTACACTAGTCCTACTTTGATCCCATTTTTATTACCCTACATTTAAACCAACTCTTCCATATTGTACCACTTACCTACACACCAGAGGCAATTTACAATAATAAATTAACCCATCTACCTTCACGTCTTTGGGATATGGGATGAAACTAGGGTGATCAAAGGAAGCATGTCACCACACAGACAGTGCCTGAGGCCAGGATCAAACCTGGGTTTCAGAAGCTGTGATATAGCTGCACCGTCTGCTGCCTGGAAAGAGGCAGGTAATCAGAAGACTTCCCACAAGCTTCTCTTTCAGTGTTATTGCAATATTGGTCACAGAGACTCCAATTGTTCAAGTGGTAAGCATCACATATTGCTTAAGCCATACATGATAAAATTGCAAGTAGTGAGCTCCAATGGCACAATTAGTAACACCGCTGCCTCACAGTTCCCACATCCAGGATCCAATCCTGACCTTGGCTGCTGATTATTGGAGTTTGCATGTTCTCCCTTTGACTGCATGAGTTTCCTGTGGATGCTTCAGATTCCTCCCTTAACTGAAGATTAATTGGTTGCGGTAAATTACCCTAGTGTCTATAGGTGGCAGGAATATCTGGGAGTTGAGAAAGGGCAACAGGGAAATAAGTAATGGAATGGCATTTATCTGAGAGCCAATATAGACTTGATGGGCCAAGAGGCCTTTGTTTGCATGGAGTTCTGGTTGATATCCCTGGATGCAAACTTTTGCAACTTCTTCAGAGATGGTACAGATGACACAAAAGGGTGTGTGATATAGATAGCGAAGATGGCTATTAAAATTTTCAGCATGAATTTAATCAGTGGGCTGAAGAATGGCTAATAGAGTTTAATGTAGATAGGTGCGAGGTGTTGCATTTTGGGAAGTCCAACCAAGGTAGGACCTTCACAGTGAATGGCAGGTACAGGAGTGAGGGACATAGGAGTGCAGGTACATAGTTCCCTGAATGTGGTGTCACAGGTAGATAGGGTGGTCAAGAAGGCCTTCTGTACATTGGTCTTCGTCAGTCAGGGTGTGGAATAGAAAAGTTGGGATGTTATGTTGCAGTTGTATAGAATTGGTGAGGCTGCATTTGGAGTATTGTGCTCAGTTTTAGTCACCCTGTCATAGGAAGGATGTTGTCAAGCTGGAAAGAGTGCAGAGATTGACGAGGATGTTTTTAGGACTTGAGGGACTGAGCTATCAAGAGAGGTTACGGAAGCTGGGACTTTATTCCTTGGAACACAGGAGGATGAGGGGTGATCATATAGAGTTATATAAGATCACGAGGGTGATAGGGTAAATGCAGTCTTTATTCCAGATTAGAGGAATCAAGAACCAGGGGGGACAGGTTAACCATATAACAATTACAGCACGGAAACAGGCCTTCTCGGCCCTTCCAGTCCGTGCCGACCATTTATTTTCCCCTAGTCCCATCTACCTGCACTCAGACCATACCCCTCCATTCCCTTCCCGTCCATATACCTATTCACTTTACTTTTTTTAGGTTTAGGTGAAAGATTTAATAGCAACCTGAGGGACAATATTTTCACAGATGGCGATGGATATATGGAACGAGCTGCCAGAGGAGTTGGTTGAGCCAGATATATAACAACATTTAAAGGCATATGGACAGGTAGATGGATATGAAAGCTTTAGAGGGATATGGGCCAAACACAGCAGGTGGGACTAGTGTAGTGTTATATTCTGGACGGCAGAATGAATAACAACTTACACGCTGTTTGCCTGGATCAAGAGAGATTTATTATCCAACATTCCCTGCTTATATTGAACACCAACTCACCAACTCATTCTAAACTAGAATGGTTGGGGCGAGGGATGCAAATAGCAAAAGCTAGTAGACAGAATGGGAGGCAGGAAGCAGAAAAGGGAAGCACTCGGACACAAGAGGAGAAAGGAAAAAAAGGAAATAAACAGAGAATAAGAGATGGGGGGTTTCTTAAATGTGCATATTTTAATGCTAGGAGCATTGTAAGAAAGGTGGATGAGCTTAGAGTCTGGATAGACACCTGGAAGTATGATGTTGTGGCGATCAGTGAAACATGGTTGCAGGAGGGCTGTGATTGGAAACTAAATATTCCAGGATTTCGTTGCTTCAGGTGTGATAGAATTGGAGGGGCACGAGGTGGAGGTGTTGCATTGCTAGTCAGGGAAGATATTACAGCAGTGCTTTGGCAGGATAGATTGGAGGGCTCATCTAGGGAGGCTATTTGGGTGGAACTTAGAAGTGGGAAAGGTGTAGCAACACTTATAGGGGTATATTATAGACTGCCAAATGGGGAACGAGAATTGGAAGAGCAAATATGTAAAGAGATTGCAGATATTAGTAGTAAGCACAAGGTAGTGATTGTGGGAGATTTCAACTTTCCACACATAGACTGGGAAACACATTCTGTAAATGGGCTGGATGGTTTGGAGTTTGTAAAATGTGTGCAGGATAGTTTTTTGCAGCAATACATAGAGGTGCCTACTAGAGGAGGGGCAGTGCTGGACCTCCTGTTAGGAAATGAGACGGGACAGGTAGCGGAGGTATGCGTAGGGGAGCACTTCGGGTCCAGTGATCACAATACCATTAGTTTCAATATAATTATGGAGAAGGACAGAACTGGGCCTAGGGTTGAGATTTTTGATTGGAGAAAGGCTAACTTTAACGAGATGCGAGATGATTTAAAAGGAGTGAACTGGGACATTTTGTTTGATGGAAAAGATGTAGAGGAGAAATGGAGGACATTTAAAGGGGAAATTTTAAGAGTACAAAATCTTTATGTTCCTGTTCGGTTGAAAGGAACCAGTAAAAAATGGAAAGAGCCCTGGTTTTCAAGGGAAATTGGACATCTTGTTCGGAAAAAGAGGGAGATCTACAATAATTATAGGCAGCATGAAGTAAATGAGGTGCTTGAGGAGTATAAGGAATGTAAAAAGAATCTAAAGAAATAAATTAGAAAAGCTAAAAGAAGATATGAGGTTGCTTTGGCAAGTAAGGTGAAAGTAAATCCAAAGGGTTTCTACAGCTATGTTAATAGCAAAAGGATAACAAGGGATAAAATCGGTCCATTGGAGAGACCGAGTGGACAGCTATCTGCAGAGCCAAAAGAGATGGGGGAGATATTGAACAATTTCTTTTCTTCGGTATTTACCAAGGAGAAGGATATTGAATTATGTGAGGTAAGGGAAACTAGTAGAGTAGCTATGGATACTATGAGTTTCAAAGTAAAAGAAGTACTGGCACTTTTGAAAAATATAAAAGTGGATAAGTCTCCAGGTCCTGACAGGATATTCCCTAGGACATTGAGGGAAGTTAGTGTAGAAATAGCCGGGGCTATGACAGAAATATTTCAAATGTCATTAGAAACGGCAATAGTCCCCGAGGATTGGCGTACTGCGCATGTTGTTCCATTGTTTAAAAAGGGTTCTAAAAGTAAACCTAGCAATTATAGACCGGTTAGTTTGACTTCAGTGGTGGGCAAATTAATGGAAAAGCTACTTAGAGATAATATATATAAGTATCTGGATAAAGAGGATCTAATTAGGAACAGTCAACATGGATTTATGCCTGGAAGGTCATGTTTGACTAATCTTCTTGAATTTTTTGAAGAGGTTACTAGGGAAATTGACGAGGGTAAAGCAGTGGATGTTGTCTATATGGACTTCAGTAAGGCCTTTGACAAGGTTCCTCATGGAAGGTTGGTTAAGAAGGTTCAACTGTTGGGTATAAATGCAGGAATAGCAAGATGGATTCAACAGTGGCTGAATGGGAGAAGCCAGAGGGTAATGGTGGATGGCTGTTTGTCGGGTTGGAGGCAGGTGACTAGTGGGGTGCCTCAGGGATCTGTGTTGGGTCCTTTGTTGTTTGTCATGTACATCAATGATCTGGATGAAGGGGTGGTAAATTGGATTAGTAAGTATGCAGATGATACCAAGATAGGGGGTGTTGTGGATAATGAAGAGGATTTCCAAAGTCTACAGAGTGATTTAGGCCAGTTGGAAAAATGGGCTGAAAGATGGCAGATGGAGTTTAATGCTGATAAATGTGAGGTGCTACACCTTGGCAGGACAAATCAAAATAGGACGTACATGGTAAACGGTAGAGAATTGAAGAATACAGTTGAACAGAGGGATCTGGGAATAACCGTGCATAGTTCCTTGAAGGTAGAATCTCATATAGATAGGGTGGTAAAGAAAGCTTTTGGTATGCTAGCCTTTATAAATCAGAGCATTGAGTATAGAAGCTGGGATGTAATGTTAAAATTGTACAAGGCGTTGGTGAGACCAAATCTGGAGTATGGTGTACAATTTTGGTCGCCCAATTATAGGAAGGATGTCAACAAAATAGAGAGGGTACAGAGGAGATTTACTAGAATGTTGCCAGGGTTTCAACAGCTAAGTTACAGAGATAGGTTGAATAAGTTAGGTCTTTATTCTCTGGAGCGCAGAAGGTTAAGGGGGGACTTGATAGAGGTCTTTAAAATGATGAGAGGGATAGACAGAGTTAATGTGGACAAGCTTTTCCCTTTGAGAATAGGGAAGATTCAAACAAGAGGACATGACTTTAGAATTAAGGGACAGAGGTTTAGGGGTAACATGAGGGGGAACTTCTTTACTCAGAGAGTGGTAGCGGTGTGGAATGAGCTTCCAGTGGAAGTGGTGGCGGCAGGTTCGTTGGTATCATTTAAAAATAAATTGGATAGGCATATGGATGAGAAGGGTACGGAGGGTTATGGTATGAGTGCAGGCAAGTGGGACTAAGGGAAAAAAATTGTTCGGCACGGACTTGAAGGGCCGAGATGGCCTGTTTCCGTGCTGTAATTGTTATATGGTTATATGGTTATAAGGTTATTAACATATACATGAATATGTATGAATACATTACATTGATCTCCTTTTTTAAAGTATTAAATCTAAGTACTCTGTTACAATGTTGTTGTTGTGATACTCAGTTTAAACCAGTTTTCATGAAATTCTAAATGATATATTAATATATTTATTTTACATGTCTACACTTTTTTGTTTTAATTGTGCAGTGATTTATTTAAATTACAAACCTAACCTGATTACTGGTTTACGGATCCTGCCTGATCGTCTAACAGTAACAGGTGTAGCAGGTTTAGGTGTTGACTCAACTGTTGGCTTGTTTGGCTCTGTTTTAGTACCCGGACTTTGACCAGAGGAATCTGTTTCTTTGTCTGTGCTGACTGAACTTTGTGTTTCAATCACAGTGATCTCTTCCAATCACTTTCAGATAAAAACTCAGGGATTAGGACTTCATGCTCAGCTTTTGGTTCATCTTTGGCTGTAATCATTTGATCAACATGAACACTTGATCCTATCTCCAACTTCAACTAAGTATCTTTTTGTTCCACAACCTTCCACTATTTTCCCAACATCCCATTTGTCTCGACTGGACTTGTTGGGAGGACTGAGAACACGAACCTGCTCATCTGGCTTGAAGTACATCTCCTTTTTATGGGAGTCAAAATGGCATTTTTGACTTAACGGTTTTTGCTCAACTCAAGGCCAAATTTGGTTGAACTAGACTTTGGCGTATTCTTAACCCTCTTCATCAACAGTTCTGCAGGTGAATAACCCGTGTTGTGTGTTGTGCGGTTTTTCAGCAAGAAACTAGCCAAACAATGTTTCATGCTGAGCTTTGAACTACCCTGCAATACTTTGAGAGCGTCTTTGACAACTCTAACAGACCTTTCCGCCACCCCATTGGAGGCTGGATGGTATGGGGGAACAAGTGTGTGTTTTACACCATTCCGCTGCATGAACTCTTTGAACCGTTCTGAACTAAACTGAGACCTGTTATCAGAAACAAGTTCTTCAGGTCAACCATGGCATACAAAAATTGATCTCAACTCATCTATGGTACGCTCAGTAGTAATGCTTGACCCCATATGCTTAACCTCAATCCATTTGGAATGACTATCTACTGGTACCAGAAAGTGATCATTACCCTTTCACAAAAATTTCCATGAACTCTCTGAAAAGGTCTATTTGGCCATGACCAGGGTTGCAGTGGTGTTTTTGGTGGTTTAGTCCGACAATTTTGGCAGACGCTACATATGCTCACCAGTGACTCGATGTCACTGTCAATACCAGGCCAATACACAAAACCTCTGGCAATTGACTTCATGCTTACTATGACAGGATGTTCGGCATGAAGTTCATTCATAATTTTGTTTCTCAAAGACTCTGGTACAACCACTCTGTAACCCCAATTAATGCATCCCTGCTCACATGATAATTCATGGCGTCGATTATGGAAAGGCTTCAGCTCTGAGTTCAGAACTGAGTTCAATCCACTATCGATTTCAGTCCAACTGCTCAATGTCTGTTCATAGACCCACTTCAGCAGTGTCTTTCTCTGTTTCTGCTGCAATTTTTTCATCTGCAACTTGCAGTGTGTAGATTGAGTTCTCACTTCCCACGTCAGACTTCTCATGGGGCAACCGGGACAACACATCTGCAACTGCGTTGCAATTGGAGCTTCTGTACTCCACCTTGTAGTCATACTGGGACAGCAATATTGCCCAGTGCTGCATCCTTGATGCCGCCATGGAAGGTATAGCTGACTTGGGACCAAGTATCACTAGTAGTGGTGGGACAAATGGGATATTGGGAAAATAGTGGAAGTGTGTGGAACAAAAAATCTTTGCATATCTTTCATTCATTGTTCTTTATCTCTCCACATCACCGTCTATATCTCTCGTTTCCCTGATCCCTGACCAGTCTGAAGAAGGGTCTCGACCCGAAACGTCGCCTATCTCCTTCGCTCCTTAGATGCTGCTGCACCCGCTGAGTTTCTCCAGCTTTTTGTGTAACCCTCGATTTTCCAGCATCTGCAGTTCCTTCTTTAATCACTAGTAGTGGCTTGTGATCAGTCACTAGGGTGAATGGTCTGCCGAGAAAAAACTGATGGAATTTCTTGATTCTGAACACGATGCTGAATGCTTCCTTTTCTATCTGTGCATAATTATGCTCACTCGTTGATAGGGTGCGGGATGCAAAAACTATAGACTTTTCCTGTCCGTTATTCATTACGTGGGAGATCACTGCACCTACACCATAACTTGAAGTATCACAAGCAAGCCTCATCTCGCGTGTCATATCGTGGTGAACAAGGAATTTGTCACTTGTCAAGTTTTCCTTGCAGATGTCATATACACGTTGCTGTTCTTTTCCCCACGTCCATTTCATATCTTTTTGTAGCAGATGATGTAGTGGCTTTAGCACAGTTGCTAAATCTGGAAGTAATCGTGCAGAGAACTGCACCATCCCAAGGAATGATCGTAGCTCTGACACATTGTTGGGTTTTGGAGCATTCACTATTGCTTCAACTTTCGCCTACACAGGGCGAAGTCCGTTGACATCTACTTTGAGTCCAAGGTATATTTACTTTGTCGCAGTTTGACATTGTGGCAGTTCAGTCGTGTGAGAACTTGCTCAAGGATTTCCAGATGTTCTACCATGCCCTCTGTGAATATCAGTAAGTCATCCTGGTTGCACACACAGTCCGGAATGCCTTGTAACATTTTGTCCATGACTGACTGGAAAATGTTTTGGGGAGGATTTTACACCATAGGGCAGCTTTGTATATGAATACAAGCCCTTATGTGTGTTGATAGTCAAGTACTGCTGACTTTCCTTGTCGACATTGAGTTGGGCGTAAGCTTGAGACAAATCCAGTTCAGTGAAGACTCTTGCTCCGCTAAGTTCTGCGTACAGATCTTGCGAGGTTGGTAATAGATATTGTTCGTTATCAACAGCTTGGTTGATTGTGACTTTGAAGTTACCACATAGTCGAACAGTTTTGGTGGCCATGGGTACAGCCACAATTGCCGTCGCCCAGTTACTCTGGTCTGTCTTCACGAGTATTCCATTCCGTTCTAATCTGTCGACTTTTTCCTCCACTTGTTGCTTTAGTGCATATGGTACAGGTCTTGGTCGACAATACACAGGTCTCTCATCTTGCTTAAGTCGAATGTGTGCAGAGTACCCTGTCATTCCCATGTAACTGTCAGCAAAAATGCTTGCATGTTTGCTTATGACATTTTCAAGATGTGATTTGGACAAATAGACACTGAAAATATCATTCCTGTCTAACTCTATTCTACTTAGCCAATTATTTCCAAGGAGGGTTGGTTTATTTCTGTAGCTGGCCACTTTGATGCGCAGTGTTACTGACTGACCATTATAGTTCATTTGTCCATGTGTCTCCAAAACATCGCCCGAGTAGGTTCTCAGCTTGACCTTACTCTCAAACAATGGTGTCTGTGGGAACTTTGTTTCGTACAGGTTTTTGCTCATGACCGAACAATCTGCTGCCGTGTCAATACACATATCGATTAACTGTTCATTAATCAATAGTTTAGTTCGAAAGTCCTTGCCTTGGCTGGTTGTAGGTTTATCGATGTTGGTTGCATAAATGGTCTACAACCCAAGTTCATTTCCATCTGGGTTCATCTCCAAGTTGTGAACTCCTTTCTGGTGTTGTCATTTGTTTCCTGCAAATTGTTGGTTTCCTGTTTTAAGCTTGGCCCGACATGCTGAGGCGATATGCCCTTTCTTCTGGCAGTAATAGCACTTGGTCATTTTGAACTGACAAAGTTGGGATGAGTGATTCCCGGTGCAACGATAACAACTGGCTGAACTCGGCTCCCCACCATACTTTGGTTTTGGTTTAGCGCCTGTTGGTTTGGCCATAGGCACTGCCATGTGACTGTAAACGGCCACTGCAGTCTGTGGTGGGCGAAACCTGTGAGCATTCTTTGATGCTAGCTGCATTGTGGTAGCATGCTTTCTCAAATGTAAGATCTGGAGTGTTCATGAGTTTGGACTGAATTCATTCATTCACTGGACCACAAACAAATCTGTCGCGTAGTGCTCATCGGAGAAAGGTTCCAAATTTACAGTGCAAAGTTAAGTTTTTAAATGCACAATGTACTCATTGATTGTCGCATTCTGCTTCTGGTTTCTAGTGTCAAATTTATAGCTTTCTGCAATTTCCAGAGGCTTTGGTTGAAGTTCTCCTCCAACTTCTTTATAATGTCATTGAATTTGCCTTTATGGGTGCAAGGAGATTCACGAGTGTGCCGTACACTTCAGGACCGATCTCCGTGAGTCGCTTTCATGCATTCGCAAACGGCCTTATTTGTTTCAGTCACTATCTCTCCTGCACCACTAATCTCCATTATGTTGTTTGCCATGAAAAACATGTTTGCTCTCTTCATTTAGGAGCTGAACGGCTCTCTACTCTTGTCAAAAGTGCCAAGGTTTCCAATGTAGCCCGTGGATGCTACCATCATGTTGTTCTCTTCTTTTTTTTAAGTCCGTTCAAAAACCCCGATTTCCTGTCTGTTCTGGTGTAATAATTCACCGAAAACGTAGCTGTACAAAGGCTATTCAGCCTGAGGAACTCGACAAAAAATAAATCTTATACAATCCCAAGGACGGCATCTTGCCACGTAGACACAACATAGAGAGAGCCTGACAAACTCTCGACGATTTGTCCAGCTGCTGTTTTAAACTACAGTCCCCTGCATAGAAGGATCTGCGGCCTATCGTGTCCAGCTCGCAAACAACTGCAACATGACTCCATATTTACTGTTTAAAATGTTAAACTATTAAACAATACTGCATGTTGCAAAACAGTCCTGCACTGTATTTAAAGGATAAGTTCACAAACTCTATCCCATCCTCGTCGCCAATTTTGTTATATTCCAGACGGCAGAATGAATAACAACTTACACGTTGGTTGCCTGGATCACGAGAGAGATTTATTATCCAACATTCCCTGCTTATATTGAATACCAACTCATTAACATATACATGAATATGTATAAATACATTACAATGGGGCATTTTGGTTGGCATCAGCTTGTTGGGCTAAAGGGCATGTATGAATCTATGACTATGATGCCTTAAGGATGTTCACCTAGCTTGGCCATTCTATTATAAACATGAAACTTCTGCTATCCCAGCCACCCATCACCCCTGTGCTTGCTGACCTAACTGGCTCTGAGTTCGACAATGGGTTGATGATGAGATTTAACCTTGCTTTCAGACCCTGTGTTCTAGACCCTTCATATCTATTTAACCCTCCAGCCCTTGAACAATCCCCCACCCCCAAGGAATTTCTGCTTCTCTAGCCATGGCCTCCTGTTCACACCACATGTTTAATAGCTGAACTCTGGACCCAAACTCAGGACTTCTATCACCTGTAATTTTGAGAATCTTTCGTACTTCAATCATTTTCTTGAAAGACTAATCAGTCTGTCCAGGCATTTGCTCGTCTGCCTCAGTAATGCCTTTGTGAAATGCCCTGAGATATCATGCAATATTAAAGGCACTTTATTAAAAATGAGGACGCGGCTCTGTGCTCCTTCTTTATGTTGGTCCTCTCACTGGTATAGTCCTGTTACTGAGCACGATGGGATCTCGCTAGCCTCCCATCCACAGTGCGGCCCTTGACGATGAATATTGAAGTTTTTTGTATTTCTCTTTGCTTATCCAGCAGAAAGTGCCGCTGTGGTTCTGAATCATTTGTTGTTTTTCCTGATTTGAGATGTAATCAATCATTTGCATTCTATACAAATGAGAAGAAAGAGAATTCTGCTATCTGCGAGCCAGGGAGATGGTGCCCCTCCCGGGAGCTCCTGATGAAAGACTGCAAATGCTCCTTTATCTGTGAAGTTTGCAAAAAACTGCAGGTAGCAATGTATGCACAGCATTCTTTAGTCATTGATGCTTGTAGGATCCTGCTATACACACAGTGGTTTAGTTTAGAGAAAAGGCATTGATAATAGGCCCATGCTGAACATTGATCACCCATTACTCAGTTCTCACAATTACAACTATGCCAACGCCTCCCGAGGCCACAAGAGTGACTGATAAATTACAAGTCCCTTCCCACTTGGTTTTCCAAGTTTTGGAAGTCTTTCCACCTCACTCTCTCCGCCTGACCTCTCACCCGGTAGAGGGAGACCAATCAACAGAGTGAGGGCCAGAATGGGTGCAATCAAATGTGTGGCATTGGCTGCTTCCTGGGTGGCAGAAGGTGTGGGGGGGAGGGGGGGGGGGAGGAGACGCCATAAATCCTTATGGATGAGCACCTGCATCAGTGGTAACGGGAGGACTATTGCTTAACAAAATGTGTAGGAAGGAACTGCTTTTATACCAATTATAGACACAAAGTGTTGGAGTAATTTAGTGTGCTAGGCAACATTTGTGGGGAAAAATATGGGTGACGTTTTGGGTTTCCGATCCGTCACCCATCTTTTTTCACCAAGAGATGCCGCCTGACCCGCTGAGTTACTTCAGCACTTTGTGTTTATCTTTGGAATAAACTAACATCTGCAGTTCCTTCCAAAACATTTTGTTAAGCAATAGTCCTCCCTTTCCCCACCCTTTCTATTGCTTAACAAGTTGCAGTCACTCCATCGCCCTGTACTGACAGAGATTGGTAAATCTCTCAGAGTTGTCCCGCACTGTCCATGGTCCGACATGGAGTGTCCTGAACTTCCATAGAAACTGTTGCAATAGAGTAACATTCTAGCTCAGATTGGAGATGGAATGGGAGAACCATGGGATAGTGATATTGGGATCTAACCTTTCTTATACGCAGAGGTGCAGTGGGAAACAGATTTTGCGCATCAGTTCATGTTATCCTGTTTGCCATGTTACAAATATTGACAAAACATGACCTACATTAACTAACACGCTAACCCTATGGTGAATTGCCCTCCGAAGCTTCTGAACCTACAATTATTTACCAGTGGTCAGCCTCTGATATAATACAGTATAAAAACAGTTCCTATGGCTCATCACACCCATTCAACCCATGTACCAAAAGAGTATTTTATAGTCTTTTAATAATTTTGTTTTTACCCAGAATAGGGGAATTAAGAACCAGAGGACATAGGTTTAAGGTGAAAGGGGAAAGATTAATCAGGAACCTGAGGGGCATCTTTTTCACACAAAGGGTGGTAGCTATTTGAAATGAGCTGCCAGAAGAAGTAGTTGTTGCAGGTACTATAACAACTTTTAAAAGACATTTGGACAGGTATATAGATAGGAAAGGTTTTGAAGATATGGGCCAAATGCGGGCAGGTGGGACAAGCATCGATGGGGGGGTGGGGGGAGGTGGCCCAGGGTTCTGCACAGGAGAGGTGTAGTTCAGGGTTCCACCTGATGAGGGGAACTGCACTAATGCTCTCCTCTCCATTTTCTCCAGGTGGCCAACCTACTGCGCCTGTTCCAGATCCCCCAGATCAGCTACGCCTCCACCAGCGCCAAGCTGAGTGACAAGACTCGCTACGACTACTTTGCCCGGACCGTACCTCCAGACTTCTACCAGGCCAAAGCAATGTCAGACATCCTGCGCTTCTTCAACTGGACCTATGTCTCCACCGTGGCCTCCGAAGGCGACTATGGTGAGACCGGCATCGAGGCCTTCGAGCAGGAGGCTCGCTCCAGGAACATCTGCATCGCCACCTCCGAGAAGGTCGGCCGCTCGATGAACCAGTGGACATATGACGCCGTCATCAAGGCCCTGATGCAGAAGCCCAATGCCAAGGTGGTGGTCCTATTCACCAAGAGCGAGGACGCTCGGGAGTTGCTGGCTGCGGCTCACAGGCTGAATGTATCCTACCTGTGGGTGGCCAGTGATGGGTGGGGAGCACTGGAAAATGTGGTCAAAGGCAATGAGGAGGCAGCCAAGGGAGCCATCACCATCGAGCTTGCAGCTTATCCCATCAAAGAGTTTGCAACTCACTTTGTCAACCTCAACCCTTATAATAACAGCAGGAATTCCTGGTTCCGGGAGTTCTGGGAACAGAAGTTCCACTGCAGCTTAAGAACGGTGGCCTGCGGAACAAACTCATTGAAGAAGGTGAAGTTTGAGCAGGAGTCGAAGATCATGTTTGTACTAAATGCAGTGTACGCCATGGCTCATGGTCTACACAACATGCAGCGAGCACTATGCCCCAACACAACTCGCATCTGCGATAAGATGAGGCCCATGAATGGGAAGAGATTTTACAAGGATTACATCATCAAGGTCCATTTTGATGGTAAATGGCTTTTGCAAAATGAAGAGCTTGCGTTGGCACGTCCCTTCATTGTGCCTCAGGGGTGCTTCATGGCAGTGCTGCACATCCTTTTTTGAAGCTTGGCAGTGCAGGAAACACAGCACCCATTTCACACACAACAAGCAACCACAAGAGATAAATGCCCACCCTGTTTTAGTGCTGTTGAGATATAAATATTGGGTTAGCTATTGGTGAAGCCTCCCATCCTCTCATGAATAGTGCCATGGGATCTTCTTCACCCTCAGGAGAGAGAAGAGGGCCATGCTGCAACATTCACCCTTGTCCATGCGGCACTCACACAGTACCACACCTTACTCAACATCTCCGACCTCGGCTGCTCCTGTTGGCTGAACCAGAGAGTCTCACATGCCAAATGTGAGGTTACAGTGCTTTCACTGCTCTGAAAGGCTGAGGGGGAAGTGCAATAGAAACCCGACCAGGAAGAGTAATGGTTGTAGCAGGGATATTCCAGCAGACCACGTAGTTCATGCAATGCTCACTGGGACGAGAGTCACGCGGACCACACGGAAAAGCACAAATGTTTGCAGAGTGGGGCGCTGATTTGTGGGTACACCGAATTGCCTCTTTAACCCGCGTCTCTGGAGCGCTGGCCCTATGTGATCACTATTCCATATAATCTCCTGAACATTGCACTGCAGTTCCAATCCTACTGTACAGCCCACACCATCTAGCCTCACTCAGGAAGTTTCTGCATTGGGAAGGGGGTCTCCTGCCTGAAAAAAACACAAGACATGGTAAAAAATGAAGACGGCACCAATCAAAGTAGTTGTCTGAGGCTGTAGGGTATCAAAGGCAGGTTGTAGGGAGGACAAGGGGGAGTAATTCCCTCTGGGAGAGGTAAAATGGAAGCAAGGAATGTATCAGTCAAACCATTCTCAAACTAACTTGCACCCCAAATAATACCTCCACAACGGAACACTACGGACCACCTCTTGCACTATCATGGACTTGTTTATCTTTAATTGTGTTTTTGCACGATTGCCTTATTTTTTTGTGTAGTTGTTTTTTCTCTATTTTATTGTCTTGTAGGTTTTTACGAGTGATTTGTGTATAATTTATGATTTGTGTATATCATCTGAGTACGTATGTGTGTGATGCTGCTGCAAGCAATATTTTCATAGTGCCTGTACCTCATCGTACTTGTGCATACGACAATAAACTTGACTTAATCAACATTTGTCTTCCTCTGATACCGTTCCCTCACTAACTAATCCCAAATCCCTGCTGATTCTCTTCTCTCTCCCCCCCCCCCCCCCCCCCCTGCAGCTCCTTTCAGACCTCAGGACACCCACAGCGAGGTCCGATTTGACACGTACGGGGACGGAATCGGCCGCTACAACATCTTTAACTTCCAGCGTAAAGGCGGCAGATACGCCTATCAAAAGGTGGGCTACTGGGGTGAATGGCTGACGCTGAACACCAGCTTGATCCCCTGGGCCGTCTCGCCCACCCCGACGTCCCAATGTAGTGACCCCTGCGCCAAGAACGAAGCGAAGAGCATGCAGCCCGGCGACGTGTGCTGCTGGCTCTGCATCCCCTGCCACCCCCATGAGTTCCTCCGGGACGAGTTCACCTGCGCGGACTGCGGACCGGGCCGGTGGCCCACCCACGACCTCGGCGCCTGCTACGACCTGCCCGAGGAGTACATCAAGTGGGAAGACGCGTGGGCCATCGGGCCGCTCACCATCTCTTGCCTGGGCTTCCTCTCCACGCTGGGCGTGTTCGGGATCTTCGTCAAGAACAACGACACGCCGGTGGTGAAGGCTTCGGGACGGGAACTGAGTTACATCCTGCTGGTCGGGGTCCTCATGTGCTACAGCATGACCCTGATCTTCATTGCCAAGCCGTCGACCGCTGTGTGCACCCTGCGCCGCTTGGGGCTCGGCTCCTCCTTCGCCGTCTGCTACTCGGCTCTGCTGACCAAGACCAACCGCATCGCCAGGATCTTCAACGGGGTCAAGGATGGGACGCAGAGGCCCCGCTGCATCAACCCTACCTCCCAGGTGGCAATCTGCCTGGCCCTCATCTCCTGCCAGTTGATCGTGGTCGCCGTGTGGCTGGTGCTAGAAGTGCCGGGCACCAGGAAGGAGACCACGCCAGAGAAGCGAGACGTGGTGACCCTCAAGTGCAACGCCAAGGAGTCCAGCATGCTGACCTCCCTGACCTACACTGTCGTCCTCATTGTCCTTTGCACCGTGTACGCGTTCAAAACCAGGAAGTGCCCCGAGAACTTCAATGAGGCCAAGTTCATCGGGTTCACCATGTACACCACCTGTATCATCTGGCTGGCCTTCCTGCCCATCTTTTATGTCACCTCCAGCGATTATCGGGTAAGCTGCCCTCTCCTTGTGACTGAGAGCAAAGATAAACCTACCCCACTCCCATTACTGAGCCTGAGTCACTAGGCAAGTGCTCAATAATACAGCCAATTCTATTCCAAGGGCATTAGGGTCTAAGGAAAAGGAGCACTCATTGTTCAGATTTGTTAATCTGAATCTAATGAAATTCCTTGTTCATTGAAGCTCATAGTAAACAGTAACGACAAATAGAATGTTGAGTACACAACAAATCATGCAGCCCGTTTAACTTATTCCACCATTAAATATGGCTGATCATTTACCTCAGCAGGTTGTGCAAAAGAGAAAGGAAACACAGCTAGAGAAAGTGCAGATAAAAATAAGTGCAAGGCTGTAATGAGGTGAATTAGGAGAAGGGTTGGATTGCACTGCCTGAGGAGGTGGTGGAGGCAGAGATACTTATAATATTTAAAAACTGGTACTGGTAAAAGTGCTGGTAAATGCGATTGGTATAGATGGGTATTTGATGGTTGGCATAGACAGAATGGGCCAAATGGTTTGTTTCTGTGTTTTATGACTCTATAACACTACACTCCCTATGATTCATTGCCTGATCACTTTCTCCTTCCCTTCCCATCTCCCCAGCATAATTCCTTTTGTTTCCCTGTTTTCTGTGTGATGGTCAGCATATTCCCAGCAAAGCCCTGAAGTCAAAGACATTGACAAGATGCAACTTTTCAATGCTGTCATTGCCTTTGGCAAGTCAATAAATGTGGAGCAAACTAGTTCCTTTATGCCTGAACAATATAATGTACAGCTGTAGTCCCTGTACAATAAATATCATGTACGTTTGTCTCTATCTACTATGGTTGCCTTACATTGAGTCCTGTCGTAAACACTACCATGCAAAATTAGCCTGGAAATTTCCAATTCCAAACAATCATTCTTCTTCACTCTGATACTTTTATGTTTGCTGAAAATGCTGGACACAGTCAACAGACCTTCATCCTAAAACATGAACTCTAATTTCTCTCTCCAGAGATGCTGGGTGTGTTCAGCAGCTTGTTTTTATTTCAGGTTTCTGGCATCTGCAGCTTTTGATGCTCAGTTAGATTTGCCAGTATTAAGTATTAATTTTGAATGTAGCAAACAGGAAGTTCTCTTGCTTCCCCGTGTTGCTGGGTCTCTCTGCTTGTGCTTCACATTGAAAGAAGTGAAAGCTCACATTTGTCTTCTCTTTTAACTGGTCTTTGAATGAGGAGTTATCACCTGGCTGACCACAGAGTCATATAGTATGGAAACACGCTCTTTGGCCCAAATTTCCCACATAGACCAACATGTCCCATCTACACTTGTCCCACCTGCTTGCGTTTAACCCATTTCCCTTTAAATCTGATCAATCGATGTAGCTGATGTTCTTAGATCATTTGCAGCTGTCCTGGGAAGTGGTGATGGCCCTGATGGGACAGACCAAGGAGAAGCTTAAACTGTAAACACTCCTGGAGTCACAGACAGGTCACATTGAATCACTTTCCCATCCTCAGATAGACATGACTTACTTGAGAAGAGCAGGCATTGACATTTTGACATTGACATGGTGAGTGTTCTAGTCTCCTTGCACAGACCCTGAATCTTAATAAAAACATGAAATAAAAGATCAGGTAGACCCGATGGTGGTGTTGGATGGGATAAACAGTGAGAACAGTTTGTTTGCCGTTGGGAACGGGAGAGAGATTTTTCTTAATTGTGCAATTCCTGTTATCAATCTATGGCTTTTAATGGGCACTAATGCTTGTTGGAGTCTGACACTGTCCCCTCTCCCCTCACAGGTTCAGACAACTACCATGTGCATCTCTGTCAGTCTGAGTGGCTCCGTCGTGTTAGGCTGCCTGTTTGCCCCCAAGATCCACATCATTCTCTTTCAGCCCCAGAAAAACGTGGTGACTCACCGCGTGGCCACCAGCCGCTTCAGCGTGAGTGGCTCGGGGACAGTCCACTCTCACGGTGAGTACCTCCCTCTTCCAAAGTGCCCCATCGCCGATTTCTGCCACAAAAAAAGTGAGGGTGAGAGCAGCACGCCATTAGCGCCTCTGCACCAATTTTTGGCACGTAAAAACACTCATGTGATGAAATGTGTCTCTTTTCCCCTGTAACAGCTCACCCACCACATCCAATGATGGGAAAGCTCAACGTGCTGGAGGAACTCAGCAGATCAGGCAGCATCTGTGGAGGGAATGGACAGGTGATATTTCATGTTGGGACCCTTCCTCAGTCTGAAGGACTCCCCTGCATAGATGCTGCTTGACCCTCTAGTTTCCTTCAGCATTTTGAGTTTTGCTCAAAATTCCAGCATTTGCAGTTCCTTTCGTCCACTTCGAATGACAGGCTGGTTAAATGGGGTGGATTGTAAGGATCTTTTATGCTGTTCTAATGAACGAAGGCGGATACGTCAAGGACAGTATCATTGCCCACCGTGCCCTCGGATCTGGTCCTGCTGGACGCAGGCTGCATCTAACTCCTGAAACATCAACATGGAGTCAAGCTTGTCGACATTTCTCTTTCCAGTTTCCGCTGTGCACTACGTGCCGACTGTGTGTAACGGGCGAGAGATCGTGGACTCCACAACATCATCGTTATGAGGATTGGAATCAGCTCTCGTTCTCCACTGCTCCACTTTCCTTGACCCCTCCTGCCTCACTCCTTACCCCTTCTCCATTCCACCTCTCCAGTCACCCCCCCCCACCCCAATTCTTCCAGACCAGGGTACAAATTATATATGTGACATGTATAAAAGGTTTTAAATAAGTGGATCATGTGTGAGTTAGTAAGTGTTGATGTAATTAATGTAAATAAAGTGTTTTTTTTATAAATAGTCACTGACAATGACTTCTAGTTTTGTGGTAATCAGTGAAGTCATTAAGATAAAGTGGTGTCGAGAAGATACCAGTGAACGAAACTGGCAGCTAATGGGTTCACAGTGACTCGATGATATCAAGTGTCATTATATGTACGTTGCTCTAACTAGCTCCTGCCCCGTCCTATAATTGGCTGCCCATGTGCACAGCCCTGCAGTGACTCAACTTCCCAGGTTATCTACCTCTCCTTGAGGCTTCCAGGGCTACTGCTGTCAGCAAACAAGGAGCCGGGAAATCTGCTCATGGTGATCCCATTCCATTATTACCAGGAGGGACTGTAGGATCTTACACACGCTGCAGGATCCATAGGGTGGGTGGGAGAAGGGCAGGTGACTGGGTAGGAGAACTGTGGGGAAGGGGGTGAGAATGTATTTTAATCAGCGTCTTCTAGAGTGCACTTCGAGAAGAATAGTGGAAGTGGCACCAGTTGTACTTTCAACAAGGAATTTGCTAAATAATTGAAAATGAAACAATTGAGTGGATGGTTGACAAACACTGTGGGCCAAAAGGCTCCTTGTACTGTGAAATTATGTGATTTCATGAGTGCTTGCTTTGACCAGTTTTATTTGGAGGTAAACCAGCATCTGCGTGTCCTGGCAGCGCCTGATGAATTTTCCAGAGACTCTCAGACTCCAGCTTCATTCTGCAACAGCCACATAATTAATAGGGGCATGTGACCACTTGCTTTTGAATAATGACATAGTTTTTACTCCTGTCCCAGAGGCAGGAATGGTCTGTTAAATGTGTCTGCGCAGTTGTGCTCCGGTTTCTACGGACATAATTGTTAGGCACATAACAAGCACTCCAATTAATTGAAAAATTCCCTCACAAGACATCCCGTGAATGGGAGGAAAGACGTGAAAGCTGATCTAAATAGATTAATGCATGCAAAGGCAACAAAAACCCTAGAGACGCTGAGGGGAGGGCAGGGGTGTTGGAACGATAGGATCTATTGATTAACCAACACAGGAAAAAGTGGCCAATTGGCCTCCTCTACTGTATATTGGTTCAAGTGGAGCAAGAACTAAGAGGAGGCCGTAAGATAACAGAGCATAAAAGCTTTGGAGCTCAGATGTCTACGGTAGTAGTGCAGGGGACGCGTTCATCTAATGATTTAGACTAAGGTAGCTCACACAGAATTTATTTCTGACATGCAGTTTGGTTTTATTGGATGAACGAAGCTCCCAGGAGTTTTGGGATTTATTGAGATCCTGATGGCTGTCTGATTGGCCTGAGTGATCCTTGTTACTGCTGCAGGGCAGCCGTTTATTAAATTGTGATGTAATGTACGTAATTTTATATATACATTGTTAGCATTAAATTATTGTTCTTTGATGTTCGTTTGACGCAGCATAAAACTGCACAAAGTTTTCCAACCAAGCCCAGGAGAAAGTGAATTGTTCCAAGTTGAAAAAGACAGGAGGGAGTGGGTCGTGGAAGGAATTGGTACTGGCTCTAAAGGCCAGGGAGATCGGACACATCAGGATTGGCAAGGAATCAATGGGATCAGGGACACAACACATACAGGAGTGAACAGGGACTCCTGTGGAATCAAGGGAGTGATAAACATAAGAATGGACAGGAAGATCGAAAGGAATCAGGAGTACAATAAACACAGGAGTGAACAGGGAGATCTAGTGATAAATGACAGAATAAACTGTGGACTGGATAGGAGATTGAGGGGTCAGGGATAAACACTGGAGTGGACTGGAAGTTCAAAGATCTCTACAAAATTGTATTGAATATACAACCTCCAAAATAAGCCAGTCGTACAGTAAGCAAATAGGCCCTTCGGCCCAATTTTCCCATGATGATCAAGATGACCCTGCCACCTGCCCGCATTGGGCCCATATTCCTCTAAATATTTCCTATCCACGTACCTGACCAAATGCCTTTTAAATGTTGTTACAGTCTCTGCCTCAAATATCTCCTCTGGCATCTCGTCCCTTTTATCCATCACCCTCTGTGTGAAAAAGTTGCCCCCTCAGATTCTATTATATCTTTTTCCTCACACCTTGAACTTATGTCCTCTGGTTCTTGATTTCCTTACTCTGGGCTTAAGACTGCATTTACCCTATCTATACCGCTCTGTAACACACTTCTGTGAGATCACCCCTCAGCCTCCTGTGCTCCAAGGAATAAAGTCGAAGTATGCCCAACCTGTCGTTATAGCTCAGGCCCTCAAGTCCTCATTTTAAAAAAAATATTCCGAGAGCAAGATGACCAAAACTGAACACAATACTCCAAATGCAACCTCACCAACGTCTTGTATAACTTTAACATAACAATCCCAGCTTATCGACTAAGTTCCCTCACTGATAAATTCCCTCAATGTACCGAAATCCTTCTTGACCACCCTATCACCCAATGTCACTTTCAGGAAACTATGTGGGCGATCCCTCTGCTCTACACCAATCCCCATCCATAACATTTTAAAGCTAATAAAACTGTGGTTGCAGGTCCCAAAAGGCTCGCTCACAGACACTTCAGTCGTTTACCCACAATTTCCTAAGAGTAAATCAAGCTTTGCCCTCTCCCTTACAGGGTCCTCTACATATTGCCTAAGGAAACTTTCCTGAACACATTTGACAAATGCAACTCTGTCTAGGCCCTTGACTATGAGCGTCCCCATCTACATTGGGAAAGTTAAAATCCTCTACTATGAAAACCCTATTAGTCCCGCAGCTGCATGCAATCTCCTGGCATATTTGTTCTTCTAATTCCTATGAACTATTTGGGAGCTTGTAGTACACACCCAATCAGGCGATCAACTCCCTTTTTATTTCTTAGCTTCACACATATAGCCTCACTGAATGAAACATGAGTAATGTTTGGCATGTAGCAAAAGTAATGCTGTGGTTGTTATGGGAGATTTCAACATGCAGGTACACTGGGAAAATCAGGTCGGTACTGGACCCCAAGAAAGGGACTTTGTAGAGTGCCTTCATGATGGATTCTTAGACCAGCTTGTATTGGAGCCTACAAGGAGAAGGCAATTCTGGATTTAGTGTTATGTAATGAACCGGATTTGATAAAGGACCTCGAGGTTAATGAGCCATTAGGAGGCAGTGACGATAACATGGTCAGGTTTAATCTACAATTGGAGAGGGAGAAGGGTAGATAGGAGGTGTCAGTGTTGCAGTTGAATAAAGGGGACTATGGGGGCAATGAGGGAGGAGCTGGCCAAAGTTGACTGGAAAGATACACCAGCAGGAACAAAAATGGCAGGTGTTTCTAGGAATAATACAGAAGGTGCAGGATCAGTTCATTCCTAGGAGGAAGAAATATTCCAAGGGGAGAAAGGGACAACCATGGCTGACAAGGGACATCAGGGACAGTATAAAAATTAAAGCGAAGAACTATAACGTAGCAAAGATGAGCGGAAAGCAAGAGGATTGGGTAATGTTTAAAGAACAACAGAAGATAACCAAAGGACAATACAGGGAGAAAAGATGAGGTACGAAGATAAGCTAGCCAAAAATATAAAGCAGGATAGTAAAAGCTTCTTTAGGTATGTGAAGAGGAAAAAATTAGTTAAGACCAAAGTTGGACCATTGAAGACCGAAAAAGGTGAATTTATTGTGGGGAACAAGGAAATTGCAGATGAGTTGAACAGGTACTTTGGATCTGTCTTCACTAAGGAGGACACAAACAAACTTCCTGATGGCCAGAGGATCTGGGGTGACGGAGGAACTTAAGGAAATCCACATTAGGCAGGAAATGGTGTTGGATAGACTGATGGGACTGAAGGCTGATAAATCCCCAGGGTCTGATGGTCTGCATTCCAGGGTACTTAAAGAAGTGGCTTTAGAAATCGTGGATGCATTGGTGATAATTTTCCAATGTTCTTTAGACTCAGGATCAGTTCCTGTGGATTGGAGGGTGGCTAATGTTATCCCACTTTTTAAAAAGGCGGGAGAGAGAAAACAGGGAATTACAGACCAGTTAGCCTGACATCGGCGGTGGGGAAGATGCTGGAGTCAATTATAAAAGATGAGATAGCTAAACATTTGGATAGCAGTAACAGGATCGGTCCGAGTCAGCATGGATTTACAAAGGGGAAATCATGCTTGACTAATCTTCTGGAATTTTTTGAAGATGTAACTAGGAAAATGGACAAGGGAGAGCCAGTGGATGTAGTGTACCTGGACTTTCAGAAAGCATTTGATAAGGTCCCACATTAAGGAGATCAGTGGGCAAAATTATGGCACATGGTATTGGGGGTAGAGTGCTGACATGGATAGAGAAGTGGCTGGCAGACAGGAAACAAAGAGTAGGGATTAACGGGTCCCTTTCAGAATGGCAGGCAGTGACTCGTGGGGTACTGCAAGGCTCGGTGCTGGGACCGCAGCTATTTACAATATACATCAATGATTTTGATGAAGGGATTCAAAGTAACATTAGCAAATTTGCAGATGACAAAGCTGGGAGCCAGTGTGAATTGTGAGGAGGATGCTATGAGAAAGCAGGGTGACTTGGACTGGTTGGGTGAGTGGGCAGATGCATGGCAAATGAAGTTTAATGCGGATAAATGTGAGGTTATCCACTTTGGTACCAAAAACAGGAAGGCAGATTACTATCTAAATAGTGTCAAGTTGGGAAAAGGGGAAGTACAATGGGATCTGGGGGTCCTTGTACATCAGTCTATGAAAGTAAGCATGCAGGTACAGCAGGCAGTGAAGAAAGCGAATGGCATGTTGGCCTTTATAACAAGAGAAATCGAATATAGGAGCAAAGAGGTTCTTCTGTAGTTGTACAGAGCCCTAGTGAGACCACACCCGGAGTATTGTGTGCAGTTTTGGTCCCCTAATTTGAGGAAGGACATTCTTGCTATTGAGGGAGTGGAGCTCCTGTTCCTACCCTGACTAGCATGTGAACGTGACACTGGGAGTAATCCGGAGATCACTATCAAGGAGGTCCGGCTTTTTAATCTTTTACCTAACTTCCTATATTAATTTTGCAGGATCTTCCCTATTCCGAACCATGTCATTTGTACCACCATGCACATCAACTTCTGACTGCTCACCCTCCTCCTTGAGAATATTGTGCCACCTCTCCAAGACATCCTGGGCCTAGCACCAGGGAAGCAACACACCATCCAGGAGTCTTGTTTGCTGCCACAGAATCTCCTGTCTGTCCCCCTAACTGAAGAGTATCACAACAGTATGGCTTTGCCTGACAGTTTTAACAAAAATTCAGAGAAAACACAATTCACTAATCCAGTAACAGTAAATTATCTCTCTTTTCTTTATCCTCTTGGCCTGTGTGAGGAAAAAAAGACAGTTAGAAATATAACTGTAACCAAAATGATAAATCAAATTTTTCTCATTGGTTGCATCAACAAAACATTCATTTGCATCAAGAAGATAGAAGTCATTGTGTTGAGGGGAACTATGAAGGCAGTAAAGATGTTGATAAAATGTATTACTAGGATGGCTAAAGAGTTGGGACATTTTATTTGTAGGAAAGTGCTGGAATCAGGGGCATCACTGTAGCTAGCTGTCTGCGAAGAAGGATGCAATGATTATATTTTTCAGAATCATTTCTAGCACCTCACTCCCTTATTTTGGAATTTACTAAATTCCAATATGAAATAAATACTCATTTTAAGTCCTACAAAAGTTAACAAATAGCAATGATTGGAATAACTGGCTGATTGATCTGATCTTAGTGATGTTGGGGAATGGAAGAATGTCGATTGGAGCATTAGAGGATTTACTGCTCTTCGAACAGTCAGAACACCTTAAACATTCACCTAAAAGTCTTGAAGGAGGTAAATGGGGCTACTTTGGGGGACAGGAGCCATGTAGAACTTTTGCTTCTGAGTCAGTTGTTTGAGTTCAAGTGCCACTCAGTCACTTGAACATACAATCTAGAATGATGTGAGGGTTGGGGGGGTAGGAAATTCCTCCCTTCTCACCTGAACCACCCCCTCTCTGGGCACTTTCCCTTGCAACCGCAGGAAATGCTGCACTTGTCGCTTTGCCTCCCCCCTTGACTCCATTCAAGGACCCAAGCAGTCTTTCCAGGTGCGGCAGAGGTTCACCTGCACCTCCTCCCACCTCATCTATTGCATCCGCTGCTCTAGATGTCAGCTGCTCTACATCGGTGAGACCAAGCGTAGGCTTGGCGATCGCTTCGCCGAACACCTCCATTCGGTTCGCAATAACCAACCTGATCTCCCGGTGGCTCACCACTACAACTCCCCCTCCCATTCCGAAGCCGACCTTTCCTGGGCCTACTCCATGGCCAGAGTGAGGACCACCGTAAGCTGGAGGAGCAGCACCTCATATTGCACTTGGGCAGTTTGCACCCCAGCGGTTTGAACATTGACTGTTCTAATTTCAGGTAGTCCCTACTTTCTACTCCCCTTCTCGGCTCTCCCTCAGCCCATTGGTTCCACCTCTTCCTTTCTTCTTCCCGCCATTCCCCCCCCCCCCCCCCCACATCAGTCTGAAGAAGGGTTTGGACCCGAAACGTTGCCTATATCCTTCGCTCCATAGATGCTGCCTCACCTGCTGGGTTTCTCCAGCTTTTTGCCTACCTTCGATTTTCCAGCATCTGCAGTTCCTTCTTAAACATACAATCTAGAATATTTTTAAATCTATATCAGTGACATTCATTAACTATAGAGAAGCAAGTGATAAGCCATCCTCCTGATTCATTCCAATTTATCTGAGGATGGACTCTTAACTAGTAGAGATTTCGATGATTTAGGGCATAGATAAAAGAAGGACAAGCCATTCCAGTCATCATGGTGGTATATCATGCACATGCTTTAGACCCACCATACAGTGAAAATCATGGATTAGGAGGTCCTATAGAATAAGTCTTAGTGAACTGCTGTAATGTAATTGGAGATGATTCACACTGCAGTCACTGAATGCTTAGGTTTTGTGGATGATGTGCCAATTAAGCGGACTGCTTTGTCCTGGGTGGTGTGAGCTTTCTGAGTGTTATTGGAGCTGTACTCGTCCATAAAAGTGGAGAATATTCCATCACACTCTTGTCTTGTGGTTTTATATGGTGGAAAGCTGTGAATGAGTCACACATGAATTTAGCCCCTTTTATATATGGTGATGCAGTTCTATCTCTGGCCAGTGGTGGTTATTAATATTGCTTATGGGGGATTTTGCAATTTCAATGCTGTTTGTAGTGCATGAATATTATTGGCCAGTTACTGACCCAAGACCTAGATATAGAAACTTAGAAAATAGGTGCAGGAGTAAACCATTCAGCTCTTCGAGTCAGCACCACCATATGCTCATGGCTAATCATCCAGAATCAGTACCCTGTTCCTGTTTTCTACCCATATCCAGTTAGATCTAAGAGCTATATCTAACTCTCTTGAATACAACCAGTGAATTGGCCTCCACTGCCTTCCGTGGCAGAGAATTCCACAGATTCACAAATCTCTGGCTGAAAAAGTTTGTCCTCATCTCAGTCCAAAATGGCCTACCCCTTATTCTTAAACTGTGACCCCTGGTTCTGGACTCCCTCAACATGGGGAACATTTTTCCTTCATCTAGTCTATCCAATTCCTTAAGAATTTTATGTTTCTATAAGATTAATTATTAACTTATGGTTGCCGGATCTTATTGCTTCCTGGCAAAGGGGCTTTCACCTGAAAGACATGAACTGAACAATGCTAGCAGCCTGAAATAATGTTAAAGAAGAGCAGACAAGGATTGTTACCCCTGAGACAAATTCCCCAAATGCTCCAGGTGTAAAGGAGATAATTTGCCTCCAAATACCACACCCACCTCGCTGAGTGAGGTATGGCTCCCAATGGAGGGTTTTCTTGTTGATTCTCATTCTTGCTGTCACGTTTGGTCAGTTTTTTCCTTGATGCCCAAACCTTATCTCTCAGATCTACATCTTTGTCAGGAGCTGAGTATTCCCTTGAATCCACACTGAGCTCTGGGAAGCAGGTGTATGGGTGAGTCAGCTCCACTTGGTAGAAATATCACTGGTGTTTTCTTTTAACTTCAGGATGAGTGAGATCTGGCAGATGAGTGGGAATAGGTCGCAGTGTTGTGTCCGGCATTTTGTGTATAGGACGAAGCTTGATCTTTTTTGAGACTGCAGTACAGTGCAGAGTGCGAATGGAATGGCAGGCTACATCACCCAGTTGTCTGATCACATATATTAGTGTGCCAGGTCATATATTGGTCATTTATTTCACTGCTGTTTTACCTGCTCCTATGTAAGCCCACCTTGCAACAGCCACCCACATTTACATGACCCCCTTCCCCCCACCCTGCCCCGCCATGTTCTGGGAATGTAATAAAGCCGTGAAAGGATTTTATGGATCTAGGCTCTCTCAGCACTCGTGGACATTTTTTTGGAATGTGGGTGGAATCCACAGAGCAGAGGATTTTGTGAATCAAGGTGTGGATACATGGGAAGGCCAGGAATGTCAGAAATCCCAGGATGATCTGGTAAATCTGGAACATTCAATTCACTGAGAAATTAAATGACATTACGAGCATTAAGGTAGTTATGGAGGTAAAAAATAAAATGAGTTATGTCAACGCTCTACAGCAATACTGACTCCTGGTAAATGAGAAAGGGATGCCAAGCCTATCATAACATTAGTATTGCCTAATATATCATTGGACCATGTGTTTACAAAAGTAGGCAGTGAGATCCTAATGAGTCCAGAATAGTTTAGAAAGACTTCTAATGCATCTTGCTCCAGACTCAGTGGAACATTTCTGACAAAGATTTCAACAGGGCATAAAGTTTATTTGAACTTGTACTCATTCAGCATTGAATGTTATATTGGAGAATGTAATGTGTTTTTTTTAAATGAATTCATATTTTGTAGGTATTTCAAACTTTGCAAAACTGAATAAAAACTAGACTGTGGACCTCTTGGTGTCTCATTTGTTTTTATATCTGCATACACAAAATACAATCAGTTAAAAGGATGTCAAACTGATCATTAGCTCTCTTGCTACTATTGATTATTCAACAAATCATTTGCAAAGGGTTGATCTGAATGAAAATTTGCCACTTTGGTGGTAAGAACAAGAAGGCAGATTATTATCTGAATGCTGTCAGATTAGGAAAAGGGGAAGTGCAACGAGACCTGTGTGTCCTTATATATCAGTCACTGAAAGTATGCATGCAGGTACAGCAAACAGTGAAGAAAGCTAATGGCACGTTGGCCTTCATAACAAGAGGATTTGGGTATAGGAGCAAAGATGTCCTGAAGTTGTACAGGACCTTGGTGAGACCGCACCTGGACTATTGTGTGCAGTTTTTATCTCTTAATTTGAGGAAGGACATCCTTGCTATTGCAGAAGTGGAGCACGGTTCACGAGGTTAATTCCTCACATGGCTCGACTGCCATATGATGAAAGAATAGAACGATTGGGCTTGTAGTCACTGGAATTTAGAAGGATGAGAGGATATCTTATGGAAACAAAGTTATTAAGGGTTGGACAAGCTGGATGCAGGAAACATGTTCCCGATGTTGGGGGAGTCCACAACCTAAATGGACCCCCCCAACATCGAATAAGAATAATATTTAAGTTTAAGAATAAGGGGAAGGCCATTTAGAACTGGAGATGAGGAAAAACATTTTCACCCAGTGAGTTGTGAATCTGGGGAATTCACTGCCTCAGAAGGCAGTGGAGGCCGATTCACTAGATGCATTTAAAAGAGAGTTAGAGCTCTTAGGGCAGTGGTTCTTAACCTTTTTGACACCAGTCCGCGCATATGCAAACAAAATACTGTATGTGGTATGTAATTTTGTTGCGTTCCTAAACATGGGCTCAACAAATTGATATGTTATTTGTGTCCCCTTCATGGCCCACAGCAAAGCACCAAACGACCCCAGGTTAAGAACCACTGTCTAAGGGCTACCTGAATCAAGGGATATGGGGATAAGGCAGGAACGGGGTACTGATTGTGGATGATCAGCCATGATCACATCGAATGGCGATGCTGGCACGAAGGGCCGAATGGTCTCCTCCTGCACCTATTATCAATGATCTAATTTTTGAGGCATTAGTAACAATGTGGAGGAGGTTGTGTCTACTGACGCTTTCTGTGGACACTTGAAAATATTATTATTACAAGAGATGATTCACAAAGAGGAGCCCATGGGCACTCAGAGATAAGCATGGGACATGCAACAGTAATTGATTGAATGGCAGGAGAAAGAATGTGGGGAATGTGATTGGATCGACAAGATGTGACAGATTGATACTGCCTAGAGCCCAGGACAGCATGTTTATCTGCAATCTTAATGAACAAATAAAGAGTTCTATTTCTAGGTTTGCCAATAATGCAGTTAGGAGGGGCTGCATGTTGAAAGAAGAGTTGCCAATGAACCTTGGCAGATTTTCTGGGTCAAAAAATTAACAAATGGAGTTCAATTTTGAAAGCATGGATTATCTCGCCTTGGATCAAGAAAGATGATGTAGTGGGTAATTTGGAACCCCGGTTCTCCCTTTAATCCCACTTAAGTAAAAGGCTACTCCTCTGTTCAACATTCCTTTCAGACATGTTCGTTTCCACAGATGTCCATTGGCTTCTAATTTTCTTATAATGGCAGCTGATCCCTTTAAGTGGTGACCAAATTGCCTGGAGGTTTTCCACCTTCTTGGCCAATGCTGGGAGTACTCAATTAGAAATTACACTCAACCCACATAAAGTTATTGGACAAAGTATTGGTATTGGTTTATTATTGGCATGTGTACTAAGATACATGGACAACTTTGTTTTGTCCACTAACTAGGCAAGCCATAAGTTTATCAGGAGGAGCAAACGAGAAAAGAAACAATGCAGAATAGTAAGATTGAACGAGAACTTACCAGTTCGAAGGTTGATCTTTATTTCATGAGGAGTTGCGGTGAGGGATTTCGTGAAGAACCCGCAAGCACGCATGCACGACATTCTTCAAAGTAGCGGTGTGGAATCACAGAAACCAACAACAGAAATGACTTGGCATAGTAAGATTGAAAAGACTCCAATTACCAGTTGAGTATGATCGAGGGTTGGGAGCGGAGGGCACGAAATCCCTCACCGCAACTCCTCATGAAATAAAGATCAACCTTCGAACTGGTAAGTTCTCGTTCAATCTTACTATTTCATTTCGGAGTCACGTGAGTGACTTCGTGAAGACTTCAAAGCTTCTGTGATTGCACGCCCTGGACCACGTCCATGCTGACACACCACTAGCAAGGATGGATGGGAGTAAACAATTCTGTCAAACTGGTTATACTGAAAAACAAGAAGAATATTTATTAATAAATAAAGCAAAAAAACCCTCATTCGGGGACACCTCCACGTTCTTGACCTGCATTCAGCACGGCCTCCGCGAACTGTAGAGGAGCAGCAACAGGATTGTTGTAAAATCGCTGAAATACAGCTTCATTCGCCCATCCTGCTGTAGCGAGAATATGGTCCATGGGCACCTCCATGACCCTCGCCGCCGACGTTGATGCAGCCCTGGTGGAATGGGATTTGAACACATTAGTGTCGATACCTGACTTACCCAAGACGATCCTGAGCCACCTGGATATTGTCTGGACTGTCACTCGATGGTGAGGTTTCTTGTGAGTGACAAGCAGGTATCTCTCCATTCCCCTTATGTGTCTCGTCACCTTGATATAGTGACGGATATGGGTGGCTAAACATAGCCTTGCATCTGCGGGGTATGCCGGGAACTTCAGCTGCAGCCCTGTGCACCCAGGTCTATGCTGCTTTAGTAGCTCATCGATAAAGAAGACTACTTCTGCAGGGGTAGAGATCATCCTGTCGATGCGGATTTTATGCAGTGTCTGTACCCTCTGCGCTGAAGTCAGTGCTAGTAACATCACCAGCTTCATGGTGAGTTTGTTCAGCTCTAGCCCCTCCATGGGCGACCACGTCCTGAGTAGGGTAAGTACGTTCCTGACATCCCAGGTGATATTATAGCGTGGTCTAGGCGGATTCATATTGAATATACCCCGCATGAGTCTGGACACTAGCCTGTTGGATCCTACCTCAATATTGAGGTAGAATGACAGCGCGCTTCTGGCGCTGTAGCTCAAGTGTTCATCATGGTGCAACCCCGCGAGGAATTCCAATACGTCGGCTATGGAGGCATCATCATATGTGATTTGAGAGCAGCTGCAGTAGGCTTCCCATTTTCGGATGTGGGAGAGGTATCGCCGCCTGGTGGACTCTCGGCACGACGCTCCAATGGTATCCACAGTTCTGGGAGATAGGCCATACTGCAGTAATGGCCGGTTTAGAATCTGCAAGCCAACAAATTCAGATAGCTATGGCAGGGATGTGGCTCCCCCGATACGGGGTTGGTGACCAATTGTGGGCAACCCTCTAAGAGGACCCAAGGCTGACTGATCATGTCAAAGACCACCGGATACCATGGCTGCGTAGGCCAGTCGGGTATAATAAGAATGCCCTTAGCAGCATCCATCTGGATATTCCGCAATACCCGACTGATGAGGCAAAACGGGGGGAATGCATAGAAAAACCATTTCCCCCAGTCCAGCGAGAATGCATCCATCGCCATTGCCCCAGGATCTGGTTCCCACGAAACGTATGTTGGTACCTGATGGTTCAACCGTGACGCAAAGAGGTCGATATCCGGTTTACCAAATTTGGCTGTAATTTTAGCTAAGATTTGAGGATGCAACATCCACTTGATGTTGTCATTAAACTTGCGTGACCTGGTGTCCGCCACAGTATTGAGCTCACCTGGTAAATAGGTAGCTGAAATCCAAATATTCCGTTGAATACACCAGAGCCAAATTGTATTAGCCAATTCATCACACGAAATTGACCTGGTACCGCCCATATGGTTTAAATATGCCACCGCAGTGATATTGTCTATTTGGATACGGACATGAGCGTCAGAAAGATTGGAACAATAAGCTCGAAGTCCGTGAAATGCTGCAAGCATCTCCAAATAGTTTATCCCTTGTGACAACAACATAGTAGATTCAAGGGTGTCCCATCTGCCCCCGCAACTAGAGCAGTTGTCCGCAGCTCCCCAGCCATAGGAACTTGCATCGGTTTGCAAGTATACCATCGGATTGGGCACAATAATGGGTTTAAATGAGTCACTAATATGGTCCACCCACCATTGTAACTCAATCTTAGCTTTAAGAGGCAGCTGCATTGATCTGTCGAAATGACCGGCGTTCTGTTTTAACGCGGAGATCTTGGTTCTTTGTAAATTTTGATAATGCAAAGGCCCGTATTGAGCTGCTGGAAACAATGCTATGATCTTGCCAATTACCTTAGCAGTTTGCCTAATTGATGGTATACTGGCGCAGGCTAAATCCTGACATACTTGGGTGACATCCCCAACCTTGTTAGCCGGTATGGTGGCCCTCATGCGATTGGAATCCACCGTGAACCCCAGATAATCCATAACCTGTGAAGGGCAGAACTTCGACTTATCTGGATGGACAATAAACCCCATTTGCTGAAAAATTGCCACAGTGGCTGAGACTGCCTGTTCAGCCGACTCCAGGGTGTTGCCAACAATCAATATATCATCCAAATAGGCCATCACTACATGATGTTGCTTCCGTAGCCTGGCCATAATGGGTTTCAGTAATTTAGTAAACAATCTAGGGGCTGTAGTAAGCCCATTTGGCAAAGCCCTGTATTGCCAGAGTTGATCCATCCAGACAAATTTTAAGAACTTCCTATGGTGTTTCCGAATGGATACAGAATAGTATGCATCTTTTAAATCAATGCATGCCATAAAGCAGCCATGAGAAATCAATGACTTGGCTGTTTCGAAAGTGTCCATTTTGAAATGGGTGTATGTTACAAAAGTATTCAAATGGGTCAGATCAATAATAACCCGACATCCTCCATCCTTCTTGGGCCTGGTAAATATATTTGATACAAATTCAATTGGTTCGTGTATAGTTTTTTCTATCACGCCTTTTTGTTCCAACCTTAAGATCCCAGCATAGCCGGCTGCCTGGTTAACGGCAGACAGCTTAAATGTCCGATTGGGCATATGCTGGGATGGAGGAATGTTGCCGTTAATAAATTCAATCTCATGACCTTGAATACTTTGTAAAATAAAATTATCAGAAGTGATAGTCTCCCATGCCTCCAAGAAAAACCGAAGGCACCCACCAACATGTGAAGTTAAACACACAGGTACATGAAAACCAGACCGCCTTACCTCCCTGGTTACCGGCGGTCCCTGACATGTTTGGCGGGTCGTGGAGGTGCTGGCTTGGGCTGGTGCTGCGGCGTCCGCATCTTCCACGGAGGCCGTTGCGGGCCTTGCCCTAAAAAAGGCCGCGGCTGCTGGGGCTGCTGGTAGCGAGGTGGAGCTGGAGCGTAGGTCCGTGTTGGTGTGGAGACAGGGCCTCGTGGCCGAATAAAAGGCGCTTTTATGGCCGGCGGCCTGAGGGCGATCTGAGACCGCATGAGTCCCACCGTTTTGGCATGGTCATCCAGCTCCTTAACCATCTTCGGGAGGTCTTCCTCGAACAGCTGTCTGGGCGGTGGTGGAGGAGGCGCCTTGCACAACCCAGCAAATTTTGGGTTGAGCGTGGGGCGGATGCTGCTCTTCCTAAAGGCATTGATTTCGTGCTGTGTGGCACATAGCAGCGCAAGAGCATCCTCCTGCGCGAGGTTGAGGTCTTCGCCATCCACCGACCGCGCAAACGCGGTGATTCCAGCCGTGAGCAGCCTCAGGATTCGTTGGAGCTTAATCTCCTGAGTGCGGATGGTGGTGCCTATGTTTCCCCAGATCGGCGTATTGACCACGGGCACGTTGAGGGAGTTGCAGTTAGAGGGGGCTTTATGCCGGTTAACGGCCTGTGAAAGAACTTCCTCCTGGAGCTGGCGGTTAGTGAGGAAGTCCACTGTGGCAGCCAGTTTGGGGTTGAGGGGAAATCCTATGGTCTCCGGGGAAGCAAATTTCGCCGCCACATCAAGGAGTTCTTCCGGCGGCACCTCCGATGGAACCGGTGTAGGGTCTGCAAATTCCTCCTCCTCTGGCTGCCGCAGGCTGGCTGTTGAGACTGGTGAAACCTCCCTGTGCCTCTTGATGATGGATGCCTCCTGTCGTTGGTTGTGTAAAAGGAGCTCCAATAGCCGCTCCATGCGGTCAATACGCCCTTCGCCCTGAACACTCGGGCGGTCGGAGTCCTCAAGCTCTGATATACTGCTGAGGCTCCTTTCATCGGCCCGCACCTCGTCGAGGTGAACCCGGTACCGGAAGTTGTCGCTGCCAGCCGCCGTAGCAAAGCTGAGCGATTCCCGCGCGGGAGGTGTGTTCGAACGCCTCCGTTTGGCGGAGCCTAATGCCGCTGCCACGAAGGGCAAACGCGGCGGGGAGTCGGCACCCAATGTCTCAGCACGGTGACCCGACGCCCGCGCGGGCTTGCCGGCTGCCCACATCGTGGACCTTGCCGACGCATGGTCTCGTCCTCCCATCCATGGGGGACTCGGCGACCGTGGCGGGACTCCACCCAAATGACCCGTCCCGGCGTCGGTGGATGGGGAGTCAACACTGGACCTCACAGTGGACTTGAGTCCCGCCTTTGCACCAGTCCGCTGCTTGGCGGCAGGTGATGCCTTTGCCCCTGAAGGGTGAGGCTTCCGGGCTCCATCCCTCCCCCTACTCTGAGGGCTGAGGGAGAAGGGCCGTGCAGCCGCACGCGAGCCCTTGCCCGGGGCCGCCAACAGGCCCGTTGGCGACCTGAATGCCGAGGCAGGGTCTGTCTGCTCCAGCGGCACACCGCAGTCCTGCTCCTCTAACTCCTCCCCGGAGCTGCGGTGTGTCAGCGGGTTCGGTCCTGCAGCAACAGGGCTCCCCGGTTTCCCCGCCTTCTTCCCGGCCTGTCTCACAGGTGCAGCCGATAACGAGGGCTCCGGGACAGGTGGCCGGCGACTCCGGACGGACGTCTTTCGGCCTCTCGAACTCCCGTCCATGTCCTTGCTGAAAGACAAAAAGCACTCGCAGCAAGGACCAACCAACTTAAGGTTAGTATAACTTAACTTAGCGGTCCCTTATGAAGGACTGGCGGGGAGCGCACCCCACCGCCAGCCGTCGGCAGCAACGCGTTGCGACGATATGTCGCGCATGCGTGCTGGCGGGTTCTTCACGAAGTCACTCACGTGACTCCGAAATGAAATATATTGTTACAGCTACGGAGAAAGTGCACATAAATAAATGTTATAAATATGCCAGGACACTTCTGATGGTATGTGCTTCAAGCTTTTGTATCTTCTGCCCAACAGGAGAGCAGACAGAATGGGTGTGAATGGTTCTTGATTTCTGTTAGTAGCATTAAGTATGGATTCGATGGAGGAAAGCGTGTGCGCATGATGGCCTGTGCTGCATTCATACTTTTCTGTAATTTCAAGTAGTATTGGGCAAAACAGTTGCACTACCGAGCTATGGTGTATCAGGTAGGATACTTTCAATGGTATATGTGCAGGATTTGTTTAGTCATTGGAGACTTGCCTTAGCCTTTGGAGGAAATCTAAGTGTTGGAGTGTTTTCTTGGAAGTAGCCAATAATAGTGAGATTAAACGAGAACTTACCAGTTCGAAGTTTGATCTTTATTTTATGAGGAGTTACGATGAGGGATTACGTGAAGAAGACCCCGCCTGGCGCTGGAACGGCATACTTCAAAGCAGCGGCATGAAAAACACAGAAACCAATAGCCGAAGTAAAATAGTAAGGCTCAAAATAGACTAGAACTACCAGATGATCATTTACATTATGAGGGTTGGGAGTGGAGGGCACGTAATCCCTCATCGTAACTCCTCATAAAATAAAGATCAAACTTCGAACTGGTAAGTTCTCGTTTAATCTCACTATTTTACTTCGGAGTCACGTGAGTGACTACGTGAAGATTTTGAAGCTCTGTGTTTTTCATGTCGTAAACTCATTTCATACGACTCTCTGTTTAGTCAAAACAGTAGTGAGTAAATAGTATTTTTAGGACATTGTTACAATTTATGTAATAAGCCCTTTAATCATAAAAAGAACAACTTTTTAATAATAACCCCTCTACCTTAGGGGAAATTTACAAAATAAATTGATAAATGTTGTCAATGGTAACATAAATCGATAATATAAATCGATAATATAAAACAAAGCAAGCATTAAAGAGAACCCATTACTGTGTGTCTAAATCCTGGCACTGTGACAACAGGTTTATTCTAGAACTTTGAAAATCTCTTCTCTAGACCACCCTGCGGCCTCTAAAATTTTATCGAGTGGCACGTCCTGTACCTTTGCCACGGACGTAGCTGCCGCCCTAGTGGAGTGAGATTTAAACACATCAGTGTCTATTCTTGCTAGACACAAACCATCCAGAAATGGTTTGAACTGAACCTTTTGTATGTGGCTTTTGTGTGTTATTAATAACGCTTTCGCAGAACCTCTGAGATTTTGGTTACCTCAATGTACTGAGTTAAATGCTTAACCACACACAATGTTTCATCAATAGGATATGCTTTAAACATTACCTTCATTCCAGTTGTTCCTGGTCTGCTTTGTTTGATCAAGTCATAAACATAAAACATAATGTTATCTGCAGTCACATGTATGCAATCCAACCGTACAACTGCAAAGCTTGTACTCTCTTTGAGCTGATACCAATGCCATTAACTTTACCACCTTGAATGTTAATTTCTGCAAAGACATTGAATTAATTGGAGTCCATTGTTTAAACAAAGTGAGAACAATGCTAACATCCCAAATTCCTGTATATATGGGCTTAGGATGATTTTATTGAAATTCCTTTCATGAGTCGGGATACTAATGGGTGAGACCCAATGAATCTCGATCTGAAATTTGTCCTAAATAGGATGACAATGCACTACGAGCACAATTAATGGCACTATACTCAAATGCTCATCAAGTGTAACCCAGCAAGGAACTGTAATACATTTGAAATGTTTGCAGTATGATAAGGTATCTTTGACTGTGTACACTTCCCATTTCCTTATATGCGACTTATATTGTTTTAGTGCTATTCCTCCAAGCTGCAACTATAACATCCATGGTCCTGTCCGACAGTACAACTCTTGCAATGGTCTGGTCAGAACCTGCAGATTAACAAATACATATGTGTTGAAGAAGGGTCTCGACCCGAAACGTCGCCCATCTCCTTCACTCCCTAGATGCTGCTGCACCCGCTGAGCTTCTCCAGCTCTTTGTGTAACTAACAAATACATATGATCATGCAATGGATGAATTCCTTTTGTTACTGGTTGTGTCAACAGATTGTCGCAACTGGGAATTGTCATACATGGTTCAATAAGCATATTAGCATCAATGGGAATCATGACTGCGTGGGCCAATCTGACACCACCAAAAAATTGCATTCGACAGCGTCTTGCGCTTTTTATTGAGACATTGCCCAATGAGACAGAATGGGGAAAATCATAAAAGAACAAATTCCCCAGTGTAGCGAGAAAACATCCACCGCTACTGCCGCTGGATCGTGTTCCCCAAGACCCGTATTTGGGCAATTGGTGATTCAATCTAGATGCAAACAGATCAATGTCCGGCACTCCATAGCGACTGACAATATTTTGAAATTTTGTGGATTAACATCCATTCTGTATTGTCTTCAAATATTTGTGATCTTTATCTGTCACAACATTGTCTCTCCCCGAGAGATAAATAGCTGAAAGCCAAATATTTTTTGCCATACACCATTGGCACATCTGGTTTACCAGATGATCACATGATATTGATCTAACACCACCCATGTGATTAATATATGCCACAGCTGTGGTATAATCTATTTGTACTTGGACATGCAAATCCTTTAATGAAGGGCAATAAGCTTTTAATACATAAAATGCTACCAGGAGCTCCAAATAATTAATACCATGTTTGGAACAATAAATCCTCTTGGACAGCCCATCTGCCTCTACAGCTGGTCTCATTATCCGAACCCCCCCCCCCCCATCCGAGAGAACTTCGTCATTTTGCAAAACACTACTGGCTGATGAACTAAAAGTTCTAAGCAGCTTATGGAACATTCTCAATCCATCAATGTAATTCTGATAAAACTTCCTTAGGCAATTGCATTGGCCTATCAAATGGCTTGCTCGCTGAATAAGCGCTTGAGTTTTTGCCCTTTGAAGATTTTGGTAATGTAGACGACCAAACTCTACTGTCTGGAAATGCTGCTGCCAATTTACCAATAATTTTGGCAACCTCTCGGATGGAGGGATAAGGTTCGTAAATCAAGTCTTGACACACATTTGTCAAATCCAACACTTATCCATTGGTAAAGTTACCAACCTGGTAACTGAGTTAATCTCAAACCCCAGATATTCAATGGTTTGGGATTGTTGTATCTTAGATTTGTTGGATGGATCAGGAACCCAACTTCTCAAACAACTTGTAGTTACTGAGACTAATTTTCCACCTGGCTCCTGATTAGCATTGACAATTAAATGTCATCTAGATAAGCCATAACGATGTACTTTTGTGCCTAAGGCAGTGCAAATGCTGGCTTAATCCTTAAAGGCAAAGCTTGTAGTACCACAAACTGTCTCATCCATAACTTTAATTACCTATGAAATTATGGTGAATTGGGACCGAAAAATGCATCTCTTCAATTTATTGCAGCCATAACCACCAGTTGATACCTGCTGTATAGCAGTGTTGAATGTGTCCATTTAAAAATTTTTTTACTGGACAATATTTTTAATTGTGTGAGATCTAACATGATTGTACAACCCCATCTTCTATGGCCTGGGGAAAATATTTGATACAATTGTTGTGGATCCTTTCCTGTTTCTCAATACCTCCTTCCTCACACAAATTCCCACGTCTTTGTCAATTTGAATTATTCCAAGACTATAACATGAAGAATGATCAGGTTATTGTGTCCCAATGGATCCATACCTCTTCATTATCAACATTTGGAGTCTACCACCAATCTGAGGTTCATCCAAACATCCTTCTTAAATAGGATTAAGTTTTGTACCTCCCCAACTGTTTGACGAAATTACCTCCTTACCCAAAAATGTGGGTGTACATTCGTTATTTTATTAATATATGGTCCCTAGATAAGGGACGTATCAGATTTAAACTGATAAGAACAGATACCATGCTTAATCTTAGCCAAAAAGCCGAGAAACGATTTGCTGGCTGGAAATTCTTCCTTATCATACTCCTGCCTCGGCTCAAATCAAATCCCTTTTCCATATGACCAGCCTACTGGCCAACTAAAGGGTTTCATAAGACCAACAGTTCTTCCCCTTCATCCATACTTAATTTGCTTAAACAGATTTTCTCCGAATCAATAACCAGGAGTTTGAACATTGCTTGTCCTGTAAATCTTTGGATGTAAAAGAGGCCGAATGGCAATCTTTTATTTATATAATTTAACTCAAATAAGTTTGCAGAATAAACCTAACATATTTTGTTTCATTCTGAACTTTAGTCATTCCACAACTTCCCAGCTTGTCTTAAAAGACAGTGATGCCAATTAGTTTGAGGATTCTTTTAATCGTAATTCCTGCGCCCGCATAATTGCTGACATTGGCGCCCAAAACCCGGATTTACCAGGTACCTTCTTAAAGGTGTTTTAGAATGCTTCATGCATTAAATTCTGTATAATTCCAATTTTAGTATATGTGCTGCCGAAGCGAGCACATGTTTAAATGCAAATCTGCTGTTTCAACCATAACAGCTTCTTGAGGCAGGTGAGAGACCATATAATTAACATTGGCCGCCAGGTTCCTTCCATGGCCTCACCGCCTCCACCAGGTATAGTAACTTTGTGCCCTTCAGACACACCTGGATTTGCATTGTGGTGGGTACTTCTGACCACAAACACCACTTTCAGGGTCTGTCACATACAGCCCTGGTACTCCTGAAACTCGTTCAAGGAGACTTCCTCCAGTCCATACCCAGGCACTGGGGTTTCAAATTCCCAATTCGAATTGGCACCATATTCACGATATGGAACCCCCTCAGGGGCTGCCTGGGAATATTCTGGGTACTTAGACCCTTGGTTGATATAATTTGGAGAATTTCCTCCATTAGATCCATACTTAGCCAATTTTAGGCTTACCTTACAGGATCTTTTAGAAACCTCAGGCCTTTCAAGCCTCTTTTTACTTTTAGGCACTGGGTTTTCAAGTGTTGTTTGTGGAGCAACTAAAGGCTCCCTAACGGGTATTTCAATCGGCCACCGGTATCGGAACCAGCTCCGCAATAGTCTGCTGTCCCGACTTTTTACACCCCGGGACGCACGTTTACCCGCGATTTTCTTTTTAAAACATTTTATTTTTATTTTTATTTAAACTCCTGCTGGTTTCCTACCAGCCTACGGAGTTTTAAGAAAAACGCCCTGGAAGTAAAATAATTTTACTTACCTGCGGGCCGTTTCCTTACCGCTGTGCTGGAGCTGCGCTCTGCAGCTCTTCCTCTGCCGATAGCGTCGACGTAATGCCGTTCCAGCGCCAGGCGGGGTCTTCTTCACGTAGTCACTCACGTGACTCCGAAGTAAAATTGCAGGTGGTAAGCTGCCAATTCCCTCTGATTGAACTCTGAGCACAGTGCTGGGGGAGCAGGATGTCCCCTGATGTTTCTCCAATGCATGTCCTGAGGCCTGGTGTCCCAATCTGACACCACATTGATCAGGGGGGGGGGGGGTTCCAAACAATTTGCTGCAATTTAGTTGAACATTAATTGGGCACTTGGAATGACTGGAATATCCAAGGTGCAGGATGCAGTGTAGCAAGTCACAGGACAACTTTAGGCAGACCGAAAAACACAGTTCTGGACATTAATAGGCAAGTACACAAATATCAGGAAATGCTGGAGATACTCAGCAAGACAGAGATCCTCATTGGGTTAAAATCTGAGTCGATGAGTTGGGCCATGGAACATGGAAAGTAGAACAGTACAGGAATGGGCTCTTCTGCCCACAATATTTGTGCCAAGATAAACTTATCACTTCTGCCTGCACATGATCATTATCCCTCCATTCACTGTAATGTATATCCAAGTACCTATAAAAAAGTATCTACAACACCACTAATATATGTGCCTACACCTCACATCACTTTCCAGGCACTCACCATGTTTTGTATAAAAAACGTTAATCGTGTATTGGTTAGCATGCAACAAAAAGCTTTTCACTTTTCCTCAGTACATGTGTCAATATACCAAATCGAAGTTTGCATGCCATTTACTACCTGTGCTTGGTATCTGCATCAGATTACATATCTTGCATGTGGGACCCTGTTTGTATGTGTGTGTCTACATGTAGATTGGCTTGCTGACTCCTGGGGCTTGGCAACTCAGTAATGGCTGCTGCAGATCCATAATTATCATGCTTAGTTAGTGAATGACAACTTGGTAAGTTTTCAAAGAACATATTGGTCCAAGGCAGTGTTGACACTGAAGCTTAGTATATGTTTAGCTGGAGCTATTGAGGGTAAGGAGTGGTGTGGAGACAATACAATGGCTGTTCACCTGCGCAGCTTGCCAGGGGAAACCAACAAGTAATTCACAGCTGCGCTATTGGTCATGATGGCTGAAAATGAGTTCAGATGGCTGGCAACCACAGATTCTATTACTTTATAAATCAACGGTAAATTTCTAACACTGCCTGGAGACTGGTTTCCTCAGTCAATGTTAAAGACTGCAGTCATCCTGAGTAAAAAAAAGCAGACGCCATCCTTAGGCTTTGCATCCTTCAGCTTAATGTCAGATATGAAAATCCATTCCTGCATCGGTCGGGCAATGATACTGGCAAGCTGTCCACACATAGGGAGAGTCATTGACGATTTGAACAAATGTCAAACTGATTAAAATAATCAAACTGATTAAAATACATTGAGCTCAGCTTCTCCTGTGGTGTCAGCTAGAGTGTTAAAATCTGCACCCATAACAATGGGCAGGCTACCTGACACCCGAGCGTTGTGTTGGAGGTAGGGTAACACGCAGCAGTTTTGGGAAGAGAATCCTCTACACCAGGAGTGGGGTCACGGAAGTAGAGGACATGCACTTCAGAGATAGACTGTTGGAACAGACAGCATCATCCACATTCACAACACACCACAATGAAGGACAGTGATATTAGGAATTAAATCCCAAATCTGCACAAGACTGTTTCTTGAAGACACATGGAAAGCAGTCACAACTGCTAAAAAGTGGTTCACTGGCATGACTATGTTGGGAGATACATTCCCCACTATGGAATCTAAATATACATAACGGAAAGGCTCAGACATGACACTAAACTGCTCAAGGCCAACTATCACACAGAATAGAATCAGGATCCAAGAAAAATTCACATTTGCATGGCATTGTCCAGTGAGCTTGGTAAACAGCCCCATGTCTGAAGAAGGGTCTCGATCTGAAACGTCGCCTATCTCCTTTGCTCCTTAGATACTGCTGCACCCGCTGAGTTTCTCCAGCCTTTTGTGTACCCATGTATTTAAAACTTCATTTAGGGCCACTGCCAGAATGAAACTTCTCAGTTCCACACTCTTAACATTGTGAGTGACATTCAGCAGTTGGGGGTCTGTATTAATCGTACTCCATTATTCAAGTTATATGGAAAAATCAGTGCAAAAGTTTGTTTAAATCACATGATTACAGCATTGGGGTGAGTTGATAGGTATGAGGTAAGAATGGAAGAATTGCAAATAGTGAAGCCAGAGAAAGGAGAAATGGGAGAGAGTCCAAGCACGGCACATGGGAGAGTGGTGGTGGGGTTGGGAAAAGGAAGGGATGAGCGATTGTTAGTTACCTAAAATTGGCGAACTCAATGTTCATACTGTTGGATTTGTAAGTTCCCCAGGTCGAGTACAAGGCACCATCCCACCTGTTTGCATTGAAGGAAATGGCAATGAAGGTGGCCCTGTATAGAAAGGTCAATATGGGAATGTTAAGAGTTCAAATGGTTAGCAATCTGAAATTCAGTAGGCTTTAGCAGACTGAGTGCTGCACTACCTGAGGGAGGGGTTGAAACTGGGTCGCTGATAGCATTTAAGAAGTGTCTACTGAGCACTTAGATGAAGCAGGCTGGTTACATGTTCTCCTTGTATGTAAAGGCACTAAGATGTTGACTAGTACAATGCACGAATACTGTTTCAAAGAGGAGGGTGGGTTAGAATGTGCAATTATAGAGGAATTGCATGGAATCTTTTAAACACAGTAGGGGCAACATAGACACAAAAAGCAGGAGTAACTCAGCGGGTCAGACAGCATCTCTGGAGAAAAGGAATCAATGACGTTTCGGGGCGAGACCCTTTTCCAAACTGAGAGTGGAGGAAAGGGAAACAAGAGATATAGATGATGATATAGAAAGATATACACGGAATGAAAGATATGCAAAAACGTGACGATGATGAAGGAAACAGCTCATTGTTAGCTGTGGGATGGGTGGAAACGAGTTACAATATAACTCACCAGAATGACAATGAAACTAGTACGATTAGCGTGGGGTAGGGACAGAGAGGGTATGCAAGGGCCAGAGAGGGTATGCAAGTTAGAGAAATCAATAGTCATACCGCTGGGTTGCAAGCTGCCCAAGTGAAATATGAGGTGCTGTTCCTCCAATTTGCATTTGGCCTCACTCTGACATGGACTAGGCCCAGTACAGAAGGGCCATCGTGGGAAATGAGAAGGGGAGTTACAGTGTTTGGCAACTGGGAGATCAGGTAGGCCCAGGCAGACTGAATGAAGGTGTTCAGCGAAACGATCGCCCAGTCTACGTTTGGTCTCGCCGATGTTTAAGAGACACACCTGGAACATCGGATACGGTAGATGAGGTTGGAGGAGGTGCAAGTGCCTAACCTGAAAGGCAACAAAGATTATGGATTGTGGGCAGTGGGTGATGCAGCACATGGTGACACCGGATACTGCTGACTGAAGTGCTGCATTCACTCAGCATCCTCACCAGGACTACTGTACAGTTGAGGGCTTCAGGGCCTGTCCCACCAGCATGCGACTGCCTGCGGCGAGCGCAACCTAACGAGGTCGCTTGAGCCGTATAGCCTCGCTGGTCCCACTTCGATCGGCGGAGGCGTCTGGAGTTGTGAGGAACTGGTCCCGGCATCACGAGGGGCTCCGAAAAACTGACACTATTCAAAAATCCCGCGCGACAATGGCCTGTCGGCCCGTAGCCGCATTGAGTCTGCAAGCAACGCCTCAATGTCGTACGCAGCTTCTTGAAGCCGTACACCAAGCGTTTGGCGTTGCGCGATGACGTCACCGCCCAGCGTGCCGTTGCATGATGACAACACGGCCCGACGCCGTGCAACGTCCAAATTCAGTCGGCCCACCTCCTGCCCAGCTGATTGGTGAGTATGATGTCGGCACCAGCTCCATACGGCTCTGTGGTTGGAAGTGGGACCGGCCCTGTGAAGCCGTACACCTCAAGCCACCATGTTTGATCGAGCTTGCCGCATGCAGTCGCATGCTGGTGGGACAGGTCTTTTACTCTGTTTCAATTCATAGCTGCCCACCCAACCGGTCTTGCTCCAACATAAACATGCAAATCTCCACATCCCATTAGTTCCTCTTCATCAGTCATTCCTGGCCTTGCTGATCAACACAGCCTCCCAGCTGACTAACACCTCTTTTGTAACAATTCTCATTGATCAGATTAGTGTTGGGCTGATGGTGGCAGAAGTTGTATCATGTTCATTCTCCTCTGATTTTAGGATTTATTTGTTCCCAAATGTAATAACCGCCAATGGCTGCTATGCCAATCCTCTCAGCTCCGGCATTCTCTTCTATCTTTTTTGTCTCATTTCCCAAAAGCTCTCGGGTTGACCAAGCATTTGATAATTTGCTTGAGATATCATAATGAGGTCCAGCATCGATTTTTTTTGGATAATGGTCTTATAAAGACTGGGCATTATTATATTAAGGTAGTGGTTTTAAAGAAGTCATTATTTTGTCCAAGTCTTTGATACTTGTATGCTCTGAACTATTGACTGCCATGTTTACTTCAAACAAAAACTGCTGTCAAATCCCAGGTTAAATAGAACAAGACATAAAATGCATGAGCTTTTATTCAAGTGAAGATAAGATAGTGATTTGTCTATGATCATTCTTCTCACTGCCTCCTGGCTGAAACTGCATTTGCCATAGGACAACGTCGACAGCACAACTTCCAAGAGCTCAAGATCCACTAATCCAGTTCACAGCACAATATCTCACCATGCCTTCCATTCTAAATCCCACAAATCTATGAAGGCAACAAGTGCTGCAATAAAATCAGCAGGTAGGGAAATCATAAAACCAAATCTGAACAATGATATTCTGCTGTAAGAGCAGAACTCTATTTGACTATGATCAAAAGCCACCCAACTTCTCGAGATGTATAAGAAGGAACTGCAAATGCTGGAAAATCGAAGGTAAACAAAAATGCTGGAGAAACTCAGCAGGTGAGGCAACATCTATGGAGCGAAGGAAACGGGCGGCGTTTCGGGTCAAGACCCTTCTTCAGACTCAAGAGCATAGAAGAATTATAGCACTATTCTATCTTCTATATAACCTGGGATTTGACAGCAGTTTTTGTTTGAATTAAACATGGCAGTCAATAGTTCAGAGCATACAAGTCTCAAAGACTTGGACAAAATAATAACTTCTTTAAAATCATTTCCTTAATATAATAATGCCTGAAGAAGGGTTTCGACCTGAAACGTCGCCTATTTCCTTCGCTCCATAGATGCTGCCTCACCCGCCGAGTTTCTCCAGCAGTTTTGTCTACCTTCTGTCGTCCAACTCCTTGAGATAATGCTCGAGGCAGTGCAAAGTATCAACTTCAAATCAGAGTTCCAGAAACAGTTTGAGCAGTGCACACAGCTAAATTTTCTCACAAAAGTAGCATTGCACACATAACAAACATACACCAACACTGTGAATATACTATAATTTTATTTATAAAATAGGTACTCAAATGTCAGAAATCTCAAACATTATTTAATTATATCACAACGTTTTGCTATCTCACAATTGTTGTTTAGTTTGTGTTTTTTTTCAGGGGTATTATACAGATTCCATTCTTGGCCTCTTTTAGTCTCCACCACCGTCCTAATCTGCGAAGACAGCATACATTTCGTTACATTTATTGCACAAGAGTTTTTAAACATGTTGAATCAGTAGTCAGGAATTCTAATAGAACAGTCTAGACAGCAAAGGATAGTTTGTGACATGCTTTGAAGTCTGTATTTAAACAAACAACTCCACTGCAAGAAGGTCTGCATTCCAGTCAATGTCAAATCTGATAACACAAGTGATTCACTCTACAAGCACATCTACCAAACAATGTGGCAGAACCACTGGCCTGGGAAAACTGGTCTTATCCCCATCTGCCACAGAGACACAATGTTTTTCAGGTTACCAAAAAGGAAGCATGGCCAACCAATAGCCTAGGAGCTCTAAAGTGCCACAACCAATTCATCCAAGATAGGGTGAACTAAACATCAAACCGACTTCTATGTCTTTGTAGGTCACAACAAGTGCATTTGAAAAGAGAAATACTTCATTGGAGATACTTGCATTGTGGAATATGGAGCCCAAGCAGTACAGAAGTAGAAATCCTCAAACCAAGACAGCAGAAAATCCAAATAAATCCACCATTTGCAGTATTCATTCCAATCACAACTTGCATTTATTAACACAAGGACATTCAAAGGTCTTTAACACATACTGGTAAATGGCGGCTGTAAGTAATTCTTCAACCCAGATAGAACTACATTACCAGAAGAGATATTTAGAAAAGATCAAAGATCCAAACCAGCAACATGCAGTAATGAAAGTTTTACAGTACATCCTCTCCTGCTCAGAAACAAAGGAATTATATCGGCTTCTGACAATGTTACTAGAAGTGACTGCAACATCCTACAGGGTGACTAACAGAATCAGCTGATACCGCATCGATAATTACTCTTTTTATTCAATCAAGTATTGCAAGCAACTTATGCGGATAACACATGGCTTAAACTCTACCGAGCTATCCTATACTACTGGATGAGTTCAAAGTTATACGAATGGTATCACTCTCAGGCTGACTGGCACTTTTGTATGAATGTTACTAGATTTTAGCCCTTTCATACAACAGCTTTTGTTGGCATACAGATAATGGTATAACAGGTAAGGAAAAAAGTTCAAGTCATGTATCAGCCATGATCTCAGTGCAATTCAGGCTGAAACGGCTTACTCCTACTTTTGCCTTGTGGACATGAAAAACAAGAGGGAGAGAAGGGCCTGCTGATCTCTCAACATCCAGTCTACTTCGAGTGACAAGCCTCGGTATCATTTAAAAGTTTGTACATTTGGAAATATTTTAATGGATAATGACCCCGGAACAAATCAACACCAGACCACTGAATAACTGAAAAGTGGTTCAATAAAGCATTCTGTGTTCTAAAACCAGCCCACAATATAAGAGCACGATGCACTGCACATTATACTGTTTTACCGTACTAGACAATATCCAAAACACACCAACCCGGATCTCCCGGGAGAACTAACTGATCGGTTAGAGAATTGGCTTCATGGAAAGTAAGAGGGTGATGGCGGGAAGTTGTTTTTCATACTGTGGCCTTTGACTAGTGGTGTGCCCCGGGACTTGGCCCATTGCTGTTGGTGCTAATTATCAATTATTTAGATGAGAATATACAAGGCAAGATTAGTAGATTTGCAGATTACTCTAACGTGGTAGAGTGTGAAGATGTTTATCAAAAATTACAGCAAGATCTTGATCATTTAGCCCGAGGAATGGTTAATGGAGTTTAATGCAGATAAGTACAAAGTGTTGCATTTCGGGAATTCAAACTAGGGCAGGATGTTCTCAGTGAATGGCAGGGCCCTGCGGAGTGATGTAGAGCAGAGGGACCTAGGAATATATGTACACTGTGCCTTGAAAGTGGTGTCATAGGTAGATAGAGTGATCAAGAAAGCTTTTAGTACATTGTCCTTCTTTTGTCAGGGTAATGAGTATAGAAGTTGGGATACAGTTGTACAAGACGATGGTAAGGCAGCAATTTGAGTATTGTCTTCAGTTTTGGTCACACTGCTATTGTAAGAATCCTGTTAAGCTGAAAAGGATGCAGAGAAGATTTACGATGATGTTGCCAGGACATGATGGTCTGGGCTATATGGGATAGTTGGGTAGGACTTTATCCCTTGGTGTCAGAGGCTGCAAGGTGATTTTATATATATAGATAGGAAAGAACTGCAGATGTGGGTTTAAATCAAAGGTAGACACAAAATGCTAGAGTAACTCAGCGGGACAAGCAGCATCTCTGGAGAGAAGGAAAGGATTTATCGGAGTCGCTGCCTCAATAAGGCAGCCAGCATCATCAGAGACCCACACCATCCTAGCCACACACTCATTTCACCCCTACAATCGGGAAGAAGGTACAGGAGCCTGAAAACGGTAACGTCCAGGTTCAGGAACAGCTTCTTCCCTACAGCCATCAGGTTATTAAACACTACAACCTCAAATAAGCTCTGAACTACAATAGACTATTATTATTATTGTACTGCTATTGTTTATTTTGTGTGTGTGTGTGTGTACTTGTGTATATATACACACTGAACATTGTTTTTCTCTTGTTTATTATATTGTTTATAGTGTACTATTTTTACATACTCTGTTGTGCTGCAGCAAGTAAGAAATTCATTGTTCTATCTGGGACATATGACAATAAAATGCTAGACTCTTGACGTTTCTGGTCAAGACCCTTCTTCAGTTTGAAGAAGGGTCACGACCTGAAACGTCTCAGACAAAAGTCAGACCCGAAAAGTCTAAAGAAGTGTCTCGACCCGAAACGTCACCCATTCCTTCCCTCCAGAGATGCTGCTTGTCCCACTGAGTTACTCCTGCATTTTGTGTCTACGAGGGAAATAGATATGGGTAATTGCACAGTCTTTTGCTCAGATTAGAGGAATTATGAACCAGAGGACATAGGTTTAAAGTGAAAGATTTAATAAGAACTTGAGGGTAACTTTTTCCACACAGAGTGTGGTGGGTAAATGAAATGAGCTGCCAGAGGAGGTATTTGAAGCAGGTACTGTAACAGTATTTGGACATGTACATGAAAGGAAAGAAGGATATGGGCCAAACACAGGCAGACGGGACTAGTGTAGATGAGGCATCTTGGTCAGCATGGGCAATTTGGGCCAAGGGGCCCGTTTCCATGCTGTATGACTGTCAGCGAGGGAAATGATACATACTGCAATATTTTTAACCTTTTATACAACATGTCTGGAGCAGCAATGATCTCATGTAGTGGATGACCTGAGAATGAGATACAAGAGATTGCAATAGCTCTTTACCTGTGCTCCTGTCCCACACCAGCCACTAAAAAGTCACCGGAATTTGAAAATTTTAAACAGTTCACAAATCCAACCTATGAAAGAAGCAAAGAGGGAAAACACGATTAGTTTCAACTTTGTAGAGAATTCTTAATCTAGCTCGCCAGTTTCAATTTCCCCCAAAACCTGTTCCGTTCATATCCCAGGTTATAAATGAGCTGCTTGAGTTTGGTGTTAGCACTCTGAGCCAGGGCTGAAGTAAGTCTTGTGGTATGGACCAAAAAGACAAACATAGGAATGTAGAAAGCTCTATTTCCCACGCAATGCAGACCATTGAGATGGAAATAGCAATGCAAAAAGCACAACCCGACATCCAATAAATCATTTTCAATATTTTCCCCCCACAAAATAAATTCACAAGAATGCACAATTTAATGTTCGATCAAAGTGACTCCAGACAGCTAATATGCATTCAATCCCTTCGCCACCTCCCAATTTTGGCTTGTATTCACTGGAGTTTAGAAGGATGAGGGGGGATCTTATAGAGACATATACAATTATAAAAGGACTGGACAAGCTAGATGCAGGAAAAATGTTCCCAATGTTGGGCGAGTCCAGAACCAGGGGCCACAGTCTTAGAATAAAGGGGAGGTCATTTAAGACTGAGGTGAGAAAAAACTTTTTCACCCAGAGAGTTGTGAATTTATGGAATTCCCTGCCAGCGAGGGCAGTGGAGGCCAAATTACTGGATGGATTTAAGAGAGAGTTAGATAGAGCTCATGGGGCTAGTGGAGTCAAGGGATATGGGGAGAAGGCAGGCACGGGTTATTGATAGAGGACAATCAGTCATGATCACAATGAATGGTGGTGCTGGCTCGAAGGACCGAATGGCCTCCTCCTGCACCCATTTTCTATGTTTGCATAGCCCGGATATTCCACCCTGAGTGAGATGAGCTGTCTGGTGTGGATCCCACTGGCCTGAAGGTTTACCGACTGTTTATCTGTTGCCAAGTTATATTTTTACCTTGGGGATCATGGTAAGCGTCTGTCTCTCCCCAGGAAGACAAAGGTATATTGGAAGGGAAAATAACAATGAATCCTTAAACACACTCATCCCTGAAATGTGCCAGTGGCCATGTTGATTAAGGAGACATTAATCCCTGCTCTTCTGACTCCAGCTCTGTCCTTACTGCAGAAAGGCTGCATTGTCCCTCCAGTACTTTGCCCAGAGCACTCTCATGTTTCTTTCCCTCTTGCACTAATGAAAATATCCACTAGAAATTTATTGCTTAAACAGTAAACCAGAGATTTCAGTTGAGGCACAAGAAACTGCAGATACTGAAATTTGGAGAAATAAAAGTGAGCAGCTGGAGGAACTCAGCAGGTCAGCATCTCTGAAGGGAAATGGACATTCAACGTTTTGGGTCCAGATCCTTCACCTAGAGATCATCTTGAAATTTCAGTCAACAGATGGCAATGGATTCATATCTGCACCACATTACAACGGCCTTTCTAGTGCAGAGGAGGCAATCTGCTTTCAGTGATGCCACATCCTATTGAAAGAGAACTTAAATGCAAGAGCAGTCCACAATTCTGACCAGAGGAAAACAGCTGATCGTAACATCAGCGAATCAAAGGCTAAGAAAGTAACGAGACTGCAAACTTGGACAGCAGCTTCTCAACTAATTATCCATCTCAACTCATGTTGATGTTATAAGGTCAGTTGACAGCAGGGATGTTCCAGCAATAACTTGAGCTGTGTGCCTGGGCAGTACACCACTGGGGAATAGGCACTGAGAAGGCAATTAGCACCTTCTTCTAATGGGACTCATTCATACTGAAATAGTGCAAGTGAAACAGAAGTCATTAAAATGCAGTCTCAGAAGGGGGAGCAGTACCGGCTGGGTGTATCAAAAGTAAATATAAGAAAGTTGTGGTGCTTTTCAAAAAATATTCTTATTTCTTCCCTTATCAGATGAAACTAAAAAAGAATACTTTGGTGTAACAACATCTCCAGGAAGCCCTAAAACCTGTCCAAAAATTCAATAACATCTTGGTTGATCAATGAGAGTATTCAACGACTCTTCAGTCAGTTCTTCATAACTCATAATTCCTCAATCTTTAAAATTTTTGAAACGTGCTCGACCTTTCATAAAATCAATGATTGACACAGATTACATTCAGCTTTTAAGTGAAAAAATGATTTCCTCATCGATTAATTACTCTGGCCTCTTTGCTGACAATAGCCGTTAAACTAGCCTACAGTTCCCTGCCTTGTCTTCCCATTCAAACAAAGGAGTCACATTATGATATGCTCCTGGAAATTAAAATGTGAACATTTCAAACAATGGGGCCACTGTCTCTGCAAGCGTTTCCTTTAAAAACCATGCGTGCCGGCTATTGGATCGTACTGAATTGTCCGCCTTTAACCCAGTGAATACTTTATCCCCTGTAATTGGGATTTTTCCAAGTTCTTTGATTATTTGAAATGAGCCCGCCTGTTATCTTAGGGGTATTTTCAGTGTCCTCTGAGGTGTAGACTGATGAAAAAACAGATTTAATACATTTTCCATGTCTGCTTCCTGCTATTAATTCACCAGCTTTGTTCTCTAGTGGTCCCACAGGTACTTTGGTTGTCATCCTCCTATTTATATCTGTAGAAACCGTTACCGTTTAGATACTACACGCAATTTCTCTCAATCAATATTTTCCATTCCAGTGTTTTAGATTTTTTGCTTCTGGATCCTTAAAACATCTCAGTCCTTGGGCCTATTATCAGTCCTTGTCACTTTGATTGCCCTACCCTTCAATTTAACATCCTTGACTTCCTTTCTTAACCACTGACTGTGCCTCTTTCTCATGGAATCCCTCTTTCTAACTTAGATAAACTCCTGCTGAGTGTCATAGCTAACTGAATATCTTCCGCTGTTCGTCTTCTGACCTGTCTCTTAGCTTATTTTCCAGTCCACTTTAGACAACTCATCCATCATACCCTCACGGTTGCCTCTATTTAGGCTGAAGACATGGTTTTGGCCCTGTGGTGTTCATTACCGAACCATATTTGGAATTCCATTATAATGTGGTCACTACCTGCTCGGAGTTTTATTAATCATTCTTATTAATCATTCCTCATTACTCGCGACCAAATCTAAAACAGCCTGTTCCCGAGTAGGTTCCATCAGGGCGATGAGAGGGTGGTGCAGGGAGTGCATCATACCCGGGCCCGGGGTCCAAAAGGGGGGCCGGGAATTTCCTGAAATCTCAGAAAATGTTTGCATATATTTTGTGAAGACTAGCATTCACATTTTGTGTGAGCCCACATGGTTTTATATATCGTAATTCGTAGAAATTATGATCCATAATAAAGCGGAAAATTTTAACTAGCGTGGTCGGCGTAACCCGATTAAAAGAGAGGGAAGGGGAAGACCCATCACTATTGATGGGTCTTCCCTGTAAGAGGTGGGGGGTGCACTAGGACCCAGCAGAGTCAGACCACATGCTGTCTGCACGGTGGAGGTTGTGGGCTTAGTGCTGCGTCTGTAACTCTGGTGAGGTGATAGCTCTGGCCCACTCGTGGCCGGTGGTGAGGCGAGGGTCGGCGGAAACGCTGGTGGAGGCCCGTGGGGAGCTGGAGTAGAGATACGGGTAGCAGCATTGGTGGCTTTCTGAAGACAGTGAAGGTCGGCGACAGCAGCTGCGGTGGCCTGGGTTTGGCCGGGAAGACGGTGAGGGTCAAAGAGGCGGTGGATGTTGGTGCCGCTCATTGTGGTGGCCATCTCGGCCTCGTGGTGTTCGAGCAGGCGGTGCCGCGGTGGAGCTCCGGGCCTGCGGGTCGGTGGTCGAGGAGTGTCGAAGGAGGGACCGGCTTGGAGTGGGGGTGTGTGTGAGTTGGTGTGCGTGAGTGGATGTGCGCGGGTATGGGTGGGTGTGTGTCTGTGTGTGTGTGTGTGGGAGTGGGTGTGTGAGTGGGTGTGTGAGTGCGTGAGCGAGTGTGTGTGTGAGCGGGAATGGGTGTGAGAGAGTGTGTGTGTGTGGGTGCGTCTGCGTGAGTGGGTGCGTCTGCGTGAGTGGGTGCGTCTGCGTGAGTGGGTGCGTCTGCGTGAGTGGGTGCGTCTGCGTGAGTGGGTGCGTCTGCGTGAGTGGGTGCGTCTGCGTGAGTGGGTGCGTCTGCGTGAGTGGGTGCGTCTGCGTGAGTGGGTGCGTCTGCGTGAGTGGGTGCGTCTGCGTGAGTGGGTGCGTCTGCGTGAGTGGGTGCGTCTGCGTGAGTGGGTGCGTCTGCGTGAGTGGGTGCGTCTGCGTGAGTGGGTGCGTCTGCTTGAGTGGGTGCGTCTGCGTGAGTGGGTGCGTCTGCGTGAGTGGGTGCGTCTGCGTGAGTGGGTGCGTCTGCGTAAGTGGGTGCGTCTGTGTAAGTGGGTGCGTCTGTGTGAGAGAGTGAGTGGGTGGGTGAGTGAGATCTGTTGAACAGAGTACAGACTTGGTGAACGGTTTCTAAATGTTTGTGTTAGCTTACGAATATGATTAACAATTCCAGCAACAGTAGCTTCTGCAGAGAGGTCATTTAGGAAATTTAAGCTGACTAAGAATTATTTAAGGTCTACAATGTCTCAGGGACGTCTTGTGGATTTCGCCAGGCTAAGTATTGAATCGTTGGCAGAACAATACATTTTCATGCTGAGTTTCAGAAATTTTCACAAAAAAAGGCCGGAAAAGCTCTTTATTTAAAGTAAATACTGAGCCAATCTACCTTTTTTTAAAAAACTTTTTTCTAATAATTATGTCTTCTGATCTGATCGGCATTGAAATATAAAAGGATGTTTCAATGTGAATCCTTTCTCCTTATCTGTATTGTAGCATAAACAAATATGTTCAAAACAAATGTGCTTTATTCTCTTGGATCCTTTTATCTTATTTATATTTATCATGGAGAGAGTATAGGAGCATAAGGACTCAAATGCAGAAAATCAACAGAGCGCTCCATTCCATCCCTCTCATCTTCCATACACTTTATGGCCTTACAGGCTACAACTCATGGCATAAAATCGCAGTAGATAAAAACAGGATGACTAATGGAGAAGGGAAGGGGGCCCGAAAGAAACTTTGTAGCTACTGACAAAATTCCTCTCAGAGGCCCTGGGTTCCATAGCATACCATTCTAAAAATGGTATGGGGAGAAGGCAGGCATGGGTCATTGATTGGGGACGATCAGCCATGATCACAATGAATGGCAGTGCTGGCTCGAAGGGCTGAATGGCCTCCTCCTGCACCTATTTTCTATGTTTCTAAGAATCAATCCCTGATGCACTCCACAAATTCTTCTTCCACAATAGCCTTATCAGTTCAATATGTCCAATCAATATATAGACTAAAAACACCCTGGATAATTTAAGATCCTTTCAAATATGCTCCAGATATTTTGCTCCGCCTACTGAAGGGGCACATTTTATAGATCCATGGATTTTGCCTGTTATTCATCATTTCAACAGAAACCACTTCAACATTACTCTGTGTGTCTCCCATATTATGTTTCAGCACTGTTCTAATACCTTTGATTAACAATGCTATCCCACCTCCTTTCTCCTGTGCCCTGTCGTTTGGAACTTTGTATAATCTAGAATAATGATCACCCAGCAACCACATTGCCACAATAGCTATTACATCACTCTCATACACGGCTTCCTGCGCTGTCAACATACCTATCTTATTGTAAATGTTGTGTCCATTCAAATAAATATGGCTCAACTTCAATTTTTTTTAAACAATTTTTATCAACTCTGGATTTGCCATGTTGTATGCATAAACATAGCAGGATCCGATACCATCCAGCATGCACAAAAAACTTGCCATTGATAACCCCAATAGAGGTTGGGTAGAATCTGGGGAAGGTAATTTTGGCTAATAGATGCCCAGACTTCAACCATCGAGTCAGGCATTCAATGAAGGCCATGTAATCCATCCCAGCATTCAGAAAGGTAATCTAACAGATATAGAAACGACTTAAAAACTGCCCTTACCACAGGAATGTCAAAAAGCGGATCCAGTCGCTTAAAGCCCTCTCCACACTTCCAGAGTCTGATCTGGGAATTTTGCGAACCTGCAATCATACAAATAAACCAGATAATATTATGGCAATTTAGCAGTTTAGCCAATTACTGCAGATAAATAATTCAGATTCTTCAGTTTCTACCCACGTGCCATTAGAGAACTTAACTCAAACAGATAACACTACGGGCAACACTACACAATTCGGGGTGCATTATAAAAATTTGTCTGCTAGAATGTGCAATACAATGTGCATTTTCTTTATTATCTATTACTTATTTTATGCATTGATCTTGTAGTAAATGTAAATGTGAGAGTAAATGGTTGTTTGTGTTATTGTGCTTTGTTCTTTTTTTAAATCTTTTTACCCTGTGTCTTTTATTGTTTACCATTGAAGGGGATGCACATGAAATTTCGTTGTACAGTTGATGTGCAATGACAAATAAACGTAATTGATTTGATTTGATTTGAGATGATGCCACATTCTTAATTGAAATGTAATGGTGTAATTTGCTGTCATCTAATAATCTGTACACTTTAATTGGCCATTCTTTGGAAAGTGAACCAAAATGTCACACACGTGACCAGATGGCATCACATAAATTAATACATTAAAAAATTGTAAAGAGATTAATCTTCATTGCTATTTTCCTACCTACAGAGCTATAATGCATGTCTGCTAAAGATATGAACAATCTAGCTTTTTAAAATCCAGTTTTAAATTTAAATTTAAAAGAGTTTGTAAATTAAAACTGAGTTATGAAGAAAATGCTTCCGTGTGAGGTTACACACGTGACTAGTTATATTTGACCACTGACACTAAACAAGCATTGTCAGCATAACATAAATTTCACTTGATAAACTTCGAAAAAAATATGAATCATATATACAGTACAAAATAATATGCCCGTAATGCTTTCAGAATTAGAAACAAGATGTATTCCACAATTTTTCATTTTTTTGGTCATACACGTGACTAAGAAAGGGCCTAATGCGCTTTAAAAGTACCCAAAGTGATGGCATCACACATAATTTAGCGTTTGATAGAAGAAAGCAGGGCAACACAAATGGGATTCATAGGAAGAATTAAGAATTAAAAGGATCCCTTTTCCGTTTTACAGTTGCTGGCTGCACTGAGGTGCATTCAAAACTTGATTCAGAGGAAATATGGTCATAAGTTACAGGAATGTGATAGAAATGACCCAAACCTTCAAATTATCATTACACAGTGAAAATGGATGCTACAGAATTTTAAAAAGATGTAGGTAGTCACAAACATACTGTCACAGATAACATTTCCCAGCTACATTGTGTTTAAGAGAACCTGGAAACAAGAATATATATAATCCAGCAATGGTTGCTGACGCCCAGAATCGACAGGCCAAATTCAGAGCCAGCATTCTGGCATAAATAATCTGCATTTATAGCATTGTTAACGTGGTAAAACGTTCTAACACATGGGAAGAGGTTCGATAACTTTTTCAACTGGTGCGTCGTGACAAAAATAGAATAAGAGGGATCAGTGTGGATGGAAAACTGGTCTACAAGGACATGAGCCGCAGCGTGGGACATATGCAATTGAAGTTGTAGAGAGGGAGAGGGGTAGAGAGAACTGAAGTCATATCTGTGATAGAATGCAGACCCAATTTGCCCACACAACAACCCCACACAAAATAGATAAGAAAGTACCAGTGAAAGCGTATTAAAGAAACTGAAAATGTAGCATACTGAAACAAAAACATTTTTGTAAAACAGAGAATGTGGGTGTTCAACCTAAAATGTCAAACGAATTGTTAAGTGTGACTGTTGTACTGTGTCTTATTGGAAGAGATGGTGCTGTTTCTTGAATTTATACGGCATTGCTAAAATGAAGTAGGAAACTGAAGAACAAGCTGAGAAGATAGCAGGAATGGACAAAGAATTAAAGTAACATGAAACTGGAAGGTCAGAATCGCTCTTTGCAAACTGAAAAGTTCTGCAAGAGAGTCATCCAAACATCATTCTTCTCTGACATAGGGATGATCACATTGTGAGCACCAAATATAGTACACAACAACACAAGTGGAAGCTGCTTCCATCTGAAAAGACAGTTTAGGTTCCTGGACAGTGGGAACGGAAGAGGTAGAGGTGGTACATTTTTTGGCAATTACATAGTAAAGTGCCGCAATAAAGGGAGGTTGCTGGAGGTAGAAGAATACTTACTGGGGGGGGGGGGGGGGGGGGGGGGGGGGCAATGGTAGAGTTGTGACCTGGTTTCGATCCTGACTATGGGTAGGGAGTTTGGACTTTCACCCTGTGACCACATGGGTTCCCTCCCACATTCCAAAGACGTGCAGGTTTGTAGGTTAATTGGCTTCTGTAAATTCTGTGTAGGATAGAATTAGAGTACGGGTGATTGCTTGTCAGCGTGTACTCAGTGGACCGAAGGGCCTGTTTCCATGCTGTATCTCTAAACTAAATGGACTTGGGAGGCAGAGGGAATGATTCCTTGGGAATGCGAAAAGTGCAGGGGAAGGTGCATCTAATGATGGAATCCCAAATGAGATGGAGTTAATTATGGAGAATGATCTTTTGAATGTGGAAGGATGGAAAGTGAGGATCAGGGGAAATTTATCCTTATTTTAGCTGAGAGAAGGGATGAGAGCAAGCGTGTCGGAAGTAGAAGAGACACGACTAAGAGGCCAACAGGAGAAGCCACAGTCAAGACAAATGGAGGATATCTTAAAGGCACTGGTGCGAACAATCTCAGAGCATGTACAACAAGGACAACTGTGCGAATGGACTGAAGCCTTTACAGGATGCAGTGCCGTAGGTGACAAGTTTTTTTTTTAAATATGCGAGCAAGTGGATTTATAATGGATATTGGCAACTAATTTATCCCCCAGGAGAGAAACATGGGTAAAAGGAAGGTGAAGAGTCAGAAATAGATCACATGAATGAATAGAGTGGAAATTGACAGTAAGGATGGAAACATTTCTTCGAGGTATACATGAGCACAGCCTACAGCACCAATAGTCATCCACATACCAGAAAAGGAGCTGGGGTTTGGGTCTGAAAGTTATTTCACAATAAGGCAAACAAGAAGAATTCTCTGTTCACAGAGAAGCAAATTGGACAATGCATTCTCAAAAAAATTGTCTAACTGCTTGCAGTAGATGCAAATAAAGAGGCACAAGGAACATTAAAGTAAATCTCACAGCTTGAAGCACCTGAGGCTATCAAATCACTGTTCAGCAGTGCTGCTACAGAAGTAATCCAATTTGGCTGCTCTATGCCTGGGTCTCCTTGGATACCATGAGCTGCCTTGACAGTTACCAGAGGCTTCTTCTTAGTAACTGTCCAAAGGGCCAAGGAACTGGAAGACAGAAAGGTCAAGAGGTTTAGTTTAATTCTCTGCATTCGGGTAAAAAACATTTATATCAAATATACTTAAAAAAATGAAATAAAACTGAAATTCTTCAGGCATAAACGCACCCATCATCAGCTCCAGAAACCATATTCTCCTCATTTATCAGCTGAATGCAGTCTATGGAACTCCTGGGGAGCAAACAAGAAACTATGATTAGTTGAAAAGCAAGAAACTGGTGATGCTGGAAAACTGAAATAAAAGCAGAAAATGTTGGAAGATATTCAAGCGGCCAACAACAGAATTAATGTTTCACTTCCTACAGATACTGCCCATCCTGCTGAGCATCGCTAGCCTTTTGTTATATTTCAAACTGCAAGTTATCTAGCTGAGACACACTGAAACAGCAGCTCTGAACTAAATATTTTACTCTCATCTTCCATTGAGGATATAGTTTTCTGCTGCTTCTAGTCAGACATGACATTGGGAGTAGATTAGACAAGGCTTGGGCCCAGGTGTTAGTATGTAGTCCTTTATACTGTCTGATACCTGCAAGATACACCAAAAGGAAAACGATCTGGCTATCAGAAAAAGTGCAACACCAATGTCAACTTATCAGCTATGCATACAATGGCAGGGATGTCTGGAATGTCTGATAGTATGGCACATCCTTTATGCTAAAGTGATCTCTTTGTATTTTTTTATTGTGGCATTGTGTCAGCAACTCTCTCTGCAATGTCAGCATCAACCACTGCACACCAACCTCCCCTCCCAAGTCAGCTCAGTGCATTAAACCACTCCACTAGTAAGGCACATACAACAATGCCCCAACATGTTTTCTACTCTCCATCCCCATCCACACTCCCCCAACAGCATTACAATGTACATTACTGACTATAAATTGAGGCTATCACACCAATCCCAAATGGCAATTCAAATGATGTAATAAGCTGTCAACACTGTGCTGTATGTTAAAGTGAATTTCCACGTTATTCCCAGTGGTTGCAGCAATTATTTGTACAAATCATCTTTTTTTGATGACAGCTGCATAAAGATATTTCAATGATAAAAATATGACCAGAGTGCTAGAGGAACAAAGTCAAGGTGCAATCACGCAAGTCATTGCAGAGATGTGGCAATTACTTTACATAAAAAACCTTTTGGCAGGAGTAGAAAATGTAGAGTACATAAACTAAAGGTTTTGAGGTTCTGAGGCATCTGGGCGTCCTTGCACACAGATATTGTGTGTAGGTCTGGTCTCCCTATCCAATGACAGAAATATTTACAATAAGAGGGCAAGGTAGGTTCACCAGATGGATTCCTGGGGTGGTGGGCCTGTCATACAAGAAGGGATTAAGTAGAATGTGCTCATACTATTTCAAGTTTAGAAGAATGAGGGGTGACCTAATTGGAATGCACAAAATTCTTAAGGGACTTGACAACGTAGATATGAAGTTGATATTTCCCCTGGCTATGGATTGTCCAAAATCAGGGCCGTGGTATCAAAATAAAGGGTTGACTATTCGGGACTGACTCTTTCGAATTTGCCTCTCAACACAACCGTGGAGGTTTCATCGCCTAATATATTTAAGTCACCAATTTTTAAATAGGGAAGGATTTAAGAGTTATGGAGTCAATACTAGAAGGTACTATTGTACCACATGACAGACCAGGCACAAAGCCTGCTTTGCTTCCAGGTCTTACATTACTCATAACCAAACAGTTCAGGAACAGTCTGTGCTTCAAAGGAGGTTATGCAAAATTGAACCACTGGAATATTTCATTCCACAGAAAACGTGGAAATGTAGAGATGTAGAGCCATTTATATACAAATAGTGGATGAACGTAACAGAGGAACAGGTTTTTTTTCCATAAGTACTGCCTGGCCTGTCGACAGCTTCCAGTATTTATTGGGTTTTATTATGGCGATGCTGACTCGAAGGGCCGAATGGCCTACTCCTGCACCTATTTTCTATGTTTCTGTATTTGATTTCTTGTTAGTCAGAGGTTGGACAACAATGGGCTCACCAGACTGCCATGGGATGGAGCCAAGAATACTCCAAGTATACTCCAAAAGTTAAGATCAGAGAGGTGGTCTTTAAAGTATTCCTTCCAGTGGGTTCCAGTTGAGCCTCTGTCCTTGAATTCTCCTCTACTCTTGGTGTTTAGCAAATCAGGCCTTGGGTGATTGGGGCGGAGATAGCCTGGGTAGTGTTGAAAAATCAGAGCATATCAGAAAATGTATAGAATTTCTGCTATCTCTACACTCACCACCTGTTATTTAGGTCAGATTTTCTACAGAACCTCAGCCTTCAGGTGGCAATGAAACCGTTCCTATTCTCTTAACAGTATTGTTTCAAATTAAAGAGCTTCTTCCATGGGCAGTTAATTGGTTCCTGGATCTCCTGCTCATTCGAATCAAACAAGTCCTGGTGTTTTTCTATATGGAAGCCAGGAGTCTCTCCATAGGTGTTAATTATGGACTTTAGGCATCATGAAAACAGATTGCTTGCCAGGTGCTATTTGAGAAGAGCTTTTTGTAGCAGCTTGAGACTTTCAATATTTATTTTCTTAAAATGTGTACTTGAGGATGTTATTATTTCCAAAGGTTTGTGCAGGCTCGCCTCCATAGATAAGCACTGAATCTCAAGATAGAGAGAGGCAGCAGTCCAGTGAGGTCAGATATGTCGACGGCTGTACGATTCGTCTTCAAATGACAGCCGCAAAGTGGAAAGTTGTCACATTACTTCAGTGAGCTCAGGAACAAGGCAGGTGTGAACTCATTGAGCATTATGTATAAAGACTCAAAGTGAAAGACAACCATTTGCAGGCGTGGAAGCATGATCTGGATGCACCAGAAACAAAATTCAGTGAGTGAGCATTGTTAGAAGTTGGAACTGGTCATCTGTGATATTGGCTCAGCTTTATCCCCCTGCCCATTTGCATAGCACCAACGCCCCGCCCCCCCCCCCCTCAAAAAAACCAAGAACCATTAATCACCACCATAGTAATTTGCTACGGTTGGTTCAACCTACCACAGGCAGGGACGGCACGATGGTGCAGGGCTAGAGTTGCTGCCTTACTGCACCAGAGACCAGGGTTAGATCCTGACTACAGGTGCTGTCTGTATGTACGTTCTACTTGTGACTTCATGGGTTTTCTCCCGGGTACTCCAGTTTCTTCCACACTCCATAGACGTACAGGTTTGTAGATTAATTAACTTTGGTAAAGATTGTAAATTGTCCCTAGTGTGCAGGATAGTGCTCATGAATGTGGATCTCTGATCGGCGCAGACTCGGTGGGCCAAAGGGCCTGTTTCCAGCCTGTATCTTTAAACTAAACTAATTCCCTTTGTCTGATCCTGCCCACTCGGCAGTTAAAATTAACTATGTTCTCTTTCGCAACACTGATGAAGGATCTACAAACTGAAGCATTAACTCTGTTTATCTTCGGAAAGATACTGCCTGACCTGCTGAGTGTTTCCAACATTTTCTGTTTTACAATACAAGACTACATGGGCTCTGAACGGATGGTGGTATATAAGTCAACAAATCAGTTCGAAATTTTGCAGTCCTTCAAAACTGGTCATGAATTGGAGTTGACAACTGAACAGCTAACAGGAGGCGGCTCCATCTCAATGCCAACCGGGATCAGGGCACCATGTTTGGGACACATGGCTTCACAGGTGTTTGTAACTGCTCAGGTGTGTTTAATTGCCTCCTTAATGCAGCTATCAGCACCTAGTCTTTCCATCACCTTTGGAAACTTTTATTGCTGTTTATCAACATGAGGACCAAAGTTGCACCAATGAAAGTCGAAGAAGTCATTATGAGACTGAGAACAGGAATAAAACTGTTAGAGACCTTAGGCTTACCAAAATCAACCGTTTGGAACATCATTAAGAAGAAAGAGAGCACTGGTGAGCTTACTAATCGCAAAGGGATTGGCAGACCAAGGAAGACCTCCACAGCTGATGACAGAAGAATTCTCTCTGTAATAAAGAAAAATCCCGAAACGCCTGTCTGACAGATCAGAAACACTCTTCAGGTGTGGATTTGTCAATGACTGCTGTCTGCAGAAGACTTCATGAACAGAAATACAGAGTCTACACTGCAAGATGCAAATCACTGGTTAGCCGCAAAAGTAAGATGGCTAGGTTAAAGTTTGCCAAGAAGTACTTAAAAGAGCAACCACAGTTCTGGAAAAAGGTCTTGTGGACAGATGAGACGATGATTAACTTATATCAGAGTGATGGCAAGGGCAAAGTATGGAGGAGAGAAGGAACTGCCCAAGATCAAAAGCATACCACCTCATCTGTGAAACACAGTGGTGGGGGTGTTATGACCTGGGCATGTATGGCTGCTGAAGGTACTGGATAATTTATCTTCATTGATGATACAACTGCTGATGATAGTAGCATAATGAATTCTGAAGTGTATAGACACATCCTACCTGCAAAAGTTCAAACAAATGCCTCAAAATGCATTGACCGGCGGTTCATTCTACAGCAAGGCAATGATTCCAAACATACTGCTAAACAAAAGAGTTTTTCAAAGCTATAAAATTCTTGAGTGGCCAAATCAATCACCCGATCTGAACCCAACTGAGCATGCCTTTTATATTGTGAAGAGAAAACGGAAGGGGACAAACCCCCAAAACAAGCATAAGCTAAAGATGGCTGCAGTACAGGCCTGGCAGAACTTCACCAGTGAAGACACCTAACAATTAGTGATGTCTATTAATCGCAGAATTCAAGTAGTCATTGCATGCAAAGGATATGTACCAAAATACTAAACAAGACTACTTTCATTTACATGACATTGCTGTGTCCCAAACATTATGGTGCCCTGAAATGGGGGGGACTATGTATAAACACTGCTGTAACTTTTACATGGTGAAACCAAAATGTATAACAATGGCCTTTATTAAAATCTGACAATGTGCACTTTAACCGTATGTGATTTTTTTCTTCTATTACACATCTCAAATTGTGGAGTACGGAGGCAAATAAATAAATGATGGGTCTTTGTCCCAAACATTATGGAGGGCACGGTATGTGCAATCACATCACTCACTCATGACCATGAAATACAAGCTGTGCTTCCTCTGCAATCTTCCAAATGCGCACCGTCCGGTCTCTGCCCCCAGATGTGACACAGCGCTCTCGACTAAGGCTGTCCAGTCCTGTGATTGCATCCTGGTGACCAAACCTGATGGAATTGGAGAACAAAGAGAAATAAAGCTCAACACTCAAGGAAACATAAAATGTCGACTCCCCCTTTACTGATCCTCATTGTTTAAATCAAGACTCACTGTTTAGTGGTCATGGAACCTACCCAATCTACACATTTTTGGGGCATGGGAGGAATCTGAAGAATCTGGAGAAAACACTCACAATCACAGGAAGAACATGCAAACATTACACAGACAACACCAGATTTAAATCCAGGTCGTTGGGAGCCACTGTCAGGTTGGTTAAGATTTTTTAAATTTTACTGTTGCTGATTCTGCAACTGAGATTATGGAAAGTTTATTAGGACCTCTACACAGTTCTTCTACAAGCATCAGAAATAAATAATAGTACCCCTGAACTCTGCAAAATGCAGTTTACCATAAAGTCAATACCGCATCTATAAAGATCATTCAGATGGATTTCACATTACTTTAATTCATCAAAAGTTTGCACAAATTTATTGAACCGAGCAGGAATTTATTTCCAGTGGATTACAAATTACTAAGGTACTCACAGAGTTTCAACGTAGGCGTTCTGGTCAACATTCCATACCTTAACCGAGCGATCGTGCGAGGCACTGTATAACTGATGAGTCCCTTTCCTAAAGGATAAACCCTGAATACAGAAGGGTGTAATTAAGAGGCCGTCCAAGAGTTAGGTATTTAAAAAAAATGCTGTACAGGAAGCTCCTTAGCTCCTCATGTTTCAAAAAAATCACATTTGATATCTCAAGACAATTGTCCATGAAATGCAGAATGTGAAGCTCCCTCTGTGCTCATCACAAGACCACAGTGACGACATTGTCTCAAGGCAGCAGGTTCACAGAGTATTAACTGCTTTCATTCTGAACTCTCACTCATTGTGTAGGAAGGAACTGCAGATGCTGGTTTAAACCAAAGATAGACACAAGAAGCTGGAATAACTCAGCAGGACAGGCAGCATCTCTGGAGAGAAGGAATGGGTGATGTTTCGGGTCGAGTCCCTTCTTCAGACATTGCGATGGCTAAACCAAACAAAAGAACACTGGGATCATACTGGAGTGTTGTTTATTGCTTCCCCTGTGCTTGGACTAATTTCATTCCAGCTGTTATAGTTTGTTTCTTCCCCAGATACTGCTTTATATACATGTAGGCACACGGTTTATGATCATTGAGCACAGGGTCATTAATATCAACCATTCCCAAATATTGCCACTGCTCATGTACAATATTTTACGAAACTAAAATTACTCCCAGCAGAGGGCGACCAAAGTTCATATTAGGATTCAAAATGCAGCACCTCACTGGCACGAATTTACAGGGAACATCAAAGATAAGGAGACAGTAACTAGCTTTAGCAGAAGAAATGTGGCAGGTGTGATTTAAAGCAAAGAAGAATTAATTATTTTGAGTAGGAAAGGTGCGATTCAATATTAATTACATTGTACAATATTAAAGATGTTCGCAAGTAAAGTGGTTGGGGGTAAAGACACATAAATATTTAATAGGACGCAGGACACTAGAATGAAATAGTGAACTTTATAAATCACAAATGAGTCCTAGCTGGACTAATGCATCCAATTCTGGACACTTTTGGGAAGATTATCAGAGACCTTGTAGATATTTTCCTTGAATAGAATCAGGAGAAACCGAGATTACATTGCTGAGAGGAATGGGTTTTGTCGAGATTTCATGTGTTGTTGGGTCCTGGTAGGAGCTAAAATACATGTTATGGATGACAGAGGCATCAGGAAATGCAGATTTCAAGTAAATGGCAGAAGAACCAGAGGCAACGGAAGCAAATAAAATGACTGAGTATTTGTTGTGACACGGAAGCATTGCAGATTCTAAAAGGGAATTGGATAAAATAATATTTAGGACTATGGAAGAATGAAAAGCACACTTTGGCTTTCAAAGTCTAGTGCCCTCAAAGTGGACTGAATGTACAATGGAAACTGAACATTCTTCCACAATCATTCCACATTCATTTCTTGCACTCTCAACTTCACCACACTGACTTACCGACACTACATCTTTATGCCCTTTGAAAGTGTGAAGGTGCTGGCAGGTAGCGGCATCCCATATTAAGATCAGCTTGTTTCTATCGCCTGTAGCCTGCAGAGAAAAATGCTGTCAGATCGAGTTTCACACAGTGCATCCGTTCCTTTATCATCCAGTACACTATTACATCCAGTACAAATCTACAGGATCTGCCAAATACATCATACGTTTCAAACTCCAGCAATTCATAGTAATGGGGAGATGGGTCAATATATACTGGTAGGAAGCAATGAACAAGATAATTAACAACCATCATGCCACTGCTCCTAGCAGGTTGGTTCAGCAGAATGGAATGTCTTGCTACAGTGGTGGGATATGTGCAGGGTATAGAATGCATTTCCCCCCTCTTATTTGAGGGGGAAAATATATTTGCAACGGAAGGAGTTCAAAGAGCCATCACCAGGTTGGTTCCACGGAAACAAAGCTCGTCTGAAGAAGGGTCTCGACCCGAAACGTCGCCTATCTCCTTCGCTCCTTAGATGCTGCTGCACCCGCTGAGTTTCTCCAGCTTTTTGTGTAACCCTCGTCTTAATAATGCCTGAGTAGCTTGATCACTCACTTGTGGTGTCGAAAAAAATCTTACTGAAATTTAGAAGATTCTGAATATGTTTAAAAATACATCTTCCAGCAATGTACACAGTGGTGTACGGTGAGCCTTAGAATTATCTATGCCAAAGTCTTATGAACACTGAGTATGTCCAAGCCTAAGGTTGGAAGATGTTTGGCTTCAGACAAATCTGCTTTGGGAGGGCAATGGATTCATCCAAAATATCTAATCAGTCATAATTTGACTGAGGAGCAGATGTTGGCAGGACAGGTTACCTTGCTACTACTTCCTCTGTGCTAAATACCATGGAAGATTGATGTTGTCATGTCTCAGTTCCAGAGCTCTTGTTGTTGAATCAGAAGTTTAAGAGTTTGAAGTCCCACTCCAGAATCAGAGGCACTGGTGAGTTGGCCCATGATCCTTTCCACCTTCAAGCAAAGGTGAAGATCGTACAACATTTCAGAGGGAAACAGACTTCCTAGTATCTTAGCCAATATTTATTTCTGATTCAGTGTCACAGATTAAAGTGTAATCTGAGTTGCAGCTGTGCAAAAACATAAAGTATTTATTTCAGTAAAATTACTTCAGCGAGTACATGACTGGTCGTCAAATATTTTGAAATATCTTGAATAATGGAAAAGTGCCAGTCTTGCTTCCTCTTCTTTCGTGATTCTGGTTGAAAATGGGCATGCAGTAAAATTCTCAAAAGCAAAATATTTAATCCTATTTTATAGTGGAAGCCGCGGGAGATGGAACCACTTACCAAGTACTTGCCGTCTGATGAGATTGCCATGGAGAGGATGTGCATTGTATGCCTCACATGTTGATCTTCTTTTCCCTTGTGCCCTCCACGGATTGTGTGAACCTTTTTACCACTCGCAATGTCCCCTAAAACCATGGGCGAGACACAGTATCAGCTTTGCCTTTCAAACCCAGACATTGCATACAAGTAGTAACAGTAACAAGGAGAAACCAAGCATAAGTAACTTATAACATCTGAGCGCATCAGGTTCTTAGCAATGGGTGCTGCCACAATCTTAAAATTGGGCTGCTCAAACTTACATTTAATGATGGAACAATCTTTAGATGCTGAAAATACATGTTTATCATCGGGGGACAGAACTAGGCATGTGATAGCAAGCTGGTGACCACGTAAAAGGCGAATTTCAGATACATCAGGAGGAAGATACTGAAACAAACAGAGGAACAGTTACTTTCAAGGTACAAACAGGAACAATCAAAACTGGGAAGTAAAAACATAATATTCTGGAAAGAACAGGTCCGGCAACACAAGAAACAGTTAATATTTTAGGTGCTTCCCACATGCTGAGTGTTTCCAGCATGTTCTGACTAATTCAGGTTTCATTAATGAAAGTATGTCCAATTCAGGATGTAAATGATGCACTGGAACTTCCAGGTACAGTAATCCTGTCACATTTTGACCATAACATTTTGACAGGAAGGTTGTGAGTTGGTATAGCACACGCTCTACTGTACATAACGCACAATGAAGGGAGTGAATAGCAAGCCCAGTTGCAGGGCAATAAATCAAGTGGACTGCTCTGCTTTGGATGATATGAAATATCTTGTAAGCGAGTGTAGGAAGTGACATATATACCATCGCACCATTAGATGCATAATGACCTGCAAAAAGCATGGCATCTGTGGCTCGCAAATTAACAAATAATTAAAAAATATATGAATATATGAGATCACATATTATTCAAGAGATCACAATCAATAATCAGATGGCACAGTATTCAATTATCAAAGCTAAATATAATCTACAATACAAATTTATTCGTCACATACACCAACTAGGAAACAGTGAAATGAATTTACCATGCAGCGATACAATTGAAAAAAAAGATACAATACACAATAGAATTTACCATAAACATCCACCACAGCATTGTTCACTGTGGTGGAAGGCACCAAAGTTCAGTCAGTCCTCCTCCTTTGTTCATCCATGGTCGGGGCCGTGAACCTTCCGTAGTCGCTGCTATGGACGGCCCAATGTACAGGCCCTCTCGTCAGGATGATCAAAACTCCGACGTGGGGACAGTCGAACACACGCTTGGAGTGCCCGAATCGGCCACTTTCCTACCGGAGACCACGGCTTCAGGATGTTATAGACCGCAGGCCGGCAGTCGGAGCTCTTCTCCGGCGATCCCCAGCAAGGGATTCCAGGCTCCGGATGGTAAGTCCAGGCCACTCCTAGAAGCTCCGCAGATCACAGCCCCATGATGCCAAAGTCATCAGGCCAGCGATCGGAGCACTCCTTCCTGACAACCCCCGGCAAGGGTTCGCCCCGCTCCGCGAAGGGCCGGGCCCGCTGCTGAAGCTCTGTGCCCGACTCTGGGAAAGGCCACTCCAATCCAAACTGTTAGGCCGTGAGAGGGGGGGTGGGAAAGCGACATGGAAAAAAGTCGCCTCTCCGTCGAGGAAGTGACTGAAAAACGGTTTCCCCCCCTTTCTCCCCCACCACTCCCCACATAAGACATAACGAGAGACACTAAAGCAAACATTTGGACATGCTAAAAAAAAGTCGAAATAACAAACACGCTGCTGGCAGGGCAGCCGACTCGCAGCGCCCCCAATCGACTCTCCTTGTAATCTAACTGTTACAAGGACTTATTTGGTAAATGCAACAATTGTTAGGCTAAATAATTGTAAGGAATTGAGGGGTCTGGGTAAGATCCAGTCGGTGTCTCAGTTTAATTGTGAAACCCGCAGTCAAACTGTTCACATAGAAACAATCATTTAAAAACACAAACTACTATTGTGAGAATAGAACAGGCTTCCCTGTTTTACACTCATACTTAGATTTTGCACATGTTCATGATGTGATGAATTTTTATTTGTGGATCTTTAATCCTTTACTCACATCTTTGGCGACGAGTCGTTTAAGTTTCCCCTTCTGTTCCAGCTGCAAAAAACCACAATTCAAATCAACACACGTGGAAAGACAAGTTGATTTTAAAATATGAAAGAGAAAACATTCAAATCACATTGCAAAGAACCATTAATTGGCACATCCCTCACGTATGGCTCCTGACCAACTCAAAGGATTAATATAAACATTCTAATAGGTAATTGATACAATTCGATATAGAGCAGCTGCACTCTATCCTTGGTAAACGAATTCCAAAGTGACAATGTTATTGAAAAGTGGCTTATTGTAACACCGTGATATAGTGTTGGTGTTACTGCCTCACAGCTCTAGGGACCTGGCTTCAAACCTGGGCGCTGGCAGGATGCACAATTTCCCTGTAGTCCGTGTAGGGTTCTCTTGGTTACCTCTCGCATCACAAATTACTGTTGTTAGTTAATGAGAATATGACAAAAGGGAAATCTATTTGAAAATGACAAACACGAATAGTCAATTTGCCCCCTCCTTTGCCCCAATAAGAAGGAATCATGGAAGAACTGCTGATTGGGCAAATATTCCCTTACTTTTATTAAATATGAAAAATATAGCTTCAGTAGTTACGCTTCAATGTAACATCAGCCTGTATAGATAAACTGTCAACACACAAGATGTTATAACATGAACAAGTCAAGGCCACACCTGCAACCAACTACTATGAGGGACTTAGATGTCGCCCAAGTTCAAGAATTACTGACCCTATGAGCAAAGAAAAGGAAACAAATCATAAGCACAAAATATTGAAAATAAGATTTCCATTGTTACAGCAGGTGGGAAAGAACTGCTATCTATTTCAGTTTCTTCCATTCCCATTAAAAAGGAAATATTTCTTACCACATCCTCCTCCAACCTCCCTCCAATGAGGTCATTCTCAAACTGTTCCTCCTCTGCCTTCTCTTGTTCTGTAAGCAAAAATAAATGATGAGATGAGAGTTTTAGTAATATATAGATAGATGTTAATTTGGTTTGTTTAAATTTAGTTTATCTAAATAAGAATAAGGGGTAGGCCATTTAGGACTGAGATGAGGAAAACTTCACCCAGAGTTGTGAATCTGGAATTCTCTGCCACAGAAGGCAGTGGAGGCAAATTCACTGGATGTTTTCAAGAGATAATTAGATTTAGCTCATAGGGCTAAGGGAATCAATGGATTCTGGGAAAAAACCAGAACAGGGTACTGATTTTGGATGATCAGTCATGATCATATTGAATGGCGGTGCTGGCTCGAAGGGCTGAATGGCCTACTCCTTTTCTATGTTTCTAAAATATTTAAACAGATCCTAGAACTGCTCTGAAGCATGATGACAATGCCACCCTACCCATTACCTGCCCAAACTGTATTGAACAATGCAATTAGGTAGAACTACAGTAAACCCAGTGCTACATATAGGCAATTTGCTGCAACTGTTGCTGCTGGAAGAACCAGGAATATTTTTGCTCTACTTCCCCTGAACATGAGCAGTGTGGGAAACAGAAAATGCTCAGTGCTGTTGAGTTGTCGCATTTTTGCATAGGAACCAAGCACCTGATCTGGAATATATAACGACAATATGCCCAGATAATTTGGGATCTGATTGTTCAGAAATTCCTACGGTTCGGCATCTGTTCAACTCATTTATATACGTCCTTGTTACACAAGGACCTATGCACTCATGAAGACAACCATGTGCTATTGGGAGTGGGCTAAGTGAGTGACTGGAACAGGAGCCAAGATTGCAGAAGGGTTTGCAGCCAGAACAGAGGTCCAGAATGTTTGCATGGTTCAATGTGCCTGACAAATTGAAACGTAGAACTGGTAACTACCTGGTTCGCTCGTTTAAATTCAGGAGTTTCACTAGAAAATTATACTACCACGTAGCATGATAAAAGGTGAAGTAAAACAGTGTTCTGATAACACGACTAACAGAAAATCTATTCGTCCACCAAACCAAAGCTTTGTGCATACTGATTATTAGAGTTTTATTGTGCATCATTTACAATCGAAGACAAACGAATTGCTAGGCAATCTATTCAATGTTAACAAATAGGGAGACTGATCTGTACCTTCTTCCCGGAGTTGTTCCAGGTAAAGTTTGGCAAGTCGCAGCTTCTTCTCCTGTGCTGTTTCTTCTATCTCCAATGTCTCAGCAACTTTCTTTTTGTGAGCAGCACTGTCAGAGAATGTAAACACTTAAATTTTTTTTTAAAGAGGTGTGCAATTGTATATGAAGTTTCTAATCCAATCCCAGACACTTCAAACTTGAATGGTGAGCCCCCGTCAGTTAGACATCCAGGGTCCAGGAGGAACAAGGTTCTTGGGTTTACTACCTTTGAGTTAGGACAGGATGGAAGGAAGACCAAAAGATCTGCTCCTGATTACGTTTAGTAACCACTTGCTGGAAAGTGCCAGATATGGACACCTGGTTGAGGTATTTTATAATTAAAATGCTGTCAATGCTTCAAAGTTCATTTAGCGGCAAGAGACCACCACAGTGCATGCACAAATCCCAATGGCTCAACTTTGTTACATCTTATTTAAACCTTCACTCAATCTCCTCTGTTTTAAAGAAAGCAGATTACAGTTTATCCAGCATTCCCTTCAGAGTGAACATTTGTATAACAAATTTTCAACCCAGCTTGCAAGGCAATTAGAAAACACAATTCAATAGCTGACCAATGAATAGAAGCTTTCCTGTCTGAAGATAGTGGCAATGACCAGTTAGGATTAGGATTCAGACCGAAACTAACAAATCACACATCAAACCCAGTAGATGGCGGTACTGCGGATGGTCAGGACAGCAGTTGTTTCAAACAGAACACTTCCACTCTGCAGACAGCAAAATTTACCACACAGAACACCACATTGTCCATTTTGTCATTGATGTCAAGAGCTACCTACTCATCCCACCTTCCAGCACTGGGTCAGAAGCCCTGCAGGTGAGTGACTGGAACTGGAACAAGTGACTATAGCAGGTTGTACATATTGTACTGTTTAAATACATTGAAGGATCTGTTCCCACCACCACCCTTGCAGACCTCGATTTTCAGATCCCTGCCACACTCTGGGTGTAAAATCTTTCGTCATCTCTGCTCTAATTCTTCTATCAGATACTTTAAAACCATGCCTTTGGTTTTAGAACATTCTGGTACGAGGAGTAAGTCCTTAATATTTATATCTTTGCAGCTCACCCTTAACCTTATGCTCAGTAATGGCTCCCCTCAGTTCCCTGTTCCAAAATGTGCGGTGGCGCGACTCACGTTGCAGCGGCCCCTACAGCCTGTCTGTCTTTTTATTTTATTTTTTGTCTAGTTAAATGTAGTTGTTTGTGTTTTTTTGGTACTGTTTCTAACTGTGTATATGTGTGGGGTGGGGGGGGGGGGGGGTGAGGGGGAAACTTTTAAAATCTCTTCTCTGCATGGGAGACCCGACTTTATCCCTGTCGGGTCTCCGTTGTCGTTGGGGCCTAGTACCGTGGAGCGGCCTCCGACTGGGACGCCTTGGGGGCTCCAGTCTTGGAGCCTGCAGAGCTGCGAACTTACCATCGTGGGGCTGGCCGGCCTCGGAGCGGTGGTGGCTCGCTGCTGCGGCCCGACTCAGGAGCTCCAGCTCCAGATTACTGCCGGTGGACTGTCGGGATATCGGGAGCTCGCGGGTCCGGGTGGGAGACCGCTTTCCGGAGCTCCCGCCGAACAACTTCTCCAGCCCGCGTCGCGGGGCTGGAACGACCCGGGGCGGGGCCGTACATCTCCCGGCGTGGCTTTAATGGCTGCAGGACATTCCAGCGCCCGCTGGGGGCTCCAACTTTGTGACTTTTGGTCCTAGATTTGGCCGTACATCACCTGGCGTGGCCTCAATGGCCGTGGGACTTAACATCGCCCGCCTGGGGCTTCATCATCGGGAGAAGAATGGTGCGAGGGAGAGAGAAGATCTTTGACAGTGAGGAGGACATTCACTGTGATGGATGTTTGTGTGAATTGAATTGTTTGTGTGTTTTTTTTAAATGAATTGTTCTGTTTGTATGGCTTGTAGAAACGGAGTTTCGTTTGAGCCTCTCTGAGGTTCGAATGACAAGTAATAAAATCTAATCTAATCTAATCTAATCTAATCAAAGGGAGGGCAGCATAGTGGCGTAGCCAATAGGGGCTGCTGACTCACAGCTGTCTGTCTCACCGAACCTTAGTGCTGTTAGCGTTTAGCTTGTACAGTCTGTGACCAGATGGGGCCCTCACCACCCCCCACAGACGTGAATATTGGGAGATTAATTGGCTGCTCTGCGTTGACGAGTGGCAGAATCTGGCAGGGAGAAATCGGCTTGTTGAGAATGTGGGGAGAATCAAAATATGTTTGGATAGGACTCCTGTAAAAAATGGATACTTGATCTCCAAGGGTAATGTAAATTAAAATGTCTGGTTTAAATAACTTCTAAAAATGAGTGTCTTGGGCAGGAGGAATGGGCTGGGCAGCTGGTGTGGAAGGCATTTAATGTAGATGAGACAGAGCTCTATGGCTACAACAGGGCTCGAAATTAGCGGCTGCCCGGGTGCCAATGGCAACCTACAGTCCCGCCGGGCAACCTAAAAGCCATGCTATTTTGCCCGGCTTGGCAAGCAACCGGGACACCCGCCCGCCATCCGTGTCTAGGTCTCGGCTCGGCGCTAGCTCTCTGCTCTCGGCGCTAGGCTCTCAGCACTCGGGTCTCGGCGCTAGCTCTCTGCTCTCTACTCTCAGGTCTCCGCTAGGCTCTCGGGTCTCCGCTCGGCACGGCCAGCCGCCGAGCACATCATCGGCCGTGGTTGTGCGCAAGTGCGGCCCTGCACATGCGCACTGCCACGGCAACTGGTCGGCGTCGGCCACTTTCTCCCTCCCTTTGCATTGTGGGAGTTCTGGCCGCCATTGCTGTCCGGTCGCTGCCTCACCGTGACCGCTGAAAAACAAAGCAGAATTACTCCCTGGAGCTGGAGTAACTCCCTGGAGTAACTCTTGCTTCTTGGTTTCCTGGTCCTCCAAAAATATTCGAAATGGAATTTAAACTGGTGGACCCACCACCACCAAACTCTGGAAAAATAACAGCCTGTTGCATTTTATCTGTTTATTTATTGTGTATATATATGGTCTATAGTATATAGACACACTGAACTTTCATCTCCTGTTCTGTATTATGTTTACATATTCTGTTGTGCTGCAGCAAGCAAGAATTTCATTGTCCTATCTGGGACACATGACAATAAAACTTGATTCTTGACTTGGACTTAAGCAAAAAAGGGTTCTTGGGAAAAATAAAGCTACCTTAAATTTAGTTGCGTCTGGTTGGTACCTATGGTACGGTGAAGACTATTCCATACTTTAATTGTGCGGGGGAACTCCATAGAGCAGCCAGCATCTCTGGGTAGAAAACATTGGGTGAAGTTTCGGGTAGAAACCCTTCTTTACATTTCCTCTGGTTTTAGTGTTTTTAGTTTAATTTAAAGATACAGCGTGGAAACAGGCCATTCGGCCCACGCCGACCACCGATCACCTATACTATCCCACACATCAGCGACGTAAGCCAAGAGTGTTTTATTCTCTCACGTCCCAGTTAGAACAATGAAATCCTTACTTGCAGCAGCACAACAGAATATGTAAACATAGTACTCTGTAAACAAAGTTATAAACGAGAAAACAAAACTCCATACAGACTGCACCCATATTCAGGATCAATTCCGGGTCTCTGGCAATTTTAGGCAGCAAATTTATGGCCAATGTACTGCCCCAATAGCCTTGAACTGAATTAAAACATACAGTAGCTGTGAAGGGGGACATAGCGTCACTTAGAGATTTAAGACTGAAAATGGATATTCTTTTTTTTTTAGTAACCAACGTATAATTTTTTGTTTGTTGGAAAATACCATATAGTGGCACAGTTGGTGGACTTGCTGCCTCACACGCCAGAGATCTGTGTTCGATCCTGTTCTCGGGCACTGTCTGTGTTTTGATTTGCACATTCTCCCTGCAAGCAAGTGGGTTTCCTTCCACATCCCAAAGACATGTTGGCTTTGCAGGTTAACTTGTCTGTAAAATTACCCCTAATGTGCAGGGAGTGGGTGAGGAAAGTGGGATAACAGAACTTGTGTGAATGGGTAGACAAAAATGCTGGAGAAACTCAGCAGGTGAGGCAGCATCTATGGAGCGAAGGAAATAGGCGACGTTTCAGGTCGAGACCCTTCTTCAGACTGATGTCGGGAGGGGTGGAGGGCGGGAAAAAGAAAGGAAGAGGCGGAGACAGTAAGCTGTGGGAGAGCTGGGAATGGGAGGGGAAGGAGGGAGAAAGCAAGGACTACCTGAAATTGGAGAAGCCAATGTTCATACCACTGGGGTGTAAACTACCCAAGTGGAATATGAGGTGCTGTTCCTCCAATTTATGGTGGGCCTCATTCTGGCCATGGAGGAGGCCATGGACAGAAAGGTCGGATTCGGAATGGGAGGGGGGGTTGAAGTGCTGAGCCATTGGGAGATCAGGTTGGTTATTGCGAACTGAGTGGAGGTGTTGTGCGAAGCGGTCGCCAAGCCTGCGCTTGGTCCCACCGAGGTTGATCATGCGCTGAATAACCATACTTTTGTTTGGAAGTGGAAAGAGATAATAGAAATTGCATTCATTGCAACGTGTAAAAAGAGATAAGATACTGTATTTTAATTTTGCTGCATGTCATTGTGGTATATATCATGTCTTGATTCGTGAATATGTTTAGTTTGTGACTTTATTTGAAGCAGAAATAATATGTGAATGCTTCATTGACCATAATTCCGACTGGTAACTATGTACTTCGTCCGAGCACATTATCCCACGCGTCATGCAAGCCGTCTTAAATGACCACCTAAACTGTCATTTGGCAACTTAAAAAGCTGCCGAGGTTGCCCGGCTGGCTACATGGGAAAAAAAGTTAAGCGAGAGCCCTGTACAAGCAGGTCTGAGATAATCTCACAATGGTTATCTTGTTACCTGGGTTTCACTCAACAGGTATCATTTTCAACCCAGCACCAGCAAATATTGTTAGTACTAAGTAGCACAGAACTAGTGAGCACTCCGTTACCTTTCAGTCTCCGAGTCGCTGGAAATCTCTTCATTCAGCTTCGGGGCAAATTTCTTGCGAACTTTATCTTTGCCATCTTCTGCCTGGGGATTAAATACAAAATGAGCACCCAACATTGAACAGAAGAACACAAGATCTCTCCATGATGATCAGTGCCTCCCTCCATCCAGCACTCATATAAAATCAAAGCCGGCCATTTGACCAAGATAAGCATCTCAGTAACAGGGAGGTGAGAAATGAGCCTTATCTGTTCCATATCACTGTACACCTCTGTATTCAGTTCCAATTGTCTGGTTTTGCTTCAGAGCTGCCTCTGATACTGAACTCGATCAGCACAACAAACTTTCATATCCTGCACAAAATGTACCGCTAAGTTGTTCTCCGAGCACCAGCCTATTAACTTCTGTACTTCCTCCCTGTAAGCTGACTCATCGCTCCCAGTGATCAGCCCCGCCACTGTCTTACCTCCCTACCATGAGCACAGCAAGTTTGACTATAGGGGGCAGACAAAAATGCTGGAGAAGCTCTATGGAGCGAAGGAAATAGGCAACGTTTCGGGTCGAGACCGCGTAAGGGAATTATAGACCAGTTAGCCTGACACCGGTGGTGGGGAAGATGCTGGAGTCAATTATAAATGATGAGATAGCCGAACATTTGGATAGCAGTAACAGGATCGGCAGTGCCCACACATGGGGCTGGGTGGAGCGGGGCCGCGGCCACACAGGGAAGAAAACCCAGCAATGTCCCCGTCAGCTGCAGCGGTATTGGGGAGTCTGGTCCCTCCGCCCATTCAGAGTCACTGACCGTGCTGCACCGGCACCCTGACCGGCACCCCGACCTCCCCCGGGACAGATGGCTCAGGTCCGCGTGTGTGGAACCAGTCAGCATGGAGTCCGGATGTTGGGACAGATGACGGGCCCACCGCGTGTACTCCAAAAGGCGTTGCGTGGCAACAGTAAGGGTCACGGGTCGTGACCTCGACTGCCGTGCAATCTCCCTATACACAACTTCACTCTCTAAGCAGTCCATATAGGCATTTATGCATAGACCAATACAGTACAGGAATAGGTCATTCGCCACACAATTTCCGTACAGAACATGATGCTGTTAAAGTAATCTCTTCTGTCTGCACATGATCCATATCCTTTCATTCCCTGCAATAGCCACGTGCCTTTTTGAAAGCCTCTCAGACGCCCCTATCTTCTCAGCCTCCACCACATCCCTAGAAGGAATGTTCCAGGCATCACTAAAAGAAAACTTGTCCCGCACATATCCTTTAAACTTCACTCCTCTCACCTTAAAGCTATGCCCTCTAGTCCTTGTCAAATCTAGCCTGGGTTAAAAGATCTGATTGTCTACCCTATTTATGCCTCTCAACTTTCTATACTTCCATTCGGTCACTCCTTATTCTCCACACTCCAGAGAAAAAAATCCAAGCTTGTCAAATCTCTCTTTATGGCAAACACTCTCCAATGCAGGCAGCATTTTCCAGCGTTTGACCCATATCCCTCCAAACATTTCCTATCTATTTACACTCCAAAGAATAACACTGAGGCCACCCAACCTCTCCCTACTACTCAGTCACTTGAGTCCTGTCAAAGTCTTTGTAAATCCTTTCTGCACTCTTTCGACTAGCATGGTAACCATGTTTGGCACAGACATTGTGGACCAAAGGGTCTGTTCATGTGCCATTCTGTTCTATATCCTATGACCAAGACTGAACACAGTACACCAAGCACAGCCTCACCAATGCCTGTACGACTACAACATCCACCTTTCATTTACAATGCCCTTACCGATGCCAACAGCCTTATTCACAACACTGCGACGAGAGACCTATTTGCTGTATAACTCTACGACTATGTGTGGATTCTGATCCTGTATTTTTGTTCTTCTGTTTCCTTAATAGAAACATAGAAACCGAGAAAATAGGTGCAGGAGGAGGCCATTCAGCTCTTCGAGCCAGCACCGGCATTCATTGTGATCATGGCTGATCGTCCCCTATCAATAACCCGTGCCTGCCTTCTCCCCATATGCCTTGACTCCACTAGCCCCTAGAGCTCTATCTAACTCTCCTTAATCAGGCAGAGAACCAATCTTAAATCTCTGCACATTTTCTCTGGTTCAATGTTAAAAGCTAATACTCCAAAGATTCACAGCTTAGGGTGCTTAAACATTTATCCTACTTAAGAACCTAAACCCCTTGGTTGCTGTACACCTGCCCCACTTTACTGTAGACCTCAAAAGTTGTGCTGGAAGGGCCAGATTAACAACCCAAGTGCCTTCTGAGGTTCTGAATACCCCAGAGGTTCTTGTTGCAACTGTTTCCTAGCCATTACATAGGGAAAGCAAACCCCAATAAGATGGCCTTTTCAGATGACTTAGATAATTGACGTATCTTATTTTTAAGCTGTTTTCTGGCATTTAAATGTGTGTTTCTTTTAATATGCAATTAAAAGATAGTTTGTTTAGAAATCTATCAATTAAACTTACATTAAAGTTGTATTCAATGTTTGTCAGTGCCAGAGATTCACAATAAAAATTCAGACATCTGATTGTCAGCAAACCTGGGCGCATAGCTTAACCAGCTGCCAGAGTAGTTCTGAATCTTTAATGCTCAAGCACTCCGCTGTCCGAGAACAAGCTTTGGGACCATGCTCAAGGTAACTCCAAGCAGAGCAGAGAAGCAGAGAATGTGCTGCTCACTCTGGTGAAGCAGACTAAAACATCCGACAGGCTGCTCATGGACCCTATGTCGTGCATCCTGTTCTAGATGCTTAATCAGAAGGAAGTCAGCAGCATTTCTGTACATTCAACTCTGTGTAACATCAAATCACTTATGGTCTGAGAAAAAGTGCCCCAGGTTTACAAATGTTTTCTCGTACTCCTATATGCACTCTATCATGTAGAGAGCCTGAACAACCCAGTGCACGGAGAACAAATATTTTTCCCCATCACATATCCATTTTTCTACCTGCTGCAAGACCCAATTACACATTTTCTTTTTTTTTGTGTGCTGATTTCCTAATGCTAATAGATGTGAATTTTTTTAAATATATCGAACAGAATGCGAGCAATGCTGATATAGCCACAATTTATTGTTCATCCCATCCCAGCTTTAGTGCTGATGACTTCAGGCCTTAACTGTAATTGCAGCTGCTTTCTCCAGGCAAGTGGAGACTATTCCATCATAACCCTAACCTGCACTTTGTAGATGGTAGGAAAGGATTTAGGGAGCAAAAAAAGACTCACTCTTTATAAAATAACTGACCTTTAGTCTGAAGGGTTCAACCCGAAATGTCACCTGTTCCATTACCTCCAAAGTTGCTACCTGACCTGCAGAGTTCCTCCAGCACTTTGGGTTTAACACAACCGTTAATCTGCTCTTATAGAATACACAAGGGTTTGTTGAGATAGGTCAAAGGTGACTCTTAGGATATTGCCTTTAAGAAAATGGATGATAATGTTGTTGAATCCCAGGTTGCCGATCAAGGCAACCCCAGGCAAACCCCATATAGACCAGGAAAGCAGCAATGTCTTAGAAGACACTAAACGCTGGAGTAACTCAGCGGGACAGGCAGCATCTCCAGAGAGAAGGAATGGGTGATGTTTCGGGTCGAGGCCCTTCTTCAGACTGGAGTCAGGGGAAAGTGAAATGAGAGGTATAGATGGTGATGTAGAGAGATATAGAACAAATGAATTAAAGATATGCAAAAAAGTAACAATGGTTAAGAAACAGGCCATTGTTATCTGTTTGCTAGATGAGAACAGGAAGCTAGTGTGACTTGGATGGGGGAGGGTTGGAATAACTTTTTATTCCAATCTCTTACCTCGACGGAGATGCGATTTGTTCAAGTATCGTATCTCCGTCCCCAACTGCGGCCTAACAACGTGGAGTTGGCAGCCTTTCCTGGAGACCGACGGGCGCTCTAAGCCACAGGACTTTAATATCACGGAGCTTGCGATTCATTTGCCGGGGATCAAAGCTCCCCGGCAAGTCCACGGGCATGTGGACTTTAACATCGTGAAGCCCGCAGTCTCTGGTAAGAAGAGGCCGACTCGGGAGCTCCAGGCCGCCGAGAGAGTTTCAACCGCCCCAATGTGGGAGTTTCTATACCCCGACAGGGGCTTCGATCATCGGCTGCGGGGGCTTTGATCCCCTCGACTGCGGATGGTTTGACTGCCCTGACCGTGGGAGATCAAGAGGAAGAAAATTGAACTTTATTGCCTTCATCACAGTGAGGAATGTGGAATCCACTGTGATGGTTGTTTATGTTAACTTTTATGTGGTTGTGCCTTGTTGCTTTTCACTTAGCATGGCTGTATGGCAACTCAAATTTCACTGTACCTTAATTGGTAAGTGACAATAAACTGACCTTGATACCTTGGAACACCTCTTCTTGGGTGCAGATGTGCCATAGACAGAGGAATTGGGAGTAGGGGATAGAGTCTTTGCAAGAAACAGGGTGGGAAGAAGTGTAGTGCAGGAGGCAGGGTGGGAAGAAATGCAGGAAGCAGGGTGGGAAGAAGACCTATACAGCAGGGTGGGAAGAAGGCAGTCCTACCAAAGCACTTGTTATTGCTTTCCAATGTGTAAGACTGCCTATATAGGGTGGAAGCCGGGTTAATACTTATATGGCTGGTTACAGGAGCAAATTTATTTTTTGGATAGCTGTACATAATCCACAACTAATCTTCCAAGAGTTGTAAATTCAGACTTTAGCCTTCATGACATGGAAAAGGAACAACCAATCTGTATATAACATGGCCCCATAAACAGCAGCAGGTAATTGCAGTCAAGCAACAGATTTAAAGTTGCAAGTGGACGATCATTCTTCAGGTCCACAGCCAGGTTGGCAGAATAATCTCCACACGCCCCAACCCTCCCTCCCTTTCTTCCTCCACCCCCTCCCTCCCAACCAGGTCCCCCTCCTCCATCTCACTATGCTCCCTCTCCCCTCCACACACACCCTCCCCCTGCTCCCGCAACCTACCCTTCCCGATGCATCCCCATACCCTCCCTCCAGCATCCCCATATCCTCCCTCCTCCTCTAGCCTTCCACTTCATCCCCCTTCCTCCTTCTCCGCACCCAATCCTCCTTCCCCTGCCCTCCCTCCATCATACCGCCCCCAACCTCCATCTCCCTCACATCCTCCACTTTCACACTGCCCAACCCTCCCTCCCCTCCTCACCTTCCAATCCAACCTCTCCCTCCTCCACACCTCCCAACCCACTCATCAGCTACTCCACCTCATATCCTCTCTCTTCTCCGCATCCCTGTCCAACATACCCGCTCCCTCTGCCCATCACAACCGTCCTCCCTCCTGCACCCCTCTCTCCTCACCTGCACCCCTCCCTCCTTCCTGTACACCACCCCCCCCCCTCCCCCTCCTGCAACCTCCTCGCCCCTCCACCACCCTAACGCTCTTCCCTACCCTTCCTCTTCCATCACTTCCACCCCCTTGGCCGTTGGCCCTCCACCCTTCCTGTACACTGCCCTTGCTCCTCAGAGCAAAGATCCTATAGCAAGCTCCACTACAGGATCTTTGCCTCAGAGGGCCACCGACGTTGCCCACGTGTTCACGATCAGCTGTGGCGCAGTCCACTCCCGGGGACAGGCGATCCGCCCGGGTGCGAAACCACAGTCCCCAAGATCCCCCCTTGTTACCTTCCTTTTCTTGCCTCTCGCTTCACTTGTCTTCTTCCTGCGGATGAAGAACGAGCCGCTCTCCACCGCCATCTTGCCCCGACTCACACGCGCTGCTGCGGCCCCGTGAACCCGCCCCCACAGGCCCACAGCGCCCCGCCATTGGATGCGGGGACCGGGCAGCTCCGACCAAAGATCCTATAGCGGGGCTTGCTATCAAATATACTCGAGTCTTTGCTTGCTATAGGATCTTTGACTTTGACCACAGGCGGCGGATGTTAGTGCCGCAGGATAGATGTCCCCGGACTACAGGGTTGCCGGAGTAACGGAGACCTCCGGACCACAGGGTTGTTAAAACTGTCCAGTTAAAGCTGTTCTTCCTTTCGTTATGCTTTGATTTTGTTTTCAGTATACGTTTGCTTTATATATATAAAGATATTCAAAAGTATATGGTTAAATGACAATCGAGTTGAGAATAGACACAAAATGTTGGAGTAACTCAATAGACAATAGGTGCAGGAGTAGGCCATTCGGCCCTTCGAGCCAGCACCGCCATTCAATGTGATCATGGCTGATCATCCCCAATCAGTACCCCGTTCCTGCCTTCTCCCCATATCCCCTGACTACGCTATTTTTAAGAGCCCGATCTAGCTCTCTCTTGAAAGCCTCCAGAGAACCGGCCTCCACCGCCCTCTGAGGCAGAGAATTCCACAGACTCACCTCTCTCTGTGAGAAAAAGTGTTTCCTCGTCTCCGTTCTAAATGGCTTACTCCTTATTGTGGCCCCTGGTTCTGGACTCCCCCAACATCGGGAACATGTTTCCTACCTCTCGTGTGTCGAAGCCCTTAACAATCTTATATGTTTCAATGAGATGCCCTCTCATCCTTCTAAACTCGAGAGTGTACATGCCCAGCTGCTCCATTCTTTCAGTATATGACAGTCCTGCCATCCCGGGAATTAACCATGTAAACCTACGCTGCACTCCCTCAATAGCAAGAATGTCCTTCCTTAAATTAGTGGACCAAAACTGCACACAGTACTCCAGGTGTGGTCTCAGAAGGGCTCTACAACTGCAGAAGGACCTCTTTGCTCCTATATTCGAATCCTCTTGTTATAAAGGACAGCGAGACAGGCAGCATTTCTGAAGAGAAGAATGGGTGGTTTCAGGTCGAGACTGAGAGTCGGAGGAGGGAAACTGGAGATATGGAAGGGTGCAAACAATATGTAAGGTGTGAAAAGGATAGATCAGTTGAGGTAATTGGGGGAGAGGTGGGAGAGCACGAAGGTAGTAATGAAGTGATAAAATGGAACTACAGATGCTGGAGTAACTCAATGGGTCAGGCAGCATCTCTGGAGAACATGGATATGTGACATTGGGATCGGGACCCTTCTTCAGATTCTGTTTGAAGAAAGGTCCCGACCCGAAAGATCACCTATGCATATTCCTCAGAGATGCTGCCTGACCTGCATCTGTTACTCCAGCACTTTGTGTCCATCTTAGGTAGTATTGAATATAAGAATAGATCAGCCAAGATATAGAGTGCTGGAGAAACTTGGATGGGGCAACAGCGCAGCTGTTGCTTCAGAGCTCCGGAGTTCCGGATTCGACCCTGTGGAGTTTATACATTCTCCTTGTGATCACATGGGTTTCCTCCAGGTGCTCTAATTTTTTCCCACATCCCAAAAACATGCAGATGGTTAATTGTAAAAATAATGCCCCTAGTGTGTAGGCAGTAGATGCGAAAGTGGGATAAGAGTAGGGATTAGCGGATCCCTTTCAGAATGGCAGGCAGTGACTATTGGGGTACCGCAGGGCTCATTAAATATGAAATGGCGGCACATTTGGATAGCAATAACAGGATCGGTCTGAGTCAGCATGGATTTACGAAGGGGGAATCATGCTTGACTAATCTTCTGGAATTTTTTGAGGATGTGACAATGAAAATGGACAAGTGAGAGCCAGTGGATGTAGTGTACCTGAACTTACAGAAATCATTTGATAAGGTCCCACATAGGAGAATAGTGGGCAAACTTGGAGCACATGGTATTGAGGGTAGAGTGCTGACATGGATAGAAATTGTTAAAGAAGGAACTGCAGATGCTGGAGAATCGAGGGTTACACAAAAAGCTGGAGAAACTCAGCGGGTGCAGCAGCATCTAAGGAGCATCTAATGGATAGAAATTGGTTGGCAAACAAAGAGTAGGGATTAACGGGTCCCTTTCCGAATGGCAGGCAGTGACTACTGGGGTACTGCAAGGCTCGGTGCTGGACCGCAGCTATTTACAATATATATATTAATGATTTAGATGAAGGGATTACAAGTAACATTAGCAAATTTGCAGATGACACAAAGCTGGGCGGCAGTGTGAACTGTGAGGAGGATGCTATGAGAATGCAGGTTGGACAGGTTGGGTGAGTGGGCAGATGCATGGCCGATGCAGTTTAATATGAATAAATGTGAGGTTATCCACTTTGGTAGCAAAAACAGGAAGGAAAATTATTATCTAAATGGTGTCAAGTTGGGAAAAGGGGAAGTACAACAGGATCTGGGGGGGTCCTTATTCATCAGTCAATGAAAGTAAACATGCAATTACAACAGGCAGTGAAGAAAGCGAATGGCATGTTGGCCTTCATAACAAGAGGAGTTGCATATAGGAGCAAAGAGATCCTTCTGCAGTTGTACAGGGCCCTAGTGAGACCACTCCTGGAGTATTGTGTGCAGCTTTGGTCTCAAAATTTAAGGAAGGACTTGTTTGCTATTGAGGAAGTGCAGCGTAGGTTCACAAGGTTAATTCCCAGGATGGCAGGACTGTCATATGCTGAGAGAATAGAGCAGCTGGGCTACTCTTGAATTTAGAAGGATGAGAGGATATCTTCTTGAAACGTATAAGATTATTAAGGGTTTGGACACGCTAGAGGCAGGAAACATGTTCCCGATGTTGGGGGTGTCCAGAACCAGGGGTCACAATTTAAGAATAAGGGGTAAGCCATTTAGAACGGAGATGACGAAACACTTTTTCACACAGAGAGTGGTGAGTCAGTGGAATTCTCTGCCTCAGAGGTCGGTGGAGGCTGGTTCTCTGGAAACTTTTTGAAGAGAGCGCTAGATAGTGCTCTTGAAGATAGCAGAGTCAGGGGATATGGGGAGAAGGCAGGAACAGGTTACTGATTGTAGATGATCAGCTGTGATCACATTGAATAGCGGTGCTGGCTTGAAGGGCCGCAAGCCCTACCCCTGCATCTATTGTCTATTGATAACATAGAACTAGTGCGATTGGGTGATCGACGGTTGGCGTGTACTCAGTGGGCAGAAGGTCATGTTTCCATGGTGTATCTATAAAAAGGTTCAGTCAGCATCAGTGGAAGATGGACAGATGATGTTTTGGATCAGATATTTCATAATCTGTCTGAAACGGGGTACGGACTGGATACAGCCTGTCCATTCGCTCCACATTTGCTGCCCGACCGACCAAATACCTCCAGCACTTTGTGTATAGCCCAAAATTCCAGTATCTTCAGTTTCTTGTGTCTCCATGACAGGCTCGGGGAGTCACATCTCCCACTCCACCTTCTTAAGTGCAAATGTTACACCTGCCCCTTCCATACTCGATTTAGGTAGACATCCAATAACATTGGAGAGAGTCAGCTTTTAACCTTCTTTTGGCACCTGACCAGATTGATGTGAAACTGAATAATGACAAGCTCCCATTCCATGGGAGAGAACTGTGTAATTCAGCACAAACAGTTGGATTGTCAGAGCGCAGAGTCTAGAGGTGCATGATAGGCCAAATAGCCACATTGTGTTTAAATCACCACAGTCATGTGGAGGTTAAAAAGAAAAGTCAGGTTGTCACATTTTGTTGAAACAGGTTGCTTAATGAGTATTCTTGTGCATGTGATGACTTCAAAAAATGCCTTTGCTCTTGTGACAGGATTAGAAGAAAGTGTAAAATGCCCAATGTCACAGTCATGATGCCCGTGTTTCTTTAGTGGCAGCATTTGCATCTCTGAGCAGGACAGAGTAAAACAATGTAACATTACTGACTGTGGGCGCTGCCTCTGCTCGCCTGTTGCACAAGCCCTCACACATCCACTTGTTACCTCCAGTCCTGACTTATTATGCACATTCATTCAATTGTTGCTTAGGATGGCACAGTGGTGCAGCTAGTAGAGTTGCTGACTCACAGCACCAGAGAACCAGGTTTAATCCTGACCTCCTGTGTTGTCTGTGTGGAGTTTGCCCGTTCTCCCCATTTGCCCGTTCTCCCCACAAAAGTTTCTCCAGCCTTTTGTGTCCCGGGTTCGAGAGGTGCTGCCCAAAGATCCTATAGTGGAGCTAAAGGATCTTTGTTGCTGCCCCACCTCTCATTTCCTGTGAACATTTTTTTGTTTGTTTATGCAAAATATGTAGGTTTTCTCTGGGTGCTTCAGTTTCCTCACACATCCCAAAGATGTGCAGATTGTTGGGTTAATTGGTCACTGTAAATTGCCCCAAATGCGGGATAAATAGCAGAATCTGGGAGTAGTTGATGACAATGTGGGGAGATTTTTTAAATGGAATAAATGAGTGGGTGGCGTTTTGCAGGGACTTAGTAGGCTGAAGGGTCTCATTTTATGGTGTCGTTTTCTATGCCTTAATGACAAGATAGGGCAGCGTGATGGGATTGTAGCCATCCCCTCATCTTTTGTGGAGCAGGGAAGAGGCTGTGAGGGAAACAACAGAAGAGTGACTGCCATCGAGGCTGGTTGAGATGGGGCAACAATTGTACTTGGTTGGGTGGTGCAGCTGGTAGAAACAACTGCAACCCTGGCCTTGGTTCCTGTCTATATGGAGTTTGCACATTCTCTCTGGGTGAAGTGAGGCAGAGATTTGTGCTGAAATCACTTCGCAGTCCCATTTTTAATGTTCGCAGAGCACACGATAATCTTGGTCTCAATTGTTAGAAATTGCCAATAGCTCACATGTGAGGAATTGTTGCATAAATGCCACGGTGGCGCAGCGGTAGAGTTGCTGCGCCGGAGTCTGAAGAAGGGTCCCGACCCGAAACGTCGCCTATCACCTTCGCTCCTTAGATGCTGCTGCACCCGCTGAGTTTCTCCAGCCTTTTGTGTCCCGGGTTCGAGAGGTGCTGCCCAAAGATCCTATAGTGGAGCTAGAGGATCTTTGTTGCTGCCCCGCCTCTCATTTCCTGTGAACATTTTTTTGTTTGTTTATGCAAAATATCAGTAATGGGAATAAAACTGACAGAAATATAATAAATAATACATTTTGAGGGGTAAAGGCAGGGTTAATATCTCCTTTGTGATCCAGCGATTCTGTGTCCGCGTTCACTGACAGCAGCGTGGGAGGGTTAGGCTTTGGAAACGATGGACATCTTCAGCAACCAACAGAGGCGGAAGCTGTTGCTGAGTGATCAGAAGTCATGTTACATCCTCTTGAATACATCTTGCTGTCAAGTCTGACAGGAAAAATCAGTCCTCTGGGCTTAAACATTGAATTTTCTCAATTCTGTTAACCCAGACTGCCTCCCCCCCCCCCCCACCTCTTCCCCCCCCCACCTCTTCCTCAGCTCTCTGGCCCTGACATTCCTTCTCCATCTCTCCCCCCCCCCCCCCCCCCCCCCCAGTCGCACTAGCTTCTCATTTTCACACCACAAACAGCTTACAATGGCCTGCTTCCTTTATCACCAATACTTTTTTGCATATCTTTCACTCATTGTTCCTTATCTCTCCACATCACTGTTTATATCTCTCGTTTCCCTGATCCCTGACCAGTCTGAAGAAGGGTCTCGACCCGAAACGTCGCCTATCTCCTTCGCTCCTTAGATGCTGCTGCACCCGCTGAGTTTCTCCAGCTTTTTGTGTACACCCAGGAAAAATTAGATATCTTCTGCACTTTGGAGCGGTTCTGTTGCCCATATACAGCCTTGCCGGATAATTTCTCTCTTTGTCTTCCCCACCAAAGATCTTTGTTCCCCACAGCGATAGCAGATCTCTCAGCCCCGGACAAGGAAGTGAGATCACGAGCTGGAGCAGCAAGCCCTGTCCTCATGTGAGGCTGAGCGGAGGAATTTCTCTCGTGCTGATTGGATTGCGTTTGTTTGTGTGATTGAGACTGTCCTTCCTCGTTGGCTGTTCCGACTTGCCCTGCGTGTGCAGCAACTCCAAGACTCTCCCAGGTTGCGGGACCCAGTCAGTAAGTACCAATCTCACAGATTTTCAGAACCTGTTATCATGAAGCCTTTCCTCATTATTCCAAACAAAATTAGCTTGTTGGGGAACTTCAGAGGGGGTGGGATGGTTCAGAGCTAACCAGTTTATTCTGGGACTGCTGGTGGTAGGCCAGTGGGTAAAGAGAGCAGCTTTATCTAGATTTGTCATTAACTATTTTCGCAGTTTCTGAGTTACAGTCCCGATCTCTGGATTAGAAATCCAGTAACGCAAATGTCTGAATTCCAATTTAATATATACTATTACATGATGCTCTAATTTCTTAATTTAAGCGCATTGACGGTTGCATAGTGAGGCACTTCCAAGCTGAGTTGCGTAGACTGCTCTACACCAGTCTATTAAATAAATCTGATTTATTTATTTTATTAAAAGCAACAAAGAACTTTATATTTTTCCAGCTGAAAAGTAGAACCACTGTATATCCCAAGTTCTTTAGTATTTAGTTCATTTTGTTTATTTTTGAAGAGGAGGATTTATTAATGTTGGTTCCCACATTCGAAAGACGCATAGGCTGTAGGTTAATTGTTTGCTTTAAATTGCCCTCGGGTGTAAGTGGAGGGAGTTGGTGGGAATATGGGGAGAAAAAAAGAAGGGGGATTAGTGTAAACGGGTGGATATTTGCTGGGCTGAAAGGCACGTTCCTGTGTTGAAGGGATCTATTGTGCAGGGGCATGTGGGTTCCTCCATGTATTTGTGATTTGAAAAGAAATGGGGCTGTGGTGCTGCTTGGCACTTGTTTGTTGATTGTTGTCTCCAGGCTCCCGAGCCTGGGTGTGATCGGTTGTCGTGTAGGACGATGCCTCGCTGCAGAACTGCAATTCTGGAGCTTGCCCCTGGCGTACTTATCAGAGCCGAGTCCCAGCAATCCAGGCTGACAAGGAAAGTTACCCAATTAATGGGCAGAATTAGGAGGTGCAGTGAGAGGAGGTTCTGTGGGCCTGGAGAAACAGGAGAAGAGAGATCTGTGCCCAGGAACCTATGTGAAGCCTGCCACAATTAATAGAGTCAAAGTATTACAGTAAGGAAATAGGCCCTTTCCTATCCATGTACCTGTTCGATTGTTTTAAACATTGGACTGTACCCTCTTCTGCCACGTCCTCTGACACCTTGTTCCATATACCCACCACCCTCTGTGTGAAAAGATTGTTCCTCAGGTCCCCTTTAAATCTTTCCCCTCTTACCCAAGCCGATGTCCTCCACTTTTAGACTCTCCTAACCTGGGAGAAAACCTGTGGCCATCCACTTTATCTATGCCCCTCATGATATTAGGACCAGAGGGCATAGGTTCAGAATAAAAAGATGTTCCTTTAGAAAGAAAGAAAATAGAGTCATAGAGTGATACAGTGTGGGAAAAGGCCCTTGGGGCCCAAATTGTCCACACCGGCCAACTACCCAGTTACTCTAGTCCCACCTGCCTGTGATTAGTCCATATCCCTCTAAACCTGTCCTATCCAGATGAGATGAGGAGGATCAGTCTGAACAAGGGTCTCACTCAACCCAAAACGTCACCCATTCCTTCTCTCCAGAGATGTTGCCTGTCCCACTGAGTTACTCCAGCATTTTGTGTCTACCTTCGATTTAAACCAGCATCTGCAGTTCTTTCGTACAAAATGAGACGAGGAGGGATTTAGTCAGAGGGTGGTGAATCTGTGGAATTCATTGTGACAGATGGCTGTGGAGGCTATCATTTTGTATTTTTAAGGGGAAAAGGCAGGAAAATTAGGTTGGGAGGGAAAGATGGAGAAGCCATGATTTAATGGCGGAGTCGACTTGATCGGCTGAATGGCCTAATTGTGCTCCTATGACTTAATTAATTAACTTACAATCAAGTCAAACTCAAAATCATCTCAGGGGTGGCGAAAGCGTGTATTCTATCAAAGTAATTTATTTTCTTAGATTAAGTTTTGTCTCAGTAACACTGCCATTCTTAAAAAATGTTTTAATAGCGCCTGCCCTTTTATTGTCTAATTTAAAAAGTGATTTGTGCAGCTGTGGTAGAATGTGGAATGCTCACTGTTATGGGTGCAATGTCTTGAATGGATGGTAGTGGAGAAAATAACAAACTGCAGTTGCTGGATAGCTGAAATAAAGCCAGAAAATGCTGGAAACACTAAGCTGGTCGGACAGCACTTGTGGAGAGAGAAATATAATTAACATTTCAGATTGAAGATCCTAAGAGAGAAGTGGGAATGATGCTAAAAAAATGCTAGCTGTAGGTTTCAGAGAGGAAGGAGGAGAGTTGGTTAGGTCTATGGGAATACTCTCCAGTCCCCCCCCCCCCCCCTCCCCATTTCTCCTCCCCCGCTTTGACAGGCCAGCCCTTACCCCCCCCCCCCCCTTCTCCGACCCGCCCTGTTCTCCGTCCCTCCACCTTCTCACCCCGCCCGCTTCTCTGGCCCGACCCCCCCCTCTCTGGACCTCCCCCTCAATCTCTGCCCCGCCCTCTACCTCTTTACCCCCTTCCTCTCTCTGCAACTACCCCCCCCCCACCCTAACCTCGCCTGTGTCCCTCCTTATCTGGCGAGCCCCTCCCTCCATCCCCCTTCCCCAGCCCGCCTTACCCACTCATCCCACAGCTGCCCCCACCCTCTCCACAGCCCCCCTTCTCCATTGGCCCCTATCTCCATCTCCCGCCCGGCTCTAGCTCCCGCCCCATCTCTACACCACTCTCATCCCATCCCCCTCGCTCATTCTCTGTGGTCTTTTCGTCCCTCTCGTTTGCAGCCATGGCACCAAAGAGGAAATCTGGTGCCACCAAACAAGCTGTTGCTAAGGGCAAAAAGATCAAAGTTGAACCAGAGGAAGATAACTTCAAGGCAACTGCTAACGCCCTGAAAGCAGCTCCGAAGGAGAAGATCAAGGCCAAGGTTGACGACTATTGCCCTCTGAGTACAGATGCAGCTGTGGTAGGTAAGACCTAGGTTGTGGACCTAGGTTGTGGGCATTTTGGCCCTGCTCTCCAGCTATCACTCTCCCAGAGTGCACTGCGTAACTCCTGCCTCTGGGAAGCACAGAACGCAAGCCCCAATGCCAGACATTTGGTATTCTTGGTGTTGCAGACAGTAGAAACATTTTTTTAAACCATAGATCTAATTTTATATTGAACTTGCATATATTTAACATAGTGAATTGTCTTTTCAAGGAACTGCAGGTGCTGGTTTATAGAATAAGTGCTGGAGAAATCCAGCGGGTCGGGCACCATCTCTAGGGAATATGGATAGGCGATGTTTCTGGTCGGAACCTCTTATCAGGCTGATACTAGTTGGGGGAGAAATTTGGAAGAGAGGTGGGGATGGGGCAAATCCAGGCAAGTGATACGTGTGTACAGGTGTTATGATTGGCAGAAATTAGCAGGTGGGGTGCAGGGAAGAGAGGGAATAAAAAGGAGGTGGTTGTTGATAGGTGGAGATATCAAAATTCCTTGGTCCTTACCTTTCACCCCACTAGCCTCTGCATTCAATAAAGACATTCTCCAATATTTCTAACACTTTCAATGTGATATTTTATTCTAAAATTGGAGAATTCAATCTTCATACTGATAGGTTGTAAGCTACCCAAGCAGAATATGAGGTGCTGTTCCTTCAATTTGTGTGTGGTCTCACTCTGGCAATGGAGGAAGCCCAGAATCGAAAGGGCAGTACGAGAAAAGGAAGGGGATAAAAAATGGAAGATCCAGTACGCCAAGCGCAAGTGTTCGGCCAAACCATCACCATGTTTACGCTTCCATCTTACTGATGTAAATGAGGCCACATCCGGAAAGGGATCAGGATGGGAAGATGCGACTGGTGGTAGGATCACATTGAAGGTGTCAGAAATATCGGGGAATGTCGTATTGGATGCGGAGGCTAGTGGGGTGAAAGATAAGGACCAGGGGAAATCTTTCCTTGTTCTATCTGGGGTGAGGAGGAGTGAGAGCAGAACTGCAGGACACAAAGCAATGTGGGTATTGGATCCATCTGCGACAGTAGGGCGAGACTATGTTACTAAATAACTCGTAAGTAACCATTAGTTACATGATTGGGAGGCATAATAAAAAGGAACTAAAGCGTAAATTTGGGAAAATTACAAGATGTAGGAATTTACACACAAGAAAAGTTCATTGTTATGTAAAGGGATCTGCAGATCAGTCTGGTGCCTGTATACAGGACAGGGATTACCCTTTAAGGACTGCGATTTTCATTTCAACAGGGATGGCTCAATAAAGATTTAACTGAGTTTACAATTCTAAAAAAGTGAATAGTTAGCTCTTTCTGGCAATTAAATGGCATAGATTTAGTCACAGGTGGAAAGATTGGATGGAAATTTAGGAAACGTGTCTTTATCCACAGAGCATTGGGATCAGGAATTACTACCTGAAAGGCTGATGAAAGCGCTAACAATAGTTGGGTGGGCACCTGATAGCTACAGACTGAGAGCTCATAAGTGGTGTCATAACTAATGGGTGGAGTGGCAGCCTCCTCTGCAACCTCTGTATTTTTTCCCAACTTCCATAAGACAGGAAAGCATGGCTCAGGGAGGGGGACTACAGGAAGGTTCGTTGATTGGAACCCTTGGGTAAAATAAATAAGTTTTGGGAGAAAGCATGGTGTGGGGCTGATGTAGTCTAGGAGCTTCCTGGTCATTCACTGCCTTGCCAAAGGCAGATTACACAGAGTCTCAAGAAACATCCCAACCCGGGGACCACAAAATGCAGGAGTCACTCAGCGGGACAGGCAGCATCTCTGGATAGAAGGAATGGGTGACGTTTCGGGTCGAGACCCTTCTTTACCCATTTCTTATAACCAGATATGCTGCCTGTCTTGCTGAGTTACTCCAGCCTTTTGTGTCTATCTTCAGTGTAAACCAGCATCTGCAGTTCTTTCCTATACAGAGGACCATAGGTATCCTAATGTAACAGATCCAGACGGTTTGGCTCTTGTTGCAGGTTCATGAGGACTATGACTGCATGCTGAACCAAACTAACATTGGAAACAACAACAATAAGTTCTACATTATTCAGCTGATCGAACTGAATGGCGAGTACTACTGCTGGAACCGCTGGGGCCGTGTGGTGAGTTTTAGTGATAGCTCCAAACCAGCTCCATCCTTCCCCCCCAACCCCCTACCCTTTTATGTCCATTTGTTCCCAATGTCATTAATCAAGGAGCTTTTTCACACTGGTCATTCCCTATTCTCCCCTCTCTTGTTGGGCAGTGGAAATAAAAGCTTGGAAGCATGTACCACCTGATTCTAGAACAGCTTCTTCCCTGCTGTTAACAGCCTACCGAACAGTCCTTTCATACACTAGGGCGTGGTCCTTATCTTCTGAGCTACCTCAATGTGGACCTTGCACTTTTTTTAATCTGCGCTGGTACTATGAACCAGCCCGGCTTTGAAAGGCTGCACGTCTAGCACAACAGAGTCCCTTTACCGCAATGGAAGCCCCATGGCTTCCTCTCCTAGGTCACCCCACATCCCACTAATATACTGATCCCGCACTTCCTAACTTTGCTAGATGGAGGGACAGATTGAGATGGTGAAAAATCTATATTCCCCATGATCTTAACATTTAACCCTTTACATCAACTCATTAATACCACTTATTTGAAGATTGGATTTAATGGTAGTTTGTAGCCAAATATGTTTTTAACTAAATATGCTTTTAGTGCATTTGAGTTTCCTGCTTTTTCACACTCGACCTCTGCCCTCCTACTCCTGCTGATTAGGGAGAAATTGGCCAAGACAAGTTGGGTTCTTCACTTACACTGGACAATGCAGTGAAGGAGTTTGAAAAGAAGTTCAAAGACAAGACAAAGAACAACTGGGCGAATAGAGATTCCTTTGTTGCACATCCTGGAAAATACACCATCATTGAAGTTCAGCAGGGTTATGAAGAAACAACAATTATGAAGGTGGGTCAGGCTTGGCCTTGTGATCATATCTGGTGTGTCTTTGTTTGGGTGGGCCTATGTCAACTAGTCGATGAAGGGTCTGACCCAAAATGTCAACTGATATTGATACTGTCAAAATGTCAACTGATAAATGATACTGACCTGCTGAGCTCCTCCAGCAGTTTGTTTGTTTAGGGTTTGTATAGCCTGCTGCAACCAATTGTTGCATTGTGAAAGTAGTAGTAGAAAGATGAGTGTGAACACAATGGAAAGTTAGTGTCGATTTATATATTAAGAGCTGGATAAATAATCTGTCAGAATGGACCTTAATTCCCCAGGCAAAGATGGATGTCTGCTTTTTAAATGGAGGAGGTGCTGAAGGTTCTGAGGACTGGAAGGAGAGGAGAGTTAAAGCTGCAGAGAGATGAGATGAATGGAAAGAGGAAGGCAGAGTGAAGTTTCAGAATAGACTGTCATGAGTAAGAATCTCTGTTTAAACAAAATGAGCTGGACGTTTGGCTATAACTAGGCTCGGATATTTAGAGAAAGAACAAAATAAGGTTCTGAAGTCCAGAGTTGCAGTGGAGAGAAGTTCTACATTAGAAATGAAGGAGGAATGGCTGATCACTGCATGATAATCAAGGAGGATGTTTTTAGTTGATGGGATTGGCATAATGGGTAGTTTGCAAGAGCATGATGTCTGGAGGGTGCTGGATATTGCTTCTGGGAGTAACTGGAGAATCCTTATGCCACGCCATGTCTTGTCTGATTACAGGATGATGCTGTGGATGGAAGTAAAGTGGTGAATAAGAATGTCCAACCTTGCACTTTAGACGAAGCTACCCAGAACTTGATAAAACTGATCTTCAGCCACGATATGTTCCAGGATCAGATGCAAATGATGAATCTTGGTAAGTCCTCACTCTTGTTTCACATTCACTGGGAAATGGAGATAAGGACTGAATGTATGTGCCTGTACGGATCACATCATGAACTTCAGATGAAGGTGCATTGAAAGATATGAACTTATCCCGTGGGCCTGCAGTCCATGGGTTAGATGCCTAGGAGATTTGCCATCACAAAATGCTGGGTAACTGCTTATACCTCAGCAGAACTATTACTGTCAGCTAAAATTGTATAGTTGCTTATCTCCTCTGAGATTCTACTACGTCAAAGAAGGATGTAATGTTGTTCAACCAGTGTGTATTTCCAGCCATATCCAGATAGTATCCCCACTGTTAATGCCTTATATTGTAAATAAATCCAAGCAACTCATCTACAGAATAGGTGCTGGTAAGATATATGTAAAGTTCTAATACTGCTCCAGGGCTATGTAAACCAAGCTTTCTAGGCTGGCATTCTAGTGCAGTGTTGAGAGAGCAGTAGATTGTCAGATGGTTCCTTCCTTCGGGAGGAACTGCTGGAGGAACTGAACAGATCAGGCAGCATCTATGGAGGAAAATGGATAATTGATGTTTCAGGACAGACCCTTCATCAAGACTGGTTTCATATGAGTGGCACTGTAGCCATTTTGATCGGGAGGGTCTGACTGTTTTGAAGTATGTATTGGACAAGTGAAACAGATCATGGGGGCATAAAAGTGTAGAAAATAGGAAGGGAGTACATCTTTGAGCCCTGCGAGGCGGCCTACCATTCAATGGAATCAGGATTTTCTATTAATACCACATTCCCACTCGCTTCCAACACCCTGTAATATTTCTTATGCCCTGAATTCTATCTGTCTCCACCTTAAAAGGAGTTAGCAACTTGGCCATAGAATCATACAGCATGGAAACACACCCTTAGATCCAACTCGTCCATGCCGACCAAGATGCCCATCTAAGCTAGTCCCATTTGTCTGCACCTGGGCCAAATCCCTCTAAACCTTTCCTATCCATGTACCTGTTCCAACGTTTTTTAATATGTTGTTACTATACCTGCCTCAACTATTTTACTGACAGCTAGTTTCATTGTACCAATCACCCTCTGAAAAATGTGACCATTAAGTTCCTATTAAATCTTGCCCCTCTCTTGACTGCAGACGCAAGGGATATGTTCATATACTTGCTTCTCTCACTTCATCATATGCCCTCTAATTCTTGACTTCCTGCATTGCTGGGAGAAAGACTATGTGCATTAACTCTATCTATTCCCCTCATTATTTTATACACCTCCATAAGATCCTCCTCCGTGTTCTGCGCTCCAAGGGTCTCTTTCTATACCTCTGCTTCTGCCCCTCGAGTCCTGGCAACATTCTTATAAATTTTCTCTGCACTGTTTACAGCTTAATGGCATCTATCCTGTAGCAAGGTGATCAAAACTGAATGGAATACACTTTAAGTGCAGCTTCCCCAATGTATTGTACAATTTAAACATAACATCACAACCTCTATACTATATTTCCCTAATTGATCAAGGCCAGTGTGCCAAAAGTCTTCTTCACCTCCCTATCTACCTGTGACATCACTTTCAGGGAGCTATGCACTTGTACTCTTAAATCCCTCAGTTTTGCAAAACTTCACAGGGCTTCACCATTCACTGTGAAGATCCTTCCCTGGTGTGACATCTGGTAGGACCTCACACATATATGAATTAAACACCATCTGCCATTCATTGTCCCACTTATCCAGCTGGTGAAATTCCTGCTGTACTACTTGATAACTATTTTTGCTGTCTATGATATAGCTTCTTTTTGGTGCCTTCTGCAAACTTAGTAACCATGTCTTGTATATTCTCATCCAAATCATTGATATAAATTACAAACAATAATGGGCCCAGCACTACTTCCCGAGGTACACCACTAGTCACGGTCTCCAGCTGATAAACATCCTTCCGCAACCTTCTGCTTCCTACTGTTAAGCCAATTCTGTATTCAGTTAAAGCCCTGTCTCACGATGCGAGTCCACCCACGAGTGATCCCAAGTGAAAGAAAAAAAACAGACTCGTGGTTATGTACGAGATTTCAAGTTTATGTTCAAGTGTTTAACCGAGTTCCCACGGGTATGTCATTTTTGCGATGTTCCAAGTTCCCCATCCGAGTTACCAAGTTCCTCTCCCGTTACTCTTGAGCCAACCGTGAATGAAGGTATGTTTTAATAAAGCAACAGTGTTAAAGAAGACATCTCCATCCTGCGGTTTTCAGTTAAAGATAGAATTTGGCGCGGCCGCATCTATTGATAGGACCTTCAAAGGGAAAAAGCGCACCGTCCAGTGCCAGAGCAGTTATACTTATGATTTGTTTGAAACACACATCACGTAGTTAGAAGACCAGCGGGCGGAGGTTTGTTATATTTTAATTGAATTTACTGCCAGGTCTACACACTGCGGGGAGACGGGAGATGAAATCTTTGAATGTGGACGGATGTCTCCACGCCTGCGCGTTCTAAGCGGAATATATTTTTAGTTGCCTTTCAAGCCGGACTTTGGTTTTATTCTTTGTCTTTGTTTATTCGCACACACTTTTCATGTGTGAGGGTGTGAGAAGTCCATGCTGGGTGCTGGCCGGCCGCAGCCGCTGTTCTTTCACATCAGTTGCACATCAGATTGTTGGGAGACGGAGCTCAGTGTTCACCTCCTGAGCTGCTTTGGTGCCCAGGTGTGAGTTGAGGTGGTTGGGGGGCATGCGCGGGCATCATTAATCTGTCTGGGGTGACAAGGCTCTTGGGTTGTCCCCTTGAGTGGTGTGCGAGGGAGGGTTAATTCTCTCCGATGTCACTCAAGCCCTGGACGAGAACAAAGGAAACCTCTCTGTAGGCTGGGAGCCATGATGGTGAAGAGTGCTCCCATTTCTTCTGAGTGCATAAGAGAGATCGATCGGAAGCAATGTTCCTCTAGAACTATAACTGAAACCGTGTCCACATCACCTCCTCTACACACACACACACACACACACACACACACACACACACACACACACACACACACACACACACACACACACACACACACACACACACACACACACCAACATCCCCCCCCCCCCCCCCCCCACAAGACTGTTCATGCAGAAGGCATGATGGTGAAAAGCACACACACAGACACATCCAAGACTGTTCATGCAGAAGGCATGATGGTGAAAAGCGCACACCCCCCCCCCCCCCCTTCCCCCCCCAACCTGTTTGTGGCAGAAGACACCAAAAAAGGAATAATGTGTACGAAAGGAACTGCCTGCAGATGCTGGTTTGAACCGAACATAGACACATAAAGCGGGAGTTAACTCAACTGGACGGGCAGCATCTCTGGAGCGAAGGACTGGGTGATGTTTCGGGTCGAGACCCTTCTTCGGACTGGTTAGGGATAACTGCGTCTGCAGTTCCTTCCGACACAGTACACATAGCGTGTTGGTTGACCCTGATCAACGCCCTCTTCTTCAATATTCAGTGAAATTTCCAGGGCTGCTGCCTGGCCCGCTGAGTTATTCATTGAAAGTCCAACTGAAAATATTAATGAGAGACACAGAGTGCTGGAGTAACTCCGGCAGAGTCAGGCAGCATCTCTGGAGAAGAAGGAATAGGTGACACTTCGGGTCGAGACACTTCATCAGACACTGTTGGCCATGATCCGTGCACTGCGTAACCGGATCATGGCACATCATGAGGGTAAGGTAGGGAGAAATCTTCACGTCAAGCAAGTAAAAGCCCGACAGTTTATAACAACTTGGCATTTACATAGCTTCCTTCCTGTCGTAAAACAACAACAAAAACGCCTCATGGTGCCTCAACTAACCGAAGATCCGGTGAGGAGATATTAAAGCATTTGGCCAAAAGTTTGGCCGTGAATGTGGGACTAAGAGACCAACATTGAAAAGACGGCAAGACAAAGTGCTGGAGTGACTAACTCAGCGGGCCAGGCAGCAGCCCTGGAAAATATGGATAATAGGTACAAATGTAGGAGAGGTGTACTTACTGTGTGGGCAGACACTTTGGTAGTGATTGCCCACCAGTCTCAAAAGCCGCTGTGTCTCCCTGTCCCTGGGATAGCAGGGGGCGATCAATGTCATCCCGTCACCAATTCCTTCTCTCCAGAGATGCTGCCTGCCCGCTGAGTTAAAGCGTTCCCACGGTAGACTCACGAATCACTAAGGTAAACGCACGGGCCTCTACGTTATTACAACGAGTTTAAATGTTTCCATTTTTAACTTGAACAGTAAATTTGACTTGTGGAAAATATCAAACATGTTTGATTTTTTTCACGAGTTAACAAGTTTCATGGGTACCTGCCGTTAGCGCCACGAGTCGATAAGTTGCACGCGCGAGTTCCAACGTCCCCGCTACGTTGATTGTATGTGATTACCGCAAGTGAAAACTCAGGGTCCCTCGTGGGCCAACTCGCACCGTGAGACAGGGGTTTTAGTTAGCTCTCCCAGGATCTCATGTGACCAGTGTGGAGTCATGCATTTTGGCAGTAGTAATAAAGGCCTGAACTCTTTTCTAAATGGTGAAAGTATTCAGAAATCGGAGATGCATAAGGGCAGGAGTGCAGGTACAGGATTCCCAAAAAATTAATTTGCAAGTTGAATCAATAGTAAGGAACGCAAATGCAATTTATTTCAAGAGCACTAAAATATAAAGACAGGGATGGAATGCTGAGGCTTTAAACGGCACTGGTCAGACCACAGTATTGTGAGCAGTCTGGGCCTGTTATCTGAGGAAGGATGGCATTGGAGAAGGTCCAGAGGAGGTGTACGAGAATGATCACAGAATGATTGGGTTAACATATGACGAGCGTAGAGAGACAATACTCCAGGTGTGGTCTTTCCAAGGTCTTGTACAATTGGAACAATTGTAGCAAGACATCCTTGTCCCTGTACTCAAATCGTCATGCAATAATTCCCAGTGTGTCATTTCCCTTCTAAACTGCATGCTGCACTGCATGTTAGCTGTCACCGACTGGTGCAAGAGGACATCCGGCTCCCTCTTGCACATCAACTTTCTGCATTTCTGTTTTCCTACCAAAAGTAACATTTATCTAGTACAGGCAACAACACCTGCTGTACCACTTTTCAGGTAAAGAAAAAATTCCTTTATAGAATTCACTAAAAATATTTCTATTTCGTATCTGTCATGTATTTGCACACTCCCTCAACTTGTCTAAATCACTTTAATGTCTCTTTGTGCCCACCTCACAACTTTCTGTCCCACCCAGTTTTGCTCGGCTGTTTGGGAAAGTCCCGGTGTTCAGTTTAGCTACTGAATGCTGGGAGACAAACTACTCTTTTGTTAATGGAGTATTGCATTCCAACAAAACAGTTCATTTTGCGATTTTCTGGAACACAAATCCACAGCATCTGCTCATGTGGCAAGAAATGTGAGTTGACAAACAAATTCTGTTTATTTTTTCTTTCACATAAACTATATGAGAGTGAATTTCATACTGTATCTCAATTTTTTTGGTAGTGGTTTATGAATTCTGTAAAGGAAAATATTTGCTTGAACAGTGGTAAAGTGGGTGGTGCCTGCACTTCTGAAATTACACTTTAGTGGCCACAGAGACGGGTGGCTTCAGGAATGGGAACAAGGTCAGCAAGAATATGCCCTGTATTTAGGGAAGTGAGAATTGCAAATGTTACTTCAAAAATAATTTGAATACTGGTTCACGAATCATACAAAGTAAAGCTGTAAGCAATTAGGAAGGTGAGAGGTAGGTATGTTATAAGGGGTTTAAGTACAACAGTAAGGCTTGTTTAGGTTGTACTATGGTGATGCCTCATTTGAAATGTGTGTAAGATTTTAATCTCTATATTGGAAGCATATATTTGCCTTTATGCAAAAGGTTATGAATCTTTAGAATTCTGTAGATTTGAGGCTGTGACTTGTTGTTCATTCATGAAACTGATAGAATTTTGATCTATCGAGAATTTAGATTATTGGAAGATCTTGGGAGTGGGAAATATGGTTACTCTCTGGTAAACAGAATGATGCGTAGAATTCTGCTTATGCTTCTTATCTTACAATATTGAGCTGTGGCACGTGCGAAGGTCCTGTTTCATGGAATGAGGTAAACTTAGCTATGGTAAATTGGAGCAGGGGCGAAATATTTTAGGTAGAGTTCTGTTTTTTGCAAGTGGGTGCATTTGGGTTATTTTATGAAACACGGTTTAACATTGGTCAGCCTGCATGTGGATAGCAGGTACATTGATGCAGCAGTCATTTTCAGGATAAGAACAAAACAACCACTTCCCTGTTGTAGTGACATTCTGTTCACCATTGCTCTACTAGATTTGAAGAAGATGCCCCTTGGGAAGCTGAGTAAGCAGCAAATTGCCAAGGGCTTTGATGTACTAAATGAAATGGAAGAAGCCTTGAAGCGAGCCCGCAACACAAAACAGCTGGAAGAGTTGTCCTCAAAGTTCTACACTATTATTCCTCACAACTTTGGACGTAATCGACCTCCAGTGATTGATACTGCAGAAGTGCTTCAAGCCAAAAAGGACATGCTGCTGGTAAGTGTCATGAGAAATGAATTAAACTCTGCCTCACTTCAATTGGAACAGGTCTGGGTTAGAATTGGTCTGGGTATCAAGTAGAATAAAACTCCAATAATCCGGAATCTGATTGCACGGTAGTCCTGATGGCCTGGTATCTTTCTCACTAGTTAATCCAGAATTTGAGCTGGGGGCCTGCAATTTGGTTGGGGTTGGATCGCGGACATTGGGCCGGTCATGTGGCTGGAGCCAGGCTTGGGGTCCAAAACACTCCGTTTCATGGATATGGGTTGATTTATAGCTTGAGTACCTGCATATTTCTTGCTCCCTTTAACTCGTCAGGTTCATGGGAAAAAATATAATATTACTATGTAATCTATTAAAAAAAAAGAAAGATAAACATGTTTGCAAATTAATAGGTGTAACATCCAATTAGAACACCTGGTCGCCCTGCACTACCAAGGCCCTTGGGGTTCTGAATTACTGGAGTTTTTCTGTCCCTGCAAGGTACATCAGTGTGGTAATACTCTCAATTAGTTCAAAACAGAAAATGCTGGAAAAGTCAGCAGATCAGATAGCATCTGTTGAAAGAGATGCTGTTAATGTTTCAGATCAAAGACCAGGGCTCTCATTGAGTTGATTAATTGTGCAAGCCAAGGTTACTTGTCAGTAATTTAATGCTTATATTATATAAATCTTGCCCGCAAGCAATCCTCAAAATACTTAGATGTTGGCTCTGAAAATCCCAATAGTCAATCTCTAAGCAATGTCACACCTTGTTTTCTCAATTGTCATCAAACCACCTTTTCACCACATCACTCAATCATAACGTATATTCTCAATCTGTCCATTCAACTGTGCAGAGTGTAAAGTTACCCAGTAACTGCTCAAACAACAAGTGCAAATGCTAGCAAACAAAGAACTGAGGGTACAAAAAAAGACACAAAGTGCAAGAGTAACTCAGCGGGCCAGGTACCTCTCTAGAGAACATGCATAGGTAATGTTCCCCAACAAGGAATGTCACGTATCCATGTTTTACAGAGATGGTGCTTGATCCGTTGAGTTACTCCAGCACCTTTGGTCTCTTTAAGTGCAAATGTTTCCTGTCTCCACTGGTGCTGTCATAACAATTTAATGGTCACCAATCAATGAGGCAGGCATTCGGCAGTTAACCAGTTAATAAATAAATGATTTATAATAAATGAACGGTTCTTAACCCGTTAAAAATGGGTTAATGTTCTTAACCCGTTCGTGGTTAAGAACGGCCACGACAGCAATCGCAGCAGAACCAATCCTATGATGTCATTGTATGACTTTATCAATGTTTGATTTTCCAATATTACCAGGACACCACGTTAATCTGGAAATATATGGGCATTCCTTTGTTGTTGGGTCTAAATCCTGGGACTTCTATTGAATTGCACCCTTGGTGTACCTTCACCATTTGGTCTATAGCAGTTCGAATCGTGGCTCCTCACTGCTCAAGGACAGTTAGTGGTGGGCAATATTCTCTGGCCCTGCCAGTGAAGCCCAAGTCCTATAAATAAATAATTAAAGTCTGTGTTGGGTAATGACTGATGAGGAGAGTGATCCAAAGGTCAGCGACCGCAACAATACTCCAGATATTAACTGATACTAGTCATTTGAATGGGCTGAAAATTAAACATGTTATGAATCTGGAAGTCACAAGGTGGCGATAGGTAAGCTTTTTCATGGTAAATTCCCTGACTAATGCAGAATTATGTTGCAAAAATAGGAGAATCACGGGTCTGTCTTGGTCATTATTTGACCACAACAGTGACAGAAGATTTCACTGGACTTAGTTACTCTAAGTACAAACACCACCTATCTTCCCTATAAATTCCCTACATGAAGGATGAGCTCATAGAGCCCTAGTATGGTTGATCTCCACCATTAGTACAGCACAGTGGCGCAGCTGGTAGAGCCTTGGAAATAGTTTATCTTTTAGATATAATGACAGGTTCAGGGCGATAGAAAGCTGCATCACAGTGCCAGAGACCTGGGTTCAATTCCAACCTTGGGCGTTGTCTGTGTGGAATTTTCACATTCTCCCTGTGCCCTTGTTGGTTCTTCCTGTTGCTCCAGACTCCTCCCACATCACAAATACACCTGAGTTGGTAGACCAATTGGCCCTGGTGTGTAGGTGAAATCTGGGGGGAGTTGTTGAGAGTGTGGGATAAATATACGATTCATGCAATTGGATGGTGGGGTCAAGGAAAGAGCATTCATGTCGCGGCCCTGTTTCCAGCAACGTTTCCACCACAAAGCACAAGAAGTGCAAGACGCCATGGTATGCAGATAAGTGTGTTCAGCTCTGGCTAAACAATTTTTAATCTTGTCATGTGGACTCTATAAGCAGAATTGGATGATGGATTGCTGTTGCGGTTGTTGGACCAAATGGTCTACTTCTGTGCTATATCCCTCCAACTCTATGATGGTGGTGCCGTTTGTGATCTGTTAGGACTTGATCTATAGACCATGGCACGTTTAGTGGCCATTTGAGCACTAGTTGTTCCAACCACAGGCAGCACATGCGTCTAGAAATGGTGCGGAAGATGAGACAAATTGCAACAAGAATTTCAAAAGAATCATCAGCATCTACTAATTCGCAAACTTTTTATCAAATCATGCCAGGTGCTTGCAGATATCGAACTTGCACAGAGTCTCCAAGCAGAAAAGGAACAAAAGCCGAAGATGGAGGATGTCGAGGTGCCACATCCTCTGGATGAAGACTACAATCTATTGAAGTGTGACCTGTCACTTGTGCCATGCAACGCTGAAGAATTCAAGGTAAATCCGGGATGATGCCTTCCACTGAGTGAGCTGCCCTCCTGATCAATACTCATCCCATCCCTTCAAAACTCACCCATTCCCGTTCTCCTCTAAAAAAAAAATCATACCCACTGCTGTAAAAAGCACCTCACTGCCTCCCATCAAAGAATCAACCTTTCTCTTTCACAGCTCTCCACCAAAAAATCACCTCTCTCCAAAAATTACCCTCTACCCTTCCCTATCAAAAATAATCTCTTGCGCTTCCGTTTCAAAATCACGCTTCCTCTCCAAAAATCACAAACTACCCCTTCCCTCCCCTCCAAATGACACCCTCCTCAATTTCTCCAAAAAACACCCTTCCTTCCAAAGGTTACCCTCCCTCTTTCCTCTAAAAATCATTCTCCTCGTCTCTGAAAATCACTTCCCCCTTCTCTCCAAAAATCGTCCTCTCCTGTTTCTTAGATTAAATTAACCCCATCTCAAATTCCGCCAACACATTGCTCCAAATACAAATCACCTCCAAATATTCTTCCAACCCACACATGGGGAAGTTATCCTCAACACCAACACCTCCAACATGTTCAGAATCCTAGCTCACCCCAAAGAAAATATATTCAACATCCAGCAGCTGCCTCATGCCCATCTTCTCCAGAAGAGGCAACGTCAAATTACTCCCACCATCCCAAAACTCATGTGCAAACTCCAAATCTGTTTGGAGTGTGACTATTCGAACTGGAGGACGGCCTCCAGGCTCCACACAGCAATTAAATTCATGGGTAGTTTCTGTTATGAATTGACTGGAAATAATTGTGAGTTTTAATAAATATATGAGATTTGTATTTCGGCTTTGGAATTTAGCCAGCTCCTCCTAGCTCTGTTCCTCCAAGAACGAAGGATATTCAAATAACGTGGAATTAATTTCATGCAGGACTATAATACTGGTCACTGTAGAAATGAACAGAGGCTTTTTCCAGATAGTGGCACCATGGCAATCTTGCACGTGACTGATTCAATTGATTGCTTGGAAGAGGAAAGGTCTTTGATCCCAGCATTCCTGTTCTCTGAAATGACACAAAGTTCACCTGGGGCACTGATTGTCTGGGTCCAGAACTCGCCACCAACGTTGAGAATGGATCTTTATGTTGATCTCTGTTCCCTGCCTCAGAGGGCGGTGGGGGCAGGTTCTCTGGATGCTTTCATGAGAGAGCTAGATAGGGCTCTTAAAAATAGTGCAGGGGATATGGGGAGAAGGCAGGAACAAGGTACTGATTGGGGATGATCAGCCATGGTATTTACATCATTATCCCAGCTGTCCTTTATCAGCACACAATCCCTGGAGCCACCTTGTTGAAGGTGTGCCAATGCAGCGCTGATAAGGGAAGGGAATTGCTTTCATTGCCTTGTTGATAATTTCACCCCAAATCATTTCTGCTTATTTTTTGAAACCCATTTGGATTTTTATTTCCTTGCAGATGGTTAAGAAATATGTGGATGCAACTGGTTGCTCATATCGTTCCCTTAAAGTTGTCAATGTCTGGAAGTTGGACAGACAAGGAGAGGTGAGTCCATGAGCTAGCTAAGCCCCTCCTGAAGCCAGTGCTGCTACTTTCGCCATGACTTAAGATGTTTGTCCCTGTAGCTAAGATACAGTAAGGGCAATATGCAAAGTGGAGAACTTAATGAAAAAGCAGGGGGTGCTTTACATGTATCCAACCCCAGCTCTACATGTCCCGAACTATCTAGAAGATTCTTTGCTCATTATATGACCCATGCTTTGTCGTCCCTCCAAGTGTTGACACCAAGGCCAAGAGCAGAAAAAGTAGCAATCGCTGTTTAGCAACTCATGTGTGCGTACATGAGCGCGCGTGGGAAGTCTGAGCTGGGTCTGTGTGTCTGGGGATGGTCAAACCTGGCTTTGTGTGTCCATGGGGATGGTCAGAGCTCGGTCTGTGAGCACAGGGATGGTAGCTCAGTGTAGGAAAGCTCAGATTTTGATCTGGGTTCTGACGAGCTTGGAACTGGGTGTCAGTGGGCAGTGATGGATTTCCTTGCAGCAAACAGTAATTCACTCTGTTTCTGTGTTTATAGGCCGAACGTTTCAAGAAACACCAGGAGATTGAGAACCGTCGTCTCCTGTGGCACGGGACCAACATTGCCGTTGTTGCTGCAATTCTGAAAACTGGGCTGCGGATCATGCCACACTCAGGGGGCCGTGTTGGTCGTGGGATCTACTTTGCATCTGAAAACAACAAGTCGGCAGGATATGGTAACTACACTGTCAACACTGACCCACCACTCGGAACATGAATGAACAGAGGCTGGTGAAGCTTAGCAGTTCTTTGTGGCACTCACAGCACTCAGTGGGTGCTGTTGGAAGTACTGTCTTTTGGATGAGGTATTGAACAAAGCCTCAACCGTCCTCCCAGAGGACATAGAAGTTCCCCTGATGTTATTTGGAGCTCTCTCTGGTGCATTGGTCAAATTTATTCCTGCAACAATGCAGATGAACTCGTTCTTGACTTGCACATCGCTTTTCCTGACCCATAGCTGGAGCAATCTAGTGAGATTCAAAGAAACATGCTATGCTGACTATCCCTATTTGGTCCATTATCTTCCTCCTGCCCCTTATAAGAACAGCATCGCGCTGTGACAGCTTGTAATTGGACATGCTGACTCGAAGGATTGATTTTTCTCATGAACCTTTTTCATCATGTTAGGTTAGCTGTGTTTGGAGAATCTGCCTCGTGTTCCATACGTCTCATCACAACGCAATCACTAATTGGTATTACGAAGGCCATTCTACATTCTCCTGAATCATGGAGCTCAGATTTGGCCAAAATCCATCCACTGAAGCAAAATCAGTGATTTGAAAAGTTCTGGCTTCTTCTTTGTCAGTATTTACAAACCCAAGTACATCGTATAGTTTTTAACTAACTTGTCCCACTACCCATTCTGAACTGCACATTTCCAATCTCCATTTGTCTATTTTAGTCAGTCATACAGAATGGAAACAGGCCCTTCAGGCTAACTTGTCCATGTCACCCAAAATGCCCCATCTACACTAGTCCCATTTACCTGTGTTTGGCCAGTATCCCTCTGTACCTTTCCTATCCATGTACCAGTTCTTTTAAATGTTGTCACTATATCTGCCTCAACTACCTCTTCTGGCAGTTTGTTTTTATTACCAACCACCCTCTAAGTAAAAAAGTTGCCCGTTTTTCCTATTACATCTTTCCTCTCTCACCTTTAACCTATGCCATCTATTCCTTGATTAAGCCTACTTAAAACAACCTATGTATGCCAACCCTATCTATTCCCTTCGTTATTTTAGACACCTCTCTCAGATCACCCATCCTCCTGCGTCCCCAAGAATATAATCCTGGCCTGCCCAACCTCTCTCTATAGCTCAGGCCATTCCTATTGTCTTAAGTGTACGGTTATCCTCAACACTGTAGAAAACACGTCATCACTTCCTTTCAGTTTTCTGAGTTACATTAAATTATTATTACTTGATGAAAATTCACAATGTAGTTTGAAGATGTTGTTCCCTTTTACAGTTGGCTTCACATCCAAGAATGAAGGTGTAATGTTCCTGACGGAAGTGGCTTTGGGGAGAGAACACTCAATTTTTCATGATAATTGTCAACTGAGAAATGCTCCCAAAGGCTTTGACAGTGTTGTTGCCCGTGGTGAAACTGAACCAGGTAAGGACTGTCCATGCTTCATGAAGGCTGCCTCTCTCAGCATGACCACACATGCGCACACACACACTGACGTTTGCACTCAAGCACACACATACATGCAGGGACTTGCAAACTTAAGCGTACATATGTACATGCATGCACATGCAAATGCACATAGACACAGGTGTACGTTCACACACATACAGATACACGCACACATGCTGCACAGGTAGACGCATATTGGCACGTAGTCGTAAGGGCACACACCGGTATGCGTGCAGAGTTAAATGCCATAAACACAGACATTCACACGCAAGTGTTTACACATGCACATATGTACACGCGCACATGTACACATGGTACACGCATGTACAGGTGCGCAAATACATGAATATACAGGTATAGGGCACACAGATACACGTCACAGACATGGGTTCTGTGGAAGTAGAAGCATTGATGCGTCTTCTTGGCCATAGCATCAATGTGGTTGGACCAGGAAAAATTGTTGGTGATATTTATTCCTCGTAACTTGAAGCTCTTGGCAATCTCCACCTCAGCACCATTGATATGGACTGAACCATGTATTCCATCCCCCTTCCTGAAGTCGATGACCAGCTCCTTTGTTTTGCTGAGATTGAGTGAGAGGTTGTTCTCTTGACACCTCGTATCACATGGCTGATGATTGGTGTGCTGAAACACCAGCTAGAGGAGCCGCTTGTTCAGGACACGCCTGCAATATCAGAGCCGAGATATCATCTGGCCCCAGTGCCTTTGGATCAAATGGAGTGAATCGATCTGTTGACCATCTTCCCACACAGAGGTAAATACAAACTACTGGAGTAACTCAGACCCGAAACGTCACCTATTCCTTCTCTCCAGAGAGGCTGCCTGTCCTGCTGAGTTACTCCAGCAATTCGTGTCTACCTTTGATTTAAACTAGCATCTGCAGTTCTTTCCTGGACATTCCCACAAAGAGGTTTGAATGACCAGGTGGTTTGGAGTGGAAGGAGGAACAATGAAATGCATTCATCCATAATCACGCACAATGGCGCAGCCAGACGAGCTGTTGTTGCACAGCTCCAGCAACTTGGGTTCCACCCGCACCTTGGGTGCTGTCTATCTGGAGTTTGACTGCCTGTGACTGCATGGGTTTCCTCCCAGTGCTCTGGTTTCCTCCACATCCAAACGGCTCATGGTTGGAAGAAGGCTCTGGACCCGAAACATCACCAATCCATGTTTTTCAAATATGTAGCGTGACCTGAATTACTGCAGCTGGGAATGTGGGAATAATAAATGGGACAAGAGTAAATAGGTGGTTGATGGTTGGCATGGATTTGGTGGGCTGAGGGACCTGTTGCCCCACTGTGTTACTATATGGCTCTGTGACAAACACTAGCCATCTGGGAATGAGACATGGTGGATGGGGAGAGGGGGGATGTGATGGAAGTAAGACACTCTGGAAGCTAGCTGGTAGAAGGGAAGATATTTTATTGTTATTTTTATCTTGTTCTTTTCAGATCCCTCTAAGGACAAGGAATGTGTTATGGATGGGAAGAGGGTGATGGTGCCACAGGGCAAGCCCAAGAAGATGAAGCTGGATAAAAGCACCAACTTTAGCCAGAGCGAGTATGTGGTCTACCAGGAGAGCCAGGCATACCTCCGTTACTTGGTGCAGGTGACATACTGACAGCCCCTTGCCACTCCTGCACCTGGGAGACCCACAGACCTGTTGGCTTCCCAGAATTGCCTTAATTGAGGAAACAATAATGAGCTTGCTTTCTTTCCTCCTGCATTGGGCTAGTTGGGTTAGTCTTCCAGAACTGCTTTTGAACTTCATTCATTCAACCAGGGTTGTTGCTCAATATTACAGATACCAAGGTTGGAGTGAGTTCTGTCCAGGACACAAAAACACTAAAGCAAGTTCTACAACCTCTTTGCTGAGTGTAGGCTAGTTCAGCTGGGCTGTTCGGTGGCATCATTTGACCAAACAGCTCTGTTTCAATCCTCACAGGCAGATGTCAATGATGCAATGTTAGTTCTGGGTTAATGTCAGTCACTGACCACCCGGGGAGTTCCAGGACTGGGATATTTGGTCTTACTCAGCCAGGCTAGAGCTCTGACATTGGGCAGAACTGACCAAATCCCACATGAGGCTTCCTCATAGTAAATCTGTGAACTGACTGATTCTGCTCTCAGAACTTTCCCAAGGATACTTGTTGATTGGCACAGCCACTGGATACACTGAGCAACTCATTGAACCGATGGGGTAGAGCCTAACATTTCTTTGAGTAACTCAGTGAGGTGGGTTTAAATCACCAGGTCACACTACAGTCTTTACTTAAGGCCACTGAGTAGCTCCCTCAACTGCTAATCTTGGCACCTGTTGAACCTCAGAGTAACAGAGAATTAGCTTCCAAGCATCCACCAGGCCACACTCAGTTTGTAGGCGATCCTGGCACCAAGGTATCCCAGATGGGTTGGATTGGGTGATGCTCTTTCTAGCTGTCTCCAATCGCATCACTCTTTGCTTCCTGAGTTGCCTGTCATTAATTTAGGGACTTTTGTTGCCACACGAGGAACGTAAACAGTTCCATAGTCGGTGTATGATTTCCCCATCTGTGCACTAACTTCTCCTTGAATGCTTCAGTATTCATTCCCAGTATTTTCCCCGCAGTCTTTCTTGGCCGCTGGAAACGGCTGGCAGACTGAAACTGGGGCAGAAATGATGAGGTGGGAACTCCCAAGTTTCAGGCCCCAAACCTGTGGGTCTATGAGCAGATTGATGGGCTTTGATCCTGGCCACCCATCTACCCAGTGCATCGTCGATGGTCTTCCTCGGTACCTCACTCTTTCCTGAGACTAGCTTGCTGTTGTGACAAGCAGAAGTGGAGGCTGGTTGATTGATGGCCTTTGGACTGTGGTTGGCTGTGATGGAGGACCACAGTTGGTGGTTGTTGCACGATGTTACGACAAGAGGTTCAAACAGTAATTCCCGAGTTTGCCACAGTATCAAGGCCCAGCACTCAGCATAGGACAGCTCTCCAATTTCGAGTACATGGAGGTTATAAGTTTCCCTTGGCACCTGGAGGTGGTTGACCCCATTTTCAGGTGGGCCTGACTGTGAAAAGCAGCACTGCCTGTGGGTTTACTGGAGGCCAGAGCACGGTCGAGGCTCTGCTTTCTGTACTTCGACCTGTTGCTCTGTACAAGGTTTCCCATGTTAGTGGGTTGCACTGTGGTAGCTGGTACCTGTAACCTGTGTTAATCTGACCAGATGTCTTGGCATTATATTTGCACTATTAAAGCATTCTCTTGTTCCTGATGTCTTGGCATTGTATTTGGACTATTAAAGCATTCTCTTGTTCTAGTGTTGAACTGATTAAATTGTCTCCACTTGAAAATCATTTGACGGTCCATAGACCATGATAGACTATAGCTGTTTGTGATTAGTGTTATGCAGGGTGGTTCAAGAGCCTGATGGTTGATGGGAATAAGGTGTTCTCAAATCTAGAGGTTATGGTTCTCAGACACCTGTACCATCTCTCTGTAGTCCTGATTCGGACTGTTCTGTAATGCATGCAGTTCTCAAGCTGGGGAGTTTTAATTAATTTAATTGTGGGTGAAGACAACTTTAAAAAAATTTGAGGGGAGAATGAGAAACATTGCCTATCCATGTGACACCAGAAATGCCTGCTAAGTTAGTCCTGCACTTTGTGTTCTTTCTTGTAAACCAGCACCTGCAGTTCCTTTAATCTATGGGTTCATGCAGCCTTGATGTGGAGCACAGACCCGTGTCTCCAGGTGGGCAAAGCGGTGCGCGTTCCCGGCACACTGAACATCAGTGCCATGCCCCAGATTATCTCAAGGACCAAGAATGTTTAATTGTCATATGTATCGAATGGGAACAATGACATTTTTACTTGTAGCAGCACAACAGGTTTGTAAACACAGTACTCAATAAATAACAAAAAAATTAAAAAGTTCAATAAATAAACATTCAATATAAATAATGCAAATTAAAATAAAGCCTGAAGACCCTAGTGCAACCAAGACTGTTCGTAGTTTGGAGTTTAGTTGGAGTTTGTAGTGTTCAATAGGTTGTTGGGAAAAAGCAGTTCTGAAATCAGTGTTCAGACGTCTAGACCTTCCTCCTGATAGCAGGAGTGAAATGAGAATGTGACCAGGAGGGTGTGGGTTCTTGACGATGCTGGCTGTCTTTTTGAGACAGCCCTTCTATAGATCCCTTCAATTGTGGGGAGGTCTGTACCTGTGAATAACCTGGCAGTGTTCACCATTTTTATACTCCTTTGTTCCTGAGTGTTCGTGTTGCCGAACCAGGCCATGATGAAACCAGGCACGATGCAACCAATTGAGCCTCTTTCACTTGAGAAGACTGAGGGGTGACCTAGAAATAAGGGGTGGCCTTTAAAATAATTGAAAATTCTCAGAGTAGGTACAGAGAGAATACGAGAAATGCGTAGAAACGAGAGACGTCAACTTAAGATGAATATGTGAAACAGACATTTACAGGGAATGGCTGGAACAAATGCCACAGATGTTTTCAATAAGAAATTAGACAAGCATATGTGGAAGGAATAGAAAGTTCCACTGTTGGGTTTATATGAGGAAGGATATGAGGGTGCTGGAGAGGAGTTGGCATGGTCTGGTTGGGCCAAATGGCCCCTTCCTGTGCGGAATATCCTATGTCATACTAAGTCACCCACGAAAAGAAATACTGCTGGGTTCCTTCCCTCCTCTTCTTTCTCCAACCTGTAGACACTCTTCTTGGTGTACACAGCCTGAGGCAGGGAAAGACTGCCAAAATAGGCATTCCTTCTCCATCTTCAATTCTTATTTTAGTAACATTGAACGCTAGTATAAATGTGCCCTCACCTGTTGCAGTTCATAACAGTCGGACATCCTTTCACACTGAACAAGCAACTGACAAGGTAAAAGATTTATTATCATATGTATATTTCAAGTGATTATTTGCAAGCAATAAAGCAAGGTACAGACATGTAACAGGGACAGACTTTATCTTGGCATATGGTGTTTGCGGTCATGGATTACAGTGATGGGATACAGCCGTGGTCCTTCACTTGGGTTTTGCCTCGAGATGGCAAAAACTCCAGGAAAAACGCTAATAATCTACTGTGATATACTGAAATATAATGCAGAAAATGAACACAAACTCGAGATGCAATCCATTCAAGGGAGAGATTCCCGATAAGAAAGGTGATGGTCTCACATCCAGCGTCGCGTCCCGGTCTTGGAGTTGAAGAGGTAATGTCTTCCAGTGTCTGGGAAGGGAAATGTTTCATTCAGCTATATGTAAACAAATTAATAGATCGTCGTATATACTAATATCGAATTATAGTTGGCTTAAACTGCCTGTAGAGAATAGAGAATTCTCTGGGCCTGCCATTTGTTAATGGCATTTGCCTTGGACCGTTAGTTGTTGGTTCATGTAAAATCTGTTGCCCTCCACACAACAACAGAGCTGTCCTTTTGTTCTCTCCTCCTCCTTCCCCTCTATTAGTCACAGAGAGGTACAGCAGGGAAACTCTGGCCCAATTCATCCATGCTGACTTCGGCCCAACTCATCCATGCTGACCAAGATGGCCGTGCTAATAAGTGAGTTCTGTATTCCGACTGCTGTGCTGCCACATGAATACAGACCGGTCTATATACGTGAATAAGCAGGTCTGTATACGTGCAGTAGCACAGTTGCTGAGAATGTTTATCGCGAGTGACCTTTGACAAATCCCATGATTCCTTGCTTTTCGGAATACCAAATTGGCTTATTTGTCCCATTTACCTATGTTTGGCTCGTATCCCTCTAAATCTTTTCTATCCATGTAGCTATCCATGTGTCTTTTGTGCCGTTTTAGTACCTGCCTCAATTACTTCCTCTGACAGCTCCTCTAGCAACTCTTTCCATATACCCAACACCCTCTTCTCTACATCTTCATGAACAATGACATCTCTCATACCTTCCACTGTAGATATCATATGTTAACCTGAGCAGTTGGCTACATTCTCCCTCTCCCCCTTCACCTACACTACATCCTTTCCCACTCACAACTATTCATTGGGTCTATGTACTGCCAGTACCCAGATCCCCATTACTCTAAAAAAAATATTGCAGACCATCTCCTGCTGTACTGTACTGCTGATACTTCCCTCCAAGCTAACAGAGTCAGCACCTCCCAACTGATATCCCTTGTACCGTTTCCAATTTGCCAGCATTTCATGCACATTTCATCCTCTCCAACACTCAGCAATTACATAAACATCACACCACTTCATTCCCTTCTCACACACACACACACACCACAAGAATGTTAATTCAGCACATCTCCACAATGTATCCTCATGTATGATCCATCCAATTCCCCACGCCTCAATAGATAAGCACTCATTGTTGCTCTAGCTCCTTTGTAGGAGTCAACTTTCTGAATTTCTAAACAGTAACGCATCTATCCAGAGAATGCAATAGAGGCAAGACAACACTTACTTGAATCGACTGCTCGACCATCAAATTGCTGTGGAAACAAAGCACAATCAAATAATTGATGAGTTGTCCCTGCTGCTCCCACTTACCACTTTACTTCACACCATCAGCTCAGTTATTAAGACCCTAGGAACAACAGTGCCCTAAATGTCACGGGATCGGCAGGGAATTGCAATCACCCTGGATTGGATTGGATTTATTTTCACCTTGCGCAGTAGGACACCACAATTCACTAATGTTACTATAAAAGTTAAAGGGCAAGAGCAAGAGTAATACTGAACCACAGGCAGAAAAAAAAGAAGGCTCGACATTGCAGATCTTGGATGCTGAGACAGAGACAAATATTCCAGAAAGAAACTGAAAGAGAGGCACCAACACACACACACACACACACACACACACACACACACACACACACACACAGAGATGTACAGTATATCCATGCACCCAAAGTGAACACAGGAACACACCCACAAGAAACATACAGGAGCAGGCACATTCCCATTCCATGTTCAGGGTGAGACCAGAGAAGGGAATGTGATAACCAAGAGGTGTGAGGAAGGAGAGACACAGCTGCCAACTGAGAGCTTTGCCTCTTCCATGATCAGCAGGAATGCAGTTAATCCCACTTCATTCTTGGGGATTTCTGAGTTTGACACTATTAGTTTTGACATACTCAGTATACATACTCTCACACACAGAAGCTTTCTCAGATATACAGTCACATCCTTCCCTGTCACTATTATAAGCATAAACAAGTACTCTTACATAGAGGCATGCATATATTAGAGTGGATTGAGGAACTGCAGATGCTGGAATGTTGAACAAAACACAAATTGCTGTAGTTACTCAGTGGGTCAGGCAGTGTCTCTTCAGTCTGAGGAAGAGCCCAACTCAAAACGTGGCCTATCCATGCCCTCCAGAGCTGCTGCCGCGGAGTTATGGGCCTGTCCCACTTAGGTGACTTTTTAAGTGACTGCAAGAGTATGGTCGCCACATGTTCGCGAGTGGTTGCTGGGAAGTCGCCTTCATGGTCGTGAGGAGTTCCCACATTCTAGGAACTAGTTGCGGCTTCACTATGGTTGCCGAGAATTTTTCAACATGATGAAAAATTAGCGGAGACTGGAATGAAGCTGCCATGGATACTAGCGAGAATTCTCGAGCCGTAGGTGGGTCGCAAGGAGGTCATAGTGGGTTGCCAGGAGGTCGAAGGTTCTCTTAGGTTCTCGCAGGCTGTAGCCGATGCTGACCGGTGAATTTCATTGGCTGATTGGGGAAAAGAAACGTACACAGTCGTTTTCAGAACCAAGGATAACCGACCGGTAATGTTATATGTCTGCCGAACTTCACAGCCGTGTATCTCTGGCTTCTTAAATGTTGTCTGGATTCTTAACAGTTGTCTCCACTCCTTCTCCCTCCTTCACCCCCCCCCCCCCCCCCCCAATTCCTTCCTCTTTTAAAGGACTTGCCGTACACTGTGCTAGCCGTCTTAATTACAGCGCCAACCTTCCTGTTCATCGCGGTGTGTGTCTGTATCACCTTGGCTTTGTACCGTGTGAATTTCAGACAGTGCTCCCCCCGTTTGCTCTGGCCCCCGCCTTTGTGATGGGTTTGTGTGTGTGTTCCACTCTAACAGTCACCATTCCAGTTGCCGGTTTTTCAAACGACTGCTGGCAACTTGACAGTCACTGGCAGACGCCTGAAAAATCACCTAAGTGGGACAGGCCGATTACTCCGGCATTTTGTGTTTTGCGCATATATTCTTATATGCTTACATTCATAGATTCACTATTCTCACACACACACATGTTCACACACATAATTACAGAATCTCACACACCATCTGTCTCTCAACAACCCGTACATACACACACTCGGATAACGTCACTTTTTCTCTTGAACTCATTTCACAGTCGTATGCGCATTTCAAATTCTCTTATATACAGTTGCATTATCATGCAAACTTGCACTCAGTCACAGATACATAAACACTTGTATTTTCACATACAGTTTCACACCTGCACACAAGGTTTCACACAACCATAATGGAAAATCATGGATACCTTCGGTCTCCCTTACATATAAACACACTCATCAGCACAGACACATACTCACAGACACTCTTGTAGACACATTGACATACACACTCTCATAAACACATTGCCACACAATCCAACAGTCACTCTCATCGACTCACGCCCACATCTCAGGCACTCCCACACACAGACACTTTCATACACTCACAAAAACTCCCACACACACTCACAGACATTTACACGCGCACACACACTCACAGACATACACACACACGCTTGCGCACACACACATTTAGACATTAACACGCACGTTACTCCCTTCAGATTTCCTTTGCCCCCCTACTCACCAGGCTGAGTGGGCTTTTTGTCACAATCTCCTTGCTCTTGGTGTCCCCGTTTCCACTCCCCTTCTGTGCTGCAGCATCAGGCAGTGAACTGCATTAAGAAAGGAAGCAGGGTCGGCTACAGAGCGAAAAGGTATGTGTGCATCCACTTCCCGCCTTGGTGATTTAAATTCTTCACATAGTGGCAAGAACTGTGCATGTCCCAGATTGGGGTGTGAGTTTGTACCGAGTTTGTGAATTCAGATGTTTGAAACAAATAAGATTAGCTGACCACTTTTTTATTTGTTCTACACATTCATCCCATTTCCTCCTGGCCAATCCCATTGGAATAAAAGTCTCATCATAGTCACATAATCACACTTCCCAATTCACAACTGTCCACCCCTGTACACTTCTGTACTTTAGTTCTTAATGATGTGTCAATCACTGCTTCCAAATGTAACTAAGTGAAATCTTTCATCCCCTTCACATTGGCTGAGATGAGAATCATGCTGTCTTCTGTGATCCTTGATCCCAGGGATGTGGACTGAGCTAGCCATTCATTGTCAGGACCAGCTAGACCACATTACGCTTGCAAAAGTTATTGACTATTTTAGATAATCAGGGAGTACAAAACTCACCTTCGTGCTCTCCACAAACTATCATAAAGTTTTCCACCATGCCATCTCTTCCGCAATCAGCGATAAATCTGAATGCTCAAGAGTTTCCTCTCCCAGCAGACTGGTCCAGATGTCCTCTAGTTTTTCCCTGGATCAGGCTTCTTGTCTATTGCCTTTCCTCATTCCCTCTCTGAGATCATAATCATCTACCAAAAATTATTCCAATGGCATCTCCCAAACCAACAACCTCTGCAGCCAAGAAGGACATGGCCAACGGGCATATTGGGCCACCACTGCTTGTAGCCTCCTCTCCCAGTCACACACCATCCTGACTTGGAAATATGGCACTAGACTTTCCTCGTCGCCAGGTCTAAATCGAGGAAGTCCTACCTAAACAGCCCTGTGGGAATACCTTCACCAGATGGACTGCAGCAGTGCAAGATGGCTGCTTATTGCTGCCATCATGACTTTGTCTAATGCCCAGCTCCTAAAAAATAAATATACTGAGTTCTATGGATGTGGGTCACCTTGAATTCCAAAGATACAAAATTCCATGGACATGGTAAACACTGATTGCTGTGGAGACGGGGTAATCTACTGAGTCACACAAGGAAGTGAGACTAGCAGGAGGTAGAGGTGAAGTGTTGAACATTTTAAACAATAGACAATAGGTACGGGAGTAGGCCATTCGGCTCCTCGAGCCAGCACCGCCATTCAATGTAATCATGGGTGATCATCCCCAATCAGTACCCCATTCCTGCCTTCTCCCCATATCCCCTGACTCCACTTTTAAGACAGCATAACTTGTATTTACCGACACTCAATACCCCATGGACGTGGTCTGGTCCCTTACCTGTCCTGCAGCAGTTGCTGGGATACCTCACCCTGCGGGAAGATCTGTTTATACCAGGAAGTCCTGCAAAGAGCATATTGCACAGCTGAAACTATTATAGGATGTAGAAGGCAAAACTACAATATATTCAGTATGTCCTTCATTGCAACATATACAAACTGTAGTATTCTTGGTGTCTCCTAATAAATTATATCCCAATTACTACACAAGGGACGAGACTTGCTACCTGCGACCAAATTTGCGGAGGGTTGGAGCATATAACCCATGCTCGCACCATATAGCAGTGCCGTGCAGTACTGCAGGGGAGCTGCACGTGCAGAGTATAACACTAACCATATAACAATTACAGCACGGAAACAGGCCTTCTCGGCCCTTCCAGTCCGTGCCGACCATCTACCTGCACTCAGACCATACCCCTCCATTCCCTTCCCGTCCATATACCTATCCACTTTACTTTTAAATGTTAAAATCGATCCTGCCTCCACCACTTCTGCTGGAAGATCATTCCACACAGCCACCACTCTCTGAGTAAAGTTCCCCCTCATGTTACCCCTAAACTTCTGTCCCTTAATTCTCATGTCATGCCCTCTTGTTTGAATCTTCCCTACCCTCAATGGGAAAAGCTTATCCACGTCAACTCTGTCTATCCCTTTCATCATTTTAAAGACCTCAATCAAGTCCCCCCTTAACCTTCTGCGCTCCAAAGAATAAAGACCTAACATGTTCATCCTTTCTCTGTAACTTAGTTGCTGGAACCCAGGCAACATTCTAGTAAATCTCCTCTGTACTCTCTCTATTTTGTTGACATCCTTACTATAATTAGGCGACCAAAATTGTACACCACTGAGGTGTGCATTGCAGCTTCACTACACTTTCTGAGCGGCATTACTAATGGAGCACATGTAGAGAGTGCAGTCCTCAGGTAGCACTGAAGGAGTTACAAAGATGCCTCTGAGGGAGTGCCAATCGCTCAGATAGACAGCACCGAGGACCTGTTCCTTTGTCATGGCTGCAGTATTGACTGAGTTTTGCACTGTTGGAGGAGATACATTGTGAACATTCTGCATAGTTAGTGGTTATGCACATCAGTTGAGTGCTTACAAATGTCTTTCTGTGGATTTAGATTCATGCTAAAGACAGGATGCATCATTTTAAAGAGAGTGGGGAACCTATCCTTTGTAACCCTTTAAGATTTGTAGTTTGTTTGTGAGATCTTCCTTTATGTAAATCAACTATGGAGCACATTGTTGTGCCTTGCCAATCCGCACACCATCCACCCGCCCCAACCCGAGTGAGTGAGGGTGCCTGACCTGGCAAGACATCTCCACAGCAGTGTTGTGAGAGCCACAGCAGCCAACGCTGCCACCACTGTCAGGAGGACCACGAACCAGGATTCCGGCTTCCAGTACTTTTCCAACACGGTCACCATTTTGTGAACGGGCGTTCTTGTCTGTGGGGGCAGAGATAAATGAGACAGCTCCTGTTCGCCACCCTCAACACTGGCAAGATAAGCCCCTCTCTCTTTGTCTGGTGTCTCCTCCCCAGCTCATACCCAAAGCTGGGAGTGCTGTGGTCCATAGGTCCTGTCACACACTCCTTCCCAATATTCACACTGGTCATCGTGCCATTTCGGCTTACTCTGTCCATATCTTCACTAAGTGCCCTCTAATGTAAGGTACCTCTGCAACGAGCCAAAACACAGCCTCTCATACGTACTGTTGGTAGTGTGTTGGTGGTTGTCACTGTAGTTATCCATGGAATAACGTGGACAATGATGATTGCTGTGGTAGTGAGCTGAAGCTGTGAATCAGTATCAACGACATCAGAGACCTGAATTAGGAGTTCAAAGGTCGTTGGGTCATAGATCCCATCCATATTGTATGAGAAGGCATTCCTGGAGAACAGAGAACTCCCACGAGAAGTGAAGCGGCTGTTTATATTCCCTGGTGGAACAAATAGGTGGAGGAAATTTAGTAGGGAGATAAGGAAGGAAGGACATCGCACCCTGCCAGTGGACAGGGTAAAGCCACTGCCCACATATGGTGAGGGGAGAGAGCCCAAAACACAGTTGATGGCTTCCCCATATCAAGTCTATAGGCCGAGCAAGAAGCATCCCAGGGCAGGGCTTTGGTTCCTGTATGATCAGGAGACAGTCAGAAATGAATCTTCTCCAGAAGCCTGATTCCACACTACCAGGATCAGTAATAGCTGATTTCCGACAACCATCATGTTCTTGAACCGACCTGCACAACCCTAATACTACCTCAGCAATGGAACACTGCAGTCCAACTCTTGCACCACCAGGGACTTGTTTTCTAATTCTGTAATTGATCATAGGTCAGCATTTGCACTTTCCCCTGTAGGATCCTTTATATCATGCCTGAAGAAACTTTCCTGAACACATTTGACCCACATCCATTGATAATCTCACACATCCTATGGGAGCAGCATACACTACTCTAACTGTCATCCGAACTGCTGTAAGACTGAAGAGGAAGTGGTGAAACAAAACCTTATCTTACCTTCTACCTCTGTGCAGCCTTGTCGCTGAATCCTCTTGAGCCAAAGCCACAGCACTTACCCTCAAAAAACAGCACTTGCACCCCCAAACAGCCTCTCCCAATAATGAGCGCCCTACAAGTGCTTACCTTCCTTTTGTACACCACTAGCAGCAGTTAATCCTGACAGCTGTTCTTTAAATCTCCCACCCTGCACCTCCTCTCAGCATAGGTAGGGTAGAGAGTATGCAACTTATTTCCATGATAGGGAGTGTCTAAAACAAAAGGGGATGTGTTTAAGGTGAGAGAAAGGAGATCTAGAGGGGATCTGAGGGGGAATTATTTCCACACAGAGGGTGGTTGTAAATCAGGGATGCTCGCCTGAAAGGATGGTGGAGGTGCTTTCACAACATTTAAGCAATTAGACATCACTTGAATCACCAAGGCATAAAAGGCTACAAAACCAAATGCGATCAATTTAATCAGTATAAATAAGCACAATGGGTGGCATGAACATAGTAGGCAAATGGCCTGTATATAGAATATTCAACACCACAGCACAGGAACCAGCCCTTTAGCCCATAATGTCTGCACTGATCCTGATGCCAATTTAACCTGCTCATCTAACTGCATTTGATTTATATCGCTCCATTTCCTGCCAGTTCATGTAGCTGTCGAAATGGTTCTTCAAAGTTGCCGTCATAGTTATTTCCACCACATTCCCTGGCAGTGTGATCCAGGCATCTGCCGCTCTTTGTATAAAAACCTACCTCATAAAACTTCAAACTTTCTCCCTCTAACCTTAAGCCTCAGCTACATTTCCACCCTGGGATAAAGGCTATCACTCTACCCTGACTATTTATGCCCCTCATAATTTTATAAAATTCTATCAGTTCAACCTTTTGTCTCTGACTATCCAAGTTTGTCTAACATCTCCTTATAGCTAATACCCTCTAACCCAGGCAACATCCTGGTGAATCTCTTCTGCGCCCTTTCCAAAGTCTCCACATCTTTCCTGTAATGGGGCGACCAGAACTGCACACAATAAGGCAAATGTGGCCTAACCAAATTTACACAATCTGCACCATTATTTCCCAAACTCTATACTCAACACACTGACCGATGAAGGCAAGTATGCCAAACACCTCCTTTACCATCCTATCTACCTACTTGTATTACTACTTTCAAGGGGCTATCAACTTGCGCCCAAGGCGTGTGTCTGCCTTTTACAACTATGTGACAATGGCGCTGGGAAAAAAAAGCACAATATTATCTGCAACTTGTAGTCCTGTTCTTGCAAAGTCTTAGTTTGAACAAATCTTACCACCAACTATTCTGTAAGTGAGTTGTTCAGAATCCCTGTCAGTGCAGAATAATGTGCTGATGGGGATGTTGTCTGCACGTGTGGAATAGATGGTCTCCTTGTAGTAGGGAGGGTCGCAGATAGGAGGTATGTCGTTCACATTCTGTAAGTAAAGAGTGCACCCTTCAGAACTCAGCTGCCACTCTTGTATGGTATCCCCAGGATAACTGGAAGAACCTGGCACTCCCTGTGGACAAGCACACATGAGAATGGCACTGGGATAACATGGTCTTGGCATGATTCAAATGCCATGTTGGACCACATCCAGGGCATGAGTGGGTTCAGTATTGACACCCCGCCACCTACCCACCCCCCCCCCCCCCCCCAGATCTTCATCGCTGTCAAGCAACTCATAACTAGAATATCAGGATCTTGCTTGAGGAGTTTGCAAAAAACTAATGCTCAGGGAACTGCATTACAATAGGTGGGAACTCTGTTTCTCCTGCTCTTCATCATGCTGAGACCACACATGGAAGCAGAATTGAAGAACCAGAGTTAATCATCCAGTTAGGGCATAGTTAATCTGCACCCATTCCCTTTCCCTGCCTTTGGTTCACCCCAAATGACATCCGTTCCCAACACAAAGATATCATCCATAGACTTGAAGACTTTAGTCAGTCGTTAGCAGATTTGGATGTTTCTTAGGGACAGAGATAAAATGATTTCCAATTTCATCCTACACAGTCTAATTTCTATGTTTCAAACATGTTTGTTAATTGTCATGGGGGGGGGGGAATACTTATATGCAAATACTGTAATCTTTGGAACCACCTCAATAAAGACCCTTTCACACTTACAGGAACAGCAATGTGGGATATGGAGCTTGCTCTGATCTATCCTGTGGGATACGGTAACTGATTGATCTCATTGCCAGGCTAAACCAAGTTTCCATGGGAATACACAGGATGGAAAGGAGCTCCCCAGCACCTGGAGTGGTTGGGATTGTCTGTGGGTCTGGGATTGCCTGTATTCCTCTCTGTCCCTATGTGTCTCTCGCCCTCGCTCTCTGTCCCTCTGTGTCCTCATGCTCATGCTCTCTGTTCGTCAGTCCCTCCATTTCTCTTTTCTATCCCTGTTCTTGTCCCTCCATGTCCCTGTCTCTGTTGTACGGTCCCTCTATGACCCAACTCTCTGTCTCTGTGCCTATGTTCTCTGCCACTTTGCATCTTATTCTCTGACTCTTTGTTCCTGCATGTCCCTGGTCTGTCTCCCCGTGCCACTGTTTTCTGTCCCAGCTGTGCCCCTGTTGTCTGTCCCTCTCTGTCTCTGCTCTCTGTCCTCTGTAAAACTCAAGCCCCTGTCCCACTTACGTGTCCTTGGCACGCAAATTACGCAACCACGTTGTCGCGTTGAGGCGCACGGGCATCGTGTGGCCACGCGGGGCCGATCCCACTGAGAAGCGCGGAGGGGTATGGAGTTGTGCGTGATATCATGCAGCGTTCCCAAATTTTGTAGCGAACAAAATCTTCGCTCGCCAACGGCCTGTCACGTAATTGACGGGCAAAGTGAGACAGACCCAAGACCCTGGCGCAACGCAACGTCTCGCGTCCAACAGCAGCAGAAGCAGGCAAACGATCGCCGAGCTGGGCCTGGGGCTCACAGACGTTGCGGTCTGGATCCGCCCCCACTTCTACTCCCAGCACGGGGCCAAGAAAATTGAAGATAGACACAAAATGCAGGAGTAACTCAGCGGGACCGGCAGCATCTCTGGAAAGAAGGAATGGATGACGTTTCCAGGTCAAGAGCCGTCTTTCAGTCTGAAGAATCATCACCCATTGCTTCTCTCCAGAGATGCTGCCGGTCCCGCTGAGTTACTCAAGGATTTTGTGTCCATCTTCAAATGACGTCACACGCTTCAGACGGCTGTGTGGGCACATGAAATTGTGCGCGACCTTCACGGTATCGTCAAGCGCATCAACACTACCACGAGGTCTCATAATTAGCTTGCCAAGGACACGCAAGTGGGACAGGGGCTTCATTTCCTTGCACTTTCTCGGTCCTCTCTTATACCTTGACATTGACGATGTACTGCGCATAGCTTGTCCTCTGTTGGAAACTGTCAAAAACCACATCATAATTCATGTCCACAGCCTGGATCGTAAGTGAATAGGTGTCAACCCTTTCAAAATCAAGTGGCACCAATGTGTTGATTTCACCTGGGGATATAATGATAAATAATGATCAGGAGATGGTTGGAGTTGAGGATTATACAGTATTACAATCAGGCCTGGAAAATATAAATCAGAAACATTTTCCAGAAATGTAAATAAGAAACATGGGACAGAGGTCAGCCAATATTCAACAACTCTGAAATAAAAAAAATGGAAACACTCAACTGGCCAGACAGCATCTGTGGAGGAGAAGCACAGTTTGTTTGATCTTCCCACAATCTGAGGGTGGGTCGCTGACACAAAATGTGAACTGATGTCTCTTTTCACAGATACTGCCTGACCAGCCGAGTTCTTCCAGCATTTGCTTTTTTTTTGTTTAGATTTCAGCAACTGCAGTCTTATTTGTTATTCAATGAAACAGAGTTATCTGTGGCCATTGACTGTTTCTCTCTTCATAAATGTTGCCGGACCTCCTGAGTGTTTCTAGCATTTTCTAATTTTATTACAGATTTCCAGTGTCTTCTGTTATTTGAACTTTCTTTCTGAGGCGCTGAGCTGCTCCCAGTTAGATCATGGGCTTCAATAACATTTCCTGTCACTAATTCCACCCTTCGGATAAGGCTTTACCTCAAAAGCTCAATGGATCCCCGGTTCCAGATTTCATCACTCTGTATGTGGAGACAGAACTATGGATTTCAATACCGCATGGTCTTACGTCAGGAAGTGTTTGTGATGCAAAACCACTCAAGTTTCTCACCTTCCCACAGGTCAGGCCCACTCTGTCGGAAGTTGTGCCATACAGGGTTAAGTCAGGGGATGGACATGAAACTTGTTTACGCTCTGAGAGTCAAAATCATTCTGAAATAGAGCATGAATGAAGATACATAGATATTGTGGTGATGGGAAGAGGTTTCTCAGCAAAGGGGAAATAACAATACCAACACAGGGAAAGAATTATAAGGGGAAGTTTGGGAAACTAGAACTGTATATTAATTTCTGAGATGTTTTAAGAGATTCAGCAGACTTGAACAGATTTCTAAAGATATACTGTAGACCTGACATGTCACCTATCCATGTTCTCCCGGGATGCTGCCTGACCCATTGAGTTATTCCAGCACTTTGTATCATTTTTTGTAAACCAACCTCAGCAGTTCCTTGTAGAAAGTATCTTGATTAGTTGCATAGTACAGCAATACCTATGCACTGGATCGCAATAGGCTACAGAGAATGGTGGACTCAGCCCGATCCTTCATAGGCACAGGTCTCTCTACCACAAGAAGATGCCTCAAGAAGATCATGCCCTCTTAGAAACATAGAAAGATAGAAATTAGGTGCAGGAGTAGGCCATTCGGCCCTTCGAGCCTGCACCGCCATTCAATATGATCATGGCTGATCATCCAACTCAGTATCCTGTACCTGCCGTCTCTCCATACCCCCTGATCCCTTTAGCCACAAGGACCACATCTAACTCCCTCTTAAATATAGCCAATGAACTGGCCTCAACTACCCTCTGTGGCAGAGAGTTCCAGAGACCCACCACTCTCTGTGTGAAAATATTTCTTCTCATCTCGGTCCTAAAGGATTTCCCCCTTATCCTTAAGCTGTGACCCCCTGTCCTGGACCTCCCCAACATCGGGAACAATCTTCCTGCATCTAGCCTGTCCAACCCCTTAAGAATCTTGTAAGTTTCTATAAGATCCCCTCTCAATCTCCTAAATTCTAGAGAGTATAAACCGAGTCTATGCAGTCTTTGTTCATAAGACAGCCCTGACATCCCAGGAATCAGTCTGGTGAACCTTCGCTGCACTCCCTCTATGGCAATAATGTCCTTCCTCAGATTTGGAGACCAGAACTGTACGCAATACTCCAGGTGTGGCCTCACCAAGACCCTATACAACTGAAGTAGAACCTCCCTGCTCCTATACTCAAATCCTTTTGCTATGAAAGTTAACATACCATTGGCTTTCTTCACTGCCTGCTGTACCTGCATGCCTACTTTCAATGACTGGTGTACCATAACACCCAGGTCGCGCTGCATCTCCCCTTTTCCTAATCGGCCTCCATTTAGATAATAGTCTGTTTTCCTATTTTTGCCACCAAAGTGGATAACCTCACATTTATCCACATTAAACTGCATCTGCTAAACATTTGCCCACTCACCCAGCCTATCCAAGTCACCTTGCAGTCTCCTAGCATCCTCCTCACAGCTAACACTGCCTCCCAGCTTAGTGTCATCCGCAAACTTAGATATATTGCCTTCAATTCCCTCATCCAGATCATTTATGTATATTGTAAATAGCTGGGGTCCCAGCACTGAGCCTTGCGGTACCCCACTAGTCACTGCCTGCCATTGTGAAAACGACCCGTTTACTCCTACTCTTTGCTTCCTGTTTGCCAGCCAGTTCTCTATCCACATCAATACTGAACCCCCAATGCCGTATGCTTTAAGTTTATGTACTAATCTCTTATGTGGGACCTTGTCGAAAGCCTTCTGGAAGTCCAGATACACCACATCCACTGGTTCTCCCCCATCCACGCTACTAGTTACATCCTCGAAAAATTCCTCTTCTCGCTGACGCATTAGGCAGGAAGTACAGAAGCCCCAAATCACACATCACCAGATCAGGAACAGTTACTTTGCTACAACCCTCAATTTCTTGAATTGTCCTCCGCAGCCCTAATCCTACCTCGGCAATAGAAGACTAAGGACCACCTCTTGTATTACCATGGGCTTGTTTTCTACGTGTTTTGCATTAATGTCTTAATTCATTTTATAATCTCGCAGAATTTATGTGTAATTTATATGTAATTTATATGTTTTGATATGGTGTCTATGTGTCTGTCATGCTGCTGCAAGCAATATTTTCATTGTACCTGTACCTCACCATACTTGTACATATGACATTAAACTTGAATTCACATGACTTGACCAGCTGAAACTGGGGGCTGCAAATTTCCACTCATTGTATGAGTTCTGCTACACGCGTGATAATAGCTCTGTGGTAGAAGGCGTGGGTACAAGCCCAACCCTGGAACATGAGCACGGCAGAAAAGAAAACATTGGAAAGACTCAGCAGGTCACTCAGCAACTGCAGAGGAAGAAAACAGTTCCGGTCGGTGACTTTCCATCAGAATCGTTGCTCAGATATTGAACTCGGAACCCATACTGAAACTTCAGTGATTGTCAGGGATGTATCTACAGCTGCTCAAGCCCGTGACATTATTTTACCCAAATCCTGGCCAGTAGTGATTGCGCAACCAACTTGATTTAAGTGGCGGCACGGTGGTGTAGCAGTAGAGCTACTGCCTTACGGAGCCAGAGACCCGGGTAAACCTGACTACAGGTGCTTGGCTGTACGGAGTTTGTACATCTCCCCGTGACCAGCATGGGCTTTCTCCGAGATCTTCAATTTACTCCCACACTCTAAAGATGTAAAGGTTTGTAAGTTAATTGGCCTGGTATGAATGTTAAATTGTTCCTAGTGTATGTAGGCTAGTGTTAATGTGTGGGGATCGCTTGTTGGTTCGGACTCAGTGGGCTGAAGGGCCTGTTTCCGTGCTGTATCTCTAAACTAAGCTAAACTAAACTAAATTAAACTAAATAGGTTGCCAGACCTTTTATTGTTTTTGTTGCACAAGACTTTTCCATGTACACATTTTCTGCCATTGTTTCCTTCATAACAAAAGTTCCTGCTCCACAAAGGGAGCTAGGACATTAGTTCTGAAGTTCTCTGCATTATCCTCAGGGCATGATGTGAACTGGTGAGAAGGGTGGACTTGGTTGTATGTATCATGTGGTCCTGAGGTACAGTGTTTACCCATCTTCTCCCACAGTGAGCTGACGCATCAACTACTCCTTGAATCACATCTCTAGGAAGACCACTAACCGGTGAAGGGATGTATGTAGAAGGTGGGCGGATCATGGCCCACAATGGTGAACCGCAAGTCGTTGTAGACCCAGTCAGCATCTGTAGCATTCACGACACCAACCCGGGTGTTCACCGCGCTGTTTTCAGAAACCGAAAACACTCTGGTACCATGAAAGATAGGAGGAAACTCGTTGACCTGAGTGACTGTCACCAACACCGAGACCGTGGCTGAAAGAGAAAGTTTTGATGTTAGTATTGGTTTATTATTGTTACATATACTGAGGTGCAATTAAAATAGGGTTTTTTTGCATGCTATCTGTGCAAATCTCACATACATGATTACAATAGGTAGTGCAAAATTAATGGCATGATCCTTAACAGCATTGGTATTCAGAGGGATCATAGGGTCCAAGACCATAACTCCCTAAAAGTGGCAACACAAGTAGATAGAGTGGTTAAGGAAGCATATGGTATGCTTGCCTTTATAGTGTCGGCCAGGGAATTGAGCATAAGAATAAGGAAGTCACAGCTTTATAGGACTTTGGTTAGGCCGCATTTGAAGTATTATGTGCAATTCTGGTCGCCCCATTACAGGAAGGCTTTGGAAAGGGTGCAGAGAAGATTTACCAGAATGATGCCTGGATTCGGCGGTGTTAGCTACAGGACGAGGTTGGATAGACGTGGATTGTTTTCTCTGAAATGCCAGAGGTTGCGAGGAAACCTGATGGAAGTATATAAAATGATGAGTACAGAGATAAGGTAGACAGAACCTTTTTATCAGAGTGAAAATGTCAATGACTAGAGGACATAGTTTTAAGATCAGAGGGGGAAAGTTTAAAGATGAATGGACCAAGTGTTTTACACAGAGGGTGCAGGCGCCTGCAATGCACTGCCGGGGTGGTGATGGAAGCAGATACTAATGCGGCATTTAAGAAGCTTTTAGATACACACATGGATATGCAGCGAATAGTGGGATATATAAATCATGTGGAAGCAGAGGTGATTAGTTTCACTTGGCATCATTTGTGGCACAGACATGGTGGGCCGAAGGGCCTGTTCCTGTGCTGTACTGGTCTATGATTAGTAAATTGGGAGTACTGTGGGATCAGTGTAAATGGGTGGTTGATACTCTGTACACTCAATGGGCCGAAGGGCCTGTTTCCGGGCCTCATGGCTCCAGGAATTGAAGCTTGTGGACTGAAGCTTACACAGAGCTGGGGAACCAAGGCCTCCTCGGATCGATGGGCCCAGGAGTTCCCACATTTATACAGAGTGGGGAGATGACCCCAGCGCCCTGAAGCAACTCCATACCATTCCATTAATGCTGTGGAATATTAGTTTGCGCAGGTCCGTTTACACATTCTAACAGCCCAGTATCACCTGCACTTTTGAGAAGGGCAATGGGGTCGTTCCCTGATGAGTGAACCTGCCCAGAGGCAGTGTTCACTTGAGGGAAGCACGGGAGGGAAGAGACAGGAGCATGGACCATGGTGAGGCAGGGAATATGATCCACGCTTGGAGACAGAGCGTCTTACTGGTCTGAGGAGGCTGTCCACCGTCGACCACAATGACCACAGCGGTGTAGCGGAAGTCCAGGGCCGCCAAGACAGCAGAGTCATAATCCAGGCTCTCGTTCACCTGCAGGAACAGTAGGAAGGAAGGGTGAGGAACCAAGTACAGAGGTTGGGACGATTTATTACAGCTTTGTAAAACATTCGATCTCTGGGGCAGGTAGTCTTCTGCTGGAATCTTTACTGGGATGACACCAAAATTGGTGGAGTTGCGGACAGTGCGAAAGAGTGTGAACGGGATATAGATCAGTTACCAATATGGATAGAGAAATGGCAGATGGAGTTTCATCCGAGCATGCTGAAGGTGCTGCAATTTGGGAGGTTGAATGTAAGGGGAAGGAATACAGTTGATGGCAAGATCCTTAACTGCATTGATGTGCGGACGGATCTTGGGGTCCGAGTCCATAGCTCCCTGAATATTCCGCCATAAGTAGCAATGTTACAAAATTTTGAGATTTTAAAAATCAAGTCTGCAATTTATCCCATCAGATAAAGCATAAAAAGAAGTTTAATTTGACACCTAATTCACTTTCATATCTTCAGTACTAAAAAAGTTAGGACCATTTTCATACTCAGAAATTAGCATCTTGTTCCCCATCGCATTTCAATTGACTTAACTCAAAAGCTGTGATCTAGAACAGTTAAAAGCCCATATCTTTCTTAAAAATTAAGAGAACTCAATGAAATGTTCAGTTATTATAGATTGAAGCATTCTGAAACAAATATGAAACAATCTTACTTGGATGACCTGAAATTAAAGCATTTCATTAGTTAGTTAGTTATCCAATTGTAGCTAATTACAAAATTCAATGAGTAAATCTAAACATTTATCCATTTCTTCAGAAAAGATAAACTTTTTTTAAATTGCCTAAGTGTCCAAATAACATTCACACAATAATCCACAATATAACATAATTTTTAAATCTCAATTTCAAGAATTTATGGGCCAAATGGAAGGAATTTAGTGTTTAATGCCTGTAAATTAATGGCCATTTAAATCAACTAGCGAGTGGGTTTTAGTGGAATGCGGTGGATTGGAACGTTGTGGTTTGCTGTGAAGTCGGGAGGAAAAATACTGTTGGTTCATACATTTTTTTGGACCCCTTTTCGCAACATGAAAATATGATTAAAGCCTCCATAAAAACCAACTTTTAATATAAAAATAAACTGTACCTTTTTTTCTCCCCTACGCAAAATCCTTCCCGTAGTCGGCTCTCACGGCTTTTGAAGGTGCCAGATATAGTAAATAATCTAACGTAATTTAAAAATATCTTCATGAATGAAATGTCGGAGCGATTTTTCTTCCGCAACGAAATCGCCCGACATGGATCGATTTTCCCAGTCTGAAGAAAAACGGCACTTTAAGCCCGCCCCCCTCTGAAAGGCGCCAAAGTCACGCACACGGGGAGCGGCAGAACTGCAGAGCTGCTCAAGGTAAGTTTTGTAACATACCCACCATAAGTAGATGGAGTGGCAAATGGTTTGATTGCCTTCATCGGTCGGGCATTCAGTATAAAAGTCAGGGAGTAATGGTTCAGATTTCTATAAGTTTGGTTAGGCTGCATTTGGAAAACTGTGTGCTGTTTTGATCATCCCATTACAGGAAGGATGTGGCGGCTTTCGAGAGGGTGCTGAAGAGGCTTACCAGAATGCTGCCTAAATTAGAAGGTATTAGTTATAAAGTGAGGTTGGAGAAACTTGGATTATTTTCTCAGCAGCAACAGAGTTTGAGGTCATCCCTCAAATTAGAGACATAAGTAGGATAGATAGTTGACACCTTTTTCCCAGGGTGGATATGTTAAAAGCATAAAGAGCATAAATGTAAAGTCAGAGGGAGAACGTTTCAAGATGAAATGGTGCGAACATTTTCACACAGAATGTGGTGGGTACCTAGAAAGTGCTGCCAGAGGTGATGGCGGAAAAAGAACAATAGTAACGTTTAAGAGGCTTTTAAATATGCATGGAAGGGAGGGATATGGATTACGTGCAGATGAGATTAGTTTAACTTTGTATCCTGTTTTGCACAGATATAGAGGGCCAAAGGGCCTGTTTCTGTATTATATTATTGCAGGTTCTACATTAAGCCTCTTACCTTCACACTATGGTCTCCATACTTGAACTTAAATTGCGAGTTGTCATTGGGAACAATGGTGTACGACAAGGAGGTATTGGAATAGTCAGGATCACTGCACAACAGCTCAAAGAGGGTGGACCCCACAGGAGTTGTTTCCGGGATCTCTGTCCTGGTAAGAGACAGTGAAAGGGAGAATATTTACAGGATGGGTCTTAGTCCCAGTGGTACAGAATTCACCCAACCTTCTCATGCTGAGAACTTTATATTTTGCACTCTCTCAGCTCCTTGGTGCTCTTGTTTCCATATTTATCAGTCTGTCAGATAAATTCTAGGGAATTGTGTTGCCTCCTCCCCACTGCCAGTCTGATAAGCTTGGCTTATCAATGCAACCAATGCAACCCAACCCACCTCCAGAGTCAATGGTCAACATGTGCACCTTTGAATGAAGGAGTATCGATCTCACCAAGCTCATGCCTTCCACAGCCAATATGCCCCATCAAACTCCCTCTTCTGCTCGACAAACAAAGTTACTCCAAACCTTTACAAGTGTTAGGTTATGTCTCAGATCCAATCTTGTCCCAGATTGCCTTGCTCAAAAAGGACAAGTTCTGCTTTAATCAAAGCATAAATTGGTCACTGGATTATGATGAACACACCAGTGCAGCTAACTCATTCTGAGCACAGCCACTCCTTGAAAACATAAAGTCATGAGAATGGGTAGGCAATTATCGTGTATTTATATAGTGCCTGTCATACCTTGGTTGTTTGTTAAGTTCTTAAAGGCAGGGTGGTATTTTAGAGGATCAATCAACATTGTAATGCTGGAACGAACAGACATCAGTGCACAACTGAACGGATGAATGTTTGGTATGTCACCAGGACGAACTGGTTTATGGATAAAGACAGGGTGGGCCCACTAATTAAAATTCTGAATTAGGGCAAGGCATTATACCTATTTTCTATGTTTATATGTTTCTAAGGCTAACTTTGAAGGTATCAGTCAGGAACTTTCTCAAGTTGATTGGAGTAGATTGTTTGCGGGCCATGGAAAGTAGAATGCTTTTACAAGTGTGATGGCAAGAGTTTAGGGCATTGCATGTTCCTGTTGGAGTGAAGGGCAAGGCAGCTGGCATAAAGATAATTGGATGACAAGGAAAAAGGAGATATGGGATATAGGCAGCTGGGATCAAGTGTATCGCTGAAGGAGTTTCTGGAACTGGGGAGCATACTTAAGGAAATCAGGAGGGCAAAATGGAGGCAATGACATTAAGAGAAATGCAAAGAGATTTTGTAAGTACATTAGAGGAAAAATGGTGATTGTGGTGAGAATAGGACCCCACAGAAACCAGTGATCATCTCTGTATGGTGCCATAGGAGATGGGCAAGGTCCTCGGGAAGTAATTAGGAAGACTAGAGGGTGGCTAATGTCATGCCTCTATTTAAGATGGCCTGCAGGGAAAAACCTGGGAACTATATATGTGCCTAACATCTGCGGCAGGGAAGTTAACAGAGAGTATTCCGTGGAATAAGATATATATGCATTATATGCATTAGATATATATGTTCTAGAACAGTGGGATCTTAGTTCAGGTTCATAGTTCCTTGAAAATGGCATCATAAATAGACAGAATGTTCAAAAAAGCTTTTGGCACATTGGGCTTCATCAGTCAGGGTATTGAGCATAGAAGTTGGGATGTTATGTTACAGTTGTACAAGCTTTTGGTGAGGCCGCATTTGGAGCATTGTGTTCAGTCTCCCCCCCCCCCCCCCCCCACTACAGGAAAGATGTTAAGCTGGAAAGCGTACAGAGAAGAATTATGAGGATGTTGTCAGGACTTGAGGTTCTGAGATATAGGGAGAGATTCGGTGGGCTATGACATTATTCCTTGGAGCACAGGAGGATGAGGGGTAGAGAATGTGTAAGATCATGAGGGGAATAGATGAGTAGAAGCACAGAGACTTTTACCCATAGTAGAGGAATCAAGAACGAGAGGACATAGGTTTAAGATGAGTGGGGAAAGATTTAATAGGACCTTGAGGGCCAAATGTTTCACACATAGGCTAGTGGGTATATGGAATGAGCTGCCAGAAGAGGTAGTTGAGGCAGGTACTACAGCACAATTTAAAATAAATTTGGATAGGTGCATGGATATGAAAGGTTTAGAAGGATATGGGCCGAATGTGGGCAGTTGGGACTAGTGTAGATGGAGCACCTTGGTCTGCATGGGTAATTTGGGACGAAGGGTCTATTTCCATGCTGTATGACAGTGATTCCAAATATCAATGAAACCCAAACATTCTACTGGAATAACAGTGAAAAGTCACTGAACAGAAAGCTCATAGTGGTTGAGTGCCCACAGACACTTACACAAAGATGGGTGGAGTGCAGACAGGGCTGTTATTATTCACGTCAGTCACATACACTGTGACATTAGTTGCTGAGCTGTAGAGGTAGCTATCATCAAAAGCAACAATCACCAACAGGTTGACAGCAAGCCCAGGGTCCTGATCCAGGTCCAGGTTGAACGAGGTTTTGATGATCCCAGTATCTGTAGAATGACGATGAGGTTGAGGGCTGAAAGCTGATCAGGCAGCATTGCCTTCACAGAAATTTAACAGGGTGTAAAGGAAGAAACACAATGTACCACAATCCAGACTGCACACAGCAACGCCCCAGAGACTATCAGCAGATAAACTGGAAGTCACCCTGCTCTTTAAGTTCTTGTGCTATAGAATACTTCACCCCTTTTATTGATCCAGTCATAATGTTGGTAGATACATTTGATGGTGGTATGAGGAGCAATGGTCTGCGAGAAAAGGTGCATAAAGTTAATTATGTAATTGGGATCAAAACCATTTGAGGTTGAAAACGAACACGGAGATTATGGTGAGCGGACATCCTCTGCTTGCACCAGCCTGGAGTGCACCACATCCATCCACTCTGCTAATTATCAGGAATTAGTTGCTGGAGGTTTCAAAAGGGTTATGTACATGATTAACGATTAACGACAAACAGGCCTGGACATTGTGAATGCGGAATGGATGTTTCCACGAATGGGAGAGAATAGAAACAAGGGGGCATTGCCTCAAAATAAAAGGACGTACCTTCAGAAAGGAGATGAGGAGGAATTTCTTTAGTCAGGGGATGGTGAATTTGTGAAATTCATTGCCACAGATGGCTGTGGAGGTATTACTTGCATGAAGCTTTGTGCAAGTAGTTGACAGCTGTAATGTGACTGAGGCATGTCCAATGATTTATGGTGGAAGGACAATATTCAGACTGGAGATCGGTGACTAGTGACCATCTCAAGGTAACCTGTCCTGGGCTCAGCACATAGAGCAATCACAAAGGTGCACCAGCATCCCTACTTTCTAAGAAGTTTAAAGGGATTTGGCATGTTAACGAATACTCTAACAAACCTCTACAGATATATTTAAGAAACTATCCTGACTTGTTGCATCATGGCCTGGTGTAGCAATTTCAGCGCACAGGAATTCAAGATGATGCAGAATATGGTGGATTCAAGGTCAGTAAATCATAGGCATCACAGCTCTCTCTCCTATAGAAAGCTTATACGTGAGATGCTGCGTCAAGATGGTGGCATCTATCATCAAGGATCTCCACCATGCATTCTTCTTGCTGCTACTGTCAGTCCCAACTGCCAAGTTCAGAAACAGCTACTTTCCTACATCTATTAGGTTCTTGAACCAACTTATGCCATCCGAAACCTAAAAAGACACTATGAGTGTCTTTTTCATTATAAAGTAGCCTCCTTCACTACCATGGACGCTGTTTGTCTAATTGTGTTTCAGACTTATGTTTTTCTTTGCAGTCTTCTTTCTTTTAAAAATGTTATGCGCGATTTATGTGTAATGTTTTGTGTGTTGCTTGGAGTCTGTGCTGCAAACAAGATTTTCATTATGCCTTTACCTCATCATGTGTTATGTGTCACAATAAACCCAGCTGGACATGACCTACTTTTAAAGAAAATCATTTAAAGGAATGACAATTTGTAAATTAATTGGCAATTTACAGTGACCAATTAAATAATTGAGCCTGACGTCTTTGGGATGTGTGAGGAAACTGGAGTACCCAGAGGAGTAACTAAGGAGGACATTGGGAGAACGTGCAAACTCCACACAGACAACACAAGTGTGGTGTTCATTATAATTCTAATTTTCAAACATGAATTGAAAATATAATTGTGCGCATAAACTTGTAGAGAAGGGGAATGGCTTTTTTCCAATAACTAACTTTGAAACTCCGGTCTGATTGCAGCCTGAACACGAAAATGCAAACTTAATGGAAATACTCAGCAGGTCAAACAGCACTTATGGCTGGAGAAACAGAGCCAGTGTGTGTAACAGGTTGATAATGGAGAAGTTAGAGATAAACAAGCTGAAACGACTTCAAGTCATGGTGCCATGTAACACAGAAACAGGCGCTTCAGCCCAACTTGCCATGCCAACCAAGATGCCCATCAATGCTAGTGCCATTTGCCCATGTTTGACCTATATTCCTCAAAGATGGAGAATACGGATTTGGAAGAAAACGTGAGAGTGGTGCAGTCAGAGAGATTAAATGACGAGGAGATTATCCAGCATAAAGAAAGTGAGCGGATGTAGAGAGGTGCTCTGCTCAGACCGAAACATGTGAGCAGAATCATTCTTAAACACTGCAAAAGGAAAATATTTGGAATTCCAGCATCTTGCATTTTTTCATTTGTGCTGAACTGTCTGAACTTTATAAATTTAGCATCTGAAATTGCAAATATCTATCCTTTCATAACAGAAGCAGGCAACTGGGACAAATAAAACTCCTCGCTGATTGGGTGCCAGCCCCCTGTGATGCCACATCAGTGGGAGGGTGGCTGTAGTTATCCCCATCGCCTCTGGGAGGGGCTGCTGAGCTGCCTACTGAGAGCCTATGTTGTCTCTTGGTGCCATCTGCTGGAAGGGAAGGGGGAAATCTCAACTGAACAACAAGGAAAAGTTAACTTCATTTTTGGCTTACCACTATTAAATTACATTAGGAATAAAAGGTAGACAAAAATGCTGGAGAAACTCAGCGGGTGTGGCAGCATCTCTGAAGCAAAGGGATAGGTGACGTTTTGGGTTGAGACCCTTCTTCAGACTGATGTTGGGTGGGGGGGGGGGAGAAGAAAGGAAGAGGCGGAGACAATGTTGGAATACAAGAGTATTTTATCTCTTTCTAAACTTTGGTTCATGAGCAGTGCAATGTGTCAGCCCACACTTCATGCACACAATCAGCAAGTTAAATCACCTTCTTAGAACAATTCCCTGCGCTCACAATGTTCCCCTCTTGCCATCCCTAGTTTGTTTACATAGATACATAGACAATAGGTGCAGGAGTAGGCCATTCGGCCCTCCGAGCCAGCACCACCATTCAATGTGATCATGGCTGATCATCCACAATCAGAACCCTGTTCTTGCCTTCTCCCTTAAACCCACATTGTCTGATTACAGGAAGTGTCACAGCTGGTATCCTGGTGCCATAGCAACAACCTGGAGCTCAATGCTCTTAAGACAGTGGAATTGATTGTAGACTTTAGGAGAGCTCCCACTCCCCTCCCCCCACTCACCATCAACAACACCACAGTCACATCTATGGAGTCTTTTAAGTTCCTGGGAACCATCATCTCCAAGGACCTTAAGTGGGGGGCTACCATCGACTCCACAGTCCAAAAGGCACAACATAGGATGTACTTCCTACGGCAGCTGAGGAAGCACAATCTGCCACAGGCAATGATGGTCCAATTCTACACGGTCATCGTAGAGTCTGTTCTCACCTTCTCCATCATGGTCTGGTTTGGCTCAGCCACCAACACCTGGAGGCTGCAGCGAATCGTCCGATCAGCAGCAACCTTCCCTCCATTGATGAACTGTACACTGCAAGGGCCAGGAAGCGAGCGGGAAAGATCATCTCTGACCCCTCTCACACTGGCCACAAACTCTTTGAATCACTACCCTCTGGAAGGTGACTCCGGATTGTCAAAGCTACCACAGCCAGACATAAAAACAGTTTTTATCCACAAGTAGTTGCTCTACTCAACAGCCAAAAATCAATGGTGTTTTATCATTAATGTTTTATTATTATTAATGTTTAGTGTTTTCTGAGTCATTCGTAACTGTCACTGTTTGTCATGTTGTTATTTGTGGGTGGAGCACCAAGGCAAATTCCTTGTATGTGAATACATGGCCATGGACTTACTTACTGACCTTTCTGGAATATAAACTTGTTTTATTTCACCCATAAATACTATTCATAATTTTAATCAACCTCTCTCAAATCGCTACCTTGATCTCACTTCCACTTTGTCCAAATCTGATCTTACCTTTTCTCCATCTTCATCTCTGAGCATAGGTCAACTACCTAGAAACATTATAAGCCCTCTGCATCCCCATCTCAACTCGGATCTACTATCTTTTGGCATTACTATCTTTCGCAGGACTTTGCCTGGATTAGGGGAAATCAGTTATGAGGCAAGATCGAATAGGCTGCACTTGTTTTCTCTGAAGCAAAGGAGGCCTGATAGATCATGAGAGACATCGATAGGTAGATTGTCTTTTTCCCATGGTAGGGGTATCAAAAACAAGAGGGCATAGATTTAAAGTGACAGGAAGGAGTTTTAAAAGAGCATCTGAGCATTGCTTTTACATAGAACGGTTAATATTTCGAACGTGCTGCCAAATGCGATGATAGAATCAGATATAATCGCTATGTTTGACAAACTCTAAATAGGCAAGGTGTAAGTGGATATAGTTCTAATGTGGGCAAATGAGATTAGTATTGATGAGCTAGACATATAGGGCTGAAGGGCCTGATTCTGTGCTGTACGACTGTGACGTTATAGCTGCATTTCCCTGTGATAGAATGATGGACAGCAGAATGCAGTAGGACAGAGAGACCTGGATATTGTCAGTTAAGGCACCCAGGTTAGAGGGCAGGTACGCAACTCCCCAACCCCTCCCCCTTCTGCACCACCACCTCCTTCCTCTTTACTGAGTATAAGGGTCAGGAAGCTTTACAACATTTTGATTAGACCGCATTTGGAGTATTGTATGCAACGCTGGTCGGCCTATTCCAGGAAGGATGTGGAGGATTTGGAGGGGGTGCAGAAAAGATTTACTTGAATGCCTCCTAGATTAGAGGGTGCTAGCTATAAGAAAAGATTGGACCTTGGATTGCTTTCTCTGGAGCATTGGAGGTTGAGGAGAGACCTGATATAAAATATAGGAGAGAAGTACATAAAATTATGAGAGGCAGTCAGATAGCCAGAACCTTTTCGTCAGAGCCTTTTTCATAGGGTACAAATGTCAAATACCATTCATTTTTAAGCATAGGGTAGTAGGTGCTTGGAACGTGCTGCCATGGGTGGTGGTGGAAGCACATATGAAAGTGAGTTTAAGAGGCTTTTAGGTATGCATATGAACATGCTGGGAACAGAGGAATATGAATCACATGCAGGCAAAGGAAAATTAGTTTAACTTGATATCATGCTGGACACATACACTATGGGCTGAAGGGCCTGTCTGTGCTTGCCTGTTCTATGTTCTAAAAACACAGTAGCTGGTTGCAGACTCCCAGATACAGGATTCCATTCACTCCACCCCCAGGATAAGAGGACGTGGAAGGGGGTGGAGGGAGGGGAGGGGATGTGCAGGATGTGAGTGGATGGAGGTGGGGAATATTTGCACAGGTGACCGAGCTTATGGGCCCCACCAGTCACTAAACCAGGTACTGCCCCAAACCCAGCTTTGTCACATATTAACAGGAGCAGTCACACTCCAGGTAACATTCGCACATCTAATTGCTCATGTCCGCCCCTTCCCCCCCCCCACACCCTTCCGCCACCCCATTCCCCCCCCACCCCCCACCTCCCCTACCCCAACCCCACCCACCACCTACTATCCCTCCCACTGCACCAGGGTGGGGGGTGGGGGGGGTGATCAGAGACTCACCTTCACCTATCTTGAAGGAGGGGTGATGGGTTGCCAGGTGATAGTGCACCTTCTCTCCTTCAGCATTGACCTTGGTCACATAGAACTCTGGCCCTTGGTTCTCTGGAATGCTGACAGTGCCTGGGACTGACCTGCAAGAGAGGGTGCATTAGCGGAGCAGAGAGTAGTGTGGACAGGGTGGAGATAATACAGTGACTAGTCACCTTCATCTCAACCCCAGCCATGGAACAAGAGATTGGTGTGTAAAATTAGAGCAAATGGTATTGGGGTAGGGAATTGACATGGACAGAGAACTGGTTGGCAGACAGGAAGCAAAGAGTTGGAATTAACGGGTCCTTTTCAGAATGTTAGGCAGTGACTAGTGGGGTGTCACAAGGCTCGGTGTTGGGACCCCAGTTATTTACAATATATATTGACGATTTAGATGAGGGAATTAAATGTGACATCTCCAAGTTTATGAATGACACAAAGCTGGGTGACAGTGTGGGCTGCGATGAGGATGCTATGAGGCTGCAGGGTGACATGGCTAGGTTGGGTGAGTGATTCGATGCATGGCAGATGCAGTATAATGTGGATAAACGTGAGGTTTTACTTTGGAGTCACGTGAGTGATTCCGTGAAGATGGCCTGCCAGGCCGCATGCGCACCAGTACGTCAGCCGCATTGGCGCAAGCACCAGTCTGGCAGGACACAGCTCCTGCCAGTGGTAAGTTAAACTTAAAAGGTAAGTTTGGTTTTTTACTTACCGGGGTTTTCAGGCAGGAGCCTCTTTTTACAGAGGTTTTATCCTGCCAGTTTCGCAGCCCGACAAGTTGCCGGTTATGGACTGTGGGGAAATTCCAGTCCGACCGTAAATGAGGATAAACCGGCAAAATTGATCGGGTTTGCGAGATAAGGAGCCGCTAACAGTGCAGTTAGCGGCTCCTCAGCCTGCAGGAAAGCCGTAAAAGCGGCAAGAAAATTAAGCAGAGTCGCAGACAGGAGGGTCAGCGGTTCCCAGCCTGTGGGATGCCGTTGTAACGGCAAGGAAGCAATGCTGGAGCCACTGACAGTGGGGTCAGTGGCTCACAGACGTTGGTCCCCATTCAAGAAATTACTGGGACTCATTCAGCTCTATTTGGACTCGGGTGAGTCGGGCTATAAAGGGTTTCTCCTTATAATAAAAAGTATGTATTTTATAGTGTTTTTTCTTTAAGTAAAAGCTAAAGGCAAAGTAAAAAGTTATTGTTATATGTTCCGACAATATTATAATTGTTTAAGCACAGGTTGCTATGAATTATTTTTACCCTTCACAGGTAAAGCTGTACACTAAAAATGTTGATTTAGTGAGCTTACACAGCAATAACGCGGGCCTATGGGACAGGCCGCGCCTGCAGCGCCTGACAGGGCTGCTTCATGTGTAAAATATGCGGGCCTATGGGACAGGCCATGCCAGCAGCGCCTGATAGGGCTGCTTCATATATGAAAGTTCAGGCCTATGGGAGAGCTGTGCCAGCAGCGCCTGATACAGGGCTGTTTCATTGTGACAATACCAGCCTATGGGAGAGCCGTGCCAGCAGCGCCTGATGCAGGGCTGTTTCATGTCAAAAAGTGCCGGCCTTTATGAAAGGTGGCACCAGCAACGCCTGGGACAGGGTTGCTCAAATTCACACATATCTGCTCGCCCACGGAGTTGGGAGATGATTCTCCACCGAAGCTAGAGAGCAAGGCCCACGGAGTCGGGGGATGAATTCCTCACCAGGGCTGGATAGTGCGTTGCAATGACTATCCTAAATACTGCAACTGTTGTATACAGTGTTACAAAGGTCTACCTCTCGGAGGCAGAAACCAAGATGGGTCAGTATCCTGCTGACACTGAGTCTCGACCAATGACCAGCAAAAGTCATCATTCAGAACGCACCCCAGGTGCTCATCGGCAGTAGCGGTTCACTGAAGCTGGGGGCAGCATGATAGCTCAGAAATTCCATGCACCTTCCAATCATGCTCAACTAAATGGGACTAGCACTTCCAAAATTTGGGTAGTGCACCGTTCACAAGTTGTAATATTTACATTTGTTTGTATTAAGTGTGGATTATGGCCAGGGTTTGGAAATTGGACAAAAGTTCTCATGCAAACCACCCATGCAATAAGGCAGGATTGGCATGTTATTATGAAGAATTGAGAGTATCGGGCATATGAACTTTCCGAATGTAAAAACTTATTCCTGACTACAACAGATTCACAAGGTAAGTGATACATGTTATACAAATCCCATTACAAAGGTTATCAACGACAATATAACTGTACTATAACAGTAAAGCTTTGCAGTATGGGATAAACTGTTTGTTGGTCATTGGGATTTACCTTTAATTATTATTAGCCTTGTCTCTGCCTTGTGGCAAGAGATTGGGGTTATAGCAACCTGTTACAAAACTGAGTTATTTTCATTAAGAGTAATTGGCAATATAGCAGCTGTGTTGTAGCTGAGCACATCAAGGAACTGATATTGTGTAAGTAGCAATCAGATCGTTGTTAACAACCTTGTGCTATTGTCAGCTGAGGCTACTTCAGCCACAATGATGAAGTAACAGTATTCAGCATTGCTGAACATGACAATAACTCATTGAACTTGAAACTCGCTACAGTAGTGTGGTCGGTTGAATTCAGTTATTATGAACTGATGTTTAGAACTCTAAGATGAGAAGTTCCGAATACCATCACCTACTCAAAGGTAGTGGAGATTGCATGAGTTACCAATTCTTCAGTTGTTGGTATCAACTAAATATATACACTAAATGCACCCGTGAGTAAGGGGTTTTGAGTGAATATACATATTCTACATGCTCAAATTCAAGTTGCTACTCTACGATGGTGACATTTGTTAGTCACATGATAATCAAGGAAAAATATCCTGTAATTAATCTCCTTGCCACTGGTGTATCATTCAGTTCAGATCAATGATAACACAGAATAAGTGTTGGATCTCGAAGTATGATGAAAGCATGGTTCAATACTTCATCGAATATTCATCATGTTAATGCATGTTTTTCGCATTGCAAAAAATATGTGGCACAACAGTGCGGAGAAATACTTGCTCGCTTCAATAGGAGGAATGGTCTTTATGTCTTCCTCATTTTTTGCCTCATTAGCCAGGTCTTAAAACATTCAGCAAGACCTCGCTTGGGTTCGTACCGTCGGACTGGCCAAGCGTCCATGTTGCCTGCTTAATCAGGCATTATGGCACAACGGTATTCGATTATGCCAAAAAACAAGAACTTGCTGTTTCAAACTGTGGTTCAGGAGACCGGCTTTTGCACAGTAAAACGATTATTGACCTGCACATTTTGAATGGATTGACTTTTTCCTCTGGTTGTCACATCAAGCCATGAAGGTGCTCACTGCAGTGTGCAGAGATAGCACCCAAAGAAGCAGTACATTCCTAAAGAGGGGATCAGAAGTGTTTTGTTAAATGTTAATGTTACATTTAATACGGTACAGATTACTGACATTTCCAGCTCATTTTAAATGGTATTGACAATAATTCAGTTATAGAGACACTACAGCTGCAACATAAGGGAACTACGCTCTCGGGTCCAACCCGGATATCGAGTTGTTAAAAGATCTTGACACAAGTTCTCCCACTACAAGATTATGCAGTTGGTTATTGAAAATGTGTGAACATTACTTCACCAAGGGGTTCCAGCTACATCCTTAGTTATGACACTTATATCAGCACAACGACGGCAAACATTGCAAACGTTGTGGCTAGATAGGATGGAATTGGCTGCAGGTGCCATTACATTTACATTCTGGTCTACACAACCAGAGTAGGCTAGGGGTAGCATGATTGAAGATCATTTTGAACACCCCACAGTCTCACTTCTATGTTATCTAGGCCACCAGAATCCTAAGAAGTATGGAATCAGCACTGTTTATTAGTTAACAAACAACTACACAAAGGAAGGTCGGTTCAGACTTTTTTCCAGGTGGCTGCAGCAGGTTCTGGGTTATACAGGTATTAACACTGACAATTGTATATCTCATTCCACCAGGTCAGTATCAACGTCAGCGTATCATTTAGATAGTGTGTTTACATCTCATTCCACTAGGGCAGCAGCTACATCAGCGGCGAAGACAAGGGATGTGCCCTTCGACCATATTTTGGCGGCCGCTGGAAGGGCAAATGCGCTGATGTTTCAGAATTTTTATCATCGGCCGCTAGTCAATCCAGGACTGTTTGCCTATACCATTTTAAGTACCTAAGTTTAACGGGTACTGTTGTTTGTTTACATTGTTAAATAAACATTATTTCTACATTGAATGCAATGTTACTACTAATGCATTTATTTCTCTTTCGAGTTAATCAATGCAGTGGGATGCCGAGATTTGTAATCTGCGGCATGGAATCACAAAGCTTTGAACTCTTCACGGAATCACTCACGTGACTCCGAAGTAAAATAGTAAGATTAACCGAGAACTTACCAGTTTGAAGTTTGATCTTGATTTTATGAGGAGTTACGTTGGTGATTACGTGCCCGCCACGCCCAACCCTCTCTCATAAAGGATCATATGGTAGTTCTCGAGTCACTGATCTTACTATGATCTTACTACACTTCGGTGTTGTTTATTTGTGATTTCGTACCGCTGCTTTGAAGTTTGGTGCGCATGAGGCCTGGCGGGCCTTCTTCACGTAATCACCAACATAACTCCTCATAAAATCAAGATCAAACTTCAAACTGGTAAGTTCTCATTTAATCTTACTATTATCCACTTTGGTGGCAAGAACAGGAAGGCAGATTATTATCTGAATCATGTCAGATTAGGAAAAGGGGAAGTGCAACGAGATCTGGGTGTGCTTGTACATTCGTTACTGAAAGTAAGCATGCAGTACAGCAGGCAGCAAAGAAAGCTAGTAGCATGTTGGCCTTCACTGCGAGAGGATTTGAGTTTAGAAGCAAGGAGGTCCTACTGCTGTTGTACAGGGACAGGTATGTTTCTATGGGAATTCTTCAAGAACAACTTTCCAACTGTCACTGGTCTCAAGATAAAAAAAAGGAGAGTTGCTGGAGGAACTCAAAAGGTAAGGCAGCATCTGTGGAGAAAAATGGCCAATTAACATTTTGCATTGGGACCCTACACCTGTAAAGAAAGTAGAGAGGACGTGTAAAGAGGTGGGGGAGAGGAGAGGCAAGAGCTAGCAAGTGATTGAAGAAAGTGAAGAATGGAACTGAATGAGGAGAGATGGTGGCACATAGGAACAACAGAGAGAGGGAGGGAGTGGTGAGTGGGGGGAGGAGTGTGTGAGTGATAGGCAGGTGGGGGAATTAAATCATGTGACATGGAATCAGGGATAGTTGGGAGAAAGGGTGTGCATGAGAGGACCAGGAAGGATAGGAGAGAGAAAGGGACAATGAGGGTTTAGGTTACTTGAAATTGGAGAGCTCAATGCTCATGCCATTGGGGTATAGACTACCTAGGTGGAATGCAAGGTGCTGCTCCAGCTTGAAATTGGCCTCATTCTGGCACTGGAGGAGGCTGAGGACATACATGTTAATATGGGAATGAGAAGGGGAATTATGTGGGCTAGCAAACGGATGATTCAGATGGCAATAGTGGACAGAGTGCAGCTGCTTAGCAAAGCTCTCACCTCACCTACATTTGGTCTCCACGATCCAGAGACCAGTGGTCACACCAACTCAGACTGGGCAGCAAGTGACCACTGCGCACTGAACTGCAGCTGGTGAGCTCTGGGAGACGACCAGGCGTGCCAGTCTGCTCCTCCACCTCGCACGTCACAGGGCGGTGAAGGAGGGGTGCAGGGGGAGTAGCAGGGGGGAAGAGAGTAAAGTCCATCATTACATGATGACTCTTTTACACCTGTCACTTCCTGTTCCTCCCTGCGGCACCAATTCACTCACACAAGAGGTCAGCCCCCACCGGTCACTAGCAGCTGAGATTGAAGTTGTAGGTGGACACTGGTGCAGAGGCTGTGATCACTTGGAACAAGCCCGGCTTCCACAGGCCAGTTCCCCTCCAGCAACTCTCAGCCGATCCTCCCCTGAATGACAACCCTTCCTGGGGACTTCCTCCCCAGGATAGGTAATCTGTTTGTCCAGATAGTGAGTGACAGAGGCTTATGGCATCTTGAAGGACAGATAGAGAATTCTTTGGGACATAACTAAGTTCCCATGGGGGGGGGGGGGTGAGAGTTATAACATTTTGTACGCAGACCACACAGCATGGAGTAATGCAGGGAGCACACACGTGCCTAAACACACACAAGCCCAAAGGGTGCAAGGAATAATCAATACCAGAACATGTTTACACGCCTACTCTTTCTGTGAACATACATCCCTATTCTCTTCAATGAACATACACATAACAACTCTATTGTATGTGAAAACACATATGCACAATCATACACACACATCCAACTCTCTCACATCTGCACAGTCATAGACAGTGTCTCACACATAAACACACCTCACTCCTTCACAGGCACATGCACGCTCACCCATGTACTCTCACACGTCCACACTATCCCTCATATGAATACACACTCTTAGTATTTCTCTCATATACACATCTTTACCATCCTCTCTCGCACACACATAGATACACCCCCACCCCTATTTTTTTTCCTCTCTCTCTCTCTCTCTCTCCCTCATGCACACACATCTCCCTACTCCTTTCAAACACATATGAGAGAATGCTGATAGGAGGAAGGGGACACTGTAGTGGAGGGATTTTATGAGAGAAGACAAGAGACAGATCAGTAGCTTGGTGCACAAATCTGCAGTCTAAATGGGCATCATTCCCGTGATGTTCACTCAAAGCACAATAAAACTGACCATTCTTCTGTCAGAAGCTGGGACCCAGTCGGGTGTTGAGCAGGCGGCTTCAGCTCTAGAACATTGACTGAACCACAAGCAATGCCTGGAAGTGCAACCAGAAAGCTACTAAATAAATCTCATCACATCGCTCAGTAAGTGTTTTAGGTGGGAAATAGTGGGGTGGGGTAAGTGGTGGGAGACAATGGGGTTAGGGTAATGGATGAAAGACACAATGGATGGGTTACTGCGTGGAGGTGCAGTGTGGCAGGTGGTACGATAAGTGGGTGGGAGACATAGTGATCACACTTACGTGAAGACGGGAGGCCAGTGACGGACTGGAATCACAACAATGGTCACCACCCCTGTACAAACAGTTACTGTGTTCTCAGTGACTGTGATGTGGAGTTTGAAGTTCTATGAAATAAAGAGCATAGTCAGCCTTAGATAAAACCTATGACTAACCATTCAAACCTTCTGGGGCATCCCAGGAGCATGGGGAGTATCTCATAGGGTTCCCATATTTCCTTCTTGTGGAATCTGTTCAGTGAAAACCTGGCAGTTGTCCGTGAAGAGGAGGAGTTGTAATAACAGCAGGGTCGCTTTGACTACATCGCCAGGACACTCACGATGGGAACCAGGCCCTTCCAGGCATCTTGCAGCATGGCTCAGGGTCCCCAGGAAACTGGACTTGGGAGATGAGATCTCCAGAGGTATCACAATGGGAGACAGAATCTTCACAAATCTCATATGAGGAGCTTGGATGTCTACAAGTCTCTGGGAACTCAAATCCACAAGTCTCCCACTGGGAGATGGGATCACCACGAATCTTGTGCTGGGAGTTGGGATCACCAGCGATCTCACAATGGGAGATGTTGTCTCCAGGAATGTCACCCTGGGAGAGAGCATCACCAGGTGTTTCACACTGGGAGCTGGGATCTCCAGGACTAACACAGGGAGGCATAATCTCCAGTAGTCTCATATTGGGAAATAGTATCTCCAAGATTCTCATACTGGGATATGGGAACGCCAGGAGTCTCACACTAAGAGCTATAATCTCCATGGATTTCCCACTCAGTCCCTACAGATTCTACACTTTCCTCTGCCCAGACTTTGTTGTGGGCAGTTCTAGAGAGCAAAGCAGGAGTATGGTATGCTTGCCATCACCTTCAGATGGTAAAATGTTGCTGTGCAGACTTTTGCTCTTTCCACCCCCCATTAACCAGAATGCTGACAGATGGATTTTACCCTTTCCATGTTATGTCGTCCAAAGCCATCAAGTGGCACGTGGATGCTGCCCGACCAATCCACACTGAAGAGGTCCCTCGCAGACAGAGGAATGGTGTTGGTAATGGCGTACTGCAATGAGAGCAATGAATGTGTGATGGCATTACTGTCGGCTACACTGAACACATTCCTGTACCCGTACCTTCTGCTCGGTCTCACTATTCTGGTCCTTTCACCAGCTGAGCTGTGGCTAATGGTGCTCTCTAGCTGGAGGTCTAGAGCTGCAGTCGCTGATCCCATGACAGGATTCGCACAACGTCCTGGCCAATGCGCCGGCACTAAGGAGCGTGCAGCACTGTCCAATGCCTCATCTACTGAAGTGCATGAACCCACTGATTCCCACCCTCCCTCGCAGCTAATAGGAGTCATCCCTGTGACTTAGTGTGATGGAGGGCTGGCGTTCCCCTGGATCCCTGCACAGGAGCTCATGTGGCATTGCTGAACTGGAGAGTAGGCTTTAAAATGATCAACTAGCTACTGACTTCCAAGCAACACATCATCCAATGCTTCGGTTCTCACTTGAACAATCAATCTTTAGGGCCCAGTGAACAGCAGCAATAATGTTTCCTTGTCATCTGATTGTCCAATCTATATTTGGAAAATAGATTCACTGATGAACTTTGTTGGTGAGTTCACACCTTGGAATCTCCTCCAGCACCAGCGCACCGGCCCAAAGGCAAGGCCTCAGTAGGAACCCTGGTTTCCACCGCCAGGCAAAGCTTGAATGCTTCATGTAGGCACAAGGAACTGCAGAAGCTGGTTTACAAAACAAAAGACGCAAAGTGCCGGAATAAGCAGGTCAGGCAGCATCTCTGAAGAACATGGATAGGAGATGTTGGTTATTGATTTAAGAAAGCAAGGCTGAAACAGAACCCTGTCCTCATCAATGGAGAAACTGTAACGATGTTCCACACCTTTAGGTTCCTTGGCAGCCCAACGACGTCTCTTTGCACTTATGCGGTGATCAAGAAAGGTTTAGGTTTATTATTGTCAAATATACCAAGGTAACGTGAAAATCTTTAATAAGATCACACGTGGTGAACATAACCTAATCCTCACAGGCCCATCACTTCAGTCCAACCAATCCATCTTCAGGAAAGCTGTAAGTACTATCAAGGAAATCTGTCACCCTGGCCATTCCCTATTCTCTCTTCTATGTCCAGGGAGAAGATACAGAAGGTTGAAAGCCTAGATGTCCAGACTTAAGATCAGCTTAACTTCCCCACCGTTATCAGACTCCTGACCCAATCACCTCTTTCACACGCCCTTCCTGGCGGTGCTGCCACATATTCTTACTCATAATTCTGTTTTTTGCACTACCTTTGATTGCACTCTAATCTTTGCAATATTCTTCTGTTTTGCATTCGTCATGATATTTATTGTTACATCTATCATTATCATGAACACTGTGTACTCAAAGCTTCATGCAAACAAAGAATGTTATTGCATCCTGATGTACATGAAAATAAGCTAATCTGAAAATGAATCTGCCACACATAATCTTACCGTGAAGTTCTCTGAGAAGGTTGGTGCTGTGACAATTGTGTAGATTTGGGAGAGAGGGACCGCTGTTTCCAGCACATTAACCGTGGCTCCTGTCAGAGTTGAGACATTTATTATGTAAAGTTTTGTAAGACTTAACAAGACCCAAAGGCCCGACATTAACCAATGTTTCTTTGCCCAGTCCGTAGGATTTTGGAAAACGGCATCCAATGTAAGCTAAACATGGGAATACTCTCCCTCATACCAGTAACCTCACCCCCGACCTGCAAACACACATGCTCACACCAGTAACCTTCCCACCCTGACCTGGAAACACACTCCCTGCACATCAGTAACCAACTACTCCCCACTGACCCTGGGAACACACTTCCCCTGCACCAGTAACCTCTCCATACCCTGATCTGGAAACACACTCCCCCACACATCAGTAGGCACCCACTCTCCCCTGACCCTGGAAACCTACTCCCCCTGAACCAGTAATCTCCTGATCTGGGAATAGACAATCCCCACACCAGTAATACCCCATTCCTTGGCCTGCAAACACCCCCCCCCCCCCCCCCCCCCCCCACACACACACCAGTAACATCCCCATGACTGGGAAACACACACGTCTCACAGCAGTAACTTCACTCTGATCTGGGAACACTCTCTCCCACACATAACTCACCCCCCCCTCCAATCTGGGAACATCCCCACCCACCCAGCCACACTAGTAACAGGCCACAAACTTGGAACACATTCCCCCACACTGGTCACAATGTGCTGTGCACTAATTTGACTAGAACTGAAAGTTTGGAAAGAAACATCACCTCCTGGGCTCTGGAACTGTACACCACACCTCACGTCATGGACATCTAACACGTACAGCCGGAGTTGCTCCTTCAGACTGTTCGAATTGTAGGCAATGATTGAAATAGTGAGCACATACATCGGAGTCTTTTCATGATCCAATGAGGCATGATTGTTCAGGAATATCTAAAAATGTTTTGGAGAAAGTGTCAGTGGATGAGGTGTAAGAGCTACTCCTACAGGAGGCCTGGTGCCTGCCTCCTGGCAGCTTCTGATGTCTGTCCTCATCAATGGCGCCACTTCCACTGACTAACACGGGGCTGATCAGATCTGCTGTAATACTCCTTCATGCTGCACCCTCTCAGTGGTGGGACCCTGTCTCCCAGCCACTGCCACCCAATGGGCTCTTGGGCACCTGGATGATTTCCAGTGCAAATACTTCATTGTAAACTTGGAGTACTAACTGCTTCAACTTATTGTTGCTGCATTTTTTAGCATAAACTCTGCTGGTCAAATACTTGGGTATTTGGGTATTAGGCAGCAGAACAAACTCATAAAGACTCAAAAGCTCCAAAAAACATTGTTCCTTGCTCCAACTGATTCAGGAAGCTTTGGCTAACCATGTTGCAATCCAGAGAGTTACCAATCTGTGCACACGATACTTAAAGTTAGTGACCTTAAAGCAATTATTGCCCTTTTGCACTACATGTACTGGACTGCTCCCCTTGAACATACAGTCTGCATGGATGTGGTGGGCTGAATACCTTGTTTCCATGCTGTTTGTCTCTATGACTTGTAAAGAAAAGTGAGAAATATTTATATTAGTAGCTCTACAGATTGTCAGGTTCAGCCACACCATAGGTCTCCTCACTCTCTAGAAGTTCTCAGCGATGAGCGTGCCACTGAGATCTCTGCTGTACACACTAAATGTTCAAGAGTCCCCCAGGATTCACCGTGATCTCTTCCAGTCACACGTTCAGTTGTAGCTTCCTCAGTTAAACACTGAGACCTCCTTCCAGTTCATCTTGTGACACCTGACTGAGTTCATCATCAGTCACTTATTGGGACTCATGCAAACATTAAATGATTAACATGAAAATGCCTGTTCTTTCCATCAACCTTAGCCAAGTCATTCCTGACTAAGTACATCTTTGTGACATCTCTGGAATGCCTGCCTGGCTGGGAGGTCTCTCCATCAACTAGAAACATTTTTTTTGTCTCGACAGGAAAAGTCTTTGGTTCACTTTCCTCTCTCACTCTCCCCTTGAGGTTTGAATGCACCGGAGCTTAACCTTGCTCTACGTCAGCAGTGGGATGAAAGCAGTGGAGGATGGGGAAGAGCCGACTCTGGACTTACCTGGACTTACCTGACTGTACATCTGGACGCCCGCATCGACGGCTGCGGAGGGTTGAGGTCCCAACCACGGGGGGAAAATGGAGGAGGACTGGCCAGATTTTGTGCCTTCCACCACAGTGATGAATGCTGTGGTGGATATTTATGGTAACATTTTAATGTGTTTTGAGTGTTCTTTATCATTGTACCGCTGCTGGCAAATTCGTTTCACTTGCACTTTATGTGCAATGTGACGAATAAAACCGTGTTGTATTGGATGGGGTGATGTCAGACGGGGCCATGAGCTGCTTACACTTCAGTTCAACATGCTGTCCATCGGCTGTTGTCATCAACAGTCAAAACAGATCTGTGGGATTGACCTCAGGCCACTGCCGCCACTAAATTGGCGTCTTGGGAGTTGGGGCCGTGCAATCTCGGTGAGTTCAATTGAGCCTCTGCAGCGACGCATCCCCGTTGCTAGTGTGTTACCAGTGCTCAGTTTAACTATAGTGTGATGTATTGAATGAACTTACCAACCATTTACTCAGCACACAGCTGTGACAAGATATTTTTTGTCACCTCTGTTGTTGCTGCTCTTTCCTTTACACTAGGCTACAGTCCTGCTAATCTCACAAGAACAACATCAATGGGATCAATGGGATCCTTTCTCTTGCTCTGTGCATTAGCAAATGGACCTCTCCAGGCAGAGCTAGAAGTGGAACATTGTGGTGAAGGTGCTAGATCTGTGGAACAATAATGTAATTGGAGCCATATCATATCGTAGAGTTAAGGGCCTGTCCCACCAGCATGCAACTCGATGCGATTAGCGCGACCTAACGTGGTCGCTTGAGCCGTCCGGCGTCGCGGGGCCGGTCCCACTTCGATCGCCGGAGCCGTGCGGAATTGTGCGGAGTTCGTCCCGAGTTCGTCCCGACGCCGCGCGGGGCTACGAAAAACCGACAATGTCCAAAAATCCCGCGCGGCAACGGTTTTTTCGCCTCGCAGTCGCCGCGACATTTACATACCGCCCGGACATCGTGCCTCCGTGAAACTATTCGTAAGTGCCTCCGTGACCCTCTATGTGTGTGGCTCCGTGGCCCTGTATGTGTGTGTGTCTCGGTGCCCCTTTCTGTGTGCCCCTCTAAGTCCTGGCGAACTTACCTTGGACTTGCTTCAAGTTCGCCTCGCGTTGCGCCGCGTTGCGCCACTCACCCAACCTCCGCGCGGCCCCTACTGCCGGTTTAGCTGCGCTTGCCGCATGCAGGCGCATGCTGGTGGGACCGGACCTGTACAGGGGATCACCCGACCTCCGCGCGGCCCCCGCTGCCGGTTTGATCGCGTTCATCGCATATAGTTGCGTGCTGGTGGGACAGGCCCTTTAGGAAGCATAAAAACAAGCCCTGCGGCACTGTGACTTCATGCTGACCTCAAACATGCTTTAACATTCATCCCATTTTATTTTCCTCATATTCCCATCTACACACTCCAGATTCTCCCACTCACCTATACACTGGGGGCAATTTACAGTGGCCAACAAACCTAAGTACCCTTTGGGTTCTTGGAGAAAACCCAATCACCCAGAGGAAACTAACGCAGTCACAGAGGGAACGTGCAAACACCACACAGATGTCACCGGAGGTCACAATTGAACCCAGGTCACTGCAGTTGTGAGACAGCAGCACTACCAGCTGTGCCACTGTTGTGATCTATGTGTTGCAAACCATTCTTGTGCATTTCATACATCCATCACCCCCATTGCTCGACACCCCTGCCCAGTTTCCAACTAAGAGTTACGTTTTTCCCACAATGATTCTGCAATGAGGGAGAAAGAAGAGTATACCTCTGCTCCGAAATAGATTCTATTATCTGTTTCACGGGTCTTCCTCCAAATTATCTGAAAGAATTCGCTTTTCGGTACAGAAGAGATGGTAATTTGAGCAATGAGAGAGTTGTACACAATTATCTGGAACTCAGAAATCCTGGTCCCTGGAGGACTGTTCTCTGGGACAGCAGCAGTGCTTTCAAAATTGTCCACGACTGCAGGGCAAGGGAAGGAAAGATAGGGTTAGTCTCACAAAGAAAACCATGAGAATTCTACACCTTACGCAGTGGTTGCACTCTTGTCCCTGACTCTAAAGACCTCTCAGAAGCCCATGCAGTAAAATCTGATTGAGACCGTGCAGCAGTGCTAAGAGGATACGCAGTTGGAGATGCTGTCTGTTGAAGGAGATGTTAAGCTCAGTCCCTGTCTGCACTACTTTGAGGCAGAGCAGGGTATTCTCTCCAGTGTCCTAGCCAATATTTATCCCGTAACCAACAACACAAATAGAATCATCATCATTTGCTGTTTGTGGCAGCATACTATGTACATATTGCCTCCTGTTTTACACACCTCAGTGATTCTTTGCCTTGTTGATGTGCAGCGATGACAGAGAATACCCTCCTCCCACAGCAGCCTGCAGCTTCCTCCTCACCCCAACCCCTCTCCCTACTCCATTACTCCAACTACAAATTTACAACCGTTTAAAGCTGAACAATTATTTCCAGAAACTTACTAATTTGTCCACCGACACGAATATTACCTGGAAAATTAACAAGAAAGGTATTTGATTAATTAATACTGATGTGTCAAATGTAGCATGCAACAAAGTCAATTCTCAGATGGTTGGAGAATTTAAACCCTTCCATTTCTTTTAAACAACAAATATTCTGTGCATTCTTTTGAAACATTTTATTTACAGAAACATACTAATTTGTCCTTTGGCTCCAAAATCACCTGGAATAAAAATAATATGAAATGTATTTGATTAAATATCTGAATAATACAAATGTCTTAAACATAGAATGCAACAAGGCAGATTCTCGGAAGTAGTTGGAGAATTTAAACCCTTTCATCTTTTTCAACATAGATATTCTTTACATTCTTTTGAAACAATATATTAGAGGGTAGTACAGATGCACACACACAACTCATATCCCCACTTACTGCATAGGCACTGTTTAAATGTGGACATACACAAGCTCACAACTGCTTGTATGCACAGGTACTCACACGCATTTAAACAGCTGTCTCACGGTGCGAGTTGACCCACGAGGGACCCCGCGTTTTCACTCGCCGTAATCAGGTACAATCAACGTAGCAGGAACGTCGGAACTCGCGCGAGCAACTTAGCGACTCGTGGTGCTAACGGCTGGTACCCGTGAAACTTGTTAACTCGTGAAAATATTCAAACATGTTTGATGTTTTCCACGAGTCAAATTTACTGTACAAGTTAAAAATTGAAACATTTAAATTCGTTGTAATAACGTAGTGGCCCGTGCGTTTACTTTAGTGATTCGTGAGTCTACCGTGGGAACTCTTTAACTCAGCGGGCAGGCAGCATCTCTGGAGAGAAGGAATGGGTGACGGGATGACATTTCCAAATTTCTCCAGCACCATGTGTTCACTTTTTGTCAACCAGCATCTGCCCTTTGTGTGTGACATTATTTGTATCCGTGGCAGTTGATTGTCGCTCCCTTCAGTTTCCCAGGGGGTCGGGACGCGACTGGACTCGGGAGGGAAAGGTAGTGGGGGGGGGGGGGGGGGGGGCTAGTGTTTCAATAAATGCTTTAAAAAATCGTATGGACAAATCCAACGAACCACACTACATTATTCTTGAATAGATAACTTTGAATTCGTGATTTTTTTTAATGAACCAACATCTACAGTGTCTTGTGTCTTGACAATTCATGATTCTCCACGCTGGGCAGAAAATGGGATTTGTAAGCGGCTAACTTCATTCTAAAACTTGGAATGTCACATTGCCGGCGCAGCAGTAGATTTGCTGCCTCACAGCGCCAGAGACCCGAGTTCAATCCTGACGACTGGTGCTGTCCGTACGGAGTTTGCACGTTCTCCCAGTGACCACGTAGATTTTTTCCGGGTGCTCCAGTTCCCTCCCAAAGATGTGCAGGTTTGTATGTTAATTGTCGTCTGTAAATTGCCCCGCAGTGTGTAGGATGGAACTAGTGTCTGGGTGATTGTGGTCAGCATGGGCTCGGTTTCCACACTGCATCTAAACTAAACTAAAGGCCCTGAAGAAGAGTCCCGACCCGAAACGTCAACTATCCATTTTCTCCAGAGATGCTGCCTGACCCGTTGAGTTATTCCAACACTTTGTGACTTTTAAAAGCTTTTAACTTTTGTGATGTTAAAAGATTCAACCCTTTCTCGAGGAATGGGAATTAGGGGAAGCAGTAGGAAATATGTTGCTTGGCATTTAAAATAAATAGATTAGTCAGTACAGTAATTATTAAGTTACAGTTATGTAAGTGCAACTGCAGTAAAAGTGAGGAGAGGGGTGGGGTAATCAGGGGAACAAATGTATAATTAGCCGATCTGGAAAACGAGCAGAACGACTGGACGAGGGTTTGTTTGATGCCCACCACAAAATGCTGGAGTAACTTGGCGGGTCAGGCAGCAACTCTGGAGAGAAGGAATAGGTGACTTTTTGGGTCAAGATCCTTCTTCCGAAGACGAGCCCTGATCCGAAACGTCACCTATCCACGTTCTCCAGAGATGTTACCTGGCCCGCGTTATTACTCCAGCTTGTTGCGTCTGCCTTCCATCTAAAGCCTTGGGATCGTCGCTGACGTGAAGATGGTGCCAAGCCCCCGTGCCCGGTGCAATCGGCGGGGAGCTGGAGAGGGGAGGGAAGGAGTCACACACATGGCCGGAAAGCAGAGGGGTGGGGGTGGGGGTGGCGACAGACAGGGCCACCAATGAGATGGAGAAAGACAGAAACACCGACGTGCAAAGGAGACCTACAATAGTGCATGATATCTCTCGCGTTATGGCGGGTGATTGTCGCCTGCCCGCTGTTTCTGACCCTAAAGCCTTGGGATCGTTGCCCTTTGTGTTGGCGGGGAGGGGGAGGGGGGTATTGTGCTGTTTGATCGCCCTCTGCTATCCCAGGGACAGGGAGACACAGCGGCTTTTGAGACTGGTGGGAAATCACTACCAAAGTGTCTGCCCACACAGTCAGTACACCTCTCCTACACATGTCTCCCGCACTTAGATCATCCCGCAGAGAATGATCTCAGCCTAACCCAAGAGCCTTGTCACCCCAGACCAATTAATGACGCCAGCGCCCTCCTCCCCCCCCCCCCCCCAAACCTCCCTCCACCTCAACTTACGCCTGGGCACCAAAGCAGCTCAGGAGGCAAACCAATATGTTTGAGCGTATGTGAGTGAGTGCGAGGGGTGTGCATGTGTATGTCAGTGAATGTGTGTAAGGCTTGAGTGCATATGATTGAGTGATTGTGAGGAGGTGTGAGCAAATGTGTGAGTCAATGTGTGAGGGTATATAAATGTGAGTGTATGTGTGTAAGGAAGTGAGTGTGTGTATAAATGAGTATATGAGCAAATGTGTTCGGGTGTGAGTGCTTGAGTGTGTGGAGCGAGCAAGTGCACGAGTGATTTAGTGAGTGAGTGATTTAGTGAGTGAGTGAGTTGTGTCTTTGGCACTGTATCTGCTCCTACACTATTGTGAGTGTGGGAGAATCAGATGGGTGTGGGAGATAGTAGGGCCTACATGAAATAAATGGGCAATGGGATTTCTCTGAGAGCAGGCATAGACTTAATGGGCTGAACGGCCTCCTTTCATGTCATAGGAGAATGCAAAATGTGCAAGAAATATGCGAAATGGCTGTTATTCCCAGAGAACCCCTTCTCATGTGCAGGGGTCTTTGAACATGGGACAAGCTGTAGGTCAAGCTGTCCAGTCCCAACACGTCCCATTGAAACCAGCCTGTTCCAGACCCAGCCTGTCCCAACCACAGCCTGTTCTAATCACAGTTGTCCCCAACCAGCCTTTCCCAATCCCAGCCTGTCCCAATCCCAGCCTGTCCCAATCCCAGCCTGTCCAATCTCAGCCTGTCCTAATCACAGTTGTCCCCAACCAGCCTGTCCCCAATCCCAGCCTCTCCCAATATCAGTCTTTCCTAATCATAGGTTGTTCCAATCACAGTCTGTCTCAGTGAGACCAGTTTGTCCCAGTCCCAGTTCCAGACTGTCCAACTGACTCCAGCCTGCCCATGTGATGTTAGAAAGAGAGACAGAGACTCTATGTTGATACTCACGCTCAAAGACAACAAAAGTGAGCAGCAGTCCCAGGCAAGAGAGGGCAGCCATCATCCAGACCCCTAGGAACGGCAATGTAGTAATCCCAGCTCCACTTTGTGGCAGTTCACCTCCCACTGCTTTTCAAATATGACTGCGTTACCAGTGTAACAGCACTAAACAAAACTGCCTAACCAACACAAGCACTTTAATTGTTCCATTGCACTCATCAATCAGTGTCTAACTTCACTCGAATTCTCTGCCAGGCCTTTCGCCCATTTCACTTCAAACAACCAATCAGCACTTTTCTGACCCTCCTTTGACTCAAACAACCAGGTGTGTCCTCACTACACCAACAGCACAGAATCCACAACAAATCACAAGCGCAAGTGCAAAGGCTTGCAATGGAGGATGAATGAATCAAATCCACGCCAGGGCAGCTCTCTGCCTTGATCCCACAATTCTACTGCTTTCAGGTTGCCATATTTCCGAATGATATAATAAGAGCCATTTGGCTCAATGAGTCGAGATTGTTCATGAAGGATTCCTATCTGTCCATTTCCCCATTTACAGGAGCTTAATGTATTTTTTTTTACAGTCCTTTTCTTTTCACTGCCTTGTGCAATTTATGCAGCAATGTGAAGCATAGAATTTATTGCAGCAATGTGAAGCAGCAATGTAATAATTCCATGATGTTTGCCAGGATCCTGGGAGAATCTTTCCACTTCTTCAAATCTGTGCAATTTATTGCAAAGAAGTTGAAATTTTAGGAATAGGGAGGTTTTGTTACGGGGTGTTGGTGATGCCACACTTGAAGAACTGTGCTCTATTTTTAGTCCCCCTACTGAAGATAGGACATAACTGCAATTAAAACTGTCTAAATGGGATTCACCAGGCTAATTCCTGAGATGAGAGGGTCGTCCTATCAACTGAGGCTGCACTGGTTTGGTTTATACTCCCTAGATTTTAGAAAAATGAGGGCTGACTTTATTCAATCATAATATTTTAATGTGTGGCACAGGGTAGATGTTGAGATGTTGTCATAAGTCGCAAAGAGTTGCAGTTTCAAGGGTCCGCCAATTAAAAGTGAGGTGCACTGAAATTTTCTTCTCAGAGACGGAGGTGAGTCTCAGGAATTTTCTACCCCATGGAATGTGGAGGCTGTATCATCACAGGTAGTCAAAGAAAAGGTAAATACATTTTTTGAAAGATCAGGGGATTGAGGGGTGTGGAGAATCGGCATAAAAAAGGAAAACAAATCAGTCTGTAGATTTTAGAATCTGTAATAAAAAAACTGTAAACACCAGAAGAACTCACTCAGTCAAGTAGCAACTGTGGCGAGAGAAAAAAAGTATACATTTGGGATCAGTGACAGACCTGTTGCATGGAAAAAACGTGACTGATTACTCTTTCCACGGATGCAGTGTGTCTGGATGAGTTATTCCAGTGTTTCTATTTTTTAAGCCGATGTCACAAATGTATTGAATGTCAGGGCAGGCTTGAGGGGATAGATAATAGACAATAGACAATAGACAATAGGTGCAGGAGTAGCCTATTTGGCCCTTCGAGCTAGCACCGTCATTCAATGTGATCATGGCTGATCATCAACAATCAGTACCTCATTCCTGCCTTCTCCCCATACCCCTGACTCTGCTATCTTTAACAGCCTTATCAAGCTCTCTCTTGAAAGTATCCAGAGAACCGGCAGAGTATTCCACAGACTCACAACTCTCTGTGTGAAAAAGTGTTTCTTCATCTCTGTTCTAAATGCCTTATGTAATAGCCTGCTTCCATGGGCGGAAATCCCAGGGGGGGACAGACCCCCCCCCCCATGTTTTGAGAGGTGGGTGACAATCCCCCCCCCCCATGTTTTGTAGTCTGGATTTTGAAATTCGGTGGAAAAAAATCTATTAAAAAATCTCCGCTTTCCACAAGACAATGGGTTTGGGACTGATGATCCAGGGCGCCAATTGGACGTGAGAGGCGTCGGTCAGCAGGCCGTGGTGGGGGGGGGGGGGGGGGGGGAGAATCATGATAATTCAGCGAGATGATTGGAGGAGGGAGGTGTCAGTCAGAAGCGGAATTAGGGGGGTGGGACTGAGGATAGAGCGCAATGATTGAAGGAAGGAGACATCCTGGTGGAGGAAAGATCATAGAACGGAGCTTGAATCAGCCCATTCGTGGCGAAGCTCCGCTCTATGATCTTTGGTTTCACGGGACCTTTCATCGTCCGGCAGGGCGTAAAATCGGCCGCGGGAGTTTTCCATCGCCCCGCGGTCAAATCGCTGCGTCGAGACGATCGAGGGTTCCAATGTTGAATAAGAGGTGGTGGGTGTCTTAAAGGTGTGAGCAGAGGGAAAGACGGTTATAAAATGACAATAGAAGCAAGTGGTAGCAAGGTGAACATTAATAGTGGCTGGCAGACATATCCAGGAAAAAAATCAAAAGGGGCCACTTGTCAACATAATTGTATAAAGGGTAAACACATAGAAACATGGAAACATAGAAATTAGGTGAAGGAGTAGGCCAGTTGGCCCTTCGAGCCTGCACCGCCATTCAATATGATCATGGCTGATCATCCAACTCAGTACCCCGTTCCTGCCTTCTCTCCATACCCTCTGATCCCCTTAGCCACAAGGGCCACATCTAACTCCCTCTTAAATATAGCCAATGAACTGGCCTCAACTACCTTCTGTAGCAGAGAGTTCCAGAGACTCACCACTCTCTGTGTGAAAAAAGTCTTTCTGATCTCAGTCTTAAAGGATTTTCCCCTTATCCTTAAGTTGTGACCCCTTGTCCTGGACTTCCCCAACATCGGGAACAATCTTCCTGCATCTAGCCTGTCCAACCCCTTAAGAATTTTGTAAGTTTCTATAAGATCCCCTCTCAATCTCCTAAATTCTAGAGAGTATAAACGGAGTCTATCCAGTCTTTCTTCATAAGACAGCCCTGACATCCCAGGAATCAGTCTGGTGAACCTTCTCTGAACCCACTCTATGGCAAGAATGTCTTTCCTCAAATGTGGAGACCAAAACTGTACACAATACTCCAGGTGTGATCTCACCAAAAACCTGTAAAACTGCAGTAGAACCACACTTCTCCTATAGTCAAATCCTTTCACTATGAATGCTAACATACCATTAGCTTTCTTCACTGCCTGCTGCATCTGCATGCCTACTTTCAATGACTGGTGTACCATGCCACCCAGGTCTTGCTGCATCTCCACTTTTCCTAATCGGCCACCATTTAGATAATAGTCTGCTTTCCTGTTTTTGCCACCAAAGTGGATAACCTTACATTTATCCACATTATACTGCATCTGCCAAACATTTGCCCACTCATCCAGCCTATCCAAGTCACCTTGCAGTCTCCTAGCATCCTCTTCACAGCTAACACTGCCCCCCAGCTTAGTGTCATCCGCAAACTTGGAGATATTGCCTTCAATTCCCTCATTCAAATCATTAATATATATTGTAAATAGCTGGGGTCCCAGCACTGAACCTTGTGGTACCTCACTAGCCACTGCCTGCCATTGTGAAAAGGACCCATTTACCCTTACTCTTTGCTTCCTGTTTGCCAGCCAGTTCTCTATACACATCAATACTGAACCAACAATGCCGTATGCTTTAAGTTTGTATACTAATCTCTTATGTGGGACCTTGTCGAAAGCCTTCTGGAAGTCCAGATACACCACATCCACTGGTTCTCCCTTATCCATGCTGCTAGTTACATCCTCGAAAAATTCCACAAGATTCGTCAGACATGATTTACCTTTCGTAAATCCATGCTGACTTTGTCCAATGATTTCACCACTTTCTAAATGTGCTGCTATCCCATCTTTAATAACTGACTCTAGCAGTTTCCCCACTACTGATGTTAGACTAACTGGTCTGTAATTCCCCGTTTTCTCTCTCCCTCCCTTCTTAAAAAGAGGGGTTATGTTTGCTACCCGCCAATCCTCAGGAACTACTCCAGAATCTAAAGAGTTTTGAAAGATTATCACTGATGCATCGATTATTTCCGGAGCTACTTCCTTAAGTACTCTGGGATGCAGCCTATCTGGCCCTGGGTATTTATCGGCCTTTAATCCATTCAATTTACCCAACACCACTTCCCGACTAACCTGGATTTCACTCAATTCCTCCTTTGACCTGCGGTCCCCTGCTATTTCCGGCAGATTATTTATGTCTTCCTTAGTGAAGACGGAATGAAAATAGTTATTCAATTGGTCCACCATATCCTTGTTCCCCATGATTAACTCACCTGTTTCTGACTGCAAGTGTTGTAAAAACAAGCATGAAGGCTTTGTGTCTCAATGCGAGGAGCATTCGTAATAAGGTGGATGAGTTGAAGGTGCAGATAGCTATTAATGACTATGCTATTAGACATGGCTCCAGGGTGATCAAGGCTGGGACCTGAACATCCAGGGATATACAATATTCAGGAGGGATAGACGGAAAGGAAAAGGAGGTGGGGTAGCGTTGCTGGTGAAAGAGGAGATTAATACAATAGAAAGGAAGGACATTAGCATGGAGGATGTGGAATCGTTATGGGTAGAGCTGCGAAACTCTAAGGGGCAGAAAACTCTAGTGTGAGTTGTGTACAGGCCACCTAACAGTAGTATTGGAGTTGGTGATGGCATCAATCAGGAAATTAGAAGTGTGTGCAACAAGGGTAACACAGTTATAATGGGTGAGTTAAATCTGCATATAGATTGGGTGAATCAATTTGGCAGGGGTCCCGAGGAAGACGATTTCTTGGAATGTATGCGGGATAGTTTTCTAAACCAGCATGTGGAGGAACCAACGAGAGAGCAGGCTATTCTAGACTGGGTATTGAGTAATGAGGAAGGGTTAGTTAGCAGTCTTGTTGTGCGTGGCCCCTTGGGCAAGAGTGACCATAATATGATTGAGTTTTTCATTAGGATGGAGAGTGACATAATTAAGTCAGAAACAAGGGTTCTGAACTTAAACAAAGGTAACTTTGAAGGTATGAGCCGTGAATTGGCCAAGATAGACTGGCAGGTGAGTCTTAAAGGGTTGACAGTGGATGTGCAATGGAAGGCGTTTAAAGACGGCATGGATGAAGTACAAAAATTGTTCATACCAGTTTGGCAAAAGAATAAATCAGGGAAGGTGGTGCATCCGTGGATAACGAGGGAAATCAGGGATAGTATAAAAACTAAAGATGAGGCATACAAATTGGCCAAAAAAAGCAGCCTACCAGAGGACCGGGAGAAATTCAGAATCCAGCAGAGGAGGACAAAGGGCTTAATTAGGAAAGGGAAAATAGATTATGAAAGGAAACTGGCAGGGAACATAAAAATTGACGCAAAAGATTTTATAGATATGTGAAGAGAAAGAGACTAGTTAGAACAAATGTTGGTCCCTTGCAGTCAGAAGCAGGTGAATTGATCATGGGGAATAAGGACATGGCAGACCAATTGAATAACTACTTTGGTTCTGTCTTCACTAAGGAAGACATAAATAATCTGCCGGAAATAGCAGTGGACCGGAGGTCAAATAAGATGGCGGAACTGAGTGAAATCCAGGTTAGCCGGGAAGTGGTGTTGGGTAAATTGAACGGATTAATTTTTCGAGGATGTAACTAGTAGAGTAGATAAGGGCGAACCAGTGGATGTTTTATATCTGGACTTTCAGAAGGCTTTCGACAAGGTCCCACATAAGAGATTAGTATATAAACTTAGAGATTAGTATATAAAGCTCACGGTATTGGTGGTTCAATATTGATGTGGATAGAGAACTGGCTGGCAGACAGGAAGCAAAAGGTAGGAGTAAACGGGTCCTTTTCAGAATGGCAGGCAGTGAGTAGTGGGGTACCGCAAGGCTCAGTGCTGGGACCCCAGCTATTTACAATATACATTAATGATTTGGACGAGGGAATTGAATGCAACATCTCCAAATTTGCAGATGACACCAAGCTGGGGGGTATAGTTAGGTGTGAGGAGGATGCTAGGAGGCTGCAGAGTGATTGGGATAGGCTGAGTGAATGGGAAGATGCATGACAGATGCAGTATAATGTGGATAAATGTGAGGTTATCCACTTTGGTGGCAAAAACATGAGGGTAGACTATTATCTGAATGGTGGAAGATTAGGAAAAGGGGAGATGCAACGAGACCTGGGTGTCATGGTACACCAGCCATTGAAAGTAGGCATGCAGGTGCAGCAGGCAGTGAAGAAAGCAAATGGTATGTTAGCATTCATAGCAAAAGAATTTGAGTATAGGAGCAGGGAGGTTCTACTGCAGTTGTACATGGTTTTGGTGAGACCACACCTGGAGTATTGCGTACAGTTTTGATCTCCAAATCTGAGGAAAGACATTCTTGCCATAGAGTGGGTTTAGGGAAGTTTCACCAGACTGATTCCTGGGATGTTGGGACTTTCATATGAAGAAAGACTGGATAGACTCAGCTTGTACTCACTGGAATTTAGAAGATTGAGGGGATCTTATAGAAACTTACAAAATTCTTAAGCTAGATGCAGGAAGATTGTTCCCGATGTTGGGGGAGTCCAGAACAAGGGGTCACAGTCTAAGGATAAGGGGGAATTCCTTTAGGACCGAGATGAGGAAAACATTCTTTACACAGAGAGCGGTGAGTCTCTGTAATTCTCTGCCACAGAAGGTTGTTGAGGCCAGTTCATTGGCTATATTCAAGAGGGAGTTGGATGTGGCTCTTGTGGCTAAAGGGATCAGGGGGTATGGAGAGAAGGCAGGTATGGGATACTGAGTTGGATGCTCAGCCATGATCATATTGAACGGCGGTGCAGGCTCAAAGGGCCAAATGGCCTACTCCTATTTTTCTATGTTTCTATGTTTCTAACCCCATTCTCCTGCCTTCTCCCCATTACCTCTGACACCTGAACTAATCAAGAATCTATCTATCTCAGCCTTAAAAATATCCACTGACATAGCCTCCTCAGCCTTCTGTGGCACAAAACTACACAAATTCACAACCCTCTGATTAAACAAAGTTCTCCTCATCTCCATCCTAAAAGAACATCCTTTTATTCTGAGGTTATGACTTCTAATCCTAGACTCTCTCACTAGTGTAAACATCCTCTCCACATCCACTCTATCCAAGCCTTTCACTATTCTGTATGTTTCAATGAAGTCCCCCCTCATTCCTCCAAACTGAAGCGAGTACTTGCACAGTGCCTATAAAAGCTCATCATAGATTAACCTACTAATTCCTGGGATCATACTTGTAAACCACCTCTGGACCCTCTCCAAACCCTTCTTCAGATATGTTGTCCAAAATGTAGGATAAAATCGGAACACCAGGAGAAATCCCACATTGTCACAAAGAAAACATGCAAATCCAAACAGCACCTACAGCAGCATCCATAGCTAGGATCGAACACGGATCTCTGGCACTGTAAGGCAGAAACTCTACTGCTGCACCTCATAATACTCAATGGGTCAAACGTCATCTGTGGAGGCGTAGGGTTGGTTGTTTTCTGGGTCTAGACTCTGCATCAGGACTGAGAGTGGGGAGGGAAGAAATACAATATATAGCGGAGAGCTCATTAATGAGACTTAGGAACGTAAACAAGTAATGGAAATTGTTAATTCGACATTTTACTGACTCGCTGGAAATGACCATAGGTTATAAAATACCTCCTCCGAAACTAGTCCACTGCATTGGAACTCTCGGCTGGGAAAATTAACATCCATGATTCTCACTTTGTAATTCTACATCCCAATTGCCAACTGAAGATCTCACTCTTCAATGACTTCCATAACTAACTGACGTTATATACCAGAGATTAACCACCCTTTGCATCATACAGGTTATTGTCCTCTTGCAGAAGCAATTTGAGGGACTGGGGTATGGGTTGTGTTAATGATTTTATGATATGTTTTGTGAAAGTAGAGTACTCCTACGAATAGCAAGGGATGTCAGACATTATGTGGAAGCATCAACAGAGTGTCAAATGATATTAACACCAGATTATTAATTGAAGGAGCCATTAAAGGCAATGAAGGTGACAAACTCCCTGTGGATTGCCACACATACACCCGGGCCCATGATACATATTGAGTAAAATGGCTTATGACAATTCCATCTCCAGGACAGTGTGATTTACATTCAAATTGAAATGTTCCTCTAAGTGCTTCCACCAAACAGACTAGGTAAGGGTCAGGTTGTAAATCTCATTCTAAAATGGTTCTTCAAACACAGCCAGCTCATGTTAAATTGAGCGGTCTAATTCAGTAGCATTGTCCAATCAAGCATACAACATGACAACCATAAATAAAAAAGTAACTGAGGTATGGTTTAGTTTTCCACATGAACTAATGCAACTGCAAAAGGCCAAACCACTCGGCAGATGGTGTGCAGTTCCGAGCGGCTGTTTAGAATAACAGCTACAACATTCTGGTCTGTAACCAGGGTTTTTGTGCTCTGTGAATGCACAGTCTTCCATTATGACAGTCTGGCAAGCATTCAACTTTGTTCACTGACACACTATCCACTCCAATGATTGTTGATAAAGAACTGATTTATATTAATACTAGAATTCCAGATGCAATTCAGCTGGACTGTTTTAATGGCTATGAATAAATTCCTGTGTCTGACCTGGCATTCCCTAACAGAAGCTCTAGGCAGGGGGCACACACCTATAGGATTGGCAGGTGTTTTTCTATCTGCAATATAACTGTGAGATAGACACAAAAAGCTAGAGTAACTCAGCGGGACAGGCAACATCTCTGGAGAGAAGGAATGGGTCTTGCCTGTCCAGCTGAGTTACTCCAGCTTTTTGTGTTATCTTCGGTTTAAACCAGCATCTGCAGTTCCTTCTTACACATATAACTGTGAGAAACCATTGTACAATGTTATTGATAATCAAAGAGAAACTGCTGATGCTGGAAATTCAGAAATGAAAACAGAACGTGCTGGGAACATTCTGCTGGACAGGCAGTAGGCCTTGGCAGGCCAAGTGCAAATGTTTAGTGAAACGGTTGCCGAATCTTAACTTGAGTTATGTTCCCTATTCTGTTCCCTCTGCTTCGTGCAATCAGCCTGGATGTTTTGATGTTGTATTTCTGATATCTGTCACACACACTTGTAATGTTTTATTCAACCCTCTATCCCTTTGATCATCGAACTAACTCTAATTTAAATTCCACTATGTTTCCCTCCAATTGGAATGTACCCAAACCATTTTTCAATGATGATGTCTGCCAGCTTTTGATTCCATTTTAGCCCTGGCCCTTTTCCAATAGGTTATTTTTATCTTACAAATGGCCCATACCACTTTCCATTATAGTTTCAACCATTTGGTTTGAAAACTGTCCCCCAAATGTTCCTCCATCACTTCAATTGCTCCATCTTATTCCTCAGAAATAATTCCATGCTGCCTCTCACTACATGTTGAAATATACTGGTCATGAATGTCTCGTACAAAATTCTGAGATTCCTCTTCTTCTTCTTTTCCTTACAATATTAGTCTTCCATTCCTTATTAAGTTGTTATGACGTTTGTATGCCTGCACAATTGCACCTCTACATCCTCCCCACCATTCAGCAGCCTGTAGAATCCTCCAAGTAAACATAGGAAACAAATAGGTTCAGGAGTAGGCCATTCGGCCCTTTGAGCCAGCAACGCAAGTAGATTTTGTTGCGTAATTTAAACCAAGTAGACACTGTTCTTGACATCCAGGAAACCTTCTCTCACTTGCACGGCAAGTGAGAGAGTAATCAATACTGCCACATTAATAACTATGGCTGAAACTCTCCAACTTTGTTAGATATACATTGTGCAGTCATATTTATAATTGTAAGACTATCTTAGGCTTTCTAGAACTCATTGTGATCCAATGTAAAACTGTAGTCTTGCTCCTATGCAATTCATCTTTCCCAATCCTTGGTGCACATTTATTGTCATGTTGTCACCACCCCAAATTAACTTTGATTGAATTGATTGTAAAATAAAGCATGAAAACAAGCACTTGGACCACGACCATCGATCACCCGTTTACATTATGTCATCCCACTTTTGCATCCACTCCCTACACATTTGGGGCAATGGGCAGACACCAATTAACCTGCAAACCAGCACGTCTTTAGGAAGTGGGAGGAAACTGGAGCATCCAGAGGAACCTCACAAGGGCAGAGGGTGAAAGTGCAAAGACTGACTGCATCCAAGGTCAGGATCGAACTTGCGAATCTGGTGCTGTGAGGCAACAGCTCTACCAGCTGCGCCACTGTGCCACTCTGAACCTGCAGTAATATTTAAAAAAGAGAAACTATTTCCAGGGCGGGGCTGCAAATACTGAGAGACGCTGATTTATTATAATGGTAAAAGATTCCATGGGGGAGGATGAAGTGTGATGAAGAACGCATAGCCAGGCATTGTGCTGGAGGTAGTGTCAACAGTCATGTTCAGCAAGGATGAATCCAAAGAGGGAACAGACTTGACCAGGGCAAATGTTTGAAAACTCATTTACCGAGATTAAGATTAGATGACCAGACATTTAAAGCACACAAATTAAACAAATTATTTCCAGTCAATGGATTGTTAAGGTGCTGACCAATTAATTGTTTAATCTGCAGCGACTTGATTTATACCCCAAGCATTTATTCCAGCACATTTCATCCCCCTTTACCTTGCTAAAGAGACCATTGAGAATGCAGTGATAAACTAACAAGATTGATCATCTGCAAGCATTTTAAAACTGAAAAAGAACAAAGATTAGAAGAGAAAAGGTTCAACTATTAATTCACTTAAACATAACTAATTTCTTGTGAATATTTGGTGCACATGCAGCAAGCTGCTGCATTAAGGTTCGACAACTTCCACTTCAGTTGCACCTGTAACATGATCTGAAATTTAGTTTTGTCCGAAGGAAATGTGACAAGGAGAGGAGACAAGAGAAATAAGAAACTTAAGGGGCTGTCCCACTAGGGTGACCTAATTGGCGAGTTTAGAACAGTTTGAAAAAATGACATGTTGAACACTTCCTTCGACTATGTAGAAGACCTCTGTCGACTATGTTGGAGGTCAGCTTCGACTAACTACAACTAACTTTGGGAAAATTGGACACCGAGTAGTGGAGAGTAAAGACGACCTCCTTCGATCTCCTTCAACCTCCCTTCGACTTCCTTCGACTATGATGAGGACTATCTTTGACTACCCTCGATTACCTACGACTAACATGCCGACCTACTACTACCTACGACGACTAAACTGTCGTGTAGGTGAGTGGCCAAAGTATCAAAGGGAATTGAGAGGGATGGGCCAGAGCATGTTGCTAGAGGAAGTCGAACGGGACTAATCTTCTGGAATTTTTTGAGGATGTGACAAGTACAATGAAGGGGTGCCAGTGGATGTAGTGTATCTAGACTTTCAGAACACCTTTGATAAGGTCCCGCACGGGAGACTGGTGACTAAAATTAGAACACATGGTATTGTGGGTAGGGTGTTGACGTGGATAGAAAATTGGTTGACAGACAGGAAGCAGAGTAGGAGTGAACGGGTCCTTTTCAGAATGGCAGGCAGTGGCAAGTGGAGTGCCGCAAAGCTCGATGTTGGGCCGCAACTGTTTATCATGTATATTAATGATTGGAAGAGGAAATTAGGAGACTAGGCTTGTATTCATTGGAGTTTAGAAGGATGAGGGGGGATCTTATAGAAACATATAAAATTATTAAAGGACTGGACAAGCTAGATGTAGGAAAAATGTTCCCAATGTGGGGCGAGTCCAGAACCAGGGGACACAGTCTTAGAATAAAGGGGAGGCCATTTATGATTGAGGTGAGAAAAAACCTTTTCACCCAGAGAGTTGTGAATTTGTGGAATTCCCTGCCACAGAGGACAGTGGAGGCCAAATCACTGGATGGATTTAAGAGAGAGTTAGATAGAGCTCTAGGGGTAGTGGAATCAAGGGATATGGGGAGAAGGCAGGCACGGGTTATTGATTGGGGACGATCAGCCATGATCACAATGAATGGCGGTGCTGGCTCGAAGGGCCAAATGGCCTCCTCCTGCACCTATTTTCTATGTTTCTATGGGACAGATCGCATTGCCCTGCCGGGAGTTTCCATGGGCCCAATGGATCGAGTGCTGCAGTTCACTGATAATTGTTGGTGCAAAATCATTGATTAAAAAGGCAGAACAATAGTAGTGTGCCCACCTTAGGATTTCAATGCTGAGGGGATTTAGAGTCAAATAATGTTTCAATTGCAAGCTTCAGTTGTAAAAATCATAGTATTTTGTAGGTTTATTCCCAACCTTGAGAGTGGCTCCTGTGACTGAAAGCAAATTAATGGCAAGCTCCACTGATATCAGTCAAAGGATAAATGCTGTAATCATTAAATATTTATGCACACACAAGCTTTAACGGGCCACCCAGCAGGTTTGTGCTCTGTGGCAATGTGAAGTCAATCATTGCAGCAAGAATAAAGTATTGCAAGAAGGTTGCAGATATTAAAATCCATTAGTACAGAAGTTGCTAATATTAAAATCCATTAGTAAGGTGCCTGGAGGATAAACGACATCAGGAGCCTCACAGAATATAATGGTCCCGATTTAGAGATGGGTTAATTCTGCTGTCAAAGCCTCATTATTAGGGTTGCTCTTTGATTAGTCATATAGCCATACAACACGGAAACAGGCACTTCTGCCAAACTCATCCATGCTGATCAAGATGCCCATCTAAGTGAATCCCATTTGCCTTCTTTTAACCCTATACTCATAACCCTATAAATCTTTGCTATCCATGCACTTGTCCAAATGTCATTTAAATATTATTATTGTATTATTAAATATTATTATTGTACCTGCCTCAACTACATCCTCTGGCAACTTGTTCCATTTCTGTATCCTTTGTGTGAAAAAGCTACCTCCCTCTAATCTTTTCCTCTAGTTTAAGGAAAACGACTGCGCATTCACCCTATCTATGCCCCCTACGATTTTACATAGAAAATAGAACACAGCACAGGAACGTAGTACAGCACAGGAACAGGCCCTTCAGCCCACAAAATTTGATTTGATTTGATGTGATTCACCTTTATTGTCCATAGTACAAGTACTTAGACAACGAAATGCTTTTTCCCCATACAGCCATACGAATAAAAAAAATAAAAGCACAGAGCACGATAGTCCATAACACAAACATCCCCACAGCAGTACCAAAGTTTCCCACTGTGAGGGAAGGTACCAAAGTTCAGTCAACCTCCTCGTTGATGTTCCCCGATGTTCACCTGTGGTCGGGGTCTCCCGAGCCCCCCGCAGTCGCCGCTAAATTCAACGCTGGCCACCCTCAGCAAAGGGTCCCAGGTCTCCGCGATGTTGGTCAGCGCTGCCCGCGCTGGGAGAACTACCAACCACAGCACCGCGATGTTGATGCTGCAGGCCCAACACTCCGGAGCTTCAAACGGCGATCCCAGGTGAGGCATCGCCCGCTCCGTGAAGTATCCAGCGCTGCGCCGCCGCTGCTGAAGCTCTGGTCCGGTCCCCGGCAGGAAAGGCCGCGCCAATCCAGTTGGTAGGCTGCGAGGAGGGGGGCGAGGCTCAACTCGGAAAATAGTTGCATCCTCGCCAGAAAGGGACTGAAAAACGGTTCCCACCTTACCCATCTCCGCTCCCCCACACAAAATACCGAAACAAAATCCTGCAAAAGATACCCCAAACAAACCAAAAATTAAAAAAAGACAGAAAAACAAACAGACTGTAGGCAGAGGCAGCCATCATGCAGCGCCGCCGGATGTGCTGAATATGATTTCAAGTTAAACTGATCTCATCTGTCTGCAGATGATCCATGTCCCTCTCTTCCTTGCACTTCAATGCGAGTATCTAAAAGTCTATTAAATGCCACTATAGTATCTGCTTCCACCATCACCTCTGGCAACATGTTCCAGGCACCAACCACACTCTTGCCCCGTACATCTCCATTACATTTTCCCCATCTCACTTATTAGCTACACCTTCTAGTGTTGGACATTTCCACCCTGGGAAAAAGGCTTTGACTATCTACCCTATCTATTTTATGCACCTCTATAAGAACTAGAGTCTCCTACATTCCACAGAATAAAGCCCTCGCTTGTCCAACCTCTCCCTAAACTAGAAGCCCTCTCGGCCCTTGAGGTAATGGCATATTTCCTATAGTATGGGGATCAAATCTGAACACCATACTCCAAATGCCTCAACAATGTCTTGAATTAGAGATTAATCTGTAAGGAATCTATGGGGAACAAATCAGATTAAACATTATAAGGGCATGAAAACAAATCGGTTTCCTTTAGCACATTTCCATTTGAGTATGGAAAGGCTGGCATCGTGAAAGGAAAGATCACCCACAGATAGGGAATCAGACTCGTTCCATCAATCCTGCTCAGGCATCATCTCAGGAGAGCAGTCACGTTGGGCAAACATGGGCCTGATATGAGCATGGGGCAGCTGGAGGGAGAAGGTCGCTTGGTGCAACCTCCTGGGTTAAATGCAGCACCTGGGAAGCTGGGTACCAGTTTGCTGCTCAGTATCTAATATGACAGGCAATGCCACTGAGATTGACCAATATATAACTGAATGTGCTATCTCTCAGCCAAGCTCACACCTGGTATGTGAGTGGCATCAACAATGTAGTATGTTTTCCTGCAATGCGTCAATGTCACTCCTATATTCTGCTTAAACTTTGCATCCATGAAGTATTTGAGAAGTCATTGGACCTAGCTCTCAGTGGCTACTTTCCCATGCTTCATTTTCATTTCAAAAATAAATGTTATTCATATAAAAACACAGTGTATGACTCTTCAAATTGTAATGTCGTCCAATGCTGTTCATGGTGTTAAACATATGTAGTGTTTGCACATTCTGTGTTTTGCACACCAGTGCCACACATTTGCCCCCCTGGGGATATAGTAAGTTCAAATGTATGAGCGGCTTCTACCGCAGACGGTGCCTTAATATCTGGTGAGGGAAGGACCCTGGAGTGGAGTCCCTCTCCACAAAGTCTTTGCATTGAGTGCACCAAACTTTGGTATGTCCCTCCGCATGTATTCCTGCAGTTGGAATCTGCCAGTTGGCTGCAGTCCCTTACCGACATCTCTTTACTGAAAAACCACTAGGTTTTGGGCAGACCAAAGCGCTATTTTGTGTTGACAATCTTCCAGTTACAATAGACAATAGACAATAGGTGCAGGAGTAGGCCATTCGGCCCTTCGAGCCAGCACATCCATTCAATGTGATCATGGCTGATCAACCCCGTTCCTGCCTTCTCCCCATATCCCCTGACTTCGCTATCTTCAAGAGCCCTATCTAGCTCTCTCGTGAAAGTATCCAGAGAACCGGTCTACACCGCTCTTTGAGGCAGAGAATTCAACAGACTCACAACTCTTTGTGAAAACGTGTTTCCTCATCTCCGTTCTAAATGCCTTACCTCTTATTCTTAAACTGTGGCCCCTGGTTCTGGACTCCCCCAACATCGGGAACATGTTTCCTGCCTCTAGCGTGTCCAAACCCTTAACAATCTTATATGTTTCAATAAGATCCCCTCTCATCCTTCTAAACTCCAGAGTGTGCAAGCCCAGCCGCTCCATTCTCTCAGCATATGACTGTCCCGCCATACTGGGAATTAACCTTGTAAACCTACGCTGCACTCCCTCAATAGCAAGAATGTCCTTTCTCAAATTAGGGGACCAAAACTGCCCACAATTCTCTAGGTTTGGTCTCACTAGGGCTCTGTACAACTGCAGAAGGACCTCTTTGCTCCTATACTCGACTCCTCTTATTATAAAGGCCAACATGCCATTCACTTTCTTCACTGCCTGCTGTTACCTGCATGCTTACTTTCATAGACTGACGAACAAGGACCCCCATATCCCGTTGTACCTCCCCTTTTCCCAACTTGACGCCATTTAGATAGTAATCTGCCTTCCTGTTTTTGATACCAAAGTGGATAACCTCACATTTATCCACATTAAACTGCATCTACCCATTCCCCCAACCTGTCCAAGTCACCCTGCATTCTCATAGCATCATCCTCACAGTTCACACTGCCACCAAGTTTTGTGTCATCTGCAAATTTGCTAATGTTACTTTGAATCCCTTCATCCAAATCATTGATGTATATTGTAAATAGCTGTGGTCCCAGCACCGAGCCTTGCGGTACCCCACAAGTCACTGCCTGCCATTCTGAAAGGGGCCCGTTAATCCCCACTCTTTGTTTCCTGTCTGCCAACCAATTTTCTATCAATGTCAGCACTCTACCCCCAATACCATGTGCCATAATTTTGCCTACTAATCTCCTATGTTGGACCTTACCAAATGCTTTCTGGAAGTCCAGGTACATTACATCCACTGCCTCTCCCTTGTCCATATTCCTAGTTACATCCTCAAAAAATTCCAGAAGATTAGTCAAGCATGATTTCCCCTTCGTAAATCCATGCTGACTCGGACCGATCCTGTTACTGCTTTCCAAATGTGTGGCTATTTCATCTTTTATAATTGACTCCAGCATCTACCCCACCACCAATGTCAGGCTAACTGGTCTATAATTCCCTGTTTTCTCTCTCCCGCCTTTCTTAAAAAGTGGGATAACATTAGCTACCCTCCAATCCACAGGAACTGATCCTGAGTCTATAGAACATTGGAAAATGATCACCAATGCATCCACGATTTCTAGAGCCACTTCATTAAGTACCCTGGGATGCAGACCATCAGGCCCTGGGGATTTATCAGCCTTCAGTCCCATCAGTCTACCCAACATCATTTCCTGCGAATTGTTGATTTCCTTCAGTTCCTCCGTCACCCCAGTTTCTCTGGCCACTAGTATATCAGGAAGATTGTTTGTGCTCTCATTAGTGAAGACGGATCCAAAGTACCTGTTCAACTCATCTGCCATTTCCTTGTTCCCCATAATAAATTCACCTTTTTCGGCCTTCAAGGGTCCATCTTTGGTCTTAACTAATTTTTTCCTCTTCACATACCTAAAGAAGCTTTTGTTATCCTCCTTTATATTCTTGGCTAGCTTACCTTCTTACCTCATCTTTTTTCCCCATATCATCTTTTTAGTTATAGTCTGTTGCTTTTTAAACATGACCCAATCCTCGTGCTTCCCGCTCATCTTTGCTACGTTGTACTTCTTCTCTTTTATTTTTATACTGTCCCTGACGTCCCTTGTCAGCCACGGTCGCCCCTTACTCCACTTGGAATCTTTCTTCCTCCTAGGACTGAACTGATCCTGCACCTTCTGTATTATTCCTAGAAATACTTGCCATTGTTGTTCCACTGGCATCCCTGCTAGGGTATCTTTCCAGTCAACATTGGCCAGCTCCTCCCTCATGGCCCCATAGTCCCCTTTATTCAACTGTAACACTGACACCTCCAATCTACCCTTCTCCCTCTCCAATTGTAGATTAAACCTGACCATATTATGGTCACTGTAAATGACTTCCAGACTCAGTATACGATTCAAACACATCTTTAATCAGCACTAAAACGTAACAGCATGAGGGATGGTTAGTTATCAACACCTCCTGGCTGCCCCAACTGTTGGTGCAGAGCAATAGTATTAGTATCAGTATTACAGTGGGGTGGAGTTAGAGATGCTGGCTGGTGTATGATTGGTTAACATGCAACATCAATCTACAGACACTACCTCCTAATGGCTCATTAACCTCAAGTTCCTTTATCAAATCCGCTTCATTACATAACACTAAATCCAGAATTGCCTTCTCCCTGGTGGGCTCCAATACAAGCTGCTCTAAGAATCCATCACAAAGGCACTCTACAAAGTCCCTTTCTTGGGGTCCAGTACCAACCTGACCCAATCCTGATGTTTGTCTCAGCCCACAAAATCCTCTGATATGTAGATTTTTGGGATGAGCAATGACAACGACCTTTCCATCCTTTTTCAAAACTTCTTTGCAAAAGCACAGCCCACAAAGAGGTGGCAATTCTCCTCATTGCAGCCATCCTAAGGGCAGCGAGCATTGGGAGTGAGACCCTTGTGCAGGAAGGAAGTGCCAGTCAAGCAAGGTCTTGGTGCTTTTTGTGAGCTCTGACAATGAGGCGTGTTGTCAGATGAGTTGGAGAGTCTGATCAGGGCAACACCCCACTGGATCATCGAGTCCTTGTCCTGCATTGTCTGCAGGATGTTGCCTGATGGATTGTGTTTTTTGGGATAACTTTTCCAGAAAGGACAGGGAATGCAGCAAGGTCTGTAACATTATGCAGCAACAGGGTCGGTCCCATCATTCGCAACACCAGAGACAGGTAGAACCTCAGCACATAGCAGCCTTGGTGTCTGCATGTAGTTCTGAGCTCAGCGTAATACAGCCACAAATGAAGCCTTGCAACTTGTTTTAATTTAAAAAAAACTGTATTTATAAAAATAATGTAAAGTGAGAAGCTCTTAATACAGTGTCAGTCTATACATTCAATGTGCTGGTTTTATTTGCAGTGGTGTTTACCCATGTGTTTTGTACGTATCACCATTGCCACACATGTGGCAGTCTGGGGTGATACCATACCTCATTGAAGACTGATACTACGAGCACAGTAAAAATTTCTAGAGAAAATCAAAGTCCGTCTATCTCCACTCCATCCACAGTGACTGGACGGTGACCATGGTGAGGATATGCTTCCTCACTGCCCACTGGAGCTCACTGTGTCACAGCCAGCTCAGAGCAGCCAGCTCAGTGTTTAGCCATGCATTTCCACAGTCACCCTGGGGCAAGATGTTGGATGTATTATTCCATCTAGGATGTGGGAGGAGTCAAGAATGAAGGGATCATGTGGTCATCCAGATATACCAAGGATATATAATTAAACCCTCAAAATACCCTTCAGGGCTCTTTGTTTGTTAATGAAGCAATTCACACTGTCAACTCTAAAAGTGATTTCATCAGTGAGTTAACCACATCATCAGAGGGGAGGAAGTACAGCAACATCAGTCTTGAGTGACTGTGTGCGATATACATTATTGAAGGTATTGCCAATTATAATTACTACAAGACACTCCATGCCATTAAGCAGTACCACTAAATATTAAAAAGGACACGCTCGAGAGGCTAACTCTCTCTTGGATTGCCAAGAGGGATTTCTTGCCCTTGCTTTGCTTAACCTTGATTCTTCCTTACAATGACCAATTCACCTACAAAACTACACGTCTTTGGGATATAGTTGAAAACCAGAGCACCCGGAGCAAACCTGTGTGGTTACAAAGAGAACATGCAGACTCTACACTGACACTACTTGAGATCAGGATCGAACCTGGGTCTCTGGTGCTGTGAGGCAGTAGCTCTAACCGCTGAACCACTGTATCATCCTCAGCAAGAGCCAACATAATCAAGGGACATTTACTCTATAGAAGCAGATAAAATTATGATGTCTAAAACTAGAGGCCGTAGCTTTAAGATGAAAGGGAAGAGATTTAAAAGAGATCTCAGGGATAACCTTTTCACTCACTTGTCTGGAATGGGCTGCCAGAGGAAGCTATAGAAGCTGATATAATTACAACTTTCAAACTGGTTGCCATGGACAAGATGGACCAAAGGACCTATATCTGTACTGCACCGTTCTGTGACACCCCTGTCAGCCAGAAGATACAAAAGCTTGAAACCATGTATCACCAAATTCGGTGATACTTCTTCACCGTTAATATCAGATTCCTGCACGGCCCTAAGGCTGAATTCCGAACCCGAAAACTACTTTGTTGTGGCCCTTGCATATTATTTGATGTGTTCCTTCTGTAGGTGTAATGCTATATTCTGCATGCGGTTTATTTTCTCTTTCCACTACCTGTGGTACTTATGCTGGGTTGTGATTGTAGCAGTTCATGGGAATGGAACCCTGTCAAAACCAAAGATCCTGGTCAAAACCTACATCATGTCAGCCCCACATTGAGAAGTTTTGTTCTGCACTGCCCTCTTGCAGGTCAGCAAGGAACTGCACGAGCAGCTGCACAGGCTCATCGAATGTGGCTTTGGCAGTAACAACAAACCCCAAGCAAAGGAATAAATATCATCAAGATGCAGCTGAAAATAAAAGGCATCAAGATTCAGCTAGTCCCGGCGTTCTCCTTTAATTCACTGGTTTCTGTGAGCAACACTACACCGCACTCTTTGTCATCAGCAAATGAGAGAGCTCTCTCTCACGCTGGGCTCAGTGTAATTACTCGGGGAAACAAATGAACATGTTATGGTCTCATTGCGTTTTACACTAGTTAAAACGGGAAGTTCCTCAATCTGCCACAGACACGGTAATGCCCTTTGGACAGTGAGCAGGTCCTGGAGAAAGCCCAATATTCATTGGCACTCAGTCAGCCTACCCACTGGTCTTGGGGTATTTCAGTGATAAGTATTTTGGTGCAGACCTATATGGAAATTACAGTATCGCCATGGCCCTTCACTCTTCACCTTGTGGCTCAATTTAAAAAACTGTGTTTGTTTTCAAATCCTCCTCTGCCCTCACGCCCGACCTTTGTCATCTCCTCCAACAACACCTCTCAGAATCCTATATATTTTGGGATGAATAAGGTATTCCTAATTCACATTCCTCCATCATCCATAGCTACTTAGTCCTGGGTTCTGAAATTCCATTCCTAAAACTCCCCAACTCATCATTTGAGTATTTTATTAAATAATCTATTTGACCAGCCTCTGATTATCCATTTTGGCACCGAGTCAAAACTTGTTGGGTTGTAGTCCTGTGAAAGCCACAGACTATTTCACTGCAGTGGTAAAACAATATAAGTGCATCTTTTAAGCACACCCTCTGTGCCAATGCACAAAATATTTGTGCATTCTAAGTGTCCATATCTGCAAACACATGCATGTTAATATAATATATTTGTGGACATTTGTATGATTTTTTTAATCGGATGGAGATTTCAATCAATGGGGCACTTCAAGTGGCAAGGTTATAAACTGCTTTTATAATCAGCCTGGTAAACAACCTCTTCCACTGACAGAAAGATTTTCACGGCTAACAGCCTGTAAAAGCCAATTAGAGATCTATTATGGGGAGCTTAATGTATGAGAGAAGCTCCTCTCTACTCCTTCTCAATCATTGCCATGGAGATGGTGCAGTGTGCATTTCAGAGCAGCATGGTTGTGGAATGGATCTGGGTTAAAATAACACATTTTAGCTGAAACAAAAACGCAAGCACAAACATTAACACTTTACTCTGTGATTAATGAGTCATTGCTTCAGTGAATGCAATATCGCACATATATTACATGCTGACTCCATATGCTCCCAGTCCTGTGGTTTGCAGATTTTTATTGTCATAATTCAGATGAGTCACCAAGGATGAGGCTGCTGCTCCACCCAGCAAGTGGTCACAGCTGGTTGGTTTCTTCTGCCCTTATTTTCCTCAGCCCTCTGTACACTTCCTGGACTTGCCTTGTCCAGGTTTTATAGGCTGTATCCCGGGATGAACTCTGGGAGACGGTCTCTGACTTGTATAGACCCTCACTGGAACTTAGCAATTCTGCTTTAGCCCAGTGCATAATAAGAAAGACTGCATGTAGGTGCTTGGGCCAAAATCAAACGTTAGAGCTAAGAAAATATTTTTGAACGAATAAGAAACCGTGCAGACTATTCGCACTCAGCAAGATCCCAAAAAGAGCAGTGTGTACATGATGAAGTGTACACAGTACTGTTAGGTGATGGTGATTAGGGTTAGGGCTGCTGGGCATTCTTTTTTGGACAATGGAGTTGGCTGGGAGAACAGTTGGGCCAAGGGGTCTCCCAGCAGTGGAAAGATCGCAGTCCTCTCAGGGAGGCACAGTGGTGTAGTAGATAGAGTTATTGCCTCACAATGCTGGTACTCTGGGTTCAATCCTGATCTCACTGTTTCTGTCAGATTTTCATATTCTCTCCCAGGCATTCTGGTTTCCTCCCACATCCAGGTTGTTCGGTTTATTGGCCAATATAAATTGCCCGAGTGTAGCGAGTGATAGAATCTGGGGAGAGTTGATGATAATGTGTGATTAAAAAGTAGGGTTAAGGAAGGGTTCATGTAAATGGATGGTTGATGTGGTCGGTGCAAACTCAATGTGCCTAAGGGCCTGTTTCAAGTTGTGCCTCTTGAAGACTCCAGCACTCTCCTTGCCTGCACGCACTCAATGTCACAATTGATGAGCCCAAGGAGACTGATGCAGATTAGAAAAAGCTGCCATATTTCTTTCACATTAGAGGTATTGGTTTTCATTCTACCAATATCAGCTTACCTTTTCATGTAGAAACAAGGAACTGCAGATGCTGGTTTAAAGCACAAAAAATACACAAAGTGCTGGAGAAACACAGTAGGTCAGGTAGCATTTCTGAGGAACATAGATTGGTGATGTTTCGGGTCAAGACCCTTGTTCAGAAAAAATTGGTCTGAAAAAGTGCCTTTACCCGAAACTTCACCTATCCATGTTCTCCAGATATGCCACCTTACCTGCTGCAGCAACTTTGAGTTGCAAGTGATTCCAGCACTTTGTGCCCTTTTCTACCTTTTTATGCTTCCATTTATTTAGAATTTTGAATATGGAAGTGTGACTGAAAACCAAATAAACCAAAGGGGGGAGTGGCAGAAGGGGTGACCAAACTCTTCCTCAAATAAGTGGGTTTAAGGAGCAACATGGTGGAGCAGTTTCAGAGATAGGCAATGAGATTGCTGAAAGCACGGGCATTGATTCCGAGTTGAGTGTGCATACAGTCCCAGAGATGGAAGGTGCAGGATTCATTGCATATTTTAACATGATCATTTAGTGCTGAAAATAGAATCTGCCAGTCTCCTTTTAAAGTGAGTATTGAGTTTTCCACCACAGTCTGTGTGAAGGTCTCCCATTCAATGGCCTGATGCAGCTGGGATAGCCAATATTAATTTGAGCAGCTGCCTTCAGTGGAGTCGCTCGGTCTGGCTGTAGCTCAAAAAAATCCATGTACCATTGGCTTCCTGCTGCTGCTGGGGTGAGTTAGGTGAGGTAATTGGAAGCCAAGAGCTGTTGGCTTGCAGTTGAATGATGCACAGGAATCTGGTATTTGGCGATGACTGGGACTCACAAAGAATTCTTCTGATGTGATATCGGTGTAGAATTCTGAAAATGAGACGACTCTTCCTGTTACATCAAGTGTTTCTGGGTGAACTAAGTTTGGAGAGACTGCCCCAATAGCAGGGTTCCAACTGATGGTCATCAGATTATTATCGTAATACCCGTTTGCCTTTGCTCTTACTGAAACAGTAGCTACCCCTTAAACACATTCCCAATATGGAGAACCAAGCTCTATGAATGTAACATCAGTACATCACAACCAGAGGTGATCCATTGGTTGGTCACAGATACCTATCTATTAAATGCTGCGTTTGCTCTTTGGCTTGCAAGTCTGGTTGGCAACGTTTGCCTAGGTGCTCCCAGCATGCCATTCTACAGTGATCACTGAGCTAGGATTGGATTCTCAGGTTTTGACCCCATAAAATAGAGAGAGGGCAAGCTGAGGTTACAGATTGTGGTGGTCCACCATTTGCCTCAGATGGTCCACAGAGTTCAATGGATGCCCAGCTTTGAGGTTCCAGATTTGTTCTGAGTCATGTCCTTTGTACTGTCACACAGCATGCTGGATCATGTCCTCAGTGTGAAAACAGAACTTTCTCTCCTCAAGAACTGTGTGGTGATCTCCTGTTATTGTGGATGGATACATGGATGGGTAAGGAAGGACTTGACCTTGTGTAGATTTATGCCTCCTATTAGTTAATTGACTATCTGCTAGCAGCTATGTTCTTCAAGAATGAACCAGTGATAACGCTACTGAGCCACTACTGGTGATGGGCATCAAAATCCCTTACTTAGAGTACATTATGCGCTTCTCCCAACTGTTGGTCAGCAAGGACTAGCACAGTTCATCAGGGAAGCACATATAAGCCAGACCTATATAGATGGTGGACTTTCTACCTAGATTAGCCCCTCATTTCGAGGTATGAATGGTGTTGCTCTGGCATCTCCTCAGTGTTCATACTCTGGTTTAATAGTAACAGTAGGTGAAGGGCCTGCCAGGCAGGAGGTCACAGACTGTGGTGGTGATTGAGATGACAACTGTTTACAAGTTTTGGCAGTGTAGTGACTGTTGTTACTAATTGTTTTTATTTTGTCCTGGGTTATTCATGATTTTAAACTCCATAGTTTCTCTGGTGGTAGAGGGACTGATCTCTGCATTGGTAGCCCAGGCCTTGGAATGTCTAGATTACTAGTTGAGCAATGTACTCCACCCAGCAAAACCAGCATTCATAGTCCTTATGAAGCTTGTTGAATCGTGAAGAGAAACACTGGATGTACATGGGCCTTGTAATGTTCAAAGCATCCAGTCCCAAGACCCACTCAGCACCAAGAGCCGCAGCTTCAGAGAGATTACTGACTCTGAATTTATGGCTGTGTTCTCTCAGAATGCTGTACACACGCTGTTTATGATAATTGTAAAATGAGCACTATTCCGGCTTTCATGGTGCTCATGGGATCCATTGTGTGCCAGCAAAGTGGTTGCATTTGCTTCAGGCAGTAGCAGGAGCTAATTTCTGCTATCATTACTCTGGTTGCCTGCCCCGGTCTCCCAGGGGTAACACTGTTCACTGCTCCCCCGACTCGATTCCATTACTGCTAAGGCAGCTGAAGCTCTGCCATTGGTTATTGTGTACTCAGACCCAGCCATCTAAGATGCAATTGTGTAAGATGTATTTGGAAGATTGAACAAAGAGACCTCAGGTAGGCTGTAGGAAATAATTAACAGGAATAAAACAAGGCGCACAGGAATGAACAGAGCGGGAGGTGCAAGGGAGTGAGGAGGAGTAGGATGTAATGAAGATAGTTAGGGTGAGTGTGAAAGAACGAGGGAGAAACAGAGAGGTAGATAGACTGTGGTGGAATGGAGGGAGGGAGAGGTAAGAGAAATGGTGGAATGGAGGGATGGAGAGGTAAAAGGAATGCTGGAATGAGAGAAGTAGAGGCAGGAGGAGTGTGGTGGAACTATGGAAGAGAGAGTTGGAAGAATGTGATGGAATGAAGGGAGGGAGAGGTAGGAGGAATGTGATGGCATGATGGGAGGGACGGAAAGATCAGAGGTGTTTTGGAATGGAAAGGTTGGATGAGTGTGATGAAATAGATGGATGGAGGGAGGGAAGGGTAGGAGAAGTTGTGAAATGGAGGGAGAGGTAGGAGGAGTGTGATGGCATGGTGGGAGGGACAGAAAGATCAGAGGTGTTTTGGAATGGTTGGATGAGAGTGATGAAATAGATGGATGGAGGGAGAGAAGGGTAGGAGAAGTTGTGAAATGGAGGGAGAGGTAGGAGGAGTGTAGAGGAATGAAGGGAAGGAGGAAAGCAGAGATAGGAGGAGTATAGTAGACAGAGGGAAAGATGGGAGGACAGTGGCAGAATGCCCTCCACTCACCCAGGTCCATTTGCAGTACTGAACCTTGACATCACGCCTCGTGTTGTATTCCTGCCACATCTACTTCCCGAAATAATCAATGCATCCACAGTGATGTGCAGTATATGCAGGGTGTACCCTTCAGTGCAGACACTGTCACTATTCACACTTGAACCTGAAGTGAGAGCAGTTCTATCCATTGCTGACTCGACAATGACTTTGGGACATTTAGGTGAAAATATAACAGCCTTCTTCTAGTGTACATTATGTGCCTGAAGTCTGTCCCCACACCTCACTTCCTGCATTGGGCCAGAGAGTAGAGACCAATTAAACTCTTCTGCCTGTTTAAAGCCCATCTCCACCTACCTGCTTTACATTTCAAGATTTTTTTAAACAAACTAGATAGAGGCTTTCAGCCCATTGAATCAATGTTGTCTCACAACCCAATGATTTTCCCATTTGCCTCATGTTCCCATTATCTACCCTGATTCTACTACTCACCTACACACTAAGGACAATTGACAGTGGCCAATTAACCTGCAAACCTGCACTTTATTTGGGGGGAGGGGGGATCCAATATGCTCACTAGAAGAAGGTGTAAAGTCCACACAGAGACACAGAGAACACCAGTGGTCAGGATTGAACCCAGGCCACCGGAGCAGTGAGGCGGCAGCACTACTAGCTGCGCCACTGTGCCTCGCAATAATTTAAGTTTAAACCTGCAAATCTCAGAATGAACGCTTGAATTGACCTAAATAACAGAAGTTGGAGAAAAGGAGTCAGCTCCACTATTCTGAAGAGATAAGCTATTAAATTATACCTGCTTAAGGTCTGCGCACAGAGAAACACGTCGCCATAGCAACTCAGAAAACCTGGCTCTGGTTCGGCTACAGATTAATTATTTGCTACTTGAAAAACACTGAAAGAAACCACACGGAATGCCAATCAATCCTGGCTGGACCTTGAATAGACCTTTTCTTGCGGCTGTTAAAGTAGCTAACAAATCAATGGCTGGCAATGAAATAAATCATAACCAAACTTTGTAAAATAAGTTTCCAAACTCTGCTCCACCATCCCACCGCCTTCCACCTGGCTAAAATATTTACACTGTTTATGGAAGAGTTGCAGGAGAAAGATACACGTTACTCGGCTTTAACTTCCATCAAGATAGGTAGAAAATCATGAGAAGACTGAGCTAAGCTGGTTAATAAGGGCTCTATATTTTTTATTTGACAATCGGAAAGCATTTTTTTATTGCTGTAAAAGCGATTCTAGTGGATTAAACATGTTGTAATCCTGTTGTCCAACTCCTAGTATATAATAAATTGCTTTCTGAATCCATGGCTTATGTCTTTAGGATAAGGAAGCCATATGTGATATTTCAGACAAAATCTTGCGGAGACGGAAAGCTTCTCCAAATTAATGGCCCAGCTTCATATGGTTCTCAGTTTGGTTTTAGATACAGCGTGGAAACAGGCCCTTCGGTCCATTGAGTCTGTGCGGACCTACAATCACCTGTATTCTAATTCTATGTTATCCCAGTTTGGCATTCCTCATGCTAGGGGCAATTTACGGAATCTACAAACCTGCAAATCTTTGGAATGTGAGAGGAAACCAGAGCACTCGGAGAAAACCCACATGGTCACAGGAAGAATATAATAACTATGTATAGACAGCAACTGCAGTCTCTGTAAAACGGCCATTCTACGGGTGCACAACTATACCGCCCTCTGACTGTTTTTTGTTATTCTGGAAGGTAAGTAACTGACTGCAATAAACCTAAAGATTCATACAATGTAATAAAACTGGAAAGTTGGCAAATATTGGGAGAGATATTATAAGCAACGTCAACCCAGGAGAGGATTATGAACAAACATAAATTCCCAAAAGCACCATAAGGTTTTATTAAGGGAAAGAATGGTAAAGGAACAAGGGTACATCAAAGACAGAGGTAGGTGGTAAGTAGGAAGTGACAGACACTGAATTGATACAGTATAATCTTCCAGCCACCAAGAAAGGAAAGAAATGATAGTGATATAACAAATCTTAAAAATGTCAGCATTGTGAGTGGGGAGATTAGATTGAATGTAGTTGTAAATGTAATGTTTAGGAATGCCAGGAAGCCTCACACTATGGGGCTTACAAACAATATGTTGTCTGTAGTACTGATTGCGTGGTCCAGAATATTCTGCACTTGTTGCCAAACTCGGTAGCAACATTAGCATTTGTCCAAGGTCATGGCAAGGTGGAAGATTGCTCATGCCCATAAAAAGTAGAACCACTCCAAGCATCAACCTCCAGCCACTGGGGAAACAATAGGACCCAGAACCACTCAGCTCCAGACTTCATTGCAATCCTGGTTAAAACTAAGAGCTGAATTGATCAGGTGAGCTGAGAGTGACTGCCCTTGGCACTAAAATGGGATTGGACCGAGTGTGGCTTCAAGGAACCCAGGTAAACCTGAAGTCAAAACAAAATGTGCCATCATCTGATTCATGACCCACACAAAAGTAAAGAATTATATCGGATGATAATCATCTCAGTCCCAGGACATTATAGTTCAAGGCTGTGTCAATAGCACTTTTTTTTTAGTTATCTGATCATGTCAGTGGATTTAGTGACACTACACACATTGAATTTGCAGTCACAAGACACTGCAAATGTTGTAACCTTGAGAAAAAACAAAGAGCTGGAGGAACTCAACAGACCAGGCACCATCTATGGAGAGAAAAGGAGAGACAACATGTTGGGTCGGGACTCCTCTCCAGACTGATGCTGTTGGAGAAGTGTGGGAGATGGGTTTATTGCTGTGGGAGTTAAAATATGCACACCCTCTAACGTTGTAAGTAGAACTTGTCAGAATGACAGCAGTTTTGATCAAGAAATGGAACTGAAAATCAGCAGATGTACAGGACCTGTCACAGGGTATGAAAAGGAATAGTAAGATTGAACGAGAACTTACCAGTTCGAAGGTTGATCTTTATTTTATGAGGAGTCGAAGTGAGGGATTTCGTGAAGAGCCCGCCGGCGCGCATGCTCGACATACTTCAAAGTAGCGGCGTGGAATCACAGAAACCAACAAAGAAATGACTTCGCATAGTAAGATTGAAGTGACTAAGATTACCAGATGAAGGTGATTGAGGGTTGGGCGAGGAGGGCACGAAATCCCTCACTTCGACTCCTCATAAAATAAAGATCAACCTTCGAACTGGTAAGTTCTTGTTCAATCTTACTATTTCATTTCGGAGTCACGTGAGTGACTTCGTGAAGACTTCAAAGCTTCTGTGATTACACGCCCTGGACCACGTCCATGCTGACACACCACTACCAGGGATGGATGGGAGGAACAAACTTGCTCAATAGTTCATACTGGAAAACAAGAGCAGAGTTATTAATAACAAATCAAAACCCCTCATGCGGGGACATCTCCTCATTCGTGACCTGCATTCAGCACGGCTTCTGCGAACTGTAGAGGAGCAGCAACAGGCTTGTTATAAAAACGCTGGAACACAGCCTCATTAGCCCATCCTGCTGTGGCGAGAATTTGGTCCATGGGCACCTCCATGACCCTCGCCGTTGACGTCGATGCAGCCCTGGTGGAAAGAGACTTGAACACATTAGTGTTGATACCTGACTTACCCAAAACGACTGGAAGCCACATGGATATCGTCTGGACTGTCACTCGATGATGAGGTCTCTTATGAGTGACAAGCAGGTATCTCTCCATTCCTCTGATGCGTGCCGTCACCTTGACATAGTGGCGGATATGTGAGGCTAAACATAGCCTAGCATCTGCGGGGTATGCCGGGAACTTCAGCTGCAGCCCTGTGCACCCAGGTCTATGCTGCTTTAGTAGCTCGTCAATGAAAAAGACTACTTTTGTGGGGGTAGACGTCATTCTGTCGACACGAAGTTTGTGTAGTGTCTGTACCCTCTGAGCTGAAGTCAGCGCTAGTAACATCACCAGCTTCATGGTGAGTTGGTCCAGTTGGAGCCCTTCCATGGGCGACCACGTCCTGAGCAGGGTTAATACGTCCCTGACATCCCAGGTGATATTATAGCGTGGTGTAGGCGGATTCATATTGAATATACCCCGCATGAGCCTGGACACTAGCCTGTTGGATCCTACCCCAACCTTGAGGTAGAATGATAGCGCACTTCTGGCGCTGTTGATGGCACTGTAACTTAAGTGTTCATCATGGTGCAACCCCGCGAGGAATTCCAGGACGTCGGTTATTGTCACGTCATCGTACGTGATGCGAGAGCGGCTGCAGTAGGCTTCCCACTTCTTAATATGCGAGCGGTATCTTCGCCTTGTGGACTCTCGACACGACGCCCCGATGGTATCCATGGTTCAAGCCGAGAGGCCGTATTGGACTAACGGCCTGTTCAGAACCTGCAAGCCAACAAATTTAAATAGCCATGGCAGGGATGTGGCTCCCCTGAGACAGGGTGAGTAACCAATTGTGGGCAACCCTTCAAAAGGACCCAAGGTTCGTTGAGCATGTCAAAGACCACCGGATACCAAGGCTGTGTGGGCCAGTCGGGTATAATAAGGATGCCCTTGGCAGCATCTGCCTGAATCTTTCGCAATACCCGACTGATGAGGCAAAACGGAGGGAAGGCATAGAAAACCCAATTCCCCCAGTCCAGCGAGAATGCATCTAGCGCTATTGCCCCAGGCTCTGGTTCCCATGAAACGTAGGCTGGTACCTGATGGTTTAACCGTGACGCAAAAAGGTCAATGTCCGGTTTACCAAATTTGGCTGTGACTTTAGAAAAAATCTCAGGATGCAACATCCATTCAATGTTGTCATTAAATTTGCGTGACCTGGTGTCCGCCACAGTATTAAGCTCACCTGGCAAATAGGTAGCTGAAATCCAAATGTCTCGTTGAACACACCAGAGCCAAATTGAGTTAGCCAATTTGTCACACGAAACTGACCTGGTACCACCCATATGGTTTAAATATGCCACAGCTGTGGTGTTGTCTATTTGGAGACGGACGTGTGCTCCAACAAGCTTGGAACAATATGCACGAAGTCCGTGGAATGCTGCCAGCAACTCCAAATAGTTAATCCCTTGAGTCAACAACATCGATGCCTCAAGGGTGTCCCATCTGCCCCCACCACTAGAGCAATTATCAGTAGCTCCCCAGCCATTGGAGCTTGCATCAGTCTGTACATATACCACCGGATTAGCCTCCCTAACAGGCTTAAATGAGTTGCTAATGTGACACACCCACCATTGCAACTCAGTTATCGCTTCGGACGGCAGCTGCATTGATCGATCGTAATGACCAGCGTTCCGTTTTGACTCAATAATTTTAGCCCTTTGCAAATTCTGATAATGCAAAGGTCCATATCGTGCTGCCGGAAACAAAGCCACTAGCTTGCCAATTACTGTGGCTGTATGCCGAATCGATGGTATATTGGTGCCAATTAAATCTCTGCACACCTTAGTGACTTCCTCAATTTTGTTAATTGGTATAGTTATCCTCATGCTCATTGAGTTCACCGTGAACCCTAGGTAATTAATTACCTGGGCAGGGCAGAACTTCGATTTCTCTGGATGGACAATGAACCCTAATTGTTGAAATATATTGACAGCAGCTGCAACACCCTGTTCAGCCAATTGCAGGGTGTGGCCCACAATAAAGACATCATCTAAATAGGCCATAACTATATGATGTCGTTGTCTCAAATAAACCATGATTGGCTTCACCAATTTAGTGAACAATCTAGGGGCTGTAGTGAGCCCATTAGGCAAAGCCTTGTACTGCCAGAGTTGCCCCATCCAGATGAATTTTAAAACCTCCTGTCACATTTCTGGACGGATACGGAATAATATGCGTCTTTTAAATCGATGCATGCCATAAAGCAACCATGAGAAATCAATGATTTGGTTGTTTCAAACGTATCCATTTTAAAATGAGAATATGTTACAAAAGTATTCAAACGGGTTAGATCAATAATGACACGACAACTTCCATCCTTCTTAGGTCTGGTGAATATGTTCGAAACAAATTCAACTGGCTCATGCACCACTCTCTTAATCACTCCTTTGTGCTCAAGACTTAACAATTCCTTATAGCCGGCTGCCTGTTCTGCAGCAGATAATTTAAACGTTCGAGCGGGCATGTGCTGGGATGGAGGAATGTCGCCATTAATAAACTCAATTTTATGCCCCTGAATATTCTGCAACACATACTCGTCCAGTAAAAATTACCCCATGCACCCAAAAACCACCGAAGGCGACCACCAACATGTGAAGTTAAACAGAGAGAAAAGAGAGAACCAGACCCCCTCACCTCCGTGTTACCGGCGGTCCTTGACACGCGTGTGTGGACGTGGAGGTGCTGGGTTGGCTTGAGGGCGCGGCGTCTTCATTTTCCACCACGGTCTCTGCCGACCCTGTCCTAAAAAAGACCCCTGGTGCTGGGTCTGATGTTGCTGTCGTTGTGGAGCTTGAGGGTGGGTCCTCGTCGAGGTACTGGCAGACCCTCGTGATCGAATGTATGGAGACTTTGAGCCTGACGGTGTGGGGGCACCCTGAGGGCGCATGATCCCCACCGTTTTGGCTTGCTCGTCAAGCTCTTTGACTCTCTTCGAGAGGTCCTCCCCAAAGAGCTGACGGGGCGGGGGCGGCGGCGGTGGTTTGCACAATCCTGCAAACTTTGGATTGAGCGCTGGGCGGATGCTGGTTTTGCGAAACCCTTTAATTTCGTGCTGGGTCGCGCACAGGAGGGCTAGGGCATCTTCCTGGTCCAAATTCAAGACGTCCCCGTCCACCGACCGCACAAAGGCGGTAATACCGGCCGTGAGGAGCTTCAGGATCCGCTGCAGTTTTACCTCCTGTTGACGGATAGCCGCACTGATGTTGCCCCATATCGGCGTATTGACCACAGGCACGTTGAGGGAGTTGCAATTGGATGGAGCCTTGTGACGGCTCATTGCCTGAATGAGGACTTCTTCCTGTAGCTTCGTGTTTAAAGGAAGTCCAGATGAATGTGGGGCCGCAATTTTGGTCGCCACATCCAGAAGATCCTCCGCTGGTACCTCCACCGGAGGTGGTATGGAATCCACCAAAACCTCCTCCTCCTGCTGCTCCAGGCTGATGGTAGAGGCTGGTGACGACGCCCTGTGCCTGTGGCTGCCCTGCTGTTGTTGGCTTTGAAGCAGGAGCTCCAGCAGCCGCTCCATACAGTCAATACGCCCTTCACCCTGAACACTCAGGTGGTCGGAGTCCTCCGGCTCTGAAAAGAAAACCGGGCTCCTGTCATCGGCCCGCACCTCGTCGAGGCCCTGCCGGTGCCGGTAGTTGTCGCTAACAGCCGCCGAGGCGAACTGCGCGATTCCTGCGCGGGCGTGTTCAACCGCCTCCGTTTAGCGGGAGCTGAAGCCGCTGCCACTAAGGGCACTTGCGGCGAGGTGTCGGCACCAGCCGAAGCATGGCTGCCTGGGGCCCGTGCAGTCTTGCCGGCTGCCCACATCGTGGACGTTGCCGACGCATGGTCTCGCCCACCCATCCATGGGGGGCTCGGCGACCGTGACGAGACCCGACTCGACCGACCCGTCCCAGCGTCGAGAGTCGGGGTGTGCCGGCTGGACCTCACAGCCGCCCCGGGTCTCGCCCTGGAACCTGACCGCTCCTCCGTGTCAGGCAATGCCTTAGCCCTGGTAGGGTTAGGCTTCTGGGCTCCTGCCCTTCCCCTACTCGGAGGGCTGAGTGGAACGGGCCGTGCAGCCGCACGCCCCCTGCTCGAGGTTGCCAGCGAGCTGCTGACGACCTGACTGCCATGGCAGGGTCCTCCTGCTCTGGCGGCACACCACACTCCTCCTCGTCGAACTCCTCCGAGCTGTGGTGTACTGGCGGATCTGGACCTGTAAACACAGGGCTTACCCACATCTCCGCCTGAGTCCCGGCCTGCGTTGCAGGTACTGCCGATGGTAAAGGCCCCGGAACTGTTGACCGGCGAACTCGTCCTGACGTCCTCCGGCCCTTGGAACTCCCATCCATGTCCTTGCTGCAAGACAAAAGCAACAACAAGGACCACCAACTAAAGGTAGAATACTCACCTCCGTGGCCCCTTCTGAAGGGCTGGCGAGGAGCGCGCTCCACCGCCAGCCGTCGCAGCAACGCGGTACGACGATATGTCGAGCATGCGCGCCAGCGGGCTCTTCACGAAGTCACTCACGTGACTCCGAAATGAAATTGGGGAATAAATTAGTAACGCACTAATTCATAGTTCTACTCATCTTGTCACCAGCTGTGATTTTAGATTGGAAGGCAGAAGCCAGGTAACTACATACCAGCCACTTTCGCACACCTTGTGGGAAAATTACTGTAAAAAACGGAATGTGTTGGAAAGTGTGTGTGGATCAGGGAAAGATCAGCAGGGTTCTGTGCTGGAATCATACCTGACGAGGCATGCCTGATAAGAGTGAAGAGAGTAGGGTCTGGTTCGTTGTGTGATGTTTTGGGTTGATTTGCTCAGATTTGCAATCTGGGTGTTGCTGGCAAGGCTAATATTTACTGGGTGTACGCAACTGCCTTTGAGAAAGTTGAGATGAGCCACTTCTTCGGCCGCTGGTGAAAATGCTCTTCCTGGGCTGTTGGGGAGACTCAGACCCTGTAATGATGAAGGACGAAGAATCCATAATTTTCAAAGCAGAAGAATGTGCAACCTGGAGGGGAAACTACAGGTGATGGAGTCCCCATGCGCTTCCTGTTCTTAGCCTCTGTAACAGTGGAGGTTGCAGGTTTGCAAGATATAATTGAAGTAGTATAAATGAGTAACAGCAAAACATCTGATAGATGATACACACAAAACATCTGATAGATGATCCAAGTTATTGGCACCGGCACTGGAGAGAATGAATGTTTAAGGTACTGGACGGGGTGCCAACCAGGTTGTCTTGAATGGTGTCCCAATGATCTTCACTGGGGCCTCAGTATCAGTGAAGAAGCGGAAGTTTACAGAAGATGTTAAATAAATAGACAGTCATTGGGCACACAGTGGCAGAGACCTGAGTTTGAGCGTGACCTCAGGTGCCCTGTGTGTGGCATTTGCATGTTCTCATTGTGACTGAGTAATTTTCCTCCGGGTCCACCAGTTTCCGACCACATCTCAAAGAATGGGTGAGTTTGTAGATTAATTGGCCGCTGTAAAATTGCCCTCACCCTCCACATTACTGCTTTCATTCTCTCTGCCAGGTACATAACTTGGTTACACCAGATTTGATTTGCCAAAGTTGTAGTGTTGATTTGATTCTCTGCAGGAAACAGATAGTCATACAATTATAAATGTTCACAGCAAACAAAATTGGTAAGAGCCAGCCTTCTAAAATAGTTTTGGTACTTTTTTAAAAATAAAACGAATGCATCGTACAAATAGATCCTGTAAAGCCATATCAATGAAAAGAAAGGGAGAGATGAGGAAAAAAAACTCTATTAGCAGTGATGCACCTGGTAGAGCCACTGCCTCACAGCGACAGGGACCTGGGTTCAGTCCTGACTGCTGGTGCTGTTTGTGCAATACTCTCCCTGTGACCGCGTGGGTTTCCTCTGGGTGCTCCAGTTTCCTTCAACATCATAAAGATGTATAAATTGCCGGATTAATTGGCCATTGTAAGTTGTTCCATAGAGTGGTAGAATCTGTGTGGGAAAATGAAAAATCTTAATCATGAAGCATTAGTGTAAATGGGCAGTTGATGGTCTGGACTCAATGGGCTAAAAGGTCTGTTTCCATGCCATATCTCTCTATGACTCTACAGAGATAAGGGATTATTGTGTTTATATTCATTCTTTACAAAATCATAATGAAAATACGAGAGGGAAGTAGGGACTGAGTAGGTAGGGAAGGGGTTCATATTGGTTTCTTGGGATGAAGGCAGTGGGGTCTCATTTCAAGTAGCAGCAAAATCAGACAAGCTTTCCACTGCTTGGCTTGGTGTCTAGCTAAGATGCTTGTCTGCATTTGTATGGGCAGGTGTTGATGTGAGGACCCCCCTTGTGAAAAAACACAAGCCTGGGGTATGACTTCTCATTCACCAGTCCCTTAAGGAGTTCTATGGATTCTGAGGTGGAAGATCAACATGGAACCATAAACACTTCGACAAAAAGGTGTTGGATGAGACAGTAAAATAGGTCGTTGGTGAGGTGGCATGCTGATCCTTATGGGCCTGTCCCACTTAGGCGACCTTTTAGGCGACTGCAGGAGACTATGCAGTCGCCACATGGTTGCCACATTTGCGGGTGGTTGCCGGGTAGTCGCCTTCATGGTTGTGAGGAGTTCCCGCATTTTGGGAACTAGTCGCAGCCTCATTATGGTTGCGGCAAACTTTTCAACATGTTGAAAAATTAGCGGAGTCCAGAATGAAGCCGCCATGGAGAGTAGCGAGAATTCTTGTGCAGTCTTGGGAGTGGGTTGCCAGGAGGTCGATGGTTGTCGTAGGTTCTCGTAGGTTGCAGCCGGTGCTGACCGGTGAATTTCACTCATTGGCTCAGTGGGAAAAAAAACCGTAAGCAACAGTTTTCAGAAGCAAGTATACCGACTGGTAATGTTAATGTTCGCCGAGCTTCACAACCATATCTCTGGCTTCTTAAAAGTTGTCTGCACTTCTTCTCCCCCCTTCTCCCCCCTCTCCCTCCCTCTTTTAAAGGACTTCCCATACACTGTGCTTTCACCATCTTAATTACAGCACCAACGCGATGTGTGTCTGTATCACTTTGACTTTGAACCATGTGAATTTCACTCAGACAGCGCTCCCCCCGCCTGCCCTGTCCCCCGCCTGCATAACGGGCTGGTGAAGGAAGCGATGTGTGTGTTCTACTCTGACGGTCGCCTGAAAAATCGCCTAAGTGGGACAGGCCCATTACACAGGACTTCAGTTTGTATGGCCACCAGTTACATCTTGAATATTCCTTCATACAAAACGAACTGCTGGAGGAACTCAGACTGAAGAAGGGTCCTGACCTGAAATATCGTCTGTCCATTACCTCGAAAGATGCTGCCTGATCCACTGAGTTCCTCTTGCAGTTTGTTTTTCTGTAAGATTCCAGCATCTAGAATCTCTGTGTCTCCTCTTGATTAGTCTTTCTCCATTTTGGGCAGTCATTGGAGGGTCCAGGAGTTAGTGGTGCTTCTTCAAAGAAGTTTTGAGCACATCCTTTTATTGCCTGGTGATTGCTTCCTGTGACAGAGCTCAGAATAGAGTTTCTGCTTCAGGAGTCTACTGCTGTGTGTAACCATGACATGAACTGCCCAGCATATCTTACTGAGTGCAGTTAGGACCTCAGTACTGGGATGTTGGCCTGAGAGAGGACAATAGTTCTCCTGTCTTTTTAGTCAATATGAAGGATTTTTCTGAGGCCAGGACTTCTTCCATTGGTGCATTGGTGAATAATTAACTGAGTAAACTGTCAGAACACATCTGGAAACTTTACTTTAGGTAGAACCACAGTACAGAACATCACCTTCGAAAAAAATGGAAGCATAGAATGGCATTCTAACAAAACTGCCCAGCACCACCTTGTATCTGATGGGGTTTATGGGACCAAGATGTGATGATTGAAGTATATAAGATCCTGACAGACCTTGACAGGATGAATGTGGACAGGAGGTTTACTGTTGTGTCAGAATCTAGAATTGTTTAAAAAAACGTGTTTTTCCTGCTAAGACAGATAAGGTGTATACCTTTTCTCTCTAGGAGTTGCTAGGCTTCAGAACCTTTATTTTTCAAAGTGCCTGTAAGCAGAACCTTGCAATATTTTTCAGACCAGAGTAGATAAATATTTGATATGCAATGGGATGAATGGTTACCAGGGATAGGGGATGCACAGTCAAGGTGACAGTCAAATCAGTGGTGAAGTAGGCCTGAGTAGTGAGATATCTCCTCCTGATCCCAATCTACATGCTTGTAAGTTTGTTTATATCAATATTGAATCCGAGGGAATTCAGCAGGGTTAGTTTGACATTGAATATTGGGTTTGTCCAATGTTAGACACAGACATTAGTATATAAAGCAATGTATTTAAGTGCACCAAATATTAAATATTAAAACAGTTCCTCAATATATAATGACCTTTTAAATGTTTTAAGTTACGAGTAAAATTAAAGCATGTTTTCCAAGGAGATGATGCCAAGCAACCCTTACACGCACTTTAGTATTTTTTGAAGCTTTACATGAAACTCAGTTTTCTCTATTTATATCCCTTTTTTCTTCTGAAGGTGTGAATGGTTCTATAATCATGTAATTAATGCTCCCCTTCTGAAGTTTACCTTCATGCGCAGTGAAAGTGCCTATTTGAATGAGGTGCTATGAGAATGCAGTTCCTGTGGACAGAGGCCGTGTTTCACCTCTGCTCAATAAACAGATGCATTCCCAGCACTGTCAGATCCTGTCATTAATGACTTGACGTAGGGATCAGGGAGGGACCCAGCACCTTATCCTTGGGCGGAAGATACCTCTCAAGCCAGTCTCGCTTTGCTGTTCTAATCAGATGGGTCACCCAACCGCATTCTGCAAATCAGCATTAGCTAGCAACAAAATAAAGCAGCTTATCTGTGATTGTTTATTTAATCTTCTCCCGCTTGGAACAGAACATAGGAGAGTTAAAGTCAGAGCTGACAGATGATCTTCCAAACTGTTGTAGGTATACAATATGGTCTGGCGTGAAAACCATGTTCATGTCCTGCTATCCAGTGATGCAGGGTGTACATGTTCTTTAGCTGTCTGGACAAGTATTTATTTCCAACACTGACAGGAAGATGCAAGTGGACAGTACAGATCATCTGGCTTCTCACAAATGCTTCAAGCCAGCCGGTTAAAGTACTTCATGCGACTGATGTCCCGAGATCCTTCCCAAGCAGGAGGTTTGATTGACAGCATTGGAGAGTAAAGGAACAGCAGTGTGATTCACTGTTGTACATCTGATCATTAAGAATACGAGAAACACGCGTAGGATTGGAGCATTCAGCCTTGGTGTCAGAAACTCCATTTAATTACCTTTCTGCTTTATACCTCAGCACCATTTTCTGTATTAAATATTTCTCTCGATCCATTAATATTGACAACTGTTGAATGGAATTGTACAGTGAAGAAACAGGCCATTCGGTACACTACGTCCACACTGACCAGTGGGCATCTATCCATATATATCCCATTTTCCAGCTCTAGGCTAGCAGACATTTATGCCTGGGCAATTCACATGCTCACCTGCACACTTCATAAATGGAATTCTTCACTGTACTTTGGTACAATACCAATGCTATTAGTGACTCTGCATCCACCATTCGGTGATCTTGATAGAGAGCTCCGTAACTAAGAGCATCTCCTATGAGGCAAAATTTATTTTACCTGCCCTGAGTTTCCTGGTCATCCTGAACTCAGCAGTGCTATTAGGATGAGCGAGAGATCATCCTAATTATAAGAAAGATCTTTCAAATGCTCAGTTTTCACTGAGAATTAGTACAGGACAACTGCCATTGCCATCTGATTCTGAACAGGGTAGTTATTATCAATCTACTGTCAATCCATGACTGATTATTTAACTGTGTTGTTGTCATTGTTTCTGATGGGTTGGTGAGGATCACATTTTCTTTGATACAGTGACTGATGCATCCTAGGGAGCAGGGGTTTGCTCCCAGGCCAATTTAGGAATGATTAGTCAATCTGCCACAGGCAATGATGGTCCAATTCCATACTGCCATCAGAGTCTGTCCTCACCTTCTCCGTCATGGTCTGGTTTGGCTCATCCACCAATCACGACATCCGGAGGCTGCAGTGAATCGTCCGCTCAGCTGAGAAGATTGTTGGCTGCAACCTTTCCCCCATTGACGAACTGTACACAGCAAGAGCCAAGAACCGAGCGGGTAAGATCATCTCTGACCCCTCTCACCTTGGCCACCAACTCTTTGAATCACTTCCCTCTGGAAGGCGACAAGTCAAAGCCGCCACAATAAACATAAAAACAGTTTTTTTCCACGAGTAGTAGCTCTACTCAATAACCAAATGTCTGTAGCCTCCTTTGCTCTGGTATTTTATTTCATTCACATGTTTAAACTAAATGTTTTATTATTAATGTTTAATGTTTTATGTGTCATTCTTAATTATTACTGTATGTCATGTTGTTACTTGCGAGCGGAGCACCAAGGCAAATTCCTTGTATGTGTACATACTTGGCCAATAAACTTATTCATTCATTCATTTATTCAGTGGCCTGTATCTCTCAATCATCTCTCCCAATCTCAGACTCTCCTCACCCTGAGCCTGATATCCAGCATTAGAGTAACCTGTTTATTATTTGCTGGTTGTTCAAGATACAAAACGGGATTTGGTAACATCAGGAATTTTGCACAAAGTCACCACTTGCCTCCTGGACACATTTCATGGGTTGGCTCATCCCACGCTTAGGTCACATTAACAGAACCAGCATGCCCCATTTTGCAGTGAGTCCTTCTCAGGTCCGACAGAACCACCACATTCGCCTCTCACCCGCATTGCTTGCCATCCCTTTCCCATTGCTGATTCAGGTATATCTGCAAAGGGTCATGAAATCTCAGATTAGGGAAGAGGCTGATCTATGTGCTCAAGCTCTGTGAAGGCATTTGCCAATCAATGTTGAACCCTTGTCCATCAATTTCTTTAACCAGGATATTTTTCAATTCACAATTGGATAGTTACAGCTGAATCTGTGACCGCCATCATTTTCAGACAGTGTATTATTTTCCGGACATCTCTCTGCATGAAAACGTTGATTCATTTCATCTCTTAACATCTCTGACACCAAAGTGAGTGGTATTGTAGATGTGAAGATCGTTATCAAAGGTTACAGCAGGATTTTGATGTTGGGCAAGTGGGCAGGGAAATAGTTAATGGAGATTAATGCGGATAAATGTGAAGTTTTGCTTTAGGGAAGTCGAACCACCTTCTCAGTAAATGGCAGGGCTCAGGGAAATGTTGTAGAACAGAGGGATCCAGGAGTAGGCTTTCAGCACCTTGGCCTTCATCAGTCAGGCTATTGAGTAGAGCAAAGATAGACACTAAATGTTGCAGTAACTCGGCGGGACAGGCAGGGTCTCTGGACTGAAGGAATGGGTGATGTTTCAGGTCGAGACCCTTCTTCAGATAGAACAGTTGGGATGTTATGTTACAGCTGTACAGGACACTGGTGAGGCCACTGTTGGACTATTATGTTCAGTTTTGGTCACCCTGTGCAGGGAAGATGTTGTTAAGCTTAACCAGTGCACAGGAGATTTACGAGGATGTTGCTGAGACTTGAGGTCCTGAGCTATAGGGAGAAGTGGGCTGGCTAGAACCTTATTTCTTGGAGTGTAGGAGGATGAGAGGTAATCTTATAGAGATATATATGATCATGAGGGGAATGGGTAGTGAAGATGCACAATTTTTTTACACAGAGTAAGATTATCAAGAACCAGGAGGGCATAGGTTTAAGGCGTGAAGAGCAAAATTTAATAGGAATCTGAGGTGCAAGCTTTTCACACAGAAGGTGTTGAGTATATGAAATGTGCAGCCAATGGGGATAGTTGAGGCGGAAACTATAACAAAACTAGATTGAATGGGACCCGTTGGGTCCCAGGTTAACACGGGAGGACTGGACCCCCAACGCAATATTCCACCTCTCCACCAATTCCAATATTGGTGGCCAGTGAGGGGGGGGGGGGGGTCTGGAGCACTAGCACGGGTGTTGTGGGTCAAATCAAGTCAAGCACAGTGAGTGCAGGGCCAACAATCCATTTCAATCGATTTCATGTCAAGTCAATCGATTTCATGTCAAGTTAAGTCAAGCACAGGGCAGGCGGGGCCAGCCAACAATACAGTCCATTTGCTTTCATTTCAGGTGAGGTCAAGCAAAGCAAAGGCAAAGCAAAAGCAAAAGCACAGGGCAGGAGGGGCCAGCTAACAATATGATCCATTTGCTTTCATTTCAGGTAAGGACCAACAAAGCAAAGGCAAAGCAAAAGCACAGGGCAGGCGGGGCCAGCCAACAATACAATCCATTTGCTTTAATTTCAGGTGAGCTCAAGCAAAGCAAAGGCAAAGCAAAAGCAAAAGCACAGGGCAGGCCAAACAACTCATTTCATTTCATTTCCATTTCCATTTATATTTCAAGCACAGGGCAGGCCAAACAACTCATTTCATTTCATTAAGGGCTAACAAATCATTTATTGCAAGCACATTAAGGGTTAACTAATTACCATTCATTGCAAGCACATTACTGACTAACCAATCATTTATTGCAAGCACATTAAAGGTTAACAAATCAGCATTCATTGCAAGCACAATGCTGGCTAACAAATCATTTATTGCAACACATAAAGGGTTAACCAGATGAAGCACATAACCATATAAGCCACATAAAGGGTAGACTCAGAGTTCAGTAGACTCACAGTTCAGTAGACTCACAGCAGAATCACAGTTGTTACCTCTCCCTCGCGATCTTTCAGAGTGACTGACTCATGTCCAGGCATCCGGTGTTTTTTAGTCCTGCCCCCAGAAGGGGCGTTACCTTCATCGTGGTGATTGACAGGTGAGAGTACCAATCAGCTGATCCCACATTTTTTAAACATTCATAACTTCTTTATTTTTCATTAATCGGAAAAATCCTCGGGGCTGCCTCTGCGGAGGAGGACTGTGAGTAAGATGTCCAAAAATCATAGCAATATATGGTAGTGCTTTTTCTACAATCAATATACAGTGCGGACAGGAAGGACAGACAGACAGACAGACAGACAGACAGACAGACAGACAGATAGACAGATAGACAGATAGACAGATAGACAGATAGATAGATAGATAGATGTCAAAGACATTTGGAAAGGTACATGTATAGGAAAAGTTTAGAGGGATATGGGGAAAATGCGGGCTGGCATACTGAGGTGTCTGATGACAGAACAATCCTCAACTCATCCTTCTTTCAGTGGCATTTTAGCACTTATGTCAGTAGAGTTCCATACAACAGGTTTCATACAAAAGGCCAACCCCCATATAAGCTGAGATTCAGCAAAGTACAATGCTGCTTCCAGTTCTGCCAACAACTGCTGCTCACTAAATCCATTCCAAGCACATGGTCACCACAGCTCCTATCAATCTTCGTGGTGTGCAGACTACCTTTCACAAAGTCTGTTACACTCACTCAAACACAAAATACATAAACACGTGTACGTTTGTGTGTGTATTTCAAAGTGTGTGTGGAGTGCATTTTCTGTTTGAGTGTGTGCATTTTTGGGTGTTCAAACATGTATACACTTTAAAACAGTACACTCATTCTCAATCACACACTTAAACACATACACACAGACATATGCACAAATGCAAACACACTCAAACACACATTTGTATACTCTCAAACACACACAAGCGGAGTCAAGGGATATGGGGAGAAGACAGGAACGGTGTACTGATTGTGATGATCAGCAATGATCACAGTGAATGGCGGTGCTGGCTCGAAGGGCCGAATGGCCTGCTCCTGCACCTATTGTCCATCTCTATCATACTAAAATTCTTCCTATTGTTTGTGTTTGTGCCAACGATGTGTCAATCTGTTTTTCCTATCTTCTTCCAAACGCTAGGCCACAGCCTTCCCATTTTCACATATCCTACTCACATTTTTCCCGTTGTGGTGATAAATATCTTCATGTCGCATTTCCACCTATATTTCCGATGATATTAATCCCTTAAATTTAAAAAACAGCCCCAACAACTCACCCATTTCTTAAAAAAACCCCGAGTGACATCACAATGCACTTGCAAAGCAGGACGGGACACTCCGGGTGTTCGTGTCTCTATTCAGAATGTGCACCAGGGCCTAGGCTAAACGTCAGTGCAAATGGAATGTAACCATTCAAAGAAAATAAGAAAAAAGGAAAACTGAAAACCTTGCAAAATTTGTAGGATTCCTCAGCCTTCAGTAACTCACAGGGAAAATGAGAAATAGAATTCAGGGATTGAACACTAAAAGGCATTTAATATATGCAAGAGGAGGCTGGAAAGTAAATCTCTTTTGATTAGCTATGATATAACACTGAAGCACAGGCCTAGATGGGTCTTACACTCAACATACAGGAGTTAAAATCCATCTGCCAACCTATTCCACCTTTGCACCACATTGTCTTACATCAATAAAGATACAAGTGAGACCCTGGAATGCATTGGCCACATCCTGTGACCTGGGTATCTCCCTTTGCTGAAGGTAGGCAGCAGCACTGAAATTCATCATCACGTTTAATATGCTAGTACCGCCGATTGGTACCATCAAAGCCACTTCTCCAAATCCTTCAAATCTTTGTCAGGAGGTGTGAACCAGCATCTGCATCCTCCCCCAGATCCCAGTCGTACTCCGTTAACTCCATTGAATTGTCCATGTTAGTCACCTGTCCATCGCCAAACTTCTGAAACCCACTGTCTATTCCCAGCTCTGTCCCAACAAGAGAATGATTTGAGAAAGTTTCAAAATCTCCTCAAAAAAAGTGTACATCACCAGTGACTCCTGGGAACCTCTGGCCAATGACCACTCAAAATAAGGAAGGGCTGTTCGGTACGGCACTGACAACGGGAGTGCATGGAACACTAAAGTGAAACAAGAAGGAATTCACTACCTCACAAACTATCCATCCTGTTAAGAGCCTCTTGCATAACCTGTAGAAGCGTCTGTGGTTCCACATTGTCTCATAAAACAACTCAGAAGTCACGGAACTGGAATGGAGGCAGGTTTTCCTCCATCCCTAAGGAGAGAAGATGGCGGTACTACTAGTTTCATAAATAAAGCATCAGAATTAAAATCTGGATAATAAAAAGCACTATCCATGAGTCACAATGTCACAAATAGTGAGAGAATGAAGTCCTTGGTGATATGGAAACATAACTTGTGTCCTTCCTCACATGTTACTAACTTTAGTCAAGGAAATATTGACCCGTTTCTTTTATTGTGAAACTGAAGTGCAGGGTCAAGACTGCAGTAAAGGAGAATATGAAGGTGAGAGCAAAAGGAGAGGATGGTGAATCAGTAATTGATGGGCTGATATTATCATATTTCTATCACCTTGCACTGAGCTGACACTATAATGCAATTCCGAGGAAGTTCGGCACTGCTAGAGGTATAGTCTTTCATATGAGACCTTATCTCACAGCCTCACCAGTCTTCAGGTTGGTGTAAGTGATTGTGTGGAACTAATTTGAAGCCTAGCCAGAGATTTCTTCCCAAAATCCTGGCTGACTCTCCTCTCTAACACGTAGTACTCAAACAAGTTGGCCTAGAGTCTGTGCAGTTTATCCATGGTGACATTGTCTAAAATTCAATGTTATCCAAAATGACTTGATTGTGACCATTTCTGTTTTTTTCTGTTCTGACAGAGTATTTGCGTTAGACTTGCATCACACAATGTCATTCCCCAAGCATTCCTTCCTCCGGATTGTTGCCAGGGAAAATAATCCATATTGTCTTGGATGAATCTGTTATTTGGCACTCCCAGGATATATAATCTTATATTGCACTACTCTGGATTACACCCCACACAAGATGCCCCATTACTTATTTCCTCTACTCTGGGTTACAGTCCACTTCAACTCCACAGTAACCGCAATCTCCACCTATCACCCTCTGAGAGACACAACCCCTGATTATCATAGGCCCCATGCCTGACAAATTGGCCAGGACTTGCCACCTCACCCTGACTCCCGATAAACCCATGCTCTGACCTTCATACATTCTTAACTGGCTGGTCCCAAAATTCCCCATTCACTAGCCTCTTTGATTCCTAGAGGTGCTGAAGAAAAGCAAGACTTAATGACTATTGTCCAGTTGCCTTGACATCCACCATCATAAAGTACTTTGAGAGGCAGGTTATGGAATGCATTAAACACAGTCTACCAAGCGGCCTTGACACACTGCAGTTCACCTACCACCACAAAAGGTCCACAGCTGATGCCATCTCCCTGACCCTACACTCATTCTTGGAACACCTGTATAAAAGCGATACCTATGTCAGACTTCCATTCAGAAATTACAACTCTGTTTTTAATATCATTATCCCATCCAAGCTATCTCCAAACTCTTGTAACACTCAGCACTTGTCTCTGCAACTGGATTCTCGGCTTCCTGGCCAACAGACTACAATCAGTGAGGAAAGGGGACAAATCATCCTCTACGATAAACCTCAATACTGGTTCGTCACGAGAATGTGTTTTCAGCCCCCTTCTTTATCCCTCATACACCCTCAACTGTGCAGCCAAGTACAAATCCAACTCAAAATACGAATTCGCGGACGACACCACCGTAGTGGGCCGGATATCAAATAATGACGAGACGGAGATGGAAAGCCTTGTGTCCTGGTGTCAAGACAACAATCTTTCTCTCAATTCAGCAAGACAAAGGAGATAATGATTGACTTCAAGAAGTGAAGCGGTACACATACATTGACAGCACTGAAGTACACTGGAAGCTTCATGTTTCAAAGAGTCCTAGACTAACCATTTCGAAGCAATGGCAAAAAAACATACCAATGCTTTTGCTTCCTAAGAAAACTTAGGAAATTTGACATATCCCCAACAACTCTCACCAATCTACAGATAGTTTAGTTTAGTTTAGAGATACAGCACAGAAACAGGCCATTCCACCCACTGGGTTCACTGCGACCAGTGATCCTCGCATATTAACACTATCCTACACACACTAGGGACTATTTTTACATTTACCAAGCCAATTTATCTACATACCTGCACTTCTTTGAAGTGTGAGAGAAAACTGAAGATCTCAGAGAAAGCCCACGCAGGTCACGGTGAGAACGTACAAACGTCGTACAGGCAACACCCGTAGTCGGGATCGAACCCCAGTCTCCAGCGCTGCAACCACTGTAAAGCAGCAACTCTACCATCGCGTCACCATGCTGCCCTCTTTTTTTAAAGAAAAAATTAAATTATATAATCTACGGCAACCTCTCTGGCCACCAGGTTATCTCTTGTCAGAGTACCTGTTTTATCGAAGCAACAGAATTCCACTTTCCCGGAGAAGGGGATCCAGAAAGGCTCTGTACAGCACACATGGAGTTTACCCAAGGCAATGAGTGGTGTTGACAGCCCGTAATAATTCAATTGGGAGCTCAGGCGGAACAACAGACATTAGGATTAGCATACACTCCAAAAACAGCTTGTAGCGGTTTCTGATTGGGTCCTTTGTACGTCTACCCAGACGTATACTGCTGCAGCAATAGCAAAGATGAGAAGGAAAAATATGAATATAAATGTCTTCAGATTATTGGCAATAACCCATTTTACTCAAAATAAGACTGTTCACAGCAATTTGCCATGATTTGTGTTAGAACCAGTCCTCAGTACGTAGGCAGCACACCCATTATCCAAAGCACAGGTTTGTCCCACACTAGATTTCTGGAGTAGATTTCTATTGAACTACCATGGTTCCCCCGAATATTACATGCAGCTTTGAATCTGTTTGAAAAGTCCATTGTGTGATTTGGAGGAAGGTGAGCCGAAAAAAGCATATTATCATTTTATCTGACCTCCCCATCCCCACTACAAGGTACTGATATTTGGAAATATCACACATCTTCCCTCCATTTCCAACAGGGCTCAAGCAGTTGGCTGGCTGTCACCATTGCCCCATCTCCCATAGGCTCTAATTCAACCCTTGAACTCTAGTCCACGCCTGTCCCAGTCCAATACTACATTTTCCTAAATCCTGGGGTGCTACTGAGGTTTGGATCCCAGTGGAAATGGTACAGGAGAGATGTGTATTGAACACTATAATGGCTCTGCAAAATGTCAATGGAGAGGTCATCACCATAAATGCATGTGTTCCAGAACATAATGCCTGGGAGGTTATCCTGGGATTTACCTTACTATATGTGTAATCCTGTGTGAACGTTATCAACTGTATTGCAACAAATATAATGTAGCGTTTCATTATAATATCACCATTCAGGCACTGAACTGGATGCAGAAATATACAAATGCACATTGAGATTGCTAGAGAAGGAGAAATGTGAAGGAGAGACCTAGTAAAAAACATAAACAATGTACTGACTTGATGCTAACAGTGCAATGAAAGGAGGAAGATAAAGTGTAAAATAATCACTCTCCAGTGAAAGAGGAACAGAAGAATGTTGCAAGCGATCACATTCATATCAATGAAGCCGAAGAAGCTCTGAGTGTAAACATGTTTAGCTGTGAAGGAGATTAAGCACGAGCTGCCACGCTGGAAAATACTGATATTAATTTTGGATTAGGCTCTTACCAGTGAATGCTACGAGGATGCTTCAAACCGTAATGCTATTTATTATTCGTTATTGAGTACGTATAAATCCAAGGCTTAATGAAATCTCAAGTATTTATCGCCTGGATTCATTTACATGTTCAGCCCTTGTGTCTTGGTGTAGAGAAGATATGTGCAGGATTTTTTTTTTAAATCGGATACTCCTGTATCCCTACAGCATTGCTCACTGGAGCCTTTCAACCCCTGTGTTCCGGGAGCCAGATGCTAGCCTGGTGTAAGATAAATCCTGCTAGGAGTAAGCCAGTCTCATGCCAGTAACGTTGATCTCCATTCTTCAGTGCTCCTTGAATGCTGAGAGAGGGGGGTTCTGTGCCTTAACGACGCTTATGGTTAGATTTGATGCAAGTCATTCTAAAACGGCTTGTTTCAGGTTGTTCTTATGAAATAGGAGGAAGAAAACTTCTGGGGAGTAGATTTTGTCCTCTGGTGTCTGGGCACCTGACCACTTTAACAGCATGACACCATTCGGTCCAAAGTTCTGGCTCCAGTTAAGTTCACCAGGTGAACTGTATGACATCAACAGACACCACAAACAATGCGGGACTGGAATTTGAGGCTTGGGGAGCCCAGGGCAGCAGAGGCTGACATCCTGCCAGGCAGGATAAATAAATTCAGGACCTATATTCAGTAGAACCTTATTTATAAATTGGATCTTGATTAGATTTCAATGAGGCGCACACACTGTCACGTGTCAGAGGCCGTGCAAAAGGTGACCACAAAGTTATGTATGTTGTGCCGCCCTGTCGGTAAGGCGATAAGTACAATGAGGTACAGGTGCAATGAAAATCTTGGTCCATGCTAGTGTAAGCAGTGGTTCCTTTACAGAGGTTGGTTCAAGAACCTGATAGTTGCAGGGAAATAGCTGTTCCTAAACCTGGCGGAGTACAATTTCAGACTTCCGTACTGTTGGCCAGGCTGACGCTGATGATGAATGAACCAAAGGATGTAATGAGGGGGCAGAAAGCACAATGTCATCTCCAAAGATCTCGGCAGCAGATGGTTGGCCATGACTGAAAGGTCTTCACTGACTCTCTACCAGAGCAACTCACTAGTTCCACCCCTGACCTTTTATCGATTGCCTTGTGAAAGCTTCTTCACCATATATTTGTCCAATTCCTTCTTGAAGGCCATAGTGCAATCCGCCTCCACCGCATTTTCTGACGCTGCATTCTCATAACAGTCACACACTGTAATCACTTACAGTAGCCAGCTAACCTATTTTTGGAATTTGGGAGGAATCTAAAGCACCAAGTCACAAGGAGATTATATAAAACCACACACAAAGCAACAGCCAGCATCAGAACTTTGGAGCAGTGAGACATTATGTTGTGTTGCCTGGAATCTCTGAACATGATTTACACTCGTGCTGCTTTTGTGCAAGTCCCAGGGACCCTGTCTAATTTTGCTGGATCCTCAGTTGGTATCACGTTTCCTGGCTGGAAGCCCAGAACAGTTTCAGGCAGAACTGTAAGCACATTCTTAAGATATACATTTTGGAAGAAGTAAAACTGCAAATGTAGAAGCAAAATGTCACAAGCTGCAAATTACAATGCTCATATTAGAACTCAAAATAAGGACTGTAGTCCAGAGCTTAGTGGAAGAGGTGGCAGGGTTACAAATGTAATTTCCAAAATACTTTGCTTGACATTAAAACACCTCAACAGATAATCTATAATAATAATGTTTATCATTTGGTGTGACTAAATTAATGTCACAAGATCCTTCACACATTCCTAATCCAACAATTATAGCAACAACCTGCACTGATATATTAAACACCTGATGCTTTGCACTGGGTCAAACAAATTGACAAAGAAAAGAACATTGGGAAGATGTTAAACATTAGCTGTGTTTTAAGAAGAACCTTAAAGAAAGGAAAAACAAGGAAAGGGTTGAGGAAGAGTTTAGAACTTAGACACAACCAAAGGTATGGCAGTTAGTAGTGGAGAGAAGGAAACAGAAGGGGAATAAGATGAATACTGAGTTCCTGATGAGTTACAGCAGCAGGAACTAACAACATAGGAAGTAATAGCTTTGCAAATGGCCCTAAATTAACAAGCTGTTTACACTCAGCAAACAGTTGGCAAAAGAGGAATATGATCTGACTTCACTATAGTACCAAAGGCCACCTCCAGCATCCTCCCAATGCTTCTCCTGTCCCAAGACCTACCCAGAACAGCATTTTCTACTTTTTTAGATTTTCAGCATGTGGAGTTTCTTTGATTTTCACTTTACAGAGATCTGGACTAAGCCAAAGACATAGCCTTGTATAGAATTTTAAATGAGTTAATTGTTTGGACCTAATCTTTAGCATTGATTGAGCACAAAACTACTGAATTGTTGTAAAAAACTGTCTCTAGATGATGTAACCTGCCATCCTCACCTGGTCTGGTCAATATGTAGCTACAGATCCGGAGCAACGTGGGACTTTACTGCCCTTTGAAATGGCGCAGGAGATTATGCTGTTCAACATCAACACACATATTCAAACAGAAAATTAATAAAATTGTACGGACCTCCCGACCTCAATCAAGGAACAGAATTCAGGCTTCTCAAAGTCACTCCCAGCTTATTTAAACATGAAGTCCTTGTACTATATCAGGAGAACTGCCCTATAGGCTGGGCAAGTACTAACTTGACATTCGTATGCACAGAATCACATCTTACAGACAATATTTCAGGCTCCACGATCACAAATCCTGGCTTAACAGGTGGGGGGGGGGGGGGGGGGGGGAAATTTTCAAATTATTTATTTTTGGATGTTCAGCATCACTGACCATGCAAGCATTTATTGACCATCCATTATTGGCTTTGTCAAACTGGGTGATGAGTGATCACTTGAACCGCTATAGTACCTCTAGTTAAGGTTCCACCAGATGCTTTTAGAGAGGGTGTTCTGGGGCCTAGACCCGGTAACAATGAAGGACCAGTGATATGTTTCCAAGTCCCAGTGGAGGGCAGTGCGAGGGGAACCTGCAGCTGCTGGTGGGTCATTCAGCATGGTGAATGGGGTGCCAATCAGTGGATAGTTTTATCATGGAAGAGATTAACCTTCTCGGGCAGGGGCCTCCAAACTTTCAGCATGAGGGCCACATTATATATTTGGCACATTTTTGCGGGCCATAGGAAAAAATAAAGAACTGTCAGTTTTATAAATTTAAAGAACTCAAAAAGAACTTAAGTAAAACAAATGGAAGAAATTCAAATCATGTATTTTTACCGAGGTGGCGACCCAGCACCAACATGCCCTGACTCTCCGCAGCTCTGGGCGCACACACTCACCCACCCATTCACTGACCCACTCACCCACCCATCCACCCACCCACTCACCCACCCATCCACCCACCCACTCATGCACCCACCCACCCATCCACTCACCCACTCACCCACCCACCCACTCACCCACTCACTCACCCACCCATCCACTCACCCACCCACTCACCCACCCATCCACTCACCCACTCACCCACCCACCCATTCACTCACCCACCCATCCACTCACCCACTCACTCACCCACTCACCCACCCATCCACTCACCCACCCACCCACCCACTCATTCACCCACCCGCCCGCACACCCACCGACCTTCACTGACTTCCCGGAGCCACCGATGGTGCTACCCGCCGACCCGTATCTTGACTCCAGCCCCCCACCAGCGACTTCGCCAACCCTCGCCTCTCCACCGGCCACCAGCGGGCCAGAGCCGTCACCTCACCAGATTTCCAGGCTCAGCACCAGGCCTACAATCTCCAAGATGCAGACAGCACATGGTCTGACTCTGCTGGGTCCTAGTGCTCCTCCCATCCTACAGGGAACCTCAGTAGTGATGGGTCTTCCCCATCCCTCTCTTTTAACCAGGTTACCCCGATAACACACCCGCTAGTTAAAATTCCCCGCTGTTTATTTTGGCTTTTTTTAACAGAGGTGCCGGAGCAGCGCTCTGGCTGCTCTGCACCTCTGCCCGTGCGACCACAGAACCCGCTAAATAGGACGCCACACGGAATGTGTTAAGACCTTGCTGCGGGCTGGATAAAATCGGATGTGGCCCGCGGGCCATAGTTTGGAGACCCTGTTCTAGAGTGTGGATACTCCTGCACCTATTTTCTATGTTTCTATGTTGCTTGAATTGTACTCACCCAGGCAAATGTTCCATCACACTCCTCAATTGTACCTTGAAGATATGAAAAGCCTTGAGCTGTCAGGGGATGAGTCACTAAGCTTCTAAACTCTTACAAAAACAGTATGTGTAAGGCTGTGCAAATATTATCAGTCCTTGCCTGTATGTTCTCTCAGTCTTGCTGCCAACAAGCATTGTCATTCCTGCTCTTCTGGCTACCTCTACAAAATTCTTTAGTTATCAAGAATTGTAGCAGCTGGGCAAGTAGGCAAAGGAATGGCTAATGAAGTTTAATTCAAATAGGTGTGAAGTCTTGCATTTTGGGGAATATGAGGGGAATAGATTGGGTGAATTCACAGTGTATTTTACCCACAGTAGGGGAATCATCAGGGCAGGACCTTCACAGTGATAGTAGAGCGCTGGGAAGTGTTATAGATCTAGGAGTACAATAACGTATTGCCCGAAAAGTGGCATTGTAGGGAGACAGGGTACATGGCAAGGCTTTTGGCATATTGGCAATCATCAGTCAGGAAAATGACTAGAATTCGGGATGTATGTTACAGTTGTACAATATGCTGGTGAGACTGCACTTGGAATATTGTTTCAGTTTAATCAACTCATTATAGGAAAGATGCCATCAGGCTGGAAAAAGTGCAATGAAGATTTACGAGTATGTCATCAGGAGTAGAGGGCCTGAAATATAGGGAGAAGATGGACAGACTAGTATTTTATTCCTTGGAATGCAGGAGGTTGACACGTGATCTTATAGAGGTGGATAAGAACATGAGGGGAATAGATTGGGTGAATTCACAGTGTATTTTGCCCACAGTAGGGGAATCAAAAACCAGGGGACATAGGGTTAAGGTAACAAGGGCAAGATTTTATAAGAACCTGAGGGGCAACTTTTTGGGTTGCGGGTATATGGAACAAGCTGAATTGAATTGAACATTGTACAATCGTTAGTGAACACCCTCTCTTCTGATCTTAGGATGGAAGGAAGGTTATTGATGAAGCAGCTAGATACAGTGCCCTCCATAATATTTGGGACAAAGACCCATCATTTATTTATTTGCCTCTGTACTCCACAATTTGAGATTTGTAATAGAAAAAATCACATGTGGTTAAAGTGCACATTGTCAGATTTTAATAAAGGCCATTCTTATACATGTTGGTTTCACCATGTAGAAATTCCAGCAGTGTTTATACATAGCCCCCACCAATTTCAGGGCACCATAATGTTTAGGACACAGCAATGTCATGTAAATTAAAGTAGTCATGTTTCGTATTTTGTTGCATATCCTTTGCATGCAATGACTGCATGAAGTCTGCGATTAATGGACATCACCAGTTGCTGGGTGTCTGCTCTGGTGAGGCTCTAACTGGCCTTTATTGCAGCCATCTTAAGCTTATGCTTGTTTTGGGGGCTAGTCTCCTTCAGTTTTCTCTTCAGCATCTAAAAGGCATGCTTAATTGCATTCCAATCGGGTGATTGACTTGGTCACTCAAGAATTGACCATTTTCTAGCTTTGAAAAACTCCCTTGTTGCTTTAGCAGTATGTTTGGGATCATTGTCTTGCTGCAGAATGAACCGCCGGCCAATGTGTTTTGAGGCATTTGTTTGAACTTGAGCAGATAGGATGTGTCTATACACTTCAGAGTTCATTATGTTACTACCAACAGCAGTTGTATCATCAATGAAGATAAGTGAGCCAGTGACTTTAGCAGCCATACATGCCCAGACAATAACACCCCCACCACCGTGCTTCACAGATGAGGTGGTATGCTTTGGAACTTGAGCAGTTCCTTCTCTCCTCCATACCTTGCTCTTGCCATCACTCTGATACAAGTTAATCTTCGTCTCATCTGTCCACAAGACCTTTTTCCAGAATTGTGGTTGCTCTTTTAAATACTTCTTGGCATTCTGTTACCTGGCCATCCTATTTTTGCAGCTAATCAGTGGTTTGATCTTGCAGTGTAGCCTCTGTATTTCTGTTCATGAAGTCTTCTGCGGACAGCGGTCATTGACAAATCCACACCTGACTCCTGAAGAATGTTTCTGATCTGTCGGACAGGTAATTGGGGATTTTTCTTTATTATAGAGAGAATTCTTCTGTCATCTGCTGCATCAACGACAGCAGCATTGCCTGTACTGCACACTGCCGCTGGATGGGGTGTGAAGAATCCCTGCTTCAGTTATTCAAACCCCACCTATGGCTGTCTGAGGGAATAGTGTGGCCAATCCTACAGAGCTTGTGAATCCTCAGGTCAACATAATGCATTAATTGGTCTGCCAGTCCCTTTGCGATTAGTAAGCTCACCAGTGCTCTCTTTCTTCTTCATGATGTTCCATACAGTTGATTTTGTAAGCTTAAGGTTTGGCTGATGTCTCCAACAGTTTTATTCTTGTTTCTAGGTCTCATAATGGCTTCTTTGACTTTCATTGGCACAACTTTTGTCCTTATGTTGATAAACAGCAATACAAGTTTCCAAAGGTGATGGAAAGACTGGAGGAAAGACTAGGTGCTGAGAACAATTTTATACCTGCATTAAGGAGGCAATTAAACACACCTGAACAATTACAAACGCCTGTGAAGCCATGTGTCCCAAACATGATGGTGCCCTGAAATTTGGGGACTATATATAAACATAGCTGTAATTTCTACATGGTGAAACCAAAATGTATAAAAATGGCCTTTAATAAAATCTGACAATGTGCTCTTTAACCACATGTGATTTTTTTATATTACAAATCTCAAATTGTGGAGTACAGAGGCAAATAAATAAAGGATGGGTCTTTGTCTCAAACATTGTGGTGGGCACTGTACACCCCAGCTGTGTTACTGGTGAAGTGAACTCCAGAACCAGCTACAACTGCAGCTGAATGAACAGACCAATTACTGAAACATTACTCTGCCTGAGTGTAGTGTTGTCACTAAATGCTGCCTGAAAGGATTTGCAAACTCTGCATCAACGGGGTTTAGTGGCAGGAATTTCCCCCCACTCTCCATCCACATATATCCAGCTCTTTAATAGAGTTATTCAATTAGCTTCACTGTCTGCTTTATCCTTTCAGCTATGCACACATTTCCTCTTCAAGTACATATCCCATTTCCTTTTGAAATTTACTGTTGAAACTGCTCCTACCATTAAAATACCTCTGGTTCTTTTGCAAATGGTCTTTGATCTGTGCCCACAGCATTGATTTTCCTGTGTGTCACGCAGGAGTGTCAGGAGGGTCACAGTCAGTTGTTTCACGAGGACCAAAAGTCCAGCAGCAAAGCTTATGAACCTCGCATGCGTCTAATCTGTTTTGAAGTGAAGCAATTTCTGTTAAGAAGTCAAGCATACAAAATGTTGACAGCTTTTACATTTTAGCAATCAATGGGGAAAATAGCGTTTAGTTCCTCTCTTTTTAGCTGGTTTGAAATTATGCAGGGCCACCAGAGATATTTTTATCGCCATTTGTCGAACTGTGTACTTTAACAACATGCAGTGTTGACTCAGCCACAGAGGGGAATGTTTTCACTTTCTGAGTCTATATACATTTATTTAACATTGGGTGAAGCAGGGCAAGCTTCCATTTTGATGTGAACTCGGAGTAAGAATCTTCTCTAACAGCACACAGAGCTTGCCTCAACTACAGCAGTATTGCCTGTACTGCACACTGCCGCTGGATGGGGTGTGAAGAATCCCACCAATTCAGTTATTCAAACCCCACCTGTGGCTGTCTGAGGGAATAGTGCGGCCAATCCTACGGAGCTTGTGAATCCTCAGGTCAACATAATGCTTTCACTTCTAAGTTGGCTAAACATGGAAAGTGTTGCAAGCTGGTCATTGAGCAACAATTTGGGGATGCAATAGGCAACCACTCAGAATATTTCAAACTTTGAGAATGTTTCTTCCCTGAGGACCCCAGGATATCCTGATTGCATGAAAAGGAACAATTGATTTCTCACTAGTGAGCCTACGTACGAGTGATGGGTTGAAGTCCAAGAGGCAACAATGGTCATTGTTCCACTAAAACCATGTATTCCAGGAGCTACAGGGCCAAATCACTACAAACTGCAGAGATGTTTATTCTTCAGAGGAACAACCTGAGCACTAAATACAACATTTACCTCAAGAGCAAGCTGGACTTCCAAGGTACTCTGAACCAACGCCGACCCTTGGCACCAACCAGAAAAGCCCCCTTTATTCCTGCTCTTTGCCTTCTCCCTTTCAGCCAACAAATCCATGCTAGTGTCTTCCCTCTAATATCATGGACTCTCACCTTGTTTAGCAGCCTCATGTGTGACACCTTATCAATGACCTTCTGAAAATCCAAGTAAACAACATCCACTGACTTTCCTTTGTCTATCCTGCTATATACAGTATCTCCTCAAATAATTCAAACAGATTTGTCAGGTAAGACATCCCCTTCACAAAACCATGCTAACATCAGCCTATTTATCATATTCTAAGTACTCTAAACTTCATCCTTAATAATAGACGTTCAAATCTTACCAACCACTGAAGTTTGGCTCATCAGCCTATAGTTTCCCCTTTTGTGTGCATATGCTGGTTTTATCCAAAGATAGACATAAAGTGCTGGAGTAACTCAGCTGGACAGGCAGCATCTCAAGAGAAGGAATAGGTGAAGTCTGAAGAAGGGTCTCGACCCGAAACGTCACCCATTCCGAGATGCTGCCTGTCCCATTGAATTACTCCAGCACTTTGTGTCTATCTTCGGTTTCCATTTTTTACCTTGCTCCTTTCTTAAACAGCAGAATAACATACGCAAATGTTACCATCCTCTGGGACCACTCTTGACTTTAGCGATTCTTGAAGGATCACCATTAATGCCTGCACAATCTCTAAAGCTATCTCTTTCAGAACCCTGGGGTGTAGTCCATCTCGTCCAGGTGATGTATCCACCTTCAGACCTTTCAGCTTCCCAAGCACCTCTCCTTAGTAATAGCAATTTCATTAACTTCTGACCCCTGGCTCTCTTGAATTTCAGTCACGTTGCTGGTGTCTTCCGCTGTGAAGACTGATGCAAAGCAATTATTAATTTAATCTGCCAATTCTTTATTCCTCATTACTAGTTCTCCAGTGCCATTTTCCAGAGGTCCAATGTCCACTTGTCTCTCTTCTATTCTTTATATATCTGAAGAAACTTTTGCTATCCTCTTTTATATTATTGGCTGGCTTACCTTCATATTTCATCTTTTCTCACATTATTCCATTTTTTAGTTATCTTCTGTTGGTTTTTAAAGGCTTCCCATTCCTCTAGCTTCTCACTAATTTTTGCAATATTATATGCCTTTAGTTTAGTTTTATGATGTCTTTGACTTTTTTTTCTGCCATGGTCACCTTATTTTCTCCTTTGAATCTTTCTTCCTCTTTGGGATGAAAAGATCCCGAGTCTTCCGAATTGCTCCCAGAAACTCCTGCCATTGCTGCCCCACCGTCATTCCTTTCCAATCTTTGCTTTTATTGATTAATCCATAGGTTGTGGATGCTGCTGGCAACACCAGGATTTGTTACCATCCCTAATCACCCTTGAGCTGAAAAGCAGTTAAGAGACAGCTATATTGGTGGGTCTAGATACATATTGGAAAGACTGAGCGAGAATGGCAAATCTCCTCCCCTGATGACCAGTTGTGAACCCAATAGGTTTAGTAGCGATCTGGTAAGGGTAGCTAATACAGCATGATTTTTAAATTCCAGTTTTATTTGATTAGTTGTATTTAAATCTCAGATCCCATGTTATGATTTTAATGCTCCTCTTGATCAATGGTCTAGAACGCTACCTGTCAGTGCAGTAACAGCCATCTCATTAGATGTTAAAGGTGTTCCACAGGATGTGACAGTAGGAAGCCCAATGAAGCTATGTAACATAACCGTGCAGTGACCTCTACTCATTATATTGGAGACATCACCAAGGTAAATCCTTTCTCCTTAGAATCCTTAGACTGCTTAATTATTTTTAAACTGGACATGTGAGATGCAGAGTACAAAAGTTCCTGGAAATTTGAAATGTAGGAGCAGACTGGATGTACCCACTGAGTCAGCATCCACGGTGAGAGAAGTAGAATTGATGCCCAACCTGCAACATTAACCTGGTTTTAAACTTAGTATTGCCCTAAAGGAACCTTTGCTAACACATGTCACTGTTCCTCCAGTTGCAGCTCATAGTACAAAGATTGTGTTGGATGAAATAATTCAACAGGAAATACTAACCATCATTCTTATACTGATTCCCACAATTAGGAAATAACATAGTCCTGAAACACTGACAGTAATTCATCACAAATTTATAATGCAAATGTGTTAGGGCCTGTTTCTGCAGATTTCTGCCAGCCTGTGCCTATGGTGCTTTAACATTCTCCCTCCCCGTTTGCTTCTTCACCACCCATCACACTCCCTCATGGGCAAGGGATAGGAACAAGATGGTGGCTGTGAATCTCCAGAGAAATGCAAGAGAACATGGTTTACACAGTAACAACTCAACATTTACAAAATCCAAGATGGGAAAACTTTAACGTAAGGAACTTGAAAAATGAACTAATTAACCTCAGTCCTAATTGCCCCCAAGCCTCAATTTGCTCAAGCAAGCTAAAGCTCATATGAGTTTGGATGGTTCACCTCTCAGCAACATCTTCTGTTCTCGTTGAAATTGTTGTGGCCCTGGACAAACAGGTCCAAATACTTCAAGATTCAAAATTACTTCCGTCTTTTCTAATACACATCAGTTCTGCTCTCTTCATTCTGTACATGCGTCATTCCTGTTCCCATCATTCAGTATTCTTGTTGTTGTCATAATTAACACAGTTTACACCTTTCCCATCGCACGTTATTTACATCATTCCAGTTCTGCCACTGTATAAACACGCTTCTTGTCCTGTCATTCTATGGTTCCTGACATTATAGATGGATATTTTCCTTGTCCCTGGAATTCTTAAAGTGCTCCCAGTATACTGAGCTCACATTGAACCTTCTCCCATTATTCTATATTCCGTACTCATCATTCTTGACATTCTCAATATACATTCCTACTCCCACCTCTACGTATAGCTCCACAAACATCTGTTTATCTTATTCATCCATATAGTATTCCTGGTTTTCTCAATGTACATAATTCCTTAGCTTTCCTATGCGTTTTTCATTCCAGCTTTCATCATTTAGTATTGGTGACACTTGCTCCCATACTATTTGAACACTAGTGCTGCTCCTGCCATTCCCTATGCACTGCCCTTGCTCATTGCCACTCTACAATGATCCCATTCCCACTATCTTCCATATGGACATATCGCAGACAATTAGCATACCAGAGATAAAACCTTCCTACCGTCACCTGATATTGCCTTTTAAAATTTTGCCACAATTAATCATTCCACAATAAGAAAGGATGGATTGTAAAGGTCCTTTGAGGTGAAACATTGTAAGCTGTTTTCCACCATCCCGGGAGAAAAATAAATCCTGCTAAATGTAAAGTTCAAGCATAATGGAGGTCAACACGCTAACATTCAGTCCATAGAATTAATCATTTGCTGTGTAGCCTAGGGACAGATTTAAAAAAACAATGAATACATGTTTTGTGGCATTGTCAAACTCATCAGTTCCAGGACTTGTACAGACTGGATAAAACCTGACATATTACTCACATCAGATAATGTGTGACTTGTATATTTCTGTCACTTGCTTTTTGTTTGTGCTGTATGTTGGGTGAGTTACATTTATTTTAATTTAGAAACCTAGGCAAAGGGCCAAAGTTGATAAAAATCACCTAGGTTGGCTGGAGAAGGAGAGAATTGTAAGATTTAGTTAGCGATCAGCTGACACCAGTCTAATACAGAAAGGCACTTTGCATTTAAATCGTATAAAGGCTTAAAAAAGATTGTGCAATTGGAATGTTCACTATACACAAAATTACTGACAAGGCACAGTAATGCATTAAGCATTGGTTCAATTCACAGCCAAAGATCATGCTACCTTTCCACATTGGATTTTCTAAGAGACTTTGGACATATATAACTTCTTTCACAAACTCAGACATAAAGCACGCATATTGTTAATGCTGAACATTTGAAATATGCTCTTTGTGAAGGGAAAACACCACAGCCACAGCCACAGCCACACTCACATTGGGTTCTGCAGGCAACAGTGAGGGAAGGACCATATAATCTGTGTCAAATATTAGACAGGCTACCAAACAGAAGCATCCACTCCCCCTCCCCACCCACTGTTCTACTTCCTGCAGCTTTAATGCCCACTACGGATGGAACTTTAATGTTTCATCCAACAATATTTTATCTGCTGCAAAATCAGAAAATGTTGAAAAAATGATCAGCCAGCAGCATTGAAAAGAGAATCAGCTAATACCCTTTTTCAGAGATTTACCTGCTGTTTATATTGCCTTATTATACCATCCGGGAGGCGCTACAGGTCTCTCCGTTGCCGAACCAGCAGGTCCAGGAACAGCTTCTTTCCGGCGGCTGTCACGCTACTCAACAACATACCTCGGTGACTGCCAATCCCCCCCCCCCCCCGGACACTTATTGTTATTTATTCAAATAATTTGCTGTGTCGCTCTTCCAGGGAGATGCTAAATGCATTTCGTTGTCTCTGTACTGTACACTGACAATGACAATTAAAATTGAATCTGAATCTGAATCTGAGATGGACAACCCATTCCCTACTTCCGCCAGTTTACTCACATAATATTCCCTGTGCCTTTTATTTTTAAAAATAATTTCTCTCATCATGCTCACTATTCACACGTATTATCATACTTTTGTTAGATTACCATCTTCTGCTTTCAAGCACCTGTCAATCACTTTTAATAGAATTGCAGAGGGGGGATTTTTAATATTAAAGGCTGATTAGAATTGGGTGCAGAAGGGTAAATCAGGGAAAAAATGCAAAAGATTGGAAAACGAGCTTCAGCCCATCACCTTTCGCATATGCCTCCACATTAGACTGAGTGCAAGCAACTCCATTAGGAGAGCATTTCCTCTTAACGTTACTCAATTAGAGCAGAATGAAAAATGATCTCATGAAACTTTCAAAATTCTTACAGGGTTCATCAAGCTGGATGCAGGGAAGATGTTTTCCCTAACAGTGGGTGAGTGGGGAGGGGGGTCTAAATCTAGGTCACAGTTCCAAAGACAGCCAACTAGGATGGACTTGAGCAGTCAAGGGCAGTGAATTCTTTGGTTTAGTTGAGTTTATTGTTATCACGTGTATCGAGGTACAGTGGAAAGCATTTTTGGTGCGTGCTATCCAGTCAGTGAAAAGACTGTACTGTACATGATTACAATCAAGTCATCTACACTGTACAGATACAGGATAAAGGGAATACCATTTAGTGTGGGTAGGTCAGGATCGCTATCTAGTTGGTGAATTCTCTACCCCAGAGGCCTATCGAGGTTTAGTTATTGAGTTGATTTAAAACAGGTCTGTCAATTTCTGAGCATTAAGGGGATCAGAAGATATGAGGAGAGTCTAGGAAGATGCAAGTGGAAAGGTCCTGACTCCTGGTTGAATTTAATCAGCCTTTGTTTTTATATTAGATCACGGGTTCACGGATATTTCAACTTCAGTTGTTGGTCAAATGATTTTCCATGGCTTTTCACAAAACCTGCCAGTGAGTCAGGAACATTGCAACAAATCTGTGGGTTGCAGTTAATACAGAGAATTTGTTCATGGCTACTGAATCAACACAGCCACCTGCCTATGAGAATAGAGTTATTAATACCTGCTGAGAAATTACTTAACCATTTTGGAGATCTCATCTATTTCTCAGAGGTTTGATCTACTTTGTATCAGTACTGGTACCTCCATACACAGCTAGTTTGGACATCAGTTGAGGGCTGAGACCTATCGGTACAGGTGCATAGTTTTTAGGATAGAGTTGACCAATCTGTAGGCTTTACCTGCCACTCAGGGACTACAGGCAGGGTGACAGTCGTCCCCAACACGTTGAAGCAGCAGGTACATCAGAATATTGTATTTAATGGTTAACGATGTGTAGCTGAAGGAACGGCTGCCAAAAGGATCTGCTGGCCACTCCCTGACTAATCAGCATCAGTATTTTCACCTCAGATGATTTTAGAGTATAAAAACTATAGATCCTGGAAATAGTAAGATTAAACGAGAACTTACCAGTTTGAAGTTTGATCTTTATTTTATGAGGAGTTGCGATGAGGGATTTCGTGAAGAACCCGCCAGCACGCATGCGCGACATTCTTCAAAGCAGCGGTGTGGAATCACAGAACCAACAAACAAAGAAATGAACTTGTTATAGTAAGATTGAAGAGACTCTAATTACCAGTTGACTTTATGATCGAGGGTTGGGAGCGGAGGGCACGAAATCCCTCATTGCAACTCCTCATAAAATAAAGATAAAACTTCAAACTGGTAAGTTCTCGTTTAATCTTACTATTTCATTTCGGAGTCACGTGAGTGACTTCATGAAGACTTCAAAGCTCTGTGATTTCATGCCCTGGACAACGTCCATGCTGTCACACACGCCACTGTAAGGATGGATAGGAGTAATCAAATTTTCAGACTGCTTGTACTGAAAAATAATAATATTTATTAATAACAACAAAGAAAAAAACCCTCACTGGGGAGAATCTGTATGCTCTTGACCCGCATTCAGCACGGCCTCTGCGAACAATACAGGAGCGGTAACAGGTTTATTATAAAACCGTTGAAAGGTGGCTTCTTTCGCCCATCCCGCTGCAGCAAGAATATGGTCTATGGGCACCTCCATGACCCTTGCCGCCGACGTCGATGCAGCCCTGGTGGAATGGGATTTAAAGACATTAGTGTCAATACCCGCTTCGTTCAAGACGATCCTGAGCCATCTGGAGATCGTCTGTACCGTCACTCTATGGTGAGGTTTTTTGTGGCTGATAAGTAGGTATTTCTCCATTCCCCTTAATTTCCGCGTCACTTTAATATAGTGGCGGATATGGGTGGCTAAACATAGCCTTGCATCAGCGGGGTATGCTGGAAACTTCAGCTGCAGGCCTGTGTATCCAGGTCTATGCTGCTTAAGTAATTCATCAATAAAGAAGATTACTTTTTCTGGGGTAGAGATCATTCTGTCAATCTTGACCTTGTGAAGTGTCTGTACCCTTTGCGCTGAAGTAAGTGCCAGTAACATCACCAGCTTCAGGGTGAGTTTGTCCAATTCAAGCCCTTCCATGGGCAACCACGTCCTGAGCAGGGTTAGTACTTTCCCAATATCCCAGGTGATATTGTAACGAGGTCTTGGCGGATTGGAATTAAATATTCCCCGCATAAGTTTGGACACCAACTTGTTGGATCCTACCTCAATATTGAGGTAGAATGATAGCGCACTCCTGGCGCTGTTGATGGCACTGTAGCTGAGGTGTTCATCATGATGCAACCCCGCAAGGAATTCCAGCACATCGGTGATAGTAACAGAGTCATATGCAATGTTGGAGCGGCCCCAGTAGGTTTCCCATTTCCTGATATGCGTGAGATATTGCCGCCTTGTGGACTCCCTGCATGATGCTCCAATAGTATCCATTGTCCTTGATGATAGACCATACTGCAGTAGTGGCCTGCTCAGAACCTGCAAGCCAATAACTTTAAGTGACTATCGCAGGGATGTGGTTCCCCTGAGACAGGGTTCGTCACCAGTTGAGGGCAACCCTCTAAGAGGACCCATGGTTGACTGATCATATCAAGGACCACCGAATACCATGGCTGCGTAGGCCAGTCGGGTATGATAAGAATGCCTTTAGCAGCATCTGACTGTATTTTCCGCAATACCCGACTGATGAGGCAAAATGGAGGAAATGCATAGAAAAACCATTTCCCCCAGTCTAACGAGAATGCGTCCATCGCCATTGCCCCAGGATCTGGCTCCCATGATACGTATGTTGGTACCTGATGGTTCAACCATGACGCAAAAAGGTCAATATCCGGTTTACCAAATTTGGCTGTAATTTTTGCGAATATTTGGGGATTTAACATCCACTCGATGTTGTCATTAAATTTTCGTGACCTGGTGTCCGCCACTTTATTGAGCTTACCTAGTAAATAGGTAGCTGAAATCCAAATATTCCATTGTATGCACCAGAGCCAAATTGTATTTGCCAATTCATCACATAAAATTGACCTGGTACCGCCCATATGATTTAGATATGCCACTGCAGTGGTATTATCTATTTGGAGATGGACATGAGTGTCAGTAAAGTTTGAACAATAAGCTCTGAGTCTGTGAAATGCTCCTAGCATCTCCAAATAATTTATCCCTTGTGATAACAACAGGGTAGATTCAAGGGTGTCCCATCTGCCTCCACAACTAGTGTAGTTGTCCGTGGCTCCCCAGCCATGGGGGCTTGCGTCTGTTTGTAAGTATACCATCGGACTGGGCACAATGATGGGTTTAAATGAATCATGGATATTATCAATCCACCATTGTAACTCAATTTTTGCCTTGAGAGGTAGCTGCATAGGTCTAACGAAATGTCCAGCGTTCAATTTTAACGCTGAGATCTTGGCTCTTTGCAAATTTTGATAATGCAAAGGTCCATATTGAGCAGCTGGAAAAACTGCTACGATTTTCCCAATCACCTTAGCAGTTTGTCTAATTGATGGTATACTGGCGCAGACCAGATTCTTGCATGCTTGAATGACATCCCCAATTTTGTTAGCTGGTATGGTGGCCATCATGCGATTGGAATCCACCGTGAATCCCAGATAATCCTGTATATCCTGTATATCATGACCTGTGAAGGACAGAACTTTGATTTATCTGGATGGATAATGAATCCCACTTTTTGAAAAATTTCCACAGTGGCTGAAACTGCCAATTTCGCTGATTCCAGAGTGTTTCCAATGATTAGGATATCATCCAGATAAGCCATGACCATGTGATTTTGCCTCCTTAGTGTAGCCAGCACCAGCTTGAGTAATTTAGTAAACAATCTGGGGGCTGTGGTAAGCCCATTAGGCAAAGCTTTGTATTGCCAGAGCTGATCCATCCAGGTAAACTTCAAGAACTTCCTGTGATGTTTCTGAATGGATACTGAATAGTATGCATCTTTTAAATCAATGCATGCCATGAGGCAGCCCTCAGAAATCAAAGATTTGGCTGTTTCGAACGTGTCCATTTTGAAATGGGTATATTTTACAAAAGTATTCAAATGGGTCAGATCAATAATAACCCGACATCCTCCATCCTTCTTGGTTTTTGTAAATATGTTAGATACAAATTCAATTGGTTCGTGTATAGTTCTTTCTATCACGCCTTTTTCTTGTAGCCTCAAGAATTCAGCATAGCCTACTGCCGTTTCCTTGCAGGACAGTGTAAATTTGCGATTTGGCATATGCTGGGGTGGAGGAATTTGACCATTTATGAATTCAATCTCATGGCCTTGAATACTTTGTAAGATAAACTCATCAGAAGTGATGGTTTCCCATGCCTCCTTAAAAAGCCGTAGTCTACCCCCAACATGTGAGGTTAGACATGCAAGTGCATGAAATCCAGACCGCCTTACCTTCATGGTTATCGGCGGTCCCTGACATGTTTGGTGGGACGTGGAGGTGCTGGGTTGTGCTGGTAATGCGGAGTCCACATTTTCCATGCTGGCCGCTGCGGGCCTAGCCCTAAAAAAAGGCCTGGGCTGTTGAGGCTGTTGATATTGCGGAGGTGCTGGAGCGTAGGTCCTTGCTGGCCTTTCGGTTTGACCTCGCGGCCTGAAGAATGGTGTTTTTCTGGCCATTTGTCTGGTCAAGGTATGTGACCTGATAAGACCCACCGTCTTTGCATGGTCATCCAAATCCTTGACCTGTTTCGGGAGGTGGTCTCCGAACAACTGTCTGGGTGGTGGTGTAGGGGGTGCTCTGCATAGCCCCGCGAATTTGGGGTTCAATGTAGGCTTGATAATGCTTTTTCTAAACGCATTAATTTCATACTGCGTGTTGCATAGCAGTGCCAGAGCATCCTCTTGCTCGGTGTTCAAATCCACACCGTCCACCGACCTCGCAAAAACGGTAATCCCAGCAGTGAGCAATTTCAGGATCCTTTGCAATTTCACTTCCTGAGCTCTGATGCCTGGGCTAATATTGCCCCAAATCGGCATGTTCACAATAGGCACGTTAAGGGAGTTGCAATTACCCGGTGCCTTGTGTCTGTTCATGGCCTCCGCAAGGACCTGCTCTTGCAGCTGATGGTTAGTGAGGAAGTCAATGGTAGCAGCCAGTTTGGTATTGAGGGGTTGTCCCGACGATTCGGGTAGTGCAAACTTGGCTGCCACGTCCAGGAGCTCCTCCTGAGGGACCTCAGGTGCTGTTGGTGCGTGGACCAAGATCTCCTCTTCTTCTGGCTGTCTCATGCTATCCATTGACGATGGGGATATATCCATGAGTCCCCTGGAACTAAATGTTTCCCCCCTTTGGTTTGGCTGCAGGATTTGTTCCATCATCCTCTCCATCCTGTCAATTCGCCCTTCGTCATGCGAGAACAGGCGGTCAGAGTCCTCATGCCCGAAGGAACTTCTGAGGCTCCTATCATCGGCCCGTACCTCGTCGAGATAATCCCGGTGCCAAGATGAAACGTCGCTACCAGCCACCTCAGCGAAACTGAACGACTCCCGCGCGGATCTGCTCGTGCGCCTCCTTTTGGCTGAGCTAGGCCCCGCTGCCTCTAAGGGCAAATGCGGTGAGAGGTCGGCACCCAACGCCGCGGCGTGGTGACCCGACATCCGCGCGGGCTTGCCGACTGTCCTTAATCTGGACCCAGACGGCGTACGGTCCCGTCCTGCCGCCAACGGGGGACGCGGTGACCGTGGCGAGACTCCACCTGTGCGACTCTTCCTGGTCCTGCTGGGTGGTGAGTCTACACTGGCCCTCCCAGGTCTGCCAGTGGATTCGGGTCTCGCCAATCCACCAGTCCACAATCTAGCGGCCTCTGGGGAAACCTCCGCCCGTGAAGGGCTAGGTAGACGAGCTCTATCCCAGGGCTCAGGGAGAAGGGCTGTGCAGCAGCACGTGAACCCCGTTTGCCCGTATCAGCCAACGATCCCGTTGGTGATAATGAGATGGAGTCAGGGTCCACCTGCTCCGGCGCCGTACCGATATCCTGCTCTGCGGGATCCCCGCTGGAGCTCAGCTGTGTCGGTGGGTCGGGTCCTGTCAATACAGGGCTCCCCAACTTACGCGCCTTTTTCCCGGCCCGTCTAGCGGGTGCTGCCGTTGAAGAGGGCTCCGGGATAGTTGGCCGGCGACTCCTTTCGGACGTCCTGCGGCCCGTACTCCTTTTTTCCATGTTCCTGCTGGAGAGAAAATATACTCAAACAACAAGAACAACCAACTTAAGGTTGCCTGTACTTACCTGAGTGGCCCTTATGAAGGGCTGGTGGTGAGCCGCGCTCCACCTCCAGTCGTCGACTGCAATGCGTTGCGACAATATGTCGCGCATGCGTGCTGGCGGGTTCTTCACGAAGTCACTCACGTGACTCCGAAATGAAATAGGATTAGAGGCTCACTGGGTCCATCAAGCACAACTAATGCTATTTAATTCTTCCCACATTCCCATCAACACTGGCCACTCCATTATAAGAAGGATGTGGAGGCTTTGGAGAAGATGCAGATGAGATTCATCAGAAAGTTGTTTGAATTGAAGAGTATTAGCTGAGGGGAAGTTAGGCAAACTTGGATTGTTTTCTCTGGAGCATCAGAGACTGTAGGGCGATTTGATAGAAGAATATACTGATTGTGGCTGATCATTACTGCCGTCTCTCCATATCCCCTGACTCCGCTATCTTTAAGAACCCTTCATAGCTCTCTCTTGAAAGTATCCAGAGAACCGGCCTCGACCGCCCTCTGAGTCAGAGAATTCCAGACTCACAACTCTCTGTGTGAAAAGGTGTTTCCTCATCTCAGTTCTAAATGGCTTACCCCTTATTCTAAAACAGTGGCTCCTGGTTCTGGCCTCGCCCAGCATCGGGAACATGTTTCCTGCCTCTAGCGTGTCCAAACCCTTAATAATCTTACATGTTTCAATAAGATCTCCTCTCATCCTTCTAAACTCCAGAGTGTACAAGCCTAGCCGTTCCATTCTCTCAGCATATGACAGTCCTGCCGTCCCAGGAATTAACCTTGCGAACCTACACTGCACTCCCGCAATAGCAAGAATGTCCTTCCTCAAATATGGAGACGAAAACTGCACACAATACTCCACGTGTGGTCTCACTAGGGCCCTGTACAACTGCAGAAGGACCTCTTTGATCCTATACTCAACTCCTCTTGTTATGAAGGTCAACATGCCATTTGCTTTTTTCACTGCCTGCTATACCTGAATGCTTACTGCAGTCCCAGCACCGAGCCTTGCGGTACCGCGCTAGTCACTGCCTGCCATTCTGAAAGGGACCCGTTACTCCCTACTCTTTGTTTCCTGTCTGCCAACCAATTTTCTATCCATGTCAGCATTCTACCCCCAATACCATGTGCCCACATTTGCCCACTAATCTCCTATGTGGGACCTTATCAAATGCTTTCTGAAAGTCCAGGTACACTACATCCACTGGCCATCCCTTGTCCATTTTCCTAGTTACATCCTCAACAATTTCCAGAAGATTAGTCAAGCATGATTTCCCCTTCGTAAAACCATGCTGACTCGGACCGATCCTGTTACTGCTATCCAAATGTGTGGCTATTTCATCTTTTATAATTTACTCCAGCATCTTCCCTACCACCGATGTCAGGGTAACTGATCTATAATTCTCTGTTTTCTCTCTACCGCCTTTCTTAAAAAGTGGGATAACATTAACTACCCTCCAATACACAGGAACTGACCCTGAGTCTATAGAACATTGGAAAATGATCACCAATGCATCCATGATTTCTAGAGCCACTTCTTAAGTACCCTGGGATGCAGACCATCAGGCCCTGGGGATTTATCAGCCTTCAATGCCATCAGTCTACCCAACACCATTTCCTGCCTAATGTGGATTTCTATGTCCCCATGGGGGGGGGGGGGGGGGGGGGGCATGGCAATGTCCCTAAAGAATTCTCTCTCTCCCTTCAAGATCCCTTAAGCCTCTGTCACTCACTATCTGGACCGTTGGAGACTGAAAAAGGTGAATTTATTATGGGGATCAAAAAAATGGCAGATGAGTTGAACAGGTACTTTGGATCCGTCTTCACTAACGAGGGCACAAACAATCTTCCTGATATAGTAGTGGCCAGAGGATCTGGGGTGACGGAAGAACTGAAGGAAATCCACATTTCCTGCCTAATTTGTATAATAATTGTCTATTTTTCCTGCAACCTTTCTTTTGATTTTTTGTATAGTCAATCCCACATTAACAACGCATTACAGAAAAAGAAGCTTAATCTTATCTTAAATGTTCCCTTATTTCACACTATCCGGAATATTGATTCTAACATAAGGTTGTTGTCCCGAAACATTTCTTGCTTCTCTCTCCCCAGATACTGCCTGACCTGAGTTTTTCAGCTTTTTCTAAATTATTTCAGACTTCCAGCATTTGTAGCTCTGGTGATTTTCATTTGCAGTTGAAATATTAAGTGTTTTTCTGCCTGAACCTTTAGTTTTTCCTAAATTTTCTGATTTTATTTTAGATTTACAGAAGATTTTGGATTCAGCTATGTAGGTCTGGAGTGACACAGACATACAGAAAGGTTAACAGATTTCCTCCCTGGATAGACTAAATGGAGGAGATGGATCTCTCTAACAATGCCATAATTTCACAATCATCATTATTGGTTGATTGAAAGATACCGCATGGAAACAGGCCCTTTGACCTACTGAGTTCACGCTAACCATTGACGACCATACACACAAGTTCTATGTTATCCCACTTTCTCATTCATTCCCTCCAAAATAGGGACAATTTACAAAGGCCAATTAACCTACAAACCTGCATGTCTTTGTTAAGTAGAAGGATTTCAGAACACCCAGAGGAAATCCACACGGTCACAGGAAGAACGTGAACGCTCCACACAGTCAGGATCATACCTAGTCTCTGGTGCTGCGAGACAGTAGCTTTACCAGCTGCACCACAATGCCAGCTAATACTGATGCCATCTTGCCATTCCAGAGTACATTAATTGCAGGAATTTAAATTCACAGTTGCTTCAGAAAGATTTAAACTCATTGTACTCATATTAGTGGCCCCAAGCTCTGGATACTAAATTAGACTTTCAACAATTCCACCTCTGCACTTGTTTGATCCTTCTGCCCATCCAGGGTGCACGTGAATGTGTCCTCGTGAATATTCCCACTCTGGCTCCTGCCTGTGCTCCATTTACTGCATTATATCCAACAGCATATTGCATACACATCCAAGGGCTCCTTATGCTGGGAAAGGGAAACCTGAAGGTTGCAAATCCTTCAATGTTCAAATGATATTTGGAAGGGAAGATGTTTTCATTTTGAGGTTATCAAGCTTCAGGCCCTTACGCTGGCCAACCACCTCACCAGGCATAGAGCTGTTGGATACTTTCCTGCTTTCCTAGACATCTTTACTGTACATTTGGCATGTCCCTTTCAATGCAAGAGTTGGAATCCTAGACATTAAGCTTGCTGACATTAATTGGACAGAAAAAAAATAAAATAAAACAATAATGAAGTGGTGCAATTAAAAAGTCCAATGTAAAACCATTGATCTATCTCCAATTCCTCCCTACATCCACTCAGCCCTACCCCTCCTCTGCACATGGCACGGATTGTCTACAGCAATTCACATCATCAGGTCATGTGGGAGTAATTCACTTCATCAGGTCTTTGTTAGCCTAACACCATCTGCAATTTCACCTCTCTGTTCTGCCTTGATCGTGTAACTCACATCTCGTTACATTTACTCACATTGTTGCAGCAAATTCTCCTGAACCTCCCATTGGATTTTTCATTTTTTATTAGTAACTATCTTATATTTATGACTCCCACAAAGGATAAAAGCAAACCATTTAAGACACTATTGGGTGATTCTTCAGTAAGTGTCTACTTTTAAGTTTCTGGAAACCCAATGATCTATACATAGCAATGTTACAAAATTTTGACATTTTAAAAGTCAAGTCTGCAATTTATCCCATCAGATAAAGCATAAAATGAAGTTTAATTTGATACCTAATTCACTTTCATATCTTCAGTATTAAAAAGGTTATGGCCATTTTCATACTTGGAAATTAGCAACTTGTTCCCTATTGCTTTTCCATTGACTTAACACAAAAGCTGTGATCGAGGACAGTCAAAAGTCCATAACTTTCTTAAAAATTAAGAGAACTGAAAGAAATTTTCAGTTATTATAGATTGAAGTATTCTTTTTTTTGTTTAATTTTTTTTTATTAATTAGAAGCAATTACATAATAAAAAGGTGGGTGTTCATTGTTGACATAATAAAAATCATTTTGTTCTTTGTAGATATACATAATCAGTATTATTTATATTAATGATTGCATAATAATTGTGCTTCTATATTATTTTTTTCTATTTTTTATAAAGATAGAAAATAGTAGAGAAAGATTAAACAAAAAAATATATAAAAAGTTGGGAAAGAATGGAATGTTCTACAGATTTTGCATCGTTGGAGATATATCCGCATTTTATAAAATGTACAACTTCATCTATTCAGTCGGGTTCTCGTGCCGAACCAGTTTGCCCCTTCAAATAGTCAATAAATGGGGACGATATTATTTTAAATAGTTCTTGTTTGTCCATTAAGACAAATCTTATTCTTTTCAAATATAGGGTCTCCGACATTTCTGTGGTCCACATTTTAATTGTGGGGGTTATAAAGCCTTTCCAAAATTTTAATATTAATTTTTTCTCAATTATTAAACTATAATCAATAAAAGTTCTTTGATTCGAAGTAATTAATTGATTTGGTTCCGTTATTCCTAATATTATTAATTTTGAGTCAGGAACCAGTTTGGTATTGACGAGTTCTGAGATTATCTTAAAAATTTCCATCCAAAAATTATTAATTTTTATACAACTTACGAATTAGTGCATTAGGTTAGCCTCTAAGTGTTGACATTTATCACAAATAGGGGAAACACTTGGGAAAATTCTATTCAGTTTTGTTTTTGAATAATGCAATCTATGTAATACTTTAAATTGTATTAAAGAATGTCTCGTATTTAACGAACAGTGATGTATATGAACAATCTTACTTGGATGACCTGAAATTAAAGCATATAATTAGTTAGTTACCCAATTGGAGCTAATTACAAAATTCAATTACTAGATCTAAACATCTATCAATTTCTTAAGAAAAGATGAACATTTTTAAATAGCCTAAGTGTCCAAATAACATTCACACAAGAATTCACAATACAACATGATTTTTAAATCTCATTGTCATTAATTTATAGGCCAAATGGCAGGAATTTAATGTTTATTTCCCGTAAATTAATGGCCATTTAAATCATCTTGCGAGTGGGATTTTCTGGAACGCGATCAATTGGAACGTTGCGGTTGCGGTGAATTTAAACCCCATATCGGCAGGAAATATACTGCCGGCTCATATGGGGAATAAATCATCTTCTCGCAACGTGAAATTTTGATTAAATGTATCCTAAGAAGCACTTCTTAATGAAAAAATAAACTGTGTACCTTGTCTTGTCCCCTACGCGAGGTACGTCCCGTTGTCGGCGTTCACGGCTTTAGAAGATGATTTTAAATTTACTACAGCAATTCAATTAGCAAGCACAGTTTAAAAATCACTTCAGAGAATGGCAGTCAAAGCGATTTTTCTTCATCAACTAAATAGCCTGTTCAAGATCGATTTGAATAGGCTGCCGAAATACCTCATTTTAAACCGGCCCCCCTCTCAAAGGCGCCAAAGTCGCGCACATGGGCAGTGACAGAACTGCAGCGCCGCTGAAGGTAAGTATTGTAACATACCTACTATATGCTTATAAAACTCTGATCTGAAATTTTTACATATTCCGGTAGAGATTTACCTCATGATGTCGAAAATCGCCTCATCTGAAAATTTGATGAATTATTTCCTGAATTTTCTTACTAAAATTGTTCACCAATCTGAGATTTTTTAAAAATCTAAACTGCTGAAGCGAGCTGGATGACATCACAATGCCTCTGCTCCTCGTGGCAAGCTGCGCAGAATTTTCAACGCGCTGCCTGCTGAGCACTATTTCCCAGGAGTGACGTCACCACCCTCCCCCTCCCTCCCCCCAGTTCTTCAAAAGATGCAGAAGGAACGAGCAAGTGTTCTGCAGACCCCGAGGGCATCTTTAGGCACTTCCACGAGCGCCAGAGCGCTTCCGAGGTCACGGGCGCTCACGAGCACTCACGAGCACTCACGAGCTTCCTGGCTTGCTTTTCAAGAACTTTCTCCTCGCGGCCTGCTGCGCAATGTTCCACGCGCAGCGAGTGAAGTCACCCCCCCTCCCCCATCCCCTCCCTCCCGCTCATAACCACTACTCCCCGCTACTACCCGCTCCCCCAGCTGCTGCCTGTTCCTCCACGCTGCTACCCACTCTCCTCGCTGCTAACCGCTCCTCCGCACTGCTGCCCGTTCGTCCACGCACCCTCCCGCCGCTACCCGCACCCCTTCGTCCCCTCGCACTCTCCCGCTCCCCCCCCCGCTGCTATCCGCCTCGACTCGGGTTTCTCCAGAGATGCCGAGAATCGGGCTCTGTACTAGAGCTACCTCTCTCTCTCCCTGGGCTCTCTCCGGTTTTCGCAGCCCGCTCGCTCACCTGGCTCCCCTCCTCCTCTTCCCCCCCCACCTCTCCTCTTCAGTCTATCAAATTATAGAGTATCTTCTTCAAATAAACCACCCAAAAAGTAACCTTCATAACAGATTACTTCCGAAAAAAGTGGTGATTTTCAGCAAGAATGGTAACCGTCACATAACTTTTCACCAACTTCCTCTGAAGCAATATTAACTTCAGATGAATAGGCAGAATCATACTGTTCATTCATCAATTACAATTGATAATTATGGTCAATGTTGTATTATTTTACACGTTATGAGCATAACATACTCATGTGACAGTTATGACACACCGTGATGGAGATGATCAAATCTGGAAGTGTTGCGTGACGGAGATGACTAAAACTATCTTATGGCTCCAACAGTTTATTAAAGGTTGAGAACAGGAAGCAACATATGAACAGGGATTAGTGTTTCCTCGGCACAGGTGAGATGGAGATGGAGATAGATATAGAGATAGAGATGGGGATAGGGATAATGATAGAGATAGAGCTGGAGATGGAGCTGGAGATGGAGCTATAAAACAATAAACAAAAAAAAAAGATAAGCTGGGGGAGCTGGAGTTGGAGATGGAGATAGATCACTGCCTGATTGACCTGGTGAAAGGTAATCTTCTGCAGAGACGAGCAAGGAAATCTACTGCTATAAGTTATCAAATGAAGGGTCCCGACCCGAAACGTTGTCTATTTCCTTCACTCCATAGATGCTGCTTCACCTGCTGAGTTTCTCTGGCATTTTTGTCTACCTTTGATTTTCCAGCATCTGCAGTTCCTTCTTAAACACCCTGTTATCATCAAACAGTTTGCAAAAATCAGGTATCTTTTCCATGAATATGCAGGTGTCATGTTGTTTTTTTTGCTGTTTCTTTAAAGAAACAGTTCACCCCCCAATATATCCCACATTGAACTTTCTCTAATTTAGTTTCCCTTCATAGTAACAGCCCGATCTGAAAACATTTCCCATATTTCCTCAAAATAAAATATTGGAAATCTGAAAGAAAAAACAGGAAATGCTGGAAACACGTAATGGGTCAGGTAGCAACCGGGGAGAGAAAAAAAGATAATGTTTCAATAAGAGATCCTGCATCAAAGTATCAAGTGAAAATGGTTAATTTGCAGTTGCAGCGAGGATGGGGAAGGATAGTTACACAAAAGGACCGTCTGTGATAGGGTGAAGCCAAGATGATAAGCCGTTTGCAGACCTGTCTGTTTAGAGGGAAAACAAACAAGCAAAGATACATGTAAAAGTTGTGAAATGCAGGTCAGAGTTGTTGGTGAAACGTAAAACCAGAAAGAGCGAATATTGGAAATGCCTTTTATTTACATTTCCTTTGTGTCTCTCTAACTTTCTTAATTAATCTATGAAGCCAAAGGCGTTGTAAACAGCTTATCACCACGCAACCCTGGACTTGCCCTCTGAGGGACATTTCCTTTGTCCCACATATGTCTTCCTGATTCCCTCTGAATCTTTCCTAGTTTGATGAAAGGTCTTGACCTGAAACATCTGTTCTGCAAGCTGATTCTCTGTTTCTCTTTCCCCAGATGCTGACCTACTGAATGTTTCCAGCATTCTCTGTGAATTTCCATATTTTCTTGTCGCACAGAAAGCAAGCTAATTAGCCCATGGGGTCTATGTCAGTTCATAGAACATTCTCACTTCCGCATTAATTATCCCGGTAACCTATTCCCCATGCTTTCCAATTAATTTTAGCACCTATCAACATTAGGCACAATATACAAGTGGCTAACTGAAATGCTAAAAAGTTGTGATTATGAGAGGAAACCAGACCCGTCAGTAACAGGAAGAAAATATCTATACAGACTGCACTGGTGATCAGGATTGACCAATGGATGTAGGAGTAAGGGGTTAGGGTTAGCTCTACTAGATGTACAACTATTTTTATTCCAGATTTCTAATTATTTAAGTGTCAGACATTTATTTATATTCCCCAATATCATTTTTTTCTGCATTTACCACGTTTCGCCTGCCACTCTAATCACTGATCTGTGACGCACGCATCACTGTGTAATAACAAGACTTTTATTCTATTTGACTGCAGTGAGTTCAGGCAATTAGGATTCATGTACAAATAGAATAAAGATAAGAGCAACTATAGAATTATGATTTTTTAGCATCGGAGGACTGAAGGAAATAATGAGTCAATTGCTCTTGCTTTATTTACTGCAATGGAAAATGTCGCTGTGTTTTACAATACATTGTGACTGGGATTCAAGAACTAAATGGGCATAGGTTTAAGGTAAGAGGGGAAAGATTTAATAGGAAATTGAAGGGTGACTTTTTCACACAAGATGGTTGGTATATGGAACAAGTGGCCAGTGGAACTATGCAATATGATATGATAGAACTTTATTTAATCCCAGATTGGAAATTGATCTGCCAAGTCATAAAAATAGAAAACACAAATGACATGAAATATGAAATTAAAGTGACGAAAAGGGGGAGGAGTTGTAAGTTTGAGAGCCACAGGGAAGAAGGATCTCCTGTGGTGTTCTGTCCTGCATCTTGGTGGCACCAGTCTATTGCTGAAGGTACACCTCAGGTTGATCAGTATGTCATGGAGGGGGTGAGCAGTTTGTCCAGGATGCTCTGCAGTTTGAGGAGCATCCTCCCTGCCAAGACCACTTCCCATGAATCCAATTCCGCCCACAGGATGGACATAGCCTTTCTGATGAGTTTGTTGATCCATTAACATCCATGTTTTGGTGGTGCCAAAGTAAGTGAGGCAGATACAATAACAACACTAAAAAGACATTTGATCATGTACATGGATAGGAAAGGTTTAGAGGCATGTGCCAAGTGTGGCCAAATAGGACTAGTGTAGGTGTGGCTTCTTGGTCAGCATGGACCTATTGAGCCATAGGGCCTGTTTCCATACTGTTTGATTGTGGCTCTATGACTCTAAATGGTGCATAAACAGCCAGGTTTTGATTTATGTGAATAAATATGAAAGATTCTTCCCACTACACCACTGCATTCTCATCAGGCCCCATTTGGCTCAAGTGGTCTGTGTCAGGAGTTGAGTTCTCCCAGGGTCCTGGATAATGATCACCCTTCAATTGGCACACCAAAACATGGATGTAATGGATTAATTTTGTGCATTTATTCATTTTATGAGATCTGGGTATCCAAAAAGCATAGGATGGATCTAGAGTCATACTAAAGATACTGCAAGGATGCATTCTCAGCCCTCTTCTTTACTTCTTGTACACCCACGACTGTGCAGCCCTACAAATCCAATTCAATTAACAAATTCGCAGACAATACCACCATTGTGGGCTGGATATCAAATGAGATGGAGTACATGAATGAGATTGAAAACCTCATGACCTGGTATCAAGTCAACAACCTTTCTCTTAATGTCAGCAACACAAAGGAGATGGTGATCAACTTCAAGAAGTGAAGCATTATACATACACATTGATGGTGCCAATTGAGTCCATTTACACCTTTGAGTCCATTACTGCCTCGGCAAGGCCAACAGCATAATCAAGGATGACTCTCACTCTGGCTATTTCCTCTTCTCCCTCTCAGCAAGAGGTATAGAAGTGCGAAAACAATCAGCATGAAATTTATAAACCTCTTCTAACTGGCTTTTTAGTGTGTGGAGCCCAATTGCACACTGGTGCAGGGTTCAGGTGGGCCCAGCTTCTGGCTGACATGGCGTGTGAGGGGAGCTTTGTTGCAACAACCTCAGGCCTGGCTGCTCTACTTACCCTAGGCAGGGGATCGGAAGAAGGCAGAGTGGCTCCATCAAGCCATGAATGTGTGCTGGTGTATGGCTCGGACAGTTATAGTGGGTAATGCAAGCCCAGTAGTACCAAGGCTGTGACTTTGCCTTTACCCCAGTTGTGACTGGCTGTTGTATGCTGTTAACTCCAGTGCTTAGATTAGAGCAGACTGCACTGTGTGGGGCAATGAGTTGGCTCCATCCCTGTCATGATTGTGAAGACATAATGCTACGCACAGATGGATAAATCCTGATTTAATCAAATACCTCATTCACCACGAAAAATAATAAGAAAATGGCCATTGAGTGGAATCACTCCCACCATCCTCAGTGTCCTCAGGGGAGACGAGATTTAAAAGATCCACCGGTGCATCTCATTTACGGTATGACACAGCTCCCACTGTGTCCTGCCTTGCACTGATTTGATTTGCCATGCAGAAACAACTGCCTTTCCCCATGCACAGTAAACACTCACTTCCCCGACACGACATCTCCACTGTAAAACAGGCTCAAAAGCAGCAAGTGTGAGTAAATACTAAATGTTAATGTGACAGCCTAAGTATCTATTACTTAAGCAGCAAAAGTCAGAATTATTTGTGGTCATCTCAGTTCATTGAGAAACTTTGCAGAAATTATGTTTGGATTCTGTGCTTGTCTCAGATGTCTGACATTAGCTGTGGAGAGATGCTCACTGTTAGAAACAGCATTCTAGCCATGTAATTGCTTGTTTTAAATCAGCTTTCTGCCATATTTCCCCTTCAGTTGGGATAAAGAATTCACTGTCAATTCCTCCAGTGGAATTCCCATCCCCAGGTGATGTTCATATTATTTTAGTTATCTAAATCATTATTACAGTATTTCCTGTGTGCAGCCTTTTACTCCACTAAAGGGGGAAAAAAATCTCAACCTTGGTTAGCAATTTCACTCTATGCTCTGCTAGGTTTGCCTCCAGTTTTCTTTGCTCTCCATCAAGTGCCAGATAAACTGCAGCTCAGGTCCACATACCCATTAACATAGACATGTATTTCGTACACACAGATACACATGCACACACTTGCATGCAGTGTATGCATAGAAAAATACTCTCACATAACCTACATAAAGGTACATTTTTAGAACAGAGCACTGTACAGCACAGGAACAGGCCCTTCAGCCCACAATATCTATGCCCAACATTATACCAACCTAAAGTAATCTCTTTTGCTTGCATTATCCATATCCCTCCATTCAGAAATATTCATGTACCTATCTAAAAGCCTCTTATATGCATATATTGCATCAGCATTCACCACCACCCCTGGCTGCAAGTTCCAGGTACCTGGCACGTGCTGTGTAAAAAACATGCCCCACACACCTCTTTGAAGCTTTACCCCTCTCACTTCAAAGCTATGCCTACTAGTTTTTAAACATTTCCACCCAGGGAAAAGGATTCTAACTGTCTAATCTGTCCTTGCCTATTATAATTGTTCAAGCTTCCCTCAACCTTCAATGTTCCAGACATAATTATTTGAGTTTATCCAAACTTTCATTATAAGCAATACCCTCTAACGTGGGCAGTTTCCTGGTAACCCTCTTCTACAGCCTCTCATCCCAAAGTTTCCATATCCTTCCATTGATGGGGCGGCCAGAATTGCACACAATACTCCAAATGTCACCTCACCAAAGTTTTCAAAAGCTGCCACTAGGCTTCCTGACACTTATAATCAATGTCTGGCTGATGAAGGTGAGCACACCATAGGCATTCTTTAACACTCTTTAACACATTCTTTAATCTACTTGTGTGGTCAATTTCATGGAGCTTGACTCCAAGATTCCTTTGTACATCAATGCTTAGCTGAGATGGGGCATCTTGGATAGCATCGATGAGTTGGGCTGAAGAGCCCCTTTCCATGCTGTGTGACTATGACAATCTTGTTAAGAGTCTTGCCATTAATTGGGTACTTTCCCCACTACATTTGACCTCCAAAGTGCACACCTCATATTTGATCATATTAAACTCAATTTGCCATTTCCCTGCCCATATCTTGCTAATCTATATCCTGCTGCATCCTTTGACATTTCATGAAAACTTACATATGCATCCTTTTTTTGGTTATCCAAGATTTCCTTATCTTGTCATCCTTGTCCCTCCTCCTAACTGGAACATGCGGGTATTGTATCAGCTGGTCTATAAAATCATGCCACATGTCAGATGTGAACTTATCCATAGCAGTGATTCTAAGTTATTCTCCCCAGGTCTGACCTAATAATGTAGTAATTTATCCTACCCCAATTTGTGACTTTTCATCAAGGTCCAGAATTATCATTATTCATAACTTTCTTAAAACTTAAGGGTGTAGGAAGGAATTGCAGATGCTGGTTCAAACTGAAGATAGACACAAAATGCTAGAGTAACTCAGCGGGACAGGCAGCATCTCTGGAGAGAATTGCAGATGCTGGTTCAAACCGAAGATAGACACAAAATGCTAGAGTAACTCAGCGGGACAGGCAGCATCTCTGGAGAGAAAGAATTGGTGACTTTTCGGGTCGAGACCCTTCCTCAGAATTCCGTTTCGAGACATGACCCTTCTTCAGACTCAAGGGCCTAAAGGAAGAGTCTAAAGCTAAAGAGACTAAAACTTAAGGGATTGTGATATTATTTGTAAAATCCTCTTACACATAAACACCAGGTTTGTTTACCAATACTAGGTCCCATTTGGTCCATTCTCTTGTTGGACTATTCACATACTGTTTTAAGAAACCCTCCTGGATGCATCTAACTAACTTTGCCCAGACTAAACCTCTTGCAATAAGGAAGTCTCAGTCAATACGGAAAATTGTTGGTCCCCATGACCACGACCTTGTTGGTTTTATATCTTTCCATAACACTGTATATCAACAGGTGAGGCGAATATCCCAAATTTACTAAACGTAATAGAGGAATTTGGCTCTTTTTCTGAATATAGAATAAATTGGAATAAGTGAAATTATGTAATTACAGCCCCAGAAAGCGAATCATCTATTAAAATTTCCATTTAAAATTGCAACGGAAAAATGTAAGTATTTAGGTATTCAAGTTACTAGAAGATATAAATCATTATTTAGTGCTAATTTTAGTCCTTTGTTAAATAAATTGAACGCTCTGATTACATTTTGGAAAACGCTCCCACTATCATTAATTGGCAGAATAAATGCTATAAAACTGATAGTGCAACCACAAATAATATATTTATTTCAATCCATACCTATATATATACCAAAATATATATATTTTTTAAACTAGACTCTAATATTACTAATTTTATATGGGACTTCAAAGCACATAGAATTAAAATAAATCATTTGTGTAAACCTAAAGATGTAGGGGGACTTGCACTGCCTATTTTTTTATATTATTATTGGGCAGTGCACATTAAGAATATAATTTATTGGTTGGACTGTCCTTCTCAACAGATGGAATGGATACGAATGGAGAAAGAGGATTGTTTTCCTTATGATTTAGGAGCAATCCTCTTCTCCCCGATAAAATTGAATAATATATTATATAAGAAGAATCCAATCATACGCAATATAATTCGAATTTGGGAACAAATAAAATTAACTTTAAAATTAAGAAACTTATCATCATTAACACCAATAGTGAATAATCCGGTATTTAAACCATCTTTTATGGATAAAACATATAGACAATGGGAAAGATTGGGAATTAAAAAGTTGGGTGACACGTATGAAATGGGAAATTTATTATTATTTCAACAATTAAAATAAAAATTTAATCTGAATAATAATCAATACTTTAAATATTTACAGATATGTGACTTTATAAAAAAATGTATACCAAGACTATAGAACATAATGATAGTCCCACTGGAAGAAGCAATGAATATTAAGGCGGACTCACAAAAATTAATATCATATTTATATAACAGTATTCTTAATAGAGAATTGCCATCAACAGAGGTAATTAGAGACGACTGGGAAAAATAATTAATTACAAAAATTTCTATAGAAACATGGGAGATGTATTTGATATATATACATAAATGTTCGATTAACGCTAGACATAATTTAATTCAATTTAAAATATTACACAGATTATATTATTCAAAAGTTAGGTTGAATACATTTTAATGAAATATTTCTCCCATCTGTGATAAATGTCTTTCTCAAAATGCCAATTTCACACATTCTTTTGTTTCTTGAACAAAACTTCAAAGATTTTGGTGTGATATATTTGATATATTCACTAGTTTATTTAAGATAAAAATGGAACCTAGCATGGAAATGATTATCTTTTGAGTAATAGGAGATGGAAACAAATTAAATATATCTCAAATCTCATTTTTTAATTATGGTTTAATAGCAAAAAAACTCATGCTCAAATTTTGGAAAAAAGCTACTATACCAACACTCAAAATGTGGATTGGTAATACGTTGGAAACTGCCCATTCGAAAGAAATGAGACACCTCCTAATAGAAAAAAAGACCAATTCCTAATGAGTTGGTCTCCATTTATTGACCTTGTGGATTCATGTGGTGCAATAAAATCGTAAAATTAAAAATTCTGGGTTTGGGCGAAAAATGATTAAGAATATAAAAAAACACAACTTGTGGAGTGGGACAATCTCCTTTCTGCTTCACTTTCTCACTTATTTCTTTCGTTACACCACACTCACAAGACTATCCTTTACCCTTCACTACTTCTTTCTTTCTCATTTCTTTCTAAAAAAAAAAGGAAGTTGTACAAAGAATGTTTTAATAATTCTGGGAACCTGTAAAAAGGTACCATCAAAATGTAATGTACTTGCTTCTAATAAATACATTAAAAAAAAATCAAAAAAAATCAACAGGTGAGGCAGCATCTATGGAGCAAAGGAAATAGGCAACGTTTTGGATCAAAACCCTTCCTCAGACTGATCTGAGGGTTGGGGTGGGGGGGTGGGGGAGTGGGCGGGAAGAAGAAAGGAGAGCTGAGAAGTTGAGGGAGAGCTGAGAAGGGGAGGAGAAAATAGGAACTACCTGAAATTAGAGAAGTCAATGTTCATACCACTGGGGTGCAAACTGCCCAAGCGAAATATGAGGTGCTGCTCCTCCAATTTACGGTGGTCCTCACCCTGGTTTAGGTGGGAAGGAACGAATTGACCATGGAATTGACCACCCCCTCTCCAGGCACCTTCCCTTGCCCACCCCCTCTCCGGGCACCTTCCCTTGCCCACCCCCTCTCCGGGCACCTTCCCTTACACCACCTCCTCTCCGGGCACCTTCCCTTGCAACTGCAGGAAATGTTACACTTGTCGCTTTACCTCCCCCCTTGACTCCATTCAAGGACCCAAACAGTCTTTCCAAATGCGGCAGAGCTTCACCTGCACCTCCTCCAACATCATCTATTGCATCAGCTGCTCTAGATGTCAGCTGCTCTACATCGATGAGACCAAGCGTAGGCTTGGTGATCGCTTCGCCGAACACCACTGCTCGGTTCGCAATAACCAACCTGATCTCCCGGTGGCTCAGCACTTCAACTCCCCCTCCCATTCCGAATCCGACCTTTCTGTCCTGGGCCTCCTCCATGGCCAGAGTGAGGACCACCATAAATTGGAGGAGCAGCACCTCATATTTCACTTGGGCAGTTTGCACCCCAGTGGTATGAACATATAAGGGCCTGTCCCACTTGGGAGTCATTTGCGCGTAATTTACGCAACATCATTTACACGTCACAACGCATGCCGCGCGCATCATGGTGCGCATTACGCGTTGATGGTGTGTGGTGACGTAGGCAGTGACGCGCGGTCGTGCGCGGCGCCCCAGGATTTGGGGATGTACAAAATCTTCGCGCACCATCTGCATGATGCGCAAATGGCTTCCAAGTGGGACAGGCCCACGACCTCTAATTTCAGGTAGTCCCTACTTTCTCCTCCCCTTCTCAGTTCTCCCTCAGCCCACCGGCTCCACCTCTTCCTTTCTTCTTTCCCCCCCCCCCCCCCACCCTCACATCTGTCTGAAGAAGGGTTTCGACCCAAAACGTTGCCTATTTCCTTCACTCCATAGATGCTACCTTACCCTTTTTGTTTCTCCAGCATTTTTGTCTACCTTTGTTTGTCCAGTATTTGCAGTTCCTTCTTAAACAAACTGTATATCAACATGTGTGTTCCACTTTTCCATGCCTAATGGAAGGCCTACTAGGAGTCTTTCAATTTGCCAGGTTTCACCTTGGCCATTGTTTGCAAATGTGGAGTATTTATGTTTATTAAAAAGGGGAAATTTGATTTTGTTTCAATAATAAATTGCATCTAAATTGTTAATGATTTTCAAATCCTTCCATGGATGCCAACTTTATTACAATTCCTAGTGACTTTACTGACAAATATATTTTATTATTTGTCCACAAAGAAACACATTTGGTCAACAGTCGAAGCATAATAAATGCATTTTTGAAGCCCCATTCTTAAAGCAAAATACATAGCTGACATTAGAAAGTGCATTGCCAAGAGTTGTATTGGTATGTACACTGTTTTTTTTTTAAGTTGGTCTTTAGATGGAGTGCTTTCCATTACGTTTATTATTAATTCAAGGCCGAAGTAAATGTTAGTTGTGATTAGAGAGTGTGAAGAGTACTTCAGGCATGATCCAGGCACTTTTAAGGGAAGAGAAGATAATTTACTGAAGCAAATCAGGTATAGTGCTGTGAGGTGTTGCTTGAATTGCTTCGACATGGAAATTACAGAGACTTTATGCACTTTCTTATGTCAGCTATGCAATTTGGACTTTAAAAATACATTTTATATGCTTGTATGACCAAACGTGTTTGTTTGTGGACGGGTAATAAAATATATTTGTGCCTTTTTTGCAACTATAGAGATGGAAGGCATCCATCACTGTATGATTTCTTCAGGGAAGAATCTTTAGCCCAAACATCTCTATGTTGTTGTTTCAATGCCCTCCCCTCCAGGAGTCTTGTGGTTTCCTGATGATGCGGTGGATTACAGTTCCATTCACAATTTATTCACATTGATTGAATGCTAATCAAGCTCAGACTGAAACAAAAGCACATGGCAGCTAATGTTTGCACACTTATGAGCTGGTTACTGATCATGCTGAGCAAATCAAAGCGTGGACTTGAAACTGTAACACACTAGAATTATGATGCCCATCCACATTTGGGCAGGTCCCAGTCCATGACTATCACCCCTAATCATGCTATTTTCTCATTAGTGCAGGTAAATTCTTGGAGTCTTTTGCATCAGCTGAATCCCTTTGATACTGTTCAAGACCATTCCTGGTTCTCATGAAGGGATGGTGATCATTATTTGCAGTCAGTTCTGGAAGTAATTCCAAAGATTTTTGTGTATTTAAATGATGAATTGCAAATCAAGTATCGAGATGGGCAGCAAATCCTCCAACTCAGAACTCAGTGCAATGGTAGTAGAATGATAGAGTCAAACACAAAAACTGGCTCTTCAGCCCTACTGTCTCATGCCAACCAACATGCTCCAACTACACTAGTCCCATCTTGCCCATATCCCTCCAAACATTTCCTATCCATGTATCTGTCCAAATGTCTTTTAAATGTAATAACTTATTATAGTATCTGCCTCAACAACCCTCTCTGGCATAGACCCATCATTATCTGGCCAAAAATGTACCCATCAGGTTCCTATTAAATCTTTTCCCTGACAAGGTGGGACTGTAAGAGAGAGATCTCTGATCTGATGCAACTCAAGAGGCCCCCAGTCCGGAATTGAGGTTAAAGTGGGAGGTGAATGCTGGGAGCAATGTCCAAGGAACTTTGAGCGTTGTGAAAAGAATGCAATAGCCATATGCCCCTGGTCAAGATCAGTGAACGTCATTAAGTCACATCTGCTAAAAATAACATTGTTTATAGTCACTGCTCAATGCACTCTTCTCACAAATATTGCTTTCAGACATAACTAATGAGCTCATGTGCTCCGGCAAACACCCACACATCTACGCACACAGCTCCTTACTCTGAAAAATTTAAGGGGTAAGGGTAGTCTGGGAATGAAGGTCCTGAATTGGGGGAGAGGCTGGTTCTAATATTAGAAAAAATTGGAAAAGAAAAAATACTTTCTGAGGCAGACAAGTGGGAGTCATTTAAAAGTGTAATAATGTGAGTTACTGTCATCAGTACCTTTCATCCTTTCACAAGGGTTAAACTAGGATAGCCATTGGAGGCATTCTTGATGATGAGAGATATGGCTGGATAGAGAGAAAAAAAGAGAAGCATTTGGCAGGTTTAGGGAACTAAAATCAAGGACGCCATTCAGGAGTATATAACATGCAGGGGGTAGTTTAGAAACATTAGAAATATAGAAATTAGGTGCAGGAGTAGGCCATGCGGCCCTTTGAGCCTGCACCGCCATTTAATATGATCATGGCTGATCGTCCAACTCAGTATCCCGTACCTGCCTTCTCTCCATACCCTCTGATCCCCTTAGCCACAGGGGCCACATCTAACTCCCTCTTAAATATAGCCAATGAACTGGCCTCAACTACCCTCTGTGGCAGAGAGTTCCATAGACCTTTAGGAGGGTAAAGAAGGGGCATTAGATATCACTGGCAGGCAGGATTAAGGAAATTCCCAAAGGGGGGAGAGGATTAATTAGGGATTGCCATTTCTGGCAGCTTCAACACAATCCCACCATCAGTCACATCTTCCCCTCATCATCCCTTTCTGGTTTCCACAGGGATTCCCTAGCTCCTCCACCCCTCCCCACTCACCCCTTCCTGGTTCCTGGAACTCCCCCCAGCAAATGCTGGTGTAGTACCTGTCCCTTAGTCTCTGTCCTCAGTAGTATCCAGGGATGTAAATAGTTTTTCCAGCAGAGAGTGAGGTTCACCCGTGCCTCTTCCAACATTTGGTGCTGGCAATGTGGCCTGCTCTAAATGTGAAACCAAGCATACGCAGCAATTTTATGGAGCTATACTCTGGTATAGCTTATCATGATTTTGGTTGCATGCCATTTTAACTCTCCTTCCCAGTCCCACATTGACCTGTCCATACCTTGCCTTCTCCATTATTATGGAGAGACCAAACACACACTGGAAGATCTCAGCTTTCAGGTAGGTTACAGCCCAATTTGTGAACATTGAATATTCCAATTTCAGGTAACTCACTTTCCTCCTACACAGTCAGCTGTTTTCCTAGTTTTCTTCTCCCTTTGTTCACGCCTCACCCAGTCTGGTTCCATCTGTTCATCACCCCATTCCCATCTGCCTCTCACATCCCATCCTCTAATCTACCCTTCACTCCCCTACTCATTAAGGAAAAATATGTGTGCGGTCAGGGGATTTAAATGCAGTTTTGAATGATTGCTTCTTATCTGTGTTCACAAAGGAGAAGGACATCATAGTGGGGGAATTTAGAGAGGGAGGCATCAAATTTCTGGAACAAGTCAAAAAGGAGTCCTTGGAGTTATTATTGGGTCTGAAGGTAGATAGATTCCCAGGGCCTGATGAGATGTATACCAAGCTGCTTTCCACCAATTTCTTCCCTGCTTCTTCTTTTACCCTCTCCTTTCTTCCATCTGACTAGAATACCTGGATTTTATAAGGAGTAGGCTGATGAGGTTCAGATGGCCAATCCAATATCCACTAATTGGACCCAGTTGTTACCAATTCGGCTGGGAATTGGCCTCTCAGCCAGAGATCGGGTTCAGAGCAGCATCCAAGCCAGGATGTCACAACTTGGAAACGCAAGATTGTTCAAAAATAGTCAGCATGGTTTTGTTCGGAACTGATCTTGTCTTGTTTTTTTTTTAATAGTAACAAAATGTATTGACAAGGACAGCCTGGTTGACATAATCTACATGGGCTTCAAAAGGTTTCATGGGAAACTATATCCAAGGCAAGTTGGTAATTGGATCAAAAAAATTGTTTGTTATTAGGAAGCAGAGGCTGAAATATACTGCTCACAATAACTTTAGTTAGTTGACTTTTGAATGGTTCCCACTTGTCTGCCCGAACAGGTAGAAACACATGGTCTACTTTTATCAGGACCTGCTTCATAACATAGAAATCGGCCTATCCCCATTCAGGGAATTAATTTCCAGGCCATTCTTATACTTACCTTGACACTTGCAGAGTTAAGAAATATATGTGTAGGTGTGTGAGTGTTTACTGGGGAACATGAGTACTCATTAATCATGACTGAGAGCATTTTTAGTGAAGCGGGTGCATTGAGCAGTGCATATATCAATTCTGTTCTTGGCAGATGGGATTTATTCATATCCCATCTGCCAAAGTTCATTGACCTTGACCAGGGCCATATGGTCTTGCACAGTCAATAAAGTGATCAAGAAGGCTTATGCTTACTTGTCATCATTAACCGGAGCATAGAATATAAGGACAAAGAGGTTATGGCACAATTTCATAAAGTATTGGTTAGGCCGCAGCTGGAGTACTGCGCACAGTTTTGGTTGCCACATTATAGGAAAGACATAAATGTACTGTAGAGGATGAAAAAGTGATTCACCAGGTGTTTACTGGGATAGAATGTTTCAGACTCAGGAGAGACTGGACATTTTGTTTTCCTTGGAGCAGAAGAGGCTGAGAGGGTCAAAACTGAATTATGCAAAATTATAAGGGGCATAGATAGGCTTAATAGGAAGAAAATTTTCAGTAGAGCAGTAGTATCTAAAATTGAAGAACAAGATTTGTAGTCAGGTGGAAGAGGTGTAGAGGATATACATAAAATGCTGGAGTAACTCAGTGGGACAGGCAGCATCTCTGGAGAGAAGGAATGGGTGATATTTCGGGTCGTGGCCCTTCCTCAGACTAGAGGGGTTTAGAGAAATAACTTTTTCATGCAGAAGTGGTTTGGAACCCGCAATACACTGCTTGGGTGGATGCTGGAATCAGGTATTCCTACAACAATTGATAGGAATCTCTGCCACGGTAAGGCAGCAACAGTGCCACCCCAATGTGAGAAAATATGAAAATAAATGTACACTTTATGCAGTCATACAATGTTTGCACATCTTTGATTTTGGACACCTACTGCAAGGCACTACATGCATCTTCTTTACTTTTCAAATAAGAACATCACTGGTGACTGTCTTCAAATACTGACACTGTAAAGTGTCTGTGGAGCACATAATTCCCAAAATTATTCTATGCTGATGATTTTATATCATCAAGGAAACAAGGGAATAAAACTCTTTTGGCCTTGGAGCTCTTTGCTTATACATACCGATGTGGGAGTTCATATGGGAGTTAGGTTCACATCTCCCATAAGAGGCACGAGCCTACAAGTGACACAATTGGATTTAATGCATAATAACCTGTCAATAAGTGCTTATCTTTGCACTGCGGCGCTCCAACAAACCATCTAGCCCAGGCTCCAATTCTGTTCCCCTCATTGCACACAGCTCTCAGTTTTCCAGCTTTAATTTAAAAAGTTAACTCATAAAGGAGAAAGATCAGGACAAACTCGTCGAGAAAGCAGAATCTCGGTGCTTCCATTTTATCAATTGACTCATAGATGCAACAGTGAGAGATGGTTCCACTGCAAATCTGGGCTCTTAGGGCTAATGGAATCAAGGGATATGGGGAGAAAGCAGGAACGGGGTACTGATTTTGGATGATTAATCATGATCATATTAAATAGCGGTGCTGGCTCAAAGGGCCGAATGGCTAACTACTGTACCTATATATAAGATGAGCAGCTGAATTACCAAGGCACAGAATGCTATGGACCAAGAATTGGGACATTGATAGTCAGTGTCAGTGCTTTTTTTGTGAAGGTATGAATTTTTAACAAAAAAGTTTAAACTATATTTCCGTATTTTTTTAATTTTTATTACAAAAAGATAAAATTTGCCCGTCAATCATTGAGATCTTAAGCAGTTGAAAAAACGACAATCTACCAAGGACACCAACACAGTTTTGTCTACGAAAAAAGCACTGGTCAGCGTGGATGCGATGGGCCGTAGGGCGTTTTCGTACTTTATAACTTCATGGTACTATCTCATGAGGTTTCTTCCAACAAATAACTATTTCAAAGAAAACATGGACCCTATCATCAGTTTCTTATAACTAACAGTCAACTCTCTATCAAAGTTTTTAAACCGGCTAGACAAAAAATGCTGGAGAAACCCAGCGGGTGAGGCAGCATCTTTGGAGAAAAGGAGTAGGCGAGTTTCGGGTCGAGACCCTTCTTCAGACTGATAACGGGGGGGGGGGAAAGAAAGGAAGAGGCGGAGACAGTAGGCTATGTGGGAGAGCTGGGAAGGGGCAGGGGAAGGAGGGAGAAAGCATGGACTACCTGAAATTAGTGAAGTCGATGTTCATACCACTGGGGTGTAAACTACCCAAGCGAAATATGAGGTGTTGTTCCTCCAATTTACGCTGCACCTCACTCTGGCAATGGAGGAGGCCCAGGACAGAAAGGTCAGATTCAGAATGGGAGGGGGAGTTGAAGTGCTGGGCAACTGGCAGATCAGGTTGGTTAGTGCGGACTGAGCAGAGGTGTATGGCGAAGCGGTCGCCGAGCCTACGCTTGGTCTCGCCGATGTAGAGAAGGTGACACCTGCGACAGCGGATGCGGTAGATGAGGTTGGAGGAGGTGCAGGTGAACCTCTGCCTCACCTGGAAAGACTGTTTGAGTCCTTGAATGGAGTCGAGGGGGGAAGTAATGCGGCAGGCTGCCACTCCTCACGACCATGAAGGCGACTCCCTGGCAACTACCCGCGAACATCTGCCGACCATGTGGCGACTGCATAGTCTCCTGCAGTCGCCTAAAAAGTCACCTAATTGGGACAGGCCCGTTAGGATCCCTGCCTGTGGCTAGTCACCAGATCACGTGACCTTTTGCTAGTCCAAAGGCATTTGCATGCCTGCACCCTGGAGGATGAGGCCACATGTGAGTCTCTTCAGATGGTGACCACCCACAGAGGATGAGGTTGTGCAAATTAGTACCAGACTACTGATTATATTATCGTTCATTAAATCATTATTAAATCATTTGTGAACTGATCCACCTCTTACTTACTCAATGACTGGACTCATTTTCACCAAAAGAATTTCAATAGGAATGTCCATACACATCGAGTTGAGCACTGTCTTCCTTCAGCTGGGATTATTCCCCGATCAGCAAACCCGCAGCTCAATCTCACCCCACTTTATCTCAGTGAAATTCCATCCATGAGAATACTTTCCCATTGGTTTCCACCATCCTTTATTTATGACAAAACAAAAGACCAATTGGAACCCTGCCCACACACAGTAAATCCATCAGTTCCATTCCTTGTTTGTTATTTCCTCACACATAAATTCCAATCAATTTCCCTTTTTTCTCATTAGCCTGTAGCCAATTAATCTACCATTGTGTCTTTGGGGTGTGGCAGGAAACTGGGGTATCCAGATTAAACCCAGAGTCACAGATCGGTGGAGTTGGGAAGCCTCGGCACTATCCACTGCACAACCTGAGGCAGGTTACAGTTTGCCATAGCTTGTACTTCAGTTCCTCAATAACAAAACCAGTATTGATATTTCTTCACACAGCAGACTTTCACCTCGCCGCTCTGATTAAATTTGAACAAACCCTCAGAGTCATAAAGTCAGTGCCATTCGTAAGAAAGCTAAATGCTGGAGTCACTCAGCGGGTCAGGCCGCTTCTCTGGAAGACATGGATAGGCAATGTCTTCAGTACCCTTCTTCAGACTGATTGTAGCATGAGAATTGGTGCACACAGGGTCAGGAAAGAGCAGAGGGGAGGGGGGGAAAAGAATAAGAAAAATAATGGGATGGAGTATTACCTAAAATTAGAGAAACTAATGTTCATACCGTTAGGTGGCAAGTTACCCAAGTGAAATATGAAATGTTGTTCCTCCAGTTTGCATGTGGCCTCATGCTGGCAATGAAGGAGGCTTAAAACAGGAAGGTTAGTATGGGAATGGGAGGGGGAGTTAAAATGATTAGCAACTGGGACATCTATAGTGTCGGAGGCTGAGGGAAGACCTGAACGAGGTGTATAAAATTATGATTCGCAGTCAGAATTTTTTCCCACAATGGAAATGCCAAGTATTAGATGGCAAAACTTTAAGATCAGATGGAGAAGGTTTAAAGAAGATGTGCAAGGCAAGTAATTTTACACAGAGAGTGGCGGGTGCCTGAAATCTGCTGCCAGGTGTAGTGGTAGAAGCAGATGCGATGGTGGTATTTGAGAGGCTTTTAGATGGACACATGATTATGCAGGAATGGAGGAATATGAAGCATGTGCAGGCTGGAGGAATTAATCTAATGTGACTCAAGTGTGGGCCAGAAGGCTTGTACCTGTGCCTTACTAACGTGACAAGCATTGTGGGCCAGAAAGCTTGTTCCTGTGCTGTACTGTTCTATATTCTATGTTCTTGTTATAAATAACCACTTTAGATATCCCACCAACACCGGAAACTAGAGGCAACAACATTGGTCTGTCGAAGGTCTAATGAAGGCAATGAAAGAGACTGAGGGTATTGGGAACTGTAGTAGTTTCAGTAGAGAGGCTGGCTGGGAGCACAGAGCAACAGAGCATGAGAATGGCATACGTACCTTGGGAACATAAAAGTCTTTGGGCATTGCAGCTATATCCTGGAAACTAAGCTGGTATTTACTGGACTGTTCGAGCTGCAGCTGTGTCCGGATGGTTTACAGCTTTCTGTGCAGAAGAGGATTTCCCTTCTGCTCTCCACCATCTGCACTGGGCCTTCTGTGTAACATCACAGAATATGTGCTGTGACACCACTTCATCCTGCCATCTGTTACAAATGATTGTTTCCTATGTCCCCTTTAAAAGGTGATCAGTGTCTTTAATCGGACTTATCTAAGAAATATTTTCTTGCCCTTCATTAAGACCATAAGGCGTAGGAGCAGAATTAGGCGACTCGGCCCATCAAGTCTGCTCCTCCATTAGATCTTGGCTGATTTATTTTTTCCTCTCAACCCTATTCTCCTGCCTTCTCCCAGTAACCTTTGACCCATGCCAAACAAGAACCTATCAATCTCTGCTTTAAAAGACAGCCTCCACAACTGTCTGTGGCAATAAATTCCACATATTCACCACCCTCTGGCGAAAGAAATTCCTTCTCATCAAAATTCTAAGGGTACATCTTTTTATTGTGAGGCTGTGCCCTCTGGTCCTAGACTCTCCCACTACTGGAAACAACTTCTTTGCATCCAATCTAACTAGGCCTTTGATTATTAGATGGATTTCAATGAGATCCCCCTCATCCTAAACTCTAGCGAGTACAGGCCCAGACTTGTTAAACACCCCCCATACGTAAACCCAATCATCCATGGTATTCTCATAAATCTCCTCTGGACCCTCTCCAACGCTAGCACATCCTTCCTGAGGCCCAGGACTGCTCACAATATTCCAAATGTGGCCTGACCAGCACCTTATAAAGTGTCAGCATTAAAATGCAGCCATGGTGAAGTCAATTGAATTTCACGTTGGATTCCATTACCTATTTCACATGCTGGCTAGATCCAGGCCCAAGTATCACTAACTAGAGTGAAATATCCAACTTCTCTCGAACACAGAGGTTGCAAAAAGCATTTCTTCTGGTCAAATTTTGTCAGGGAAGGAATTAAAAAGTCAGAACTGCTCAAGTTCAGGGGCATCCCTGATAAGAGGTATCCTATTATTATTTGATGCCCGTTTATAGACTTTTAGACATTCAATATTTTCACTAATCCATCCATCCATAATAATTCTAAGCATATACAGAAATATTATTACGGAAGCAAACAAGTAATAACAAACTATTATTTAATGTATGATATATATTTGGAGGAACTTTAATACTCCAAAATTCAAATAAATCATTATCAATATTCAAAGGCTTTCAGCAAATGAGGAATTTCATCAAATCAATTTACATTTTTGCTACGTTTCATTTTATTAATCATCGGATTGATTTTAAATCTTTGAAAGCACATAATCTCTGGCAATTCTCTTGCTCTGCTGTTGGAATATAAGCATTTTATTTTAATTATTAAAAGATATTATCAATTAATTTAAGTCATCTTCCTAGCTTCCATGTGTACTTCGCCAGGGAGTGCAGCAGATAGAGGCCTCACAGCTCTAGTGGCACAGTTTTGATTCTGACCTCCAGTGCTGTCTGTGCAAAGTTTGCACATTCTCTCTGTGACTGCACGGGTTTCCTTCGGGTGCTCCTGTTTTCCCCCATATCCCAAATATATATGCTTTTTAATTGGCTATTGTAAATTACCCCTTGGTTTAGGTAAGTGGCAATAAAAAAAACAAAATTGACTGAAAGATTATATGTTATTATTATTATAAAGATTATAAGGGGAAATAGGTAGAGGGCATAGAACTGATGTGATTACACCCCTGGAGCTGACATGGACCTGATAGACTGAATGGCCTCTTTCTGCATTGAGTTAGTAAGTAAACATATGATGGAGTAAAAACTAAACATTTGACCACTGTTGGAAAAATATTTTCCATGAGTATTCACCCAATCCCCAATTTCTAGCTACTTACTGGTACACCCTCACCCACTTTGTATTGTTGCAAGCCTCACAAAATGACATGAATCTCATCAATAGAAATTGCACATCACCCACTGACACATGTTCCTTTTCTCTGACAGTGCTCTCTCCCTCTCTTAACTGGAGGGGCTAAGCTCCCCGGCTCCTATGGATGAGGTTGTGCTGTTCCATCGCAGTCACTCGAGATACTGCAAATATCGAAGTATTTTGGTGTCCTCACACCAAATCCTCCTTCTCGCATCTCAGCTCCTCAACCCCACAGAGCATGTACCTGCTGTCATTTCTCGGGAAGGCAATCTTGGCCCACTGCCAGTTTACTAACATGTGCCTCTTAGCCTGCTTCTGAAGAATTCCTCCAATTCCCCCATTAAAGAGCCCCCAGAATTCCCTCATTTACTGGTGCCCCAATCCACATTTCCTGGTGGCTCTCTAATTCTTCATTACGGGTGCCCTTCCAATCCCCATTAATTCCTAATTCTCAAACATGTTGGTCTATGTTTAGGTTTATTATTGTCACATGTACTGAGGTACAGTCAAGGGCTTTGTTTTGCAAGCTATCCAATCAGACTAGATAATACTATACATAAATACAATCAAAAGTCAAACTCAATTCCAATAGGAATCGTGAAGGAAAAAATAGAGTGCAGAATATACAGTAGTTTCAGAGACAAAGTACAATGTTCATGATGAGATAGAGGAGAACCAGATTGTACCAGCTTTTGGAAGCACTGTTCAGAAGCCTGATAACAAGTGGGGAAGAAGTTGTTCCTGAGCCTGGTGGTTGTGCGTGCTTTCAAACTTTTATACCTTCTGTCTGATGGAAGTGACCAATGGAAGATCGGATGACCAGGGTGGGAAAGTACTTTGATTACACTATATCTGAGGAAGTGTCTTGACCCATTCCTTCTCTCCAGAAATGTTGCCTGTACCACTACAGCATTTTGTGTTTATCTTTGGTGTAACCAATATCTGCAGTTCCTTCCTACATATTGATTATATTGGCTGCTTTCCTAAGGCAACATGAAGTGTAGATGGAGTATGGTCTGTACATTGAACTGGGCTACATACACAACTGTTTCAGTCTGAAGAAGATTTCGGCCTGAAACGTTGCCTATTTCCTTCGCTCCATAGATGCTGCCTCACCCGCTGAGTTTCTCCAGCATTTTTGTCTACTTTCGCTTTTCCAGCATCTGCAGTTCCTCCCTAAACAATGTTTCATAACCAAGCTGTAACGCCACCTGGCAGTATGCTTTTTAAGGTACATCTGTAGGAATTTGTAAGAGTTCTGGGAGACAAGCCAAATTTCCTCAGTTTCCTGAGCAAGTAGAGAAAATTGTGTGCCTTCTTGGCCGTTGTTTCGAGGTTGGTCCACATCAGGTAATTGGTAATATTTATGCCGAGGAACTTGTAGCTCTGAAACATTTCTACTTTGGCACCATTGATGTTGATTGGGGCGTGTACTCTACCAAGCTTCCTGAAGTTGATAACTAGTTCTTTCATTTTGCTGGCATTGAGGCAGATGTTGTCTGACATTATGTTACTAATTTCTCCATCTCCTTTCTGTACTCTGTCACATTATTGTTCCTAATATGGCCCACCACAGTGGTGTCATCTGCAAACCTGTAGATAGAGTTAGAGCTGAATATGGCTGCACAGTTATGAATGTAAAGAGGGCGTAACCTTGCGAGGATTGAGAATTATAGTGGTGGTTGTGTGTCACCTATTCTCACTGATTGTGGTCGATGGGTCAGAAAATTAAGGTAGAGGGAAGGTGCAGACTCCCAGGTCCTGGAGTTTGGAGATGAATTTGGATTCCCCAAGTGTACCCCACTTCCCCCTATTTTAGTGGTCCATATCCCCCATTTGGTTCCTTTTAACCTCCCCATTTAACATTTGGTTCCGTTTAACCCCCCCCCCCCCCATTTGGTTCTGTTTAACCTCCCTCTTTTACTGGTTCCCCCAATTCTCTTACTTGCTATTAGCCCTCCAATTCTACCATTTTTTACTGGTGCCCTCCAATTCCTCCTTTATTGCTACCCTTCCAATTTTCCCTTTAACAGTGCCCTCAATTCCTATTTACCAATGGCTCCTTAATGCCCACTTTTACAACAATTGCCCCATTTATTGGTGCCCGTTCAATGTCCTTGTATATTGGTGACATGAATGAGTTGGGCATTAGAGCTGTTTTCATGCTTTATGACTACTTGACTTTATGATTTTGCTGTACTGTTCTATGTTCTATGTTCCTTTTTATATACCTGAATAGCTCTATGAGTTCCAAAGCTCTCCTTCCTGCACAGCTAAACAAAGAACTTGGGTTTTATTGTCCCAGAACCCACCTAATCTTCCATGCTGTGACCTCCAACTGCATTCTGCAAGAAAACACCTGTGAAGTAATCTGGTGGGAGCAGAATGTGGGAGTAAAAAGAATCAAAGCAGAGAAAACAGACAGAGGCCAAGATTGAAAATGCTGAGATATTAGAATTGAAGACTGTGAACAGCTCCTGACAGTCCATGGAAGGGAAGTGTTTTCACAGTCAGTTGATGCCAGCTGAATAAAACAGCATATTTTTACAGGGAGAATAAAACACATGAAAAAGTGATAAGATTTATTGTTCAGGCTGTGAGCTCTTCACATTATTCCATCTAGTTTAGCACAAAGTATAAATTAGCGGTAAAGCAGTTTCTTTGATGTGAAGGGACAAAAGCAATCAGAGGGATTTGTGAGGAACCCTGACCAGCTGTAGATTAATTTCCAACTTCAGAATAGTTAGAGAGACCCTTACTCATGGGGAAGAAAATTGCATCAACTGGGTTTACCTCAGATACATTTTCTGGTTTTTATCACACTTGCGCTATCCAACATCTAGATTGGTTTATAATTTGCAATCTGTTTTAGTTTAGCAACCTAATGCTTTAACACTGACATGTGATGACTTTGCATGGATAATTATAACTAACTCTTCAATTATATTGATGTCAGCAATGTTACCAGGATATGAAGTTTCTGATAATATTACTCTCACTTTCAAACAGAGGGGCAATGCTTTTTGAGAATTAGCATTCTCATAGATATTCCATCCTACTATATACCACCTAGAAATAATGAATTTTACAGAGCACTGGATCAAGTGGGACCCATTGGGTCCCTGACACACGGGAGGCCTGGTCCCCCAGTGCAATATTCCACCACTCACCCGTTCCCCCAACGTTATCCGTTCCCCTCATGCAATATTCACCCATTGCCCCCAACTGCGCAGGAGCGGCTCATTTCCCATCATTCCCCAGTACTCCCTCCCTCTCCTCTTCACCCTCTCTCTTCTTTCCCCTCTCCTCCCCCACTCCCTCCCTCACCTTTCCCTCTCCTTTCCCCTACCCTCAGTCACTCCCTTCCTCCCTCCATAACCCCTCTCCCCTCCCTACCCCACTCCTCTCCCTCCATCTGTTTAAACTAGGTGAAGTGGGACCCGTTGGGTCCCTGTCACACAGGAGGCCTGGTCTCCCAAAGCAATATTCCACCACTCACCCATAGCGCCCAACTGCACAGGCATGGCTTATTTCCCATCATCCCCAGCACACTCTCCCCTCCTCTTCACCCTCCGTCTTCTTGCCCCTCCCTGCCACACCTCCCCAATCCCTCACTCACCTGTCCCTCCCGCTCCTTTCCCCTACCCTCAGTTACTCCCTCCCTCCCTGCATAACTCCTCTCCCCTCCCTACCCCCTCCTCTCCCTCTATCCCCCCTTCTCCCCCTCCTCTCCCTCCCTCCCGGATGCACGTCGACCAGAAGCTACCACGACCGGAAGCTGCGCCGACTGGAAGCCACATTAACCGGAAGCCCCGCCGATCAGAAGCCACGTCGGGCAACGCCGGGCAGAGGCAGCCAGTGAATGACAGCAGACGAGACCAATCAGTGCGGCGATGGTGCAGGAAGGGGCGTCGCCATCCCTGCAGTGAGTGACAGTGGAGGAGACCAATCTGCGCATGCGTGGATTTAAAGATTTTTAAACCTTAATAACTTTTAAAATATACCACCGATCAGAACAAAACTTGTTGCATTTACAGCACAGGAGAATGGTGAATAAAAATCGGAGCGCTATTGTGTACCGCTTTTGCACAAATGTAAAAATAACGCAAACTGGAAGATAACAATATGAGAGTTTTAGTTATGTGTAGAAAAATAACATTAAACAACAGTCCTCTCCTCGTCCCCTCCCTCCCTCCCTCCCTCCCTCCCTCCCTCTCCTTACAACAATGTAACAAATCTCTCATTGCACTTTCTTTGTGAACATTTTAACATTGGAACATTGTTGACGGGCAGTTTATGTAAATGAGATCCAGTTGTGAAGTCATAGCTACTAACTGCCAGTGCAAGTTCAAGTAATTTTTCTCAGTGGGGCGTTGTAAAGTTTAAAATATGAATAACTTGTAAAATATAACATCAATCGGAATGAAACTTGATACAAAACACACCACAGGACAATGGTGAGTAAGGTGGTCCAAAATTTGTAGTGCTATCATGTACCGTTTTGGCGTAGTTCCGGGAGCACATGGGCAAGCATGCACGAAGACAGGCAGAATCACAAATAAGATGAGATTTTTAGTAATATACTAGAGAGACCCGTTGGGCGCCGTACCCCCAACACAATGTTCCACCACTCGCCTGTTCCCCAATGCAACCCGGTCCCCCAACACAATATTCCACAATTCACCCATAGCCCCCAACTACACAGACGTGGCTTATTTCCTCTCATCCCCCAACACTCCCTCCCCCTCGTCTTCACCCTCCCTCTTCTCTCCACTCTCTTCCTTCCCTCCTCCTCTCCCTCCCTCACTTCTCCCTCACTATCCTTTCCCCTACCCTCAGACACTCCCTCCCTCACTCCATAACCCAACTCCCCTTCCTACCCTCGTTGACCTCATTGTGAGGTGGAAGCTGCTGTTTCTTCAGTTTATGTAAATGTGACGTCATAACTGTCACTGCAAGTTCAAGTGATTTTTCTCAAAGTGGGGTTTTGTAAAGTTAAAAATGTGAATAACTTGTAAAATATAACATCAATGAACAAAACTTGATAAAAACACACCACAGGACAATTGTGAGTAAGGTGGTCCAAAAATTGTAGCACTATCGTGTACCGTTTTGGCATAGTTCCGGGAGCACATGGGCACGTAGACATGCACGCAGACAGAATCACCAACAAGATGAGAGCTTTAGCAATATAAAGATAGAAACATAGAAACATAGAAACATAGAAACTAGGTGCATGTTTAGGACATTAGACTTTTAATTATATAGAACGCAAGGCAACTTTAATTGGGCAAGGCAACTTTAATTGGGCAAGGCAACTTTAATTAGGCAAGGCAACTTTAATTAGGCAAGGCAACTTTAATTAGGCAACACAGCTTTAGTATTTCCAAACCAAAGGCAACACGGGTTTAGCATTTTCAAACCAAAGGCAACTCAGGTTCAGCATTTCCAAACCAAAGGCAACACAGCTTTAGCATTTCCAAACCAAAGGCAACACAGCTTTAGCATTTCCAAACCAAAGGCAACACAGCTTTAGCATTTCCAAACTATATTTTCAAACCACATGAAGGGCACTGACAGGTCAGTAAATCCACTCACAGTTTAGTAGACATTTGTTCAGTGTTATTCACGGCTCAGACTGAGAAACGTGACCCTCTCGTTCCCCCATCTTTCAGAGACTGATTGAGGCACTCAACACTTCAGGAGAGAGAATCTCAACATTATTTAAACACTAATAACTCTTTTTCATCAATGGGAAAAATCCTCTTGTCCTGCGCAGCGGAGGGGGACTCTGAGTAAGATGGCCAAAAATCACAGCTGTAAGTGGCAGCCTTTTTTTAACTAAAATCAATATACAGAACAATGGGAAGTGGTCAAGATCAGACTTTTAGTAATATAGATAGCCTGATGGCTGTAGGGAAGAAGCTGTTCCTGAACCTGGATGTTTCAGTTCTCAGGCTCCTGTACCTTTTTCCCGATGGCAGTGGTGAGATGAGTGTGTGGCCAGGATGGTGTGGCTGCCTTTTTGATGATGTTGGCTGCCTTTTTGAGGCAGCCACTCCGATAAATCCCATCGATGGTGGGGTGGTCAGAGCTGGTGTTTGTGTTACTGGGCAGTATTAACAACTTTTTGCAGTCTTTTCCGCTCATGGACGTTCAAGTTGCCGAACCAGGCCATGATGCAACCAGTCAATATGCTCTCTACTGTGCACCTGTAGAAGTTCAAGAGAATCCTCTTTGACATACCAAATCTCCATAATCTTCTCAGGAAGTAGAGGTGCTGATGTGCTTTCTTTATAATTGCATCATTGTGCTGTGTTCAGGAAAGATCGTCAGAAATATGCATGCCCAGGAATTTGAAGTTTTTGATTCTGGCCAGTCCAAATTTCTATTTACATAACTAAAACTCCGATCTTGTGCTCTTCTGGTTTGCGCGGTTTTTCTATTTGTGCAAAAACAGTATATGACAGCTCTATGATATTTTGCCAGGTTACTCGCCATTCTCCGGTGCTGTGAGTGCAACAAGCGTTCAGATTGGTGGTATATTGTAAAAGCTATCAAGGTTTTAAAATCTTTAAAACCACACGTGCGCAGATCCCTTCAGTCAGCACCACGCAGACTGGTCTCTTCTCCTGTCAGTCAATGCCACAGCCGGGATGGCAACGCCCCTTCCTGCCCAACCGGTGGTGGCCTGTCCCACCTCATGCACAAACTCCTTTCTCCTCTCCTCACAGTAATTTGTCTATCATCTGCCCACCTCCGGCGGCGGTCGGGGGTGGGGTTGCAGTTGTGGCCCTGGTCCCGTCTTTCTCTCCCTCATCACTCACCCCTCTCCCCCACCTGCCCTCTGCGGCAATGATGGTCCCGTCAACCCATACCCCCGGATCCGTCTCCTCCGCTGCCACCATTATGGTAACTCACCCTCATGGCCTTCTCAGAGGAGATCTTCTCCACCAGCTCATCGAAACTTGTGGTGCCCACCATGATAAACACCAACTCCATGCGCCCCTCCCCCACAGCCAGGTGGCAGCAGCGAGCAGGTAGGTAGGTAGGTGGGCAGGGCGGGGACGTGACGAGGAGCAGCAGCGAGCGGGCAGGCAGGGCAGGGACGGGCCGAGCGCCAGCAGTGGACGGTCGGACAAGATGGGGACGGGCCGAGCGGCGGCTGCAGTGGGCAAAGGGAGGGAGGGAGAGTTGCAAGGTGGCCGAGCAGTTTGCGCAGAGTTTGATTGATGCACACACACACACACGCACACATGCATACACACACACAATGCAAACTGGTCCAATCGTCAAGTCAACGGGATCTGAACCACAGCTAACAATGAATGACCTGTGGAGGAAGGAACTGCAGATACTGCTTTTTATAGATGGAGGGAGGGAGGAAGCGACTGAGGATAGGGGGAAGGAGAGGTGAGGGAGGGATTGGGGATGGGAGGAAGAAGGGGAATGATCCTGGTGAGGTGAGGTGCGAGAGTGGGGGGATTGAGGGAGAGGAAGGGGTAGGGAGAGAGAGAGGGAAAGAGGGGGTGAGGAGAGTGGGATATGGGCCTAACACAGGCAGTTGAGACTAATGTAGATGGGGCATCTTGGTCGGCATGGGCAAGTTTGGTCAAAGGCCCTGTTTCTGTGCAGGTCCTGGGGATTTATGACCAATCAAATACAATAATTTCTCCAATACTAGTCCTTTAATAATACCCACTTTGTTTAGTTCCTCATTCAGTCCACATCAGTCCACCTTTGCCCATAATACACACTAGACTAAGTGGGACCCATTGGATCCCAGTTTCACACGGGAGGGCTGGTCCCCCAACGCAATATTCCACCTCTCCACCAATTCCAATATACACACACACGCACACACACAGACACAGATACACACAGAGACACACAGAGACACACAGAGACACACAGAGACACACAGAGACACACAGAGACACACAGAGACACACAGAGACACACAGAGACACACAGAGACACACACGAAATGAGCAGGACTTTTGGACTAAACACAGTCGGACCTAATAAAGCATTTATTCCTTCCAAACACAGTTGGACCTAATAAAGCATTTATTCCTTCCAAACACAGTTGGACTTTAAGCATTTATTCCTTCCAAACACAGTGGGACCTAATAAAGCATTGCAGTTTCAAGCACAGGCAGGGAAGCAGACAAAAAACTCATGGCATTGTCATTAAGGGCTATCAAATCATTTATTGAAAGTACATTGCAGACTCACAGTTGAGTTGATTCACAGCTTAGAATGACAGTAGTGGCCTCTCCCTCGCGATCTTGCAGAGTGACTGGCTCACGTCCAGGCATCCGGGGTTTTATAACCCTGCCCCCCCCCCCCCCCCCCCCCACGGAAGGGGCGTTATCTTCATCGCGGTGATTAACAGGTGAGAGGACAAATCAACTGATCTCAAGGTTCTTTAAACACTCATAACTTTTTTTTTCATTGATGGGAAAAATCCTCGGCCTGGATCAGCGGAGGAGCACTGTGAGTAGGATAGCCAAAAATCACAGCGATACAGGGTAGCATTTTTTCTAAAATTAATGTACAGCGCAGACTGGAAGCAGTCAAGATGAGACTTTTAATTATATAGATATATCTATCAATCCAGTGTTATGCTTTTTATAAGAGATGTAACGTATTAATGATTTCAAATCCTAAACTGATCATTTTTAGTAAGACAAGAATATCAAACAACACGAAGTCATGGGTTAAACTAAAGATCATCCATGATTATATAGGAATGCTGGATGAGCATTGAGCAAAATAACATTCTTCTGTTCCTGTTCCATTAACTAGAAGCATACTACAGCTGCCTCTATCATAACTCATATTCCCAGTGTGCATGCTGACCCACATTAGCAGCAGATATTCCATAGTAATTAAAAAATGTAATCCTCACTTTAATTCCCACTTTGACTTCTCCCTTCCCTATCTACAACTTCTACTTGCCCCACTGCTTTTCCAGATCTCTGTGATTCTCCAACTCTGGTACATGGTGCACTCAGAGGCTGTATCTTTTAATGTAGGTCGCTACTTCAAATCTAGTTTTTCCCTGATCTAATGTCTCCTCATTCTGCTGTGTCAAAGTTTTCTGATTACGCTTCTGCAGAGTACCTTGGGACGTTCTGCCACATTAAGGATGTGATATAATTGCAAACTGTAGAATTTATGGTGCTTCTGCTTATTAAGTGGTAATTGAAATGTTTCTCCCAAAATTCATTAGGCATGACATTTAACAAAACAAAATTAATTTCTATCACTGAGGAAATATTAGAGCAGTGGAATAAAATTGATGAGTAGAAAATCTCCTGAAATGGAATAAATTGGCATGTACTCCAAACACCCACCCCACACCTCTAGTGTATACCTGGACCATTAGTGCTGTTGCTGTGATTGATGTTGTCTAGAGTTAAAAAGGGATGTGAATGTTGCATCATTCTTTGCACATTCTGATGAAAGTTCACCGACTTAAAATGTTAATACTCTTATTGTTTCCAAGGATATTGCATAACCTGCTGACTGGTTCCAGTACATTACATTTTTATTACAGATATCTTGCCTCCACAGCATTAATTTATATCTGGGAGGGGAGGAAAGCTAGCTTTTATTGCCCATTACTAATTGTCCATGAGAATGTGCTAGTCTTTTGAACTGTTGCAAACCTTTTGAACTGTTGCAGTTCTGCTGGTGAATGTACTTCCACAGTATTGTTGTGGAGTGAATTCCAGGACTTGGAGCCAGTGATGGTGTGGTCAATCCATTTCTGAGTCACAAGGGTGTGAAATTTGGAGGGTTCCATCTGCCTGCAGTCCTTGTCTTTCTTGTTGGTAAAGGTCAAAGGTTTGATGGTATCCAGCAGGGTAATTAATGCGAGTAATGCTAATGAACTTAGTAAATGGCATGAACTACAACAGTGGAGTTTAGTGGAGAATAAACTCCAACAAAGTCATGGAGTCATAGAATCATACAGTACACAAACAGGCGCTTTGTCCCAAGCTGTCTAGGCCAACTATCAATTATCCATTTCTACTTATCCTATTTACGAGCTCTTGATCCTCAGCCTTCTATGCCTTGGCAATTCAAGTACTCATTTAGACACTTGTTGAATGTTGTGAAAGTATCCTTTTCTACTGCATTCTCATGCCAGATTGCAACCTTGTTCTAGGTGGGAAAACAATTGTCAGATGATCTCTAACCCTCATTCCTTATTCAGTTTCTCAATATCAATCCGTTTTATGCCCTTCATAATTTGACTATCAGATCCCTCTTCAATTTCCTTTGCTTCAAGAAAAACAAGCAGCACTGTGGCACAGCTGGCAGAGTCGCTGCCTCACAGCACGAGAGACCCCGGTTTGATCCTGACCTTGGGTGTTGTCTGATTGGGGTTAGGACTCCATGAGCCTAACTGTTTCCATACTGTATGTCCAAATTAAAACTAAAATAAACCCAGCCCATCAACTCTTTGCTAATCATTTGAATGCTCCTTCACTAACACAAACCTGATGAATATTCTCTGCACCAACTCCAGTGCATTCATATTCTTCCTGTAGTGTGGCAAGAATATGATCAGTAGATTTTTGAATATCAAGGGATAAATAAATTGGATAGGGAGATAATGTAGTATAAAATAGAAGTATATAAAATTATGGACACAGTCAGAACCTTTTTGCCCAGGTGAAATGTCAAAGTCTAGGTTTAAGGTGAAAGAGTCAAAGATTAGAGGAGATGTGTGGAAAAAGTGTTTTTACAGAGGGTGGTGGGTGCCTGGAATGCACTGCCAGGGATGGTGATTGAGGCATATGCTATAGTGACATTTAAGAGGCTTTTAGATAGGCACATGGATATGCAAGGAATGGAGAGATACAGATCATGTCATGTGAAAGCAGATGGTGTAGTGGCAGATTATTATATTGTTCAAGGAATTTTTTCCTCTAGCCATTAAAATTGAAGACAATGGGTGAAATCATTGGACAAAGTGGTGAACTCATTGGACAAAGTGGTGAAATCATTGGACAAAGTCAGCATGGATTTACGAAAGGTAAATCATGTCTGACAAATCTGATAGAATTTTTCGAGGATGTAACTAGTAGGGTGGATAAGGGAGAACCAGTGGATGTGTTATATCTAGACTTTCAGAAGGCTTTCGACAAGGTCCCGCATAAGAGATTAGCATACAAACTTAAAGCACATGGTATTGGGGGTTCAGTATTGATGTGGATAGAGAACTGGCTAGCAGACAGGAGGCAAAGGGTAGGAGTAAACGGGTTCTTTTCAGAATGGCAGGCAGTGACTAGTGGGGTGCCGCAAGGCTCAGTGCTGGGACCCCAGCTATTTACAATATATATTAATGATTTGGACGAGGGAATTCAATGCAACATCTCCAAATTTGCAGATGATACCAAGCTGGGGGGTATAGTTAGGTGTGAGGAGGATGCTTGGAGGCTGCAGGGTGATTTGGATAGGCTGAGTGAATGGGCAGATGCATGGCAGATGCAGTATAATAGTAAGATTAAACAAGAACTTACCAGTTTGAAGTTTGATCTTTATTTTATGAGGAGTCGAGTTGAGGGACTACGTGAAGAACCCCGTACAGCCGTTCGTGCGTCAATCTTCAAAGCAACGGTGTGAAATCACAGCAAATAATAACTGAAGTATAATATAAGATAAAGACTAGAACTACCAGATGAAATCTATGAGGGCTGGGAGCGGAGGGCACGTAGTCCCTCAACTCGACTCCTCATAAAATAAAGATCAAACTTCAAACTGGTAAGTTCTTGTTTAATCTTACTATTTTACTTCGGAGTCACGTGAGTGACTACGTGAAGACTTCAAAGCTCTGTGATTTCATGCCGTGTGAAACGAGTATACACAACCACAGCTGCTTCATTGACAAATGAAGGGAAAACATTCATAATGCATACAGTCATAACATAGATGTAAAACATGCTGATGCTGTTTAAATGAAACAATAATATTTCCATCTCTCACCCAGATGGAACATATAACCAGAACATAAATAGAGTTAACAATACTCCTGGTGCACCAATGGGTCATTACAGATGTTTGGAGATTCATTCGATGGACCATACTCCAGCCGCAACAATGCGACCCAGCGGAACATAAATACCCTTGCTGCTGATGTTGTAGCAGCCCTGGTGGAATGAGATCTGGAAACAGAATCCATTAGTACATAACATAACTCCGTTTTCCTCATCTGGAATGCCATGAACAATACGTTCTCCCAAATTCTTTGTGACTAACAACATTGCTAGTCCAGAACTCCAAGGTTCTTGATGACCTTGACATATGGTTGTATACATGTGTGCTTACCTTATCAAAGGTCCCCTGGTATGCCTGTGACTATTTTGAGACCTGACCCCCTTCTGGTCTGCTCAAGTCTTTATAACATATTATATATTATAATTTACAGACATTATCATCCTGTACCATCACAATTATTTAGCGACTGAACCTGCTGCACTAAACCAGAGCCAGAAGGATAACTACCTAATCCAGCCAAATTTAAGGATATAGTTGCTGCCTCCTGGTGAAATAGTGTTCACAAATATCAACATCGCATATGGCATTATACTGGTCCTGGGACCCATGTTGAAGATATCCTACCCCTTGATAACCGGTGTGGACCCGACAGAGTGAGTCTCGTTTGCTACAGCCAATTCAATGAGGAAGCTCATCGAGCCAATTAATGGCCGTATAACTCCATAAGTAACAGACAATCATTAAGCATGAACTTGAAACATTAGCAATCAATACCATTTTCCATGGAACATAAGCATAACAAACTCTTTCATCTCCTGGAAAAGAAATTCAGCCGTTTGGTGCTATGCAAACACTTTGAACACATAGAAGGATAGATGTAACAACCCAAACCTTAGGCAGTTTGTTAGACCTGCAGAACGTAACTTTGAGTTTATCATGCAACATCTGATTTCCGAAACCTCAGGCTGAACAAGCAAATTCAAGTTTAAAATAACCAAAAAGGTTATATAATTATTTGCAACAAATCGGGAATCAATTTGCATAATCACACAATAGGAACTTAAAGCCTCTTAATGACTTTATTTGAAACCTTGATTGATGAGACAAAATGGAGGTAGCCATAAAAGACCCTCCTGCTCCTTTTGGCGAGAATGTATCTTTCACCACTGCTATGCCAAATATTTTGCAACCAGTGAAATAAACATGAAACCAACATACATATGTATACACATATACATATATTCATATTAGGTGTTCCATTGAACCAGAATTTCATAATACAGTGCGATTCAACACAAACTCTGTGTTGCCATTACCCACACTTGATGATTCTCCTGTGGCAACAAAACTATGTAACCATTCCAGTGATTCTTTAACCGATTACACCCTCGTGACTAACATATGCCATCATCACAATGCATCAACCTGAACATGAGCATGACAATATGCTTATTTGTCCAATCACTCTATAGCCCATACAATGCCCGTAGAGTCTATAAATAGTTGATACTAATAACAGAACTTTTTGGGCAAGTCATGCAAATCTGTTCCATCTCCAAACTCGAGATGATCTTTCAGCTACTTGGTAACTACCTTAAATAGCAACTGTGGCCCGATTTCCGAGCCAGTCTAGCAAGACAATCTTGGTCCTTATACTGAACCTGTCCACTCTAATCTGCTTGAAAACCAATATTGTACATTTTACATTTACCGTTCAAAGTAGCTGATAATGTCTCAATCATTTGTACTGTATAACTAAGTATACACCTACCAAACTGCAAGTGGTCCCTTAATTGTAGAGTAGCACAAGTCCAGTGCATGGAACCTCTGGCCAGGTTTCATGCTGCCAGCAACTTCAGTGAACCGCTACTGCCAAAAAAGACATGGGATGCATTGTTGCCAAAACTATGAAACCTTGCTTGTTCCAATAGCTTGTGCTTCGCCCTCCAGGTTACTCCTATGGAAAAGTCTTACCTGAATAGAAGATTCGGCAGCCAACTGTAATATCCCCTGAAAGCGGTGTTCACTGCATATTGTGTTTGGGATGGTAACTTTCTTGCCAGGCCTAGACCTCTGGCACATGCCCCGATCTCTTGGGCATGCTCTATGGCTATACCCTCAGACTCGGCGTTAAACTATACCAATCCCACATGCTCACCTCTTACATGAGGGAGCCATAAAGCAGGCCTGCTACAAAGCCCTGCTGACACCATTTCCCATTTAGGCCATTAGCACCAATTTGCAATAGAATAAAAGGTTTACCTAACAACTACTAGAGCAGTAATGAACACTGTTTGTCCATCATCGTGACATTATTAATTTCAGCTGGCGTTAACAATGACCTAGATGGCACTTACTAATTAACCATTTAACAAAATAACTGTTGCAGGTACTTACACACCTGAATTGCATCTATGCACTTAACAATTAATCCAACGACTATAACTGTTTTATACCAACAACTGTTACCAAAGTCTTATTGACTGCAATCTGTTGCCCAGGCCGGCATCATGGCCAATTGAATACCTAAAAGTAAATCCCAACATCCTACAAATCTATTTGATAGGACTTAATCTAACTGGATAGAGGAGCCCAATTTCTCAAATATAGTTTGAGACTAGACAGCGGATTTTAGCACAAGCGCTTTTAAAACTGTGTATAGTTTACTTTGAATACTTTTGTCATCATTCTGTTATATTGCCTTAACCTAACAATGCCTCCTCATCCCCCATGATCACTGTGAAAGGGAATACCCTACTAAACTGCTATTCCCATAAAGCAGCCCTAACAAGGTACCCCTGGTGCCCATGAAGCAGCCCCGAACAAAGTAGCTGCTGGCCCGGACTTTCCCATAGCCCAGTATTTGCCATAGATTTGGCATTCTCATCAAGCAGCCCTGAGCAAAGGTGCTGCTGGCATAACCTCTCCAATAGGCTAGCCTACCATAACTTGGCATTCCCTTAGAGCAGTCCTGAGCAAAGGTACTGCTGGCACCGCCTCTGCAATAGGCTAGCCTGCCATAGTTTGGTATCCCCATAAGCAGCCCTGATCAAAGGTGCTGCTGGCACAGCCTCTCCAATAGGCTTGCCTGCCATAGCTTGGCATCCCCATGAGCAGTCCTGAGCAAAGGCACTGCTGGCACAGCCTCTCCATCAGGCTAGCCTACCATAGCTTGGCATCCCCATTAGCAGTCCTAAACAAAGATACTGCTGACACAGCCTTTCCCATAGGCTGGCACTGCCATAACTTGACATTCCCATGAAGCAGCCCTTCCCAAAAGTGCTGCTCTCTAAATTAATTCCCAGAGGTGAAATCTCCCAACTTTCCCAATTGTACTGACTATTTTGTCAGTTGTCCCCATATCCTGGGGATTATTGTAGTTTGGGAACCCCATAGGTGAATTTCCCCTCACCAGGAATCCATATAAATATAATATATATATATAAATATATACCCACGGTACCCTCCTGGCACGCAGGCTAATGATTTATGTGAATTAGCCCCATTACCTGGGGACTACTGTGGTCTGAGAACCACACATATACCTGGGTTTCCCCTGCACCGGGAACCCAGCCTAACCATTTAGGTTTGTCTTAACCCCATGCGCTGGGGACTACTGTGGTCTGGGAACCACACATATACCTGGGTTTCCCCTGCACCGGGAACCCAGTTTAACCATTTAAATTAATTTTAACCCCATGTCCTGGGGACTACTGCGGTCTAGAACCGCATATGCTTGAGTTTCCCCTCCACCGGGAACCCAGGCAGACCGTTCAGGTCCGTTAAGCCCCATCCCCTAGGGACTACTGCGGTCTAAAACCGCACTATTCTCGGGTTTCCCCTACCCGGGAACCCAACCTGTGGAGTCACTGACCGCGTTATCAGTGACTCCGATCGCGAACCCGACTTTCCCAGCTCTCCGCTTCCGCGGTCGGACCAGGGTTTCCCCCCCCAAAGCCCTAGGCTGGTTCCCTCGTCGGTCATCGCGAACATCCACTGCAAAAACCCCGGAGGTTCCTGCAGGAGACCTAGAACAGGTAAGAAAAAATAACACTTACCTGCAACTTTTTTAGACTTACCATGGAGGAGCTGAGCTGCTCCACAGTCGCCTGCACGAAAAACGTCTGACGTAATGACGCACGAACGGCTGTACGGGGTTCTTCACGTAGTCACTCACGTGACTCCGAAGTAAAATGTGGATAAATGTGAGGTTATCCACTTTGGTGGCAAAAACATGAGGGTAGACTATTATCTGAATGGTGGCAGATTAGGAAAGGGGGAGACGCAACGAGACCTGGGTGTCATGGTACACCAGTCATTGAAAGTAGGCATGCAGGTGCAGCAGGCAGTGAAGAAAGCAAATGGTATGTTAGCATTCATAGCGAAAGGATTTGAGTATAGGAGCAGGGAGGTTCTACTGCAGTTGTACAGGGTTTTGGTGAGGCCACACCTGGAGTATTGCGTACAGTTTTGGTCTCCAAATCTGAGGAAAGACATCCTTGCCATAGAGGGGGTACAGAGAAGATTCACCAGACTGATTCCTGGGATGTCAGGACTTTCATATGAGGAAAGATTGGATAGACTCGGCTTGTACTCGCTGGAATTTAGAAGATTGAGGGGGGATCTTATAGAAACTTACAAAATTCTTAAGGGGTTGGACAAGCTAGATGCTGGAAGATTGTTCCCGATGTTGGGGGAGTCCAGAACAAGGGGTCACAGTCTAAGGATAAGGGGGAATTCCTTTAGGACCGAAATGAGGAAAACATTCTTTACACAGAGAGTGGTGAGTCTCTGGAATTCTCTGCCACAGAAGGTAGTTGAGGCCAGTTCATTGGCTATATTTAAGAGGGCGTTAGATGTGGCACTTGTGGCTAAAGGGATCAGGGGGTATGGAGAGAAGGCAGGTACGGGATACTGAGTTGGATGATCAGCCATGATCACATTGAATGGCGGTGCAGGCTCGAAGGGCCGAATGGCCTACTCCTGCACGTATTTTCTATGTTTCTATGTTTCTATGTAAGGAGATAGCCTTGTTACGCATGGGAGCTCTTCACGAGACATTCAAAGCAGTCCAAAGATAAATGTTCAAAACACAGTCTCTTGTTAATAGTTTCTTTATTGTCATAGTAAAAACCGTGAGATACTCATCCAAACTTCTTCTTGTTTAAGTACATTTTGATCTTTTAAAATTTATCAAAATTTATACGTATCCAAAACTTCAGTCGAAACCATACAGATTAAAAACTTTCTTGGCAATTGCAACCTTCCATCACTCAATGAGGTGGAACAAGCAGAATTAGGAGTGGAGATTACAATAAAAGATATTGAAGATACTATTAAATTACTGAATAAAAGACAGACGTTACCACAAACTTTAGCCGAATCAACCATTGCATTGATACCCAAAAAAGATAAAGATCTTGTTTAAACTGTCTACTTTAGAAAAGACGTTTGCACAAAGGGAAAACCTAGGAATTAAAAAGCTGGGAGATCTTTATGAGAAGGGGATCTTTCTCTCGTTTCAAGAATTACAGGTGAAATACCATTTGAAAGTTAGTAATTTTTTTAGTTATCTTCAAATCCGAGACTATGTGACAAATCCGAGACTATGTGAAAATACACACGCAAGACTGTCAATCTACGGGCTCAGATATATTAGACGAATGCATGAATAGAAAGGTGGATACAAGTAAGTTAATATCCTACTTTTAAAATACCCTTTTAACTGCACATATTCCATCTTCGGAAATAATTAGGCGAGCATGGGAAGACAAATTGGGTTTAATAATCTTAAAGGATAGTTGAGAGGAAAGCCTTTTATATATACATTACTGTTCTCTTAATGTTAGGCACTCCCTGATACAATTTAAAATACTGCACAGACTCTATTGCTCAAAGCCTAAATTGAATAAGATCTTCCCAAATGTCTCTCCTATTTGTGATAAATGTCTCCTCCAAGAAGCAACTATAACCCACTCTTTTGCTTCCTGCAAAAAACCTCTGGAGGGGCATTTTTGATACCTTTTCCAAAATACTTTAAACTAAATTTTTATAAAACTGATCACATTAGGTATGTCAGAAGCCTGTTCCAAGCTAACGATATTTCAAAGACGTTTCCTTAATTATGGTCTAATAACAGCAAAAAAATTAATACTTACATTTTGGAAACAGACAACAGTCCCTACAGTGAAGATGTGGATCACAGATATGTCCGAGGCACTACATTTGGAAAACATTAGGCTTGTCTTAGCGGAAAAACCAGATCAATTTCTTAAGACATGGACACCCTTTACTGAATTCTTACAACAATAGTATGGTGAAACACAAATTTAAATTTAAATTTAAGGTTGGATGAGGTGGGAGGGGCGAGGGGCAAGGTATATCTCGAATTTTCTTTTTTTTTTTAATTTCTCTGTCTTTCTGCTACACTGCTTTGGGAGTTTAGGGGACTTTCTCTTGTTCTCCTTTACTCTATCTTTTCACTTTTTACTTTTCTTACTTGCTTTCTCTTTCTTTTCTTTTTTTCATTTCTATAATTTAGGTTATAAGGTTAAAAATGAAGCTGTACAATAATTGTATAAATCTAGATGCCGAATGTTTTATCTTTGTCCAATTGCTTCCAATAAAAAAAACGTACTTACTTATTTACTTATATATTCACATTCAGACTTCTTCAGCGATTCTTCTATATCACCTTCACCTTCTAGAAGCAAGCATAACTTGGCTATTGGTCTTATTAAAACATTGTTCTTAGTCTGAAGTCGTACCGTGCGCACCAAACCGTTAACATCAGGCATGATACCCAGTATATACTCCAAAACACAAAAGTCCAAAGTTTTGGCAGCATAAAACTTCTTCCTCCGTGTCCAATCAACTCATGGATATGTTGTAACAATAATGTTGAAGTGTGAAAATCCTTTGAGACAATAAAAGGATTTTTAGCAATAACGTTCATTGCGAGGTTTTGTTTAAATTCCGGATCATTAGCAGAGATTTCAAATCTCAGCTCAAGTTTTGGCCATTCTCTGTCTGGCTTACAGAGAAATTCTGGTCCATTGATCCATCTCTTATTGCTTAAGGTCTGCTGTCAGTCTCCTGGAAGATTCATCCGAACGATTTTCTTTTGTTTTAACGTATTTCGATTGTGAAACATTAGTAGCTCCCAATACAAAAGAGATTCTGTTTGCTACAAATGTCAAAAAATGTTAGTTCTCATTGTTGAACTATTTAAGCACCGTAGTACTATCGGTCCTGAAGATAGATTTATCCAGTTGAAGCTGTAGTTCTTTTTGCAGCAATATGTGAACTTTAACAGCTAAGACTGCGGCAGTAAGTTCCATTCTGGGAATTGTCATTTGTTTCAATGGTGCACTCTGGCCTTTCCCATTAAGAATGCAACATGTACTTCTTTGTTATCATTTTCTAGTCTTGGATATGAAACAGTACTGTAGCCACTTTCACTGGCACCTGAGAAATGATGCAGCTGTGCACCTCTGATCTTACCAAAGCTTGTAGGCTTCATGCATCGGTCCACTTTGAATTCTGAGATCTTGTTGAGATCTGCTAACCATTTTGCCCATCGGTGAGAGGAAGTTTGCGTTATACTCCCATCCATTCCAAGTTTTTCCTTACAAAGTGCCTGCAAAATCAACTTGTCTGGCAGTGTAAATGGTGCAAGAAACACCAAAGGGTCATAAACTGAACCAATCACAGATAGGATACCCCCTCTAGTACATGGTCGCTCCTGAATCGAGATTCTGAACTTGAACACATCTGTTTCAACACACCAATGCAATCCCAATGCTCTTTACATTGGCAAATTGTCTTTGTCCAAATTCAACTCCCTGGTCTCTTTGGCTCTATCATCTGGTGGAATGCTTGCAACACAACACGACTGTTGCTGATCCACTTGGAAAGTGTGAATCATCCTTTATTGCAGAGGGAAGTCAAATGTTTTACCATTTGAATTGCCCCCCGCTCAGTAGACATGGACTTTAAGCAATCATCCACATAGAAATCATTCTTCACAGTGGTTATCACTTCTTCTGGAAAAGTACGTTTTATTGTCCTCTGCGGTCTTCTTTAATGCAAAGTTCGCACAACTTGGTGATGACACTGCTCCAAAGAGAAGTATCTTCATCCGGTAATCAACAAGATCTTGTTCTACATCCCTTCAGGCCACCATAAGAATTGCAAGTAGTCAATTTGTTTTTCCTGATACTCTGACTTGATGAAACATCGCTCTGATATCAGCCAAGAAGCAATTGGTTCTTGTCCGAATTTAATGAGAACTCCAATGAGTGAGTTGGTAAGGTCTGGACCTTGTTGTATCTATCATTATCATGTAGAGGAACCAACGAGAGAGCAGGCTATTCTAGACTGGGTACTGAGTAATTAGGAACGGTTAGTTAGCAGCCTTGTTGTACGTGGCCCCTTGGGCAAGAGTGACCATAATAGAGTTGAGTTCTTCATTAGGATGGAGAGTGACATTGTTAATTCAGAAACAAGGGTTCTGAACTTAAACAAAGGTAACTTTGAGGGTATGAGGCATGAATTGGCCAAGATAGACTGGCAAGTGATTCTTAAAGGTTTGACGGTGGATATGCAATGGAAGGCATTTAAAGACTTCATGGATGATCTACAACAATTGTTCATCCCAGTTTGGCAAAGAATAAATCAGGGAAGGTAGTGCATCCGTGGACAACAAGGGAAATCAGGGATAGTACCAAAACTAAAACAAAACTAAAGATGAAGCATACAAATTAGCCAGTAAAAGCAGCCTACCAGGGGATTGGGAGAAATTCAGAGTCCAGCAGAGGAGGACAAAGTGCTTAATTAGGAAAGGGAAAATAGATTATGAAAGAAAACTGGCACGGACCATAAAACCAGACTACAAAAGTTTTTATAGATATGTGAAGAGAAAAGGGTTAGTTAAAACAAATGTAGGTCCCTTGCAGTCAGAAACTGGTGAATTGATCATGGGGAACAAGGGCATGGCAGACCAATTGAATAACTACTTTGGTTCTGTCTTCGCAAAGGATGACATAAATAATCTGCTGGGGACCGGGAGTCAAATGAGATGGAGGAACTGAGTGAAATCCAGGTTAGCCAGGAAGTGGTGTTAGGTAACTTGAATGGATTAAAGGCCGATATATCCCCAGGGCCGGATAGGCTGCATCCCAGAGTACTTAAGGAAGTAGTCCCAGAAATAGTGGATGCATTAGTGATAATTTTTCAAAACTCTTTAGATTCTGGAGTAGTTCCTGAGGATTGGAGGGTAGCTAATGTAACCCACTTTTTATAAAGGGAGGGAGAGAGAAAACGGGGAATTACTAATTGGTCTAATTAGTCTAACATCAGTAGTGGGGAAAATGCTAGAGTCAGTTATTAAAGATGGGATAGCAGCACATTTGGAAAGCGGTGAAATCATTGGACTAAGTCAGCATGGATTTATGAAAGGTAAATCATGTCTGACAAATCTTATAGAATTTTTTGAGGATGGAACTAGTAGAGTGGATAAGGGAGAACCTGTGGGTGTGTTATATCTGGACTTTCAGAAGGCTTTCGACAAGGTCCGACATAAGAGATTAGCATACAAACTTAAAGCACATGGTATTGGGGTTCAGTTTTGATGTGGATAGAGAACTGACTGGAGTATTGCGCAGAGTTTTGGTCTCCTAATCTGAGGAAAGACATTCTTGCCATAGAGGGAGTACAGAGAAGGTTCACCAGACTGATTCCTGGGATGGCAGGACTTCCATATGAAGAAAGACTGGATAGACTCGGTTTGTACTCACTGGAATTTAGAAGATTGAGGGGGGATCTCGGAGATACTTACAAAATTCTTAAGGGATTGGACAGGCTAGATGCAGGAAAATTGTTCCAGATGTTGGGGAAGTCCAGGGCAAGGGGTCACTGTTTAAGGATAAGGGGGAAGTCTTTTAGGACCGAGATGAGAAAATCATTTTTCACACAGAGAGTGGTGAATCTGTGGAATTCTCTGCCACAGAAGGTAGTTGAGGCCAGTTCATTGGCTATATTTAAGAGGGAGCTAGATGTGGCCCTTGTGGCTAAAGGGATCAGGGGGTATGGAGAGAAGACAGGTACAGGATATTGAGTTGGATGATCAGCCATGATCATATTGAATGGCGATGCAGGCTCGAAGGGCCGAATGGCCTACTCCTGCACCTATTTTCTATGATTCTATGATTCTATGATTCTATCATATATACTGTGCATGAGTTTCATGTGAACCAGAAAGGTTATTACACCCTGGCAAATATAACAATGAACTAATCTGTATTTGACACAATAAAGATAAGAAGCAGCTGAAAGGCTGAATTTTCAGTACACAGATACATTACAGCACAGAGAATTCCTCTTGAGATTTTGTATGCGCACTGTTTGCATATTGCTGGTAAGGTTCCAGAATAGATTGACCTGAAAGTACTGAGAGCTCGGCAGACAGAAGAGTCCAAATGCATTACAAAACTTAATACAGAAACAAAATATTACAGATGTGGGAAATCTGAAATATAAAACGACTTTGGGGAAAGAAAAGCTGAATTAATATTTCAGGAGCATTTCATCAGAACATAATACTGTACTCCTTAAATTCAGGCTCTAAGAATTTGCTGCTGCATGTAAACCACCTCTGAATTCTTTCATGCCACCATAACTGATCAATATTTTTTTCTACCAGATCCTTAAGCTTTGAATTTCCCTCATTAAGATTCCTGGCCTCTCCATCTTGCTCCAAACCATAATTACATCACATAAAAGCTATCTCTACCATTTTTGTGCTCGCCCGCCTTGAAGCACCTTGTTTCGTAATGCTTAGCCAGCACAGAGCATCCACCGTATAATCCATTTGTCAAACAGATCCATGCACTCATCAGGCACAGTGGTGCAGCATGTGGAGCTGCTATTTCACAAATGTCAGAGACCCAGTTTGATTTTGACATTGGGTGTTGTCTACATGGAGCTTGCACGTTCTCCCTGTGACCATGTGGGTTTCCTCTGGGTGCTCCTCCCACATCCCAAATATGTGTGGGTTTGTAGGTTAATTGGCTGCTGTAAATTGCCCCTTGGATGTAGGGGATGGATGACAAAGTGGAATTACATAGAACATGTGTGATCGATGGACTGCTTGGGTGGGCCGTCTGGGCGGTTTCCTTGCTGTATTTCTAGACTCTGAGCTCTAGTCTAAAATATTAAGGAATCGCCTTGTCAGAATCGCAAACCAATACTTCAGCAACAGCACCGCAGCTCTACTTCTGCTTGCAAGCATGCGGCATAACATATTGATAGGGAACCCAGCAGTAAGAAGAGTGAACAGGTGGTGGAGAGAACAGGAGGGAATAAGAACAGGAAGTGCAAACAGCAGGCAATAGACAATAAACATTAGGTGCAGGAGTAGACCATTCAGCCCTTCGAGCTCGCACCGCCATTCACTGTGATCATGGCTGATCATCCACAATCAGTACCCAGCTCCTGCCTTCATCCCATCTCCCTTGACTCTGCTATCTTTAAGAGCTCTATCTAACTCACCGAGGCAGTTCAGAGTCGCCATATTTCTGGCACAGACAAGGTTACAAAGTTCGTCGAATAGTCTATATTTCCTTGCAGTGGTGAATCAAGCCTACCACCACATGAGGCAGCAGGTGGTCCACCGGGACCCCCTTCATTCTCGGCGGCCATCCTCACTCACAGCGGCGAAGGTCGCCCTATGTCCACAGTGGTCCCCTGCCAGGTTGCTCTCGATGGTGCGGGTTCCTGCTTGCTCTCAGCAGCCCATCCACACCGCGAGAGTCTTCTGCTACCGGATCTCTGTTCCGCAGCATGCGAGCCAGGCCTGCCGTTAAGAGCCGGCTGCAGCTTGCCAGGATTCCAGGCCAGGAGCACCACTTTAATTAGTAAAGAATATTCAGAATACATTTGTTCGAAATGACAGCTCATTGGAACTGTGATACACGAATGCTGGAAGGTTTACATGTTTTAAGAGCATTAGAGTTTCACTAACTATCATAAATTTTAAAAAAAACTGTGGAGGGCACGAGAGGCCCCGACCACGGGTGAAAATCAAAGAACATCAAAGAGGAGGATGACTGAACTTTGGTGCCTTCCCTCACAGTGGGAAACTTTGATTCCACTGTGTGGGGATGTTTATGTTAAAGTCTATCGTGTGTTGTGTTCTTATTTATTCATATGGCTGTATGGTAACCTAAATTTCACTGTACCAATTGGTGCATATGACAATAAATGTAAACTTACATTTACAAATGTACCAAGAGTTCCTTTCACAGAGTGTGTGGGGAGTCTGGCCCGGGTCAGTGCAGGTAGGAGCGTTGAGAAGGAGGGGGTCGGAGATCATGTCATCAACTCACTCACCGCTGCCAGGGCGCTCCACTGCATTGACCTCAGCGCCTTCTGCCGGCCTGCTCACCTCTGGAGGTGTTCTCTGTCTGAACACCTCTCTCCTGCCGTTCGCTGGCCTTGCTCATGTCAGCCACTTCCCGCAAATCCTTAAATTCCAACTGCCGCCGGGAGCAGGACATGGCCTCACTTGTTGCGCTGGGTGACACTTCATCGCATTTACTGCTGCCTGGTCCGTGTCTTTCAATGTAGGGGAGAGTCCAGCTCAAGAGCAGGTCAGTAAGCGATGGATAACAGGACAGCGGGCAGTGGAGCTTACTACTCGCCTGCTATCCTGTTATCTATCGCCCACTGACCTGCTCCGCACTATGATCTTTGCTCTTGAGCTGGTATGATTACAAAAGTAGTCTCACGCACTCCACCACACATTTGAAACAGCAAAGATGAATCTACCAGAAGTAGTCTCTTGATTAATAGCTTCCTTATTGTAGTAATACAAAATAATGAAATAACTCATAACTTTCCGTTCTTAATTGTCGTTCCATTCATGTCATATAAATCATAAAAACTTCTTCTTGTAGAAGTACATCATCTGACAACATATATATGTCCCGATCATGCTCGTGGTCATGGTAGAAAACTGTTTCAATCCATGTCCAAAATCAAACTGAAACTAATTATCTGAGCGTCTGCACCAGAAGCCAAAAACACGCCCCAGACTGCGTATAAAATCCCACCCACATTAACACAAGCAGATAATAATTAAAGGTAACCAGACATGACTATAATAAACTTACTTAAACTTAATGGCTCTAACAGACCATGTAGGATTAGGTGAGGACAAAGAATAGCAACTCTTGACTATCGTGATTACCAGCAGTGAGGAGTCAAGATGCAGCCATTTTAGGAAATCAAATGTGCCCTGCAATGAAAATGACTCAAGGAGTCCTTCAGAGTGGGGATTTCAACACCCAGGATGAATTCTTGGAATCAAATAAAGTAACATTAATTGGAAAGCTGCACGTACACAATGTTGGAATGATTTTTATTTTGTTACTGCTCAAATATATAATGGTAGTTCAAACAGTAATTGGTGTTGGTTTCACCTCCTTTTAGATGTGGTCTAGTTTGTTGTAAAGCTGGTGTCCACAACTAGTGTATTATTCAGACAGGATCCTGACCCATTTATGTATATAAAAATCAAATGCTACACACTACCCTTCTTTATTCTGCCCCACCTATACATCCCTTTGCTAATTTACACATGGAAATCATGGGTACATTTCTACAGATGAACCATAGAAAGCATTTTATTGGGGTGCATCACAGATTTGGGAAAAGCTCCAACCAAGACCACAAAGAATTGCAGACAATTGTAGACTTGGCTCAGACCATCACACAAACCAACCTCCCTTATATTGACTAGATCGACACCTCACGCTACCTCTGCGAGGCCACCAGCATAATAAAGGTAGAGTCTCTCCCTGTATACCCCCTCACCTCCCCCCCCCCACCTTCCCTCATCAGGCCAGTGACAGAAGTGTGAAAACGCATACTTCCAGATTCAGGACATTTTCATCCCAGCAGTTATCAGGCAACTTAGCCATCTTATCATGAACTAGAGAGTGGTCCTGAGTTACAATCTACCTCATTTGGAGACCCTCAGTCTTTAATCGAACTTTACTGAACTTTATCTTGTTATTCCCTTTATCCTGTATCTGGACAATGTGGACGGCTCGATTGTAAGGTACACATGACAATAAACTAAACTAAACTACCGACCTCCCTACCGTCGAAGGGATCTGAAGAAGTTGCTGCCTCAAAAAGGCAGCCAGCATCATCAGACATCCACAATACTCTTCATATTCTTCATATATGTTCAAAAGCAACATAGAACTTTAAGAGACATTTGTCACATGGAACATTTTGTATTATTCTCACCTTTAAAGATTTTGAAATATTTAAATTTGCTGCTTCCATTTCCGACTCATGCAGTGTGTTAGTCTACAGTATTGCTTTTCTTAATGGCATGGAAAATATCCACTCCCCCATTAAATTACTATTGTAAAAGTCGCTGCATAGTGAGCCGCCTATATTGAAGTAACCTAGCACTCACCATCATTTTCTTGCCTGCTTCACCAGGAAGCCAGCATTCAACTATTTTTGATTTTAATGTTCTGGCACTAAATTTGCAACCATAGCAAAGAAATACATGTTACTACTGATATAATGTCTTTGTTATAGAAATCCTAGTAGTTATAAAAATATACTTGCTAGGTGATATACCTCTTTCTTCGTTATCTTGTCATTAAATTTCTTGATAATTGCCATGTTTCACAGTTCCGACCCAGTCTAACAGATGTTCATAGGTTCTCGGAGCAGAATTAGGCCATTCGGCCCATCAAGTCTACTCTGCCATTCAGTCATGGCTGATCTATCTTTCCCTCTCACCATTCTCCTGCCATCGCCCCATAACCCATGACATCCTTTGCGCATCATTTACACGACAGGCCAGTAATGATTGACGCGCAACTGTCGCGCGAAAATCGTCTAGCAATACGACAGTCGCGCGCCAAGTGCTCTTGAAGGCCCTGCTTCGTTTGGGAGCCATTGGTGGAGGAGGGGTGGTGTGTGGGGGAGGGGGGGTGTGAGGGTGTGGGGGACGGGGTGTGTGGGGGAGGGGTGTGTGTGTGGGGAGGGGTGTGTGTGTGGGGGAGGGGTGTGTTTGGGGGAGGGGGCATGTGTGGGGAAGGATGGATGTGGGGGAGGGGGGTGTGGGGGACAGGGTGGTACAGGGGAGGGGGTGCAAGGGAGGGGGCTGTGGGAGGGGGAGTGTGGGCTCACCGGTTCCCGGCCCCGGTTCCGACGGCACTCCTGGCTCCAGGACCCGGCTCCGGACTCACTCATCTGCTCCCGTCCCCAGTGCCTGTCGCGCTCCATTGCCCATGCCCGTGAACACTGCCCGTCCCCGGCGACGAACACAGTCCACCCCCGCCTGCGGAACGCAGCCCACACTCCGCTGCTTCAGCTTTATTCTGGACGGCCTCTGGACGGACGGCCTCTGGACGGACGGCCTCTGGATGGACGGCCTCTGGACATGCTCACATATTCAGCCCCACCTCAAGGGCTTTATTCTCCAGCGGTGCTGGATGGGGCGTTACCTTCATGGTGATTGACAGGCGAGAAGACCAATCTGCTGATCTCATGATTTTTTAAACCTTCATAACTTTTGTAATCTTCCACTGATTGGAACAAAACATGGTGCGCTTGGAGCAGAGGAGAACGGCAAGTAAAGTGACTAAAAATCCTAGCGATATAACATACCGTTTTTGCGCTATTTAACAACAAAAGCAAACCGGAAGTGGTCAAGATGAGAGTTTTGTAATAGTATAGATTTCCAATCAGTAAAGATGGTTGTTATTATTGCACTGCTAAATGGTTCTTCGACCTATCCTTTTCCAGGCTATTCTTCACTTATTTTGTTACTTCTCATTGGAGAGTTCCTTAGGATTGAGGATCACTGATTTCAAATTCAATTCTATGTGATTTAAGGTGTATTACGCACCAATATGGGATCCACATCCTCTGCCTCAGGTAGAGGAGGAGAAGCTCAATGAGACGGGTGGGTAAGTAGTTAATGAGGTGATGTATACTTCCACCTATTTCACTGGGATTTTATGTGATCCTAAGGGATTTTGAGGTTCTCAATGTCATCCCAAGAATTCCTTCTTCATTTTCAGCAATCATGAGCCAGGAACTTTCATGATCAAAAACTGTGGAGACCATTTAAAATGATGGTCCAGGCTCATTGGTTAAGATTACTGTTTGCACCCCATCACATTGGAAACAAAAGGTGATGATGAACCAAGATGAACTATTAGAGGATCTATACCCCATGACCTTGCCAAGATTTGTTAAAATGGTTTGTTTAATCCCTCAAGAATCTTCCAAACCAGCTAACTTTTTGCCCTTGTTTATATGTAGAAAAACAGCTTTTGCAAAACTATGTATCTTTGCAAATGTTTACGAGTTCATTTTAGAATTCATTAAGCTTCATTGAGCATTCTGGGAATTGGTCAATTTATAGAAAGCCAATTTCAACATGTAACCTTATGGTCAAATGAGCTTAGTTACAACCAAGGGATTTTCAGTTGCACTATTTCCTACAAAGTTTAACACATTTTTTGCTTAATACACAACATGATAAATTTACATTTTGAAAGTCAGGGATTAATTTGAGATAGTCAGCATGACAGGAGTCTACATGGGCTTCAGTTATAATTGGTAAATCCAAAATTGGTTTGGTAATAGGAAGCAGGGAGTAATGATGGAGGATTGTTTATGTGATTGGAAACCCAATATCAATGGTGCATCAAAGCCATTGGAGATGGGACTCTCACTTTGTTCTATACATTAATAATTTGTATGTGTATGTCAGATGTCTGAATAGTAAGCTTATAGTGCTGGCATAACTCAACAGATCAGGCAGCATCTCTGGAGGACATGGATAAGCAACATTTTGAGTCATGGTCCTTTTTCAAATTGATTGCAGTGGGGGAGAGAAAGCTGGAAAAGGAATTGGGGCAGTACAAAGCCTGGCAAGTGATAGGTTGATATTGGTAAGAGGTAAGGTTTGATTGGCAGATATATGAAAGCTAGAGATGAAAAGGTGACAAAAGGGGACAAATGGAGACAAGGGGATAAAAGGGTGTTGATAAGGAGAAAAGAGGAGAGTAATATGTGAAAAGCAAAACGGTAAATGAAGTCAAATGTCGATCCTCGACTGTCAATATGGGCATTCATAATTGGGACAGGGCAAAACACAGAAGAGAGCATAAGTAAAGGAAATAAGTACAGGTAGTTCTGCTATAATGCAATGGTTGTGTACCTAAGAAACTCTGTTATAGAAAATTGCATTCTGACTCTAAAGTGGGTGCTGTTGTGGATAACGAAGATGGTTGTTAAAAAATTACAGCTAGATCTTGATTAGTTGAGGAGGTGGGCTGATGAATGGTAAGTGGAGCTCAATACAGAAGTGTGAGGTATTGCATTTTGTGAAGTCAAATCAGGGCAGGAGCTACACAGTGTATGGCAGGGCTCTGGGGAGTGTTGTAGAGCAGAGGAATCTAGGAGTGCAGGTATATAGTTCCTTGAAAGTGACATCACAGGTAGATAGGGTGGTCAAGAAGGCTTTTGACACATTAGCCTTCATCAATCAGAGTATTGGGTATAAAAGTTAGGAGGTCATGTTACAGCTATAGAAGACATTGGTCAGGCCACATTTAGAGTATCGCGTTCAGTTTTGGTCACCGTGTTATAGGAAAGGTGCTGTTAAGCTGGAAAGGCTGCAGAGATGATTTACAGGTATGTTGCCAGGACTTGATGACTTGAGCTATAGGGAGAGTTGAGTAGACTAAGACTTTATTCCTTGAGGAGCAGAAGGATGAGGGGTGATCTTATAGAGGTGTACAGGATAATGAGAGGAATAGAAATCTAGAAACATTTGGACAGGTGCATGGATAAGATCGGTTTAGAGGGATATGGGCCAAACAAGACAATGGTGTCTGATTAGTATGGGAAGGTTACATGGAAGCATTTATTTTCTCCCACGTCAGCTTTTTCACTAGATTCTGATTAAAATTGCATTACAACCAATTTGGCGCACATAATATCCACATAATTAGGAAACACATAAAGTGTTCCCTAATTCATCAACAGCATTATATTCAATTTGCATTGTGGAAACACATGTCATTGCAGAACTACCTGTATTGGTAATAAGATAATACCGAGGAAATTAGAGGCACTGAAAGGCGATAAATTCCCAGAGCCTTATAATTTGTATCCTCAAGCTCTAAAGTAGATAGGGTGGAAATAGTAGATTCAGAATTCATTTTATGCAATCTATAGAGTGTAACAGAATGCTTCTGTTTAAAAGAAGTCCACAATACTGTAATTAATTCTGGGATTTTGAATTTGTTAGAAAAACAAAGTATTCCTATGTGCCTCCTGTCCTTATCCTTTTTGATATTACATATATTAGATTTGAAGAAACGTTTTATCAGATCCTGGAGTTCAATCTGCACTGACAGTGATTTTTAAATACTAACATTTGGTTTTGTTGCATTATTATGTTAACAGAAGAAAATTAATCAAGTAGGAAGTGCAAGATGATGATCTGAAAAGAGTATAAAATAAAGAACAAAAAATCTCTAAGTCCTCTCTGACTCTTCCCTTATTTATCAACAATTTTAGATGCAGGTTATTTAATGAGGTTATTTACTAAGAGCTAACAAACCCTCATGTTTCTTCATATCACCTGGGCCATTTCCGATTCTTCCCTTATCCTTCTTGCCTTTTCTATCTTCATGTAATCAACCAATACCAGTGGAGGCCTACGGACTCCCACAGACACCTTAACCTTCTCTCCAAAATAGGATTTTACCTGTTCCATCATAGCAAGGACAAAAACAACCAAACCTTTCAGTGTTTACAGAAAGCATTTTCTTCCTTAAAAATGGAAGTTGGCAAATTGCAATCATTCTGTATCATGTTCCTCATGAACTGGTTCACCATGATCCTGTCCTTACTAACACACAATTACTCCCTCAGATTCTTCTGCTGCAGAAATGCACCCAAAGAAAAACAAATGCTTGATTAAAAATCATAATCCAATTCCAATCACTATAAGTGTATTGCTATTTGACATGTCAATAGCATCTATTATACCAGAGTACTCCCTTTGTAATTGTGTGTGAAAACTGCATCCTGCTGTGTTGGATTATGCCGGCCCAATAACATTGCCAGTAATCTGCTTTACTCATACTTATCTGCACTGGATGTGGTTGCCAATAAGGTAGATGGAAAATAACATTGATACATTTCATAAAAATAAAAATAATAAAACATGAACTTAAACAAAAAATGTAAAATCACTTTAATTGAAAATATTAAACTGAAGCAAAATAATTGAAGACTAAATACCTTCCGCTTTCCCATTTAAATCTTTGTTTTACCATCACCATTGAAATCAAATGATTTCAGCTCTCTGCATCTTTCAGCTGAATACAGTCACCTGCAAGCTTACAATGTTAATAACATTGCCGTCCAAATTGAATATATATATGAAATACAAGAATGGATCCAGCACTGATCCCCGTACCATGTCACAGGCCACAGGCCTTCAATCTGAAAAACATCCCTCCACTACTACCCTCGGATTCCTTTCACCAAATCAATTTTTTTCCATTTGTAACCTCACCCTCTATCCCATATAAACAGCTATGCTGACTATCCCTAATCTGTCCTTTCCTTTTCAAATGCTGGTAGATCTTGCCCCTCAGAAACCCCTCTAAACTTCCCACCACTGAAGTTGGGTATCTGGCTTCTCCTTGCAGCTTCTTTTAAGGCACAACATTAGCCACCCTCCAGTCTTTCAGATCACGTGGAGTTAAAAAATGAGGCAAATATCACTGTCCTGCAATTTCTACAATGTCCACATAACCACTTAGCTTTATATCATCAAAAAACTTTAATTTATTGTACTTGATTTATTGTACTTGATTCCACATTCCAAATTATTGACGTTGATTGTGACCCAGGCATTATCCTTGCAATAATCCCCTCATCACAAACTTCCAACCTTATCCCCTTTTATGTGCTTTCTGTTTCTCAGTACATGCCATGATTTAACAACAAAGATCATGCATTCTAATTTTGTTTAATAATCTCTTGCACTTCATCTTATCAAATGGATTATGAAAGTCAAAATAAAATGCATGAACTGCTTCTCCCTTATCTATTCTCTTTAGTTATTATTCTGGTATAAATTGAGGAGTTTGGTTGCTAAGTATCTATAGTAATTGCTGAAATAGGATTGGTTCTCTATTTCCCTTTGCATAATGTGGTCCATAGCTACTGAAGCAACACCTGCTGCTATAATGGCTCACTGTATCTGAATATTTTGCAAAACTCTGCATGAGACAGTTAAATGGTTGTGTAGGAGCCATTCTTGCTGAAGCTAGTTACTGTTAGTATATTTTATCATTTTGTCTAGATATTTCTTGCAGAATTATTTTGTACGCTTGGTACGTAGATGGGCGTGACATACATTAGGTGAGGCTAGTGAAACCACTGGGAGTGGCCAAATGGACTGGAGTGAGCAGGAGAGAAGGAATATAGTTTTTTACCAGATCAGATAGTAAGAACGGAAAGCTACGATGTATATAAGGATAAAGAGGATCTGGTATATTCTGATACAGGTTTTTTGTCTGTATAATACTGTTTAATAAAGAATCAATTAAACTGGAAAGAACGACTGGAGGATTTATTTTTGCTATCAGCTGCATACGATCACTCCTCCCTGCTTGTGTAGTAATGGCAATGGAAACCTGAAGCTTGGAATAGTTTGAAATTGCCATTGCAGTTTGGATGGATGATATGGTGCAGTGTCACTTTGAGAGAATTTTTTCTCAACTTTCATTAATCTGGGCATTCAACTTGGGAACATTCTGCAACATTTTTGGAAAACAGCAGATACATGGAAGAAAAATAGTGTAGCTCATGTAAGAGTACAGTTGGAATGGCTGAGCAACATTAGAAACATTTATACCCAAGATTTCTGTAGCATCATATCTGAGGATCCTGTGAATATCCACAGCGGTGATTAAAATCACTAAGGATTCATGGTGCAGTTTGTGAATCATTTGGGTCATGCCTTCATACTCATTTATACCACTTCCAGGGAGAAGTATTCAATATGTTCCATGACCATGATAAAATGAGTGACAGAGAAAGTGGAATAAAGATTAGGATGGCTGTATATGGTATTGTGAATGACAGACCCATGCATTATCCTGTACACTTCCTTTCTACAACATTGGCACATGACAAATACAATGTCTGCTATTCCAAAGTGAATAGGAGAAACTTAACAAAAATCATTTGACAACATTTACCAAACACATTGCCACTTGCAACAATCATGTGGGATGAAGGGTCTTGGTCCTGCAGGTTCAACAATACAGATGAAGGATACCAACCGGAAGTGATGACTATCCATTTTCCCACCACAAGTCCTGCTTGACCCATTGAGTTCCTCCAGTAGATTGTTTGTTACTCAGATTCCAACATTTGCAGTGTCTGTGTAACCATTGGATGTAGTTTGATGGATGGATCTGCAAGTGTTGGAAAGAATGCTTTCAGTCTCCGTGTAAACTAAATGCAAGCTTTGAGTTCTTTTGACATTTTAAATAACTTGCTCATCAGGCTGCTCATCAGCCTTCAACCACCAAAGTACTCATTGGAGTTCTCTAGAACAGAAATCATGAGTCATCTCATCTCCATGGAAGCTAATGATTTAAGGGCCTGTCCCATTTACGTGTCCTTGGCACACAAATTACGCGACCTCATGGTCGCATTGAGCCGCGACGGTCCCGCAAAGGTCGCGCGCGACTTCATTCAACCGCACAGCCGTCTGGAGAGCGTGACGTCATTTGAAGATGGGCACAAAGCTGGAGTAACTCAGCGGGAGCAGCAGCATCTCTGGAGAGAAGAAATGGATGATGTTTCGTGTCGAGACTCTTCTTCAGTCTGAAGAGAAGGGTCTTGAACCAAAACGTCATCCATTGCTTCTCTCCAGAGATGCAGCCGGTCCCGCTGAGTTACTCCTACATTTTGTGTCTATCTTCAATTTCCTTAGCCCCGCTCTGGGAGTAGAAGTGGGGGTGGATCCGGACCGCAACGGCCGTGAGCCCCAGGCTGAGCTCGACGATTATTTGCCTGCTTCTGCTGCAGTTGTAGGTGAGACGTTGCGTCGCGCCAGGGTCTTGGGCCTGTCCCACTTTGGCCGTCAGTTCCGCGACAGGCCATTGGCGTGCAAAGATTTTGTTCGCTACAAAAATGCCGTGCACAACCACATACCCCTCCTCGCTTCTCAGTGGGACTGGCCCCGCGCGGCCATACGATGCCCGTACGCCTCAACATGACCACGAGGTTGCGTAATTTGCGTGCCAAGGACACATAAGTAGGACAGGCCCTTTACTCTTGCCCTTAAAAGGGAATTATGAACAAATGGAGAGGAAAAGCTTAAGATTCAAGTCACAGAAAGAGGAAGGAGAAAAGGTAAGGTATATACTAAATGTCACAAGCATTACCATATTACGGCATCCTAAACAGTAATGAGAGTAGATTAATACGTCCATGGGTGTTTATTTAATTCTCCACACTGTTTCTCGTTGTTCTCCAAAATGAAAATTAACATGTTCATATTCTCTTGCAAAGTTCCATGTTCTGCATGCTACTGATCACACCACGATTCATCTTTGCTGTTGTGATCATGATAACTTTCATTCTCACAAAAACATTTGCCCTAATATTTACAAACTTAAATATTCAAACATTGAAGGGTTCAAACATGTACAAAAAACACCCAAGCCTTCTATATTCCCATTGAGAACCAAGATACCAAGAGTGATGGGGTTTTTATTCAGAAGAGGCGATGACAAATGTAACTACCACAGTGTTACTCATGTTTGCCTATTTTCCCCGTCAGTTTTCTAAACTCAGGAAAGCACATATACTCAAGAAAAATATGGAGTCAAGTTAAACTAATTTAAAAATACCTTGTTAGCATTACCTAAGGATGTTACTTACATAAAGAACTGTTGGCTTGCATTTAATTAGCAAATCACTATCCTGAGTACATTTCTCACTGACATTAAAATTTATCTACATGAACAATGGAAATTTTGCTCACAATCTAATAAAAAACAATTATCTTCATACAAAGTAACATTAAATAGTAGCATTAATATATACAATTATCTCCAAAATTCATTCCATTGGTTCTCTAACTTCTAGGTGAATATTTTTTTACCGTTCCACTTTTCCTCTGTACCTCCTACCATGCCTACTCTTCAGACACAACTCATCTAATTATATTTTATGTCAATATTCCCCTTTAGTTGCTAAGATTCCTGATGAGATTATCTCGGCTGGATTTGTTGATTTGCCTAAGTGATTATTATGTTGTTTCTTGCATGTGTCTATATTTAATTTGAGGAGACTCTCTGCTTTATTTGTATTTGCCCTCCATTTGTATATATGTCGTATATTGACAATTCAATATTAATTGTCCATCTCCGTGAAGAACCTCGCGTCAGTACGTCAGCCACATTGGCACAAGCACCAGACTGGCAGGGCAGCGCTCCTGCCGGCAGTAAGTTAAACCTAGAAGGTAAGTTCGTTTTTACTTACCAGGGATTTTTTTCAAGCACAAGCCTCTCTTCACAAAGGTTTTCTTGCCAGATTCACAGCCTGATGAATCAGCCGGTTATGGACTATGGGGAAACCCCGATCCGACCGCGGAAGCAGATAACCGGCAAAAGATCAGGTTGTGAGATAAGCAGCCGCTGACAAGGCAGCCTGCGGGGATACTGTGGAACAGCAAGGAAATAACGCCAGAGTCGCTGACAGTGCGTCAGCGGCTCACAGACGTCGGTCTCCAGGCAGGGAGTAAAATTGGTGGAGAAAGGACTTGTTCAACCCTATTGGACTCGGGTGAGTCGGGCTGCACGGGGTTTTTCTAATAATAACATTTACATGTATGTTATAGTGTTTTTCTTAAAGTCAGAAGTTAAAGTCAAAGTTAAAAGTCAAAAAAGTTTATTGTCAAGCATCCCTGACAATGTGATTCTTTCTTGTTTAGCACAAGTTGCTGTGATGGGTTAAAATTGCTTTAACCCTTCACAGATAAAGCTCTACACTAAAAAATGTGATTATTTTGATTTAGTGAGGCTACACTGTAATAGCGCGGGCCTATGTGTCAGGACGCGCCAGCAGCACCTGGGATAGGGCTGCTTCATGTGTAATAGCGCGGGCCTATGGGACAGGCCCAGCCAGCAGGGCCTGGCAGGGTTGCTTCATGTATGAAAGTGCTGGCCTACGGGAGAGCCGCGCCAGCAGCGCCTCGGACAGGGCTGTTTCATTTGTGACATTGCCGGCCTATGGGAGAGCCACGCCAGCAGCGCCTGGGACAGGGCTGTTTCATGTCAAAAAGCGCAGGCCTCTACGAGAGGTGGCGCCGGCAAGGCCTGGGACAGGGCTGCTCAAAGTAACACATAAATCTGCTAGGCCCACGGAAATGGGGGAAGATTCCCCGCCGGGGCTGGATAGCAAAATAATAGGCCCACAGAGTTGGGGGATGATTCCTCACCGGGGCTGGATAGTGCATTTGAAAGGACTATCCCAAATACAGCAACTTTTGCATACAGTGCTACAGCAGGGCACACGCCAGAAGGGGGAGTGTCAGCGCCACCCTGAACAAAAAAGCGCCAGCAGCACCTAGTAGAGAGCTGTTTGATAGCACCCTCATGGATAAGGAGGCGCGAGCCATGGGTCATCTTAGTTCTGACCCCGACTCGGATGGTAAGGTTGAGCCAGATGTTCCACCTCTGCAGGCCGCACCAGCAGCGCCAGTTGACAGGGCTGCTACAGGTCTCCCTCTTGGAGGCAGAGACCAAGACAGGTCAGTATAATACTGACGCTGAGTCTCAGGGTATGGCCATGGGGCATACCCCAAGGAATGAATGGCACATGTCAGAGGTACCTTTTGCTGACAACAAAGTTGCCATCCAAGCAGAATGTTCTATTCGGGTATAGGTCCAATGGGTTCATATCAGCATAGGTATCCTGCGGCCTGTGGCAGTGCCTGTTTAGGGCTGCCTATGAATTGCTCCCTCTGAGGAGGGGAGTGCGAAAGGTCAAGATATAACTGACTCCAGGCTCTAAAGAAGTCGATGGAACATACTGGAGCACATATATGCCGGCAGTGAACAGCGCCAACAGGTGGATGTGAGAGCCAGTCGCCAAATCTGTTATTCAGGTAGGCCTATTCAACAGGGGAGAAAAACCTGGCCCACGAATCATTTAAGGCCAACGGCGGGCAAAGGTCATCGTTTCAGAACGCACCCCAGGCGCTAATCGGCAGTAAGTGGTTCACTGGAGCTGGGGTGATACCTCAGAACTTCCATGCACCCTACCAACCATACTCAACAAAGTGGGTCTGGCACTTCCAAAACATGGGTAAGTGCACCATTCACAAGTTGTGATATTTACATTTGTTTGTACAACACACATAGGATAAAAAGCATTCCAAGCAAGTTTGGATTATGGCCAGAGTTGTCTTTGAAGATAGGTTCGGAGATCGGGCCAGAGTTCTCATGCAAAGCACCCATGGAATAAGGCAGGAGTGGTCTGTTTATTATGAAAAATGGAGAGTGTCGGGCATATGAACTTTCCGAATATGAAAACGTATTTTCCTGACTCACAACATATTCATAAGGGTCTCAAAGATCAATTCTATGCAGTTCCCATTACAGAGGTTATCTAAAAAAAAAATTGTACTAATAATAGTAAAACATTGGGGAATGGGATAAACTGTTTGTTTGGTCATTGGGATTTACCTTTAATTATTAATTAGCCTATGACTCCGCCCTGCGGCAAGAGATTGGAGTTAATAGCGACCTGTTATAAAACTGACTTTTTATAAAACTGTGTTGAGCAAATCAAGGAACTGATATTGTGCAAAGTAGCAACCTCTCAAAGGAAATGTAGACCATTGTTTTTTGGTTTTTTTTACATTTTATTTAGCGGTAAATACATCAATATACACATATATACTGTTACAATCATTGTACCCCATAATTTTATGGCTTTTAAAGAAAAAGAATAGAGAGAAAGAGAGTGAAATGTGAAAAGAGTTGTGATAGTGAAAGAGCGTGCCAAAGGGAAGAAGAAACCCTTGGTCAAAGAATTAGAAAAGGGGGTTAAAAGATAGACCCTAAAAAAAGAAAAGGAAAAAGAAAAAAAAAGAAACCAAGCCATTTATTATGTTATATATATCATGCAAAAGGAATCCACCAACTCGATAGTTTTTCATCCCCTCCTACCAAGGCCCAAGGTACTCCTGCACCCTATCTTTGTAGTAATTCTATAAATGCAGACCACGTCTGATGGAAGCGTTCTGATTTTCTTTCCATATCTTCCAGATGTAGTGTTTCAAACATAGTTGAAATCCACATATTTAATGTTGGTATAGGAGCATTTTTCCAAAATGTTAAGATTAGTTTTTTTCCTATTATTAAGCCGTAATCAAATAAATTCTTTTGATACACATTTAATTCCGAACTACCTTCTGTCATTCCGAAAAGAATTCATTCTGGCTTTGGTGTCATTTTTATTTTAAACAGTTTTGTAAAAATTTCAAAGATTTCAATCCAAAACCTTTGAATGTTTGTACAAAAGATGAATGAGTGCGCTATAGTAGCTTCTTGATACTGGCATTTATCACAAATTGGTGGAAAGTTTGGGAAAAAATTATTTATTTTAGTTTTTGAGTAGTTTAATCTGTGTATTATTTTAAACTGTATTAAAGTGTGTCTTGCGTTAATTGAGCATTTGTGCACATTTAAGAAGTATTCTTTCCACCTTTCATTGGAAGTTTTAATGCTTAGTTCGTTTTCCCATTCACCTCTAATACCTTCCGTTGTTGGTATTACTGCATTTAGTACAATATTATATATATGTGAAATTAAATTTGCTGATTCCGCCTTTGTATTCATTACTTCATCTAGTAAGTCTAATGGCATTTTGTGAAATTCATGTGCATGTTTTTTCAAATAATCACATATTTGGAAATATTTAAAATACGGATTGTTACCCAGATTGTATTTTAGTTGTAATTGTTTAAATGATAATAATTTTCCCATATCATACAGATCTCCCGAAGTTTTAATTCCCGCTCTTTCCCATTGCATAAATGCTTTGTCTATAATTAAGGATTTAAACAAGGGTTTTTTAGCAATAGGAGAAAGGAGAGATAAGTTTCTTAATTTTAAATTGTATTTTATTTGTTTCCAAATTCTAATTGTACTATGTATAATTGGGTTTTTGTTGTAGTTTGTATTATTCACTGTCTTTGGTGAAAGAAGGATCCAACCAATATTAAAGGGGGAGCAGTCCTCTTTCTCCATAATGATCCATTCTGGTTGATGAAGAGAATTATCCAACAATTGAATCATATTTCTAATATTTACTGACCAATAATAATACATAAAATTAGGGAGCGCTAATCCCCCTACTACTTTGGGTTTATTCAGGTGTGGTCTTTGTATTCTATGGGTCTTATAATCCCAAATAAAATTTGTTATATCTGAGTCCAATTGTTTTTAAACTTTTTGGGTAGATATAGTGGAATTGATTGGAACAAGTATATAATTTGTGGTAGAAAAATCATTTTTATGGCGTTTATTCGACCTATTAAGGACATTGGAAGCGTTTTCCAGAATTTAATTAAATTATGTAGTTTCTTAAGTACAGGGTTATAGTTTGCTTTAAACATGTCTTGATATCTTCTAGTAATTTCAATACCCAAGTATTTAAATTTTTCCACAGCTATTTTAAAAGGAAATTGTACGAGATGTGTAGAATCTTTTGGTTTTATTGACATGATTTCACTTTTATTTCAATTTAAAATTTTAAATGTTGGGTATAGTGATATGAGGCTTTGTAATGTACAAAAGCACATCATCAGCGTATAATGATAGTTTAGTGTTTGAATATTTTGTCTTATATCCGTGGATATTCGGATGAGTTCTAATTCTTTCCGCTAGTGGTTCAATTATGAGGGCAAATAACAATGGTGATAATGAACAACTTTGTCTATTACCCTTTGACAATTGAAATTTCGGGGATAAAATATAATTAGTTAATATTCTGGCCATTGGCTTATTATATATTAATTTAATCCATTGAATGAAATTCTCTCTCCGTTGAGATTTTTGCAATAAATTAACCATATACTTCCATTCAACCTGATCGAATGCTTTCTCTGCATCCAGTGAAATAATTGCGAGATTTAGATCTTTAGTTTGGTGTGAGTGCATTATGTTAAGCAGACGTCTCAAATTATTGAATGAATGTCCCTTAGGGATAAACCCTGTTTAATCCGGATGTATTAGTTTAATGGCATACTTACTTAATCTTCTTGCTAATATTTATGTTATTATTTTTTGATCTGTATTTAACAATGCGATAGCTCTATAAGATCCAGGTTCTTCCTCATCTTTATCTTTCTTAAGTATTAGTGTAATCGTAGATTCTGCTAATGGATCAGGTAATATTTGTTCTCTGAAAGCGTGTGTGTACGTTTTCTGTAAACGAGGACTACATATATCGTATACATGTAGGCCATAGTTAACAACCTTATGCTATTATCAGCTGAAGCTACCTCAGTCACAATGATGAACAAACAGTATTCAGCATTCCTCCAGTAGTTTGGTCGGTCGAATTCAGTTATTACAAACTGATGCTAAGGGCTCTAAGGTGAGAAGTTCCGAATACCATCTCTAGTTGGAGGTCGTGGAGATTTGCATGAGTTACCAATTCTTCAGTTGTTGGTATCAACTAAATATATACACTAGATGCACCCCATGGATAAGAGGCTATTGAGCGAATATACATATTCTACATGCTCAGCTTCAAGTTGTTACACTACAGTGGTGGCATATGTTAGTCACATGGCAATCAAGTAAAAATATCCTGTAATAATTTACCTAATCTCCTTGCCACTGGTGTATCACCCAGTCCAGACCAATGACAACACAGAATAGGTATTGGATCTCAGAGTAATATGAAAGTATGGTTCAATGCTACATCAAATATTGACATGGTGTTTTCATGTTTATTCACTGATTGCAAAAATATGTGGCACAACAGTGCGGAGAAATACATTCTCGCTACAAAAGGAGGAATTTTCTTTTATGTGTTCCTTCATTTTGCCTCATTAGTCGGGTCTTAAGACAGTCAGCAAGACTTCGCTTTGGGTTTCGTGCTGTCGGACTGGCTAAGCAGCCATGTTGCCTGCTTTCATCAGGCATAATAATACAACGGTATACGGTTATTCTAAAAAACGAAAACTTTGCTGGTTCAAACTGTAGTTCAGGAAAACGGCCACTGCATAATAAAACAAAGATTGACTTATGGCTCAGGTTCACATCAAGCCATGGATGTACTCACTACAGAGTGCAGGGATAGCACCCAAAAAAGCAGTACATTCATATTGAGGGGATCGGAAGTGGTTTTGTTTAAATGTTAATGTTACATTAATATGGTACTGACATCTTCCAGTTTATTCTTAAATGATATTTGACAAGAATTCAGTTAGAGCCACTACAGCTGCAACAAACGGGAACCACTCTGTCGGGTTCAACACCGGATATCGAATTGTAAAAGAGATCTTGACACAAGTTCTCCCACTACAAGAATATGCAGTTGGATATTGAAAATGTGTTAACATTACTTCACCAGGGGGTGCCAGCTACATCCTAAGTCATGGCACTAATATCAGCACAACAAGGGCAAACATTGCAAACGCTGTGGCTAGATAGGATGGAATTGGCTGTAGGTGTCATTACATTTTACATTCTGATCTACACAAGTAGAGCAGACCAGGGGTGGCAGGCTTTAAGATCATGTTCGGATACCCCACGGTCTCACGTCGATGTGAGAGGGCAGGCTTGCTATATTATAACAAGGCCACCAGAATCCTAAAAAGTGTGGAATCAGCATTGTTTATTAATCGACAAACAACCACACAAGGGAACGTTGGTTCAGACTATTTCAAGGTGGCTGCAGCAGGTTCTGGTTTATGCAGGTATTAACACTGACAATTGTGTATCTCATTCCACCAGGGCAGCATCAACGTCAGCAGCGAGGGCAATGGACATTCCCATCGACCATATGCTCGCGACTGCAGGATGGTCAACTGAATTGGTTTAAAAATTTTTTTTTACCATAGGCCAGTTACTAACCCGGGGTTTTTGCCCATTCTGTTTTGCGTCCACTTTAGTCTCCCCTGAGATACAAGGGTTGCTATTGATTTATTTATTAACGTAAACCGTTAATACAATGCAGTCAATCGATGCAGTGAGACGCTGAGATTTGGATCTGCGGCATGAAATCACAAAGCTTCCAACCCTTCACAGAATCACTCACGTGACTCCGAAGTAAAATAGTAACCCTCTCTCATACAGGTCATCTGGTAGTTCTCGAGTCACTCATCTTACTATGTCACTTCGGTAATTGTTATTTGTGATTTCATACAGCTGCTCTGAAGATTGACGCGCATGCGCTCTGGCGTGGTTCTTCACGTAATCACCTACGTAACGCCTCACAAACTTCAAACTGGTAAGTTCTCATTTAATCTTACTAGTTTATGACACTTATTATGTGGCATGGTCCCCTAGAAGACGGACATCCTTCATTCTTACAACCGATTCTCTAGCATAAACATCCAAATGTAAACTTATATTTGATGCTCTTCAGCTATATCAGCTATGCAAAAGAAATGTCCTGAGATTAAGTAAACATGGTGGAGATCTTTCCTTTGATCTGATCAGAGGTTTGGGTTATTAAACTGTTCCAACAAAAGCTCCAGGAACAGTATCACATTGTGGCATTTTACGGCTGTCTGGACATAAATTGGTGTTAAAGAAGGAACTGCGGATGCTGGAGAATCGAGGGTTACACAAAAAGCTGGAGAAACTCAGCGGGTGCAGCAGCATCTAAGGAGCGAAGGAGATAGGCGACGTTTCGAGTCGAGACCCTTCTTCAGACTGCAGTGTTGCTCACTCTGGCTGTGAAGGAGGCCCAGGACCGAGAGGTCGGATACGGAATGGGAGGGGGAGTTGAAGGTGCTGAGCCACCGGGAGATCTGGTTGGTTATTGCGGACCGAGCGAAACGATCGCCAAGCCTCCGCTTGGTCTCACCGATACAGATCAGCTGGCATCTGGAGCAACAGATGCAGTAGATGAGGTTGGAGGAGTTACATCCACTACAAACCAACTGACTCCCACAGCTACCTGGACTACTCTTCCTCCCACCCTGCTTCCTGTAAGGACTCCATCCCCTATTCCCAATTCCTCTGTCTACGCCGCATCTGCTCCCAGGATGAGGTGTTCCACACCAAGTCATCACAAATGTCCTCATTCTTCAGAGAACGGGGATTCCCCTCCCCCACTATAGATGAGGCTCGCACCAGGGTCTCCTCCATACCCCGCAACACTGCCCTCTCTCCCCATTCCCCCACTCACAACAAGGGCAGAGTCCCCCTGGTCCTCACCTTTCACCCCACCAACCGGCGCATACAACAGATAGTCCTCCGCCAGTTTCGCCACCTCCAACAAGACCCCTCCACTCGCCACATCTTCCCATCTCCCCCCCTGTCTGCCTTCCACAAAGACCGCTCCCTCCGCAACTCCCTTGTCAATTCTTCCCTTCCCTCCCGCTCCACCCCTTCCCCGGGCACTTTCCCTTGCAACCGCAAGAGATGCTACACTTGTCCCTTCACCTCCCCCATCCACTCCTTTCAGGGACCCAAGCAGTCCTTCCAAGTCCGACAGAGGTTCACCTGCACCTCCTCCAACCTCATCTACTGCATCTGTTGCTCCAGATGGCAGCTGATCTATATCGGTGAGACCAAGCGGAGGCTTGGCGATCGTTTCGCCGAACACCTCCGCTCGGTCCGCAATAACCAACCAGACTTCCCGGTGGCTCAGCACTTCAACTCCCCCTCCCATTCCATATCCGACCTCTCGGTCCTGGGCCTCCTCCACGGCCAGAGTGAGCAACACTGCAAGTTGGAGGAACAGCACCTCATATTCCGCTTGGGGAGTCTGCATCCTCTGGGCTTAAACATTGAATTTTCTCAATTCTGTTAACCCTAGCTGCCTCCTCCCCTTCCCACCTCTCCCTTAACCCTCGGGCCCTGGCATTCCTTCTCTCTCTATCTCTCCCCCACCCAAGTCGCACTAGCTTCTCATTTTCACACTACAAACAGTTTACAATGGCCTGTTTCCTTTATCATCGATACTTTTTTGCATATCTTTCATTCATTGTTCTTTATCTCTCCACATCACCGTCTATATCTCTCTTTTCCCTGATCCCTGACCAGTCTGAAGAAGGGTCTCGACCCGAAATGTCGCCTATCTCCTTCGTTCCTTAGATGCTGTTGCACCCGCTGAGTTTCTCCAGCTTTTTGTGTAACCCTGGACATAAATTGGTATTGGTATTTTTTATTATTGTTACGCATACCGGGATACAGTGAAAAACTTGTTTACATGCTATCCAGTCAATTCATACTATACACGAGTCAACCAAGCCAAACACAAGTACAGCAAAGAGAAAACATATCAGAGCGCAAAATATAGTGCCACAGCATTTTATTGTTACAGGTACAGGGAAAGGGCAAATAGAGAAAGATTTAAGATGTGCAACAATGAGGGAGAATGATCGGGACTACACCGTATTTTACGGGAACAACAATAGGGAAGAAGCTGTTCCTGAATTATGCTTTCAAGGCAATAGAGGTGTACACCTGTGTTAAAGAAGGAACTGCAGATGCTGGAGAATCGAGGCTCCTTAGATGCTGCTGCACCCGCTGAGTTTCTCCAGCTTTTTGTGTAACCCCAGAGGTGTACACCTGTCAGGAGTCAAACTTGCAGATGATGATAGTGTTTAGCAATGTTACAAAATTTTGAGATTTTAAAAATCAAGTCTGCAATTTATCCTATCAGATAAAGCATAAAAAGAAGTTTAATTTGACACCTAATTCACTTTCATATCTTCAGTATTAAGAATGTTAGGACCATTTTCATACTCGGAAATTAGCATCTTGTTCCCCATTGCCTTTCAATTGACTTAACTCAAAAGCTGTGATCTAGAACCGTTAAAAGCCCATAACTTTCTTAAAAATTAAGAGAACTCAATGAAATTTTCAGTTATTATAGATTGAAGCATTCTGAAACAAATATGAAACAATCTTACTTGGATAACCTGAAATTAAAGCATATAATAGTTAGTTATCTAATTGTAGCTAATTACAAAATTCAATGAGTAGATCTAAACATCTATCCATTTCTTAAGAAAAGATAAACTTTTTTTAAATTGCCTATGTGTCCAAATAACATTCACACAATAATCCACAATATAACATAATTTTTAAATCTCATTTTCATGAATTTCTGGGCCAAATGGAAGGAATTTAGTGTTTAATGCCTGTAAATGAATGGCCATTTAAATCAACTAGCGAGTGGGTTTTAGTGGAATGCGGTGGATTGGAACGTTGCGGTTTGCTGTGAAGTCGGTATGAAAAATACAGCCGGTTCATACATTTTTTTTGGACCCCATTTCACAACATGAAAATATTATTAAAGCCTCCATAAAAGCCAACTTTTAATATAAAAATCAACTGTGTACCTTTTTTTCTCCCCTACGCAAAATCCTTCCCGTTATCGGTGCTCACGGCTTTTGAAGGTGATTTTTAAATTACTCTAGATAATAAATAATCTAGCATAATTTAAAAATACCTTCATTAATGAAATGTCGGAGCGATTTTTCTTCCGCAACGAAATCGCCCGACATTGATCGATTTACCCAGTCTGAAGAAAAACGGCACTTTAAGCACGCCCCCCCTCTGAAAGGCGCCAAAGTCGCGCACACGGGGAGCAGCAGAACTGCAGCGCTGCTCAAGGTAAGTTTTGTAACATACCTATAGTGTTCCCATACCATTCTACTGAAGTCTGAAGAAGGGTCTCAACCCGAAACGTCACCCATTCCTTCTCTCCAGAGATGCTGCCTGTCCCGTTGAGTTACTCCAGCATTTTGTGTCTACATTATTCTTCTGATTCTTCTCTGTGCAGAGATGACAAATTACGTGCTGCCACCATTATATCCTGCACATAATATGTATTTCAGTCCTACTGAACCAACGTTAGACATTCAGTTCCGTGACTGGGCACCAAATAATCATAATTGAATCAGTCTCAAGGAAGGTCCCAATCCAAAACATTGACTGTACATTCCCTCCACTGTTGCTGCCAGATCCGCTGTGTTTCTCCATTGCTTTAATTTTTACTCAAGATTCCAGCATCTGCAATTTCATGGCAGCGAATCAGCCAGCTGGAGGTGCAGTTCTCCTCTTAAACCAAGATTTGATAAAATGGTGGAATTGATTTTAAATAAATTGTAACTCAATCCTGAGGATATGTATAACAAGGCAATTGAAAGATGTTGAGCTAAAATTAAAAAAAAATGCCTTCAGTATTTGCAGAATGATGCACACACTAACAATTCAATTACATGGTCTTTTGTAATCTTAACATTGTCCTCAAGAAGGTTGGCCCCACAGTGACCATCTTTCAATTGCTAAGCAGCTTATTATGCTTCCAAAGAGTGGGCAGAAGACTGTACATTTCTGACCTGTTGGGTGGAAAACAGTATATTTCCGGTGAAGGTGGTTATATTAGTGCATGAAGCATGTATTGGAAGTTGTTAAAAGGACCCCCCCACCCCCCGGTCCCCACCAGTTAACTCAATATGTACTGAACTAGATGTATCAATATACTCATAATAGGATAGCTTCATTGTTCAGTACTTGTTGGTGATTTATTATTTCACTGTTCGCCTCCCCCACCCCCACCCCCACCACTAAAAGAGCATTCCTGATGCTACATCAAAAAAAGAGGTTTCCCTAATCCAATTTTTATTATTTTCAGTGAATTTCTTTTGGTAATTGACTCCCCCATCAATATACGTAGTTTTCCTCTATTAATCTGTCTGAACCCTTTCAATACCTCGCTCAGATTCTCACTCAATGTCTTCTTTTCCAGGTACTATCCCTGCAACCGCATGAGATGCAACAGCTATCCTTGCACCTCCTCCCTCACCTCCATCCAGGGACTCCAACAACCCTTCCAGGTAAGATAGAGGTTCATATCCACCTCTTCCAACCTCATCTTTTTTATTCGGCCCTCCGATGTGGCCCTCTTAATATCTCGCAATACCTAGCAGAGACTAGCTGACCATTTTGCTGAACACTTGCGTTCGATCTGCCAAAGCCAGTTGGATCTCCCAATTGCTAACTATTTTAATTGCCCTTCCCATTCCCACACAAAAAATCAGCGTGGCCAGGAGACTGGTGTCTCAGTGGAAGAGTGCTTTGGGAACAGTGAGCATAATTCTATAGGTGTTAAGATAAATATGAATGAATAAGGATAAGCCTGGACCTTGAGGGAAGGTACCTCGTTTAAAGGCCAGCTGATCAGAGTTCAGGACTGGCATGTTCCAGTAAAGAGGTCGCAAAAGCATCTTGACCACCTGAACCTGCAGAGTGTCGATCACAGGCTTGTCACTTCCATTAATTCAGTCAATTTTCACTGTATGTTACAGCACCAAAGATGGAAGTGTTGTCAAGGATGACTTACACCCTAATAATTGCCTTTTTTCTTTTTTACCTACTCGGCGAAGATACATGAGCTTGAAAGCCCAGGCATCTAGACTTTAAACAGCATCTTCTTTACTGCTATCAGACTGCTGTACCAAACCCCTCTTTCACATCACCTTCCTGATGGCGTTGCCATGTACTCCTACTCTTAATCTACTTCATTTGGTTATTGCATTTTAATTTTATGTTGTACTTCTTCAGATAGCACTGCAATCTTTCCACAATTCTGGTGTTTTGCATGCATCATTGTAGGTATTGTATTTATCAAACTGTATAGGGTGTATACTATGAGCGTCATATGAACAAGGAATTTCATGGCACCTTGGTGTACATGACAATGAACCAAACTGATATGTTATTTATTTGTTTATAAAACACAGCCAATGTTGCCATATTTTGTTCCATATTATGCAGAATTTTAACAAAAATAAATATTTTTCACAGAACCAGAAACATGCATCACTTAATACTATGGAGTTATTCAAGCAGGGAAACAGGGGCAAAAGCATTTAGTTGCTGTTGCATGACAACCCAGTTCACCTGTTTTTTGACTCAACCCATTAGTCACCCCAGGAAACCATTCAGTTCTTGCCAATAATCAAGCTAGGAGGTTAATTACATCACAGCAGCGTGAAAGTATATGTCTAAAGCTGTTCATCTGTCCAAAAATTTGGCTAATTTAGTAGGAAGAAAGAAAAAACACTGTATTCCTTTACCTAAACTCAGTTTGACTTTGCCATGTTTATAGGTTGCTTAAAGTCAGAAGAGCTATTTTGCATTTATAATTATTGTTAAGTTAGAAGACCAGAAAGAATCAAACAGCAGATGGAAACCAGATGGAATATGGAACGTACAAGCAAGAAAGGGACAACAGATGGCAGAAGATGATAGATAATGTTTTATGAAGATAGACCAATTAAGCCAGGTGAGGTGCCTCACTGTTAGCAAAGAATTACAGCAGATGAAGTTGATGGCTCGGAGATGGCAAAGGCATTTGAAACAATAATTACAAGTAATAAGAATACAAAGTAACAAATCACAAGCTAATGATTGTCAGCTCAAGGTGAGCCAGTATGCAACAAGCTATTTTGAGAAATAAGGATGTAAGAAATGGTAACATGATATAATGAACATATCAACGTTCTTGGATTAAATTGGAAGTGTCAGTGTAACTGCAATGGACCACTTAAAGTACAAGTGATGTACCAAATGCCATTAAAAAAAAACTGATTAATATAAAAACGGAACCACCCAACGGCAGTTGTTATGTTAGAATTATTGTTTAACAGTCCACTGGAAATATTAATGAACTGGTACCCCAATGATTTTGGTATTATCAAATTCTAGCTTTAATAAAAAAGCTGACACCTAAATAAGATGTCCTTTCATATATGTAAATGTGGATTGTGATAAATGATACATTGAGTAGAAATATAATGAAAGAATGGCAAGGTGGAAATCTATATACTTCTGCAGTCTCCAGGAATACCTTCATAGCATATGTTGGTAGTCACTTCCACCATGAAAACAGATGCATTGATAGAGAACAGATATAAACACCTTTTAAAAAAAAATAGTTCTTCAATGTTCAACACAGTAGCTTTGAATTGTTCCATGACCAATTTCAATGTATCCATTGCTCCATCTAAAAACAGCTAGAAGCATAGAACTTGTAATGATTTTTAGAGGGTTTGTTAAAGGACTTCCTCCTGAACCCTTAACTATGAAACGATGGTGGTGTAGGAACAAACCAAGACAGCATACTCCCAAAGTGGGATGAGATAATTACAAACAACCTTCTAAATAACAAAAACTAGTCATAAATTAAAAAAAAAAGTAAAAATTGGCTAAACCTATCTTGTAACATATTTTGAATGAATTACTAGAATACCAATATATAGCTTGTATAAGAACAGTTTGGAGACCCACCAAGACACAACTCACTGTATATCAAAAGCCATAACTCAAAAAATTGAACTCATTATTCAATATTGCAAAATTTAAAATAAAGATAATACTGTATTACACTTAATGGTGTTCGTGTGTTTATGGCTTAACTCCAGTTTACATCAATACATAAAAGAGACAGACCCACCAAGCAAGGATAATTCTGTGATGCATTATTTTTATGCACTGTGCAAGTCTATTTCAAGCTGAATGAGATTTAACCTTCATCGACAATTATTCTGTTTCTGGAAACCTGCCCATAGGATGATGGGAGTGAGGTGGTGGGAGATGAAATTACCATTTCCTGTGCAGCACAAGTTAAAGCAATTCAGGCAAAGTTTGGGTATTGTATTCTTTTCCCCAAGGATTTTTCCACCAGACCAACTCCTATTTTCAACTCCTAGACATTACTTTACCCTTAATTATTTTTTTAGAGAACTCTTGTGAAAACTCATAAGGTAACTGATTACCAGACTGAGTGCAGTCTACAGAGAATACACATAAAAAGAGAATGAGTGAGAAGAGCTGGACAAAACTTCTAAAGTAAAACTGGAATTTAGACAAATTATTTTTCTACTTTCTCTGACTTTTCTCTTTTTGTATCTGTAATATGGCAGGAGAAGCAATGGCAGAGCACAAATGGTGTTTTCGCTTCACATAGAATCATTCTTTCTTTCTCAGACAACCTGAAATACGAGTACATTGGTCTTGCTGAAAGTTGGGGAGGGGTGAAACAGAGGGTGATTGGAAGGGTGAGGGCTGGGGGGTGCATGGGGATTGGCGCTGGGGGGTGGAGGGGGGTGTTGAGGTGGAGGGGATGACAGAGGGGGGTTTGGAGATGGAGGGGGGGCGGCAGGGGAGATGGAAGTGTGTGGCAGAGAGGGATGGAAGGGGGTTGTGGAGATGAAGGAAGGGGTGGAGGTGTGGGTGGAGATGGGGGGGTTGGATTGTTCAACTTGTGAAGACGCACAATAAAGTGGTTTCTCTAAAAAAATTGCAACAATGTGTTTAAAGCAATAGTCACGAGGAAAACCTGCCTCTAAAGAGTAACTTTAGGCCAGATTTGCCCTCAAATGATGGTAGAATGTGCTACATTACTTCATCACGATATATCAGTAAATGACAGCCACAAAATGAAATGAGGAACTACCCAAAAACATCTTGTGCCTTGCAATATTTCAAATATAGATGAAGAAAGATTTCATATTACACTATTGCTATGATCAAGAAACTAATCACTTATTAGCAGAACTCAGTCCAAAATCAACAATTGTGCTAAACTGAGAAAGAGAGATTATCACAGTGATCACTACCTTGCTGAACGCATACAGAGACTGCATCATCATGTGGTTTGATGATGTACTTCCAGATTACATCATTTCCATATAAAAGTTGCAATATTTTTGGATGTCAAATGAAATCTTTGATCTTACAGATTAATTCTATGATCTGGTAAACCTCATATTTCATTGATTAAGCCAGTAACTGGAATGCATCTGAGCCCATATACCATTAGTTCAGGAAGGATTTAAACCGCCCATTGGGAGCTGGTTTTAAAGATTACTAAACTGTGCGGATCCGTTGGGTTCCGTTCCCCCAACGCAATAGTCCACCAAACTGCGCATGCGCAGCTGATGGGCCCGCACTCATGACAGAAATTAAGTTAAAGTTAATAACTGCTTTTAATATTTCCATTACCTTGCCATCCCTCTTGCTATCCCTATCCTCCTCCATTCCCCCTCATCCTCCAGCACTCCCTCCCCCTCCTCTTCGCCCTCCCTCAGTCACACCCTCCCTCCATAACTCCTCTCCCCTTCATACCCCCCTCTCCCTCTATCCCCCTCCTCCCCCACTCTTCACCTCCCCCCTATCCCAACCCCCCAACTCTTTCACCTCACCTCCCCCACTGACCTCCTCTCCCTCTATCCACCACTCCCTACCTTCCCCACTCCCCCCTCCTCTCCCTCTATCCCGCTCCTCACCTCCCACACTTTCCCCTCCCTCTCCCTCCCTACCCCCTCCTCTCCCTCAATCCCCCCACTCTCCCAGGAGCAGCAGCGGATACCAGGCCCACTGCGCATGATCGGGGCTGACGGGCCTTCCCCAACTGTGCAGGTGCGGCCGGCAAGTTATTTTCAGTCAATAACTTGTAAAATATACCATCAATCTGAATGAAACTTGTTTCATTCACATCGCAGTACAACAGTGAGTAAGGTGGGCCAAAATTGTAGCACTATCATGTACTGTTTTCTGTAGGTACAATAAGGGTACAAACAAATATAGGTGCAAACAAGATGAGAGTTTTAGTAATATATACTAGACCAAGTGGGACCCATTGAGTCCCTGTCAGATGGGAGGCCTGGTTCCCAAAGTAACCCGTTCCCCCAATGCAATATTCCACCACTCACCCATAGCCCCCATGGGATTCCTGGTCCCCCAACACAACCCATTCCCAAACATAAGATTCCACCACTCCCTTGCTTCCCCAGCACTGGACTTTAAAAAGTTTGGGTATTGTATTCTTGTCCCCAAGGACTTTTCCACCAGATCAACTCCTATTTTCAACTCCTAGACATTACTTTACCCTTAATTATTTTTTAGAGAATTCTTGTGAAAACTCATAAGGTAACTGATTACCAGACTGAGTGCAGTCTACAGAGAATACACATAAGAAGGGAGTGAGTGAGAAGAGCTGAACAAAACTTCTAAAGTAAAGCTGGAATTTAGACAAATTATTTCACTAATTTCTCTGACTTTTCTCTTTTTGTATCTGTAATATGGCAGGAGAAGCAATGGCAGAGCACAAATGGTGTTTTCACTCCACATAGAATCATTCTTTCTTTCTCAGACAACCTGAAATACGAGTACATTGGTCTTGCTGAAAGTTGGGGAGGGGTGAGACAGAGGGTGATTGGAAGGGTGAGGGCTGTGGGGTGCATGGGGATTGGCGCTGCAATGGGGGGTGTTGAGGTGGAGGGCTATGACAGAGGGGGGTTTGGAGATGGAGGGGGGCGGCAGGGGAGATGGAAGTGGGTGGCAGAGAGGGATGGAAGTGGGTTGTGTAGATGAAGGGAGGGGTGGAGGTGTGGTTGGAGATGGGGGTTTGGAGGTGTGGGTGGAGATGGACGGGGGGGTTGAGATCAAGTCAAGTCAAGTTTATTCATCACATACACATACGAGATGCGCAGTGAAATGAAAAGTGGCAAAGCTCGCGGACTTTGTGCAAAAAAACAAACAACCAAACAACCTACAAACAGAATGGAAAAGAATCACATGTTCTTTTACATATTAAATATTGTGGGCAGAAGGAAAAAGGGAAGAAAAAACCCCAGCATTTTTTTAAAAAAAACAGTAGAGTGGTAGAGTAAAGTTAGTCCCTGGTGAGATAGGAGTTTACAGTCCTAATGGCCTCTGGGAAGAAACTCCTTCTCAACCTTTCCGTTCTCACAGCATGACAACGGAGGCATTTGCCTGACCATAGCAGCTGGATCAGTCCGTTGCAGCGGTGGAAGGGGTCTCCCCTGATCTTATTGGCTCGTGGAGTTGCACCTCCTGATGTATAGTTCCTGCAGAGGGACGAGTGAAGTTCACATAATGCGTTCAGCCTACTCTCCGCAGAGCCTTCTTGTCCTGGGCAGAACAATTCCCAAACCAGATGCGGATGGAGGAGGGCATGGGAGGGGGTATTGAGGCGTGGATGGAGATGGTGGGGGGCCAAGGAGTATATATTACTAGTATATATTACTAAAACTTTCATCTTGTTTGCACCTATATTTGTTTGTATCTTTTCCCTACCCTCAGTCACTCCCTCCCTCTCTCCCTCCTTCCCTCCATAACACCACTCCCCTCCCTACCCCCTCATCTCCCTCTATCCCCCTGCTCCCCCACTCCTCACCTCCTCCCTATCCCACCCCACCAACAATGAAAAACGTGATTAAAAAATATATATATTCTCAATGAAAATCGCTTTTTTCTTTAAAATAACCTAGACAATATTTGCTGTTACTGACAACTGAAGAATTTGATTGAAAACTGATTTTTTTAAAGAATAAAATGAATGTTAATGAAAATTGGGGTCTAAAAAAAAAAGAAATTTGGGATCCCATTATGACATCATTGTGACGTCGAACTGGGCAGGGCAAGTGGAAAAGTGTTTTTTATAAAGTTTAAAATTTGAATAACATAAGATATACCATTAATCTGAACGAAACATGTTTCATTTACATCACAGAACAATGGTGAGTAAAGTGGGCCAAAGATTGTAGTGCAATTGTGTATCATTTTGGCGGTGTTTCGGGAATACACATGCACGCATACAAACAAGATGAGAGGTTTAGTAATATAATTAGTAAGACCAAGTGGGACCCGTTGGGTCCCCGTTCCCCCAACACAATATTCCACCAAAATGTGCATGCACTGCAACGTTTTTAAAGTTTAAAATGGCCATAACTTTTCACTCTCCCTCTTCAGTCCCTTATTCTCCTCCTCCATTTTCCTCCCTCTCCCCACCCTCCACCAACCCTGCTCTGCTTCCTCCCCTCACCTCCTCCTTCCCCTCCTCTCTCTTCCCCCTCCCCAACTCCATTACCTTGCCATCCTTCTTCCTATCCCTATCCTCCTCCATTCCCCCTCATCCTCCAGCACTCCCTCCCCCTCCTCTTCACCCTCCCTCAGTCACACCCTCCCTCCATAACTCCTCTCCCCTTCATACCCCCCTCTCCCTCTATCCCCCTCCTCCCCCACTTCACCTCCCCCCTATCCCAACCCTCTCTCCTCACCTCCCCCACTGTCCTCCTTCCTTCACCACTCCCTACCTTCCCCACTCCCCACTCCTCTCCCTCTATCCCCCTCCTCCCCCACTTTCTCTCCTCACCTCCCACACTTTCCCCTCCCTCTCCCTCCCTACCCCCTCCTCTCCCTCAATCCCCCCACTCTCCCAGGAGCAGCAGCGGATACCAGGCCCACTGGGCATGATCGGGGCTGACGGGCCTTCCCCAACTGTGGAGGTGCGGCCGGCAAGTTATTTTCAGTCAATAACTTGTAAAATATACCATCAATCTGAATGAAACTTGTTTCATACACATCGCAGGATAACAGTAAGTAAGGTGGGCCAAAATTGTGGCACTATCATGTACCGTTTTTTATAGGTACAATAAAGGTACAAACAAATATAGGTGCAAACAAGATGAGAGTTTTAGTAATATATACTAGACCATGTGGGACCCAATGGGTCCCTGTCAGATGGGAGGCCTGGTTCCCAACGTAACCTGTTCTCCCAATGCAATATTCTACCACTCACCCATAGCCCCCTTGAGATTCCTGGTCCCCCAAAACAACCCGTTCCCAACGTAAGATTCCACCACTCCCTTGCTTCCCCAGCACTGGGCTTTAAAAGGAATCCCAATTGCACTTCCCCCAGCACTAAAAGAATTCCAATTCCCCTGGCCCCTACCGCTCCTGTGCTGCCAGGACCACGACTAAGTGTTCTATGATGGCAACATTGTTGCAAATGTCGGGGACTGTGAGATCCCATTGTCCCATTGCAACTGCCAGAGCAGAGTCACAGTTATTTTTCTCAAAGTGTTTTTTTTTAAACTTGTAAATATAATAACTTGTGAACACAAACTTGACAAGATCGGCGATGGGAAAAAGCTGAGCAAGGTTGTGCAAAATTTTGCAGCGCTACCGTGTTACATTTTGGTGTAGATACAATCTCAATCACAGACAGACACACACACACATAGATAGAAACCAGACGAGAGTTTTAATAGTATACAAGACCAAGGGGGACCCGTTGGGTCCCGTCCCCTCAACGTTGTGTGGGGGGGGGGGGGGGGGGGCTGCGGCATCACACATACACTAACTATGCCCCACACATGCAGGGGGAGAGGGGGGGTGAGAGGGGGAGGGGGGAGGGGGGAGATGGGAGGAAGGAAGAGGGGGAACGGAGGGGGGAAGGGGGAGGGGGGGGAAGGGAGGGGGAGGGTGGGAGGGAGAGAAAGATGGGGGAGAGAGGAGAAAGGGGGTAGAGAGAGGGGGGAGAGAGTGGGGAGAGGAGGAGAGGGGGGAAGGGAGGTGGAGGGAGAGGGGGAGGGGAAGGAGGGGGAGGGGAGAGGTGGAGGGGAGAGGGGGTGAGAGCGAGGAGGGGGACAGAATCTAACACACAGGGGGAAGGGAGAGAGAGAGGAGGGGGAGAGGGGGGAGGGGGGGAGAGAGAGGACGGGGAGGGGGAGAGTGGGGGGGAGAGGGAGGAGGAGGGAGAGGAGAGGAAGGAGAGAGGGGAGACGGAGAAAGAGGAGGGGGAGAGAGGGGGTAGAGGGGAGAAGATGGAAGAGGGAGGGGGAGGGGAGGGAGGAGGGAAGGGGGAGAGAGAGAGGAGGGGAGAGAGGAGGGGGAGAGGAGGGTGGGGAGAGAGGAGTGGGAGAGAGGAGGTGGGAGAGAGGAGGGGGAGAGAGGAGGGGGGTGGGATGAGAGGTGGAGAGGGGGTGAGGGAGGAGTGGGGCACGGAAAAAAATTGGGGAGAGAGGAGGGAGGGAGAGGAGAGGCAGAGAGAGTGGAGGGGGAGAGAGGAGGGGGAGAGGAGAGAGGGAGGGAGAGGAGGGGGAGAGAGGAAGGGGGCGAGGAGAGCGGTGGAAATGGAGGGGGATGGAGGGCAGAGGAGGAGGGGGGGTGGAGGGGGGTAGTGGGGGGGGAGCAGAGGGGGAGGGGAGAGAGGGGGGGTTGAGGGGAGGGGGGAGAGGGGAGTTGGGGAGGGAGAGAGGAGGGGGGGGCGAGAGGAGCGGGGCGAGAGGAGGGGAGAGAAGGGGAGAGAGGAGGAGGGCAGAGGAGGGATGTAGAGAGGAGGGGGGAATGGTAGCGGACAGGGAGGGGGGTGGATATGAGGGTTTCCACATTTTTTTATGTAAATGGAAACCTCCCCCCTTTTCCACCCCCCCCCCCCCCCCCCCACAATGAAAATCGCGATTTTTTTTTCAAATGAATCCTCCCCCCTATCCCACCTCCCCCCAACAATGAAAATCTCTATTTTTTTCTTAGAAAGGATGTTTTTTCCCCGCGATTTTTATGTAAAAGTTTTTATGTAAATGAGATTTGCAATCCCATTATGACGTCATTGTGAATGAAAATGGAAGAATTTGAATAAAACTGATCTTTTTTAAAGAATAATTTTTTATGTAAATGAGATTCGGGATTCCATTACGTCGTCATATGCTGGTAACGGGCAGTTCAAGTGGAAGTGATTTTTGTCAGTGGTTTTGTAAAGTTTAAAATGTGAATAACTTATAAAATATACCATTAGTCTGAACGAAACTTGCTACAGTACACCACAGGACAATGGTGAGTAAGGTGGGACAAAAATTGTAGCACTTTCGTGTACCGTTTTGTCACAGTTTTGGGACCACATTCATCACGCACACGCACATACAAACGGACAAGATGAGAGTTTTAGTAATATATACTAGACCAAATGGGACCTGTTGGGTCCCTGGTCCCCCAATGTAATTACCTCGCCATCCCTCCTCCTACCCCTATCCTCCTCCATTCTCTCTCATTTCGCAGAACTCCTCCCCCTGCTCATCACCGTTCCTCTTCTTTCCCCTCTCCCACTGCCTCACTCACCTCTCCCTCCTCTCCTTCCCCCTACCCTCAGTCAATGAAAATCGCGATGTTTTTTAAAAATGGAAACCTCCCCCCTATCCCACCCCCCACAATGAAAATCGTGTTTTTTTTAAAGGGGAGATTTATTCCACGATTTCTTATGTAAATGGAAACCTCCCCTGTCCCACCCCTACAATGAAAATTGCGATGGTTTTTTTTCAAATGAAACCTTCCCCCTATTCAACTACCCCCACAATGAAAATCACAATGAAAAGGGCAACTTGTTTTCCGCGATATTTTATGTATGTGGAAACCTCCCCCTATCGGACTCCCCACATGAAAATTGTGATGTTTTTCTGTAAATTAAACCCCCCAAGAATTTGATTAAAACTTTTATTTATCACGTGATTTCTTTATGTAAATGAGATTCACAATCCCATTGTAACGTCGTTGTGAATGAAAACGGAAGAATTTGAATAAAACTGATTTATTTTGAAAAGAGCCATTTTTAAAGATAGATAGATAGAAAAATTCCTATATAGAGTGAAGGTCATTAACAAGGCTTCATATCAAATTTCCTCGCTGTTGTTTTAAGTATATTTAGCGTCACCTCTGCATGGCACTCAGCACTGATTCAGCAGGTAAGCTTGTGAGAGTCAATCCATGCCTGAAGAATCCTTGTTGAGTGTGATTGGAGTGAAGGGAGTGAAAATTATCTCAGACTGGAAGCAAAATAATTATTCAATCATTGTGTTTTTTGAAGTGTTCAACTTGACCGATGGCTAAGACAATCTCACTAGTTAAAGTTCTAAAAGAGTAAATTTCATTTTTGGAAAGCTGATTTCATTTTCAAGCTTCCTGGCATACAGAACAATATGTTAATTCCATCCATATGTATATGCATCATTCTTCGTATGTAGGCTCATTTGAATCTGTAGCACTGACCTCCCTTGTGCCCTCCTGCTATTATCACTTTCAGCTCAATGGAATTTTGGTTTCTTAAGAATCTTGGTGTAAACTTTCTACTTTTCCAAGAGGGCTTTTGTGTTATTGTCATTGAATTTAAGATGTTTTTCTCGACCCAGTCAAATCTAATTTCAGTCAATGCCAAATGAAATTTGACCTAAATTTGAAATTTGAAATGATAAATATATTCATAAGTGAGGGTGATTTGTGTTTTTGGAGGATCCTAACAGATGATGACACTTCTCGGCACCTGTTGCCCTTATTTTTCTTGGTGGTAGAGATTGTAGGGAGACAGTCAAAAATACATGGGAAGATTAATGTAGTGCATTTTGTAATGTAAAAGTGTAATGCAATGGTGTAGGTAACAATAAAGGGTATGGGGGTCTCAGCTAGTGGATGGCCAATCATGCAGGAAGGATAATACTGAATCCCTTGAACATTTTTGGAGTTACATTCATGAGGAGTATTCCATTACAATTCTGATGTGTCTTGTTGATACCAGAAGTACATTTTGAGGCTAGTATAGTTGAGCTAGTCAATGCACCCTAGGATCTGGTAAATATCAAATGTTGCAGCTTGCTCAAGGCATGGATAGTTTTGGAGATACATCGGTGTAAAAACAGCATCTAATTTTAACACATGGGGAAATTATGATGCTATGTATTTTATAAGCACAAATGCTCATACACATGGATGCAGTTGAAAATCTGAGCTATGGATCTCTTGCACAGTAACATGCCTTTGCTTGCTTATAGTGATTGAAGAATTCCCCATCCAATTTTGGAGTGTTCAACTTGAAACAGAAACTTATATGTGGAGCTGCATAATTTAAATCAATCATGATGTTGCATTTAAGATTTTCACTTTGGCATATTTGTATATTATTGCTACATAAATAAAAGCTTTTGGTTGCTTGGAGAACATAGTAAAAGTATATATGGGTGCAGATCAGCCATGATCACAATGAATGACGGTGCTGGCTCGAAGGGCCGAATGGCCTCATCCTGCACCTATTTTCTATGTTAAAATGAGCAGATATTTTAACTGTTTAGAAATGAAAATTACAAAGTTTGATGTTTGACAGAAATATATTTTAGAAATGTATCAAATTGTATTAATAGTTCTTTTGTATTTTTCTTCTCATGGATACACCCTTGAGCCTTCAGTGGGAAGGTAACAAATATTCTACAGGTATAATGTATTTTGAATCATCTACTTCCTTCCTTTGTAGAAATTAATTCCCATTAAGCACATTATTCACATGGTCCAAAATCCCAGGAGAATACATTGATTAATTTCTGAACAAATTCTACATTGATGGAATACTGATTACATTTTAGATAATACCTAATAGCATGCATATACTACCCATTAATCAATAAATAGTCAAAGTGGTTACAGTAAATCTCCGATAGTTATGGCTTTTCTAATTTCTAGAAGTTAAGCAGTTTTAATACTTATGATAGAATACTATAATAGTAACATATCATGGCCTAATTATTTATCAAACAAAGAGAAATTGATCTTCAATTATGCGAATTCAGCACTTTCTGGAAATACCCGTTGCTTATAGCTTGCCTGTTAAGCATAATGAGTGATGTAACCAAAAAAAATCTTTAGAAATGTGTAGGGATCTTCATCCACCTCCTTGTTTCATGTTTTGTCTAAATGCTGCAATGTTTTAACTCACAAGAAACTTAATCAAATGAGGGAGAAATATATGGACTATATAAGTTTATTTTAAGGAAAACAAGAACATGATTTTCTTTCAGCGTTTTTATATATGAAACAAGATTCCTTGCACTGAGCAAAAATCTGGGTATAAGTTAAATGATGAGAATTAACTGAATTTAGGCTGAAACATGATATGAAATAGTTCAAAATTACCCGCTGCTAATTACCTACTGTTCAAATTCCCTTCATCCCCTTCATGTAATTCTTATGTGATTCTCATGTGGAACCAAGCTGTTCAACCCAACTAGCCCCTGTTGTGTTTATTCTTCGTGTGAGCAATAGTATATTGCTATGAGCTCATTCTGCCACGTTCCTGCATTGCTTTTTCTTCAACCAACTAACATATTCTTCAATGTTGATGTGATATCTGCTTCAATGAATACCTGCATTACAGAACCAAATTACCAAACAAACTGCACATAAGAAAATATTTTACTGTCCCAACTTTTCTACTGGGCTTGTACACTCTGGGGTTTAGAAGGATGAGAGGGGATCTTATTGAAACATTTATATGTTAAGGGTTTGGACACACTAGAGGCAGGAAACAAGTTCCCGATGTTGGGGGAGTCCAGAACCAGGGGCCACAGTTTAAAAATAAGGGGTAAGCCATTTAGAACGGAGACGAGGAAACACTTTTTCTCACAGAGAGTTGTGAGTCTGTGGAATTCTCTGCCTCAGGATACTTTCAAGAAAGAGGTAGATAGGGCTCTTAAAGATAGCGGAGTCAGGGGATATGGGGAGAAGGCAGAAACGGGGTACTGATTGGGGATCACGTTGAATGGTGGTGCTGGCTCGAAGGGCCGAATGGCCTACTCCTGCACCTATTGTCTATTATATATTTAAATCTATATCTTCTTTTTCTACCGATTTCAATCATTGAAAACTGTTTCTATTATATTTTGTATTTCATTATTGTAGAGATTACTACCAATTATAACTGTTGTTGCAACAAAGGACACATTATACCTTCCACTTACTTTTGAAATACCCAAAGTATCACTTTCAATTGCAGGTTATAAGAATATCTCCAATAGCTATGTCATTTTCTATTGTTAAATTTGCCAGAAGTCAGAACCATCAATTTCTGAGCAAATCCAAGTTCAAGTTCAAATGAGTTTATTGTCATGTGTCCCTGATAGGACAATGAAATTCTTGCTTTGCATCAGCACACAGAACATAGAAGGCATTTACTACAAAACAGATCAGTGTGTCCATATACCATATATAAATATATACACACATGAATAAATAAACTAATAAAGTGCAAATAACAGATAATGGGTTATTAGTTATCAGAGTTTTGTCCAAGCCAGGTTTAATAGCCTGATGGCTGTGGGGAAGTAGCTATTCCTGAATCCCTGTGACAATTTAAGATTCTGTTTTGCTAAGTTGTTATTCATTTCCAACTTGCTGGCTAAAATCGTCAATATCATTAAATACATTTATTATTTCTATCAAAGGTCTGCTTTCATACCTTATCTATTCAAGAATGACAATGGTCAATTATCTAACAAACGTGGTGAAGATTCCATGAATATCTCTAAATTCAATGGTAATATTACCCATAAAATGAATGAACAAAGTATCCACAAATTATCTTTAGCTCTTTTATCTTTTATCTTTAGCCTTTTGAGTTCTCCATCCTCACAGATGCTAATCTTAAGGCAATTCTACATAATCTAAGTGTATAGACCTATTCCTTTTCTCAAGAGATGCTGCCTCGCCCACTGAGTTACTCAAGTATTTTGTGTCAATCTTCTACATATTCGAAGCAATATTTATAATTGAATGAACATCCTGGACAAAGAAAAGACTAGTATCCAGCTGTATTCCTAGCTAAATTATACTGTTTCTGACAGTTGATGCAGCTGTCCTAGCAGTCGTGTGGAGAACATTTTGACACACTCCTCACTCACATCATGTAAATTGTAAACAGTCACGTGTTAAATCCGACACTGACATCTCCCCATCATTGTTGAATTATCCTCCGTAATCAGAAGCAATGGAGTTACATCAGATTTGTTCCTGGGATGGTGGCTTTGTCATATCAGGAGGGATCGAGTTGGTCAGCACTATTATCTGAAGTTTAGAAGATTGAGAATTGATCTCCTTGAAACTTACAAAATCTCAAAAAGCTGGACGGGATATTCCCTGCCTAGGGAGTTTGCAATTAGGAAGCTAGTATAAAAATAAAGGGGAGGTCATTAACAACTGACATGAGGGATTTAGTTTTAAGCCAGAAGGGGAATCTTGGAATTCTCAACGCCGAAGACTGTGGATAGCTGGTGGTTGATAGCATTCAAACCGGAGGGAGAGTCTCCGATATTGGAAAAGTTGAGGGGTATAGGGATTGGAAAATGTTTCAGATGTAGACCAACTGTAATGATGAATGATAGAACAGGCTGAACAAATCGGATTACCTAGTTAGTGCAGCTCCTTTGTGCATCTTATGTTTCTACGTTTTTGAGCTTTGTAACTTTGAGCTCAGGACATTTGTAATGTTAAAGAAAAACACCCCGCCCCCTCTCCCCAATGCAAGCGTTCAAGACAACTTACGTTTAACTCATGTTATGATTTTGGAGCTCCTTCATCAGGTTAGCTCCTTGAAGCCTCTCGCTAGCATTCTAAGTCGATAAGCATGCACCTCAAGAACGCTGGTTTAAAACTGAGGAGCGAAGCCTTGCCTTTCTGTGTCCAAGAAAGCAGCTACCCCATTTATGGTATCCCCACCCCCAAGGTAGTACTAGGTTTAGCTCACTTTCCCTCCAAGGTGAACAATAGCTATAGCAATTCTGCAAAAAATAATTACCACCAGAGAATGTCATCATTAGTGCTGCAGAAAATGCGGGTGACATATGTGATTATTGGTGGGGGGGGGGGGGGGGGGGATAGGGGAGCTCTGATACACACTGATAATATTAGTGCGTGGGTGTATGCACAGCGACTGGCGCGGAATTGGAGGGGACGGTAGCAGGGGTCCAGGCGACAACTCGGACCGCGCGTGCTCCGTTGAACCGTTCTATTTCAATCCCCCGCAGGGTCCAAGCGTGACGTCAGTCACGGGAGCGTCTTCCCGTTGTCATGGTGACAGGTGCTCCCATTCCCATCCCTTCGACCCTCCTGCTGTAGCGCGAGAGCTATCCGTTAGGTAGCGCGCCGCATGCCACCACACGCGCGCCCGCAGCCCGGGCAACGTGACCGTCGATGGCGCCGTCGATGCTGCTGCTGCTAAGCGCAGCCGCTGCGGTAGAATGAGCAAGAGCCTCGACCAGTCAGCGGGTTTGTCATCCAAATCCTGACGCGACCATCGCGGAGAAAACCTGTCTCGGTCTCCGGGAATAACTGGAAGCTTCAGTTGCCGGTTTAGTGAACGACAACCGTTACCGTTCGTTCTCTCTCTCTCGCAGCCTCATCGCCTACCGCGCGCGCGCGCACACCGTGAGAGAATTCCATGCGAACCGGCCGACATGTGGACACCGACCGAGGAGGAGAAATTTGGCGTCGGTGAGTAATTGCTTTGATGGCATCTGGTGGGCGGCTGTATTTTTTTGTAAAATAATTTTAATACGGGAGTGGAAAGAGAGAAAAAAAAGCACTTTCTTAATGTCATCTGCCTCCGCCCCCTCCCCTGTTCTCACAAATAAAAACAACCGGTGGTGGCTAGCTGACTGCTGCGGAGGCTGCACGGAGAACCCAATAGATATCACTTTATGGCTGCAAACATCTCAGTCACGATTTCCTGCAAGGGGGACTTAAATAAAGTCAGATGATTGCAACTCAGCTGTGGGGAGGAGGTTATTGGTGCAGTTTCCCCTCGACGATGGGTTTTAATGATTTGCGTTGAGAGCTTTTTGTGTAGATAGTTGGTGAAAATGTTTAAAGTCAATAAAAGCCAATTGATGACAAATAATTTTGCAAACGGAACATATTAAAATTCTTTAACTGCAAACTGTTGCGTCCAGTTTATGTAATCGCATTGTTGTGTTTAATGCAGTTTCACACCGTGGGTTTTAATTTCAGCGGCTGAAATTGCAAATATAAATGCTGTCTGCCAATGAGCTGTGTTATGTCCCCTCCTCTCGTTGATGATTTGAATATGTATGATTTTATTTGGGGTAGCTGGTCAGAAGCATCATCTTTCGATGGAGGGCGCTGTCATTTAATCGTGATAAAATGCACTTTGCAACACAAACGGAACCTGTTGGGGATTTAAAATGGTAATGGAGGGCATGAAATAAGTGGTGCAGCACAAGCAGGTCAAAAGGGACAGGTTAACAGGTCTTTTAGTGTACGACCATCTGTTCCACATCCTTTCAGCCATTTTAGGAATGGTAGAAACATCATTGGTCCTGTGATTTATTAAGCATTTGAAATGTTTTCGACTCTTTGAAATTGCAAATGAAGCATACGTCATCAAAATGATTTAAAACCAAAGTGTATAATAACGCTTTTGATTATTGCATCTATCGATAAATACATTGTGTCAGGATTTAACATTATATGTTATAATATAGAGCCGCAGGCCGGCATCGTTTATAATTGTAACGGGGAGGAACAATCGTTTTGTTTACTTACTCCAACTGTCAATTACTAAGTTGGAAAACCCTGAATGACATTTTAGTAACATCTAACGGCTCTAAACGATAAACGAACAAAAACATACATCTCGGGATTTGATCGCTCAATCCAATCATATAGTGGAATATGTGTGTCTATATATTTTTGAGCATATATTTTTGAGCTGCTCTTGCCAATATGGTGTAAATTGAAAACGAACCTTTTGACTGTTCTTAACTTTCAAAAGAAGGAAGCTGTTTCTAAATCATCTATATCTCTCTGCACACATAAGCAAATACTTACCCTCCATGTGGACAGATACGTTTTCTTTGTAAATTAATAAAGGATCTTAAATCTAAATTTTCCAATTATAAGATGTGCTCTGCCATCATTTTCTGCAAAGTTCTTGAAAAATGTATACTATTTTCAATTGTTCCTGTAATTTACCAATCTATTATCATAATATATGCCTTTGTGGTTATTTTGCATGGATTGCATTGTTTTTTTCAGTTTAAAATGAGAAATAGAAACAAATAGGAGGCCATTCAGTAACTAGTGCATGCACTGTCATCAAATAATATCATGGTTGATCATCTATATCAGACCCACTATCTTGCACAAGTCCATATGCCATGATTCATTGATTTCTGTTCAGTAACTGAACCTCATTGTAAAGTATTTTTGATCCACAATTTTCCAATTCTTTTATTTCCTAAAGATGTTGCATAGTGGGTTGTAGTACTTCGTTTTAAAATGGTTATCATTGATGAATGAGTTTTGGAAAATTTGGGTCACTGGTTGGCATTAAAATTAAATCCAACACAGGTTGCTATTCTGTAATGCAAAGCCAGAATGATGTCCAAATTGTGACATGCTAATTAATTATTTTATAATGTTAACTTAAATTAATAAATCAGCATAAAATGAAGTTTCAAAACCGGGTTCGTATTTGTGTAAGTAAGCTGAGCTCTGATTGAGCTTTGTTTAAGAAGGAACTGCAGATGCTGTACAATCGAAGGTAGACAAAAATGCTGGAGAAACTCAGCGGATGAGCCAGCATCTATGGAGTGAAGGATATAGGCGACGTTTCGGGTCAAGACCTTTCTTCAGATACTTCTTCATAGATGCTGCCTCACGTGCTGAGTTATCCCAGCACTTTTGTCCACCTCTGTTTGAGCTTTAGTCTTTTATGTTTCTACTAGACTAAGTGGGACCCGTTGGGTCCCTGTCACACAGGAGGCCTGGCCCCCAACGCAACCTGTTTCCCAATGTAATATTCCACCACTCATGCCTAACCCCCTCCCATCAAATCCACCCCTCCCTGTCCCCCTCTCCCTCTACTCCCCCCTCTATTCTGCCTTGCCCATCACCCCAGACCCCTTCTACCCCCCTCCCAACCCCCTGTACTCCATTACCCCTCTACCCCACACCCTCCCTCTCCTTCCCCCCTCCCTCCCTCTCTCTCCCCCCTTCCTCGCTCATTCCTCTCTCCCCTCTCCCCCCTCCATCCCTCATCCAAGCCTTTCCCTCATTCCTCTCCCCCCTTCCCTCCCTCACCCCTCTCTCCCCTCTCCCTCCCTTATCTCACCTTCCTCATCCATCCCTCTCTCCCCTCTCCCTCCCTCCCTCATCCCTTTCTCCTCCATCTTCTCTCTCCCCTGTGCTGTGGACCAGGCTGTGGCGTTCCCTCTCTCCGTGTAATGCTGCAGTGCATTAGGGGCCCTCCCTGTGTCCGTGCCCGCGGGCAGGAGCCGCTGAGGCGCTGCCCATCTCGGGACCCGCGGTGTCCCTCGCCAGCGGGTTGATAGCGGGGCTCGGCGATGCCCCCCCACCCCATCTCCCTTCTTCCCATTTCCCTCATCCTCCTCCCCTCACTCCCATTCCCTGCCCCAGGACCTACCCAGGTTGTAGAGCAACGCCATGGCCTGTAACTTGGCCTGGTTCTTGTATTCGGCTCGGCCCTGGCTGTAAGTGGCTGAAGCACTCGTGGACCTGGGCCTCGATGGAGCCGGGCTCGCTCTGCCGGGGGCAAAGTGAGGGTGATGGGCTGAGCCAGAGTTTCCCGCAGAGCAGGAAGCGGAGGCTGTACTGCAGGATGGCGGAGGCTAGGTGGCCCCCGAAGTGCTGGTAACCTTGACCAGCCCGCAGCTTGGCCGCTGCCTGGGCTCAATTCCAGGCCCCGACTTCATCTCTGGGCTTGTCCCTGACCCCGGCCCCAGGCTCTTCTTTGGTTCCAGCCCAGACCTAGCTCTGACCCTTTCCACCATCGACCCGTTGATATAAACGGGACTGTGGGTCCCCATCCTACCTCTTCCAAAGTCCACAATCAGTTCCTTGGTTTTGCTGGTGTTGAGGGCCAGGTTATTGTACTGGCACCATTTGGTCAGGTGGTCGATCTCTCCTATACTCTGACTCGTCCCCATCAATGATACATCCCAAAACAGTGGTGTCGTCAGCGATGATGGAGTTCGCACTATGACCAGCTATGCAGTCATGAGTATAGAGTGAGTACAGCAGGGGGCTAAGCACGCAGCTTTGAGGTGCTCCCGTGTTGATTGTTATCGAGGCTGACACCTTTCCACCAATTCGAACGGTCTGTGGTCTGTGAATGAGGAAGTCGAGGATCCAATTGCAGAGAGATTCGCAGAGACCCAGTTCTGCGAGTTTAGTAACCAGCTTGGACGGGATGATTGTATTAAATGCGGAGCTGTAATCAATGAATAACAGCCTGACATACGAGTTTTTGTTGTCCAAGTGGTCCAGAGCGGAGTGGAGAGCCAGTGAGATCGCATGCACCATTGATCTGTTGTGGCGATAAGCAAACTGCAGTGGGTCCAGGTTTTTGTTGAGGTAGGAGTTGATTTGCGCCATGATCCAGTTCTCAAAGCACTTCATCACCACCGACGTTAGTGCCGCTGGTCGATAGTCGTTGAGGCACGTCACCTTGTTCTTCTTGGGCACTGGTATAATTGATGCCCTTTTAAAGCAGGTAGGAACCTCAGACCTCAGAAGTGAGAGGTTTAAAATGTCCGTAAAAACTCTAGCCAGTTGGTCCGCACAGGTTTTTAGATCACGACCGGGTATACCATCAGGTCCAGGAGCTTTTTGAGGGTTCACCCCTCTGAAGGATTTTCTGACGCCGGCCTCTGTGACTGTGACTGAAATACCATCACAGCAAATGGGGGCTTGAGAAGTCACATCAGTGTTCTCCCTATCAAAGCGTGCGTAAAACGCATTGAGCTTGTCAGGGAGTGATGCTACGCTAACATTCGAGCTACCTCCTGATTTCGCCTTGTAGGAGGTGATTGCATTCAGGCCCCACTACAGCTGCAGAACATTAGGAACAGTCTCATCCTCCAGCTTGGAGCAGAAGTCCCTTTTGGCCTTTTTGATGGCCTTACCAAGGTCGTATCTGGACTTCTTGTTGACCACTGTATCATCAGACATGAATGCCCGGTGTCTGGTCTTCAGGAGAGTGCGGATCTCAAAGTTCATCCAAGGCTCCTGATTGAGAAACACTCGGAAGGTTTTTGTAGGGATGCAGTCCTCCACACATTTCTTTATGAAGTCAATTTTTAATCCTTGATAACTTTTACAATGTACCATCGATCGGAACGAAACTTGTTGCACTCGCAGCGCAGGAGAATGGTGAGTAAGGGGGCAAAAAATAGCAGCACTGTCGTGTATAATTTTTGCGCAAATACAAAAACCCTTCAAACCAGAAGAGCACAAGATCAGAGTTTTAGTTATGTATAGATAGTTTGAAAGGGGTTGTTTTATTTTAACATAATTGTCTTGTGAATAAATCTCAATCAAATATGAAGAACTTTGTTTAAACCACATTTTAGGATATTAGGTTTAGAGTTTGTGTGACCCATGATATTCAATTATATGGACCCAGTACACAAATATCAAAAGCTCTCTGTAGTTCTGAAATTCGTTGGACAGATTTAGATAAGGAAGATTATCCAGCATATTTATTCAGATATAATGTATAGGTCATCACAAGCACCATTTTTTTCATTAAATTATTTCCAGATAAGTATTTCTACAATATGACCAACAAATCCATCCATCTTTTGGTTACTTGTATGAGAAAGCTTTCCTGATGTAGTTAATGCCATGTGAATAATTTCTAGCTAGTAACATCAAAGTAACATTTCTGGTAAGTAATACTAAAGCTGTTAGATGGAGTGTCTGATGGTTTAGTTTATTGGGAATGTCTCAGACCCTTGCCGTGAGTAATTACTCAGGGTAGGCACTCAGTCCGCTTAAAAAAAAATTAAACCGCGCATGCGCAGATTTCTCTCTTCGTTAAATAAATAAATAAATAAAAACAGTGACATTTCAATTTGCCCTTCCTAGGCTTCCTAGTCCTAGACCAATTGGGGGGAACAGTTCCTTTCACAGCCTTTTGGAGAGTCTGTGCCAGGGGTAAAGTTGTGGGGAGGGCACGAGTGTTGAGATGGAGGGTGTCGGGGATAATGCCTTGTAACTCACTCACTCACCGCTGCCACAGCTCTCCGGGCGCGAAGCCACGCACTGTAGCTGGGGACAGAATCAACTCGGGGAGCTACGAGCGGCCACCGGGGCCCGACAGCAGAACTGGCTGCCACTTCAGCGCCTTCTGCCGGCCCGCTCACCTTTGGCAGTGCTCTCCGTCGGAACACCTGTCACCTGCCGTTCGCCGACTTCGGTCATGTCAGCGGCTTCCTGCAAATCCTTAAATTCCCACAGCCGAGTAACCTCAAGTGCGCATCGGAATTTAAGGACATGAGTGAGGCCAGCGAGCGGCAGGAGAGAGGTTTTTAGATGGAGAGCTGCCAGAGGTCAGCGGGGACCGTCAGAAGGAGCTAACGTTGCGGCTGGTTCCGCTGTCCGTCCCGGCGGCCGCTCAGCCACCCGACCTACTTCTCTCCCCACCCCCCCCCCGCCTCAATGCGGTGGCATTCCACGCCTCCGTGCAAGGAGCGTCGCAAGTGGCATTATCCCAATCCCCTCCTTCATAACATTCGTGCCCTCCCCGCATCTTTACCCCGGGCCTGACTCCCCAAACGCTGTGAAAGGAGCTCTCCCCTCACCACCACTCCCCGGGAAAAACAGTATTTAGAAACATAAAGACAAAATTTACTTACCACATCATTGGTACACAAACTCCATTCTTATCTACCTGTTACCTAACATACACTTAAAATATTGACAAACCATATTTGAAAACCCCGCCAAGAAACATGCGCTGCGCATGCGCAGTAGACTGATGCGCATGCGCAGTGCAGCAAAGGCAGAATTTCTGCTGCCTTCAGCCCCGCTTGAAATTGATGGCTTCAGGCAGCGCTGACGGCACGTGGGCTGCACAGACCTTCCTGTGTTACAAGCGTGCGGATGAAAGGCATGGAGAATTATGCCTACCTAAGAGATCGATCTCTTACATGGGCATAATCCTCCCATGCCTTTATTATTTATATTTAGTTATTACTATGTTATAATTTTAGTCAGGGTAGGCAGTGCCTACCTTGCCTACCCTGACGGCACGTGCCTGGAATGTCTTTACTTTCCACCACGTGAGACATGGACTTAACTGGCAACTGGCATTCTTTGTTCATCTTTCCATGCCTCTGAACAGAGAAGGCAGATAAAAGTCAATTGCATTGCAGGGTGTGGATAACTTCTGTTCCTGTAGGATATGTAGTAATCTAGATGGACTTTTACCATGATTCCTGGTTACTGACTAGTTTTTTGTTTCATTAAGTTCAGATTTATGTAATCAGTTGTATTTAAATTTCCCTGCTGCCATGATGGAATTTGAGTTCATAACTCTTCTGCCAGTCTAGTTACTACAGCATCTACAAATACAATGACAAGGCAAAGAGCTATTTCTTTAGTGAGGAGAATTAATGAACATGTGTGCTTTGAAGCTTTATTAAAGTAACACATTTACATTATTCACATTAGGGTGAAGATATGACTTTTATCAAATTTCTTATATTGCCTGGTATTATCAGGCTACATAAAATTGTTTGGATTTTGCAATAAGTTAGATGGAATTTGAGACCAATGAAATGTAAAGATAATTTCAAGGAGTTCATGTAATATTGGTCATTTATGCATAATTCTAGTTTTCAATGATTGATGGAAAGTGAAATAGCCTATGGTTTATGATAATTGCATGATACTAAGGTAGGCATGTTTGCCTTTTTAACGTTACAGGAAATGAAGATAGCTTAGGGTGGCGCAGTGGTAGAGTTGCTGCCTTACAGTGCTTACAACGCCAGAGACTCGGGTTGATTCCCAACTACGGGTACTGCCTGTAAGGGGTTTGTATACTCTCCCCGTGACCACGTGGGTTTTCTCTGAGAACTTCGGTTTCCTCCCATACTCCAAAAATATACAGGTTTGTAGGTTAATTGGCTTGGTATGAATGTAAAATTTGTCCCCCGTGTGTGTAGGATAGTGTTAATGTGCAGGGATTGCTGGTCGGTGCGGACTCGGCGGTCCGAAGGGCCTATTTCGTGCTGTATCACTAAACTAAACTGGAGGATAAGCAATAGTTAATTGTTTAAAGGATGTTTTTCAAATTGAAAGGCTCTTATAAAGTTAGTCATGAAGCATAGACTGGCCCAACCGTTGGCCCAACTCATGCATGCTGATAAGATGCCCCATCTAAACTGGTTCTATTTGCCTGTGTTTGGCCCATATTTTGCTAAACATTTACTATCAATATATCTGTCCAAATGTCTTTTAAATCTTGTTATTGCACCTGCCTCAATTACCTCCACTGGCAGTGTATTCCATATACCCACAAATCCAATTAACATTTGCAAGTTCCTGTCCAATTCTATCATATAACCATATAACCATATAACAATTACAGCACGGAAACAGGCCATCTCGGCCCTTCATGTCCGTGTCGAACAACTTTTGTCCCTTAGTCCCACCTGCCTGCACTCATACCATAACCCTCCATACCCTTCCCATCCATATGCCTATCCAATTTATTTTTAAATGATACCAACGAACCTGCCGCCACCACTTCCACTGTAAGCTCATTCCACACCGCTACCACTCTCTGAATAAAGAAGTTCCCTCTCATGTTATCCCTAAACTTCTGTCCCTTAATTCTAAAGTCATGTCCTCTTGTTTGAATCTTCCCTATTCTCAAAGGGAAAAGCTTGTCCACATCAACTCTGTCTATCCCTCTCATCATTTTAAAGACCTCTATCAAGTCCCCCCTTAACCTTCTGCGCTCTAGAGAATAAAGACCTAACTTATTCAACCTATCTCTGTAACTTAGCTGTTGAAACCCAGGCAACATTCTAGTAAATCTCCTCTGTACCCTCTCTATTTTGTTGACATCCTTCCTATAATTGGGCAACCAAAATTGTACACCATACTCCAGATTTGGTCTCACCAATGCCTTGTACAATTTTAACATTACATCCCAGTTTCTATACTCAATGCTCTGATTTATAAAGGCTAGCATACCAAAAGCTTTCTTTGCCACCCTATCTATATGAGATTCCACCTTCAAGGGACTATGCACGGTTATTCCCAGATCCCTCTGTTCAACTGTATTCTTCAATTCCCTACCATTTACCATCAAAGTTGGCCTTGCCTCATATTAGAACTTTAACATGTGGACCAGCCCTGTCCTTTATCCGTAACTGTTTTAAAGCTAATTGAACTTTGTGGTCATTGTTCCCAAAAGGCTTGTCCGCAGGCACTTCGGTCACTTGCCCTGTCCAATTCCTTAAGAGTAGGTCATGTTTTGTCCCCTCCCATGTTCTGCCCTCAACATATTGCATCAGGAAACTTTCCAGAGCACACTTGACAAATTTTACTTCAGAGTCACGTGAGTGATTCCGTGAAGAAGGCGCACCTGGCCGCATGCGCACCAGTACGTCAGTCGCATTGACGCAAGCACCAGTCTGGCAGGACACAGCTCCTGCCGGTGGTAAGTTAAACCTAAAAGGTAAGTTTGTTTTTTTACTTACCAGGCGTTTTCAGGCAGGAGCCTCTTTTTACAGAGTTTTTTCCTGCCAGTTTCGCAAGTTGTCGGTTATGGACTGTGGGGAAATTCCAGTCTGACCGCAAATGCAGATAACCGGCAAAATTGATCGGGTTGCGAGATAAGGAACCGTTCACAGTGCTGTCAGCGGCTCTCAGCCTGCAGGAATGCCGTAAAAACGGCAAGACATTTAAGCAGAGTCGCTGACAGTATAGTCAGCGGCTCCCAGCCTGTGGGATGCCGTAAGAACGTCAAGAAAATTAAGCAGAGTCACTGACAGGGGGGTCAGCGGCTCCCAGCCTGTGGGATGACGTTGGATCGGCAAGGAAACAACGCTGGAGCGACTGACAGTGGGGTCAGTGGCTCACAGACGTTGGTCCCCAGTCAAAAAATTACTGGGACTCATTCAGCCCTATTTGGACAGGTGAGTCGGGCTATAAAGGGTTTCTCCTTATAATAAAAAGTATGTATTTTATAGTGTTTTTTCTTTAAGTAAAGCTAAAGGCAAAGTAAAACGTTATTGTTATATGTTCTGACAATGTTATAATTGTTTAAGCACAGGTTGCTATGAATTATTTTTACCCTTCACAGGTAAAGCTGTACACTAAAAATTTTGATTTAGTGAGCTTACACAGCAATAGCGGGGGCCTATGGGACAGGCCGTGCCAGCAGCGCCTGACAGGGCTGCTTCATGTGTAAAATATGCGGGCCTATGGGACAGGCCGTGCCAACAGCGCCTGACAGGGCTGCTTCATATATGAAAGTGCCGGCCTACGGGAGAGCCGTGCCAGCAGCACCTGATACAGGGCTGTTTCATTTGTGACACTACCGGCCTATGGGATAGCCGTGCCAGCAGCGCCTGACAGGGCTGCGTCATGTGTGAAGTGCCGGCCTACGGGAGAGCCGTGCCAGCGGCGCCTGATGCAGGGCTGTTTCATGTCAAAAAGCGCCGGCCTTTATGAAAGGCGGCGCCAGCAACTCTTGGGACAGGGTTGCTGAAATTCACACATATCTGCTCGCCCTCGGAGTTGGGAGATGATTCTCCACCGGGGCTAGAGAGCAAGGCTCACGGAGTCGGGGGATGAATTTCTCACCGGGGCTGGATAGTGCATTGAAACGACTATCCTAAATACAGCAACTGTTGTATACAGTGCTACAAAGGTCTCCCTCTCGGAGGCAGAGACCAAGATGGGTCAGTATCCTGCTGACACTGAGTCTCTGGGTATGGCCGTGGGGCATACCCAAAGGGATGAAGGGCATGTGTCAGAGGTACCTTTCCTGACAATAAAGTTGCCATCCCAGTAGAATATTCTATTGGGTTAAGGCCATTGGGTTTGTATCAGTATTTGTATCCTGCGGCCTGCGGCAGCACCTGCTAGGGTTGCCTACGAATCACCCTCTCTGAGGAGGGAAGAGCAAAAGGTCAAGATGACTCCGGGCTCTAAAAATGTCAATAGAACATACTCAACCACATATGTGCCGGCAGTGAACAACGCCAACAGGGGGATGCGAGAGCCAGCCGCTGAATCAGTTATTCAGGTAGGTCTATTCTACAGAGGAAGAAGCCTGGCAAACAAATTAATTCGGCCATGACAGGAAAAAGTCATCGTTCAGAACGCGCCCCAGGTGCTCATCGGCAGTAGCGGTTCACTGGAGCTGGGGGCAGCATGATAGCTCAGAAATTCCATGCACCTTCCAATCATGCTCAACTAAATGGGACTAGCACTTCAAAAATTTGGGTAGTGCACCGTTCACAAGTTGTAATATTTACATTTGTTTGTGCAACACACAAAGGGTAAAAATATTTGGTTAAGGCACAGCTGGAGCATTCCAAGTAAGTTTGGATTATGGCCTGGGTTTGGAAATTGGGCAAAAGTTCTCATGCAAACCACCCATGCAATAACGCAGGATTGCCATGTTATTATGAAGAATGGAGAGTATCGGGCATATGAACTTTCCGAATGTAAAAACTTATTCCTGACTACAACAGATTCATAAGGTAAGAGATACATGTTATACAAATCCCATTACAAAGGTTATCAAAGACAATATAACTGTACTATAACAGTAAAGCTTTGCAGTATGGGATAAACTGTTTGTTGGTCATTGGGATTTACCTTTAATTATAATTTGCCTTGTCTCCGCCTTGTGGCAAGAGATTGGGGTTATAGCAATCTGTTACAAAACTGAGTTATTTTCATTAAGAGTAATTGGCAATATAGCACCTGTGTTGCAACTGAGCAAATCAAAGAACTGATATTGTGTAAGTAGCAATTAGATCGTTGTTAACAACCTTGTGCTATTGTCAACTGAGGCTACTTCAGCCACAATGATGAAGTAACAGTATTCAGCATTGCTGAACATGACAATAACTCATTGAACTTGAAACTCGCTACAGTAGTGTGGTCGGTTGAATTCAGTTATTATGAACTGATGTTTAGAACTCTAAGATGAGAAGTTCCAAATACCATCACCTACTCAAAGGTAGTGGAGATTGCATGAGTTACCAATTCTTCAGTTGTTGGTATCAACTAAATATATACACTAAATGCACCCGTGAGTAAGGGGTTTTGAGTGAATATACATATTCTACATGCTCAAATTCAAGTTGCTACTCTACGATGGTGACATTTGTTAGTCACATGATAATCAAGGAAAAATATCCTGTAATTAATCTCCTTGCCACTGGTGTATCATTCAGTTCAGATCAATGATAACACAGAATAAGTGTTGGATCTCGAAGTATGATGAAAGCATGGTTCAATACTTCATTGAATATTCATCATGTTAATGCATGTTTTTCGCATTGCAAAAAATATGTGGCACAACAGTGCGGAGAAATACTTTCTTTTTATAAGAGATTATATACGTTTAAGATTAATTATATATGTTTAAGATACGATAAGATACGTTTATTTTTATAATTTTTTAAAATTTATTTTATTTAATTTATTTTTTTCTTATATAATCATAATCATTATTATTTAATCACTATCTCTATTGATTTTAGATCTATTCTTTTTCTTTACTTTCCAAAAAAAAACAGAAGCATACATAAATCATTTTGTAATATTTGTATAATTTTTGAAACAAGTTAAATTTGTATTTGAAGAACTGTTATACTGTGGACAATACGCATAGCTTCTAATAAAAATATTTAAAAAAAAAGGAATATAAGAACTGACAGTAAAAGCTTCTTTAGATATGTGGAAAAGATTAGTGAAGACAAATGTAGGTCTCTTACAGCAGGTGAATTTATAATGGGAAACAAGGAAATGGCAGACCAGTTAAATAAGTACTTTGGTTCTTTCTTCACTAAGGAAGACACAAACAATCTCCCGGAAATAATAGGCGACCGAAGATCTAGTGGGAGGGAGGCTGAAGGGAATCCACATTGAAGATCATTTTCCAATGTTCATTAGACTCTGGATCAGTTCCTGTGGACTGGAGGGTAGCTAATGTAACCCCACTTTTTAAGAAAGGAGGGAGAGAGAAAACGGGGAATTATAGACCAGTTCGCCTTGCATCGGTAGTGGGAAACATGCTTGAGTCGATTATTAAAGATATAATATCAGCGCATTTGGAAAGCAGTGACAGGGTCGGTCAAAGTCAGCATAGATTTATGAAGGGGAAATCATGCTTGACTAATCTGGATTTTTTTTACGATGTAACAAGTAGAATGGATAAGGGAGACCCAGTGGATGTGGTATATCTGGCTTTCAAAAAGCCTTTGACAAGGTCCCACACAAGAGATTAGTGTGCAAAATTAGAGCACATGGTATTAGGGGTAGGGTATTGACATGGATAGAGAACTGGTTGGCAGATTGGAAGCAAAGAGTAGAAATTAACCAGCCCTTTTCAGACTGGCAGGCAGTGACTAGTGGGGTACAGCAAGCCTCAGTGCTGGGACCCCAGTTATTTACAATATTAACGATTTAGACGAGGGAATTAAATGTAACATCTCCAAATTTGAGGATGACACAAAGCTAGGTGGCAGTGTGAGCGGCGAGGTGGATGCTATGAGGCTCCAGGGTGACTTGGATAGGTTGGGTGAGTGAGCAGATGCATGGCAGATGCAGTATAATGTGGATAAATGTGATAAATGTTATACACTTTGGTGGCAGGAACCAGAAGGCAGGTTATTATCCGAATGGTGTCAGATTAGTAAAAGGGGAGATGCAAAAAGACCTGGGTGTCCTTGTACATCAGTCACCAAAAGTAAGCATGCAGGTACAGCAGGCAGTGAAGAAAGCTAATGGCATGTTGGTCTTCATTGCGAGAGAATTTCAGTTTTGGAGCAAGGATGTTCTACTACAGTTGTACAGGGTTCTGGTGAGACCACACATGGAGTATTGTGTGCAGTTTTGGTCTCCTAATTTGAGGAAGGACATTCTTGCTATTGAGGGAGTGCAGCGTAGGTTCACCAGGTTAATTCCCGGGATGGTGGGACTGACATATGATGAAAGAATGGGTCGACTGGGCTTGTATTCGCTGGAATTCAGAAGGATGAGAGGGGATGTTATTAAAAACATATAACATTCTTAAGGGATTGGACAGGCTAGGTGCAGGAAAAATGTTCCCGATGTTGGGGGAGTCCAGAACCAGGGGTCACAGTTTAAGAATAAGGGGTAGGCCATTTATGACTGAGATGAGGAAACACTTTTTCACCCAGAGAGTTGTGAATCTGTGGAATTTTCTGCTATAGAGCTAGTGGAGGCCAATTCATTGGATGTTTTCAAGAGAGAGTTAGATTTAGTTATTTGGAGCTAATGGAATCAAGGGATATGGGGAGAAAGCAGGAACAGGGTACTGATTCTGGATGATCAGCCATGATCATATTGAATGGCAGTGCTAGCTCGAAGGGCCGAATGGCCTACACCTGCACCTACTTTCTATGATATCTCAGATTAGTACCGTGATGTTCTACTTAATAAAGAAAATCCCCTCATCTTTTACCCTTACCTGCAGCATCTGCCAGTCCTGTTCCTCCCTGAGCCATGTTGCAGTAATGGCTATAATGTCTCAGTTGCACGTACCTATCCAAACCCTATGTTCATCTGTTAGTCAGGGTAATTGGGAGGGAAGAGGTAAACAATGCAATGTATGAGTGCATCTGTTTCTCTTTTTACATATTTTGGGATTTTGAAGTATGACCTGAAATGTTTATGTTGCCAAAACTAGTGCCATAAAGAGTAATTAGACTAATACAGAACTAATACAATTGTGAAAAACCCCTGGAATAATTAACTATTAATTTTGGATTAGAATACTAAAATGGTCTTAGTTGATTGTCAATTAGTAATTTTGGTCTTAGTTGATTGTCAATATAAGCCTTTAAATATTTGGTATTTGAAACTAAAAGCCTTCACAATGCAAGCATGTTTCATTCAAACTTTTTGCACCTTGATTAACTGGGATAGCTATCTGGAGGTCATTTACAAAAAGAACCACCTCTATTTTTCATGTGCTTGAAAGATTATTTGCGCACATTGCAATATTTGATGGTACTTCTATGACCTGTAGATGCTGATTTGTGTCTTTGTATGGTTGGTGTGCACTTTCTTCTTTTAAGATTAAGATCCAAATTAAGATTACACATAACTATATGCAGTTCCTAAGTTCTTTTGTATGTAGGGAGGTTCTACTTCAGTTGTATAGGGTCTTGGTGAGACAACACCTGGAGTATTGTGTACAGTTCTGGTCTCCAAATCTGAGGAAGAACATTATTGCCATAGAGGGAGTACAGAGAAGGTTCACCAGACTGATTCCTGGGATGTCAGGACTGTCTTATGAACAAAGATTGCATAGACTCGGTTTATACTCTCTAGAATTTAGGAGATTGAGAGGGGATCTTATAGAAACGTACAAAATTCTTAAGGGGTTGGACAGGCTAGATGCAGGATGATTGTTCCCGATGTTGGGGAGGTCCAGGACAAGGGGTCACAGCTTAAGGATAAGGGGGAAATCCTTTAGGACCGAGATGAGAAGGACTTTTTTCACACAGAGAGTGGTGGGTCTCTGGAACTCTCTGCCACAGAGGGTAGTTGAGGCCAGTTCATTGGCTATATTTAAGAGGGAGTTAGATGTGGCCCTTGTGGCTAAGGGGATCAGAGGGTATGGAGAGAAGGCAGGTACGGGATACTGAGTTGGATGATCAGCCACGATCATATTGAATGGCGGTGCAGGCTCGAAGGGCCGAATGGCCTACTCCTGCAACTAATTTCTATGTTTCTATGTTAAACCTTTCATGTCAATTGCCGGGAGGAGGGAGGGAGGCGGAGGTCTCCTTCCACCGTCTGAAGCAACTGCACCAAAGATTCTAGAGCTATAGGATCTTTGAGCTGCACCGCTCGGCCCCGCACCTTGCTGTTGGCTGGCGGAGGAGAGGAGGTGGTTGCGAGGAGATCCCAACCGCCTCCCCCTTTGGTGGCGGCACTTTGGGTTGGACAGGGATGGCCAAGGCAGTGGGGCGATGTTGTCCGAGGAGCGCTGACCTTCCTTCCTCCTCATCTCCTCTGCTCTCTCTCTCTCTCTCTCTCGCTCTCGCTCTTGCTCTTGCTCTCGCGCTCTCTCGCTCTCTCTCTCTCTCTCTCTCGCTCTCGCTCTCGCTCTCTCTCTCATCCTGGGACCCCTCCTCTCCATCCAGCACTGATCCCCATTCCCTCCTCTATTCAGTCCTCACTGACATCCCCTGTGCTCTCTTCCCCATCTACCCCCCCCCAATCTATTCATCATCCTACCCACCTCGCAATGATTCTGCTGCCACCCCCCCCCCCACCCCCCCCCCTCATCCATCCGACACTGGTCCCCCAATTCATCCTGTGCTGCCCCCCCCCTCCCATCCATCCTGCACTTCTCCCCCCATTCATACTGCACTGATCCACCCATTCATCCCGTACTGACCCACCCTCCATTTACCCTGCACCAATCCCCCCATCCATCCTGTAGTGATCGCCCCATTCATCTTTTACTGATCCCCCCATTCACCCTGTACTGATCCCCTCATGCATCCTGTACTGATCCCCTCATTCATCCTGTAGTGATCCCCCATTCATCCTGCATAGACCCTCCGATCCACACTGTCCTGACCCCCCCATTCATCCTGTACTGATCCCCCCCCATTCATCCTGTACTGATCCCCCCCCCATCCATCCTGTACTGATCCCCTCCCATTCAAGAAGAATGGGGGGAACAGTCTGAAGAAGGGCCTCGACCCGAAACGTTGCCTATTTCCTTTGCTCCATCGATGCTGCCTCACCCGCTGAATTTCTCCAGCATTTTTGTCTACCCCCATTCATCCTATACTGATCCCCCCCCATCCATCCTGTACTGATCCCCCCCATTCAACACCACAGACATCCCCGTGCTCTCCCCTCACAATTTTACATACTCCAACCAACACGTACTCATTCACCTGCCTCAATCCATCCATTCCACACTGATTGCCTTCTCAAACCCCTCCCGCCATCTATCCACCCCACACTGATTCACACACCCCCTGACCCTATTGTGCTTCATGGTCTTCAGAGCGAACATTGATTATGTTTGATAACAGAATGTAATCAAATGTGTTTTAATTCCCAATGTTATTATTTGTTTTGACACCTTTAAACATATTAACTAAAGAACATTTGCTGCAGTTATGTCCTTTGGCCATCTCTTGTCAGTTAGTGTAATGTTTAACCTGTCAGATGGGTATAGTCGGTTTTAACATAAAATGCCTTTAGAAATTTCCTTGCAACCTGTTTATTTTTTTATGGATAAAGTATGTGGGAAGCCAGAATATTTCTGCGCCAATAGCAATGACGACCCATGCTATGGCCATGTCATGGTAATTTTCAGTCCTTCACAGAAAACATGCTTGCATCAATCTGTAGTGTGTATGGTTAAACATATATGTTACCATGGTCCAGGATTTATTGATACAGGTTGATCATATGCTGAATAATCCAACCACATTTTTGTTTGGAAGTGGAAAGAACTAATAGAAATTGCATTAATCGCAATGTGTAAAAAGAGTTGAGATATTGTATTATATTTTTGCTGCATGTCATTGTGGTATATATCATGTCTTGATTGGTGAATATGTTTAGTTTGTGAGTTATTTGAAGCAGAAATAATATGTGAATGTAGACAAAAGTGCTGGAGAAACTCAGCGGATGCGGCATCATCTATGGAGCAAAGAAAATAGGCAACATTTCGGGCCGAAACCCTTCTTCAGACTGATGGGTTTCGGCCTGAAACGTTGCCCATTTCCTTCACTCCATAGATGCTGTTCCACCCGCTGAGTTTCCTAGCACTTTTGTCTACCTTTGATTTTCCAGCATCTGCAGTTCCTTCTAGAACATAATATGTGAATGCTTCATTGAGCATAATTCCGACTGGTAACTACGCACGTAGTCCGAGCGCATTATCGCACACGTCATGCAAACCGTCTTCAATGACCACCTAAACTGTCATTTGGCAACCTAAAAAGCTGTCAAGGTTGCCCCGCTGGCAACAGGGGGAAAAGAGTTAAACAAGAGCCCTGGTCTGTCAGAAAATATGATACTACCACATGTCATATTTGCTTCATTTGTGCTCGTGTTGAGGTCCCTGTAAAAGGATCTCTGTAATAATTAAAAATAATATAAGCACATTAAACATGATGATAAGCTTTATGTCCTATAGGGAAGCAATCATCATTGTTTATTAATGTTTATTGAATAGAATGTTTTAATGTTTCTCGGTATGTTTTTATGTGGGTGGTGGGGGAATAGGGGGAAACTGTTTTCAGTCACTTACCTCGATGGAGATGTGATCTTTCTCCATGTCACGTCTCTGTCCCCTCCACGTGGCCTAAAAACTGGACTGGTGCGGCCTTTCCTGGAACCATTGAGTTTCAAGCTGCAAGTGCGGCGTGAACATGCCATCGTGGATCAGGCGATCCCTTACTGAGGATCGCTGTGGAAGTGCTCCGACCGTGGGGCTTGTAGACTTTAACACTGTGAAGCCGCGGTCTCCGGTAAGAAAAGACCGACTCGGGAGTTCCATGCCGCGGAGTGTTCCCGTTCTGTCCCGACGACGGAGTCTCCATCGTCCCGACGAGAGGGCTTTAACATCTTACCGTCGGCAGAGGTAGTGCTGAGGGTTCAAGGTCCCGACCACCACGGGCGAACAAAGGAGGAAGATGACTGAACTTTATTGCCTTCCATCACAGTGAGGAATGTTGATTCCACTGTGGTGGATGTTTATGTTAAAATTATTGTGTATTGCTGTCTTTTTTTACTTGTATGGCTGTATGGTAACTCAAATATCACTGTAGCTTAATTGATGCTTGTGATAATAAATGTGAACTTGATCTATCATTTATCATGCATCATTGTTTATGATTATCCTCAATTTAAAGGATGTATGCTGCTTTGTTTGTGGTGGCCAAATTGAAAGTATATTTTCTTGCCTGTGGTGAAAGTTTATCTTGCTATCTCATTTGCAAAATCTTGCAATTTTCAGATTACATGTTGTGTTTATGTATGTTTGTGTGACTGAGTTTTTGAAATAGTACAGTGAAACTCTTTGAGACATCTCAAAAACATGAGAAATTGCCACACAAATTCAGATTTTAAGTGAAATAAGTTCATGGTAATAACTTTACCTCTGATAAATGCATGTACACTAGCTTGGGGTATGATTACTGGAAAGTGGCGACATGACATTTCATTCCAGGTATCCAAGTTAATTTTCAAGATTAAATCTATTGGAGCAGTGTGATCCCATTAATTAACCCCCATGATTATGGTACCCAGAATCCATCATTGTTGCTCATTTACCTGTTTAGGAATCAATATCCTCAAATCTAAACTCTTTAAAATGAACATTCTCCTTCATCCTCTGCCCATTAAAGCTAATTTGTTTTATCACATTCTCAGTTTTTATGTGATATCTTCAATCTAAAGCATGAACTGTTTCTCTTTCCACAATGCTTCCTGGTCTGCTTGGTGTTACCAATATTTTTTTTTTCCCCCTAATTTGCATTTTCATTTATTTTCCCGTAATTTGCTTGATCTTCATCAAACAAGGGAACCACGTATGACAGAAGTCAATAAAGGTCCTCTACACTGCAGTATTGCTTATTTAAATACTTTTTTCGAAGATGCTGACAATGTGACGATGCCTTTCATCTTCAAGCAAAAGTGTTGGGTTGTGAACCATGTTGAAATTATTAGTATTTTTACGAGATAATCTTGGGATAATATTTCTGCAATCTGTTGTGTTACTCTTTAGCAATTAGCAAATCCCATTCAGGCAGAAAATGGAATTGCAATAGGTAACTACTAAATGCAATCTATCTGTAAATAAGTGTGTCATATAGCCTGGATCATCTTTAATTGTTTAATAGTCATCTTTAATTGTTACACATAATATCGCGGTACAGCAGGTTGTTAGTTGCTAGTTTCCGCTTCCAGGACTACCTAGTGCAGGAAGTGGGTGTTAGTATAAAGCATACAGTTAGGTGGAGTTAGTGATGCTACTCTACTATGATTGGTTCACATGCAATAACCAATCTACATCCTTCCCGTAAAGCGCGAATGTAGTTAAACACACATGAGACTCTCGAATTTAAACATATTCGCCATATCTGTCAGGCGGTCTACTAATGCGACCCGAACGCGTACAGACCAACCCCTCTCCCTCCGCGCCAGAAAAGTTCACGCGACCGATAGGGAGAGCATGTGGGAGAGGTAGTGTTGTTGTTTGACAGAGCCGCCGGTCGCGGTGGAGAACGGGACGTGATGGGACTAGTGATAGCAGCAGCAGCAGATGGCTTGAACATCAGAGGTGGAGCAAAGGGATCGGCAAAAAGGTGCAAAATCAGCTGCTCGCCAATTCTCCGGGAACTCACCTATGGCCAGTGGGAATTTAAAGATCTTTGTCAAAATCCCTGCAATTTCCTCTCTTTCCTCTCTCATTAACCTTGGGCACTTTGGGCCCTCTGGATATATCCACCTTAATGCTTTTTCAAGGATCCAACACTACCCCTTCCTTGATCTCAAACCTAGCAAGTTTGTATCCCCACACTGATCTCACTAGCTTCCATGCCCTTCTTGGTGAATACAGAGGTAATGTACTCATCTAGTACTTGCCTACATCACCTGACTCCAAACATAAATTCCTTCCTTTATTCCTGAGTGGTCCTACTTTCTCCTTAGTTACCCTATTGTTTTTAATGTACACTAGAGCAAGTTCAGACCCTTTGGGTCTGTTCCCCTGCGGGTGGGGGGGGGGGGGGGGGGTGTGGGAGGCGGGGGGTAGCGGCGGCATGTAGATTTCTGAACTCGTAAGGTAAATCCCTACCGAGATATGTAAAATTCTCCCCGTTTTTGCCTCTGGTTTTAGAGGAGATACGTTTCAAAGGCAAAATGACACACACGCACACGCACACACACAAAAAACTATATAGATAGATATAAAAGGCCTTGGGATTTTCTTTAATCAAACTTGCCAATAACATTTCATGGCCCTTTTCGACCATTCTAATTCCCTGCTTGAGTTCTTTCATGCTTGACAAAGGCCTTATCTGATTTCAACTTCCTGATCCTTACATATGCTTGCTTGTCATTTGACCAAATTTACAACCTGTCTGGTCATTGATTTGAAGGACTTTTCAGATAAATATTTTTCCACTGCTTTGGAGTACGAGCTGCAAATTGCCAATGATTCAGAAACACACGGGAGGAGGATGCAAGTTACTAATTTGAGGTTTTGGTCTTTGAGCACCATTTTCCTGAATTGTCCAAAGGCTGTAATGGTGCATTTAAAGCAAGAGTACGTCATATCTGACATCCACCTCACTGGGATCTGACTGCAGTGATGTAGATATCAGACCATGTTTTATGTGGTCTTAGTATGGATAGTATTTGATGTGGTTGACCTTCATCTACAGGATGTTTCGAGGGCCATCCTCTCATGTTATAATGGAGTTTATGATTACTTAAAGTTTGGTCGCTGAATTTGCACGTACAGATGCTTCCCAATTTACGATGCTTCGACTTACAATATTTCAACTGTACAATCGGCAAATGCTCGTCAAAGACAGCGAGCTGCAAATCACTTCCGGTCAAATGATCGCGTTGTATTAAATGCATTTTCGACTTGCGATATTTTCGATTTACAATGGGTTTATCGGAACGTTATCCCATCGTAGGTCGAGGAGCAGCTGTATACATATTATATCAATGACGTTGGGCGTTCTTGGTTTTGACAGGAGATTGGAAAGATTGTGCTGAGTTATTGCAGCAATGGCACAACCTTGCTTGATCCCATTCTGTCCGGGATTGGGCTTGTACTGCACTCATTGGTTAAAATCACATTTTGGACATCATTGTGTAGCAGTCCTAGAATGGTAATGCATATTTTTAAGGACAGTCGACTTTGAGAAAGATTCTCTGTAATCTTGCTGAATTAGAGTATTTCATGAAATTAATGAATGCAGATTGGTGCTGCTCTGTACACTTTACTTGGATTTCCAGCATGGCGAGGATAATGCCCATTATTCTTTGTGATTGACAGAATCTGCAATGAGATGTCTTCAACCACTAGAAATACTGTAAGTGAGTGAGATGGATCCTTGTAATGACTTTCCCTGAAGCAGTTAGCAGGGAGAACTCTCTGAACCATATTGACTGTTAACCACACGGCCGTTGGGTGTCGGGCTTGTTGTGCCTAATACACAATCGTATTAGAATACACTACTCACGATTGGTGAAAAGTATGTTTATTTTGTTTAAACACTTTCTTGCAGAGACAAAGTATAAGAACTTACAATTTGCATCATGTATGACCTACCAAGGCACGACGTGATCAGTGTTAGACTTGAGCTTTCCCTTTCTTCTGAGTCCTGGACTCAGTACTGAGTATTGGTCCTAAGTTTTCATTGTGCCCCTAAGTGGTCACATTGTTCCAAAGCTTGATTCGGAGTTTTATACCATTTCCAGAGCCCATTTCCTTACAATGATATTGCATTCATATTCCAATGCAGTTCCAACCTTATTTCATCCATCTTCATCCCTTTTCTATTAAAATATTGGTTGTTACCATTTTACTTCAATTGTTCCACTCCATTGTGTAGCATCCAAGTTGATATTGATAGTCTTTCATTCTCATATATATCTAGAGGAGACACTGCCTCAGAACGGCAAACAATAATGTCAAACACCGTGGCCATGCTCTGAATACCCACACACCCTGGCCATGCTCTCAGATGATTCCTACATTGGGGAAGAAGATACAGGAACCTGAAAACCATGATCACCAGGTTCATCCCAGCAATTATCAAGCTTTTGAACTACATAACATTAACCTCAACAACTATGAATTTCTGTGAACTGTCTTTGGTTGCACTACTGACTTTTGCACTATGGACTTTTGTATTATAATTACTAATTTATTGAACTTTTAAATTACTTTATATTATCTGTGTATATTGCATTTACAGGCCTGTTGAATTGTAGCAACAGAGGGCAACACAGTGGCGCAGCTGGTAGAGCTGCTGCCTCACAGCTCCAGAGAACCGAGCACAATCCTGACTATGGGTGCTGTCTGTGCAGAGTTCACTACATGGGTTTCCTCCATGTGCTCCAATTTCCGCACACACCCCACAGACGTGTGCATTTGTGGGTGAATAAGCATGTAAATTACCCCTAGTTGTTAGGAATGGTTGCAAAAGTGGGATAACGTTGAACTGATATAAACAGGTGATCGATGGTCTGCGTGGACTCTGTGGGCTGAAGGGCCTATTTCCATGCTATATCTTTCAATCAATCAAAAGTAAGAATTTCATTGTTCTGTTGCCAGTACAAATGGCAATCTTGACTTGGCCAAACAAATACACAGAAGCATAAGGTTGTCAGATATCATGACCCGTTACACATCAGGGAATCAGTGTAAGTATGTTATTGTTAGCTGGTACAACTCTTTCATTTTGAAAATGCGTGTCGTAAATGTGATGACAATTGTTACAATTATTCAGATTAGATTTTATATATTGCTGCAAACATTGAGTGAGAATTGAATTGTGTTGTTTGAGAATTCACAATGTATATTGGTGAGTAGTTCATTATTTGTTTAATAATTCATTGTTCACATCAGAAACTTCAAACAATATGAATGAATAACAAAATAGGGAAACATGAATTTTTAATTACAATCTACATGTAAAGATGGTTACACTCTCAAGATTAAGAATTTGGATTATGTAGAAAAATTACTATTTAGGAACAAAAGGTAACATTAAACAAATAATGTTAGTCATCTGTAAAAATAAACAATTAAACAATTAGTCATCTGTGAAAGTAAGTCAGCAATCCCACACCAAGTGACTTTCATGGAGTGGTGTATGGGTTGAGCATAGTTCTGTTTTTCAAAAAAGATGGCATTCAAAGATGTCTTCTTTGGACCATTGATGAAGCGGGAAACTCTACTTCAGTGCTGTGCACCCCGGAGCTTCTGTGTTCAGCCAATTCCTATTACTGATTTGATCATTGAGGTGTCCTTCCTCATGACTCCAGAGTTACTAATCTTCAACAGGTGTAATTCTAAGACCTTTGGACTAATTTTGTTAGTGTGGCTCCAATACATTACATTCTTCTCAACAGTTTGTGTTTTGTCTTCTCCTTTCCCTTCGGCTGTTATCTGAAATAGACTGCTGCTTGTTTTGGTTTGATAAAAACATTGAAGTATATGCTTGGTGGTATTAAGAAGTGATTTATTCCCAACTGTATGTCTTGTTTAATTTAAACCATTCCAAAATTTATTGGTGAACATTTATAAGGCAAATAAATTGCTTCCTTGTATTCCACATCCAAGGATAATTTTGTTGGACCAATTGTGTCTTATGGTGTTTAGTAATTCAGTAGGAAAATTAACGTGGCGATTTTTACAATTTCGGTAGGGATTTAACTTATGAGTTTAGAAATCCACTAATTGGTCAATTATTTTCCCAGATTCTACAGCAGGCTGTGAAGAAAGCGAATGGTATGTTGGCATTCATAGCAAAAGGATTTGAGTACAAGAGCAGGGAGGTTCTACTGCAGTTGTGCAGGGTCTTGGCGAGGCCACACCTGGAGCATTGCGTATAGTCCTAATCTGAGGAAAGACATTCTTGCCATAGAGGAAGTACAGAGAAGGTTCACCAGACTGATTCCTGGGATGGCAGGACTTCCATATGAAGAAAGACTGGATAGACTCGGCTTGTACTCGCTGGAATTTAGGAGATTGAGGGGGGATCTTATAGAGAGTTACAAAATTCTTAAGGGGTTGGACAGGCTAGATGCAGGAAGATTGTTCCCGATGTTTTCTTGGATTGTTTTCTTGGAATGTATGCGGGACAGTTTTCTAAACCAACATGTAGAGGAACCAACGAGAGAGCAGGCTATTCTAGACTGGGTATTGAGTAATGAGGAAGGGTTAGTTAGCAGCCTTGTTGTGCGTGGCCCCTTGGGCAAGAGTGACCATAATATGGTTGAGTTCTTCATTAGGATGGCGAGTGACATTGTTAATTCAGAAACACGGGTCCTGAACTTAAAGAAAGGTAACTTTGAGGATATGAGACGTGAATTGGCCAAGATAGACTGGCAATTGATTGACGGTGGATATGCAATGGAAGACATTTAAAGACTGCATGGATGAACTACAACAATTGTTCATCCCAGTATGGCAAAAGAATAAATCAGGGAAGGTAGTGCACTAGTGGATAACAAGGAAAATCAGAGATAGTATCAAAGCAAAAGATGAAGCGTACAAATTAGCCTGAGAAAACAGCCTGCCAGAGGACTGGGAGAAATTCAGAGTCCAACAGAGGAGGACAAAGGGCTTAATTAGGAAAGGGAACATTGATTATGAAAGAAAACTGGCAGGAAACATAAAAACTGACTGCAAAAGTTTTTATTGATATGTGAAGTGAAAAAGATTAGTTAAAACAAATGTAGGTCCCTTGCAGTCAGAAACAGGTGAATTGATCATGGGGAACAAGGACATGGCAGACCAATTGAATAACTTTGGTTCTGTCTTCACTAAGGAACACATAGATAATTTGCCGGAAATAGCAGGGGATCGCGGGTCAAATGAGATGGAGGAACTGAGTGAAATACAGGTTAGCCGGAAAGTGATGTTAGGTAAATTGAATGGATTAAAGGCCGATAAATCCCCAGGGCCAGATAGGCTGCATCCCAGGGTACTTAAGGAAGTAGCCCCAGAAATAGTGGATGCATTAGTGATAATTTTTCAAACGGGGAATTACAGACCAATTAGTCTAACATCGGCAGTGGGGAAACTGCTAGAGTCAGTTATTAAAGATGGGATAGCAGCGCATTTGGAAAGTGGTGAAATCATTGGACGAAGTCAGCATGGATTTACGAAAGGTAAATCATGTCTGACGAATCTTATTGAATTCTTTGACGATGTAACTAGTAGAGTGGATAAGGGAGAAGCAATGGATGTGTTATATCTGGACTTTCAGAAGGCTTTCGACAAGGTCCCACACAAGAGATTAGTATACAAACTTAAAGCACACGGTATTGGGGGTTCAGTATTGATGTGGATAGAGAACTGGCTGGCAGACAGGAAGCAAAGAGTAGGAGTGAACGGGTCCTTTTCAGGATGGCAGGCAGTGACTAGTGGGGTGCCGCAAGGCTCAGTGCTGGGACCCCAGCTATTTACAATATACATTAATGATTTGGACGAGGGAATTAAATGCAACATCTCGAAGTTTGCGGATGACACGAAGCTGGGGGGCAGTGTTAGATGTGATGAGGATGCTAGGAGGCTGCAAGGTGACTTGGATAGGCTGGGTGAGTGGGCAAATGCATGGCAGATGCAGTATAATGTGGATAAATGTGAGGTTATCCACTTTGGTGGCAAAAACAGGAAAGTAGACTATTATTTGAATGGTGACTGATTAGGAAAAGGGGAGATGCAACGAGACCTGGGTGTCATGGTACACCAGTCATTGAAAGTAGGCATGCAGGTGCAGCAGGCTGTGAAGAAAGCGAGTGGTATGATGGCATTCATAACAAAAGGATTTGTGTACAAGAGCAGGGAGGTTCTGCTGCAGTTGTACAGGGTCTTGGTGAGGCCACACCTGGAGTATTGCGTACAGTTTTGGTCTCCTAATCTGAGGAAAGACATTCTTGCCATAGAGGGAGTACAGAGAAGGTTCACCAGACTGATTCCTGGGATGGCAGGGCTTCCGTATGAAGAAAGACTGGAAAGACTCGGTTTGTACTCACTGGAATTTAGAAGATTGAGGGGGGATCTCGTAGAGACGTACAAAATTCTTAAGGGGTTGGACAGGCTAGATGCAGAAAATTGTTCCCGATGTTGGGGAAGTCCAGGACAAGGGGTCACTGTTTAAGGATAAGGGGGAAGTCTTTTAGGACCGAGATGAGAAAATCATTTTTCACACAGAGAGTGGTGAATCTGTGGAATTCTCTGCCACAGAAGGTAGTTGAGGCCAGTTCGTTGGCTATATTTAAGAGGGAGTTAGATGTGGCCCTTGTGGCTAAGGGGATCAGGGGGTATGGAGAGAAAGCAGGTACGGGATACTGAGTTGGATGATCAGCCATGATCATATTGAATGGGGGTGCAGGCTCGAAGGGCCAAATGGCCTAAACCTGCACCTAGTTTTTATGCTTCTATGTTTCTATCTTTATATTGCTAAAGCCCCCCCCCTCCTCTCCCCCCCTCTCTCCGCCCCCCCCCCCTCCGATAAGCAACGCAGAATTCCCAACCTGGAGCATGAGAATTGTTACAATTAGGGCATCGAGCAGCAGGCCTTTGTTGCTGCCAGGGAGGGGAAGGCTGTGAAGGGTTGTTATGACAGGAGGTATCGGTAAGGTTGACACTATACTTGGAGCGCTGCCCAGAGGTTACAGAACTTGTGTGAGAAGCCGTTATCTCAGCGATCCAACAGGATTTGATTTAGAGTCAGTTCAGTGTTACAAAGCAGCTCAACGAAATGCCGGTTCCTACTGAAGTTACGAGTTTAGAAAGATTCCTTGGAATGGTAAACTACCTGGGGAAATGTATTCCCAACCTCAACAACATATCTGCCCCGCTGCGGGAACTGACACACAAAGACACTGAATGGTCATGGTATCCACAGCACCAAAGAGCTTTTGATATCCTCAATTGCAGCTGGCCAGCGTACCCACCCTCGCCTACTTCGCTTTAGAGATGCCAGTGACACTCACATATGATTCGTCCCAGTACGGACTTGGCGCTGCCTACAGACCACCACCGATAGCGACTACAAGCCTGTTGCATATGCCTCCCACACATTTACCAACACTGAATAACGTTACACACAAATTGAAAAAGAGTTGCTTGCAGTGGTTTTCGCCTGCACGAAAATTCAAAGAATTTACTTTTGGGAAATCTGTGACTATAGAAACAGACCACCAGCCGCTGGTCACTATCTTGAATAAACTCATCCACGCTGCTCCGGCTTGCCTGCAACGGATGATGGTGCAGCTGCAGCGTTTCGATTTCAACATTGTCTACAAATAAAGGCAAGGACATGCACATAGCTGACGTGCTATCAAGGGCCCCACGCAAAACCAGCGAACAACAGCCCTCTGAACAGGACCAGTTCTCAATAATGAAGGTATCGTATGTTCCCACTGGTTGCCAAAGCAGCCTGGCAGAGCACACGGCTGCTGACGAGACTTTGCAATTGTTGTTTGCAATTGTTGTGTTGTTTATCCGGCCAGCCATCAGGCGTGGCTGGCCGGATAAACAACACAACACCCCGCTTGTGATCCGCCCATACTACCTGGTTCGCGACGAACTGGTGCTACATGACGGGATTAAAGTCAAGGGTTACAAAGCAGTTGTCCCAGCCGTTCTCTGGGACAAGTACTACAATGCCGTCCACAGGGGCCACCCCGGTGCAGAGGCAACCTTACAATGGCCGCAGAGCATGTTTTACTGGCCTGGTATAACCAAGTACATACGTGACAAAGGTGAGGTCTGCGCCATCTGCAAAAGTCTAACGCCACACCAGCAGAAACAACCCTTACTATCGCACCCGGTTCCTCGTCTGTCATGGTTCACCGTAGCCATCGACATATTCAAATGGCATGGGAAACGTTATTTGGCTCTCGTCGATTCAGATTTGGGTTGGTTCAAAATTGACATACTCCAAACCATCACATCTGAAGCAGTCATCCAAAAGTTGCAACGCCATTTCTCCATGCACGGTTCCCCTGCACGCCTCCTATCCGACATAGGCAGTCAGTTCACCAGTCAGCTCTTCAGAAACTTCGCTCAATGATGGAACTTTCGACATATCACCAGCAGCCCTGAGTTTCCGCAGTCAATGGACTCGCCGAACGGGCCGTCCGAAGCGCAAAACAACTAATGGAGCGTTCTTATCTTGAAAAATCCGCCGTCTACCTGGACTTGCTCAACTTAAGGAATATTGACCGCGATCCCATACTGGGTTCCCCAGCCCAGCGACTGATGTCTCACCAAACCTGTGCTCCCATACCCCAGCAGCTGTTGCAGCCACAGGTCCGTTCACCTCCCACCAACTACAAATGAAGCGTGATGCAGAAAAACGATCTTTTGACAAGTCCAGTAAGCCACTTAAACCACTCTCCAGTGGACAGGTTGTTTGTCTCCAGACCAACAAGGTCTATGGACGTCTGGGTCACATCCACAGCCCTGCTAAAGAACAGCGCTCTTACCTGGTAAGTGCGGACGGGGGCATTTACAGACGCAACTGTCAACATCTCCTTCCTGTGATGGAACCACGTCCTGTGGCTCTGTATCCAGAGGTCACACATTTCATTTACCTTCCCACTTCCGGGCCGACTGCTCAGCAATAACAGACTGTGTCGCCCGCGGCCTTTCCACGGCGTTCAGCGCCCAGCTCGCTTATTTCACCACCTCCACTCGGCGGGTCTCTGGTGCCGTCCCCGGTCACTTCCCCAGTCACTTTCCCAGTCACTTCACCGGTGAAGGGAGGAGACGCAGATTTATACCGCACACGTGTCGGACGGGTCAGCAGGCCACCCCTTAGATACGGAGATTTTGTGTAATAATCTATACTTCCCCATATGCGTTGTTAGCGTTTCGGCTACTGTATTATTTCACCACCATGTGTCAATGCTTTATTTTGTTTCTACAAGGAAAGGTGTATTTTGGTTACTTCTAACTAACCAATTGTAGTGCTTGTTAGTAGAAGCTCCGTCTACTATGCAGTTTGTATTATCAGAAGTCTGCTTAAGTAATTTAGTCTGAGTAGCTGCTAGTTACTGTAACACCCTGCAGATGAATGCTGTGAGTGAACTTCAAAAAAATGATTCAGATTTGTGAGACACGACCTCCCACGTACAAAACCATGCTGACCATCCCTAATCAACCCTTGCCCAATCAAATGCCTGTATAACGTATCCCTCAGAATACTCTCTAGTAACTTTCCAACTACAGATGATAAGCTCACCGGCTGATAGTTTCCAGTACTTTCCCTGCAGCCCTTCTTGAAAAGAGGCACAACATTTGCCACCCTCTAGTCTTCCGGCACCTCCTGTATTTAAGGACGACTTGTAAATTCCAGCAATTTCCTCTCTAGTTTCCCGCAATGTCCCCTGATATATCTGATCAGGACCTGGAGATTTGTCCACTTTCATACACGATAGTACCTTCAGTACTTCTTCAACGGTAAAGGGCCTGTCCTACCAGCATCCGACTCCATGTGATGAGTGCGATCAAACTAGAAGCGGGGGCCGCGAGGAGGTCGGGTGATCCCCTGTACAGGGCCGTTCCCACCAGCATGTGCCTGCATGCGGCAAGCGCGACCAAACCGGCAGCGAGGGCCGCGCGGAGGTCGGGTGAGTGGCGCAACGCGGTGCAAAGTGAGGCGAACCTGGAGCGAAGTCTTAAGGTAAGTTCGCCAGGACAGAGAGGGGCACAGATGCACACACACAGAGGGCCACGGAGCCACACACATAGCGGGTCACGGAGGCACCTACAGATAGGTTCACGGAGGCACGATGTCGAGGCGGTGCGTAATGTGTCGAGGCGACTGTGAGCCGACAAGCCGTTGCCGCGCGGAATTTTTGAAAATAGTCAGTTTTTTGGAGCCCCGCGCAATGTCGGGACGAACTCCGCACAATTCCGCACGGCTCCGGCGATCGAAGTGGGATCGGCCCCGCGAAGCCGGACGGCTCAAGCGACCACATTAGGTCGCGCTCATCGCATGGAGTTGCATGCTGGTAGGACAGGCCCTTAACACTGACTGCTCTCAAGACACTTCCATTGATTGCCCCAAGTTCCTTCGTCCTACTGTCCCCTCGGTAAATACTCATTGAGGTCCTTGCCCATCTCCTGTGGCTCCACACAGAGGTGATCGATTCCTGAGAGGTAGCAATCTCCCTCTAGTTACCCTTTTCCCCTGTATGTATTTATAAAATATTTTGGGATTGTTCTTCATGCTTCCCATCAGAGCTATCTCCTGGCCTCTTTTTTCCCTTCTGATCTTTTTCAGTTTACTCCTTAGTTCCCAAAGAGAAGGGGAAAGATGAGGATGAACAAAGTGTGTTGGAAAGGGATGAGACGTAACATAAGTGTATACTTCAATTAAAGTAAAGAAAAATAGTTCAGACAAAATTAAATACTCTTCACCTGAATGCACAGTTTTTGTAACAAGATGAATTAATGAGTAAATGAATAAATGGAACATCTATATAAATCAGTGTGACCTAATGACCACAACAGAGAGGTAGTTGCAAAGTGACCAAGATCTAAGGTGCAAGTTAAATATTCTGGGATGATTAACTCATAAAAGGGATAATCAACATTTTCAAGGGATAATCAAGGGATAGTAAGGGGAGTAGTCATTATGAAAATAAAGGATGAAATAAGTTAGGAAAGAAAGGACATCAGAAAGTCAAGAAGTAGAGTCATGTTTGATGCAGTTAAGAAACAGCAAGGGACAGAAAACATTGACAATATGATGGTGGACAAACGGATTGCTCTTTTTGGCAACTTTTTTTGTTGATCTGAAACTACCACAACCTTTGATGGTTGCAGTTTGACCACTTTGTATTGGATTTTATTATGCCTTGAAAAGATTCTATATTTAAACTACACTAAACATTTAATCACTTTGTCCATTGTCAAATTTTTTAAATGTGGTTTCCTTTTATTTTTTACACAATTTATCGTAATATGCTCATTCTTCCTAAAAAGCCTCTTTGCTATAAGATGAATTGTGAATATTAGATCTAAACATCTGAATTCAACAAAAGAGGACTAAGATTTGGATACAAAATAGGAAAGTAGAATGTGTGAATAATCCAATGCAAATTGAAAATAGACCACAAATGTTCATTCTAAGAAGAAAAAGATGAGAGAAAATTAATGTGTGAAGTTTACAGATGAAGAGAAGAAAGTATAATGGGAAAATGGCAGATAAATTAAATAAATATTCTGTATGTCTTCAGAAAAAGACAAAAAGGAAACACCATATCTAGAATGTAAAAGGAGGTGAACAAAATTGGTATTCTTGAAAGGACATTGGCAAAATTACTGCGACTTAAAAGATATCCTAAATTTAATTTGTCGATTAAGTTATGACATCGGATGGAAGTTGCAAACCAAATCTCGTTGCACTTATGTGTAATGACAATAAAAGATATTATTATTATCATAATTCCTAAAAACCAGCTGGTTTGTATCTCAAGATTTTGAAAGGGGTGGCCATGGAGAGGGCAGATACACTGATTATCATCTGCCAATTCTGTGCATATTACACTATTTATTACAGATTAGAAAGTAACCAATACAAGAAGGAAAACAGGCAGTTAAATCAAGAACTTTCATTCTAATTCCTCTGACGTCAGTTTGCCAAAATCTATTATTGGGAAACGTGGAAAGTAATTGTATACTCTCACTGCCCATCCTGCAATTATGAAAAGGATATTTGTTTTTTCTATTAATATTGATGTGGAACCAGAATTTTGACTTTAAGAAGGCCTTGAATAAAATGCCTAATATGGTTATTGAACAGAATTAGAGAGTTATATGCTGGTCTGGATTGAAGATTGGTTAGCAACAAGTGCTGAAATAACTATTAAAGTTTCTCATTACTTCAGATTAGGCCCAATCATCAATCTGATTATAAATTACTTTCAATTTAGTCTGGAAAGGTGACTGGCAAAGCCAAACAAATTGTTCTATTGCTGAGCTGAATAGCCATATAATTCAGATTTTTTTTTCGAAGTTTATAATATTTTCATACTGCTAGCAAACAATCATCTACAAGATTACCCTTGGAAGAATAGGGGATCTTTGCATTTATTTGAATATTATTTAGTAACGATTTTGGTCCTTAATAGATTTTATATTACTTGACACTGATCTGTCAATTACAAGATGCATTATTTTACATGTTTTCTACAAATTCACAAGGTCTGAAATGTTCAACATTGTATTACTCTAGTGAGTTAATTTTCTTCAACTGCAACATTTCCTGAAATATGAAACACACAACTATTTCCTAATTTTAACAAAGCAGGATTTTCTCTTACACGTCTCTTGGAACAATTGCCGTTCATTATCCTTTTTTTCCAGTCCTAATTCTCCATCATTTACTTTGATTCCCTTAGGCCTTTGTCTCCACGCCCATTTCCTCCATCCTGGCATTGCCAATTCCACAGTCTTGTTGGTTCCTTAAGCTTCCCTTTTGCTCTTTTCTTCATTACTATCTTATCTCAAATCATGTCGATGACTTTGGTGCTTTTCGGACCATTGATCAAGAGAAAGGTTTGTTCATCAATGATCCAGTTATCAATGAATTGCATGCAAGGAGTCAGTGTCAGTTACAGTACATGCACTCCCTTGATGCCGTGCATTGTGATCAAAATCAGTCAGTTTCTGTAAATGATATCTAAGAATTCCTTTTTCTTAAGCTATTTGGATCAGTTATCCTTCAATAATACAATGTATTGTGTAGTATATAGAACGGAGGATGTTATTTGGCCAGTGTGTCTTGTCCCTGTTGCAAAGCATCACTCGGTCTAATTCTATCTTCCACTGCAAGTTATAACAGATCAAGCACACATTTGAGAATCAATGAAATGTGATGAGGCTTTCTACTCCATTATCCTTTTTCAATGAGTTCCAGACTTTTGTCATTGACTGAACGAATAAACGTTTTCTCATTTCTCTCTAATTCTACCAATTTATTTAAATCTTCTTGAGCTCTAAACATGTATTGCTGATGCGAATTTTATAATAATTGGCATGCCAAAAAACAGGCATTTATTATGCCTTCAAAATGTCTTTGAATTTAATAGCGAGTCAGTTACTTTAAGTTTAATCATGTTATATGGACAAATAGACTAACCAATTTGTATAATACACAGTATAAACAAATCACTATTGCCTGATATTTATTTTAGTAAACCTCCAGTTGTCTGAAAAGGCAACTGAATTTTATATTTTTCATTGTGAGAATTACCCTTTATTGAATGATTTAAATACTGAATTAGTGTCCAATTTACATGTTATTGAATACCACAAAATCCAATCATCTGATATCAGTGAAATGTTAAAAAGCCTGGGCTCATTTATCAAAAAATACTATTGTCTAAAACCTGTCATTTTGATGATCTGCATAGGCAAAAGAAACAACACTCTTTCTCCAAGATCATACACATACCAAAGCTATGTAAATCAAGGATAACTTGACTTTAGGACCAAATCCAATGGATTTATAACAAAATATGGTTGAACCCCAAGACCCTGTCTAATCTCCCAGTAACATCAAAAATCCCATGATGCTATTGTGAAGAAAAATGCCGGAGGCTACCTTGGTGTCCTGAACAATATTTATCTCTTAATTAGAAGGTTAAATCATTCTCACTTAGCTGTTTGTGAAATCTTGCTATGTGGAAATTTATTTCATGATTTGTATATTGCGACTAATTAAATACTTTAGAAATGCTCTGAAATGTCTCTGGCTCATTGGTGGTGCAACTTATAAAACATTTTTCTTTCATAAATTACATCAGGGAGATGGCATCAAATTGTTTCTTAATCACACAATTAAGGACCAGGTGCAATATCACCAGATTCCATGTATTATTTTGAATATTTCCATCATAAATCCAACCTGTTACACCTCATTATTTTTGTTCCTCAACAAAAGAATAATAAATCTTCACTTAATTTTCTATTCATGTCACCATTTGATGATGATTTTGACAATTTCCACTGTGCCTAAAACGAACACGCATCCTTTATTGTTGAAGCAATCTTGCAAGCATTACTTTTAAAACACCGTGGAGCCTGGGATTCGAGATCGCCAGAGTCGGAGCTCCAACTAGCGCGGCCTGAAGACTTCGGGTGCCACGGTCTCCGGGGAGGAAGCGGCCGCTCCAGACATTGAAAGCCGCTGAGGAGTGTTCACCCGACTCCGGAGTTCCATCTTCCCGGCAAGAGGGCCTATAACATCGGACTGGCTGCGGAGGCCACAAATAGGCCCCGACCTCGGGTGATCGCAGAGGAAGAGAACTGAACTTTCTGGTGCCTTTCCCCACAGTGGAAATTTTTGATTCTGTTGATTCTGTGAATTCTATTATGTGTTGTGTCATTTTTAATTTTTTTAATTTTTTTATGGATGTACTGAACTTAATTATTTCTTCTATGTAAAGCACTTTGGTTTCAACATGAGTTGATTTAAACGTGCTATATAAATAAAATTTACTTTACTTACTTTTGGGTATCCGGACCCTTTATCAGTTACACTCACAAAAGAATAGAAACAAAGAATTGTAGAAGTTGATTAATACACAAAAGGCCACACAGTGCTGGAGTTCAGCAGGTCAGGCAGCACCTTCGGAGAACATGGATAGGTGATTTTGGGCGAGGCCCTTCTTAAGATTGATTGGGGGGGGAAGGAAGAAGAGAGCTGGGAAAGGGGAGAGGCAGGACAAAGTGTGGCAAGTGGACGTAGACGAGAGGGGGGTTTGATTGAGGGATGGTTGGAACAAAGGCCAGAGATAAGAGCAGGTGTGAGACGGGATTGAAAAGTTCCGATTGTGAAACTAGAGGGGGGAAGGCCAGAGGGGCACAGAGGAAGGAAGTTGCAGCAGTGGTGTGCTGGCTGATTTTCTTCCCCCCAGCCCTGCCTCTCCCCTTTTCTCGCTTTCTTCTCAGCTACCTTTCCACACCCCCTCCCCCACAATCAGTCTGAAGAAGGGTTTCAACCCAAAACGTTACATATCAATGTGTTAAAGAAGGAACTGCAGATGCTGGAGAATCGAGGGTACCCTCTACCTTAGATGCTGCTGCACCCGCTGAGTTTCTCCAGCCTTTTGCGTTGCATATCAATGTTCTTCAGAGATGCTGTCTGACCTACTGAGTTACTCCAGCACTTTTTGTCCTTTCATAGAAAGAATGGTTATTTATATAGTAAATAGCTGGATGATTAGAAATAAGTATTCTGTCTCTGTGAACAGGTATACTTTGCAGTTTTTTAAAAACTTGTAGATAATGGCTGAAGTATAGAATATTTATATTCGTGGGAAACGCTAAATGCAAGATAAATCGTTAAATGTTTGCTTCTTGAAATATATAATTAAAATAAGATTCAAGAATGTTTAATTGTCACATGTACTGAAAACAGATCAATGAAATATTTACTTGCAGCAGCATAACAGGCCTGTAAACACCGACTCATAGGTAACCTAATTTATAAAAAAAGTTCACTATATTAAAGAAAAAACAATATTAGTGCAAAATTAGTGCCAAAAGTCCCTGGTGCAACCTAGTTCATCGTTTATTTGGTGTTTGTAGTATTCAAAAGCCTTATGGTTGTTGGGAAGAAGCTGTTCCTGAACCTGGAGATCAAATTTCAGACTCCAATACCCCCTTGCTGATGGCAGGAGTGAAATGGGCGCATGGTCAGGGTGATGTGGATGCTTGATGATGCTGGCTTGCTTTTTGAGGCGGTGCTTCCTATAGCATTCCTGTGATGGACCAGGAAGGGTTCATCACCTTTTGTAATCTCCTTTGTTCCTGGGAGTCTGAGTTGCCAAACCAAGCGGTTATACAACCAATCAAGACGTGATACAATCAGTCAATATGGTCTCTGCCATAGACCTGTAGAAGTTCAAGACAGTATGCATCAACAAACTGAATCTCCTCAATCTTCTAAATCGAAGCATTGATGGACTTTCTTTATGATTGCATCAATGCGCTGGATACAGAGGAGATCTTCGGAAATATGCACACCCAGGAACTTGAATTTGTTGATTCTCACCACAGCTGACCCGTTGATGAAGACATGCTCATTAATTTTCGGACTTTCTCATCTAAATTCAACAATCAGCTCCTTGGTCTTATTGATGTTGAGAGCAAGGTTGTTTTTCTGACACCATTCAATCAGGCAATTTGACTCATTACCTGAGATTAAAAGACTGACCCCACTCCCAATTCCTCCATCTACGCCGCATCTGGCCCAGGATGAGGTTTTCCATACCAGGGCATCGGAGATGTCCTCATTCTTTCGGAAACGGGGGATCCCCTCTTCCATTATAGAAGAGGCTTTCACTAGGGTCTCCACGATATCCCGCAGCTCCGCTCTTTCTCCCCCTCCCCCCATTCGTAACAAGGACAGAGTCTGTCTTTGTCCTCATCTTCCACCCCATCAGCCGTCGCATACAGCATATAATCCTCCACCATTTTCGCCACCTCCAACGGGATCCCACTACTGGCCACATCTTCCCATTCTGCTTTCTGCAGAGACCATTCCCTCTGCAATTCCCTGATCAAATTGTCCCTTGCCACCCAAACCACCCCCTCCCTAGGTACTTTCCCCTACAAAGGCAGGAGTTGCAACACTTGTCCCTTTACCCCCCCCCCCCACCCCCCCCCCCCCGACTCCATCCAAGGACCCCGACAATCTTTTCAGGTGAGACAGAGGTTCACTTGCATCACCTCCAACCTCATCTACTGTATCCGCTGTTCCAGTTGTCAACTCCTGTACATCGGCGAGATCAAGCGCAGGCTTGCCGATCGTTTCGCTGATCACCTCCGCTTAGTCTGCCTTAATCGCCTGAACTCCTGGTTGCTCAGCACTTTAACTCCCCCTCCCATTCCCATTCCAAATCTGACCTTTCTGTCCTGGGCCACCTCCATTGTCAGAGTGAGACCCAGTGCAAATTGGAGGAACAGCACCTCATATTTTGCTTGTGTAGCTTACACCCAAGCAGTATGAACATTGACTTCTCTAACTTCAAATAGTCCTTGCTTTCCCTCTCTCCATCCCGTCCCCATTCTCCCACCTGTCTTACTGTCTCAGACTGAATTCTATCTCTTGTCTCACCCAATCCCCTGACCTCATTCTGAAGAAGGGTCTTGACCCCTGAAACGTCACCCATTCCTTCTCTCCAAAGATGCTGCCCATCCCGCTGAGTTGGTCCAGCATTTTGTGTCTATCATCATTACCTGTAACAGTGGTGTTGTTGGAAAATTAAAAAATGTAGTTGGAACCGTGTCCAGCTATACAGTCATGGATATAGAGCAAGAGACTGAGCACACAACCTTGAGATGACCTTGTGCTGATGATTATTGAGGAAGAGATGTTGTTGCCATTTTGTACCATTTGTGATCTGTTGATGAGGAAATTGAGAAGGAAGATTAAAGGGATGTTCAGAGACCTGGTCCCAGAGCTTCTTGGCAAATTTGGAGGGGATGATGGTGTTGAACCTCGAGCTTTAGTTGATGAACACTGGCCTGATGTGTTCTTATTATGGTTAAATCTCCAATAAACCTAACCATTTCAAATTGCTCCAAATCAGATAGCGGCTGAGCCAAAAAGAGCAGGCAGGAGATTGGCACTGCATTTTTATAATCAAGCTGGTCTTTTACTGCACTAAATTGTGTTACCTGAAAAGAAATGTCTCGCTCCACTAAATGTAAATGCTCACAGCAATATGGCTGTGACTGACATTGGAACATCATAAGGACAATTGAGAAAGTAACTCATTACTCGGCAAATATATTCTTGGTGTTTAGTGCCATTAAATCAGTGTTTCCTGCCACTAAGTGTAAGAACATGAAAGAGCAATAGTAGGATATTTGGCTCATCATGCAAAAGTAGGATATTTGGCTCATCACGCCCAATCCCCTGACATCATTTCGCTATAGTAAGATCATGGCTGATCTTTTGCCTCCAATCCACTTGCTTGTGCAAAACCCAAATTTCTTGATTTTATTCTTTGGGTGTTCGATTCGTAACTTAATGTAGTTTAATGTTGATATTGACCTTCATTGTATTTACAAGAGAATTAAATGTATACTAGACCAAGTGCAGTCTGCTCCCCAAACACAAGATTCCACCACTTGCCCGTTGCCCCAACGCAAGTCGTTCCCCCAACGCAATATTCCACCACTCTCGCATAGCCCCCAAGTGCGCAGGCACGACTCATTTTTCCTCATCCCTCAGCACTCCTCCTCCTCTTCACCCTCCCTCTTCAATCCCTAGAGAGGGAGGGGCTGTAGAGAGGGAGGGGTGGTAGAAAGAGAGGGGGATGGGGGTAGAGAGGGTGAGGGAGGGGGGTGGAGGGGGGGGTAGAGGGGGAGGTGGTAGGGAGGGTAGAGGGATGGTTGAGGGAGGGGGACAGAGAGGGAGAGGGGCAGAGAGGGAGGGGGGTAGAGAGAGAGAGGGAGGGGGGTAGAGAGGGTGGGAGTGAGGGGTAGGTAGGTAAGGGGTAGAGGTGGGAAGGGAGGGTGGAGAAGAAGGGGGCGAGAGAGGGAGTGTAGACATGGCAACTACCCTCGCTGCGCCCTCCTCTCCCTCAATCCCCCCACTCTCCCTCAGCTCCCCAGGATCTTTCCCCTCTCCTCCTTTCTTCCCCAATCCTTCCTTCACCTCTCTTTCCCTCTCCTTTCCCCTACCGCTGCCCCTTCTCGGCGAGGCCTCACCACCACCGCGATGACCCACTGCCGCAGCGAGGCTCCACCGACGCCGCGAGGCCCCACCGTCACGATGCCTCACCTCCGCCGCGGCCCCCATCGTCGCGATGCCTCACCGCTGCAGTTTCGATGTCTCCTTCACTGCTGCGGTCTCGATGCCTCCTTGATGGGCGCGTAAAACCCCAGCCAGGACGTCGCGAGTAGAAGCCCGGATCGAAAAAAGTGGAAAGTTAATTTAAATGCGGCCCTCCCCCCGACATCACTGGAAGCTGATGGCTGGTCACTCCCCCTTCGTGGCCGCCCACCCCCCCCTTTGTGACGTCACTCGAAGCGGGTTTACCGTTTAAAAACTTGGTTCTGGCTATTTTTGAAATGCTATAACTTTTGAGGTATAGCATGAAATTTGAAGTGAAGCAATTTATTTTGTTGACGGGGTTAATGTGGTTAATAATCTGTGAACATTTTTGCGCTAGTGCATGCCGTTTTGACGAAGGTAAAAAGACACACGCGCATACACACACACACACATACACACACACACAAACACGCATATACATACATACAAGATGAGACTTTTATAGGAGTGTAGATAGATAACACCTTTACTCCTTAATGATATTTCTCAGCAGCATTAATTAACATAATTTAACAGCCAAAAGTATGTAGATAAAAGGGGCAGCTGGATAGGGTCAAACATTATTATTCACATGTAACGAGGTACAGCTTTATTTTGCATGCTAGCCAAACAAATCAGATAATGTAATACATAAATGCAATCAAGCCAAACTCAAGTACAATAGGTAGAGTGAAGGGAAGGATACAGAATGCAGAATATAGTTCTCAGCATTTTTGGCAACAGTTCCAGAGGCAAAGTCTAATGTCGACAGTGGGTTAGAAGTGAATTAGGCTTTACGCTAGCTTATGGTAGCACCATACTGAAGCCGGATAAGAGAGTGGAAGAAGCTGTTTCTAAATGTAGTGGTGTGTGGTTTCGGGCTTCTGTATCTTCAGCCCGACGGGAGTAGTGAGAAGAAAGAAAGACTGGGGTGAGACAATTATTTGACAAATAAAGTTGCTTTGAGGAATGTGCTATTTTAGTCACGTGTGTGACCAAAAATATGAAAATTTGTGGAATACCTCTTCTAAATCTGAAAGCATTACAGGTATATTGTTTTGCACTGTATATATGATGCATTTTTTTTTCGAAGTTTATCAAGTGAAATATTTATGTTATGCTGACAATTTTTGTTTAGGGTCAGAGGTCAAATATGACTGGTCACATGTGTGACCTCACATGGAAGCATTTTTTTCATAACTCCATTTTATCTTGCAAACTTTGAGTGATAAAAAGCTAGAATGTTCATATCTTTAGCAGACATGCATTATAGTTCTGTAGGTATAAAAATAGCAATGAATAAGATTAATCTCTTACAAGAATGTTTTAATGTATTACTTTATATGATGCCATTTGGTAACGTGTGTGACATTTGGTTCACTTTCCAAAGAATGGCCCTAAAGAAGATGATGGGCTAGATATAGAATTCCAGAGGATTTTGGCAGCAAAAGGCGCAACTGCTAGTAATAATGATCAGATTTTAGGAATCTTGAAGAACTTAGCCTTGGATTAGATGCTTGGTTAATTATATTGTTGCAGTGTTCCTTGTGAACATGAAATTACTGCAATTGGCAAAACAGATCCTGTAAACAGCTGTACAGACACAGTCTGGTGTTCAAGTCCGCTTTAATCATCAGTCATGGCGGTACAATACAATACGTTGTTAGTTCATCTTTACCACCGGTGTAACTATGTAATATGGGAAGTGAGTGTTAATATAAAGTGTACAGTAAGGTGGAGCTAGTATTAGCACATTACTCTGATTGGTGCACATGCTAATCAATCTACAGATCCCTTAAATGTTAATGTTTCTTATGGTTCCATTTGGATTTCTTTCTGATGATATATACTTAATTGTATTTCTTCAATTGTATTTATTTTGGTACTGTGAGCTGCTACAGGATGGAGACAGTTTCACTACTTTTGACTCATGACAATGATAATAGGCTGTGGGCCAAGGAGCTTTTTCGTTCAAATTCGTGACCCAACTCACGGAACTACCTGAATTTTTAACATATTGTGTAAAAACATATAAATCAGACCTGAAACTCGTCAAGACCAAAACCTGCACATTTTTAAAAAAAAATGTGAACACCCTCCAATTTCCCGAGTAGTAATTGTCCAATCAATGCACGTTTGACATTGAGGTCGAACGGAAATTGATCAATCCCGCGCTTTGTTTTATGGTCGCTAGGCAACAAGGACCCTGGGATCATGGCTGCCTCCTAATTACATCAAAACAATAACAAGGTTTTCAAGGAATAAAGGTAATGCTAACCTTGCTGATAATTTTGTTTTTAAATTGATTTATCTTTATAAAGCTATGATGTGAACTGTTAAATAAAAATGATAAATAACAAATGTAGAGCTAGGGTTAGGATTAGGGTCAGTCGGTCGGTTTATTGGTTATCAGTCAGCCGGTTATTCGGTCGGTTGGTCAGTCAGTCAGTCGGTCAGTTGGTCAGTCAGTCTTTCGGTTAGTCGGTTATTCAGTCAGTCAGTCAGTCAGTCAGTCGATCAGTCTATCGGTTGGGCTGTCGGTAGGCCGATGGATGCTGTGGAGGATCGGTCAGGCTGTCGGCCGGGCCGCTGGTGGGTGCTGAGAGTGGTCGGTCGGGCTGGGCCGCCGGTGGGTGCTGAGAGTGGTGGTCAGTCGGGCTGGGCCGCCGGTGGGAGCTGAGAGTAGTGGTCGGTCAGGCCGGGCCGCCGGTGGGTGCTGAGAGTGGTTGGACGGCCGGTGGGTGCTGCGAGTGGTCGGACGGCTGGTGGGTGCTGCGAGTGGGCAGATGGCCGGTGGGTGCTGCGAATGGTTGGTCGAGCTGTCGGCATAGAGCGAGCGGGCGGACTGACAGAGTTGGCGCTATGGGGGTGCTGAAGGCGGCCCGGGTGGTGTGCAGGGCAGTGCTGCTCCCCACCATGATCACTACGATGATCCAGAAGGGAATGCTGGCTGAGGTGGAGCCCGCAGCCGGTCCCAAAGCAGCTCCAGCCGTGGGCAGCTCTGGAAGGGGAGCGAGTTAGGGTTAGGGTTAGGCATTTTCCTGTCAGTGGAAGATGCCTTAGCCTTCCCCCAGCCTGGCACTGCCCGAGTCCCACTATGTGAATATGACTATAATCATATATAATTATGTATAATTATATAAAAATAATATAATAACTAATATGGCCGTGACTCCCACTCTGCACACTGGCAGTCAGTGGGGTTCAGTAAACGGGGGAACCCACAGGAACTGCCCTCACCCATTAAATAGGCTGGTTCAGGAGCCGGACCTCTGTGACAGTCTCATTCAAAATACCCACTCACAATTACATTAATTATATTATTTTTATATAATATAATTATACATAATTATATATGATTATAGTCATATACACAAGTCATATATATTGTATCATAATATATGGTTTAAATAGACCGCAGCATGGAATTACGCTCCCCATTGTGTAATATGGGCATTGGACAATAGATAGCGCTTACTTTTTCGATCTCATTTTCTAATTAGTTTAATTAATTAATGTGCAACTTTTGGCACTGACGAGTTCCTTCTCAATTATATTTTATCTAAATCTGTGCAAAATTTCATGTAGTTCCAAGACATGGGTCACGAAAGTTAAATTCTAGACACATATTCGATGCTCGGCCCACAGCCTATAAGTTGAGCCTTGAATTTAGTAATCGTAATAAGTAAAAAAATTGAGTTGAGTGACCTATCAGGATCTGCTTTGACATATTTAAACCCCTGTCTCACGGTGCGAGTCGACCGACGAGTGACCACGAGTTTTAACTCGCGGTAATCACGTACAATTAACGTAGCGGGAACGTCGGAACTCGCGCGCGCAACTTAACAACTCGTAGGCGCTAACTGCAGGTACCCGTGAAACGTGTTAACTCTTGAAAAAATTCAAACATGTTTGAGGTTTTCCACGAGTCAAATTTACTGTTCAAATTAAAAATTGAAGCATTTAAACTTGTTGTAATAACGTAGTGGCCCGTGACTTTACCTTAGTGACTTGTGAGTCTACCGTGGGCACTCTTTAAAAGCCCTGTCTCCCGGTGCGAGTCCACCCACGAGTGATCCCAAGTGAAAGAAAAAAAACAGACTCGTGGTTGTGTACGAGATTCCAAGTTTATGTTCAAGAGTTTAACCGAGTTCCCACGGGTATGTCATTTGTGCGATGTTCCAAGTTCCTCTCCCGAGTTACCAAGTTCCTCTCCCGTTACTCTTGAGCTAACCGTGAATGAAGGTCGGTTTCAATAAGCAACAGTGTTAAAGAAGACATCTCCATCGTGCGGCTTTGAGTTAAAGATAGAATTCAGCACGGCCGCATCTATTGATATGACCTACAAAGGGAAAATGCGCACCGTCCAGTGCCAGAGCAGTTATACTTATGGTTTGTTTGAAACACACATCACGCAGTTAGAAGAGCAGCGGGCGGAGGTTTGTTATATTTTAATTAAATTTACTGCCAGGTTTACACACTGCGGGGAGACGGGAGATAAAATCTTTAAAGCCTTTGAAGCCGGGCTTTGTTTTTATTCCTTGTTTTTGTTTATTCGCACACACTTTTCGTGAGGGTGTGAGAAGTCCATGCCGGGTGCCGGCCGGCCGCAGCCGCTGTTCTTTCACATCAGTTGCACATCAGATTGTTGGGAGATGGAGCTCAGGGTTAGCCTCCTGAGCTGCTTTGGTGTCCAGGCGTGAGTGGAGGTAGAGGGAGGTTGGGGGGGAGGGTGTGCGGGCGTCAGTAATCTGTCTGGGGTGACAAGGCTCTTTGGTTAGGCTGGGATCATTCTCTGCGGGATGATCTTAGTGTGGGAGGCAAGTGTAGGAGAGGTGTATTGACTGTGTGGGCAGACACTTTGGTAGTGATTGCCCACCAGTCTCAAAAGCCGCTGTGTCTTCCTGTCCCTGGGATAGCAGGGGGCGATCAAACAGCACAATACCCCCCTACAAAAATACGAAATATGTCAATCCCACTGGATAGGCCTTAGTCATGGTGCTGTACAACACGGAAACAGGTCCTTCGGCCCAGCTTTGCCGTGCCGTCCAATTTGGTGTCTTTAAGTAGTCCTTTTTGCCTGCATGTGGCCCATAGCCCCCTAAACCCTTAGAGAGCTATGGGCCACAGCCCTTGACCTTAAGTAATTAATCAGTGTGAGAAATTGTGGATTTTGAGGAAAAAGGAGGTGTGGGTCAGGTATAGGCAGCTAGGTTCAGGTGTATCCCTGGAGGAGTTGAGGGGATTGAGAAGCATGTTTAAGGAGGAAATCAGGAGAATAAAAAGGGGGCAGGATTTAGCTCTGGCAGATTATTTGTACAAAGTCGTCATCTATGTGTGGAGCTGCAGGAGATGGGCAAGGTTCCCAATGAATATTTCTTCTCTGATTTTTAGCATGGAGAAAAACATGAAAACTACAGAATTTAATGGAGATGTATTGAGGATGGTCCATATTACAGTCAGGCAGTTAGAAACATCGTTAGATATGGATGAGGTACTAGAAGACTGGTTGGCTAATGTGTGCCTCTTATTTAAAAGGCTGCAAAGAAAACAACTGGGATCAATAGACCAGTTGGCATAATATACGTAGAAACAAGTAACTGCAGATATTGGTTTACAAAAAAACAAAGTGCTGTAGTAAATCTGCAGGTCAGGCAGCATCTCTGGAACACATGGATAGGTGGCGTTTTGTGTTTGACACCGTTCTTCAGACTGGTTGAGGTGGTGGGAGACAGCTGGAAACGAGGAGGGGCAGGGCATGACAAAGCCTTGTAAATGATATCTGGATACAAGAGGTGGGAGGTGGGTGGGGTTGATAAGCAGATGGTTGAACAAAGGCTATAGATGAAAAGACTAAAGGTGTGAGATTAAAGGGCTTGTCCCACTTAGGCGACTTTTTAGGCTAGTGCAAGAAACTCTGCGCTCCCCACATGATCGCCACATGGTTGCCAAGTGTTTGCTGGTGGTCTCTGGTGAGTCTCCTTCATGGTCGCGAGGAGTTTCCGCATTCTGGAAACTAGTCGCTCTCATGGCGTCAGAAGTTTTTTGCACTGCGCCTCCTGTTTATCGGATTTTGTTTCTTTAGTCCCTGTGCCGCGATGGCTTCGGCTTGTTGTAAACCTGACATCCTGATTTTTGATGCTGACATCGCTCACCGCTGGAGCGTTTTCAGACGTGACTTTGAGCACCACGTTACCATCGCTCACCCCGCTGTTACCCCTGCGGTCAAAGCATCTCTCCTGCTCAACTTGGCCGGTTCCGAAGCCCTGGAACGCTCGGAGTCGTTCGTCTACGGGGACAACGAGAGTGCTCGGGACCCGGTATGTCTTCTTGAAAAGTTTACTGCGTTGTGTGACATCCCTACAAACTGTATTCTGGAGCGTTTCAAACTTTTCGGCCGCCGACAAAACCCTGGGGAATCGGTCGACAATTTTGTCGCCGTGTTGCGGCACCTGGCTCAGCGCTGCAGCCTGGATTCCTTAACCTCTGAAACTTTGACCCTGGACATTCTGGTCTATGGCCTCCGGGATGAGAAGCTGCGAGCTGAGCTCCTTCGCAAGCCTGATCTGACTTTTAACAAGGTGCTGCATGCCTCTCGCCTGGCTGAGGCTGTCTCCTCCGCCGTGTCGCCGCCCGATCATGAGATCCACGCGGCTAGTTTCGCCGGCCGCCAGTACTCTGCTCCACAGCGACAAAGGGTAAGCCCTGCGCCTGGGTCCAGACCCCCTCAACGCAGCCTAAATTGCAACTTTGCTTTGCGTCGTTTTAATGTTTGTCCTGCGCTGGGCAAGACGTAATTTCTGCCACAAGCAGAATCATTTCTCAGCGGCGTGTCGTTCCCGTGGGAAGCCTGCACAGCCACAGCAGAAGCCCTCTAACTACCTAACATGTGCTGATACGGCATCTGGCTCCCATCACCAGCAAGAAGAACTCGCCCTGTCTGATTCGAGCTCTTCCCAGAGCGAGCGGAGTGTGCTTTCGCTGAGAAATGCATCTGCATTGATAACGGACCCGACTGTGCGTGTCACTGTGAATGGCACCACCTTCTCTGCCAAAGTGCCAACGTTATGTCAACAAGCTTGTTCAAGAAGATAAGAAATAATGAGCTTGTTACCACTGACCGCTCTGTTCTGCGTACCTATGGGGGAGGCGTGCTTGTCTCTGTGGAGAAGGCCACTTTCCACTGCAAGGTACTGAAGGCCTGTCGGCCCCTCTCTTTCTTTCTGCTGGACAGCAAATGTGACCCCCTGCTAGGCATTTGGACCTGCCAAGACCTCGGATTGGTGAACTTCCACCGTGACATTCGCTTGGTGCGGTCACCCCTGGACCCGCTGGCCGAATACCCGGACCGTTTCGACGCCAAGCTGGGAAAGCTTCCCTGCAGTTACAAAATCGCCCTCAATCCGGATATCGAACCCGTCATCCGCCCACCGCACCGGGTGTCCTTCGCGATGAATGACAAAGTCGAGTCTACACTCCGTGAAATGGTGACCATGGGCATCCTGAAGGAGGTGAGTGAGCCCACCCGGTGGGTCTCTACCATGGTGGTTGCTGCAAAGAAGGATAAGAGTGAACTACGAATCTGTATCAACCCAAAGGATCTAAACTTGGCCATCAAGCGCCCGCATTACCCCATGCGAACTGTTGAAGATGTTGCTGCACAAGTCGGTCCAGCCACCGTGTTTTCGGTTCTCGACGCCAAGAGCTCGTTCTGGCAGATACCACTTGACGAACAGTCTTCATACCTGACAACGTTCAGCACACCCTTTGGCAGGTTCCGCTTTCTCCGCATGCCGTTCGGGATCAACTCTGCCAGTGAGGTATTCCAAAGGACAATGGAACAACTGTTTGCCGGGCCCCCATGTGCCATCATTGTTTGCCATCACTGAATGATATGGGGGCAACCACTCCCCCATATCATTCAGTATAACTGTGACCTTCCCACCCATAGCTCTCTCTCTAGTATCCGTGACAGACCATGTACAGCTAGGGCAGTGATGTGTGTGTTTAATTAATAAAGTTGTAGTAAAGATTCATCTGTGTACGCGCCAATTCTTTACAACTTCCTAATTTCCTTTACTGGGCGACTAATATTAACAACATAATTTTCTGGATGGATGATACATGTCAACAGGAAAATTGGTTACAAATGGAGAGGGAAGATTGTTTGCCTTTTAACATAGGTGCGACTCTTCTTTCTCCAACACATCTGAATAAATCAATGTATAAGTAAAATCCGATATTACACAGTACCCTATGTATCTGGAAACAGTTGAAATTAAGTGTCAAACTGAGAAATTTCTCTCTCCTACCAATCGCTAACAATCCCTCATTTAAACCGTCTACTTTAGATAATGCGTTTGCACAATGGAAAAACTCAGGAAATAAAACGGTGGGAGATCTCTACGAGAAGGGGATTTTCCTCTTGTTTGAAGAACTACAGGAGAAATATCATTTGAAAGCAAGCAATCTTTTTTGATATCTTCAAATCCGAGATATGTGAAAACATATACATATTCTGCCCCCCCGAGTCAATACTTTGTAGAACCATCTTTCGCTACAATTACAGCTACAAGTCTTTTTGGGTATGTCTCTACCAGCTTTGCACATCTAGAGACTGAAATTTTTGCCCATTCTTCTTTGCAAAATAGCTCAAGCTCAGTCAGATTGGATGGAGTGTGTCTGTGAACAGCAATTTTCAAGTCTTGCCAGAGATTCTCAATTGGATTTAGGCCTGGACTTTGACTGGGCCATTCTAACACATGAATATGCTTTGATCTAAATCATTCCATTGTAGCTCTGGCTGTATGTTTAGGGTCGTTGTCCTGTTGGAAGGTGAACCTCCGCCCCAATCTCAAGTCTTTTGCAGACTCTAACAGGTTTTCTTCCAAGATTGCCCTGTATTTGGCTCCATCCATCTTCCCATCAACTCTGACCAGCTTCCCTGTCCCTGCTGAAGAAAAGCATCCCCACAGCATGATGCTGCCACCACCATGTTTCACAGTGGGGATGGTGTGTTCAGGATGATGTGTTGTGTTGGTTTTCCGCCACACATAGCGTTTTGCATTTAGGCCAAAAACTTCAATTTTGGTCTCATCAGACCAGAGCACCTTCCTGCACATGTTTGCTGTGTTCCCCACATGGCTTGTGGCAAACTGCAAACGGGACTTCTTATGGCTTTGTTTCAACAATGGCTTTCTTCTTGCCATTCTTCCATATAGGCCCGATTTGTGGAGTGCACGACTAATAGTTGTCCTGTGGACAGATTCTCCCACCTGAGCTGTGGATCGCTGCAGCTCCTCCAGAGTTACCATGGGCCTCTTGGCTGCTTCTATGATCAATGCTCTCCATGCCCGGCCTGTCAGTTTAGGTGGACAGCCATGTAGGTTTGCAGTTGTGCCATACTCTTTCCATTTTCGGTAGATGGATTGAATAGTGCGATGTTCACAGCTTGGGATATTTTTTTATAACCTAACCCTGCTTTAAACTTCTCCACAACTTTATTCCTGACCTGTCTGGTGTGTTCCTTGGGCTTCATGATGCCGTTTGTTCACTAATGTTCTCTAACAAACCTCTGAGGCCTTCACAGAACAGCTGTATTTATACTGAGATTAGATTACACACAGGTGGACTCTATTTACTAATTAGGTGACTTCTGAAGGCAATTGGTTGCACTGGATTTTATTTAGGGGTATCAGAGTAAAGGGGGCTGAATACTTTTGCACGCCACATTTTTCAGTTTTTTATTTGTAAACAAATTTGAAAACCATGTATCATTTTCCTTCCACTTCACAATTATGCGCCACTTTGTGTTGGTCTATCACATAAAATCCAAATAAAATACATTTACGTTTGTGGTTGTAATGTGACAAAATGTGGAAAAGTTCAAGGGGTATGAAATCTTTTGCAAGCCACTGTACACAACACTCTTGTTTTATGGGTCCAGATATACTAGACGATTGTATGAATAGACATGCCGACACAAGCAAGTTAACATCCTACATTTATAACATACCCAATCTTCTGAGATGTATAGGCGAGCATGGGAAGACGAGTTGGGTTTATTAATTTCAAAGGATATCTGGGAGGAAAGCCTACTATACATACATTACTGCTCTCTCAATGTCAGGCACTCCCTGATACAATTTAAAATACTGCATAGGCTTTACTATTCAAAGACTAAATTGAATAAGATCTTCCCAACCGCCTCCCCTATTTGTGATAAATGCCACCTCCAAGAAGTGACTTTAACCCATTCTTTTGCTTCCTGTATAAAGATACAAAACTTCTGGAGGGGAATATTTGATATCTTCTCTAAAATACTTAAAATTAAACTGGAACCAGATATAAAACTGATCACATTAGGTATGTAAGAGACCTGTTCTAAGCTAATGATATTTCAAAGACGTTTCCTTGACTACGGCCTAATAACTGCGAAAAAACTCATACTCAACTTTTGGAAAAAGACACCAGTTCCCACAGTGAAGATGTGGATTACTGACATGTCTGAGACACTACATTTATAAAGCATTAGGCTTGTTTTGGCTGAAAACTCAGATCAATTTTTGAAAACATGGTCTCCTTTCACTGAATTTCTGCAACAACAGAATGGTTGAACACAAATTTAAAACCGATGCTAGGGATGTGTGGGGGGTGGGGGGGGGGGAGGTATATTTCCATCTTCCTCTTTCTTATTTCTCTTCTTTCCTCTTGCACTTCTTTGGTAGTTTAGGGGTCTTTTCCTTCCTTTAATTTTATTTATTTTCTTCATTCTCTCCTTTTTTCTATTTTTAATTAAGGTTTCAATGTTAAAAATGAAGCTGTACAAAAATTGTATAAATGTCATGTCGATTGCCTTATTCCTGTACAATTGCTTCTAATAAAATAATTAAAATGTGGAAGCAGAGGTGATGGATGGTGTGCTTTTTTGTCCATGGCTTCAATGTAGTTGGTCCAGGTCAAAATCATTGGTGATATTTATGCCGAGGAACTTTAAGCTCTTGATAATTTTTACTTGAGCACTGTTGATGCTGATTGTGCCATGTATTTCATCATGCTTCCTGGTCGATGACTAACTCCTTTATTTTGCTGACATTGAGGGAGAGGTTGACTTGGCACCATGTTACTAAACACTCCATCTCCTTTGTGTACTCCATGTTGTCATTGTTAGCAATCTGACCACTATAGTGATGCCATCCATTAACTTGTAAATGGAGTTAGAGCAGAATTTGGCCACAACGTCTTAAATGCATAGGGGCTGAGAGCACATCATTGTGGGGCACTATTGTTGAGTCTTGGAGATTGCTGTGTCATCTATGCTCACTACTTGTGGTCTATGCATCAGGCAGTCAATGATCCAATTGCAGAGGGAGGTGCTGACTCCTACATCTGCGTGGTTGGATATGATTGTTCATAAGTGATAGAAGCAGAATTAGGCCTTTCGGCCCATCGTCTACTTCGTCGTTCAATCATTGCTGATCTATCTTTCCCTCTTAACCCCATTCTCCTGCCTTCTCCCCTTAACCCCTGACACCGAGAACTTATCAAGAATCTATCTATCTCTGCCTTAAAAATATCCATTGATGGCCTCCACAGCTGTCTGTGGCAATGATTTCCAGAGAATCACCAAATAAATTATCTGACTAAAGAAATTCCTCCTCATCTTCTTCCTAAAGGAAGTCCCTTTAATTCTGAGGCTTTGACCTCTGGCCCTGGAGTACCCCACTCGGGGGCACATCCTCTCCACATTCAGTGTTTGTTTAGGATTATGCTGTTGCAGGCAGAGCTATAGTCAGTAAATAGGAATCGGACATAGGTTTCATTTTATCTAGATGTTACAGAGATGAGTGCAAGGCCTGCAAGATGGCAACTGCCATGAATCTGTTGTGACGCTAGGCAAACTGCAGTGGATCAAGTTGTCTGCAAGGCTGAAGTTAAAGTATGCCATGACCAGCCTGTCGAAACATTTAATGATGTTGGATTTCAGAGCCACTTGGTGGTCATCATTAATGCAGGCTATCTTGTTTTCTTTGGTGCAGGGATGAGAGTGAAGTTGAGAGGTGATCTCATTGAAACACACAAGAATAGATTCCAGAACACTACCTATTCACAATGGATATCAATATTTTGGCCGAAGGGTCCAAATGTAATATTTCAACGGGCATATAGAGATATAACCTACTCAAATTATCCTCAGTACAAACTTGCAGGTACCAATCTGCATTTTACTGCTTTCACTTAAGAGCTTGGATGCCTTTTTAATGTAAGTAAATCAACATTGAACACAATACTCCCTGTGTGTTCTCCTTAAAGCCTTATGTTATTTGCAGGAAGTGATATTTCTTGTACTCAAATCATTTTGCAGTAAAGACCAACATACCATTTATCTTTCTAATTTAAAGAAAACATTGAAAAATTCAATATTTTTGTTTCTTTCTACCAGAATGGATAACCTTACATTTATCCACATTGTATTAATCTGCTGTGTTGCACAATCACTTGGCTCATCTGTATCCCTCCAAAGCTTCTCTGCATTTTCCTCAGTACTTATATTGCAGCTTAGTTTTCTGTAATTAACAAACCTTGAAATGTTACATTTGTTCCCTTCAGCTAAATCATTGTGAATAGCTGGGCTCCTAGAACTGATTTATGCAGCTTGTGACTGAGAATAACCTGTTTATTCTTACTGTTTGCTGCTTGTTAAACAACTCCCACTTCATGCAAGTATATTATCCTAATTCCTTAAGCTATAACCTTGTACACTGACCTGTTTGTCATATGTGCAGGGATAGTAGTGGCATAGCAGTTAAACTGTTGACTCGTATTCCACTGGCGTTGACAATAGATCCATAAGCCAAATTCACATATCACCATTTAAAAAAAAAGGCAGAATGTGCTGAAGTAACTCAATGGGTCTCTGAAAAACATGGATAAGTGAGGTTTTAATGTCAGGACCCCTCTTCAGACTGAAAATCCCAAAATGGCACCTATTCATGTACTCCAGAGATGCTGCTTGACCTGCTGAGTTACTCCAGCACTTTTTCTTATTTTGTAACCAGTATCTGCAGTTCCTTCTATTCACATTTCACCATTGCATATGTGAATATTAAATTAAATTAATAATCAGGAATTTGGAAAAACAGCAGCTAATTTTGGGTAAAGGTGGCAGATTCCCTCCACTGAAGGAGATGGTGAGCTAACAACCCAGCATAGAGGCACAGGGGAGGAAAAAAATAAACAAAAGTACACAAGAGAACAAATCTAAAACTGTAAGACTAAATCAAAGCTTAACCATCTTTATTTGAATGTATTTACAGTTGGACAGATGAGTTAACAGTACAGATAACGACATAATAATTAATAAGAAATCTTATGGTTAAAGATCTCCTATGAGGTAGTGACTACAATATAAGAGAATTCCAATATAATAGAATTACAATATAATAGAATATCAAACCGTCTTCAACTTAACAAAGGTCAATTATAATGGTATGAATGTGGAGCTATCCAAGACAGATTGGGAAAAATGGGAGGGTGCAGAGGGAAAACTAGGTGCGCGTCCAAATGGGGGGGGGGGGGTTTGAACTCATTGGGTTGTAAGTTACCCAAGCGGAATATGAGGTGCTGTTGTCATAGATGGATCCCTTATTCACGTTACTTCTGTATCTCAGAGTTCTGCTTTACACCCCCTCCAGACACAACAAGGACAGAGTACCTCTGGTCCTCATCGTGCACCTTACCAACCTCTGCATCCAACCCATTATACGCTCACATTTCCATCATTTCAGATAATAAAAATACCATTGCACCAATGAACTGTATCAAAATGTTCCAACTTCAATATTCTATTCCCCTGACTGATGATGACCAGCATGCCAAAAGCCTTGTTCACCATCCAATCTACCTGACATGCCGTTTTCAGGGAGCTACGTACTTGTACTCCTAGATCCCGCTGCTCTGTGATTGCTCACTCACTAACTGGCCATGCGATATTACCTTTTTTTTTAAAGCTGTTATTTGCATATTCGGCTTGTGTTATTTTCTGTCATATATCATTTACTGTGCAACACTGTGCAATAATTGTGTTAGGCATCTCTACTGAAATGCAAAGTGATAATGAACCTTTTTTGACCAATTCTCATGCCAATCCAGTTTGTTATTAGGTTATGACCTAGATATTGGATATGGATGATAAATCATTGGTAAAACATTTCAGGGTGTTTATTGTGTGTTATGGAGGTACTGTTTCTATCATTATATTCAGTTACCTGCCTGTAAACGTCATGGGGTGTTTGATGTGTATTTAGTAAGCAATAATGATCTACAATAGTGCTAGCATTCTGTAATTATTATCTGAATGGTGGCCGATTAGGAAAAGGGAGATGCAACGAGACCTGGGTGTCATGGTACACCAGTCATTGAAAGTAGGCATGCAGGTGCAGCAGGCAGTGAAGAAAGCGAATGGTATGTTGGCATTCATAGCAAAAGGATTTGAGTACAAGAGCAGGGAGGTTCTATTGCAGTCGTACAGGGTCTTGGTGAGGCCACACCTGGAGTATTGCGTACAGTTTTGGACTCCTAATCTGAGGAAAGACATTCTTGCCATAGAGGGAGTACAGAGAAGGTTCACCAGACTGATTCCTGGGATGGCAGGGCTTCCATATGAAGAAAGACTGGATAGACTCGGCTTGTACTCGCTGGAATTTAGAAGATTGAGGTGGGATCTCGTAGAGAGTTACGAAATTCTTAAGGGGTTGGACAGGCTAGATGCAGGAAAATTGTTCCTGATGTTGGGGAAGTCCAGGACAAGGGGTCACTTTTTAAGGATAAGGGGGAAGTCTTTTAGGACCGAGATGAGAAAATCATTTTTCACACAGAGAGTGGTGAATCTGTGGAATTCTCTGCCACAGAAGGTAGTTGAGGCCAGTTCGTTGGCTATACTTAAGAGGGAGTTAGATGTGGCCCTTGTGGCTAAAGGGATCAGGGGGTATGAAGAGAAGGCACAGGAAGGTACAGGATACTGAGTTGGATGATCAGCCAAGATCATATTGAATGGCGGTGCAGGCTCGAATTTACAAGTTAATCTTTTTGCCTCTGTGCCTGCACGGGCAAAGTTGATTCCATATATAAACCTGACAAAGACTCAAACTGCTCAGCTGCTGTATGCTAGAATAAAAGAAAAGGTCATGTGCAGAAGTGTACTTTACGTGAGCAATTTACGTGTAGAATTATTCATTGAAGACAATGAACAACACTTAAATATTACGCATTTTTGTCACTTTAATAGAAGTATTTAAAGAGGAAGTTAATAAATATTTAAAAGATCAAGGATTGGATGGCTATGGGGACCTGGCACAGAAGAGCAGTTGGAGCCTGACGTAGATCATCCATCATCACACAGAATAGTGAGGAAGGCTTTAGAGGTCACACAGTATGCTCCTGCTGCCATTAGGTGGATTATTTTGGAAGACACACAAGATGCATTAAGGAAATAACACTTTCGACATGCTGACCAGAGATGTCATGCACCTCCATTTCACTGTTCATTGCTGAGGAGAACCATCAAGAATCCTGCCAGACATCATGACTTTTTCTTGAATTCTTCCATTGATTCTTTAATTTTACGTTTATGATATTTTACTGACAGATGCAATAAAGCAACTTACAGTGTTATTTCCACGGGCTTTAAGCAGTGCTGCTTCATTCCTTGCTGTGGGCAGTACACAGATGTTTGGCAATTAAATATAATGTTTTAAATGCCAATTGGTGATGATGTAAACAAGCAGATGGCACTGAATCATAAACAGCTAATCCAGTAGAAGGCAGCTGATTGTGACATTTCCAAATCTGAATTGGGTGCCAATGGTGGCGCAGCGGTAGAGTTTCTGCCTTACAACACTTTCAGTGCCAGACGCCAGTTCGATCCCGATAACGGGTGCTGTCTGTTTGGAGTTTGTACGTTCTCCCCGTGATGGCGTGTGTTTTCTTCGAGATCTTCGGTTTGCTCCCACACTCCTAAGATGTACAGGTTAATAGGTTAATTTGACTTGGTATAAATGTAAATGGTCCCTAGTGTGTGTAGGATAGTGTTCATGTGAGAGCATCGATCGCTGGTCAATGTGGAATCGGTGAGCAAAAGGGCTGTTTCTGCACTGTATCTCTAAACTAAAAAATTCTAAAAAAATCTGTTTATTTTGTGATTTGATAATGACAAGATAAGATCCTCAGAAACTGAATAGTCATGTCTAATTAAAAATACCTTTGCATTTTATTAGTTAAGGCAATACTGTAGCCTGTAGTGGATGTTACAAGCACATTCCAAAATATTAGAGAGACACAAGAATCTACAATTGCTGTAATCTTTAGCGAAACTAAAAACGCTGGAGGAACTCAGCAGGTCAGGCAGGTCAGGAAGTAATGTTAAAATTGTAAAAGGCATTGGTGAGACCAATTCTGAAGTATGGTGTACAATTTTGGTCGCCTAATCATAGGAAGGATGCCAACAAAATAGAGAGAGTACAGAGGAGATTTACTAGAATGTTGCCTGGGTTCCAGCAACTAAGTTACAGAGAAAGGTTGAACAAGTTAGGTCTTTATTCTTTGGAGCGCAGAAGGTTAAGGGGGGACTTGATAGAGGTCTTTAAAATGATGAAAGGGATAGACAGAGTTGACATGGATAAGCTTTTCCCATTGAGGGTTGGGAAGATTCAAACAAGAGGGCATGACATGAGAATTAAGGGACAGAAGTTTAGGGGTAACATGAGGGGGAACGTCTTTACTCAGAGAGTGGTGGCTGTGTGGAATGATCTTCCAGCAGAAGTGGTGAAGGCAGGATCGATTTTAACATTTAAAAGTAAAGTGGATAGGTATATGGACGGGAAGGGAATGGAGGGGTATGGTCTGAGTGCAGGTAGATGGGACTAGGGGAAAATAAATGGTCGGCACGGACTGGAAGGGCCGAGAAGGCCTGTTTCCGTGCTGTAATTGGTATATGGTTATATGGTTATCTATTGAGGGAATAGATAGAGGGAATAGATAGACAATGTTTTGGATCAAGACCCTTCTTCAGACTGCAGAATTCCCTCCACATATGCTGCCTGGCCTACTGCGTTCCTCCAGCACTTTGTTTTTCTTTCAATATATTTGTATTAAACCATAGACTTTACGGAAAGGATTTAAGGTGTTTATGGCTGATATTCCTGAAGCCGAATTTTTGAACATAAAACAACATCTGATTTTATGCTTGAGGTAGTTGTAAAGTTGAGATGGGATTTATCAAACTTCACCGACATGACATTCAACTTGCATTGGATATACTTTAATGTCCATGTCTCTGCTAAGGTCTATTTCAGTTAAACAAAATAGAGCAAAATATAGCTTGGAAGTAAGACTTTATTGAACTGTGGATTGGATCAAGGCTTGACAATTCTTTTTTTAAATTACTGTCTTTGTTAGGAGAAGGATACTTGGTGACCTTTTGCTCTTGTTACACTTAGGGCTAAGTAAATCAGTCATTTACCAGTTGCTGTTTGCAAGTTTATTCATGAGTTTATGCCTGCATCACCTTCTTCAAATATATTTATCATCTGCTCTCAACAGAAACTGCAGTGTGTTGGTAGCTTGTTCGTGCTACAGTCCTTCTCCCCTTGAGATTAACAGCATGCAGAATAACGTAGGAGACACAAAAGAACTGTAAATGCTGAAATCTGGAGCAAAAACATTCAGTGGGAAAAGCAGTATCTATGGAGAAAAATGGACAGTCAATGTTTTGGATCAAGCTGCTGATCCATCTGGCAAAGAGAGCAGAAATTAGTCTACACAATTGAATTTTCCACATATCTTTGCTCTTCTTGATACTCTGGAACCCTAACTGAGGAGCTGCATTAGAGAGAGGATACACTTTATCTCCATATATCTTTCAAATAAAGCTATCGGAATGCATAATGGAGTAAATCAAAAAACTGCAGATGCGGGAAATCTGAAACAAAAATGGAAATGCTAGCGAGAGTTCTGGAATGTTAATTATTCTCTTTGCATATGTGTTACTTAATCTGCTGAGCGTTTCCAACGTTTTGAGTAAAATGAAGGAGTCATCCAAACCCCCTGAGAAGGTGGTATAGGCCATCCTGAAGTTTTTTTTGTAGTTATTGATGGTGGGTCACCCTTTCTGTTTATAAAAGGCTCCCTTTTATTAATTTTTTGCCCACAAGCAGCAGATATAAAATTATTAAGGGTTTGGACACGCTAGAGGCAGGAAACATGTTCCCGATGTTGGGGGAGTCCAGAACCAGGGGCCACAGTCTAAGAATCAGGGGTAAGCCATTTAGAACGGAGACGAGGAAACACTTTTTCTCACAGAGAGTTGTGAGTCTGTGGAATTTTCTGCCTCAGACGGCGGTGGAGGCTGGTTCTCTGGATACTTTCAAGAGAGAGCTAGATAGGGCTCTTAAAGTCGGGGGATATGGGGAGAAGGCAGGAACGGGGCACTGATTGGGGATGATCAGCCATGATCACATTGAATGGCGGTGCTGGCCCAAATGGCCGAATGGCCTACTCCTGCACCTATTGTCCATTGTCTATTGTCACTTGAGTGCAATACAAGGACCGTGTACATTGGAGAAATGCTAGCAAACGAGTGTGGATGTTACACAAGTTGCCTTCAGTTCACGTTGAAAAAATAATGTAATCATTAATCATTGTTGCCACATATAGAGTGTGGCCAAAATATCTGTAATGCAGCCCTGGGCATAATGCTGTGAAATATGGCAGATGTCTGTGGCAGAGATTACAAAGTTTAAGAGTGAGACATCTTCGATATTGGTTTATTATTGTCACATGTACCAAGATATAGTGAAAAACATGGAGATAGAGAATAAGTGTCATTTGTAGGACCAAATACATTTTATTCCTTTAAATTTAATAATATTATGGGAGATCATTCATCTATGCATGTGTCCATATATTAGGCATTCATAATCTGGAGAAATATCTTAAAAGTCCAATACAGTTTATCTTTAATAGTGACTAACCTCAAGGTGGAGATAGAGGTTATCATTTTTTAATAATTCCACCAAAAAAAGATTAAAATAGATTTTCTGTGTTTTCCTTTTCAATTTATTCCATATTGTTCAATGCTATTAGCATTGCAGGAATTTGGTTAATGCGAATCTATAATTATAATTCACGTAACGGCCTACATTTTCCCACTGTGCTATTGCTTAAAATGTCTTTTATAGATGGTTGTCAAGGAAACAAACACCGATGGAAGATGCAGCTGGATCACATAACCACAGTTAGATTTTTACAAAGCCACAATTACCATTTAATTAACATGGGCATTTATTGCATTTAAAAAAAATTGTCACAACCTGTCAGTTTAACTATAAGAACCCAGTTGGAATATCATTTTATAGTGGGTACCCTTTACATAATTTCAAATTTCTGTAAAATGCATCCACAAAGGTCATTAGGATATTCATTAAATTTACCACCGTGACATAATGCATTTAAATGATTAGAAAATACTTAGTAGTATTTAATTGTTTGGAAGTTTCCTCTGCCCTATATGGCCAATTGGTCTGTCTGTCTGTCTGTCTGTCTGCCTGTCTGCCTTTGTTTCTATGCCTGCGTTTCTGTCTGTAACTGTGATCATGAAACTACGCCAAAATGGTACACGATAATGCTACATTTGTTTGCACCACCTTACTCATAATTGTCCTGCAGTGCTTTGTATCAAGTTTTGTTCAGATTGGTTTTACAAGTTATTGACATTTTTAGATTTGCAAAACCCCAATTTAAGAAAAATATCTTCCCTGTGCTTAGAACTATGATGTCACAATGGGATTGTATCCCTGCTCGCAACATTGTTGCTATCAAAGTATACTGAGTCCTGCTAGCCCTAGCAAGTGCAATTGCTTTTTTTCAGTTTAAAAATGAGGGAGGGTGAATGAGGCAAAATGAGCAGACCCTGCACAGTTGGGGGCTATGGGTGAGTGGTGGAATATTGCATTGGGGGAACACGTTGTGTTGGGGAAATGGGTGAGTGGTGGAATATTGGGGTTGTTTCGGGGAACCAGGCCTCCTGTGTGGGCTATGGGTGAGTGGTGGAATATTGCATTGAGTGGAATATTGCCCTGGGGAACAGGGTGCGTTGGGGGTCCAGGCCTCTCTTGGGGCTATGGGTGTGTAGTGGAATATTGCATTGGGAGAAAGGGTTTGCTTTGGGGGACCAGGCCTCCTGTGTGACAGGGACCCAACGGGTCCCACTTGGTCTAGTATATATATTACTAAAACTCTCATCTTGTTTGTTTCCATGCATGCGTGCGTGTGTGAGCATGCATGCGTGTCTGTTCGAGTGATCCCAGAACCACGCCAAAACGGTGCATGATAGCACTAAAAGATTTGCACCATCGTATTCACAATTGTCCTGTGCTGGTTTGTGTCAAGTTTTGTTCGGATTTATGCTACATTGTAAAAGTTATTAACATTTTTAGCTTTACAAATTCAAGTTTAAGAAAAATTTAAGAAAAATGTAGCAGTTATTGGGTTCAAATCATCAAGTTGCAATCTAGGAACACTCATTCCTGCGAGCAAGTTGTTAACCTTTAAAAACAGAACAGGAGGAGGAGGGAGTGCTGAGGGAGTCAGAGGAAGTGCTATCGCATTATTTTTTAATGTCCTTGAAGCAAGAGGAGGGGGGCAGTGCTGGGGGTTACACCCCTGCACTGTTGGGGGCTATGGGTGAGTGGTGGAATATTGCGTTGGGGGGAACGGGTTGCGTTTGGGGGACCAGGCCTCCTGTGTGACAGGGATATTACTAAAGCTCTCAGTGTGTGTGTGTGTGTCGCTTGTGATCCCGGAACTACGCCAAAACAGTACTAGATAACGCTACCATTTTTGCATCACCTTACACACAATTGTCTTGTGGTGTAGTTTCGTTCAGAATGATGTTATGTTTCACAAGTGTTTGACATTTTTAACATTACAAAATCCCAATTTAAGAAAAATGTCTTCCCTCTGCAGCTATGACTTCACAATGGGATTGTAGCCATCCCAGGACACTGAGTCCTGCCAGCCCTAGCAAGTGCAATTGCGAGCTACATTGTTGCAATCCCTTTTTAATTAATATTCCAGGCAGCAATTATTTGTTTAAAGTTTAATGAGGGAGGGTGAATGTAAAGAACATGCACGCACACAGAGAATTCTTTACTATAGTTTTTATTACCTAAACACACATCACTGCCCAAGCTGTACATGGTCTGCCACGTTCACTAGAGAGAGAGCTAGGGATGGGGAGGACACAGTTATACTCGATTATAGGGGAGTGGTTAGCAGGGGCTACGTCACTACTATTAAAGGGACATGCACATAACATCTACATCCTTCCTCCACAAAAGAAAGAAAAGTGACAGGCGACCATGTCTCATGCGCTAGGGAAATTACACAACAGAAGTAACAAAGTGACACCGAATTATACATAATCGCCATAACGGTCTGGCGGCTTCACAAGACGGCCAGATCGAGTCCGCATCTCGCTCTCACCTCCTCCCCCCACGGGAACAAGAGGGACCGGCGCAGGCGGCGAGCACTTAGCAGGAGAACCCCGGGGCGAGGAACGCGGCGGGGATGAAGGAGAGGCGGGAGGCGAGACGGCCGGAGAGCCAGGGACAATCCCGGAAAGAACTACCGGGAGAGGCCGAGGGGACGGTGGACTGGGTAAGGCAGGACGCGGCAGCGAGGACACAGGGGAAGCATGCGGAACAGCAGGAGGGGGACAAGGTTCATTCACCAGGCGCAGGTGCTGACGTGACCTGCGGTAGACCATGCCATCGTGGTTAACCAGGTAAGAACGAGGCGACCCGGCAGAACCGACGACAACAGCAAGCCTATGATGACCGGAGGAAGACCGCATACGGACAACCTGGCCAGGATATAGAGGACAGAGGACGCGGCAGGACCTGTCATGGGAGCGCTTTCGGATAAGTTGCTTGTTGGCAATACGTTCCCGGACCACGGCAGGTTTGAGCACAGAGGGAGCAAGGGTTTGTTGAGCAACCCGGATGGGAGGGCGCGTGACACGGGACATGAGGCGCTGCGCCGCGGACCCCAGAGTATGGTCGCGGGGAATGTTGTGGAGGTTCAGGAGGGCAAGGTAAATGTCCGAACGAGACAGGCGACAGCTTCTCGATGACAGTAGAAGATGACATGGAGGGCAGCTGGTCAACCTCAAACCAGCTAGAGTAGGAATCAACAAGCACCAGGAAATGCTTGCCGCGCCATTCGAAAATGTCAGTCGCCAGCGCACACCAAGGGAGGTCCGGGGCGGGCTGCTGCAAGAGGGGCTGCCACTGCTGTTGCGGGGCGAGGCTGTTGCACGTAGGGCATGACGATACCTGGTCCCGAAAAAAACTAGCCATATCAGGCCAGTAGAACTGGCTATGAGTGATGGAAAGAGTGGCTTCGGCCCCGGGATGGCCACGATGAGCAGTCTCAAAATATTGTTCTCGTAACGCTGCGGGCACCACCACCTTGTGCCCCTTCACAATCACACCATCACGCAACACCAGCTCGTCACGGACCAGGAAGTTGGGCGCTGCTGCAGCCGGCAGAGAAGAACAGCGGTCTGGCCAGCCCCGCTTGATGACCGCAGCCAGCTGTTGGAGCGAAGCGTCAGCAGCTGTGTGCTTGACCAGGGACTTCATCTGGTTGGAAGGCACGAAGTTCACATTCAGTACTATCAAATCGGACGCCTCGTAAGGGTGGTGGATGCAAGAGGCGCCCGAGACAGCGTGTCAGCGATAAACATGTCCTTGCCCTTACGATAGACCACAGTGAAGGTAAACCGCTGTAGCTGAAGCATCATACGCTGAAGCCGGGAAGAGGCCATGTGAATCGGCTTATTGAGGATGGTGACCAGAGGCTGGTGGTCCGTTTCAATGGAAAAACATGTGCCCAGAATATAGCCTTTAAACTTCGAGCAAGCGAAGACGACAGCCAACAGTTCTTTTTCAATTTGGGCGTAGCGCTGCTCGGCGGGAGTCATCGTACGGGATGCATATGACACTGGCAGTTGTACTCCATCGTGGACCTGCAAGCAGGCGGCCCCCAGGCCAAACTTGGACGCATCGCAGGTGATGACGATGGGACGCTTGAGGTCAAAGTACTTCAGCGTCGGGGTGCTGACCAGCTTGGACTTGAGGATATCGAAGGCTTTCTGGTGCTGCGGGAACCAAGCCCAAGCAGTGTCCTTTTTCACCAGGTCTCTCAGGGGAGCGCTCAATTCACTCAAGTCATGGACGAACTTCCCCAGGTAGTTGACCATGCCCAGGAAATGCTGGAGGCTCGGCACATCCTCAGGAGCAGGCATCTCAGAAATCGCGGGTGTCTTCTGCGGGTCGGGCTTCAGCCCTGACGCTGTGAAAACATGTCCCACGTAAGTGACCTCCGGGACGCGAAACCGGCACTTTTTCGGGTTGAGCTTTAGGTTGACCTCCCGGGCTCGATCCAGGACTTGTCGGAGGTTGTGGTCGTGCTCCGCGACATCCTTCCCATACACTAGGATGTCGTCAACAATGATAGCGCACGGGAGCCCGGCGAACAGCTGTTCCATCGTTCTTTGAAATACTTCACTGGCAGAGTTGATACCGAACGGCATGCGCAGAAAACGAAACCTCCCGAAGGGCGTGCTGAACGTCGTTAGGTATGAGGACCGTTCATCCAGTGGTATCTGCCAGAACGAACTCTTGGCGAAAACATAGTGGTCGGTCCGACTTGTGCAGCAACATCTTCAACAGTTCGCATGGGATAATGGGGGCGCTTGATGGCCAAGTTCAAATCCTTCGGGTTGATGCAAATCCGCAGCTCGCTTTTGTCCTTCGTCGCAGCGACAACCATGGTGGAGACCCACTGAGTTGGCTCGCTCACTTCCATCAGGATGCCCATGGCCACCATGTCACGAAGTGTGGACTCGACTTTGTCTTTCATTGCGAATGACACCCGATGGGGAGGGCGGATGACGGGTTCGATATCCTGATTGAGAGCGATCTTGTAGCTGCAGGGGAGCTTCCCCAGCTTGTTATCGAAACGGTCTGGGTATTCGGCCAGTGGGTCCAGGGGTGGCTGCACCATGCGGATGTCACGATGGAAGTTGACTAACCCAAGGTCTTGGCAAGCCCGAATGCCGAGCAGGGGGGCGCATTTGCTGTCCAGTAGGAAGAAAGAAAGGGGCCGAGTGGCCTTCAGTACCTTGCAGTGGAGAGTGGCCTTCCCCACAGGAACAAGCAAGCCTCCCCCATAGGCACGAAGGACAGAGCGTTCAGTGGTAACTCGCTCATTATTTCTTATCTTTTTGAATAAGCTTGTTGACATAACGTTTGCAGCGGCCCCCGTGTCGACCTTAGCAGAGAAAGTGGTGCCATTCACAGTAACTTGCACGGTCGGGTCCGTTATCAGCGCAGGTGCGCCTCGCAGCGAAAACACGCTCAGCTCGCTCTGGGAAGAGCCCGAATCAGACAGTGGGAGTTCGTCTTGCAGTTGATAGGAACCAGACATAGTATCATCCCGTACCAGGTAGTTTGAGGGCTTGTGCTGTGGCAGCCCAGGTTTCCCACTGGAACGACATGCCGCTGACAAATGGTTGAGCTTATGGCAAAAGTTTCAAGTCTTTCCCAACACAGGGCACACATTGAAACGAAGCGACGCAAAGTTGCAATTCGGACAGCGCTGACCGGGTCTTGAGCTGGTCAGGGCTCACTCTCTGTCACTGCGGGGCAGGGGTCCGGCGGCCGGCGAAACTGGCCACGCGGACCGCATGGTCGGGCGGCGACACGGCGGAGGATACCGCCTCCGCTAAGCGAGAGGCGTGCCGAGCCTCATGAAAAGTTAAATCGGGCTTGCAAAGGAGCACGGATCGCAGCTTTTCGTCTCGGAGACCATACACCAAGACATTGCGGGTCAGGGTATCAGGGGTCGCGGCATTCAGGTTACAGCGGCGAGCCAGGTGCCGCAACACGGCGACAAAATTGTCCACAGACTCACCAGGGTGCTGGCGGCGGCCGAAAAACTTGAAACGCTCCAGGATGCAGTTAGTGGGAACGTCACACATTTCAGTAAACTTAGCGATCAGACATGCTGGGTCCTGAGCGTTCTCGTTGAGCCCGTATACAAACGACTCAGAGCGTTCCTGAGCCTCCGGTCCGGCCAGGTTGAGAAGGAGGGAAGCTTTGACCGAGGGGGCAACCGCAGGGTGGGCGATTGCGACATAGTGCTCAAAATCACGTCGGAAGACGTTCCAACGGTGAGCAATGTCATCATTGAAGATCAGCGAGTCAGGCTTACGACAGGAGGAAGCCATCGCGATTCAGGGAGGGGGTACTGGGACTAAAGAAATAAAACCCGATACACAGGAGACGCAGGAAAAGAAACTTCTGACGCCATGTAAAGAACATGCACGCATACAGAGAATTCTTTACTATAGTTTTTATTACCTAAACACACATCACTGCCCTAGCTGTACATGGTCTGTCATGTTCACTAGAGAGAGAGCTAGGGATGGGGAGGACACAGTTATACTTGATTATAGGGGAGTGGTTAGCAGGGGCTACGTAACTACTATTAAAGGGACATGCACATAACATCTACAGTGAATAAAGGACTATGGGTGTGTGCTGGAATATTGTGTGGGGTGAACGGCTTGCGTTGGGGGAATGGGTGAGTGGTGGAATATTGTGTTGGGGAACAGGTTGCGTTGGGAGACCAGGCCTCCCATGGGGGCTATGTGTGAGTGGCAGAATATTGCATTGGAGGACCAGGCCTCCCATGTGACAGGAACCCAACGGGCCCCAGTTTGTCTATTATATTACTGAAACTCTCATCTTGTTTGTTTCTATGTCTGCGTGTGAAGGGTGAGGGCTGTGCTCCTTGACATTACGGGAAAACGGTACACGATAGTGCTACATTTTTTTACCATACTCACCATTGTCCTGATGTGTAGTGAATCAGGTTTCGTTCAGATTGATGTTATATTTTAGTTATTCTCATTTTCAACTTTACAAAACCCCACTTTGAGAAAAATCACTTGAAGTTGCAGTGGCAGTTACAGCTATGACATCACAATGGGATCTCATTTACAATTTAAAAAAAGACAGCAGTGGGGAGGGGACGAGGAGAAGATTGTTGTTTAATGTTATTTAAAGATGGAGGGAGAGGTGGGTGGTAGGGAGAGGAGAGGGGTTATGGAGGAAGGGAGGGACTGATTGAGGTCGGGGAAATGGGGGGGAGAGATGAGGGTGGGAGTGGAGGAGGAGAGGGGAGAGAAGGGGAGGGGGAGGGAGTGTTGGGGATGAGGGGGAAATGACCCTCGCCTGCGTGGTTGGGGGCTATGTGGTGGAATATTGTAGGGATGTTACAAAATTTTGAGATGTTAAAAATCAAGCCTGTAATTTATCCCATTGGATAAAGCATAAAAATAACTTTAATTTGAAACCTAATTCACTTTCATATCTTCAGTATTAAATATATTATGGTCGTTTTCATACTCGGAAATTAGCAACTATTGCTTTTCAATTCACAACGCAAAAGCTGTGATCGAGGACGGTCAATTGACATTAAAGCCCATAACTTTCTTAAAAATTAAGAGAACTGAATGAAATTTTCATTTATTATAGATTGAAGCATTCTGAAACAAATATGAAACATCTTACTTGGATGACCTGAAATTAAAGTATATAATTAGTTAATTACCTAATTTAGTAGCTAATAACAAATGTAACCGTTGTGACGGAAATAGTAATAAACACCCAGACTACCTTGAAAATTCAAAAATGTGATATTCACAAGAGCTTATTATTACTATCAGGGCTCTCGCTTAACTTTTTTTCCCTGTTACCAGCTGGGCAACCTTGGCAGCTTTTTAGTTTGCCAAATGACAATTTAGGTTTTCATTTAAGATGGTTTGCATGATGCATCCGATAATGTGCCCGGACGAAGTACGTAGTTACCAGTTGGAATTATACTCAATGAAGCTTTCACATATTATTTCTGCTTCAAATAAAGTCACAAACTAAACATTTCACCAATCAAGACATGAAATATACCACAATGACATGCAGCAATATTATAAGACAGTATCTCAACTCTTTTATACACATTGCAATTAATGCAATTTCTATTAGTTCTTTCACTTCCAAACAAAAATGTGGTTGGATTATTCAGCGTATGATTAACCTGTGTCAATAAATCCTGGACCATATATGCGTACGTATAGTTGTGAATGTTGCTCATTAAATAACTACAGTACTGATACTCCATATTAAGAGCATTGATTTGCCATTAAAATGAATTCTGTAATAACGTGTCAACGGCAGCAGTGACAATCGAACACTGCGGTTTTAATGTTTCACGTGTTCACAATTTAATTAATCCATCTTTATGGATTAAAACAAATAATAACTTGGAATTAAAATACATTTGAATGCATTCTGTTATCAAACATAGTCAATGTTCGCTCTGAGACATTTCCAGCACAATAGGGTGAGGGAGGGGTGTGTGTGTGAATCAGTGCGGGGTGGATAGATGGTGGGGGGGGGGGGGGGGGTGGGGGTTAGAAGGCAGTCAGTGCAGAATGGATGGATTGAGGCAGATGAATTAGTACGTGTTGGTTGGAGTAGGTAAAATTGTGATGGGAGAGCACCGGGGATGTCAGTGGTGTTGATTGGGGTGTTCAGTACGGGATGGATGGGGGTAGACAAAAATGCTGTAGAAACTCAGCGGATGAGGCAGCATCTATGGAGCAAAGGAAATAGGCAACGTTTCGGGTCGAGACCCTTCTTCAGACTGTTCCCCCCATTCTTCTTGAATGGGAGGATCAGTACAGGATGGATGGGGGTGGGAGAGATCACCGCAGGACGAATGGGGGGGGGGTGGTCAGTACAGTGTGGAATGGAGGGTCTGGGCAGGATGAATGGGGGATCCCTACAGGATGAATGAGGGGAAGGGGGGAAGGTTGCAGGGTAAATGGAGGGTGGGTCAGTATGGGATGAATGTGTGGATTAGTACAGGATGGATGGGGGATCAGTACAGTATGGATGGAGGAGGATGTGCAGGATGGATGGGAAAGTACAGGGTGAATTGGGGAACCAGTGTAGGACGGATGGGGGGGGGGGGGGGTTGACAGGAGAATCAATGCGTGGGTGGATAGGGTGATCAGCACAGGATGAATAGATGGGGGGGAGGGTAAATGGGGAGGGGAGCACAGGGGATGTCAGTGAGGACTGAATAGAGGCCGGAATGGGGATCAGTGCGGCATGGAGAGGAGGGGTCCCAGGATAAGGGGGTGGAGAGAGAGAGGGGGGGGAGGAAAGAAGGTCAGCACTCCTCGGACAACATCGCCCCGCTGCATTGGCCGTTGGGAAATCCTCGCCACCCGCCTCCCTCCTCCTCGCCAGCCAACAGCAAAGTGCGGGGCCGAGCGGTGCAGCTCTGAGATCCTATAGCTATAAGATCTTTGGTACAGCTGCTTCAAACAAGTCGGAGGCTTCCCCCTCCCTCCCTCCTCCCGGCTTCAGGCGTGTAGGAGGGTTTGTTTTTGAAAGAGGTTATCGTCGTTAGCGGATTTACAAGCAGAGGCCATTATCAGGCCGGGCGGGGTGCGGGAGGAGGAGGAGATGGAGCTGCTGTCGCGGCCGCTGTTGCTGCTGTGCGGGGCCCGTCATTCGCTCTGACCCTTCCCCACCCCGCATCTAGTATCTTTGCCCCGCACAGCCATCGCTGACACGAAACATCGCGTTCCTTTTCTCCAGAGATGCTGCCTGACCCGTGGAGTTACTCCAGTTTTTTGTGTCTATCTTCGGTACAAACCAGTATCTGATTGCCAAGCCGGGCAAAATGACTCAGTGTTTAGGTTGCCCGGCGGCGCTTTGAGTGGTGATTGGCACCCCGGGCAACCGCTAATTTCGAGCCCTGACTATGTACTGTGGAAGTTTTTAGTCAGATATTTAGTATAAAAAATATTGATCATGGATAGACAATGACACAACATATAGGTAATTTAGATGTTCTTATGATAATGATTGTGCAAAAAATAATTAATTTGATTATCTTGAGAGTGGGTGTTTGTGGATTATGATATAGAGATCGGATTGTGGCCGCCGCCATGATTTTGCTCACACTCACAGCCGGCAGGCAAGACACGGCCGATATTGGGGCCTAAATAACATATTTCGCATCATCAGATTAAAATGAAATTACAACCAAAAACTACATAAGATAAATAAAAACGTCCTACAGTACATACATTTTTTTTGTCCTGTACTTGAGATCCGTGATTTTAAAGGCGTTGAAGTTGGGCCTGACTTTCATCTAGCGATTCCATAGTCAAGCAACACTTTAGTCAAGCAAAAAATCGTGAACAGGATGACAGAACAAAATTTCCTCATAAGTTTGTCGTACGAGGGAATCCCTCATTGACAACCAAATGATAAGGCGTCATAAAACCTGCATTTTACTAACCACCCCCCCCCCCCGTCCCCGTCCCCCCATCCCCCACAGCCTCTCCAGTCGCAAGCAGAGGCAGTGGGCACATCTAGAGCGCCACTGATGGCAGAAATTTGTAACAACGCTAAATATTGTGTTGGGGGAACAGGTGAGTAGTAGAATATTCCGTTGGGGGAATGGGGCCCAACTGCTATTGAGGGAGTGCAGCATAGGTTCACCAGGTTAATTCCGGGATGGCGGCACTGTCATATGTTGATAGAATGGAGCGGCTGGGCTTGTATACTCTGGAATTTAGAAGATGAGAGGGGATCTTATTGAAACATACAAGATTATTAAGGGTTTGGACACGCTAGAGGCAGGAGACATTCCCGATGTTGGGGGAATCCAGAACCAGGGGCCACAGTTTAAGAATAAGGGGTAAGCCATTTAGAACGGAGATGAGGAAAAACTATTTCACACAGAGAGTTGCGAGTCTGTGGAATTCTCTGTCTCAGAAGGCGGTGGAAACTGGTTCTCTGGATGCTTTCAAGAGAGAGCTAGACAGAGCTCTTAAAGATAACGGAGTCAAAGGATATGGGAGAAGGCAGGAACAGGGTACTGTTTGTGGATGATCAGCCATGATCACATTGAATGGCGGTGCTGGCAGGAGGGGCGAATGGCCTACTCCTGCACCTATTGTCTATTGTCTATCCTTATAACTATAAAACTCTGATCTTGTGTGTGTGTGTATTGTTTGTGTGTGATCAAATCTACTCAAAGTAATGACGTGCTAACGGTAACATTTTTACATATTCCGGTAGAGATTTATCCCCGTGAAATCAAAAAATCGCCTTATCTGAAAGTTTCATGCATTATTTCTCAAGTTATTTATGAAAATGCTCACAAATCTCAAATAACTTAGAAAATAAACGAGGTGGTCTCGCTGATGACATCACAATGGATCTGACTGCCTGCCCTCTTGCTCGCGCTGCGAGTGACGTCACCCCTGTTATGTCTTCTGTACTTCTTGGCTTCTTAACTTTTACGTCTTTAAATTTGTCACTTTCGCGTTTTTAAACTGCTGCTCAGGTCATGTTGCGCCCTCCGCTGAGCTCCTTGAAGTTCTAGAACAATGGCAGTGGCAGTCTTTGGAAGGTGGACATTACTCTGGGAGAGGCAGTCTATGGAGACCTATGATTCTTCCGTCGATCGCAGGGACTCGGGGAATCATGACGCCTTTTCCTCGTGATCTCTGGTTGTCACCAAGGGCCGACCTCCTCTCCGTCACCCCCGCCCAATTGTCTGTCACACGGTTGGGTGGGCTTCCCCTCACGGAAGCCATGATCCGCTGGCCCTCCGCTGCTTTTGACTGCCCTCAGAAGATCGCTCCACAGCTTGCTCGGGTCCATGCCGGCCGCAGCCTCACTTGGGTCCAGCGCCTGGTGGGTGCTGCTCTATGACCTGGGTAGGTGCGGCCTCTACCCCCCTCCCCCTCCCTCTCTACCCTCTCCCGGGGCAGAGAAAGAGAAAAGGGGGGGTTGAGGGAGATGGGGGAGAGAGGGCAGGGAGGGTGGGTGGAAGGAGGAGATGGGGGAGAGAGGAGAGGAGAGGGGGAGGAGGGGGGAGAAGGGGTGGGATGGCGGGGGAGGAGGGGTGGGAGGGGGGGGCTTCGCTTTGGGTACACGCCCCACCTGCAGCCGCGCTCGGGCCCGGCGCCTGGTGGGGAGGCTGCTGCTCTATCACCAGTGTCCCCTCCCTCTCTGCCCCCCCCTCCCTCTCTGTCCCCCCCTCTGTCCCCCCTCCCTCTCCCCCCCCCCTCCCTCTCTTCCCCCCCTCCCTCTCTACCCCCCCCTCCCGCTCTGCCCCCCCCTCCCTCTCTGCCCCTCCCTCTCTCTCTGCCCCTCCCTCTCTCTCTGCCTCTCCCTCCCTCACTGCCCCCCCCCCCCCTCTAGGAGTGGTGAATTGCGTTCAGGAACCAGCCTTCCCCTGTGACGCCGCACCTCCCCACACCTCAATCTCTACCCCCCTCCTCTCCTCTCCACCCACTCCCCCTCCACACCCCCTCTCTAGCTGCGCAGTTGGGGGTTATGCATGAGTGGATAGGGTGGGGGATGGGATAAAAGGAGCGAATGAATAATATTAATATAATATCAAGGGAGGGGGGGTTAGTGTGTGTGTGTGTGGGGGTGGTTAGTGTGTGTATGTGTGACGCGGAAGCCCCCCCCCCGTGCACCGCACGTTGAGGGACGGGACCCAAAGGTCCCACTTGGTCTAGTTGTCTATAAAACTATTTTCTTGTTTATTTGTTTTGTTTGTTTGTATGCCTGTTCCCGAAACTCCTCCAAATCGGTACACGATAGTGCTACAATTTTGGGCCCACCTTACTTACATTCTTGTTGACCAGATGTATTAAAATGTGGAGAGGAGATGTACATAATATTTGATTGCTTAAAATGAAGTTTGTGATGAAAGACAAAGAGGTGATTATTTTGTTCTCTCTTACCTTGCACAATCTTTAGTTCATCAAGAACTCTGGTACTGTTCGTTACTCACAATAAATAGGTTGCTGGAAACACTCAGTAAGTCGGGCGACATCTGTGGAAAGGGAACAATTAACATTTTGGGTCTCATTCCACAGTTGTTACATTATCTCCTGAGTGCTTCCAACATTTTCTGTTAATATTTAGATTTCCAGCATCTGCAGTTTTTGTTTGATTTCCCTTATTATGGGCCTGTCCCACTTTGGTGACTCTTTAGGCGATTTTACTGGAATTCACCTACGACACCTGGCGACAAACTCCGACAACACCTACGACAACCCATGACAACCAACGACAGCAAAATTGTTGCTACTGTCGCCGAAAAATTTTCAAACATCTTGAAAATGTTATGGCAGTCGCCTGTAGTCGCCCAAGAAATCGCCTAAGTGGGACAGGCCCATTACTTTGCAGCATTCACATGCTGATCAGCAATGACTGACCTGTACTGGCATCTGGTTCCAAGTGTGTTTAATAAATTCAAACTTATGCGTAAATCAGTCCATAACATCACCCTTACCCTTGGTCATTCCTAATCCATTCTCTTTTGATGGTCATAATGAAATCTGCCTTCACAATTGCTGGCATTGCTAGCCACATGTTGCATTTCCTGCTCCCTCACATCATTCTCTTTATCAAAGAATCAACCTATTCTCTCCTGACCTCTCTCTAGTTTATATACTTTCCTCAATTTTCCCTTCAGCCATCCTTGAGAATAGAGCTCCTTTTTTCTATCCTTCTATCAATTTTTCTTTCTATATCCCCCCAAATGTTCTGGTAAGTTAATTTGCTATTCTAAATTGTCCCTTAGTGTAACTTCATAACAAAAATAATCTTGTTGTGTATGGCGTGTACAGCCTAAAGTTGTAGGACAACATTCTATTTGATCTTATTTGATTGTGCACGCCAGGTTGATTGCATTCGTTGAAACAGGGCAGACCACGTGAAGGTTGCAATCTCGCAGCAGAAAAATAATAAATAAATGGTGAGTTAATGATTATGTGTGAAAGAGAACTATCGGTACACGATAGTGCTACAATTTTGGGCCCACCTTACTTACCATTCTTGTTGACCAGATGTATGGTCAACAAGAATGACTAAAAGTTCCACGAACAAGGAAAAGGTGCATGGGGAAAAATAGAATTCTCCCTTGGGAGTGGCAACTATGCAAGCTGGATTGCTTCCTGGTCCGTTTGTTCGCGACTTACCATCGTGGAGCGAGCGATCCTTTGCCGAGGATCGCTGTGGAAGTGCTCTGACCACGGGGCCTGTGGACATTAACACCATGAGATAATTTTGTTAATTTTCTTTTTAAATGTTTACCTCCCTGCTTAATCTATCTGTTTCTGCCCATTTCAAGTCAAGTCAAGTCATACACTGCACATCCCGTATGTGTATGTGACGAATAAACTTGACTTGACTTGACTTGAAGCCGGGAGCTCCATGCCGCGGAGTGTTCCGATCCGTCCCGACGCCAGGGTTTCCATCATCCCAACGAGAGGGCTTGAACAGCGGACCGTCGGCAGAGGTAGTGCTGAGGGTTCAAAAGCCCCGACCGCCAAAGATCATAGAGCGGAGCTAGATAGTCCACTCTTGCAAAATCCAAGGGACTGTAGTGTAGTACGCAACAGAGCAGAATGTCCGCCATTTTTGGACACCTGACCCGACTTCCATTATGCCTCCCGCAGTGTAATCAGCGTTGCGGGGGAACAGTATGTGTGTGTGATATAGCTCATCTACCAAATTCATAATTTTGTTCATTTTCTTTTTAAATGTTTACCTCCCTGTTTAATCTATTTGTTTCTGCCCATTTCCCTCCCATCCTTCCTACCCACCCCGTCTTTTTCTGCAGTTTCCCTTGTATTGCTCTTTTTCTCGTTATCTTATTTCTCATGATGTACATAAGCCATAAAGGCAATTGTATATATATAAATACACACATAGACACACATATATACACACACACGCACATATATATATCTTATATTACTAAAAGTCTATTCGTGACCACTTCGTGTTGTTCTTTATATTGATTTTAGAAAAAATGCTGCCACTTACGACTGTGATTTTTGACCATCTTATTCAGAGTCTCCCTCCGCTGTGCAGGACAAGAGGATTTTTCCCATCGATTAAAAAATAAATAATTATTAGTGTTTAAAAAATGTTGAGATTCTCTCTCCTGAAGGCCACGCCACTTCCGGAGGGACTATAAAACCCGGAAGTGTTGAGTGCCTCAGTCAGTCTCTGCAAGATGGAGCGAGAGGGTCATGTCTCTCAGTCTGAGCTGTGAATAACACTGAACACATGTCTACTAAACTGTGACTCGTTTTACTAACCTGTCAGTGCTCTTAATATGGTTTGAAAATATAGTTTGGAAATGCTAAAGCTACGTTGCCTTTGGTTTGGAAATGCTAAAGCTGTGTTGCCTTTGGTTTGGAAATGCTAAAGCTGTGTTGCCTTTGGTTTGGAAATGCTAAAGCTGTGTTGCCTTTGGTTTGGATATGCAAAAGCTGTGTTGCCGTTGGTTTGGAAATGTTACAGCTGTGTTGCCTTTGGTTTGAAAATGCTAAAGCTGTGTTGCCTTTGGTTTGGAAATACTAAAGCTATGCTGCCTTTGGTTTGGAAATGCTAAAGCTGCCTTGCCTAATTAAAGTTGCCTTGCCTAATTAAAGTTGCCTTGCCTAATTAAAGTTGCTTTGCCTAATTAGAGTTGCCTTCTATATAATTAAAAGTCTAATCTTGACCACTTCCTGTTTGCGCTTTATATTGATTTTAGAAAAAAAAACACTACCACGTACGGCCTTGATTTTTGGCCACCTTACTCCGAGTCCCCCTCCGCTCATCAGGTGCCGAGGATTTTTCCCATCGATGAAAAATAATAGTTATTAGTGTTTGAAAAATGTTGACATTCTCTCTCCTGTCAATCACGTGATAAAGGTCATACCCCTTTTGGTGGGAGGGGGGGAGGGACTATAAAAACCCCAAGTGTGGGCGTGGCCCAGTCTCTGCAAGATGGAGGAGGGAGAGGTCACGACTCGCTGTCTTTTGTGGCCTTGCACCCTGCTTGAAATGGTATGAAACTGCACTTGAATTTGGTGGCCTTGCACCCTGCTTGAAATGGTATGAAACTTTACTTGAATTTGGTGGCCTTGCATCCTAAAAATTTTGGTATGAAACTGCATTTGAATTTGGTGGCTTGCACCCTGCTTGAAGTTGTAGGAAACTGCACTTGAGTTTGGTGGCCTTGCACTGTGCTTGAAGTGGTGGGAAACTTCACTTGAATTTGGTGGCCTTGCACCCTGCTTGAAATGGAATTTCAAGGAATAGCCGTGAGTCAACTGCCAGCCCACTGTCCATACTAGCCCTCTGGAAACCAGCCCCTTCAGCCCACGACACCCATACTAGCGCTCCAGAAAGCCCCCCCCAACTGGCCACCAATATTGGAATTGGTGGAGAGGTGGAATATTGCGTTGGGGGACCAGCCCTCTCGTGTCCCAACAGGTCCCACTTAGTCTAGTGTATATATATATATATATACACACACAGACATATATATACGCATACATATATATTCATTATTTTATACATATATATATATGTGTGTGTATGAACATATATGGGGCATAGAAATTGAGATGTTAACCAACCAAACTAACACTAAACAATTTGTGTATTACTTTTGGACAATGCCTTTATTAGCTGCAGATTCAAGAATGGAAAATATACCTAATAATGGAAATGAGTTATTGAGTATTATTTAATATTTAGTTATTTTCTTGGGATGTAAAATTTGAAATGGCTTTAATATCCCACTGGCACTGATCAATAAATGGAAAATCAACATGGCTCATGTCCTGTGTTTTAGTTGATTTTTGTATTAAACTTGCACTCTATAATTTATCTAATCCCATTGTTCACAACTGCTTGTGTGCACCCTTCAAATGAAAATGTTAAAACCTCGTCAAGAAACGACAATGCGGAGGGAAGTGGGTGCAGGATTTAGAAACATAGAAACATAGAAATTAGGTGCAGGAGTAGGCCATTCGGCCCTTCGAGCCTGCACCGCCATTCAATATGATCATGGCTGATCATCCAACTCAGTATCCCGTACCTGCCTTCTCTCCATACCCTCTGATCCCCTTAGCCACAAGGGCCACATCTGACTCCCTCTTAAATATAGCCAATGAACTGGCCTCAACTACCGTCTGTGGCAGAGAGTTCCAGAGACCCACCACTCTCTGTGTGAAAAAAGTCCTCCTCATCTCGGTCCTAAAGGATTTCCCCCTTATCCTTAAGCTGTGACCCCCTTGTCCTGGACCTCCCCAACATCGGGAACAATCTTCCTGCATCTAGCCTGTCCAACCCCTTAAGAATTTTGTAAGTTTCTATAAGATCCCCTCTCAATCTTAAAATTCTAGAGAGTATAAACTGAGTCTATGCAGTCTTTGTTCATAAGACAGTCCTGACATCCCAGGAATCAGTCTGGTGAACCTTCTCTGCACTCCCTCTATGGCAATAATGTCCTTCCTCAGATTTGGAGACCAAAACTGTACGCAATACTCCAGGTGTGGTCTCACCAAGACCCTATACAAGTGAAGTAGAACCTCCCTGCTCCTATACTCAAATCCTTTTGCTATGAAAGCTAACATACCATTCGCTTTCTTCACTGCCTGCTGCACCTGCATGCCTACTTTCAATGACTGGTGTACCATGACACCCAGGTCGGGCTGCATCTCCCCTTTTCCTAATCGGCCACCATTTAGTTTATTTTCTGGAGCTCCATCCTAAATGACAGTATTTTGTATGCTCAAAGTAAAATAAGGAAGACTAGGCAGAAATATCAAAATGTTCACCTGGAGCTGAGAAAAAAAAGATGATTTGTGTGGTATTTGGTAAAATAATAGCATATGAAGATTCCAGTTGGTCCACTTTTGGAGTGTTCCTTAACGATTTTTTGTGTCTATGTAATTATTTTGCAACAATGAAATGGGTTTGATCTTGCAATAGCCAGAGAGTGGAATTGTCAAAAGCAAAAAGCAGATAGCAACAAAAACTGTTAAAGGTAGACCATGGTAATCTTTAATTGATTCGTCAGACGGGAGTGGCGAGATTACAATGAGCACAAATGTTGCTCAGTGCTTCTCGGACTCCCACTCACAGAACAAAGGGAAGTTAGCACAATTATCAGAAAAACACTCCTACCAAGTCTGAATATGGCATGACTGAAAGATTCTGTAGCCTTTCACAATATAGGAAAGCTGGGTCCAAATCAAGCTCATCCAATAACAAGTTATTACTTATCTCTGGAGAGTCAGCTATTTTTTTCAATCTTGGCTTCTTTATGGCCTTGAATGAAGCACATGTTATTACTGCAGGCTGCCATCTTAATGTCTTTATTGAAAAGCCAACCTGGTCTCCATATTGTGTTCCATATAATTTACAAAGTCATTCAGACTTGGCACCGAACCATTCTTTGTTCTACTGGATCATGCTTTTATAGAAGAACTACTCATTTTAGATTTGAGTATTAAATTTGACTAGCTCTTTCAGAATGAGATCTGTCTGTAATAGTGGGGTTATCTAAATGAAGTAATTAACAAACTAAAATTTGTTTTGAGCAAGATTAACAATTGATGTGTAACTTAAGGCTCATTTTATTCAGCGACCATACAACTTATTAGATTGTGTAGGAAAGAACTACAGATGATGGTTTAAATCAAAGGTAGACACAAAATGCTGGAGTAGGACTGAAGAAGGGTCTTGACCCGAAACGTCACCCATTTCTACTCCAGAGATGCCGCCTGTTCAGTTGAATTACTCCTAACTTATTGGATCGATCAATTCTAAATTGCAACCATATACAAGCGTTGAATGAGAATTTGGTATAGTTAAACTTAACCATTTTCATAGCTCCAATTTCAGATTGGTATGTCCTTTTGCTTTTAGGTATGTCCTTTTGCTTTTAGTCCAGGTGCCATAAATTTGACAACTGATGTGAAAGGGTGAGGGATTAGCTATATTAGCCATTGTATTTCTCCCCCTTTCAATAAATTCAGATGGTTGTGTTTATGTTTCTCTGGCAAATTGGGGACTTGGATGAAATATCCTGGCCGTTTCATCAAAAAATAGGTTTGTTCCAAAAAAAAACGGTACTCGGGTATTTTGCAGTCCATTCTTCTTCTCTTTATCTTATTTCTCATAGAAACATAAAAATATAGAAAATAGGTGCAGGAGTAGGCCATTCGGCCCTTCGAGCCTGTACTGCCATTCAATGTGATCATGGCTGATCATCCAACTCAGTATCCTGTACCTGCCCTCTCTCCATACCCCCTGATCCCTTTAGCCACAAGGGCCACATCTAACTCCCTCTTAAATATAGCCAATGAACTGGCCACAACTACTTTCTGTGGTAGAGAATTCCACAGATTCACCACTCTCTGTGTGAATTTTTTTTTCTCATCTCGGTCCTAAAAAATTTCCCCCTTATCCTTAAACTGTGACCCCTTATTCTGGACTTCCCCAACATCGGGAACAATCTTCCTGCATCTAGCCTGTCCAACCCCTTAAGAATTTTGTAAGTTTCTATGAGATTCCCCCCTCAATCTTCTAAATTCTAGCGAGTACAAGCCGAGTCTATCCAGTCTTTCTTCATATGAAAGTCCTGCCATCCCAGGAATCAGTCTGGTGAACCTTCTCTGTACTCCCTCTATGGAAAGAATGTCTTTCCTCAGATTAGGAGACCAAAATTGTATGCAATACTCCAGGTGTGGTCTCACCAAGGCCCTGTACAACTGCAGTAGAACCTCCCTGCTCCTATACTCAAATCATGATGTACATAAGCCATGTAGGCAATTATATTTTTATATATATTATATATAAACACATATATATTCATTATATCTGTAAACGCACACACACACACACACACACACACACATATAACTGTGATATCTATATTACTAAAAGTCTGATCTTGACCACTTCCTGTTCTGTATATTGATTATAGAAAAAAACGCTGCCACTTACAGCTGTGATTTTTGGCCATCTTACTCAGAGTCCCCCTCCGCTGCGCAGGACGAGGATTTTTCCCATTGATGAAAAATAAAAGAGTTATTAGTGTTTAAAAAAGGTTTAGATTCTCTCTCCTGAAGGCCACGTCCCTTCCGGAGGGACTATAAAACCCGGAAGTGTTGAGTGCCTCAGTCAGTCTCTGCAAGATGGGAGAGCGAGAGCGTCACGTCTCTCAGTCTGAGCTGTGAATAACACTGAACACATGTCTACTAAACTGTGAGTAGTTTTACTGACCTGTCAGTGCTCTTAATGTGGTTTGAAAATATAGTTTGGAAATGCTAAAGCTGTGTTGCCTTTGGTTTGGAAATGCTAAAGCTGTGTTGCCTTTGGTTTGGAAATGCTAAAGCTGTGTTGCCTTTGGCTTGGAAATGCTAAAACTGTGTTGCCTTTGATTTGGAAATATTAAAGCTGCGTTGCCTTTGGTTTGGAAATGCTACGTTGCGAAATTGCCTTGCCTAATTATAGTCGCCTTGCCTAATTAAAGTTGCATTGTCGAATTAAAGTTGCCTTGCCTAATTAAATTTGCTTTCTATATAATTAAAAGTCTAATCTTGACCACTTCCTGTTTGCATTTTATATTGATTTTAGAAAAAACGCTAGCACGTACGGCTGTGATTTTTGGCCCTTACTCCCTCTGCTCATCAGGTGCCGAGGTTTTTTCCCATCGATGAAAAATAAAAGAGTTATTAGTGTTCAAAAATTGTTGAGTTTCTCTTGTCAATCATGCCTTGAAGGACACTGCACTTCTGGTGTGGGGGGAGGGACTGTAACTCAGAAGTGTGGGTGTGGCTCAGTCTCTGCAAGATGGAAGAGGGAGACTCACTGTCTTTAGTGGCCTTGCACCCTGCTTGAAATGGTATGTAAATGCACTTGAATTTGGTGGCCTTGCACCCTGCTTCAAATGAAATTTCAAGGAATAGCCTGAAATGGAATGTCAAGGAATGAGCTACCAGCACAACAGGCTTGACAGAGTGACTGAGCCACCAGCCCAATAATCCATTCGGCCCACAATGTCCATACTAGCCCTCTGGAAAGCAGTCCCTTCAGCCCACAACACCCATACTAGCGCTCCAGAAAGCCGTGCCCCCCCCCACCCACTGGCCGCCAATATTGGAAGTGGTGGTGAGGTGGAATATTGCGTTGGGGGACCAGCCCTCCCGTGTGATGCTGGGATCCAACGGGTCCCACTTAGTCTAGTAGATGTATATAATTATATAACGCACATATTTTTCTCTAGTTTCTTATATAAACACATATATATGTTATATATATATATATATATATATATATATTATATATGCTGCATTTATATATATATGTGACATATATACATTAATATATAACACACATATATTTCTCGTAGTTTCTTTCTTATGATCTCCTCTAATTATTCTCTCTCTCTCTCTCCCCCCTCTCTCTCCCCCCTCTCTCTCCCCCCTCTCTCTCTCCCCCTCTCTCTCTCCCCCTCTCTCTCCCCCCCTCTCTCTCCCCCCTCTCTCTCCCCCCCTCTCTCTCCCCCCTCTCTCTCCCCCCTCTCTCTCCTCCTCTCTCTCTCTCTCTCTCTCTCTCTCTCTCTCTCTCCCTCTCCTCCTCTCTCTCTCACCTCTCTCTCTCTTCCCTCTCTCTCTCCCCTCTCTCTCTCTCCCCCTTCTCTCTCTCCCCTCTCTCTCTCCCCCCCCTCTCTCTCCCCCCTCTCTCTCCCCCCCCTCTCCCTCTCTCCCCTCTCTCTCTCTCCCCTCTCTCTCCCCTCTCTCTCTCTCCTCTCTCTCATCCCCTGTCTCTCTCCCCTCTCCCCTCTCTCCCTCTCTCTCTCTCTCTCTCCCCTCTCTCTCTTTTCCTAATATTGTGAATAAGATATCAATGAACACAAAGGCTGGTGGGACAGGATCAAGGCTTTAGGTTTAGGTTTAGTTTTAGTGTCGGCAACCTTTTTTGCAAAGGGGCCAGGACCCTCTGGGACTAGTAGCTGCAGTTCCCAGGTTGCGTGCGAGCACCTGATCTAGCTGCAGTTCCGCTGTCCGGTTCCGGCGGCCGCTCGCAGCCACCCCGAGGTACTGAGTGAGTTGCTGGCATGATCCCCGACCCCCTCCTTCTCAACGCTCTTGCCCTCCTCACAACTATACCTGTGGTGGCCATGACGGAAGCCTGTTCCAAAAACGACGCTGAAGATTACCCATGACCTACTACGGCTTTTTCGCCGAGTGGACTATCTTGCTCCGGTCTATGATCTTTGCTGACCACGTAGGGTGAACAAAGGAGGAAGATGACTAACCGCTATTACCTTCCATCACAGTGAGGTATGTCGATTCCAATGTGGTGGATGTTTATGTTAAATTTATTATGCATTGTTTTCTTTTTTGCTTGTATAATTGTATGGCAACTCAAATATCACTGTACCGCAATTGGTGCATGTGACAATAAATGTGAACTTGAACTTGAAGCGTAAGCATCATCTTTTTTTAACTGATCACATTACTTTGGCAGCATCAGTTTTAGTTCCATTTTTCCAATACTAAAGAGAAGCTTGAGTCTCTGTAGTTTATTGAGGAATTTGCGAGTTTCCTCAGATGCGTGCTTCATGAGATTGTCCCATTACAACAGACGTGGAAGGGAGATGGAAATGGTGGCAATTTATTGGGGTGAAGCTGTTTATCCTTGTTTTTTTTTTAACATCTTCAACTAATTCCCTCTTATTATCTCTTCTCCAAATTGAATGTTAGACTCTAATGCATTATTTTTCCATTCCTATATATACACTCAGCACTGTTCAAAAAAATATTTATTCAGACAGGATTCAATTACTTTCATTTTGTGGAAGTCTGCTTCATGTATTATATTGAAATAAATTTGATATTTTCCAGTGCCTGGGAAGCTTTAGAACTTTAAAGAAAAAGTTTACATCTTTTATTTCTTATTATTAGTAACTGTATATAATATAGATGTCATAAGATTTTTTTTTCCTGAATCAAAAAAAGATTGTAAATCGATGCAGATTATCTTTTCAATTTTGTGGTAATTTTGAAGTTCTTTAAGTAAGCATACTTTAGTTACAAACACTTCCCCCACAGACACACTGTCAAATGTATTTCTTACTGGGAATTTGCTTATCTGACCACAGGCAGCCCCATCATCTTTGACCTTCCAAATCAAGTTACTAAAAAAATCATACTTGTAGAATTCCAATGTGCTGTAAATACAATTTCTTCAGAAAAGTTCTCATTTTGGTAAGTTTATAAAATCAAATTAGTTTTATGCTGGAATTCTACAATAAAAACAGAGATGGAGAGAATTATTCAACTTGGATGATCAGCCATGATCATATTGAATGGCGGTGCTGGCTCGAAGGGCCGAATGGCCTACTCCTGCACCTATTTTCTATGTTTCAGGCTGCATTTGTGCAGGTAGACCCAAGATATCAGGTGATCTATCCAAATTCTAGCTGTTCCTCTCCATTAATGCTGGTACTGGTTTATTATTATTGTCATGTGTACAGAGACTGTCTCTCTCAAAGACTGTAGCTTTTTCTCGTTTTGTTACAAGTAGGCTATCTTATTTTTAGACCGCTAATTTATATTCAGAGGCGATGGAGGCAAATAAATGCAGACAATTACGACTGTATATTAACTAACTAAAACATTACAGTTTACTACAGTAGAATTGGGATAATTCCCTCCCATCACAGGGGCTGCTTCTCTATCAGCCCTTTGTCATATCGGGGGTTCTGGGTTAGGCAAAAAAACATATACTCTTCAATACACCGAGGAGACTGAGGATATTCAGCATGTCTTCAGTGACTCTTACAGAGTTCTACAGATGCACCGTAGAAAGCATACTATCGGATTGCATCCTGCAGATTGCATCACAGCTTGGTTTGGGAACCACTACCTAAGACCACAAGAAATTGCAGAGTTTTAAATGTAACCCATCAAACAGACCAGACTTTCCACCACTGACATCATCTACACTTCATGCTGCTTCAGAAAAGCAGCCAACATAATCACAAACCTTTCCCACCGTGCTCATTTCTTCTCCCTGCACCCGTCTGGCTGAGGATACAATAGAAAATTGAAAGCGATCACTATCAGATTCAGGTACAGCTTCTTCCCTTTTGTTATCAGGCTTCTGAACTGTCCTTCCATAAGCTGGGGAACTATCCGAATCACCTCTACCCCATTGTTGACATTGGAATATGTCAGTGCGGATGTGCTACAATGCTGAGATTCTGCACTATGTATCTTTCCCTTCGCATTATTTATTTTACTTGAGTTTGACTTATTTTATTTGCGTATAGTTTATCTAATCTGTTTTTTTAGCAGGCAAAATAAAGCTTTTCACTGTACCTTGGTACACGTGACAATAATAAACCCAGACCTATTTCTAATAGTCCAATGATCCCGTAAGTAGCTCATCTTCCTTCATCTGCTGCTGTGCAGGTCTGCCTACTTTATTTATCCCTATAGCTTCTCCCTATAGCTACAACTTCCTATAGCTCAGGCCCTCGAGTCCTGGCAATACCCTCATTAATCTTCTCTGCACATTATCCAGCTGAACAACATCCTTCCTATATCAGGCTGACCAAAACGGAACACAATACTCTAATATGGTCTCACCAATGTCTTGTACAACTGTAACATGGCCTCCAAACTTCCCAGAGCCCTGCCTTTCACTGTGTTGGTCGTGCCCTGATTTGACATTCCTTTTTTAGAAGTATTTAACTAATGATGTGCTTTAAGTATCAGTCTTGGCACTGATTTATTTACTATTTATATTAATGGCCCAGCGGACAGAGCTGAGGGTAAGCCAGGATTCTAATATAGATGGGCAAACATGTTGTGATGATGATATTGGAACTTTGTAACAGAACATAGTGAGATTAAGTGAATGGGTGAAATAGATTTAATGTGGGAGAATGAGAGGTTATGACTTTCGGGAAGAGGAATGGTTGAACACTGATTTTTCGCCACCCTCAATTCCAGAGCCTGGAATTTTGTCCATTGTTCCAGACCAATAAAGGTCACATGATAATGAAACAACACTATATCCCTGTCCCACTAATGACACCCCTCCCGTGTTACTAAAGCACCATGGAGTGCCAGAAACTTTAAAACAAGACAAATATAAAATGTAAGCTGAATATGAATGGAATGATCTGCCGACCCATCCCCGGCCCCAGGCCATTTAGAGCCCCAACTTCCAACCCCACTCCCACACGCAAGGTGCACCAGCGAGCCCCTCACACCTGCTGCTGTTTCTTGCTGCCGCCGGTGGCTTTATCTGCTCCTCGCTCGATCCCCACCACCTGCTTCTCCCGTTGCTCTGAATCTGGCAGTCAGCTTCTTCCCCCACCCCACTCTCCTCCCCCCACCACCACCTTCTTCTTCTTCTCCCCCGGAGTCGCTGACATACTCCACCTTGGAAGCGACAGCAGGTGAGAGGGGAGGGAGCCCCACGGTGACCAAACGCATCCTGTTATTGACAACGGCCTGAATAAAGTGCTATCCCCAGGGGTTACAACGTAAGCTGCAACAACAGGTGTGTAAATCGGTGAAGAAGGATTTGCTGATGTAGAGAGTAAATTCTGAGGAGGCGACGGCATCACTGGGGGGAGGGTGGGTAGGGGAAGAGGACAACTGGAGAGACATGGGAGAAGCAGGCGGCGCTGGCCGAGCAGGGAGTGGATGAAGCTTTTGCCGACAGCATGAAACAGCAGCAGGCGAGAGGGGCTCGCTGGTGCACCTTGCGAGTCGGGAGCGGGATCGGAGGCCGGGGCCGGAGAACGGTGGGCGCTAGAGATGGGTCAACAGGTAATTCCATTCACATTCAGTTTACAATGCCATCTGTGGCTGTTCAGGGAATTTCAATAGAGCTCTCGTAATTTTGTCCGGATTATAGGGAGGTGCAGACCAACTGTGCGGGAAAATCGGTGTTCAACCTACAGCAAGAAATTGAAAATGAGTGCAGTATAGAGAAATCTGTGTGTTCTTATGTATGAATTGTTAGCAAGCAGCTGCAACAAGTAGGTAGACAAAAACGCTGGAGAAACTCAGTAGGTGATGCAGCATCTATGGAGCGAAGGAAATAGGCAACTTTTCGGGTCGAAACCCTTCTTCAGACTGATGTGAGGGTGGAGGGGCGGGAGGAAGAAAGGAAAAGGTGGAGCCAATGGGCTGAGGGAGAGCTGGGAAGGGGAGGAGAAAGTAAGGACTACCAGAAATTAGAGAAGTCAATGTTCATACCGCTGGGGTGCAAACTGCCCAAGCAAAATATGAGGTGCTGCTCCTCCAATTTATGGTGGTCCTCACTCTGGCCATGGAGGAGGCCCTGCACAGAAAGGTCGGATTCGGAATTGGAGGGGGAGTTGAAGTGCTGAGCCACCGGGAGATCAGGTTGGTTATTGCGAACCGAGCGGAAATGTTTGGCGAAGCGATCGCCAAGCCTATGCTTGGTCTCACCGATGTAGAGCAGCTGACATCTAGAGCAGTGGATGCAATAGAGGCGAGCTGACATCTAGAGCCTACTCAGCTCTCCCTCAGCCCACTAGCTCCACCTCTTCCTTTTCTTCCTCCCGCCCCCACCCTCACATCAGTCTGAAGAAGGGTTTCGACCCGAAACATTGCCTATTTCCTTAGCTCCATAGATGCTGCCTCACCTGCTGAGTTTCTCTAGCATTTTTGACTACCTTTGATTTTCCAACATCTGCAGTTCCTTGTTAAACAGCTGCAACAAGTAGTTAGGCATATTAGATTCTATTGCATAGGGGCTGGAGTTTAAAAATAGTGTATTGAAGGGACTTCACTAGGAGTATTGTGCAAAGTTTTGGTCTCCTAATATAAGAACAGATACAGGGCTATCACTTAACTTTTTCTCTCTGTTGCCCGCCGGGCAACCTAGGCAGCTTTTTAGGATGCCAAATGACAGTTTAGGTGGTCATTTAAGACGGTTTGCATAACGCGTGCGATAATATGCTCGGACGAAGTGCGTAGTTACCAGTCGGAATTATGCTCAAATAAGCATTCACATATTATTTCTGCTTCAAATAAAGTCACAAACTAAACATATTCACCAATCAAGACATGATATATACCACAATGACATGCAGCAAAATTATAATACAGTATCTCAACTCATGTACACATTGCAATGAATGCAATTTATATTAGTTCTTTCCACTTCCAAACAAAAATGTGGTTGGATTATTCAGCGTATGATCAACCTTGTCAATAAATCCTGGACCATGGTAACATATATGCTTAACCATGCACACTGCAGATTGATGCAAGCATGTTTTCTGTGAAGGACCGAAAATTACCATGACATGGCCATAGCATGTGCCGTTATTGCTTTTGGCACAGAAACAGTCTTGCTTTCCACATAATTTATCCATAACAAAATATACAGGTGCATGGAAATTTCTAAAGGCATTTTATAATAATAGCTGTTAAAACCGACCATACCCATCTGACAGGTTAAACATTACACTAACTGACAAGAGATGGCCAAAGGACATAACTGCAGCAAATGTTCTTTTGGTAATATGTTTAAAGGTGTCAAAATGCCACATTACCGGACATTCAGATTAGATGCACGTGTTATGAACAGCAATGAAGATACCCAGTTTTTGTGCACCAGATTAAAAAAAAATTATTGATAAACCTGTTTCCATCATTCCCACTTCAGAATTAACGTTAACATTTCAACTGAAATATCTCCTGACACCGCGAAGATATGAGATTCGTCCTAGCAGGCAAACCAGACCAATTCCAAAAGATTTGGTCTCCATTTATCAACTTATTACAAGCAAAGGGTGCAACATAAATTCCATTCCAGCACAATAGGGTCTTGGAGGGGTGTGTGTGTATCAGTGCGGGGTGGATAGATGGCGGGGGGTGGGGTGGGGGGGGGGGGGGGAGTTGAGAAGGCAATTGGTGCGGAATGGATGGATTGAGTCAGGTGAATTAGTACGTGTTGGTTAGTATGTAAAATTGTGAGGGGTGAGCACGGGGGATGTCAGTGGTGTTGAATAGGGGGATCAGTACGGGATGGATGAGGGTGGATCAGTACAGGATGAATGGGGAGACAAAAATGCTGGAGAAACTAAGCGGGTGAGGCAGCACCTATGGAGTGAAGGAAATAGGCAACGTTTCAGGTCGCGACCCCGCTTCAGACTGTTCCCCCCATTCTTCGTGAATGGGGGGATCAGTACAGGATGGATGGGGGGGATCAGCGCAGGATGAATGGGGGGGATCAGTACACAGGGCTCTCGCTTAACTTTATATCCCAGTTGCCAGCCGGGCAACCTTGACAGCTTTTTAGGTTGCCAAATGACAATTTAGGTGGTCATTGAAGATGGTTTGCATGATGCGTGCGATAATGTGCTCGGACGAAGTGCGTAGCTACCAGTCGGAATTATGCTCAATGAAGCATTCACATATTATGTTCAAGAAGGAACAGCAGATGCTGGAAAATCAAAGGTAGACAAAAGTACTGGAGAAACACAGCGGGTGCAACAGCATCTCTGGAGCGAAGGAAATAGTGAGTTTGAGATACCCAGTTTGAACGCACCAGATTAAAAAAAAATTATGGATAAACGCTGTTTCCATCATTCCCACTTCAGAGTTAATGTTAAAATTTCAACTGAAATATCTCCTGACCAAATTTGTGATGTATATGACTGATTGTAGAAGTAAAACCTGTATAAATCCAACATATAGCTGTGCATGTTGCTCATTAAATAACTACAGTACAGCACTGCATTGATTTGCAGTTTAAATGAATTCTGTAATAACATGTCAACGGTAGCAGTGACAATCGAACACTGCGATTTTAATGTTTCACGTATTCACAATTTAATGAATCCATCTTTATGGACTTAAACAAATAATAACATTGAGAATTAAAACACATTTGATTGCATTCCGTTTTCAAACACAGTCAATGTTCGCTCTGAAGACATTTCCAGCGCAGTAGGGTCAGGGAGGGTGCGGTGTGTGAATCAGTGCGGGTGGATAGATGGCGGGGGGGTGGGGTGGGGTTGGGGGTGTTGAGAAGGCAATCGGTGCAGAATGGATGGATTGAGGCAGGTGAATTAGTACGTGTTGGTTGGAGTATGTCAAATTATGAGGGGAAAGCATGGGGGATGTCGGTGGTGTTGATTAGGGGGATCAGTACAGGATGGATGGGGGGGGGGTCAGTACAGGATGAATGGGGGTAGACAAAAATGCTGGAGAAACTCAACGGGTGAGGCGGTATCTATGGAGCGAAGGAAATAGGCAACGTTTCGGGTCGAGCCTTCTTCAGACTGTTCCCCCAATTCTTGAATGGGGGAGGGGGGTCAGTACAGGATGGATGGGGGGGGGGGGGGGGTGGTCAGTACAGTGTGGATCGGAGGGTGTGTGCAGGATGAATGGGGGATCACTACAGGATGAATGAGGGGGATCAGTACAGGATGAATGAGGCGATCAGTACAGGATGAAAGGGGGATCAGTAAAAGATGAATGGGGAAACCCTACAGGATGAATGAGGGGGACAGTACAGGATGAATGAGGGGATCAGTACAGGATGAATGGGAGATCAGTAAAAGATGAAAGAGGGGATCGGTACAGGATGAATGAGGGGATCAGTACAGGATGAATGGAGAAGTGCAGGATGGATGGGAAGGGGGGTAAGTACAGGATGAATTGGGGGACCAGTGTAGGATGGATGGGGGCGGGGAGAGTGGCAGGAGGTGATGCGAGGTGGATAGGGTGATCAGCGCAGGACGAATAGATGGGGGGTGGGTGGATAGATGAGGGGGGGAACATAGGGGATGTCAGTGAGGACTGAATAGAGGGCGGAATGGGGATCAGTGCAGGATGGAGAGGAGGGGTCTCAGGATAAGGGGGTGGAGGGAGGCGTACAAGAGAGAGAGAGAGAGGGGAGGTGGGGCAGAAGGAAGGTCAGCGCTCCTCGGACAACATCGCCCCGCTGCCATGGCCGTCCCTGTCCAATGCCAAGTGCCGCCGCCAAAGGGGGAGGTGGTTGGGATCTCCTCGCCACCGCCTCCCCTCCTCCGCCAGCTAACAGGAAGGTGTGGGGCCGAGCGGTACAGCTCAAAGATCCTATAGCTATAGGATTTTTGGTGCAGCTGCTTCAGACGGCGGAAGGAGGCCTCCCCCTCCCTCCCTCCTCCCTGTATCGGCGTGCAAGAGGATTTGATTTGAAAGTGCCGTTGGCAGAGTGGCGAGCAGCGGCCGTTATCAGGGCGGGCAGGGTGCCGGAGGAGGAGGTGGTGGAGCCGCTGTCGTGACCGCTGCTGACGCTGTGCGGGGCCCGTCATTCGCTCCGACCCTTCATCACCACGCACCTAGTATCTTTGCCCTGCAATACAGCCGTCGCCAACATGAAAAGTCATGTTCCTATTCCCCAGAGATGCTGCCTGACCTGCTGAGTTACTCCAGTTTTTTGTGTCTATCTTTGGTATTAACCAGTATCTGCAGTGCCACGCCGGGCAAAATGACTCGGAGTTTAGGTTGCCTTGCGGCACTTTGGGTGGTCAATGGCACCCGGGCAACCGTTAATTTCGAGCCCTGCTTATTGCAAATATTTTAAGTAAAAGTGCAAGTTTGATGTAAATTATCCAGTCAGTGAAAGAGGTTTTGATATTTTTGCAACACTTCTGTGTCGCAAAAAGTAAAGGGCCTGTCCCACTTTCACGATCTAATTCACGACTTCTGCCGAGTTTGCCCTTGACTCATACTCGCAGCATGGTCGTCACGACGTCGCAGGAGGTCGTAGTTAGGTCGTAGCAGGCCGTGATGCTAGTCATAGGTACTCGTGGCATCAAGTAGGTCGGGGCGTTTTTCTAGCATGATGAAAAATGGCCATTAGTAAAAAAGGTCGTGAATTAGGTCGCAAAAGTGGGACAGGCCCTTAACAAGAAGAATCAAATCGATAAACAGAAAATTATATGATTAATCTATTGTGTTAAGTAATTTAAACATTTTTTAAAAGGGTAGTCTGCAGATCATCCTATGCTAACAGCACAGCCTGGATTGTTCATTGCAACTGAGAAAATCCCTTGATTTGAACAGAATTGTATGGAGAACGAAAATGACTGCTTCCAACTTGTAGGCCCAAAACTACAAGAGTATGGGAGTGAGGTAAAGAGCAAATGGCTTTGGTTTGAATAACAATACTAATACTAAATGTCACATTCTGATTTTTTTTTAGTAATATGCAGCTTTCGTGCTTCAGTGCCTCAAGGGCTTGTGCTGGAAATTGGAGAAACGGTTCAGATTTTGGAAAAATGTGAAGGTAAGATTATCAGAATATGCTATATTTATGGTTTCTTTTCTTTGGAAAATGGGTGCTTAAAACAAAAGTATAAGCATTTCCTAAGTATTAAGTGTCTGTTATGTAGATGCAAAAGTTTAATTTAATTTGCATCTTCAGAATTTCTCAATAGTGCACGTAAAATTGTTACTCCCTTCAAAGACATAATTTATTATATCAAGCCACACAGTCAAGTCCATAGCTTTATGTTGACTGAATTATGAACTTTCACTGACAAGCCTGTATTCAATCTTTAATTGCTCTTGAAAATATTGGTGAGCAACTTGATTGAACTTGGTCCATATTTGAAGGTATTCTTACACTTCTGTTGAGTAGTTTTGTTATTTAAACCCAGCAACAATGTATTTTAAAGTCTGGATGGAATGTAGTTTAGAGGATATATCTTTAGTGCCTTCAAGTGTCTGCCCTGGCCTTTCTAGATAGTCTTTGGATGTGCTGTGGGAGAAACCTTGGGAGTACCTTGCTATAGTGTGTAATATAGATGACATTGCAGGCTTGCGTGATTGTGCTGTTTAAAAGAATAAATGTTTACACTATAGGTGCAGGAATAGGCCATTCGACCCTTCGAGCCAGCACCGCCATTCAATATGATCATGTAAACTGGGCTCGGAAGTGTTTCTCTGTGTGTCTTGTGTGGGAGGTGGGGGGGGGGGGGGGGTGTAGTGTGGGGGGGGGGGGGTAAGGGGGAAACCGATTTGGGCGCCTCCTCCATGGAGAGGCTACTTTTTCCATGTCAAGATAACAGAAAATGGGGAGATTGACGTTTTCTTGTTCCTGTTTCTTCTGGTTTAACATAGTTTCGGAGTCTGCCCTGAAAACTCCAATATTTATGCAGTTAATCCAATTGTTTCAGGGCAAAGGTGACCAGGATTTAGATGATCAGATACTTGACAATGGTAATGACATTGAATATCAAGGACAGGTCATTGTTTGGCAAGTGTCAAAGTGAACATTACTTGTTACTTATCAATCGATGTTTGAATCCAACTTGTTTTACTATTTTAACTTTCTAATTTGCTTTGGAAATGTTGTGTTACCCAATCTGTGCATTTGTCTTTTTCAGAGATGCATGTCCCATACATGACTCTTTTAAAATACTACAGTATTTTTTCTTTCTTTTAAAATCTTTTAATTCATTTTTTTCCAAAAAAAAGTATGATAAACATAACCGTGATATTGATACAGAGGGATCAGGATTACATTAACAACCAGTATAACCTGAATATGAGTCCAGTGTCAAAAGAGAACTTGTATATATAAAAACAAAAAGATAAAAATAAAAAAATGAAAAAAAGAGAAAAACAAAACCCCCTAAACTAAAATAAACAAAACAAAATCTGGGCTGCAAAGAATTTCAACAATTTAGGTCCCTGTTTGCTGTCAAATCCGTTCCACCATATATTGTGTGAAAATGTTGTTTGAAGCTTCCCAAAGTCCTATCAAATTTAACCAAGGGTTCAACAATGTCACTCCTAATTTTTTCAAAATTTAAACATTATATCGTTTCAGAGTACCAATGGAGTGTGATAGGAGGATTAGAGGATTAGAGTCTTTCCATTAAAATAAAATAGATCTTCTGGCAATTAATGTAGTAAAAGCAATCAGCCGATGGGCGGAACGGGACAGATGAGTAGAATCTAACATTGGTAGCCGATAAATTGCAGTAATAGGATGAGGTTGTAAATCAATACCCAAAACTACAGAAATAGTTTCAAAAATGTATTTCTAATATTTTTCCAAAAGTGGGCAAGACCAAAACATATGAGTCAGTGAGGCCACTTCAGAACTACATCTGTCACAAACAGGATTTATATGACCGTAAAAATGAGCGAATTTATCGTTTGACATAAGAGCTCTGTGAACCACCTTGAATTGTTTCAGAGCGTGTCTTGCACACATTGAAGAGGTATTAACTAATTGAAGAATCTTCTCCCATTTCTCTTTAGGTAGAGAAATTTGAAGTTCTCTTTCCCAATCATTTTATTTTATCAGATGTACCTACTTGTAATTTCAAAATCAACTCATAGTCGTTGTTAAACCTTTCTGATAAGGGTTCAAATGTAAAAAAAAATCTGAGATTTTGATTTGATATGGTCACGGAAAAGAGGGTAGAGTAGCCTTCAAAAAATGTCTAATTTGTAAATATCTAAAAAAATGTTAGGTAGCTTATATTTATTGGAGAGTTGTTCAAAAGACATAAAACAACCATCCAAAAAAAAAAATCACGAAAAGCTGCTAATCCCTTCCTCTTCCATAACAGAAAGGCTTGATCAGTTCTAGAAGGTTGGAAGAAAAAATTAGATATGATAGGACTCGATAAGATAAAATTCAATCCAAAAAACATACGAAATTGAAACCATATTCGCAATGTATGTCTTATTATTGGGTTAATCGTATATTTATTCAATCTCCTAATTGTGAAAGGTAGTGAGGCTCCGAGGATAGAAGCCAATGATAACCCTTGCATAGAATCACGTTTATCCATCCTGGGCATTGGGTATCTTCTAAAACTTTTGTCCAAAACATTAAATAACGAGCATTAACTGCCCAATAATAAAATCTAAGGTTCGGCAGTGCCAAACCACCGTCTTTTTTTGATGTCTGTAAGTATTTTTTACTTAGTCTGGGATTTCTATTCTGCCATATATATGAAGACATTTTTGAGTCAATAATATCAAAGAAATATCAATAAAAAAATGTATCGTCTGAAATAAATACAAAAAGTCAGGTAGGATAAACATTTTAATAGCACTGATTCGGCCAATTAGAGATAAGAGCATTGGTGACCATTTAGTAAACTGTTGTCTAATGTGGTCAATTAAGGGCGTAAAATTGGCTTTAAATAGATCCTTGTGTTTCTTGGTAAAAATCATGTAGAATGTATAGGTTTAATTTCGTAGACCATAGTAGTTCATGATACTGGAAGGAGAAAAATCTAAGACGGAGCCGGAAGTGACGACATTTCAGACATTTTTGTAGTTCTAATACAGCCCAGATAGAAAATAAAACTCAACTAAAAGCAAAAGTGTCCCCCCCCCCCCCACCCACGCAAAGCCCAAAACTGACCAGTAGGCAGTCAGTATGCTACCTAACCCCTCCCCAGCCCCGTCTCTTCTAATGGCAGCTCTAAACTTAAAGAAAAGGTATATTTACCACTCAATAGTCAAAACAAATTAATATTATGGTTAAAAAGTACATGCAAGCTGTGAAAAACAAGAACTGCTTCACATTATTTGTCTAAGCACAAAGTACATGCAAGGTGTGAAAAACAAGAACTGCTTCTCATTATTTGTCTAAGGACAGGGAGAGAAATCCTTCGGAGGACATTTTGAAAGTGGAAGAGCTAACAAAGAAGATCTTAAAAGTTAATGTATAATACCATTACATTAAATTAACAGTATCTTAGAGAACTTAAGTTATGATTTGATACCACCATACTAATATTCTAAAAAGTAATAAAAAAATTACGGTTAAATTCTTAATCATTTACAGAGCGTTGTATTGTTAAATTAGGAGCAATAGATATCCGATTGTAACTCAGTCGGCTATCAGCAGCTCCCCGTTGCGGCTTCAGTGTCCCCCCGCATAAGCCTCCAGAAAGCTGGAAGCATCTAGCAGGTTGTTAAAGAATCGACTGTTACCATCAGGGAGTCATATATGCAGTCTGGCTGGGTGGCGCAGGGCAGGGCGTAGCTGTTTCTTAAATAACTCAGAAATTACCTTATGGAAAGGCATTCTCAGTCCCATAAGCTCATGGCTGTATTCAGGAACAAACCGAAACTTGCATTCTTCAAATTCAACCATGCCCAACTTTTTTGCTGCTCGGAGGATATTTTCCTTCATCTGCAAAAAGTGAACTCGAACAATCAGATGTCTCGGTTTGTCTTTGAAACCAGGTTTCTTCCCAACCCTGTGTGCGTTATCTAAAATTGAAAGATTTCCAACTGCTCGATGTTGAAAGTCTCCTTTAACATTCTAGAGACATAATTTATAGCATTGTCCCCTTCCTGACCTTCAGGCAAACCAACAATTCACAGATTCAGCCAACGGCTTCTGTTTTCCAGATCCATGTTTTTAGTCTTCTATTGCTCGAGTGCCCAGGTGGTTTCGATCATTTACCTTTCCAGTCTTTCAATCTTTGAATTTCTTTCCTGACCCAAGATTCGCAATTTATCAATTTGTTCCTTTTGTTCACGAGATTCAACTGGTAACACTATTAGCTTGTCTTGAACTTCCTTCAGTTTGCTCGAAACTCCTTTCATCATTTCTTCCAAAACCGCAGAATCTTCTGTCCATTTCTTCGCTCATTTTCCATATTGCTTTTAAGGTACTGGAGCCAGAAATCGTGCCTTCACCACGCTCCTTCCTTGGAGAGGTTTTTTTTGCTCTTGTCTCCATCCTTTACACAGTTGAAATGTATAAAAGTGTTATCAACACTTTAAAAGAGGTTATTCCGTGTCTTGAAATCAAGTAATATCAAGTAATATTGAAAGAGTGTTAGCAAGGAGTTAAAGGTTAAGGGAGAAAATGATGCACAACCTTACAGCAAACCGCCACTCGAGAGTCCCGTATTTTTTGATTGAAACCAAAGAGTTTTAGTTTTTCTCCTGAATACAGCCGTCGTATACAGCTCATAATCCTCCGACATTTTCGCCAGGTCCAACGGGATCCCACCACTAGCCACATCTTCCCATCTGTACCCCTTTCTGCTTTCTGCTGAGACCGTTCCCTTAGCAACTCTCTAGTTAACATCCTTTCCAACCCAAACCACCACTTCCCTCGGCACCTTCCCCCATGGAGATGCAACTCCTCCCTCGACTCTGTCCAGGGACCCTGACAGTTCTTTCAGATGAGGCAGAGGTTCACTTGCACCTCCTTCAACCTTATCTATTGTATCCGCTGTTACATATGTGGACTCCTATATATTGGCGAGACCAAGTGCAGGCTCAGCGATCGTGTCGCTGAACACTTTCACTCGGTCTGCCTCAGCCTGCGTGATCACCCGGTTGTCAAACACTTTAACTCCCCATCCCATTCCCATACTGACCTTTCTGTCCTGGGCCTCCTCCATTGTCAGAGTGAGGCCAGATGTAAATTGGAGGAACAGCATCTCATATCTCATCTCATATTTCGCTACAGCAGCTTACAACCCAGTGGTATGAATTTGATATTAACCAGGTAACCCTTGCATCCCCTCTCTCTCCATTCCTCCCCGATCCTAGTCATTAGACTAGTTTTACTCTCATCCTGTTGATTATCATTGCTTTTTGCATTTCATCCATTCATCTCTCCCAAGTCCTGTCTATATCTCTCGTTCCCCTTTCCCCGAACTCTCAGTCTGAAGAAGGGTCTCGACACAAAACGTCACCTATTCCTTATCTCCAGAGTGCTGTCTGATCCGCTGAGTTACTCCAGCCTTTTGTGTTTGTCTTTGGTTTAAACCAGCATCAGCAGTTCCTGCCTACACATGAATACGATGTTGTGGTCATTGTTTACAAAATATTTTTGTTGATTCCCACCCAATCACCTGGACAGGCTAGTTTCCCAATATAAGGTCCAGTATGGTCCCTCCTCTTGTTGGACTATTCATACACCGTTTTAAAATACTCTTGGATGCATCTAACATATTCTTCCCCATCTAAACTTCTTGCACTAAGGAAGTGTCAGTCAATATCAATAAGGGAACTGCAGATGTTGGTTTACAAAAGAATACACTAAGTGCTGAAGTTACTCAGCAGATCAGGCAGTATCTCTGGAGAACCTAGATAGGTGACATTTCAGGTCGGAACCCTTCTTCAGACTGATTGTAGTAGGGGGACCAAAGTTGGAGGTGGGGCAAAATCTGGCAAATGATAGGTAGATACAGGTGAGGGGGGTTTGATTGACAGATGGTTAGACAATGGCAGAGATGAAGACACAAGTGGTTGTTTTGGTGAGTAGAGATGTGAAATGTGAAGCCAGAGGAAGGGATATAAGTGGAAGAGGATGGGGGAAAGGGAATGAGGGGAGGGATAGTGGATGAAATGGGCGTGTATCCCGGTGGGGCACAGGGAAAAGTGGGGGGAAAAAGGTGTGAATTTTTGTTAGTTGCATAAAATTGGAGAATTTAATGTTCATACCATTGGGTCATAAGCCACCCAAGCGGAATACTAGGTGCTGTTCCACCAGTTTGTCTGTGGCTTCGCTCTAGTAATGGAGGAGGCCCAGGACAGCAAGGTCAGTATGAAAATGGGAAGGGGAGTTAAAACGGTTAGCAACCGAGAGATTTAGCAGGCCTTGGTGGACTGAGTGCACGTGTTCGCCGAAACAGACTCCTGGTTTATGCTTGGTCTAGCCAATGTAAAGGAGGCCAGATCAAATGTAATAGATGAGGTTAAGGGAGGTACATATGAAACTCTATAGCACCTGAAAGGGCTGATGGATCCCTGGTGGATTGGAGGGAGGATGTATAAGGACAGGCGTTATATCTCCTGTGATTGCAAGGCCATAACAAACTGGGTGATTTGGGTGGGAGGGGATAAGTGTACCAAGGAGTTACACAGGGGACGGTCTCTGTGGAAATAAATGGGTGGAGATAGAAAGATGTGGATGATGGTGGGATCACATTGAATGTGGCAGAAATGTCAAAGAATAATGTGTTGGATGCAGAGGCTGATGGGGTGAAAGGTACAGACCAGGGAAAGACTATCCCCTTTCCATTTGGTGGGAGGGGTAGCGAGAGCAGAATTATGGGATACAGAGGAGAAGCAAGTGAGGGATCCATCTACAGCAGCAGGGGTGAAACCACATTAAAGAATGTTCCTGAACCGAAACATCACCTATTCATGTCGTCCAGAGATGCTGCCAGACTCGCTGAGTTACTCCATCACTTAGTGTTTTTTTCTGTATCCATATCTATTCCTCTATATCGTGCTGACTATTGGAAGGCCTCTAGTGCAATCCCATTAGATTAATCTACCTTTCTTATGTTTGAGCTCTACCCATATTTCCTTGGTGGATGATACCACCAGTATGTCCTTACTGAGTGCAGCTGTGACAATCTCCCTGATTATTCAAATAACTGCTCCTCCTGTTACCTCCCTCTATATCACATCTGAAACATGAAATCTAGAATGCTGGCTATCCGTCCTGCCCCTCTCAGAACCAAGTCTGTCGTGGTCATTAGTAGCAATATGGACCACAACCTCTGGCTGCTCGCCCTCCTTTCTCAGATTTGGAAAATATATATATAATTAGCAAAATATAATTTGTAAGAGTTGTTTTGGTGGCAATACAGAATGGGTGGTGTGTAATATATGAATCACCAGCTAGGTCTGTTGGCCTTAAAAGAAACGAAAAAAAGAGGAAAAAGCAAATCCAGCAAATTGAGAAAAAATGTTACCTTTTTAAACAGACATTTAAAGAAGATGAGGGATTTTCAACATTTTCCCCCTCTCCCAAATTAGTGAACTGCTTAGGATTTGTGTGCTATGTTTATCTTCTTTAATGTCTATTTCATCAGAAAGTGTTGTGAAATTTTCATCAGTTAGGAACATATGTGTGGAACATAAGTCAATGTTTCACGCCAAAGACGCTTATTCGGTTCTGGACATATTAGAGATAAGCTGCATTTAGAAAGGAACAAAACATATGGTGAAGAAGGAATAAAGGAAAACATATTCACTGAAAATGAAATGGTATAAGATGAGTTCATTGGAAGAAGAAAAGGTTTTGTGATATGACCAAAGGAAACAATAAATGGAATAAAGGAAATACCAAACACAGAATATATGAAAATTGAAAAGGATATTGGTGGAAACAGCATATGGACCAGGCAGATACATAGATTTACAGTAAGGCAGAATATTTGTGCTGTAAAGTGGGTGGCAAAATATTTGTTGATGGATGTTCCACTATATTCTTAGAGTGAGTTGAAATTGGAATTAAATAATACCTATGGTTTACGCAGTAACACTTTAGATAATGTTTATTACATCTGCTTTTTAAAGGACAAAGGATTCTAAAAATTGGCAGGAATAAGTTAGTGGCAGTTTCAGTGCTAATCCTGGAGGCGGGACATTAGAATGAAGCAGGTATCCCATAGGCTTAGCTGGAGATAGTTTGCAGCAGCTAAAAGGGAAGGCGGAGCGGCTTGTTGGGAGTGTCCATGTTGAGGAGAAGTGCCGTGTGGAGGAAAAGTGCATCTTGAGGCTTTGGCTCGAAAGGCTTCTGATAGAATGGTTGAGGAGAGAGGAGCGGACCTGCAAGACCTAGAGCAACAGAAAGTAGGAAGCTTTGTGAAGGAATGTGAGATACGTAAAGGACACATGCAGGATCACGCGATGTGTTGCAGCTGCATGATGTGGGAGCTGGTGGACCTTGGTCAATCATGGTGACCACATCTGCAGCAAATGCTGGTTGGTTGAAGAACTAAGACTGAAGGTGGGTGACCTGGAGCCTGAGCTTCAAACGCTTAGGCCATCAGAGATGGGGAGAATTACCTGGACGCTGTGTATTTGGAGGCAGTTATGCTTGCTAGAGTAACTGCTTCCAACGTGGTCCTTGGTGACATGGAGGGCGTGACTGCTAGTGAGGCAGGCAGGGGAACTAGAGTTGAGAACTGAATTAGAGGACTGTAGGAAGGATGAGCAATCTGACCAGGGCACTGTGTTTCAGGGGCCATTTAACAGGGAACAGGGAAGAAAATGTGGTTGCCAATGGGGATAGTATAGTTAGGGGATTGACACTGTTCTTTGTCGTGAGGATCGAGTCCTGAAGGCTGTGTTGCCTGCCTGGTGCCCGGGTTCAGGACATCTCGTCTGACCTGCAAAAGAAAATGGAGTGGGAGGGGAAAGATCCAGTCATCATGGTCCATGTGGGTACCTATGACATAGGTAGAATGAGGAAAGAGGTTCTGTTAAAGGAATTTAAGCTGCTAGGTACCAAATTGAAAAGCAGAACCAAGAAGGTAATCATCCCTGGATTGCTACCTGAACCACGTACAAATTGGCACATAGAGTTGGATGTGTGGCTCAAAGATTGGTGTGGAAGAAGTGGTTTTGAATTTGTAGGACATTGGCACCAATATTGGAAAAGGAGGGAATTGTTCCGACAGGATAGACTCTACTTGAACCAGCCTCCTGGCAAACCGTATAACTAGGGCTGCAGATAGAGCTTTAAAGTAAAGGGGGGGGGGGGGGGGGGGGGGGAACGTTGAGCAAATTGGAAGCATAAGGGTGAAGTTAAAGGGAAAGAAAATGTTACAGAAGTCTCCCAAATTAATGGGACAGAAAGTTCAAGAAGGGATACAAGAGTAAGGGTAAAATCGGGACTGGTGTGTGAAGTGAGGTTATTATCGAATTAAAAGTGTTGTATTTGAATGCGCATAGTATATAGGCCCTGTCCCACTTATGTGTCCTTGGCATGCAAATTACGCGACCTCGCCGTTGCGTTGAGGCGCATGGGCATCGTGTGGCCGCGTGGGGCCGGTCCCACTGAGAAGCGCGGAGGGGTATGTAGATGTGCGCGATATTGCGTGGCGCTCCGAAATTTTGTAGCAAACAAAATCTTTGAGCACTGCCGGCCTGTCGTGTAACTGACGGCCAAAGTGGGACAGGCCCAAGACCCTGGCGCGACGCAACGTCTCACCTCCAACAGCAGCAGAAGCAGCCAAACGATCGCCGAGCTCGGTCTGGGGCTTACGGCTGTTGCGGATCCGGATCCGCCCCCACTTCTACTCCCAGAGCAGGGCCAAGAAAGTTGAAGATCGTCAAACTCGGCGATCGTTTGCCTGCTTCTGCTGCTGTTGGAGGCGAGACGTTGCGCCGCGCCAGGGTGTCCCACTTGACTGTCATTTACGCGACAGACCGATTTCGTGCAGAAAGAAGTCCAGGAGCGCTGCGCGATACCGCGCGCAACTGCACACTCCTCCACGCCACTCCATGCTCCCGTCCCGCGCTACCCACACGCTACCAGGTCGCGTAAACGGCGCGCAAATGACGGCCAAGTGGGACAGGCCCTTAAGAATGAAATTCAGTACTTAGTGAGGGGTGACATAGGATCAGAAGATGTAGTGTGATTGTGGATAGAGCTGAGAAATTATAAGGATAAAAAAAATTCAAATGGGAGTTATTACAGACCCCCAAATAGTAGGCAGGATATAGGGAACAAGTTATATCAAGAGATTAAATTGGCATGTTAAAAATGGCAATGTTACAGTGGTCAGGAAGGATTCCAATATGCAGATAGGCTGGGAAAATCAGGTTAGAACAGGACCCCAAGAAAGTGAATTTGTAGAGTACCTTCGAGATGGATGCTTAGAGAAGTTTGTAGTGGAGCCTACCAGGGAAAAGGCAATTTAGTGTTATGCAATGAACTGGATTTGATAAGGGAACTCAAGGTAAAACCATTAGGAGGTAGCGACCGCAACGTGATAAGTTTTAATCTGCAATTTGAGAGGGAGAAGGGAAAATCAAAAGTGTCAGTATTACAGTTGAGCAAAGGGGACTATGGAGCCATGAGGGAGGGGGTAGCCAAAGTTGACTGGAAAGAAACCCTAGCAGGGATGACAGTGGAACAACAATGGCAGGTATTTCTGGGAATAATACAGAAGGTGCAGGATCAGTTCATTCCAAAGAGGGAGAAAGATTTGAAGGGGAGTAAGAGGCGACAGTGGCCGACAAGGGAAGTCAAGGACAGTATAAAAATAAAAAAGAAATATAACGTAGCAAAGATGAGCGGGAAGCTAGAGGATTGGGATACGTTTAAAGAGCAACGGAGGATAACTAAAAAAGCAATACGTGGAGAAAAGATGAAGTACGAAGGTAAGCTAGCCAAGAAAATAAAGGATAGTAAAAGCTTCTTTAGGTATGTGAAGAGGAAAAAAATAGTTCAGACCACAGTTGGACCCTTGAAGACTGAAAAAGGTGAATTTATTATGGGGAACAAGGAAATGGCAGATGAGTTGAACAGGTACTTTGGATGCGGCTTCACTAAGGAGGATACAAACAGTCTCCCTGATGTACTAGTGGCCAGAGGATCTAGGGAACTGAAGGAAATTCACATTAGACAGGAAATGATGTTGGGTAGACCGATGGGACTGAAAGCAGATAACTCCCCAGCGCCTGATGGTCTGCATCCCAGGGTACTAAAGGAAGTGGCTCTAGAAATCGTGGACGCATTGGTGATCATGTTCTAATGTTCTATAGATTCAGGATCAGTTCCTGTGGATTGGAGGGTAACTAATGTTATCCCATTTTTTAAGAAAAGAGGTAGAGAGAAAACAGGGAATTATAGACCAGTTAGCCTGACATCGGTGGTGGGGAAGATGCTGGAGGCAAGATGAAACATTTGGATAACATTAACAGGATTGGTCCGAGTCAGCATGGATTTAAGAAGGGGAAATCATGCTTGACTAATCTTCTTGAGTTTTTTGAGGATGTAACTCAGAAAATGGACAAGGGAGAGTCAGTGGATGTAGTGTACCTGGACTTTCAGAAAATCTTTGACAAGTTCCCACATAGGAGATTAGTGGGCAAAATTAGAGTGCAGGGTGTTGGTAGTAAGGCAATGACATGGATAGAAAATTGGTTAGCAGACAGGAAACAAAGAGTATGGATTAACGGGTCCCTTTTAGAATGGCAGGCAGTGACTAGTGGGGTACCGCAAGGCTCGGTGCTGGGCCCTCAGCTATTTACGGTATACACTAATAATTTAGATGAAGGGATGAAAAGTAACATTAGCAAATTTGCAGATGACACAAATCTGGGTGGCAGTGTGAACTGTGAGGAGGATGCTATGAGGATGCAGGGTGACTTGAACAGGTTGAGTGAATGGGCAGATGCAGTTTAATGTGGATAAATGTGAGGTTATCCACTTTGATGGCAAGAACAGGAGGCAGATTATTATCGAATGGTGCCAAGTTAGGCAAAGGGGAAGTACAACGAGATCTGGGTGTCCTTGTTCATCAGTCACTGAAAGTAAGCATGTAGGTACAGCAGGCAGTGAAAAAGCTAATGGCATGTTGGCCTTCACAACAAGAGGAGTTGAGTATAGGAGCAAAGAGGTCCTTCTGCAGTTGTACAGGGCCCTAGCTGGCACGGAAATCGCTAACAAAACATGGGGGGGGGGGGGACCCAAGGGGGACACAAGTCCTTGGCGCAGAGAGGTGGCGGAGCGAGCACTCGGTACTGGTGCTCGGTGTGTTCAGCAGCAAGAGTGAGATCAACATCAGACAAGGCGCTAGTGAGGAGAAAAAGACTCTAAACAGACCACGCCCGAAGTCAGTATCTAAACCCATGTCCCTGGCGCTGTGAGGCAGCAGCAACGCACGGGCCAAGTGTCCTCTCTCTCTGTGTACCTGCCAGCAGCCGCAGCAGACCCTCTGCCTTCCAGATAGAGAACAGCATGCCTGGCGGGGACCTGACTCCACGTTGTACTGAATCACCCGAGTCAAGCGGCGTGCTGGGCTGGAGGAGAGAGCGAGATGCATTAGTGCGCGTCTTCAGCCGTGGGCTTGAATCGGCCCGTTCATGGGGTCTTTCATCGGCCGTCGGGGGCTTCAACATCGTGAACCTTGATCGCTTCGATGCAGCAGTTTGATTTGGGTCAATTCAGCCCTTAGAAAACGGCTGATAAAGTCCAGATGACAAAACATGGGGGGGGGGGGGGGGGATCGACCCCCACCTCTCAAAGCGGGGGGGGGGACATACCTCCCAGGATTTCCGCCCCTGTGCCCTAGTGAGACCACATCTGGAATATTTTGTGCAGTTTTGACTCCTAATTTGAGGAAGGACATTCTGGCTTTTGAGGGAGTGCAGCATAGGTTCACAAGGTTAATTACCGGGATGGAGGGACTGTCATATGTTGAATAAATGGAGCGATTGGGCTTATATACATTAGAAGTTGTAGGGATGAGATGGGATCTTATTGAAACATATAAGATTATTAAGGGTTTGGACACGCTAGGGGCAGGAAACATGTTCACACCAGGGGCCACAGTTTAACAATAAGGGGTTGTCCATTTAGAACGAAGATGAGTAAAAACATTTTCACCCAGAGTTGCTAATCTCTGCCTCAGAAGGCAGTGGAGGCCAATTGTCTGGATGCTTTCAAGAGAGAGTTAGATAGAGCTCTTAAAGATAGTGGTGAAGGGATATGGGGAGAAGGCAGGAACTGATTGTGGATGATCAGCCATGATCACAGTGAATGCTGGTGCAGGCTCGAAGGGCTGAATGCCCTACTCCTGTACCTATTGTCTATTGAAATCGGATGTGTCGGTATTGCAGCTGGGCAAAGGGGACTACAGAGGCATGAGGGAGGAGCTGGCCAAAGTTGACTGGAAAGGGACCTTATCAGGGATGAAAGTGGAACAGCAATGGCAGGAAATTCTGGGAATAACCCGGAAGATGCAGGATCTAAAGAGGAAGAACGATTCTAGGGGAGAAAGAGGCGATCATGGCTGACAAGGGAAGTCAAGGACAGGATAAAACTAAAAGAGAAATAACATAGCAAAGATTAGTGGGGACCCAGAGGATTGGGAAGCTTTTAAAGAACAACAGAGGGTAACTAAGAAAACAATACGGGGAGAAAAAATGAAATACAAAGCTTTGGAAGACACCAGCAACATGCCTGAAATTCAAGAAAATCAGGGGGTGGAAGTTAGTGGTGGCTATTACCAGGGAGAAGGTGTTTAGGAAGCTGAAAGGGCTGAAGGTGGATAAGTCACCTGGGCCAAATGGACTGCATCCTAGGTGGCTTTAGTGATTGTGGAGGCATTGATAGTGATATTTTAGGAATCACTAAGAGTCAGGAATGGTCCCAGATGATTGGAAAATTGTTAATATTACCCCGTTGCACAAAAAGGGAGCAAGGCAGAATAGTGGGAATGATAGACCGGTTCGTCTAACCGGTGATTGGTAAGATTTTAGATTGCATTATAAAGGATGAGGTTACGGAGTACTTGGATGTTCACGATAAAATAGGCCAAAGTCAGCATGATGGCTTTGTGAAGGGGAGGTCTTGCTTGACAAATTTGCTGGAATTCTTTGAAGAAACAAATAGCAGGACAGACAAAGGAGAGTCAGTAGATTCTCACTAAATTCTCACTAAGTAATCTAAATTACTTAGATTTTCAGATACCCTTTGATAAGGTGCCACACGTTAAGCTGCTTATGAAGGTAGGAGCCCACGGTATCAAAGGGCAGATACTAGCATGTATAGCAGATTGGCTGGATGGCAGAAAACAAAGAGTGGCAATAAAGGTGGCTTTTTCTGGTTGGATGCCAGTGACCAGTGGAGTTCCGCAATGGTCAGTGCTGGGGCCGCTACTCTTCATGTAATGATTTGGACAAGGGGATTGAAGGCTGTGGCAAAGTTTACGGATGATACGAAAATAGGTGGAGGGGCAGGTAGTGCAGAGAAAGCAGGAACTCTGCAGAAGGACTTGGACAGGTTGGGAGAGTGGGCAGAGAAGTGGCAGATTAAATATAGTTTAGCAAAGTGTGGAGTCATGCATTATTGGTAGAAGGAATAAAGGCATAGACTATTTTCTAAATGCGGTGAGATTCCAGATATCAGAGGTGCAAAGGGATTTGGGAGTGCTGGTGCAGGATTACCAAAAAGTTAATCTGCATGTCGAATTGGTAGTAAAGAAAGCAAACTCAATGCATGCATTTATTTCAAGAGGGCTTGTAGACAAATCAGGGATCTAATGTTGAGTCTCGATAAGGCGCTGGGAAGGCTGCATTTGGAATATTGTGAGCAATTGTAGCACCATATCGGAGGAAGGATGTGCTGGGTCTGGAGAGGGTCCAGAGGAGGTTTACAAGAATGATCTTGGGAATGAGTAGGTTAACCTATGGTGAGTTTTTGTCAGCATTGGGCCTGTACTCGCTGGAGTTTAGAAGAATGAGGGGGGGGGGGGGGGGGGACACCTCATTGAAACATACAGAATAGTGAAAGTGGAAGTGGAGAGGATGTTTCCACTAGTTGGAGTGTCTATGACTAGAGGTCATAGCCTCAGAATTAAAGGACTTTCTTTTAGGAAGGAGATGAGGAAACATGTCTTTAGTCAGAGGGTGGTGAATCTGTAGAATTCTTTACCACAGAAGGCTGTGGTGGCCAAGTCAGAGGATATTTTTAAGGTTGAGATATATAGATTTTACTTCGGAGTCACGCTAGTGACTTCGTGAAGACCCCGCCAGCACGCATGCGCGACATATCATCGCTAGCATTGCAGTCGACAAGCTGGGGGGGGGGAAGCGTAGCTCCTCTACCGGCAGCTTAAAAAGGACCATCAGGTAATTTTTTACCAACCTTGAGTTGGTTGGTCTTTGTATTTGTTAATCTTTTACAGAGACTTCATGATGGAGAGAACACGGAGCAAAAAGAGGGCTGCTTCCAAGCATGCCATTGAAGACCGTGGGACTTCGGAGCGAGGTCAGCAGCCAAAATCCCCGGAGCTGACCGTTGAGTTTTCGGCAGCACCCGTACCTCGGGCCGGGAAGACAGCGCGGAAGTCAGGGAGCCCCGCTCAGTCGGCAGGACCCGACTCCACTGCAACAGTCCAGGAAACTGCGAACTGACGGTAGGACCGCGCGGGAGCGGGGAAGCCAAGACCCTGACTCTCCACTGCTTCAGTCCGCACGAACGTGGACTGGCAGCAAAAAAGTGCGGAAATCGGGCAGCCCTGTTCATAAGGCAGGCCCCGGCTCTCCACCGTATCAGTCTGGCAGACTGCGGACTGGCGGTAAAACCGCACACAAGTCGAGTAGCCCGGCTGGAGCGGCAGGCACCGACTTTCCGCCGCATCAGTCCAGAAGACCTCGGACTGGCGGCAGGCCAGCGTGGATGTCGTCTAGCCCCGCTGAAGCGGCAGGCACCGACTCCCCACCGCCACAGTCCGGAACACCGCGGACTGGCGGTAGATCTACCAGGAAGTCGTGTAGCCCCGCAGGAGTGGCAGGCACTGACTCTCCACCACTTCAGTCCGGAAGACCACGGACAGGCGGCAGATCCACGTGGGACTCGCGTAGCCCCGCTGGAGCGGCTGGCATCGACTTTCTACTGCATCAGTCCCATAGACATCACCCCGACGGGGTGCAGACTGGTGGTTATAGCCCCATTAATTCAGCAGAATCTGGGGAAGACAACCTGCCGTTCGCAGATAGCGACAGCGATCGCATTGCCCGCATAGAGCGGATGATGGAGCAGCTGCTCCAGAGCGACCTACTCCACCAGGAGCATGCGTCCCGTGGATCACACAGGTCCACGACAGCCCCTTTTCCAGGACTGTCCAACATCTCTCCCTCCTCGGAAGGGAGCACCAGAAGTCAGGATTGGCCGACTTTGAGGAGGGGTTGACCGAAGACCCAAAGTTACATGGGATGCAGGAAGAGGAACTTCTGGGGATGGTGTCTAAATTCACACAGCCGTCCCAGAAAGGGCAACCTCTACACACCAACTACAGGAACAGGTAATTTCGGAGACCAAAGGCAAGTACCTGGCCCCGGGGAATTGCATGTCACTGAATCTACCCACCGTCAACACACCCATATGGGGGAATATAAGCCCTGGGATAAGGGCACAGGAATTGAAATTTCTGAAAATTTCTGCATTTGCCAGGTCGGTCGATAGTGTGGACATGACGGAAGAGCAGCAGGATGCGTTAGCCCTGTTCTGTAACACGCAATATGAGATTAATTGCTTCAGAAAAAGCTCTATCCGTCCCAGGCGCAAGCCCAAATTTGCGGGGTTGTGTAAAGCCAGCGCTACGCAGTCACGAAGCTTGTTGTTTGGGGATGACCTGCCCAAACAGGTCAAAGACCTAGATGAGGAAGCCAAAGCGGTCGGCATGATAAAACCGCCTTCCTCTAGCAGGCCACCAGCGTATCAACGGCAGCATCCGTATGCAACACCCAACAGGCCCCACTTTCACCCCGATAGGGTGACGGGTGCAAACCCAAAGGTCGCGCCTCATCCACGGAGGCCTTTTTTAGGCCAAGGCCCAGAGCAACCCGCTTGGAAAATGCGTCAACCCCACACCACAGAGTCACAACATGCCAAGAACCAAGGACGGAAGACCAAGCGCTACTGGTAACCATGGAGGTAAGGGGGTCTGGTTCCCTTGGGAATTCTGCATGCATAACCTCACAAGTGGGAGGTAGGTTGTGTCTGTTTGGGGATGCATGGAGTTCAATAACTTCTGACCCCTTTATATTGCACAGTATTCAAGGTTATGAAATTGAATTTATAAACAAACAACTCCCCCCCCCCAGTTCAACATGTACCTAGCCAGAAATTTGTGCTTTTTCAAAAAGAGAAAGTGGAAGGACATGCAGAACTGTTCAGATTATGTTCCGGTGGTGCTATGCAGGGCTAGAGACCAGCACCAGCTAGCTTCATGAAAAAATCGCTAAAAACGGGCAGAAAAACGGACCTACCTGCTGTTACTGCACCGGCTGCCTGCAACGCGTGAGTGACGTCATCAGGCATGCGACTACGGTATGTCTATGCAACATACCCCCCCCAAGCAACCGAAACGGATTGCCAAGTCAAAACCGGCACCGGAAGAAGTAGGTTCGACTGAAGCCTCGGGCTCAGGTACAACGTCGTCCCAGGAAGATGTTTCGAGGAAACCAATGCCTAAAAAATCTGAGATAGAATATCTTCGGATTTTTCTAACGCAGGAAATTAAAAATATATTGGAAGAACTGAAGAGAGTGAATTTTAAAGAAGAACTTCAAATTTTCAAGGAGGAGTTTAAGGAGGAAATGAAGGAAGAAATCAACTCCACCGTCCTTGAATTATCGGAAAAATGGAAGAAAGAAACAGAAGAAAAGATGGAACAGCAAATTACAGAGATGGATGCGGAGATGGATGTTAAAATCAACTCGGTGGAGTCCAGCTTTAATGATAGGCTGGAGCCCATCGAGAAAGCACTGAATCAACAGACAATAGCAATAACCAATCTAGAGGAGATTGCTTCAACAAGTGCTGAAACAACAAAACAGCTTATCAGAGAAAACCAACGCTTATCAGAACTACTGAGCAAAATAACTGAAAAATGCACTGAACTGGAAGGACGTCAGAACTTAAGAATCGCCGGCATTCAAGAGGGAGAGAGGGGAATCGAGACCCCCGCAAATTCGCTGCAGACTTATTGAAAAACGTCTTCAACTAGGATCAAAAGCCTCTGCTAGCTCGAGTGATGAAACGTCGCCCACGGGTGGATGCCCCACCAAAACAAATGATAGTAAAGGTGCAATATGACCATGTACTGGAGGAGATGATGAAAAAAATTGTTCGTACCAGGAATCTCATATACGATGGAGATAAGATCAGTATCTACCGAGATTACCCAGTGGAGGTCTCCAGGAAGAGAGCGCTGTTTAAAGAGACAAAAAGAATACTTAAGGATGTGAAAGATCTGAAGTATGGTTTGATGTACCCGGCTACATTAAGAGTTACTTACAATAAGAATTAACATATCTTTATCAATCTTAAGGATGCATTGGAGTTCGCCCAGAAGATCAAGAACCTGCCTGATGACTGAATATTACCTACAAAATACCTGACCTCAATGAACAATGTAACTTTGTAAGATCGGATGGAATTTAAGTTGTTATACCTAAGGACAATCGAAATTGGATAAGGATGCTGAATAAGGCCTTTCCCGTGGACGTGTTACACTAATAGTTACTAATAACATAAATAACTAATAACTGACAAATACTAATTATAACTGCGCGGTACTATTAATAATTATTACTAATGGTTACTAATTACTTATAATTGAATTACTTAGAATTAGCTAAACGGTAATTATGAGTACGGTTGGATTTAAAGCTTGATTTCACTTTTCTTTCCTTTTTTTATTTTTATATATATATATATATATATATTTTACTAATGGAATTTGAATACTTTGGAATCCAAAATGTTCCCCCCCCCCGGTAAAATATCGCTATGGAAATGTCAACTTAAAGAGAGCATGGAGCTAGTTAAGTTTTTCTTTCTCATCGGCTACGGAAGTCGGTAGATGGCTAGCCATGTTAGTATGGCTATCACTAACTACACTACTCATAGATGTAGTTTTATCTCTCTTTTCACTTTACTAACCACTTAATCTATCACTTTTTTAATATAATACTTTATTATAATTTTAAGTTTGAATGGGGTTATAAGTTTTATCAAAGGAGATATATACGTGAGAAAGACCAACGAGACTTAAAATTCATCTATCTGACGTTCGGGTGTAATGTCGGGCTTGTTGAGCTGAACCATCTTCTCTTTTATAGACCTCCCTAAACAAAAGATGCAAGATTCAAATATGAAGATTGGGGGTGAAGGAATAACATTTTGTAGTTGGAATGTTAAGGGTATTAACGAACCAATCAAGAGAGGTAAAGTATTAGCACATTTAAAAGCACTTAAAACAGATGTAATATTCCTCCAAGAAACTCACCTAAAAAAGGATGCAGAACATAGATTGAAAGCTAAATGGATTGATAAAGCGTATCATTCTTCATTCACACATAAATCCAGAGGTGTTGCAATACTAATCCGTAAAGGGATACCTTTTAAACATATCAACTATAACGGACAGTGATGGTAGATATATTGTATTAATAGGTGAATTATATGCACAAAAATGGACTCTTATTAATGTTTATGGACCAAATTTTGATAGTCCCTTGTTTTTTAAGAAAATATTTAATACAATTCCGGAATTAACACAACACAATTTAATAATCGGAGGAGACTTAAATTGTACATTAGATCCCTATTTAGATAGATCATCAAGACAACGGAAAACAAAATCGCAGCCCAATGACTTATTAAATGCATATATAGATACTAGTAATATCAAGGAGGTTTGGAGAATAGAAAACTCAACTGGACGAGAATATTCATTTTATTCACCGGTACATAAAACATATTCAAGAATAGATTATTTTTTTGGTGGACTCTAAGCTTATTCCATTTATTTATAACTCGAAATATCACAATATTATAATCTCGGACCATGCCCCCTTAATACTTATGATTAAATTAAATGGAAGGACGGGGAAACAGTTACAATGGAGACTCAACCCACAAATTTTAAAGGAAAAAGCATCTCAGGAATATCTTACTAAACAGATTAATATGTTCTTTGAAATCAATGATAACCCTGAAACATCTGCCTCCCTACTATGGGAAACATTTAAAGCATTTACTCGAGGAGCGATGATCTCCTCCCAAGCATTTCATAATAAAAAGAATCGGGTGATACAACAGGCATTTGAAAGGGAAATAAAACAATTAGACATAGAGAATGCGGCTACACCAACCATGATAAAACACAATAAAATTGCAGCATTGAAATATAAATAAAATAAAATATATTCAGACCAAGTTGTAAAATGTTACCAGTATACTAAACAATTACATTTTGAATTTGGAGATAAACCTCAAAAATTATTGGCTCGTCAATTACGGAAACTGGACGGGGAAAAAACAATCCATAGGATTAAATCAGAAACAGGAGAACCACTAGTAGAACTTAAGGATATTAATGAGAGATTTCTGCAATATTATTAAAACCTTTACTCTGCTAAAACGATAGATCACCAGACAGGAATAGAAGCATTCCTACAAAAATGCAATCTTAAAGGGTTAGATTTGAAAGATAGAGAATTATTAGACGCTGAAATAACAGTAAAAGAAATTGAAGAGTCTATCAGATCTCTAAAAAACGGTAAATCCCCGGGACCAGATGGCATTGGCTCGGAATTCTATAAAACATTCTATGACCTGATTGTTCCGCGTTTAAAGACACTGTATGAACATATCTATACCCAACAGAAATTACCAGAAACGCTAAATTAATCTGTTATAACACTTATACCAAAAATAGATAAGGACCTGGATGATCCAGGATCATATAGAGCTATCGCTCTTCTAAATACTGATAAAAAAATATTAACTAAAATCCTTGCACAAAGATTAAGCACAGTGATTAATAAATTAATACACCCGGATCAAACAGGATTTATACCAAAACGGTATTCTTCATATAACCTGAGACGATTATTCAATATTATATACTCAAAAAGTACTAACAAAGATCTAGCAATTATTTCGTTAGATGCTGAGAAAGCTTTTGACCAGGTGGAATGGCCCTATTTATTTTCGGTTATGAAAATCTTTCAGTTGGGTGAGAAGTTTAGCACATGGGTAAAACTTTTATATACTAACCCAACAGCTAGAATATCAACAAATCAAATGTTATCAGCTAAATTTAACTTATCTAGAGGCTGCAGACAAGGATGTCCATTATCCCCGCTATTATTTGCACTCATAATAGAACCATTAGCAGAAAGCGTGAGGTCCCATCCTGAAATATATGGGTATAATACCAAAGATACTGAGAATAAAATTTCCTTATATGCAGATGATGTATTAATTTACATTACAAAACCTGAAGTTAGTATCCCAAACTTATTAAATTTAATAACTCAATATGGCTCATTTTCAGGATATAGAATTAATTGGAATAAAAGTGAAATCAGGCCAATAATGGAAAGTAACCCACATATATTACACCAATTTCCTTTTAAAATAGTAAATGAAAAACTCAAATATCTTGGATTTTATGTAACAAAGAGATATACTTCTTTATTTAAATTTAATTTTCCACCTTTATTGAACAAATTACATAAGAATATTTTATATTGGAAAACATTACCTATTTCAATGTTGGGTAGAATTAATGCAATAAAAATGATTTTTCTCCAGCAATTATTGTACCTCTTTCAATTAATCCCGATATATCTCCCATAAACTTTTTTTAAAAAGGTTGACTCTATAGTCACCAATTTTATCTGGGATTATAAGAACCATAAAATAAATAAAAATCACTTATGTAAATCAAAAATAAATTGAGGTTTAGCACTACCGAATTTTATGTTTTATTTTTGGGTAGTTAATATTAAAAATATGAATTTTTGGTTGCAATTACTGGACCAACAACCAGATTGGTTAAAAATGGAAAAGGAAGACTGTTTACCTTTTGAAATTGGGTCGATCCTATTTCCTATTACTAAATTAAGCAAGAAAACCTATAATGAAAACCCCATAATATATAGTGGAATACGCATTTGGAAACAATTAAAGAAGACTTGGTTCCCAAGTGCCCGAACCTCCTGACACATCCCAGATCAGGGGAGAGTCATCCGTGCCATGGTCATCTGAACCTGTTGGCTTGCAGGTTCTGAAGAGACCATTACTGTAATTCGGGCTGTCGAACAGGACCATGGACATCATCATGGCGTCGTGCAGAGAGTCCACAAGGAAGCAATACCGTACCCATGTAAGGAAATGGGAGGTCTTCTGTTCCAGGACTGACATCACCTACGACTCTGCCACCATCACTGATGTGCTGGAATTCCTCGCGGGCCTTCACTACGATGAGGGCCTCAGCTACAGTGCCATCAACAGTGCAAGGAGTACATTATCATCCTACCTCAGACTTGAAGTGGGATCCCATCCACTGGTGTCGAAACTAATGAGGGGTATTTTCAATTCCAACCCTCCAAGGCCACAAGACACTATGACCTGGGATATTTGGGTAGTGTTGTTCCTACACAGGAGTTGGTCACCAGTTTCGAAACTCCCCCTGGCAAAACCCATCTATAAAGTGGTGATGCTGATGGCACTTAACACAGCTCAACGGGTCCAGACCCTCCACAAACTGAAATTGGACAGGATGGTCTCGACCCCCACCAAGGTAACCGTAGATGGTTTATGCATGCAACCAATAATATAGCTACCTCAGTACCATTAACCCCACCTTAGTTAACATCAATCATAACGCTTTCCGCTCCCTGGGTATAGTTCAGTAGAAGAATGTAACCAGTGCTTGCTGACGTGTGTTACACCGTGTGCTATCATTAAAGGATGTTATACACTTCAAGAGTATGTGAATTGCATATTTACATAGTGTCATGACGGACACCCAGCAGCGGTATGCTCAGATCGAGAAGGAGCTGCTCGAGGTAGTGTTCGCATGCTCCAAGTTCAGAGACTTCCTGTTTGGCAGAAGATTCACGGTCGAAACCGACCACCAGCCACTGGTGACAATTCTGAACAAACTGATTCATGCTGCCCCTGCCAGGGTGCAGCGTATGATGCTGCAGCTCCAGCATTTCGACTTCAATATCGTCTACAAGAAGGGCACCGAGATGCACATTGCGGACACCCTATGCCCCGCCACTCTCATACCAACAGCCGGCTGCCGTCCCAGCCAGTGTTCCCTGCATGCCTCGGTCCCAATCTCATGCGCCCTGTTCTACTCTGCGTGGGTCACCTGTTGCCGCTCGCGGTTCTGACTCCTGCTTCGCCCACCCCGCAGCCCTTCTCTGGTTCCCCAGCTGTTTCGCAGACTCAGGTTCCTTCTGATCTTTCGGGGGAAGGGGGAGAGACGCGTAAGCGCTCGGGTCGGATTAGTAGGCCACCTGTTCGTTTTGGCGATTTTGTTTAATTCTGTTGTCATGGCTTCCAATCTGTTTTGATTTTCTAAGGGGACGGATGTAGATGGTTTATGCATGCAACCAATAATATAGCTACCTCAGTACCATTAACCCCGCCTTAGTTAACATCAATCATAACGCTTTCCCCTCCCTGGGTATAGTTCAGTAGAAGAATGTAACCAGTGCTTGCTGACATGTGTAGCATGTGTGCTATCATTAAAGGATGTTAGACACTTCAAGAGTATGTGAATTGCATATTTACAGTAACCTTCTTTATTGACGAGTTACTAAAACACCATAGACCTGGAACAACCGGTCTTAACTTGGAATTCCTGGCATATCCCATTGATGTACGTCTCTGTATAGCCACCCATCTCCAACATTATATAAATGTCACCCAAAATATCAGGGGTATGGAAGTAGGTCTCTTTATCAGTTTTAAACGCCCACACTACAGGGTAACTGTGCAGACTATTTCCAGATGGCTCAGGGTGGTGTTGGGTGCAGCAGGGGTAGACACTGATATTTTTAAATCTCATTCTACCAGGGCTGCGTCCTGTCCTGCGTCCTGCGAATGTCAGCGGCGAGGACCATGGAGGTGCCCATGGACCATGTCCTCGCAACAGCGGGCTGGGCCAATGAAGGCACATTTCAACGGTTTTACAATAAACCTGTGGCCACTCCTGCGACGTTTGCAGACACTGTTTTAAGTTCTGTTCCCTGAACGTTCCCCGAAGTCAGGGGTTTTTGTTTGTGTTAATAAATACATTATTGTTTTTCAGCTGTTTCAAGTCTGAAATACGTTAACATACTTCCTCCATCAGTTATTATGGCAGTGTGTGAGCATGGACGTGGTTCCAGGGCATGAAATCACAGAGCTTTGAAATCTTCACGAAGTCACTCACATGACTCCGAAGTAAAATAGTAAGATTAAACGAGAACTTACCAGTTTGAAGTTTGATCCTTATTTTATGAGGAGTTACGATGAGGGATTTCGTGCCCTCCACTCCCAACCCTCTATCATAAGGTCAACTGGTATATTAGTTTCTCTTAATCTTACTATCTCCAGTCAGTTCTACTATCTGTGATTTCACACCGCTGCTTTGAAGAATGTCGCGCATGCGTGCTGGCGGGGTCTTCACGAAATCCTTCATCGTAACTCCTCATAAAATAAGGATCAAACTTCAAACTGGTAAGTTCTCGTTTACTCTCACTATTCGTGATTAGTACAGGTATCAGAGTGATAAAGCTCGCTGCTTAAAAACAGACAAAAACACAATGGGTTAAGGTAAACCAAACAAGCTTTACTCAGTTCGTCATGATGGGAGTGGTAAGGAATTACAGTTCAGCCAGTATTCAAGAATACTGGCTGTTCCTCGAACAACCACTCAAATTAACAAAGAATCCCAGGGTCTTTTCTACAGCAAAAGTCACATACGCAGAATACCAAAAGCATTTAGTAATGTCCCAAGAAGCTTTAGCAAGTCCTACTATATGGAGTTGTTTTTCAGCTTTTGCTCAAAACCAGGCAATCCAAAGGCATTGGTCATAGTCCCAAGATGCAACAGTCCAGTCCTAATATGGTGTTTTTTTCTGTGCTAGTCTGGGTCTGTCTCCTTATCAGTACTGGCTTCTCTAACTGCCCCCTCTTATCTGCTGATACTTTTCCACTAGAGCAAGCCTGTTCAAGAGAAGAAATACAAATACTGGTCAAGTATCCCAGCAAGCAATGCAATTGCAATTACCTCTTTCATTATAGAAAGTGGTTAAATATGGCAGCAAACAATATAATAACGATTAACTCTTTCAAGAGGTTATGGGGAGAAGGCAGGAGAATGGGTTAGGAGGGAGTGATAGATCAGCCATAATTGCATGGTGGAATAGACTTGATGGGCCAAATGGCCAAATTCTATACCTATTCCTTATGACCTTACCCACCATTTTCTACTCTCTCCTCCATTGTTTTCCAAAATGCAAAGCCATATTTTTACTTAAAATAATAGTGATTACAATTTTTGTTTGATTGACAACATGATTTGTTTTTCAGGATGGTTCAGAGGATTTGCCACCAAGAAGCCTTCAGTCAAGGTAAGTAATAAAAACAACAAAAACTAGAAATGCTCAGCAATCGGGTAGTATCTGTGAGGAGCAACCATTAATGTTACAGGTTTATGACTTTTATAAGAATTGGAAAAAGCTAGAAAATAAGCATATTTAAGTTTCAGGCAGTGGCAGTGAGAACAACATCCTTTATAAATTGGAGACCAAGAGATATTTAATGATCCAAATGGTGGTGGTGCCAGTTTTCATTTCCAGATATATGTAGCCTTATAGTTTGAACATGAGAATTGTTCATTGTTAACAAGAACCAAGTTGAAATGTAATGGTCCCTGAAGAATTAATTATGATTATGTAAATAGGGGATTGTTGGTTGACGTGATGAGCTGCGAGGTCCCTTTCAGTGCTGAATCTATCTACATGGACTTTTATTTAGTTGTGCTTTTGTTAAGAATTTTGGTAATGTCGTTCTTTAGAATATTTTACATTTCACATCCATTCAGTCATATCAGGTCTGTCCATGCTTCCACCTAGGGTTGCCAACTGTCCCGTATTAGCCGAGACATCCCGTATATTGGGCTAAATTGGTTTGTCCCATAGGGGACCGTCCTTGTCCTGTATTTGACTGCTACTACTCAGGTCGAGGGGGCTGTCGGGTCGGAGCACTGCGTCCAGCCCCGCCTCACCCGCCCCAACATAGTGCAGCCCATGAAGTGCAGCAACAGAGCCTCGCCTGTGGCCCCGTCGGTCGGCAGCTCGGCCAGCTGTCCGACCTTCGGACTTACTGCCGACACCACCACCCCTCCTTCTCATGGCTGAGTCGGTGTTGGGAATCTGTCTCTTATTTTGGGTATTTGAATAATCCCATAATCCCACAATCAATAGATCGGTTGACTCTGCAAGTTTGCCATATCTGGCTGGGAATCATTTATTTTATATTATCACCATATGAGCCAGTCTTCAGCTAATTTAGTTCCACTCCATGTCATATAAAGAAATGGTTAAGGACACTAGATCTACAGACAATGGGACTGGACATCCAGGCTATTGTACTGAAGGGTTCTGCGTCAGAAGTAGCCGCCCTTTAGCTGAGCTGTACCAATACAGTAAACCCTTGGTATAACAGACCATGGGGAGGGGGAGTGGTGTCCATTATTACCAATTGTCCGCTATAACTGAGTAAGGGATTATCATTGTATGTAGAAACAAATAATTGCAGATAATGATTAATACACAAAAGGACACAAAGTGCTGGAGTAATTCAGCGGATCAGGCAGCATCTCTGGGGAACATGAAGAGGTGACGTCAGGACATTTCTTCTACTGAATTACTCCAGCACTTTGTGCCAGGTTTGCCTTAAAACTAGGCGCCAATGCCACTAGTCTGCACCAACGAGCTCCTCCCCGTCTGCTCCACTCTCAGTCTACCACAAATGACAAAACGCATCTGGCCACAGTGGGCCCCCTCCCTTACCCACCCAATCAAGGCGGCTGCAACAGGAGAAGAAGGTGCAAGAGGTGGTAGTGGAATGGGAAGCGACATGCTGAAAGAAGCAGCAGGAGGATAGAGGGAGCCCCATGGCAGTGGCCCGAAGAAAGCGCTGTACCCAGCAGCTAAAACATGAGACAGAACAACAGCTGCATCAACCGGACTGTAACGTGGGTGAAGAAGGGTGCGCTGTGCACCTGGCGATCCATGGGAGGTGATGGAAGTTGGGGCTGGAGAGGCCACATGAATCAGGATGGTGTCCGGAGATCTATCTGTTATAGCCAAAATCCGATATAAAGAGATCTGTTAAAATGAGGATTTACTGTACTATTAAAGCACTGATATTTACTTGGCAATGTGGAAAATACTTCAGGTACGTCAATAGACAATAGATGCAGGAGTAGGCCATTCGGCCCTTTGAGCCAGCACCACCATTCAATGTGATCATCCCCAATCAGTACAATGTTCCTGCCTTCTTCCCATATCCCCTGACTCCGCTATCTTTAAGAGCCCTATCTAGCTCTCTCTTGAAAGTATCCAGAGAACCAGCCTCCACCGCCCTCTGAGGCAGAGAATTCCACAGACTCACAACTCTCTGTGAGAAAAAGTGTTTCCTCGTCTCCGTTCCAAATGGCTTACCCCTTATTCTTAAACTGTGGCCCCTGGTTCTTGACTCCCCCAACATCGGGAACATGTTTCCTGCCTCTAGCGAGTCCAAACCCTTAACAATCTTACATGTTTCAATAAGATCCCCTCTCATCCTTCTAAACTTCAGAGTGTACAAGCCCAGCCGCTCCATTCTCTCAGCATATGACAGTTCCGCCATCCCGGGAATTAACGTTGTAAACCTACGCTGCACTCCCTCAATAGCAAGAATGCCCTTCCTCAAAATAGGGGACCAAAACTGCACACAATACTCCAGGTGTGGTCTCACTAGGGCTCTGAACAACTGCAGAAGAACTGCACTCTTTGCTCCTATACTTGACTCCTCTTGTTATAAAGACCAACATGCCATTTGCTTTCCTCACTGCCTGCAGTACCTACATGCTTACTTTCATAGACTGATGAACAAGGGCCCCCAGATCCCCTTTTCCCAACTTGACGCCATTTAGATTGTAATCTGCCATCCTGTTTTTTTACCAAAGTGGATAACATCACATTTATTAAACTTCATCTGCCATGCATCTGCCCACTCCCCCAACCTGTCCAAGTCACCCTGCATTCTCATAGCATCCTCCTCACAGTTCACACTGCCACCCAGCTTTGTGTCATCCGCAAATTTGCTAATGTTACTTTGAATCCCTTCATCCAAATCATCTATTTACAATGTATATTGTAAATAGCTGCGGTCCCAGCACAGAGCCTTGCAGTACCCCACTAGTCACTGCCTGCCATTCTGAAAGGGACCTGTTAATCCCTACTTTTTGTTTCCTGTCTGCCAACCAATTTTCCATCCATGTCAGCACTCTACTCCCATTACCATGTGCCTTAATTTTGCCCACTAATCTCCTATATGGGACCTTATCAAATGCTTTCTGAAAGTCCAGGTACATTACATCCACTGACTCTCCCTTGTCCATTTTCCTAGTTATATCCTAAAAAAATTCCAGAAGATTAGTCTAGCATGATTTCCCCTTGGTAAATCCATGCTGGATCGGACCGATCCTGTTACTGCTATCCAAATGTGCGGCTATTTCATCTTTTATAATTGACTCCAGCATCATGCTGTGGGGGTGGCTGTGCTCGCGGCCGGGCTGGCTGCTCTCGCGGCCGGGCTGGCTGCGCTCGCGGCCGGGCTGGCTGCGCTCGCGGCCGGGCTGGCTGCGCTCGCGGCCGGGCTGGCTGTCGGAGACTCGGCTTCGTTGTCGGTGGCGGTTGCCGGACTTGTCCGTGGGCTGCACGGTACTGGACACTCACCTGACGTCGGTGGAGGCTGCTGGACCTGGCCATGGGCTGCACGTCACTGGAAAGCGTTCCAGGTAAGCTGGCACCGTCGCTGTCCTGCTGGTTAGGCTTCCAGCTTTCAGCTGCGCTCTTCGGTGTACTGCCCCACTTGTTTCCTTGCGCTCTTGCTTCCCGTTCCGACTTTTCTTTTTTTGACACCAATTCAAATACAATTTGGCGCCAAATCTTTTTGCTTGGTGCAATTCCAATTTGTGGCGCCAAATACAAACTCTTTTTTAACTTTTTTCTTTTTTCTTGGAATAAGTTGTTCTTTTCTTTTCTGTTCTTTGATCCTCGTCACCAATTGTTGTATATTTAGTGCTGGAAACGCACTTTAAATAAGGCTCGGACAAGGGAGTAAACTAACAAGCTTCTTTATTTTTAATGCCACGATGAGTCCTGCATCCCATTGTGCAAGACATCAAATATGTTAATCATATTTCATACATAACAAGAATCTTGTTTCTCATGGTGTGAGAGTCCTTTAGGTGCCTTTTGGCAAGCTCCAGGCGGGCTGTCATGTGTCTTTTACTGAGGAGTGGCGTGCGTCTGGCCACGCTATCATAAAGGCCTGATTGGTGGAGTGCTACATATATAGTTGTCCTTCTGAAAAGTTCTCCCATCTCCACAGAGGAACTCTGGAGCTCTGTCAATGTGACCATCGGGTTCTTGGTCACCTCCCTGACCAAGGCCCTTCTACCCCGATTGCTCAGTTTGGCAGCGGCGGCCAAGTCTATGAAGAGTCCTGGTGGTTCCAAAGTTCTTCCATTTAAGAATGATGGGGGCCACTGTGTTCTTCGGGACCTGCAATGCTGCAGAAATTGTTTTATACCCTTCCCCAGATCTGTGTCTCGACACAATCTTGTCTCGGAGGTCTACGGACAATTCCTTCATCTTCATGGCTTGGTTTTTGCACTGACATGCACTGTCAACTGTGGGACCTTATATAGACAGGTGTGTGCCTTTCCAAATCATGTCCAATCAATTTAATTTACCAATGGTGGACTCCAATCAAGTTGTGGAAACATCTCAAGGAAATCAATGGAAACAGGATGAACCTAAGCTCAATTTTGAGTGTCACAGCAAAGGGTCTGAATAATTCTGTAAATATGATATTTCAGTTATTTCTTTTGAATTACTTTGCAAAAATTTCTAAACACCTGTTTTCTCTTCTTAATTCTGGGATATTGTGTGTAGATTGATGATAAAAAAATTTTTTTAATCTATGTTAAAATAAGGTTGTAACGTAACAAAATGTGGAAAAAGTGAAGGGTCTGAATACACTTTACCTCATTGGAGACCCTCGAACTATCTTTAATCAGACTTCACTAGACTTTATCTTGCACTAAATATTATTCCCTTCATCATGTATCTGTACACTGTGGATGGTTGGATTGTAATCATGTTTATCTTTCTGCTGACTAGTTAGCACGCAACAAAAGCTTTTCACTGTACCTTGGAACACGTGACAATAAACTGAATTAAACTAAACTGATATCATTTTGCAAATGCAAACAAATTTTACTAACTACACTAAGTGGGACCCGTTGGATCCCAGGTTCACACGGAGGGCTGGTCCCCCAATGCAATATTCCATGTGGTCTGGAGCGCTAGCATGGGTGTTGTGGGTCAAGTCAACTCAACAAGTCAAGCACAGTGAGTGCAGGGCCAACAATCCATTTCAATCCATTTCACGTCAAGTCAACCCATTTCAAGTCAAGCACAGGGCAGGCTGGGCCAGCCAGCAATACAATCCATTTGCTTTCATTTCAGGGGAGGGCAAGCAAAGCAAAGCAAAAGCACAGGGCAGACGGGGCCAGCCTACAATACAATCCATTTGCTTTCATTTCAGGTGAGCTCATGGAAATCAAAGGCAAAGCAAAAGCAAAAGCACAGGGCAGGCAGGGCCAGCCAACAATACAATCCATTTGCTTTCATTTCAGGTGAGGTCAACCAAAGCAAAGGTAAAGCAAAAGCACAGGGCAGTCGGGACCAGCCAACAATACAATCCATTTGCTTTCATTTCAGGTGAGCTCAAGCAAAGCAAAGGCAAAGCAAAAGCAAAAGCACAGGGCAGGCGGGCCAGCCAACAATACAATCCATTTGCTTTCATTTTAGGTGAGGTCAAGCAAAGCAAAGGCAAAGCAAAAGCAAAAGCACAGGGAAGGTGGGTCCAGCTAACAATACAATCCAGTTGCTTTCATTTCAGGTGAGCTCAAGCAAAGCAAAGGCAAAGCAAAAGCACAGGGCAGGCGGGGCCAGCCAACAATACAATCCATTTGCTTTCATTTCAGGTGAGCTCAAGCAAAGGCAAAGCAAAAGCACAGGGCAGGTGTGGCCAGCCAACAAGACAATCCATTTAATTTCATTTCAGATGAGGTCATGCAAAGCAAAGACAAAGCAAAAGCACAGGCCAGGCCAAACAACTAATTTCATTTCCATTTCCATTTCAATTTCAAGCGCAGGGCAGGCCAAATAACTCATTTCATTTCATTAAGGGCTAACAAATAATTTATTGCAAGCACATTAAGGGTTAACAAATCATCATTCATTGCAAGCACATTACCGGCTAACAAATAACTTATTGCAAACACATTAAGGGTTACCAAATCATCATTCATTGCAAGCACATTGCTGGCTAACAAATCATTTATTTCAAGCACATGAAGGGTTAACCACATGAAGCACATAACCCCCTAAACTACATAAAACACAAATAGGGTAGACTCACAGTTCAGTAGACTCATAGCAGAATCAGTGTTGTGGTCTCTACCTCGCAATCTTCCAGAGTGACTGACTCACGTTCAGGCATCCAGGGTTTTATAGTCATGCGTCTAGTCAGTACCAAACTATCTCCTAATTGAAGTACAATTTTTATTATTCTGTCCGCAAGTTATTGATTCCATTCTACCAATGCCAGATTCCCCTTTGTCTTACTAAATCAGCCCTTGATTGTTGACTATTTTGATTCATATTTTTTCCTGGATCTTTCTCACAGGTGTTCTAAGCTATAATATTACTAAAATAACTTTAAGAAAATTACTTAAAAGTAATATTATTGATTACTATTCCCCCAATGTTCATCTGTTGAAACATGCTTCATTTGCCTCACTTTATCTCATGAATTTGATCTAGTATTGTTGTCTTTCTTGCTGACCCTAAAACACACTGATTAAGAAAGTTCTCTCTTCCTCCTCTACAATATTAACTTCATTATCTTATTAATGTTTGAGAATCATTAAAGTCTCAACACCACTAATTGAATTGATAACTTGCACAGAATTGGACATTTCTTTAGTCCCCTTCAAATTATTTTTGAGTTTATTTTGACAAATGAATAATGCCTGTATTTGCGATAACAATGCCACCCATTTTGGATTGAGTTAGCATTTATCTTCCTCCAAATTAGGAATGCGAGCAAAATAGTTAATGAATAAATTAGAGATCCAAGAAAATGCAGATGTTAGAATCATAAGCAAATAACTTCCAATTCCTTTGACTTCCATTGCCTTATCTTTATTTATGGGTATCCAATCCCTTTACATCTCCAATTCCTACCAGGAATGCCTTAGAGTCCTCCAGTTCTTCCTTGAGCAGAAATCCAATTAATTCCCCAGGCAAATGTGATTGGCTTAGATGGGGCATCTAGTTTGGCATGGACAAGTTGGGCTGAAGGATCTGTTTTTGTGCTGTATGACCTTGTAAGTCTAAATTCACTTGGACTATCTCTGACACTTATATCCCCTTTCTCAATCTCTCTGGCTACATCACAGGAATCAGACTGTTGTTTTCTACAAACTTAGTGATTCCTAGAGTTACATTGACTACACCTCCTCCAGTCCTCCCTTTTGCAAGGACATTGACTTACCCTCAATTTCTCCATCTCTGTTGCATCTGTTTCCTGGATGAGCCTTTCCACGCTCGGACATCTGAGATGTCCTCTTCAGAAAGCATACGTTCCCCACTGCTACTGTGGATGAAGCACTCACCCATGTTCTCTCTTATGTACTGCAGTTCTGCTCTTTGTCCCCATTCTCCCAGACAGGACAATAATAGAATGATCTGGTCTTCACCTTTCACCCCATCAGCCTCCGCATACAACACATCATTCTCTGACATTTCTGCTACATTCAACGTGATCCCACCACCAGTCACATCCACCTGGCCCCATCACTTTCCGCAGAGACCACTCTCTCCAAAACTCCTTGCTTTGCTTATTCTTTCCCACCCTCAGTCATAGCGAGGAAGGGATAAGTAAGGCAGAGCAATATTGATAGAAGACTCATTAGTTAAGGGCACAGAGATTCCCTCGCCTCTGTCCAAGGACTCCGGCGGCCCTTTCAGGTGAGGCAGAGGTTCATCTGACATAACAAATCAGTCGGAGTAGAAAGTGATGTGGTAGACAGGGTAGAGTAGCACAGAAAGTCCTTAGCAATAACTCAATATCAATTGAAGTCTCATGATGGCAAGCCAAACATGGGCAAAATATCCTCCTTTTCCAAATTGAAAAACATTCTGAAATAACGCTAAATGTAATCTGTTGACACAGAATGGACGAGGGACTTCAGTGTCCCTCACCAAGAGTGGCATGATAGCCAATTTAGTTCTCTTCATGTGATATCAAGAACTTGCTTAGAGCATTGGATATTACAAAGACTGAGGCACCTTACAACATCCCATTTGAAGTATTGAAAGGGTGTGCTCCAGAATAAGCTGCACTTCTAGACATGCTGTTCTAGTACAGTTGCGATACTGGTATCCATCTAATGGATGGAGAGGTTAAAGGGAGAAGGCAAGTGAATGGGGTTATGAGGGAGAGATAGATTCTTCTTGGTTCTTGGTCCTCCAAAATATTCCAAATGGAATTTAAACGGCTGCTGGTAAAGGGTGGACTGAAGCAAAAAGGGATTCTTGGAGAGGAAGATCTACCTTAAATTTAGTTGTGTCTGGTTGAGCAACTATGTTAGGGTGAAGACTATTCCATGCTTTAATTGTGCGGGGCAAAAATGAATTGCTGTACACATCTGTCTTGGTAGCTGGTATCTCAAATTGGATCAAATGCCCTAGTCTGCTCCTAATAATCAGCCATGACTGAATGGCGGAGTAGACTTAATGGGCCGAATGGTCTAATTCCACTCCTATTCAATATGACCTAATAATGTAGAAACTTGCCCAGGGAAGTCTTGCCCAAAGTAAGCAGGACTCATCCAATCTGGGTAATTAAAGCCCAAATCAGTTCACTCCCAAACATCAGCAAATTGTTGGGAAGTATCGAGTCAAGCAACTTTTACTCACCAATACCTGCTCATTGATACCTAGTTTTGGTTTTGCAAAAACCTCTACAAAACAGACTTGATTTAAGCAAGGACAAAAGAAGTTGAATTCTAGAGGTGAGGTGAGAATGACTGCCCTTCATATCAACATGGCACTTGACCAATTGTGGCAACATTTGGTTAAACAGACGTCAATGGGTGTCAAAGGGTCTCCAGTGGCTGGAGTCATACTTCGCACAAAAATGGCTTGATGGTTAGTGGTCAACAATCCCAGGATATCACTGGAGGAAAACCCTCTTCAGATTCTTCATTAATGATTTTCCTTCTTCCACTATAAGTCAGAAGTGGGGGTGCCCTTAAGATTCAATTGTATTGCTGTCACATAGTCCCCTTCTTTCAACATTTTTGGGATCACTGTGCTTGTAAACTCTACTGAACCATCTGCATAAATACCTTGGCAACAGGAACAGGTTAGAGGTTGGGTATCCTGTGGTGAGTGACTCAACTTTTGACACCCCCAAAGTTTTTCCACCATCTACAAAACTAAAAAAAGAAATAAAATAGAAAAGTATCATAGAAGAATTCCATGATCTGTGAAGGAGGTCCCATGCCCAGTAACATTCAGAAATCAATCATAGGTCTTTCATTCATATTGTGGCAACAGTGCCACTTTTCTACATTAATCCAATCCTTGATATCTAAATATTGATCAATCTGTCTTGAATATAGTGAACAAATGAGCCTCTCTTGGATAGAATATTCCAAGATTCACTGTTCTTTGGGTGAAGAAATTTCTGCCTATCCATTTCTGAATAGTTGACACTTCCCCAAACACTAACTTTGTAAACCCTGCTCCTATACGCCCAGGAGAAATAACAACTCTACATCCATCCCGTGAAGTCCTGTAAAAACATAGTTGCATATTTCAATGAGATTGCCTCTTAGTTTTCAAAACTTAAATAAAGGCTCACTCTCCTTAATTTCTCATTGTATGACAAACCCCAGATTTCACGAGTCAACCTGGTAAGCGTTCACTGCAACCCCTGAATTGGAATGATCCAGTAAAGAATTTGGGAGTTATTGTCAAGATTTTCTGGCATCAGGCAGGTTTAGACCTTGGAATCTCACATCCTTCTGGAGAATGATGTCATTTCTTGCCAAATGTGAGCATTGCCAAGAAAAGATCAGATATTAAAGAGTAGACAGTAATGTTAGACTGCTTTCTTCTTAAGCAGCAAATAGGAGAGATCAGATCATCGTCTGGAAGAACCAGAAGAAAGTGTATTGCTTCACCACAACTGGTTATTGACGCAGAAACGGAATACAAGTTGAAAGGAAAAGTGATGTATTGCTGAAAAAGTAATATAAAAAGATCTTGGGGGAATGGTTGTTGACATCAGGAACAAATGAGCTCTGATTAGGCGAATGTGCCTTATGAAAACACTACACCCTCACCTTTGTTCATTCCCTATGTAGTTTGGGTTGATCTGCATCACTAGCTTTAAAGTATGGAACTCAAGTTCAGATAAGCTTTGACTGAGTTCTGCAACTCCCCCTATTGTATCTGAAAGGTGGATAGAGAATGGCCTATGTAAAAATTAATTCTAAGCCTGAGAGCATTTTGTGTAATGCAGAAGGAGTTACTATTAGTTTATAGATTTAATTTTTTCCATCTCTAAAATCCATCTGAAAAGTCCTGTACCGATACCTCTCTTTTGTTTATAAAGAGTGACTGTATGAAAACAGAATCTTCAGCCCACCAATAAATGCTGACCATTGACCACCCATTTACATTAATCTACTCAAATTTTATTCACTCCATTTGTCATCAACTCTCTCTTACAACGCACTTATACACAATGGGTAATTCACAGCAGCCGATCAACCTACTAACCAGCACAATTTTGAGATGTGGGGGAACTGCAGATGCTTGAAAATCGAAGGTAGACAAAATTGCTGGAGAAACTCAGTGGGTGTGGCAGCATCTATGGAGCGAAGGAAATAGGCGACGTTTCGGGTCGAGACCCTTCTTCAGACTGTGTCACTGTAATTCTGCTCATTGCAAGCCACTTTGTTCTCTGAACTGTGTGTGAAAAGGATAAGTATTTATACTGTAATATAGGGATCTGAACATTTATGTTGCAAAAGTGGAACACTTCTTTCCCACTGCTATCAGACTACTGAACAGTCCTTTCATAAGCTAGATTGAAGTCCTCATCTTTCAACCTACCTCATTGCGAACCTTGTATGTTTTTTATATAGATATAGATATAGATAATCTTTATTGTCATTATAACATGCGAACATGTACAACAAAATTAAAATGCCAACCAGTCAGTGCACCATTCACACATTTCTAAAAGCTAACGATACGTAAGCATACACACGCCACCATAAAATAAGCATAAACACACAACCATACATTCTTCTGTCGATTTCACAATCCATTTGGTATGTAGCGCACCTGCGCTCATTTGGTGACTACATTAAGTGTAGTTATTGCTGTGGGATAAAAACTGTTTTTTTAGTCTGTTTGTCCTTGTCCTCATTGATCTGTACCGTCTGCCTGACGGCAACAGTTCAAACAAGGAGTGGCCGGGGTGGGAAATGTCCTTTATAATGTTTGATGGGCAGCAAAGCTCTGTGCCAGATTTGACCAAATGTCTAAGGCGATCACTAGCCCAGGTATTGTGGTATTGTATACTGAGGGTGGCAGTTCCACGTAAAAAAAGTAATGAAAAGGGACTGCAGACACTGGTTTATACCAAAGATAGACATAAAATCCTGAGGTAACAGCTGGTCAGAGCCCAGGACAAAAAGGTCTGAAAGGGAGACTATTATATCTCCCAGTTGCTAACTATATTACCTCCCTTCCCCATTCCCGTACGGAACTTTCTGTCCTGGGCCTTCTTCATTGCCTGAGTGAGGCCACATGTAAACTGGAGGAACAGCACCTCACATTTCACTTGAGTAGCTTACCACCCAATGGTATGAACATTGAATTTTCCAACTTTAGGTAACTTCTACAAACACCTCCCTTCCCTTCCCTTCCCTCCCCTGCCCCCTCCCCCTCCTCCCCCCTCCCTTCAACACATCCCTCCCCTTTCCCCCCCCACTCACTTCCCCTGACACTGGCTGACCTTGCGCCAGTTCTCTCCCCCACGACCCCTACACTAATCATCCGTTAACTAGCTTCACAGCTAGTATATCCCATTTGGGCTCACATCTCCTCTATCCAACAATCTGCCTATCAGGATACCTCCTCACAGGATACCTCCTCACATCCTCTGTTCCCTGATTTGGTCTGCTTTTCTTTACTTCCAGTTTTTATTTTCCCACTCTCCCTTCTACAATCAGTCTGAAGAAGGGTCACGACCCGAAACATCACATCCATTTTCTCCGTAGCTGCAGCTTGACCTGCTGAGTTACTCCAGCATTGTGTGTCAATCTTTGAAAACAAAAGTCATTGACTTTTACAAAACGTGTTATAAATGGTTGATATAGGATTTTGTTTCAAATGAGTTGCTGATTTGTCATCCATGATTTGTCAATATTAATGAGAAATGAGTGTGAAAAATGATTAATTATATTTATTTATCTTCTTTGCTAACAAAGTCATGATTTACCATTTTTTTTCATTTAATCAGTAAAATTACATTTAAAAGTATTGATGTTACTGATGAATGTGGGTGTTAAAGTTCTTTGTAACAGTGGAAGTCTAATTGATCACTTGATCAAATGTCTGTGTACTCATTTTAGAAAGAATGCATCTCATCCTAAAAGAAAAAAAAACAATTCAACAGGAACAATTTTGATTTATCATTCCTTATTGCATGTTAAATGTGGTTGTTGCTGTGCTGGGTAGATGATTTGCACAGAAAATATTTTAATGGCATTGCTAAGCTCTGTAATAGGGTAGATACTAAACTGAACCCAGGTGAAGCCTTCCATTTTTTTTGTGGTAATGATTTGTTTACCAAAATAAGTGATTAGATGCATTTGATCTTAATGGCTAAATCTATTGTTGACGTTATGTGGATTATAAACAACATGGATGTGATGATAGACACAAAATGCTGGAGTAACTCAGCGGGTGAGGCAGCATCTCTGTAGAGAAGGAATGGGCGACGTTTCGGGTCGAGACCCTTCTTCAGAGGGGGTGGGGCAAAGACGGGAATGGGCGGGACAAAGACAGAATGTAGGCGGAGATAGTAAGACTAGTGGGAGAACTGGGAAGGGGAAGGGGGATGGAGAGAGAAAGCAAGGGCTATCTGAAGTTAGAGAAGTCAAAGTTCATACCGCTGGGGTGTAAACTACCCAAGTGAAATATGGGGTGCTGTTCCTCCAATTTGCGCTGGGCCTCACTGACAATGGAGGAGGTCCAGGACAGAAAGGCCAGATTGGGAATGGGAGGGGTAGTTGAAGTGCTGAGCCACCGGGAGATCAGGTAGGTTAAGACGGACTAAGCGGAGGTGTTCAGTGAAACGATCGCCGAGCCTGCGCTTGGTCTCGCCAATGTAGAGAACTTGACACCTGGAACAGCGGATACAGTAGATGAGGTTGGAGGAGGTGCAAGTGAACCTCTGCTTCACCTGGAAAGACTATTTGGGTCCTTGGATGGAGTCGAGGGGGGAGGTAAAGGGATAGGTGTTGCATCTCCTGCTGTTGCAGGTGAAAGTACCTGGGGATGGGGTGATTTGGGTGGGAAGGGACGAGTTGACCAGGGAGTTTCAGAGGGAACGGTCTCTGCAGAAACAGAAGTGGAGGAGATTGGAAGATGTGGCCAGTTGTGGGATCCCGTTGGAGGTGGTGAAAATGTTGGAGGATTATATGTTGTATGCGACGGCTGATGGAGTGGAAGATGCGGACAAAGGGGACTCTGTCCTTGTTACGAATGGGGGGAGGAGGAGTAAGAGCGGAGCTGCGGGATATTAAGGAGACCCTAGTGAGAGTCTCATCTGTAATGGAAGAGGGGAACCCCTGTTTCGTGAAAAATGAGGACATCACTGATGCCCTGGTATGGAACACCTCATCCTAGGCGCAGATGTGGCGTAGACAGAGGAATTGGGAGTAGGGGATACAGTCTTTACAGGAAGCAGGGTGGGAAGAAGTGTAGTCAAGATAGCTATGGGAGTCAGTAGGTTTGTAATAGATGTCGGTCAATAGTCTGTTTCCTGTGAAGGAGACGGGGAGATATAGAAACGGTAGGGAGATGTCGGAGATGGTCAAAGTGAATTTCAGTGCAGGATGGAAATTAGAGGTGAAGTTGATGAAGTCAGTGAGTTCTGCATGGGTGCAGGAGGCAGCACCAATGCAGTCATCAATGTAGCGGAGGTAGAATTCTGGGATAGGGCCAATTGTGATGATGGTCTTTTATATTATGTTGCTGGTATCTCTGATGACTCCACCTGTGGGAAATGAACTGCAGCTAGCCAACCTCAGGATCATCCAGGAGAGTATGAGCTTCATAGATAGCAGTTATAATGAGGTAGTCATGCCTAAGATACAGGCAGACAGTAGATGGGTATGAGGAAAGAGAGTAGGCAGAGAGTGCAGGAGACCACTGTAGGCATTCCCCTTCAAAACAGGTATATCCCTTTAAATACAGTTGAGGGAGATTACCCATCAGGGGTGAGCAGCAGCAGCAGTCAGGTCTGTGCAACATAGACCATTGAAAACTATAGGCCAGTGAGCCTAACACTGATAGGCAAGTTACTGGAGAAGATTCTGAGGGGTATAATATATAAGCATTTAGAAAGACAGGCGCTGATTAGGGATAGTCAGCAATGTTTTGTACGTGGAAGATTGTGTGTTACAAATCTGAGTATTTTGAAGTAACCAAAAAGGTTGACGAGGGCAAAGCTTTAGACATTGTCTGTATGGACATCAACCTTTTTCAGCAAGGCCTTTGATAAAATCCCACATGGTAGGCTGCACTACAAGGTTAGATCGCACTTGAATCCAGGGAGTGTTAGCCGACTGGCTTCATGGAAGGAAGCAGAGGGTGATGGCGGAAAGTTTTTTTTTAACTGAAGGCCTAGAGATGTGCGTCAGGGATCGGTGCTGAGTCCATTGCTGTTTGTGTTTTATAACAACAGTCATGAAAATGTACAGGGCATAATTAATATGTTTACAGATGACATTAAAGTAGGTGGTATTGTAGACAATGAAGAAAGTTATCACAAATTACAGCATGATCTTGATTAGCTGGGTAAGTGGCCTGAGGAATGGTTGATGGCATTTAATGCAGATAAGAGGTGTTGCATTTTGGGAAGTGAAACCAAGGCAGAACCTTTCATAGTGAATGGTAGGTAGTTGCAGAGTGTTGTACAGCAGAGCGATCTAGGAATGCACATATAGTTCTCTGAAATTGGCATCACAGGAGATAGGGTGGTCAAAAAAGTTTTCAGTACATTAGTCTTCATCTGTCGGGATGCAGAGTGTAGAAGTTGTGACATTAAGCAACTGTTATACAAGACATTGGTGAGGCTCCATTTGGAATATTACGTTGAGGTTTGGTCAGCGTACTATAGGATGAATGTTGTTAAGCTAGAAAGAATGCAGAGAAAATCTACATAAATGTTGCTAATACTCTATAGGGAGAGGTTGGGCAGGCTAGAACATTATTACTTGGAGGGAAGGAAGCCAAGGGTGATCTTATGGAGGTGTATAAAATCATGAAGGGAATTGATAGGATGAATGCATAGAGTCCTTTACTGAGAGTAGGGGAATCAAGAACCACAGTTCATCGGTTAAGTTGAGAGGGGAGAGATTTAATAGGACTCTGAGAGGTACCTTTTTCACATAGAGGGTGATGGGTGTATGGAACAAGCTGCCAAAGGAGACAGTTACTATAACAACATTTGATACACATATGGACAGGTACACGGATAGGAAGGGTTTAGAGGGATACTAGATTAAGTGAGACCCGTTGGGTCCCAGTCACACGGGAGGCCTGGTCCGCCAACACAACCCATTCCCCAACGGAATATTCTACCACTCACCCGTTCCCCCAATGCAATATTCCACCTCTCACCCATAGCTCCTAACTGCGCGGGGCATAACTCATTTCCCCTCATCCCCCAGCAGTCCCTCACCCTCCTCTTCATGTGTGGGAGGGGAGGGGGGTGAGGGGGGTGTGTGGGCAGTGGGGGGATTGTGGGGGGAGAGGGAGCTCGAAGAAAAGACGGGGGAAGAACTATGGGGGAGAGGGGGGTATCACGGGGAGGGGGGCAGGAGCCAGCGAGAGGGACCAGAGGGGAAGGGGCTGGAGCTGGCAGTGCGATGGGGACACACAGCGGGCGCTGGTCGTTCTCCTCCGCAGGGATCATAGTCTTCGCTTTCCGTTTGGCGACATCTCTGACTCCGCACCGCGCCGCTTCCAGTCCCTCCGAAAATTGTGTCCGGTTGGAGACCTCCACCGGCGATCCACAGCGTCTCAGCTCCAGTAAAGACACCATGGCGCCGGAAGGGGCGGACCGTCCCGGGGAGTGACAGGAGAAGAGACGAATCCGCGCGGCACTGACTGGCAGGAGAGGAGATCGATCTGCACTCGCGCGATTTTTAAGATTTTTAAACCTCACTAACTTTTACAATATACCACCGATCGGAATGGGACTTGATGCACTCGCAGCACAGGAGAACGACGAGTGAGCTGGCGAACCATCGTAGCTCTATCGCGTGCCATTTTTGCGCAAATAGAAAGACTGTGCAGACAGGAAGAGCACAAGATTAGTGTTTTAGTTATGTATAGATAGAAAGATATGATGAATGCAAACAAATGGGACTAGCATAGATAGGGCATTTTGCTGGCATGAACCTGTTGCGCCGGTGCCTCTTTTCATGATGTAAGGCTATGATTTAATTTGAAAATGTAGAAATATCTATACACAGGCATATGTCTATCTATAATGTGTTGGAAGGAACTGCAGATGCTGGTTTAAACCGAAGATAGACACAGAAAGCTGGAGTAACTCAGCGGGACAGGCAGCATCTCTGGAGAGAATGAATGGGTGACGTTTCGGGTTGAGACCCTTCTTCAGACTGGTTAAGGATAAGAGAAACTAGATATATAGACAATGATGTGGAGAGATAAAGAATAATGAAAAAAGACATGCAAAGACGTAATGATGATAAAGGAAACAAGCCATTGTTAGCTGTTTGCAGGGTGAAAACGAGAAGCTAGTGCGACTTGGTTGGGGGAGATGATAGAGAGAGAGGGAATGGCGGGGCTACCTGAAGTGAGAGAAATCAATATTCATACCACTGGGCTGTAAGCTTCCCAAGTGAAATATGAGAGGCTGTTCCTTCAACTTGCATTTAGCCTCACTGACAATGGAAGATGCCTGGAACAGAAAAGTCTGTGTAGGAATGAAACGTGTCCGGCAACCGGGAGATCAGGTAGGTTCAGGCGGGCTGAGCGAAGGTGTTCCACGAAATGATCGCACAGTCTACGTTTGGTCTCGCCGATGTATAAGAGTCCATATCTTGAACAACGGAAACAGTAGATGAGGTTGGAGGAGGTGCAGGTGAATCTCTGCCTAACCTGAAAGGACTGTCGGGGTCCCTGAACAGAGTCGAGGGAGGAGGTATAGCAACAGGTGTTGCATCTTCTACGGTTGCAGGGGAAGGTACCTGGAGAGGGGGTGGGAAGGGAATGGCCTCTGCGGAAGGCGGAAAGGGGTGGTGGGAAAATGTGGCTAGTGGTGGGATTCCATTGGAGGTGGTGGAAACTTTGCAGGATTATGTGTTGTATGCGACGGATGATGGGGTGGAAGGTAAGGACTAGGGGGACTCTGTCTCTGTTGCGACTAGGGGGGGGGCGAGCAAGGGCAGAGCTGCGGGGTCCCGAGGAGACGCGAGTGAGGGCCTCAACTATGATGGGAGAGGGGAACCCCCATTCCCTAGAGAATGAAGACATCTTGGATGTCCTGGAGTCGAACACCTCATCTTGGGTGCAGGTGTGGCGTAGACTGAAGATTTGGGAGTAGGGGATAGTCTTTGCAGGAAGCAAGGTGGGAAGAAGTGTAGTCAAGATAGTTGTGGGAGTCAGTGGGTAGACGTCAGTCAATAGTCTATTTCCTGTGTTGGGGGCTGTGAGATCAAGAAAGGGGAGGGAGATGTCAGAGATGGACCAGTAAATTTGAGTTCAGGATGAAAATTGATGAAGTCCATGAGTTCTGCATGGGTGCAAGAGGTAGCACCGATGCAGTCATCAATGTAACGGGGATAGCGTTCGGGGGATAGGGCCAGTGTATACCTGGAACAGGAATTGTTCAACGTTCCCTATAAATAGGCAGGCATAGCTGACTTCCCCTTTCTGAGCCCCCCACTACCTCCTCTTTACTATGGACGTTCAGTCACTACACCTCCATCCCCCACCAGGAAGGCCTTAAAGCCCTCCGTTTCTTCCTCGCCCGCAGAATCATCCAATCTCCCTCTACTAACATTCTACTCCGCCTAGCAGAGCTGGTCCTCACTCTCCACCAAAGAGCCGCTATATAGGATCTTTGCTCTCAACAACTTCTCCTTTGACTCCCCCCACTTCCTCCAAGTCCAAGGCGTAGCTGTGGGCACCTGCATAGGCCCTAGTTATGCCTGCCTCTTCGTAGGGTACGTTGAACAATCCCTGTTCTAGGCAAACACTGGCCCTATCCCCGAACTCTATTGGGGAACAGCATTGGCGGCCCTATCCCTGAAATTGGAGGAACAGCATCTCATATTTCACTTGGGCAGCTTACAGACCAGTGGTATGAATATTGATTTTTTTTTTCTCACTTCAGGTAGCCCCGGCATTTCCTCTCTATCTCTCCCCCACGCAAGTCGCATTAACGTCTCGTTTTCATCCTACAAACAGCTAACAATGGCCTGTTTCCTTTATCATCGTTACTTTTTTGCATATCCTTTATTCATTGTTCGTTATCTCTCCACATCATGGTGTATATCTCAACCCGAAATATCACCCATTCCACTCCAGAGATGCTGCCTGTCCTGCCGACTTACTCCAGCTTTTTGTGTCTATCCCCAATGCTTAGAATAGAATGGAATGCCTTTTATTGTCATTCATAAACCTTGGTTTGAACAAAATTGCATTTCCACAGTCTTAACATAACAAAAAAAACCAAGACCCACACTTAACACAATTTACACAAACATCCATCACAGTGAATCTCCAACACCTACTCACTGTGATGAAAGGCAAAAGTCTTATCTCTTCCCTTTGTTCTTCTCCCGCGGTCCAGCAGTCCAACTGCAACGTCGAGGTGACTGGGGCTCCCGATGTTAAAGCCCCTGGCGGGCGATGGTAAGTCCCGCGGCCGTTTAAGCCGCGCCGGGCGATGTCAGGCTCCGCTCCGAGTCCTTTAAACCCCGCGGGAGAAGTTGCCGTTGCGGGAGCTCCGAAAAGCGGTCTCCCACCAGGGACCTGCGAGCTCCCGATGTTCCTGTCCACCGGGCCTGCGGCCGGAGCCTCCGAAGCTCCGAAGTCGGGTCGCAGCCACGCGCCATCACAGCTCTTAACGTTCCGAAGTTGGCCAGCTCCGCGATGGCGAGTCCACAGGCTCCGCGACTGGAGCCCTCAGGTTGGTTCCAGCCGGAGGCCGCCGCCGGCTCCACGATGTTAGGCCCAACGACATTGGAGACCCAACAGGGAAAAAGTCAGGCCCCCGTATAGGGAAGAGATTAAACGGTTTCCCCCACACCCCCACATATACACAGCTAAAAAATAATAAAAACTAGAATCAAAAACATACATTTAACGAGACGAAAATTAAAAAAAGACAGACGGACTGCAGTGGAGCCGTTGCCGTTAGGCGCTGCCACACTCCGCTTATTAGATTATTGCTTGGCTGCACACAGTATTGGTCAATATATTGCAGGAAGAACATGTTTGCACTGAAGAGAGTGCAGAGGCGATTTATGAGGATGTTGTTGGTACTAAAGAAAATTAGCTGTGAGGAAAGATTGGATAAGATAAAGTATTTTCTTTGGAGCAGAGGATGTTCAAGATTGAGCTAATTGAAATGAACACAATTGAGTGGTGTTGAAGTAAACAGGAACAATTTACATAGTGGGTCAAAAAACAAGGGCATAGGTTTTAAAGTGATGGATTCATGGAATGGAGAATACATTTGGAACAATGTTTGTACCCAGGTGGTTGTTGGCAACAACATTCTTGAAACAAGAGCACAAGGAGAAATCGTACTTTAATAGGCATCTAGAACTGTACTTTGAGGGCCAAGGTCCGTTATGGACATAGTGAAAGAGGTGGAATTAGACTCATTAGCTCCTATTTGACTGCATTGACATGTTGAGCCAAATAGCCTCCTTGTTTATTGCAAATTTACTATTTTCTAAAAAACCATCCACATTATCTCTAAGTATCAAACAACCCAGATTTAACCATTACTTTACAAAAACAGTATGAATATTGCCTGATTCTATATGAATTTATTCTAATTCTGTAAAATGATCTTAAGTCTATATTATTAAATTTGTTTTGACGGTTAGTTTCTAGATGACACTGCATTTTATATTGCTTTGATATGGAATAAACCCTTGTTTTAACAGACCCCTTTATAATGGATCTTGGTGATAGCGGACAGACCTGCTGACGCCACCTCGGCTCGCACCGCCTACCCAGCCCCTGCGTCCAACACCACCCCGGATTGCAAGGTGCACCAGCAAGCCCTTCGTCACTCATAGCATGGTATGGTTGACGCGGCTGTTATTGCAGCTCACTGGCTGTATCCCCTGGGGACTGCGCTTTCTTCAGGCCGCTGCCAATGACAGGACGTGCTCAGTCAGCATGGGGCTCCCTCTCCTCTCACTAGCTGCCGCTTCTTTCTGTCCGCCTGTAGCTTTCTCCACTCAGCCTCTCCCCCGCCACCGCCACCTCTTCTACCTTCTCCGGGCACTCTATCCACTTGGTCTCTGCCCTACCTCCTCTGCTGCCTCTTCCTCCTCCTTCCCGGAGTTGCTGACATACTCCATCTCGAAGTGGAGAGCGGACAAAGCAATGGCCGATAGGAAAAAAGGAGTAGCTGAGAGGGGAGGGAGCCCCTCGTTGAATGAGCATGTCCTGTCGATGGCAGTTTCATGAAAAATGCACTGTCGGCCAGGGGCTGTAACGTGAGCCGCAACAACACCTGCATCAACTGTACCGCACAGCAGCTGGTGAAGAAGGGCTCACTGGAGCAGATCAGTGCCTAGTTTTGTGAAATGACACAAAGTGCTGGAGTAACTCAGCAGACCGTGTGTCTGAGGAGTGGTGTCAACACCACCCATCCATGTTCTCCTGAGATGCTGCCTGACCTGCTGAGTTTCTCCAGCACTTTGTGTCCTTTTCTGTATTAACCATCATCTGTAATTCTTTGTTTCAACTACATACAATGACAATACCGTACACAATTATAGCAGACCAACGGCAATAATAGACACCATTCCCCCCTCCGCCCATGATCCGTTATAACGAGGGTTTACTGTACACTGAGTTTAGCCTGCATTATTAGATTCTTAAAGGGATTAAAACTTGCATTTCTTTACAGGGTCTATTTCCAGCAAGTTACATTCATCTGAAAGCAGCTGTGGTCAGTAACCGAGGGTAAGTACCAGCTGAGTTGTTAATGTGTCATGATGCAAATAAATTATTCTCATATGTGTATTGTATCTTAATATCTGCAAGTATTCAAAAATCAAGAGGAAAAAGTCAAGAGTATTTAATTATCATAACCAATGAAACATTGAAACTCTTCATTGCTGCAGCTAAACTGGCCCGATAACACAATAACACATAGATAAAAATATTATTGATACCATAAATTAATTACAGATAACCATAATACTGCAAAACTGAAGTCTGTAGTGCAATGAAAGCCACTGTCTATAAAAGATCATTGCTGCTAAGATGATGGCTAGTTTTGTGTAGTAATCAAGAGTGTGATGGTTGTTGGGAAGAAACTGTTCTTGAACCTGGTAGTCACAGTTTTCTGACTTCTATACCTTCTTCCCAATGAGAGGAGTAAAATGAGAACATAGCCATGGTGGTGTAGGCCTTTGATGATATTGCCTGCCATCTACAACATTGGCAAAGTCAGTACTTGTGATGGACTGGGCAATGTCTATCACTCTCTGTAGCCTCCTTTGTTCCTGGGAACCAACACCTGTAGAAGTTTGAGAGCTTATTTGTCAACATACTGAATCTCCACAATCTTCTCAAGAAACAGAGGCATTGATGCAATCACAAAGAAAGCTCATCAGTGTGCTAAGCCCAGGACTGATCTTCAGAGATATACATGCCCAGGAACTAGAGGTTGTTGACTCTCTCTACCGCCATGGACGTGTTCTTGCCAATTTGTACTGATTGCAGTGGGTCAATGAGGAAGTCGAGGATTCAATTACATAGGTACAAACAGATACCCAATTCTGAGTTTGATAATAAGTTTGGAGGGGTTGATGGTGTTGAATGCTGAGCAGTAGTTAATGATCCAATAGCCTGACATATGTGTTCTTATTGCCCAGTGGTCCAGTGCAGAGTGGAGAGTTAGTTAGATTGTATCACCCGTTGATCTATTGCAGTGGTAGGCGAATTGAAGTGGATCTATGGTTCTTACTAAGGCAGGAATTAATATGCATTTTATAACCAACCTCACAAAACACTGCATTACTACTGACGTTAGTCTATATTCTTCTTGGGCACATGTACTGTATTAGTGATGTGCTTTTAAAGCAGATGCGAACCTCTGACCTCACAGCCAGTTGGTTTGTGCAGATTATAACAACATGGCCAGATACCAGGTACACAATTTGGGCTGGATGCTTTCTGAGGCTTCACTCTCTTCAGATTCAGATTTCTTCTGATATCAGCCTCTGTGGTGACATTACAGTATTGCATGTCGTATTTTTCTTATTCTTTATGAAAATCATACTATTGATGACGTTTTTTAACCTTTGATTTTTTTTTCATGTAATATGCTTGGAGGACATTTCATTGATATTATTTTATTACACATATTCATCTTATGAATACTTAAAAAAATTATAAAATGACTGCCCATTCCCACATAGCTTTTATACAATATGCCTTTATTCTACTTTAATTTTTCTTTTCTCTACCAAATCTATTTTTTTCAAAATGATCACATTCTTTAGTTACATGATTGCATGATTGATGGGAAGGTAAAGCCTGAAACAGGACCTTCAGCCCATTGAGTCCACACTGACCATCAATCACCCATTCACACCACCTCTATGTTAACCATTTTTTGCATCCACTCCCTATCCTCGAGAGGAAATTGGAGTGGTTGATTTATCTACAGGCTCACATCTCTTTGGGATGTGGGAGGAAAGCCACACGGTCATAGGGAGAACGTACAAACTCTACACAGACAGCACCCGAGTAAAAGAGTTACAGTCATACGGCACAGAAAGTCCAGGAAACTCTTGTTTTCCCGGATGATCCTGAGGTCATCAAGTTGTTTCTCCAGTGCCCCAACATGCTCTTTCAGGAGCTGAACCTGGGCACACCTACCACAGTTGTAGCAGCTAAAGGCATCATCAATGTCCCTGACCTCCCACATCCTGCAAATATCACACTGAATTATCTCACCGGTCGGTCATGTCTTCACCGCATCCCGTCCTCTCCAACTTTTGGCGTACTTCTTTCCTCAACCTCCTCGCCGAAGACTATCGAGCCAAAGACTTTTCTCACAAGGCACTTGCCTCGACAAGGTCGCTCCCCGACAGCAAAACTTGCTTATATTGGCTGATAAATTGCCCAATTTGCCACTTAACCAATTAACCAATTTGCAAATTAAATTCCTCAGCCAATCACCGAACTCACTTCTGCTGCTCCCGAACTTGAAGGTATGTGCTCTTCTTAGCTGGTTGTGCCCGGTTTTAAACTAACCGCTACCGAAAGGAAACACAAAAAAACTCCCAAAAGCTTACCTTTCAGCCAATCTCCGAACTCACTTCTGGCGCTCCCGAACTTGAAGGTATGTGCTCATCTTAGCTGGTTGCGCCCGGTTTTAAACTAACCGCTACTGAAAGGAAACACAAAGAAACCCCCAAGAGCTTACCTTTCAGCCAATCCCAAACTCACTTCTGCTGCTCCTCCCACTTTTGATACGTAGATGAGGGATTGGCCAGATCAGACTGGGGGGGGGGGGGCTTTCTGGAGCGCTAGTATGGGTGTTGTGGGCTGAAGGGACTGGTTTCCAGAAGGCTACTTTGGACATTGTGGGCCGAATGGATTCTTGGGCTGGCGGCTCAGTCACTCAAGCCTGTTGTGCTGGCAGCTCACTCACTCACGACTGGTGGGCTGGCAGTTGACTCATGGCTATTCCTTGAAATTCCATTTCAAGCAGGGTGCAAGGCCACCAAATTGAAGTGCAGTTTCATACCACTTCAAGCAGGGTGCAAGGCCACTAAATTCAAGTGCAATTTCATACCATTTCAAGCACGGTGCAAGGCCACTAATGACATTGAGTCGTGACCTCTCCTTCCTCCATCACGCAGAGACTAAGCTACGCCGACACTTCTGGGTTTTATAGTCCCTCCCCCTCCCACCAGAAAGGGCGTGGCCTTCATGGCGTGATTGACAGGAGAGAGAATCTCACCATTTTTTAAACACTAATAACTTTTATTTTTAAACAATGGGAAAAATCCTCGGCATCTGATGAGCGGAGGGGGGCTCTTAGTAAGATGGCCAAAAATCACAACCTTACGTAGCAGCGTTTATTCTAAAATCAATATAAAGTGCAAACAGGAAATGGTCAAGATTAGACTTTTAATTATATAGAAGGCAAGGCAACTTTAATTAGGCATACAGCTTTAGCATTTCCGAACCAAAGGCAAGACTGATTTAGCATTTCCAAACCAAAAGCAACACAGCTTTAGCATTTCCAAACTATATTTTCAAACCACATTAAGGGCACTGACAGGTCAGTAAAATCACTCACAGTTTAGTAGACATGTGTTCAGTGTTATTCACAGCTCAGACTGAGAGATGTGACCTTCTCGCTCCCCCATCTTGCAGAGACTGACTAAGGCACTCAACACTTCTGGGTTTTTATAGTCCCTCTGGAAGGGGCATAGCCTTCAGGAGGGAGAATCTCAACATTTTTCAAACACTAATAACTCTTTTATTTTTCATCTATGGGGAAATCCACTTGTCCTGCGCAACGAAGGGGGACTCTGGGTAAAATGGCCAAAAATCACAGCTGTAAGTGGCAGCGTTTTTTCTAAAATCAATATACAGAACACCAGGAAGTGACCTAGATCGGACTTTTAGTAATATAGATATTGATTTCTCTAATTTCAAGTAACTCTTGCATTCTCTCCCACACCCTAGTCATCCTACTTGTTTCACTGTCACTCTGCTGAGTTTCACTGTTCGTATCCCCTCATTATCATCTTTTCCACAGCGAACAATGGACCGTTGTGGGCTCCACCTTTCCTTGATCATAGGTACAGGCTTTGATTTGTTCTTTTCATACCTTCCATTCATTTATTCATTGTACCTTCTTTTCAACCCTGAGGGAGAAATCTTCTTTATCATAATTCTGAGCATTTAGTCTGAATTTTTTGTGGAAGAATTTATGGGATTATATTCAATTGCAGATTAACATAGTCCCATAATCTTTGGAATGTGGAAGAAAACTGGAGCACCTGGAGGAAACCCACACGGTCGCAGGGAGAATGTGCAAACTTCATATAAAAAGCACACATAGTCAGAATTGAACCCAGGCCTCTGATGCTGTGAGGTAGCAACTCTTCTGTAGCTAGGGCCTAAGGCCTTTATACAATCAGTTGTCACATTTCACATGGACTTGCTGATCTTGCTTCTGAGATGTAGTAAATGTGATAAGAACTGTTTATTGACCCCCAAGAAAGTCATTACCAGACAACAGGCTGGAACCTCACCCATCCAGATATTACAAGAAAGTGCAGGTATGGAAATAGTCAGTACTAGACTAAGTGGGGACATTGGGTCCCAGTCACATGGAAGGCCTGGTCCCCCAACCCAACCTGTTCCCCATGCAGTATTCCACCACTCACCTGTTCCCCCAACGCAATATTCCACCACTCACCCATAGCCCCTAACTGCGCATGTGTGGCTCATTTCCCCTCATCCCCAGCACTCCCTCCCCCCCCTCTTCATTCTCACTCTTCTTTCCCTCAGCTCCTCCCCATCCCCAATCCCTCCCTCACCTCTCCTTTTCCTTTCCCCTACCCTCAGTAACTGCCTCCCTCCCTCCATAACATCTCCCTTCCCCTCCCCTCCTCTCCCTCTATCCCCCAATCCTCACCTCTCCCTATACCCCCACTATCCCTCTTGACCTCCCCCACTGCCCTCCTCGCCCTCTATTCCCCACTCCCGACCTTCCCCATTCCCCCTATCCTCTCCCTCTATCCCCCCTAGTCCCCCACTCTCCATCCTCACCTCCCCCACTTTTCCCCCTCTCCCTCCCTACCCCCTCCTCTCCCTCAACCCCCCCACTCTCCCTACTCACCTCCCCAGTATCTCGAGGAAGCAACAGTTGGCCTCGGAGTCAGTCGGAGTCAGCCAGGCTCTGGGCGGCGCCGTCCCAGGTGACTGGCAGGAGAGGAGCCAATCTGCGTGGCGGTGACTGGCAAGAGAGGAAACCAATCTGCACAATAGTGTTTTTTAAGATTTTTAAACCTGAATAACTTTTGAACTATACCATCAATCGGAACAAAGCTTGTTGCACTTGAGCACAGGAGAATGGTGAGTACAGTGGCGAAACATTGTACCGCTATAGTGTACCATATTTGCCCAAATAGAAACACCACTCCAACCGGAAGAACACAAGAGCAGAGTTTTAGTTATGTATAGATGGAGACCTTCCATTGGTGGAACAGCTAGAACTGTGCCATAGTCACAACCATTGTACATTACAAGTGTGAATGCCATGACTGAATGGAAAGGATAGGGCCTTCCTGTTCACATAGGCTTTTTATAAGTACATTAAAAATAAGAGGCTACTGTTCGCATAGGATTTTAATACATATATTTAAAAAAAGAGGGTAGCTAAGGAGAAGGTAGACAAAAGTGCTGGAGAAACTCAGCAAGTGCAGCAGCATCTATGGAGCGAAGGAAGTAGGCAACGTTTCGGGACTAAACCATTCTTCAGACTGATGTAGGGTGGAGGGGGCAGGGGAGAAGAAAGGAAAAAGGGAGAAGGTAGGGCTACTCAGGGATAAAGGAGGAAATTTATAATTATAGTCAGAGGTTGTCGGCAAGGTACTAAACTAGTATTTTGCATCTATATTCACCAAGGAGAAGTACATGGAGGATAGGGAGATCTGTGCGGGATATACTAATATGCTAGGACAGTTTGAGATCAAGAAGGAGGTGGTGTTGGGTCTCTTGAAAAACATTAAAGTGGATAAATGCCCAGGACCAAATGGGATCTATCCTAGCTTATTGAGAGAGACAGGAGAGGAGATTGCAGGGGCTTTGATAAAGATCAACTTCTCTTGCAACTGGTAAGGTCCTGGAGGACTGGACAACCAAACCTATTTGTTTGTTTAAGGATGGTGGAGATATTCCATGAAATATAGGCTGGTGAGCCTCATATCACTGATATGAGGCTCACATTTGGAAGAGAATGGGATAAATAGGAACAGTCGCAACAGGTCATGTCTTACAACCATGATTGAGTTTTTTGAGGAAATGACAAAGCTGATCGATCCAGGTAGGGGAGTGGATGTTGTTTACATGGATTTTAGTTAGACATTTGACAAGGTCTTTTTTGCTTCACTAATCCAGAAGATTAAGATGCATGGGATCCACATTGGCTTGGTGGTTTAGATTCAGAACTGACTTACCCATAGGGTAGTGATGGAAGGGTGGAATTCTGGTTGGAGGTCTGTTGTTTGTGGTATGTGTATAAATGACTTGGATGTGTAGATGGGTTGGCAGACTACACCAAAATTGGTGGTTGCGCACCGTCAAGAAGGCTGTCAGAGGCTACTGCAGGATTGATATTAGTTATAGAAATGGGCATAAAAATGACAAATGGAGTTAAATCCGAGTAAGTGTGAGGTGTGGCACCCTGGGAGGTTGCATGTAAGGGGAAAGTTCACAGCAAGACCTTTAACACAAGACACGTAATTGATGCACAGAGGAAATATGGGAGTCCAGGTCCATAGCTCCTTGAAAGTGACAATTAGACAAGAGTGCTAATGGAGGTCTGCAGAAGGGTCTCAACCTGAAACATCACCCATTCCTTCTCTCCAGAGATGCTGCCTGTCCCTCTGAGTAACTCCAGCATTTTGTGTCTACCTTCGATTTAAACCAGCCTCTGCAGTTCTTTCCTACACATGAAGGTGTATTGTATGTTTGTCTTCATCAGTTGAGGCATTGATTACAGGACTCAGATCAGCTTTAGAATTTTGTCAGGTCACATTTGGAGTATTGCATGAAGTTCATATGGCTCTATTACAAGAAATATATTAGTGGCTTTGGAGAGGTTGCAGAGGTGGTTTACCAGGATTCTGCCTGGATTAGAGGGTATTAGCTAACAGGAGAGTTGGTAAATTTGACTGTTTTCTCTGGAGCATCAGAGGTTGAGGGGTAGACTTGAGAGAAGTATGTACAGTTATGAGAGGAATAGATAGTGTAGAGAGTCAGAACATTTTTCCCAGATTGGAAATCTGGTCAAAGACTAGAGGGCATTGCTTTACAGTCAGAGGGGGTACGTTTAAAGGAAATGTTGTAGGCAAGTTTTTTACACACAGAGTGGTGGATGCCTGGAACGGGCTGGTGGTGGAGGCAGATACAACATTGGCATTAAAGAGACTTCTCGATAACTACATGGATGTGCAGGGAATGGAGGTATATGGATCACGTGGAGGCAGAGGAAATTAATGGCATCATGTTCAGCATCAACATTGTGGACCACAGGGACTGTTCCTGTTTGCAGCCATTTATTTCACCCTTGGGAGGCCTGCTCTAATATATGGGCTTATCAGCTGTAATATAAAGCTCTGAGCATTTACCAGCAGTTTTTTAGTCGACCAGCATAAAGCTAAAGCTGTTTTTGCTTTCAATTCACATGACTAAAGGCTAACTAAGGGAACTGTTAGGCTCCCTTAGTCTTTTGTATTCCATGGTTAGAAGGTACACAACTGACCAAGAAGCCAGATTATGCTTTTTGTACCCATCACCTTGCCCCACCGGCAACTCATGATGTCCCTGGAGCCTGAATGGTAAGCAGAAAAGGAAGACCTGTTATTGGCATTGCCCATTTTTTTTCTTGCCAAAGATGCATGGAAGGTACTTGGGAAACTGCTAATTTGGAATGGGATATGCAGCAAAAACATTTGGGGCTACTCATATAAAAATAGAGATATAAGTTCCCCTCAAATTTAAAGAAGTAACCAAAATGCTTGTCTTCATAATGGGAGTGACCAGAACGAATGCAGCTCACATGTGGTACATAGTTGTGTTCCTTGAGGTTCCAGTTGCACTGTATCGCAGAATGTAATAGATCGATGGATCAATTGATTTTGACACTAGTATTATTTGACCAGTTTCTGGAGCTCATGTCTTGAGAAACCATCATGGTGCTGAGATGGCCTGAACTAATGCAATTGATCTCTGACTTGCAGTATGCTGCCTGCACATCTAATTTGATTGGTTTCACTAATTGTAGGGAACACAACAAAGTAGGAGCTGTAGCGGGCATTGGGACCTGATTAACCATAGATGGTTAATCTATGCTGGTATCATGTCATCTTCTGTAACATTTCTCTATCCCCCTCTATTCCCTGATCCATCAAATATTTATCTACCTTCAATTTAAATATGTCTAATTATCCTGTTTCCTCAGGTATTGGGACAACGAATTTCAGAAAATCACCAAACTCTGAGAGAAGAAATTTCTCAGCTTTAAATGACTGGCTCCATATAGTAATGACCCCTTGTTTGAGATTATTCCACAAGTGAAAACATTTCAAAATCTAACTTACCAATCCCCATTAGGAACTTAAATGATTGAGTCCCTGATTCCTCCAAACGTCCAAGGAATTCTTGGATCTAAACTATGTAGTCCCTCTTGGTAGGACAAACTTATAATCCCAGGAATTAGCCTGGTAAAACTTCTTTGTACTGCTTCTAAAGTGATTAGATTTATTTAGGTTAGGTGACCAAAGAGTGCGCAATATTCCAGGTGAGGCATCACCACCAGTTGCAACAAAACCTCTCTTTTTAAATTCCAATCCCTTTACAACAAAGGCCAAAAAGCCATTTGGCTTCTAACTTCTTGGTAAACCTGCTTGCTAGGTTTTTGTGATTAGTCATGGATATACAGCATGGAAACAGGCCCTTCAGCCCAACATACCCACGCTCGCCATTATACCCCCATCTACACTAGTCTCGTATGTCTGCGTTTGGCCCCTATCCTTCTATCTGATTGTAGATGATCAGCCATGATCACATTGAATGGCGGTACTGGCTCGAAGGGTCAAATGCCCAACTCCTGCATCTATTGTTGTTTGTCTATCAATTCAATGATACTTTATTGTCACATGTACCTGGGTACAGGGCAAATCTTTGCTTTTGCGTACAACACACGTATGCAGAGTCGCCACATATCTGGCGCCGACAAAGTCACAAAATACTCATTATAGTCCTGATGGTCTCTACTTGTTCTCGGTGGGCTCCCACACTGCTTCCCTGTTTGTTCTCGACAGACCGACCACCTGTCCCCCTCATATGGTTCGCCAGCAAGTTGTCACTCTCCTCTACATTCCTTCAGCCTTCGTGCCCTGGAGGCACCTCCCACAGCCTACCTTGAAGGCACAGGATGTTAGACTCCCCCAGTCCTCCTTCTACCGGTCCTTTGGCCAGTATCTGCCAGTGTCATTGACTCTCTCCTCCTTCTGGTTCCTGGTCTTCAGGGACGAGCGGATGAACCTCGGACCCATTTCAGGCGGGTTCCGCGGCCGACTGCCTATTGGGGATTGGCAACTGCCTGCGCGGCCCCATGCCATTGACTCCAATGGCTCGCAGTTCGAGTTCGGAGGTGCCTCCTGTCGACGCCAGTGACACTGGGCTGAGTCTGGAGCCGGCTCCTATCGACACCGGCGATTAGGGGCCGAGTTCAGGGTCCACGGTGGATGAGCAAAGCCTACAGGGCTGGTCCTCCGTCCTCAGTGAGTGAGTCCTTGGTCCGTGGTGGGCGAGCTAGGCCTCCTACCACCCTTTGTGTTAAGAAAAAGTTGCCCCTCGGGTTTCTATTAAACCTTTCCTTTCTCACCTTAAACCTATGTTCTGATTCTTGATTCTCCCACTCTGGGTAAAAGAATGTGCATTTACCTTGTCTATGCCACTCATGATTTTAAGGACCTCTATAAGATCACCCTTCATCCTCCTGCGCTCCAAAGAATAATGTACTAACCTGCCAAACTATTGCCTATAGCTCAACCCCTCAAGTCCTGGCAACATCCTTGTAAACCTTATTTAATGCATCAGAGCACCTAGATCTATCTACACTTCATTCACTTGCAGTATTTCTCTATTTGAATAATAATCTGCCGTTTCACTTCTCTCATCAAAGTACATAACCTCACACCTTCCCACATTAAAATCCAGTGCCAGTATTTTGCCCACTCACTCGATCTATCTATAGCGTGTTGAAGATTCACCGTATCCTCATCACAACATGCCCTTTCACCTAATTTTGTATCATTGGTAAATTTGAAAACACTGCATCTATTCCTTTCTTTATGTCATTAATGTAAATATTGAACAATTGTGGACCAAGAATAGATCCCTGCAGTACTCCATTAGTTATATCCTTCCAGTCTGAAAAGGACCAACTTATTACAACGTATTATGACAAGACAGCTAGTTCAAATCAATTCTATTCCGTATCCTCTGATTCATGGGCTTGCAATTTGTTCACCAGCCTCCCATATGGCACCTTGTCAAATCCATTTAGGAAATCTAAATACATGTGCTCCACAGGTTGCCCTCAATCAACTCTCTCTGTTACTATAATGGGCTACTAAGCGAAGTCAGGCAGCATTGCTGGTGATAGTGCGGCCCTCCCTGATGAACCTATTGCATTCTATGCTCGCTTTGAGCCAAGGGCCAACAGGGCAATGAAATCCACTTCGTCAGATTCAAGTGTGCCTTTTCCCATGCTCGGTGTTGCATTGCAAGTAAGATTGGCATTGCTGATGGTGAATCTATGGAAAACATCAAGCCCGGATGGAGTCCCTGGCTACGAACTTGGGAACTGCGCGGAACAACCGGCGGGAGTGTTCACGGACATCTTTAATCTCTCTCTACTTCATTCTGAGGTAACCACCTGCTTCAAGAAGACTACTATCATCCCGGTGCCAAGGAAAAGCAAAAATGTGTTCATCCAGTATCCTTGACATCCACCATCATGAAGTGCTTCAAGAGGCTGGTTATGGCACATATTAACTCCAGCGTCCCAAGCGACCTTGATCCACTGCAGTTTGCCGAGTGCCACGACAGGTCCACAGCTGATGCATTTTCCTTGGCCCTACACTCATTCCTGTAACACCTAGATAAGAAGGACATTTACATCAGACTCCTATTCATTGACTATAGTTTTGCTTTCAATATCATTATCCCAACCAAGCTCATCTCCAAATACATGAACTTGGACTCAACACTTCCCTCTGCAACTGGATCCTCAACTTCCCGACCAACAAACCAAAATAGGTGCAAATCATCTTCAGTGATAATTCTCAACACTGGTGCCCCGCAATTCTCAGCCTCCTACCATACTCCTTGTACATTCACGACTATGCAGCCAAATACCAATCCAACTCAATCTACAACTTTGCAAACGATACCACCGTAATGGGCCAGATATTAATTCATGATGAGGCGGAGTACAGGAAGGTGATTGAGAACTTTGCAACTGTGCCAAGACAACCACCTCTTTCTTAATGTCAGCAAGACAAAGGAGATTGTAAACAACCAGGAAATTTTATTTTGGTAGTCACGTGAGTGACTACGTGAAGACCCCGCCAGCACGCATGCGCGACATATCGTCGTACGCATGCGGAAGCGACGGTCGGGAGGAGCGGGGCTCCTCCAGCGTAAGTTTAAATAACTTACGCCAGGTAAGTCTCACCGGAGGAGTGAGCATCGACGAGAAATATTATCATTATGGAATCACGGAAGTCCAAGAGAGCGGCGAGAGCAGCTGCTATGGAGAGCAGCCAGCGAACCGCCTCTCCAGAGCTACAGGTATTACCTGCAGCTCCCGACTTCTCGCCCATGAGGGCCGTTGGTACTCCACGGTTGGGCGGCAAACCCACCCGGAAGTCGGACGAGGCCGGCGACCCAGCTGGGTCCGGTCCCGAGGACACCCCGTTCGCAGATAGCGACGGAGGTCGTCTAACCCGCATGGAGCGGATGATGGAGCAATTGTTCCAACGTGACCTGCTAATGCAGGGCAGAGTCACAGTGGGCCTCTTCGCAGGCCCACGGCAGGTTCCTACCAAGGACTGCCAAATGTCTCACCCTCCTCGCAGGGGAGCATTGAGGGTCAGAACTGGGCTGACCCAGAAGAAGGGGAGCTGGCTGAACAACCATCTGTGTCAGGGGTGTGTGAAGAATATCTGGATATGGTAAATAAACATGCAATGCCGACACAGTAAGGCCTACCTATCCACCCTAAGCTGGCAGCCAGCATTAACTACATGGCGACCAACCAGCTACAGGAACAGGCCATAAATTCTACAGCTGATAAATATATGGCTCCTGAAAACTGCAACTCACTTAATGTCCCTGCGGTGAACAACCCTATTTGGGGGAATATGAGCCCCTCGAGCAGAGGGCAGGAAATCAAACTTCAAAGAATCCTAAAGCTCTTAACCGCCGGGATCACAGCAGTGGCCAGAACTGCAGTGGGGATAGAGTTGCCGGAAGAACTGCAAGATGCCCTGGCTCTACTGTGTAATACACAGTATGAGATAAACAATTTCAGAAAGAGCATCATAAAGCCGGCGCTTAACCCCAAGTTTGCGGGGTTGTGTAAGCCTGGGAAGACTCAGCCTCCAAGCTTGCTGTTCGGGGATAACCTTCCCAAGCAAGTAAAAGATCTTGATGAGGAGGCCAAGGCCTTGGGCCTGATCAAGGTTCCCGGGCCTACCAAACCTCATTACCCACAAAGACAGCACCCTTACACACCCACCGGACAGAGATACCATCACAGACCTGCCGGTGGTGAAAGCTCGAAGGCCGGCCAACCTGCACAGCGGTCTTTTTTAGGCCATGGCCCAGCCCGGCCTTCTTGGAAGATGCGCCACTCCTACAACACGATGAATCAACAAAGAAAACAAGGACAGAAACCGCAACACCGGCAATAACCATGGAGGTAGGTGGGTCTGGTTTCCCCAGAAACACATCTTGCCTAAATTCACTTTATGTAGGGGGCTGGTTGCACATGTTTTATGAAAATTGGCGCACTTTTACCTCTGATCCTTTCATACTCAGGAGTATTCAGGGTTACAAAATTGAATTTATTCACGAACTCCCTACCCCGGTCCAGCATTCACCTAGCCGAAAATTCATACTCTCTCAAAAAGAGAGGGTAGCAGGGCATGCTGAACTATACAGATTAATTGAAAAAGGGGTAATTGAGAAGGCTACCAAAGAACCACAGGAGTTCGTGTCTAATATATTCACCAAAAACAAAAAAGACGGCGGTTGCCGCATTATCATAGATTTGACCGAACTGAATACTTCTGTTCAGTATGTTCATTTTAAAATGGACACCTTTGACACTGCTATACAGTTAATAGATTATGGGTACTACATGGCATGCATTGACCTCAAAGATGCATACTATTCAGTACCAATACACAAGGATCCTAGGAAATATTTAAAATTTATCTGGATGGGACAATTATGGCAATACAAAGCCTTGCCTAATGGGTTATCATCAGCACCCAGATTGTTTACCAAGATATTAAAACCAGCCTTGGCCTACTTAAGGAAACAGAATCATACTGTTATGGCCTATCTTGATGATATCCTCATTGTTGGGGAAAGTTTGGAAATGGCTACATTGGCAGTTACAGCCACGAAACATCTCTTTCAGAAGCTGGGTTTCATTATACATCCAGATAAATCAATATTAAAACCCTCTACCACCATGAAATACTTGGGGTTCAATATCGACTCAGTGCAAATGTCTATCACGTTGCCACTAAGTAAGGTGGAGGACTTGATAGAGGCTTGCAGGAGCCTTATTGGCATCAAGGACCCATCCATTCGGCAGGTGGCCAGGGTGATTGGGAAGATAGTGGCTGCCTTTCCCGCAGCACAATATGGGCCTTTACATTATCAAAACTTACAAAGAGCCAAAATTATAGCTCTCAAAAGTCATGCAGGCCATTTCGATAGGCCTATGAAAATACCAGAAAAGGCAAAAGCCGAATTAAATTGGTGGATGGCTAATGCCCAATATTGTTCCAAACCCATCACTATCATCAATCCCTCGATCACCTTACAAACGGATGCCAGTGCCAAAGGTTGGGGAGCTACTAATACTACCTCTAGTTGTGGAGGTAGATGGAGTGCACAAGAGTTAACCCTATTCAAAAATTTGGGAATTAACTATTCAGAAATGCTGGCAGCATTTCACGGCCTCAGGGCATACTGCACAAACATGCACAAAGTTCATGTTAGGATACAAATTGACAACACCACGGTGGTGGCCTATATTAACCACATGGGCGGAATAAAGTCGATATCGTGTGATGAATTGGCCAACAATATCTGGCTCTGGTGTCTGCAAAGGGAAATTTGGATCTCAGCCACTTACCTCCCAGGCAAGCTAAACACAGTGGCAGACACCAGGTCACGCAAATTTAACGACAACATAGAATGGATGTTGGATCGAAAAGTATTCACAGATATTGTAGAACGTTATGGGACACCAGATATCGACCTCTTCGCGTCCAGATTAAATCACCAACTACCAACATATGTTGCTTGGGAACCAGACCCTGGGGCAGTAGCGATGAACGCTTTCACGCTACATTGGGGGGATTTGTTCTGCTATGCATTCCCCCCTCTCTGCCTCATCAGTCGGGTCTTGCAGAAAATAAAACAAGATTCCGCATTGGGTATTTTGGTGGTGCCCGACTGGCCTACCCAACCATGGTTCCCAGCGGTACAGAAGATGGCCACAGAACCTTGCATTCGGGTCAATAAACGACCTAGCCTGCTCGTTCATCCTGTCACAGGAGAACATCACCCATGTTATGACCGCATGGACCTGTTAATTTGCAGATTTTAAAACGGCCTCTTCGCGGATTCGGACTCACCAGCAGAACGATAGACACCATCTCGGCGGCATGCAGGGAGTCCACCAGGAAGCAGTACCTCACCTACATCAAGAAATGGGAAGGATTCTGCGCTACTACCAACATTACATATGAATCCGCTACCATTACAGAAGTGCTGGAATTCTTGGCTACCCTACACTTTGATGAGGGACTGAGCTACAGTGCCATAAACAGTGCCAGGAGTGCACTATCATCCTACTTGGGCCAGGGGAGTGACCAATTGGGAATTGGATCACATCCATTAGTGTCCAAACTAATGAGAGGAATATTCAATTCCAATCCCCCTAGGCCCAGATATAACCATACGTGGGATATCAGCACAGTCCTAACAATGCTGCGAGGATGGACACCTAACACGGGACTCACTTTGGCAAAGCTCACATACAAAATGGTAATGATTATGGCACTTATCACGGCACAGCGGGTCCAGTCTCTGCACAAACTTAATCTGGATGCCATGACTATCACCAATGATAAAATCACTTTTCATGTGCAGGGACTGTTGAAACAAGATCGACCCGGAGCGTCTGGTCATACCTTGGAATTTCTGGCATATCCAGCAGATACTCGACTCTGCATCGTCACGTTAATTTCACAATATATCACAGTCACCAAAACTCTCAGGGGCACGGAGACAGCTTTGCTTATAAGCCACAAGAAGCCCCATCATAAAGTCACGGTGCAAACCATTTCTAGATGGTTAAGGGTGGTTTTGGATGCGGCGGGGGTGGACACTAATATATTCAAATCTCACTCCACCAGGGCGGCATCCACTTCGGCGGCTAGGAGGATGGAAGTACCATTGGACCACATCCTGGCCACAGCGGGTTGGAGTAATGAAAGGACTTTTCACCGCTTCTACAACAAACCCGTGGCCACCCCTGACACTTATGCAGGGAGGATTTTGAGTACTGTTAAATAATTTACCCCTATGGGATACTTATTTTGTTTTTGGTATGAATAAATACCTATTTTTGTTTTTCAGCCAGTGTCATGTCTGAATTACGTTCATCCTCTCATCCCAGCATAGCGGTGTGTGAGCATGGAGCTTCCAGGGCATGAAATCACAGAGCTTTGAAATCTTCACGTAGTCACTCACGTGACTACCGAAATAAAATAGTAAGATTAAACGAGAACTTACCAGTTTGAAGTTTGATCTTTATTTTATGAGGAGTTACGATGAGGGATTACGTGCCCTCCGCTCCCAACCCTCTACTATAAAGATCACCTGGTATGAAAGTTCTCTCTTATCTTACTATGTTAGTCATTGTGACTGTCTGTGATTTCACACCACTGCTTTGAAGAATGTCGCGCATGCGTGCTGGCGGGGTCTTCACGTAATCCCTCATCGTAACTCCTCATAAAATAAAGATCAAACTTCAAACTGGTAAGTTCTCGTTTAATCTTACTATTAAGCGGTACACACAGTTACGGCACAGTAGCGGTAGAGTTGATGCCTCACAGTGCCCGAGACCCTGGTTCGATCCTGATTATGGGTGCTGTCTTTATGGAGTTGGTATGCCTCTCTGTGATCGAATTAGTTTTCTCCGGGTGCTCCAAATTCCTAGAAATAAATATCACCAATAGTTATTCTGGACCAGCCACATCAAAGCTAAGAATGCAACCAATGCCACATTTACAAGGCTTAGGAAGTTTAGCATTTCTCCAACAATCCACACCAATTTCTTCAGATGTGCCATAGAAAGCATTTTATTGGGATGGATCACAGCTTGGTTTGGGAACAGCTCCATCCAAGACTGCAAGATATTGCAGAGCACTGTGCATGTAGCCCAGACCGTCAGGAAAACCTACCTCCCTTTCATTGACTCCATCTACATTTCATGCTGCCTCAGCAAGGTTGCCAGCATAATCAAAGACCAGTCTCACCCAGTCACTCCCTCTTCTGTCCTCTCCCATCAGGCAAGAGGTACAGAAGTTTGAGAATATGTACGTCGAGATTTCGGGACAGTTTTTTTTCAAGCTGTTATCAGGTAACTAAACTGTCTTGACCACCCAAGCTCACTGGAGAGCTTTGAGCTATCTTTAATCAGACTTTATCTTGCACTAAATATTGCCCCCTTTATCCTTTATCTGTGCACTGTGGACAGCTTGGTTATAACCGTATATAGTCTTTTCTTTGACTGGATTGCACGCAAACAAAAGCTTTTTGCTGTATCTTGATACACATGACAATAATAGACCTAACTGAACTAAACGTCCCCAAAGAATTCAAGTAAATTTGTTCAACGTGATTAACCTTTCATAAAGCCAAGTTGACTAGGTTTACATGCATTCAGCTTTCCTAACTGATTAGCTGTTTCCCCTGTAATTATTGACCAGGATCTTGCCAATAATAACTGTTAAACTAACTGGCCTGCAGTTGTCTATTTTCTGCTTTCCCCAATTTCTTTGAACAAGGGAGTCACATTGTTTTCAAATTTTCTGTTACTTTCTTGGAATTTAGTCAGTTATGAAAAATTCCAACTAATGGGTTCACTATCTCTGCAGCCACTTCCTTTAAAACCATAGCATGCAGTCCATCAAGTCCTGGTGTCTGGTCGGCCTTTAACCACTAGAGTTTCTTAAATTCTTCATCCCTTATAATTGGGGTATTTGCAGATTCCATTCTTTTAATTTGAAAGATGTCTGTATAGCCTGGGAAGAAAAAGGTGTTGCTATAGCCTGTAAGTGATAGTGGAAAACTGGAGAAATACAAAAGCAGGCAGGATATGGTGCTACAATGCCCTCTTGTTTTAATGAGATTCTGTAGTACAATGAACTAGTCTTTTTCAAATTCTCAATTTTAGGTTTAATGTTTTTTTTTAATTATTTTTCCTTTTTATTTATTTCCATTTATTATAACCCCTCTATTCCATATGTGTTTTGGGGAGAAGAAATATTTTTGTTTCTTATTTTTTGTTTCTCATCTCCAAAAACTGTTCTTTAGACCAGGGGTCTATTTCTGGTGTATCAAGAGATCTATTCTACACTTGATGGAGTTACTTTTGAACTCAATCATGCACCTTGAATAATTGCTGGAGATTTGAGATTAGGGTTAAAATAATCCTGCTCCAACTTTTACTGAGTAATTTATCGTTGTGATAAAATTGAATGAGGTAAATAAATGATCCTTCATTGAAGTGCTGATAAGTAACTTCAATATAGTCTCTTGAGATGTTAAAACAGTCTTATTCCATATCATACCCAAAAAATAGAGAATCTGTAATTTGATTTGGATATATATTCATTGGACCTTCCTGCAGCACTCTCACAAGAGAATGGAACCGCTGAATCACTCTACTTAAAATGGCAAAATCTCCATACTATATTGAGAGTTGTGCCTTGTCAAGTGGTTCCTTTTACATTGTGGAAATTCAAATTTTATCAGAAGATTGTTTTATATTTATATAAAGGAATGTACTGACACCATCCTACTATCAAGGTAAAATAATGTATTCTCAATTTACATTGATTTACTATGTTCCAGTCACAGAATCATTGTTTTTAGATTTCCCAACCTAATCAGCAATTTATTCTGAAGAAGGGTCTCGACCCAAAACGTCGCCTATCTCCTATCTCCTTCGCTCCTTAGATGCTGCTGCACCCGCTGAGTTTCTCCATCTTTTTGTGTAACCCCCAGCAATTTAATAATTTGTGTACAATACACCAGTGACTGTCATTATGTTGTAATTGCAATGCTATTAGATTAGAATTTATATTGCTTGGAAACGATGACTGAGTTCTCATTCTATTCAGTAGGGTGGGGCAGACCTTTGGACACCAAATGATCCTTTCTTTATATTCTGATTTCCTCATTTTCAAAATACACTAAAACTTTAATTTTGAGAAACAGTATAGAAATAGTCTATTTGGCAAACTGAGCCCAGGCCAACCAGTTCACAGCAGTTTTATATCATTCCACCTTCACATCCGCTCCCTACGCACTAGGGTCAATTTACAGAGGCTAATTAACCTAGAAACTCTCAAGTCTTTGGGATGTGGGAGGAAAGTGGAGCACCCTACGTAGTCACAGGGAGAACATGCAAACTTCGCACAGACAGCACCTGAGGTCACGATCAAACCTGGGTCTCTGGCAATAGTTCTACCAGCCAACTATCGCATTATAGTAGAACCGGTATTTCGTTCATTTGACAGGTTTAGAGTGACAATTGCAAATCTACTTCTAAGTTATCTAACTAGTATATTGCTGTGAAGAGACTGGGTTCATCTCATTACTGGCATGTGGTGCATTGTAATATATGCATCATATGAAAAACCTTACAAGATATTTGTGTCATTATGGCTCCAACTGGAAGCCCTCCATATATTTTGGATGGTAAAAATTAGGTGGTTGGTCAGAAATTAGACGTACAGTGGTTTCTTCTCTTGCTTTCTTCCAGGTCACTGTGGGGTATGTGTCAAAAAGTTTTTCCAAGTGCCCAAGTGGTAAGCTAAACTTGAGGAATGCAAGTCATTTAGATCCCCATTTGCCTTGGCAACACTTTATATTCAGACATTCTTTTGAATCTTACTGTCAAATGTAATTGCATCACAAAACAGGAGCTTTTATTCAAAGAGAAAAAACCATGGTAATTCGTTTGTTGATTTAGCTATTGAAAAGTGGCTATTATAAACAGGTTACTGTATATTTGATGCAATTTAAATGCGTTTACATATTTAACTAATTCAGGCACATGTTGAAGATCCATATGACCAATCAAAGACTAGTAAGTTGCATCATATTACTTGTTCAACAATATAGCATTATCAATACAAATTAACTAACCACTCATTTTAACTTTTTTAAACCTACTTTGCTCTATTACTGCATCTCTATCGCTCCATCATCACTAACCTGCAAATATCAACATAATGTATGGTATTGAATCAATTTATGAACTTTGAAATACTTCTTGAAGTATTACATATTCTTCAATTTTGTCTTTGTGGCTTATGATGAATGTCATAATACTTGTAAAAAGTCTTCCACCAGTAAAGTTTAATAAAAAACATTCATTATTTGTCATTAGATATTCAGGGTTTTCATTTTAATATTATTTCAACTGTGCAAAATCCTTATTCTTAATCTGGTTTTGAAAAAGGCAGAAGCTGATGGATGAGTCTTTTTATAAGTGGTTAAACGTATATATGTTCACAGTTTCACTCTGCAATCATCTACAAGGAGACTGTTGCAATATCAAAAATGGACTCATTTTATTTTACCTTGTTTCTTTTGGGAAATGTTTTGCATATTCAGCAGAGAATTCTTCATGAGAAATTGAGAATGTTTAAAAAATATTTAAAATTTTGAAGAGTTCATTAATGTTCATTTTGTTAATACTGTACAATTTGACATTTAACTCGATAAAGAAAACATCCAAATCTTGCCTCTTCGAAGACTATCCTTTAAATTACCATTAAAGTAGTGGATTCTTATTTTGTTATTTCTGAACTTAACCTAAGCAGATCTCATGTGAACACCACTATAATGGTCACAGTTTATAATGCAAGCTCTTTTTTCCTCTCTGTGTGGTCTGGCAACAGTAATGTTTAGTGACCATTTTCTTCCAAACTAAATCAAAAATGGTTTTATCATAACTATGCCATCACCTACCTCTTAATTAATACCTACAAATGTCATGATATTACTGATGCTTTTCAAATTCATACAAAGATTGTAACACAATCCATTATTCAACAGGTGTTTTCCACTACTTTTCTGTACTTTTCAATCTTATTCTCTTTCTCATACCTCTGTGGGATACATTCCTCAGATTACCCCTTTGATTACAGTTTTTTTCCCCTTTGCATCACATTTGGTGTTTTCTCCTCACCTTACCCTATTAGTTTAAATTATTCCCCCATTGATCTTCTGAACTGCAAACTAATTGGTACAAGGCAATAAGTATGCTTACGAGCTTGATTTCAAAAAATGAATTGAGCTTACCATATGTGTTATGGTGAATATGTCTGCTTTGCAGAACACTCATTAATCTGTACAAGTTGTGAATCTGGCAGGTCAAAATAGAAAATAATTACATCTGTCATCGCCCTGCTTGCTCAGTTTGATAGCCAGATTTGCGATAAATATTAATTTTAACCCTTTCTTTTGTATATTACTTTGCAGCCAGTTTGAGACAGTCGTTCCCGTGGAAGATTGTATTGTTACGGAGATTACTGCCACATTGCAAGATTGGGTGCTGCTCTGGAAGCAACTGTATGTGGTAAGCACATAAATTTCTAATTGATGATGAATTTTAGATGGAGTAATTGCAGCTGAAATTTTGTTTGAGTGTTATTGTTGGGGGAACATTTGATTTAGTGTTTAGGCTACCAGGTGTAATATACTGTAGCTTTGGACAAATCCTGAAATCGTAAAGATATTTTTGATGGTGCTGTTAAATACTTAAAAGCTTTGCTTAAAGAAGGGAATTGAAGAAGGTTTTCTGAAGTGAGTAGCCCATATTTGCTATATGATATAAAGGCAAATGTAGATGAAATTACACAACATTAATGTTCTAATGCTTACGTAGAAAAAATATAAAATTCCTAAGTGAAATGTGTTGTGCTGTCTACTTAGAAAGGTTCATTCATTTTGGGCGAGGAGGGTGAGTAGGCCACTTAGTCTTGCTCCCCAGACAACTTCACTCTAGCCAACTGGAACAACTACATTGAAAGCCACATAAAAAGTACTGGTTCCATTTCACCCACTAGCATCTTGGGAAAAGTATTTAATATTCAACTTAAAATTCTTCTTGTGGAAAGTTTCAGCATTATAATATGTTTACATTTTGCAGAGCTATAGTCCATGAAAATTAATTTCATCATGTGATATGGCAATTCTGAACTTTTGACTGTTTAATAAGTATACTCTTTGACCACTCCTTTAGCAAAACTTCCTAATTGGGAAGTTATTCTTAGTCTGATTCCATTTTAACATCCATTGTCAGTTTTCAACATTCAATTACATGTTTTATCTTACTTCCTGGTTCAAATAGGCTTTATGCATGGTTTGACTACCAGCATTCTACATAGAAGGGAAACTTATCAAATTCAGAAATCAAGTCTCTCTCTCTATTTTGAAACATCTGGCATTATTATCAAAACGAGAGTGTTCTGTTGATGAGGATCTGGTTGCAAAGAAAATTCCAACAACATCTATAAATCCCTCATCCGTATCACCGTTGATGGACAAATATTGGGTAATGATGGGCCAGAGTATAGGTGGGAGATTGAAAATTTGACTGAATGGTGCAGAACAACAATCCTGCTCTCAACATTAGCAAGACCACGGAGATGATTGTTGACTCCAGAAGGTTAAAGTTGAGGATTCACGAAGGAATCTATTGGAGGCATTGCTTCGAAAAGATAGCTAGTATCATTAAAGATCCATACCATTGGCCACGCTCTCACGTCACTACAACCAATGGGAAGATGGTATAAGAGTCTGAAAACTTGACTACCAGGTTCAAAAATAGCTCTTCCCAAAAACCATCAGGCTCTAGAACACTAAACAACACTAACCTCAACTATGAACTTTTATGGTTTGGTTGTTTGGTTGCACTAAAGACTCTGTATATTTTTGCACTAGCATTGTGATTATTAGTTTAGTTTAGAGATACAGCTCGGAAACAGGCTCTTTGGCCCATCGGGTCCGCGCCGACCAGCAATCCACAAACAATACCATTCTCCCACAAATCCTTACAAATTAATTACAGCACTATGCTACCCTAATTAATTTATTGAATTTTTGTTTATATATTTCTATGTATATTATGTTTACAGGACTGTTACTCTACTGCAAGTAAGATCTTCACTGTTCCATTGGTGGTATATATGACAATTAAACATTGATGTGCAGCAAGATTGGGTTAATTTTATTTGGCATTACGATTAGCAGAGACATAATGTGGCAAAGGACATGCTCCTGTTCTATGTTCTGTGCGCTATTTTGAGGTGCCTTGTTGAGGTGATTTAACCATTTAGTGGAGTTGATAGAGAAGATATTTCCTGTGATGTGAAAAGTTCCAAACAGAATATTCCTGACAAAGGTAGGAAATGGGATGAGGTTGTGTGAATTGAATATAGGGAGCAGGACTCCGAGGATAGTAATCTCTTGCTTACTCCTGGCTCCTCATGCCAGTGAATGTAGAATTAGGAAGATAAGACAGATGAATAAGTGGTGCCAGAGCTGGTGCAGGGGACAGGGATTCAGATTTTGACATCATAGGAATCTCTTCTGGGGCAAAGGTGACCAGAACAAGAGGAACGGGTTGCATCTGAACTGGAGGGGGACCAATATCTTTGCATGGAGATTTGTTAGTGCTACTCGGTAAGGTTAAAACTAGAGAGGTAGAGAGGTGGGAAGATGAAGATTACATAAGTAAGTCTCAAAGGAAGGATAGGCAGAGAGAGGTGAAGGAATATGGTTGTAGTAGCCATTTAGCTTACCTCAATATGTTATAACTATAACCAGTTACCTTTACATTTTATCTGCCTGTAATTATGTGCGTGGGATTTATACGTGTTTGTGGCTGGGATTCACGCGCAGACTCGCTGGTAGTTTTTAAATTAGTTTGAAGAAGCATGGGGGAGAGGTCACAGCTTTCGACCATGCATGAGTTTGACAACGAGTAAGATCAAAATGTACTTATACAAGAAGAAGTTTGGATGAATATCTTACTGTTTTTACTACTATAATAAAGAAACTATTAATTAAGAGACTGTGTTTGGAAGATTTATCTTTCGACGGCATTGAATGTCTCGTGGAGAGCTCGTGAGTGCGTTTCGATTATCTCCTGAACCCCTGTCTTCAATCATAGTGACAAAAGGAAAGATTCCTTGAACGATATGAAAATCTGTCACTAAATCTAGAGTTGAAAGCTATCTTACAGCCAGGCGGTAGAAGATTGGTCCCATAGAAGAGGGACAGAAGATAGAGCTGGATCTCTGAAGAGAGATTACTGCCAGAAGAACTGGTTCCGTAGAAGTGGAACTAAAGACTGGTTCCGTAGAAGAGGAACTGAAGAAGCTAGATTTCTGCCATATATTGGTATAGAGCCAACCTGCTGGTAGGTTAATCGACAAAGCCACACGACTTATCTGAAGATTGAAAACTTCACTGATCGAGAGCGTGAGTAGAACAGCTATTGTATTATGCTGTAAATTTGAAAGCCGGAATGCTTTAATTAGAACAGCTTCGTAATGAGATGCTGTGAAATGTTCGACTGATTCGTTGTATTTAAAAATGAATTACAGGGTCTGATATAGAGTCTAGAGAAGTATTAGAAGCAAGTTCTGCTAAGTTTTGGAAGACAGCCAAGAAGTGAGTAAAACTCGACTACCAGGTGCTTGTCCTTGGTATGTTTTGAAGTTGAGATAAGACACATTCTTTCTGAACTGAAGTCACTTCTATACTTCGAAAATAATTGCCTGTTTTCTGAAAGTCCAGTTTTATTTTGGATTCTTTTCGTGTTTTTAAGGAACACGGCCCAGAATACTGATTAATAAGGACAGAAGCAAACTGAAGAGGTCCTGTTTGTCAATTAGCAGATTTGCCAGTGCCAAGACCTGTTTAATTCATGGAGCCAGAAGAAGCAGGCAAGCTGGGCAAAGGAGCGCCACCAGAAGGAGCCATGGAATCTTCAACAAGTAAGCCCAGTGAAGAAGAGCCGGAACAGAGACGATCTAGCCAACGAACAAAGAAGCCCACCGAAAAGGTCCGAATTGCATTTCTGGAGAAATGCCAGAAGGAGAGAAACAAGCTATTTAAGTGGGTTATCGATTTAATAGAGATCCAGAATGAACTCAGGCGCCTTGAAGAGAATGCTGAAAAAGTAAAATCTAATCATGGACGACTAGTCAACCCCCGCCTTGAGTTTGCACAAAACCACAACTTATTACTGAGCCTATCACTGCCTGATGAGGAAAGCAAAGAGCGTAATCAGTGGTTTCAAGAAGCGATTGAACATCTTAACGGCGTCGTTGGCAATGTGGAGAAATGGTTAGCTGAAGTTGATCAAAGGACGGCGTGTGCTGCAGCAGGAAGTGCGATGCAACAAGGTGCTGAAATGTAAAATGAAGTAATGCCACAAGATAATATCTCAAACATTTCAACATGAAGATCAAGACATAAGTCTAGTTCAGAAGCCATTTCAGTTTCAAGAGCCTCTGCTCGTATGGAAGCTGAAGCAACTATGGCTGCTCTTTCGCTACAAGTTGCTGCCTTGCATGAGATTGAAGCGCAGGAAGAACAGTTGGAACAGATGAAAAGAGAGGCTGAGGCACATGCGGTACAGACGAGGAGAGAGGCTGAGGCACGTGCGGAACAGACGAGGAGAGAGGTTGAGGAACAAAGACAGGCATTTAAAGAGAGAGAAGGAACGATTGGAACTGGATACAGTTGGAAGAAGCCAGTACGAAGATTGGGTTACTGGAGGGCCAAGGTTCAAGAGGCGGCTCTAAAGTATTGATGGGATGAGCTCTTATTTGAGAAAAATAACTGCTCAAAGGGAAACAACAGCTGGATTAAATCCAGAACCGGGGACCACCAGATCTCGTGACTTTGAACACCCACTGGTACAGTAGCGGGCCGACAAAGCATTACCTCAACACAGGATGTTAGACCAAAGCAACAAACTTATGGGCCTCCTGATGAGGCTCGTAACAAACCACCAGTATGCTTTTCAGAGGCCTAATACACAAGCAAGCCAAGATTGGCCGATGCCTGTTTATGATACGAAGAGGCCTAGTTAGGGACAAACAACTAGTCATAGGATTCGTGACAAAACTTATCCAGACCTGCACCCTTCTCAGAGGCCTGTTTACCATTCCTCTGAATCTAAGGAGGGATTTAGAGAAGAAGTCTGTGATTTGACGTGGAATCAAATGACAATTGGCGGGTCTCAAGCTCAACATAATATCTCTTCCACTTTACCTCAAATGGAAATTGTTAAGTACGATGGTGATCCCTTACTATATAAGACTTTCATAGACCAGTTTGAGAGAGGATGGAGAGGAAAACTTCTGAAGATGAAGATTGTTTACAATTTCTGGAGTATTACATAAGCGGATATCCAAAAGAACTTGTTGGAAGTTGTTGGAAGTTGCCTGACGGTGAGGGCTATCGAACGGCAAGAAAATTGCTTAGAGAACAGTTTGGTAACCAACACCAGATCGCCAATGCATACATGAAAAAGGCGTATGCTTGGACAGCTATCAAGCCGGAAGACGCAAAAGCATTGCGAGAGTTTGCAATATTTCTTAGAAGTTGTTGTAGCTCGATGAAACATCTCAGCCATATGCAAGAAATGAATGTTGTTAGCAATATGAAAATTATCACTCTAAAACTGCCTTATAGACTTAGATAAAAGTGGAGGGATAAAGCTGGTCTGATAGAGGAAAATGAGAATAAAGAGGCCATGCTTCCTGATCTGGTGAACTTCATAGAAAAGGAAGTACGGTTAATGTCAAATTTATGCTATGGGAGTATTCAAGATCCTGAACCAATTGCAACTGTCAAAGGTTCTACCTTCACTAAAACAAAAGGAAGATCAGGACCAAAGGGAAGTAGTTTTGCTACCGCTGTAATACCTGCAGAAATGAAAGGCGAAAAGGCACAGATACATCTACTGTTAAGCCAAGATGGTTCTGCTTGTCATGTAATGAAGTTGGTCACATTTGTGGTGTCAGAAATTCAAGAAGAAGGAATATAAAGAAAAGATGGAGTTCTTAAAGGAGAAGGGAATCTGTTTTGGATTTTTGAAAAAAAGGCACGTGGTTAAAAGACTGTAAGAATCCAATAACTTGCGATAAGTGCAAGCAAGATCATCCTGAAGCACTTCACACTGAGCAGAAGCAGCTGCAGCAAATAGAACAGAAGGAGAAGCCAGCTACTAATGATGCTGTCACCTTACCCCAGATAACTGCCCATATTGGGGCCTCGGTAGAAACCTGTATCTTCTCGATCTTACCAGTACAGGTAAGGAATAGCAAGTGGAATACAGTGTTGCAAACATATGTATTTTTGGATCATGGAAGTGTGGCTACCTATTGTACAGAAAGCTTGATGAGAAGGCTGGACATCACAGAAGAAAAGACTAAGATTCTGTTGCGTACCATGAATGAGGAGAAATCCTGCGATAGTCATTATGGAAATATCTAGTCTGGATGAAGACAATTTTATACCAATATCTGAGGTGTTTACAGATGAGACCATGCCTGTTTGTGATAAATATATACCCAAACATGAGGACTTGAAACAACGGCCTTACTTGAAGGATGTCAAGTAACCTAAAATAAATTCTGGTATCGGCCTACTTATCGGAACAAATGCTTTGAAGGCATTGGAGCCTATACAGACTGAAGAGCCAAGGGGATGGACCGTTTGCTGTGAAAACTCTACTAGGATGGTGTAGCATTGGCTATAAGCATGTTAGCCAATTATAATGCTTAGTAATTATAATGCCGCCTAATTGTAACATTCATAGTATAAGATCCTGCCCACTGCTTGCCAGTTCGAGTAGCAGTGTGAATGTGTGATGACCTGCTGTGTAGTTACGACCTGAACAATAAAGATGCTTGTGTTTCAACCCGTGTGAGTTTGAGCTCTTTACAGATGGGTTATCTATGGCTCCTTGAGAAGGAACAACAAAAACAGGAACCAGAAGAACTACCCTGCTGCTGCTGTTAATCAAATATCTCCAGGTAAATTATAAAAGCTATTGATCAAGCAATACAATGATGACTTCAACGAAAGTACCAGTAAGGAATCTGAAGAAATGTCCAGGGAAGAGTTACAGTTCTTGGATATTTTGAACTACTCAGTAAAGATGATAGACGGACACTATTGTCTGGATTTACCTTTTAAACAAGAAAGTGTGGACTTCCGGGGGCGGCCATGAAACTGTAAGGTCGCAGCATTGAGCTCCTCTCCCATTAAAATTGTGAAAAAGCCACTTTTGAGAGACAGGACTGATTTTAAAAAACTCACCGGAGCTGGAATTTAACGGGAGTTTTAAATGAGCAAGGAGAGACGCTCACGAGGACATAAGAAAACTACTATCAAGCTTCAGGAAGTTTTGGAAACTCTGCAAACGACAGCAGAAAGCTCAGAAGAAGAGTCTTACTCACAAGGATTTGTGTCTGAAATGACTACCAAAGGGGAAATAAAGGAGAAGGAGGTGAAGCAAATGCAAGCAAACGTGAATACTACATTGGAGAAAAATGGAGATTAATCTTTCTAAAAAAATTGATTCTGCTTGTGGTGAGTTAAAGGAACTGAAGAAGCAGTATAAGGAGCTTGATAAAACATTAATGGGAGAATGTGCCAGAATGGAAAAAGACTATAATAAGGAATTTGATAAGATGCATGAGAACATGGAAGAGTCTGATAAGCTGATGGGAGAAATGGCGGGCCAAATGAAAGAGATGTCTTTGGAAATATTGAATTTGAAAAAGGCACAAAAATTTGAGAGAGACCAACTTGTTAAAATGACTCATAAGTGTTTGGACTTGGAGGCGAGATCGAGAAGGCAGAATTTCAGAATAGTTGGAGTAAAGGAAGGACGAGAGGGACGTGGATCTCATACACGTACTTTCGTTGCTGACTTACTTAAGGAAGTTTTTAAACTGCCGGAAAATCCAAGAATTGATGTTGCTTAACGGTTTGGATGCCTTCCAAAAGGGATAAATGCTCCCCCAAGACAGATAATTGTGAAATTCCTCGACATTTCTTCACTGGAAGATATACTGAATAAGATTGTCACAGGGACAATCTTACATATCTTGGGGATAATATTAGACTTTTCCGTGATTATCCCTGTGAAGTCGTCCAAAAAAGGATCTTGTTTACAAAGACAAGAAATATTCTGAAAGGTATATCCCAAGTGAGATATGGGGTGATTTATCCTGCAAAAATGAAGATTACTTATAAGGCTATTGAACGCTCATTCGCGTACCCTGAAATGGCTTTTAAGTACGCACAAGATATTGTAAAGGAAATAGAGGATGAAGATGACGACAAGCATAAAGATTAAACTTTTTAATACAAGATCTTGCTCTAATTAAGATGGCGGAACTTTTCCAGACAGTTACCAGATATGCTTATCTGTCTGGAATGTGTTTTCGAGCGTACAGTCCATGTTTCACCTTGAATGGAAAACTTAAACATAAACAAAAGGACGTTGAAGATACAGAATTAATGAGGGAATTAATGAGGGACATGGAATGAGACATTACGGATTGGAATATAGTAATGGAGGAATTACATTCTGCAGTTGGAATATAGCTGTTGATTTAAGAAAATCTTTAATTACTATATTTTAATAATAAATAATCAATTAATTTAACAAATTTAATAAAACTAACTATCTGTTAATATAAGCTGCAAATATGAATAATCCTTGGAACTGGGATGGAGATAAATGGACTAATTGATGATATATACTAACACACAGTAATTAACTAAAATGTTCTTAATAATACTAACAAACTAACTGTGTGTGAAGGAGGCTTTGTTTAACCCCTTGGAACCTGCTTGTATTAAAGGATGGGATATAATGTAATAATTTTGGGTGGATATATATGGTAATGTTCAGAATAGATTAATGTTAGATAAATTGGAACGGCATATATACTTATAGAACTGAACATACGTTGTGTTTTATTTTTGTTTTTTTATTTTTCCCTTCTTTTTCTGATTTTTTTTCTGTTTTCAATTGCTCTGGTATATGAAACGGTGCACAGCCTTTTACGAGACCTTGTTAAGGGGACGGAGCTTAATGTATAACAACATCAACGGAAGTCCATAAATTTTTCGCCACCTTAGCTGGCTTCTCGTTTTTAAGGTATTTTCTCTTAGATACCTTAACATCACTTTTTTTAATTCACTATCAAGATTCTTATTTGTTTAATTTTTTAAAAAATTAACTTCACATCACATTTGTTCTTTTTTTTCTTATTAAGGTATTACACAGGAGATCAACCCGTTTTGGAGTTACAATCCACAAATTTTAAAAGACCCGCAAGGGAGTACATATTTAAAAGAGCAAATGGACCTTTTCTTCTAAATAAACGACACGACAGACATATCACCTACATTATTATGGGAATCTTTTAAAGCATTTATTCGAGGCGTGATCATTTCATATCAAGCTTTTCAAAATAAGAACGAACAAATTAGACCAAATTAGACAACTGGACATAGAAAATGCTAAAGACCCCACTACGGATAAACATAAAAGAATAATAATACTGAAATTCAAATTAAATAAATTATTATCAGAGAAAGTCATCAGATTATTACAAATTACAAGACAGGAACACTTTGAATTTGGGGATAAGCCCCACAAACTTCTGGCACGTTAGTTAAAAAAACGAGAAAAGGATCACACAATTTTAAAGATTAAATCAGACAAAGGGGAAGTATTGACCTTGCTGAGTGATGTTAATAAAAGATTTGCACAATTTTACGAGAATCTGTATACATCTAAAACGATAATGGACACCAACAAAGTTACAGAGTTCTTGGATAATTGTAACCTTCCTAAATTAGAGTTGCAGGAACAAGAGGAATTGGGAGCACAAATCTCAAATAAGGAAATAGAAGAAATAATAATCTCATTAAAAAATGGAAAAACACCAGGTCCCGACGGATTTAGTAATGAATTCTATAAAAGTTTTTATGACATATTTACCCCCCCGCCTACAGAAAATGTATACTCATGCCTTCAAAGAACAAACACTACCTGAAACACTAGCAGAATCCACGATCACACTAATACTTAAGAAAGATAAGGATGTGGAAGAACCTGGATCATACAGAGCTATTGCATTGTTAAATACAGATCAAAAAATATTAGCGAAAATCTAGCTAGAAGACTGAGTAAATATGTTAGTAAATTAATACATCCGGATCAAACGGGGTGTATCCCTAAGAGACAATCATTTAATAATTTGAGACGTCTGTTCAATATAATGCATTCACACCAAACTGAAGATCAAAAACTCTCAATCATATCGTTGGATGCAGAGAAAGCATTTGATCAGGTCGAATGGAATTATATGCTCAGGGTATTGCAAGAATTTCAACTGGGAGATAATTTTATTCTGTGGGTTAAATTACTATATAATAAGCCAACGGGCAGAATATTAACGAACAATAATTTATCTACAAAATTTCATTTGTCAAGGGGAAATGAACTAGGATGTTCATTATCACCATTGTTATTTGCCCTCATAATTGAACTCCTAGCGGGAATAATTAGAACTCATCCGAATATCCATGGATATAAAACAAAATACTCCAATAATAAAATATCACTATACGCTGACGACGTACTTTTGTACATCACAAAACATATTACTATACCAAATATGTTAAAATTAATAGAGGACTTCGGATCATTCTCAGGATATAGAATAAATTGGAATAAAAGTGAAATCATGTCAATAAAACCTAAAGACTCTACGCATCTTTTACAGTTTCCTTTCAAAATAGCTAGGGAAAAATTTAAATACTTGGGCATCGAAATTACTAGAAGATATCAAGATATGTTTGACTAAAATTATAACCGTCTACTTAAGAAACTATGTAACTTGATTAAATTTTGGAAAACGCTTCCGATGTCCTTAATAGGCTGAATAAATGCCATAAAAATGATTTTTCTACCACAAATTTTATACATGTTCCAATCTATCCCAATATATTTACCCAAAAAGCTTTTTAAAAAACTGGACTCAGATATCACAAATTTTGTTTGGGATTATAAATCCCACAGAATACAAAGAGCTCATCTGAATAAACCCAAAGTAGTAGGGGTTTATTCCCAACTTTATGTATTACTACTGGTCTGTAAATATCAGAAACATGATCCAATTGCTGGATAACTCTCCCCAACAACCAGATTGGACGATTATGGAGAGAGAGGATTGCTCTCCTTATAATATTGGAGCAATCCTTCTCTCTCCAATATCGATGAATAATATAAATTACAACAATAATCCAATTATATACAGTACAATCAGAATTTGGAAACAAATAAAACGCAATCTAAAATTAAGAAACTTATCTCTCTTATCTCCTATTGTTAAAAACCCCTCATTTAAACCTTCAACTATAGATAAAAGCATTTACACAATGGGAAAGAGCTGGAATTAAAATCTTCGGAGATGTGTATGAATCGGGAAAACTATTATCATTTAAACAAATACAACTAAAATACAATTTGGAAAACAATCAGTATTTTAAATATTTCCAAATCTGTGACTATTTGAAAAAATACACACAAGATTATCACAATATGCCTCCAGACTTACTGGAAGAAATAATGAATACAAAGGCAGAATCAGCAAACCTAATATCATATATATATAATAGTATTCTAAATGCAGAAATACCAACAACAGATGGTATCAGGAGAGACTGGGAAAAATAATTAAGTATAAAAATTCCCAAAGAAAGGTGGGAAACATAGAAACATAGAAATTAGGTGCAGGAGTAGGCCATTTGGCCCTTCGAGCCTGCACCGCCATTCAATATGATCATGGCTGATCATCCAATTCAGTATTCAGTACCTGCCTTCTCTCCATACCCTCTGATCCCCTTAGCCACAAGGGCCACATCTAACTCCCTCTTAAATTTAGCCAATGAACTGGCCTCAACTACCCTCTGTGGCAGAGAGTTCCAGAGACCCACCACTCTCTGTGTGAAAAAAGTCATTCTCATCTCGGTCCTAAAGGATTTCCCCCTTATCCTTAAGCTGTGACCCCTTGTCCTGGACCTCCCCAACATCGGGAACAATCTTCCTGCATCTAGCCTGTCCAACCCCTTAAGAATTTTGTAAGTTTCTATAAGATCCCCTCTCAATCTCCTAAATTCAAGAATATTTATTAAACGTGCATAAATGCTCAATTAATGTAAGACACACCTTAATACAATTTAAAATCTTACACAGATCATACTATTCAAAAACTAAAATAAGTAAACTTTTTCTCAACGTCTCTCCTATATGTGATAAATATCAATGTCAAGAAGCTAATATAGCACACTCATTTTTTTGTACAAAACTTCAAACATTTTGGACTGAAATTTTTGAAATTTTCTCAAATATATTTAAAATAAAACTGACCCCAGAAGCAAACTGGATAATCTTCGGGATATCAGAAGACTGCCCTGATTTAAACGTTTCAAAAGACTCTATTTGAATATGGCTTAATAACTGGAAAAAAAGCTAATCTCAAAATTCTGGAAAAATTTTCTGGTACCCACAGTCAATATGTGGATTTCATCTATGTTCGAAACACTACACTTGGAAGATATGAGACTCCGACTAGCAGGAAAATCAGACTGTTTCTATAAAAGACGTGGTCTGCATTTATAAATCTATTACAAGGATAAAGTACCGGTGTCAGGTCTTGGTAAGGGGGGATGAAAAATTGTCGAGTTGGTAGATTCCTTTTGCGAGATGTTTATAATAAAGTAACTGGCTTTTCTTTTTTCTTTCTCTATTTTTCCATCTTTTTTTTCTTTCCTCTCCAGGGTCTATCTTCTAATGCCTGTTCCTAACTCCTCAAGGGTTTCCTTTCCCTCTGTCACGCTTTGGCAAAAAAAACTTTTAAAAAAAGGTTCTTATTTGTTTAATTTTTTTTTAATTAACTTCACATCACATTTGTTCTTTTTTTTCTTATTAAGTTATTACACAGGAGGGAGATGTAATATAAATTTAAAAGTTCGAGATGTCCACCCAGCACCGAGTTCTGAGGAATTTGGTTGCACCATGTGAGTCAAAAACACCAAACTGATATATAATGCAAGATGATAGACAAATATATAAATGGAGGAATTACATTCTGCAGTTGGAATATAAGGGGTGCCAATGAACCAATTAAGAGGGGCAAAATTTTTGCCCAATTAAAAATCATTAAATTCTGACATCATGTTTTTGCAGGAAACACACATGAAACAACAAACACAGATGAGATTGAAGGCAAACTGGATAGGTCAAACATACTATTCTTCATTTACTTCTAAAGCTAGAGGTACGGCTATTATTATTCGGAAAGGTATACCATTTAAATTAAAAAATACTATTTCCGATAAAGAGGGAAGGTATATTATAGTTTCGGGAGAAATTTATTCAACCCGACTGACTATGATAAATATTTATGCTCCGAATTTTGACAACCCCCAATTTTTAAATAAAATTATAGAAATAATATCACAGTTTAATTACCAAAATGTAATAATAGGGGGGGACTTCAATTGCGTTTTAGATCCATATTTAGACAAATCAGTAAAACAAAGGAGGGGTAACTTAAAATCTAAGACTAGTGAACTTCTAAATACATGTATAAAAAATACTAATATAACAGATGTATGGAGAACTGCTAATCCAACTGGAAGGGAATATTCGTTTTACTCATCGGTACATAAAACTTATTCACAAATTGATTATTTTTTAGTGGATACAAAATTAATTCCATATACAACTAATCCTTCTTATCACACCAGTATTATTTCCGATCATTCTCCGTTGACTTTTCTATTAAAATTTGAGGGAATGCCAGGTAAAAAATCTTTCTGGAGGTTTAACACACAAATTCTAAATGTCCCACAAGGTTATAAATATTTAAAACAACAAATGAAAAATGTTTTGAGACAAATGAAACACCAGGTATTTCACCTTCTTTACTATGGGAAACTTTCGAGGCATTTATCAGAGTTATAATCACATATCAAATTTTTCAAAATAAAAAGAATAAAACAGAACAACAGATGCTAGAACAAGAAATTAGACAATTAGAGTTAGATAATGCCAAAGATCCAACTACAGATAAACATAATAAGATAATACTACTGAAATTAAAACTTAATCGAATTTTATCGGCCAGATATGATCATCACCTCCGAAGTGACAAAACAGCTGATCATTCTGGAACTGACAGTGCCCTGGGAAGAGCGTATTGAAGAGGCTAATGAGAGGAAGCGCGCAAAGTACCAGGAACTGGTGGAGATGTGCCAGGACAGAGGCTGGAAGACATACTATGAGCTGATAGAGGTGGGCTGTAGAGGCTTTGCAGGACGCTCACGCTGCAAAGTCCTCAACCAGTTGGGCATTACGGGGCTGGCAAAGAAGAGGGCCATTCAATCTGCAAGTGAAGCCGCAGAGAAAGCCACTAGGTGGCTTTGGATTAAGAGGGCTGATCCGTGGGCGGTTGCTGCTGGGACGCAAGTCGGGGCTTGATCAACCCCGGCTGGGTCGCCTGGGCAAGGGTGTCTGATGTTGTGAGACCTGAAACACCCGATGACCCCAGGTCACATCACTGAGGATGTGTCCCAGCGCATCTAGAAGATGTATCTTTCACACAGATTATTCCAAATCACAAAACAGGAACATTTCAAATTTGGTGACAAGCCACATAAACTCTTAGCTTGTCAATTGAAAAAACAAGAAAAGGAAAACACTATTACTAAAATTAAATCAGAGAAAGGTGAATTACTAACATTATCTAAGGATATTAACAATAGATTTGCCCAATTTTATCAAAATTTGTATACATCTAAAACTAAAATAGAAAATAGTAAAATTATAAAATTTTTAGATAACTGTAATCTTCCAAAACTTGACCTTTTGGAACAAGAGGAATTAGGAGCTCAGATTACACTTAAAGAAATAGGTGAAACAATAAAATCGTTGAAAAAATGGTAAGACGCCTGGACCAGATGGTTTTAGTAACGATTTTTATAAACGATTTCACGAGATAACGGCTCCACGCTTACTTAATTTATATACTCATGCCGTTAAACATAATAAATTACCAGAAACATTAGCTGAATCAACTATTACGTTTATACCAAAAAAAGATAAAGATTTAGATGAACCGGGCTCATATAGAGTAAATATGAGTAAATATATTAGTAAATTGATACATCCTGATCAAACGGGGTTTATACCCAAAAGACATTTAATAATTTGAGACGCCTGTATAATATAATGTACTCGCATAAAACGGAGGAAGAAGATATATCAATTGTTTCTCTGGACGCAGAGAAAGCATTTGATCAGGTAGTGTGGCAGTAGTTATATAAAGTATTGCAAACATTTAATATGGGAGAGAATTTTATTGTATGGGTAAAATTACTATATGATAAACTGACGGCAAGAATATTAACCAATAGTATGTTATCTCCAAAATTTCAATTATCGAGGGTCAATAGGCAGAGATGTGCTTTATCACCTCTGCTATTTGCCCTTATGATAGAGCCCCTGGCTGAAAGTATAAGAAGTCATCTGAATATTCAGGGATATAATACTAGGGATTCAAATAATAAAATTTCATTATAAGCAGACGATATACTTTTATATATTACAAACTCACAAACGAGCATACCAAACTTATTAAATTTAATAGAATTCGTTTTTTTTTCTGGATACAGAATAAATTGGAATAAAAGTGAAACCTCAAGAATCTACACACCTATTAAAATTCCATTTAAAATTGCAACAGAAAAATTTAAGTATTTGGGTATTCAAATTACCAGAAAATACAAAACATTATTTAATGCTAATTTTATGCCTTTATTAAATAAACTCAACGCGTCGATTAAATTCTGGAAAACACTTCCGTTATCATTAATAGGCAGAATAAACGCTATAAAATTGATCTTTTTACCACAAATATTATACCTATTTCAATCTATACCATTATATATACCAACAAACTTCTTTAAAAAAATAGACTCAAATATTACCAATTTTATCTGGGATTATAGATCACACAGAATCCAAAGAAAACATTTGTGCAAACCAAAAGACATTGGGGGACTTTCACTTCCGAACTTTTTGTATTATTATTGGGCAGTGCTTATTAAGAATATAATTTACTGGTTGGACAGAATGGAGAAAGAGGACTGTTCTCCTTGTAATATAGGAGTGATGCTCTTCTCCCCGATAAAACTAAACAACACAATATATAAGAGTAACCCAATTATACATGATACAATAAGAATTGGAAACAAATAAAATTATCCTTAAAATTAAGAAACCTATCATTGTTAATGCCAATAGTGAATAATCCTTCATTTAAACATCTCTTATTGATAAAACATATAATCAATGGGAAAGAATGGGAATTAAAAGGATCGGTGATATGTATGAAATGGGAGATCTGTTATCATTCCAACAATTACAATTAAAATTTAAACTGAAAAATAACCAATATTTTAAATATCTTCAGATCTGCGACTTCATGAAGAAATACATACAAATATATCAAAACATAACTTTAGATCCACTGGAAGAAGCAATGAACATTAAGGCTGACTCACAGAAATTAATATCATATTTATATAATAGTATTTTAAATATAGATTTACCATCGACAGAGGCACTTAGAGAAGAGTGGGAACGAGAATTAATGATAAAAATTACGAAGGAAACATGGGAAAAGTATTTGATATATATACACAGATGTTCGATTAATGTAAGACATAATTTAATTCTATTTAAAATTTTATATCGATTATATCACTCAAAAACAAGATTGAATAAATTCTATCCAAATACTTCCCCCATTTGTGATAAATGTCTATCCCAAAATGCAACTATAACACACTCTTTTGTCTCCTGCAAAAAAATTTATAAATTCTGGAGTGATATTTTTGAAATATTTACAAAATTATTTAAGATAAAAATGGAACCTAATACTGAAATGATTATATTTGGAGTAATGGAAGATGGGAATAAATTGAACTCACCTCAACATTTATTTTTAAATTATGGGTTAATAACGGCAAAAAAACGTATACTTAACTTTTGGAAAAATACAGCCATGCCAACGCATAAAATGTGGATTTCAAACATGTGGGACACCGCACATATTGAGGAAATGCGATTTCTCCTAGTAGATAAATCAGACCAATTTTTAACGAGTTGGTCTCCATTTGTCGATTTTTTGGAAGCATATGGTGCAGCAAAACCATAGAAGCTAACTGTTTCAGGATTGGGTGAGGGATGGTCAAGAATATAGATAACAATCTCCTTAATCTCTTACTTTCTACTCTTTTTCTTTCTTTTTTCTTTTTCTTTCTCAACTTTCTTCTTTCACACTTTTTACTTTCTCACACACTATATATCACATGTTTCTCTATCTTTTATTATCTATTCTCTTTCTTTTTCATTATTTAAAAGAAGCTGAACATAAAATGTAATATGTCAATATATATTAGGCACCTTCGTGCCATATTCCGGTACTTCTTGTCTGCCGAATAATTGTCGTATGGCAGAGCAACGCACCCAGAATCCCAAGTTTGGCAAGAATACGAAATTTCATGAGGAATATACATCTTTCCTAAAGGTTATGATTGACAATGATTATGCCGAAATGATACCAACAAACCAACTAAATCGAAGTGATGGAGAGCTTTGGTACATTCTGTACTGTGGGGTGTATCACTTGAAGAAAAGGACCTTGAGGGTTGTCTTTGACTGTGTTGCAGTCTTCAAAGGAACATCACTTTACTGTCAACATCTGCAAGGTCCAGACCTTACTAACTCACTTATTGGAGGTCTTATTAAATTCAGACAAGAAACAATTGCTTTGATGGCTGATATTAAAGCGATGTTTCATCGTCAAAGTATCAGAAAAACACATTGACTACTTGCGATTCTTATGGTGGCCTGATAGTGATGCACAATAAGATCTCATTGAATACCAGATAAAGGTACATCTCTTTGGAGCAGCGTCATCACCAAGATGTGCGAACTTTGCATTAAAGAAGACCGCAGAGAACAATAAAGCTCACTTTCCAGAAGCAATCATAACCACTGAAGAATAATTTCTATGTGGATGATTGCTTAAAATCCATGTTTACGGAGCAGGAAGCAATTCAAATGGTAAAACATCTGACTTCCCTCTGCAATAAGGGAGGATTCACGCTTTCCAAGTGGATCAACAACAGCTGTATTGTATTGGAAAGCATTCCACCAGATGATAGAGCCAAGGAGACCAGGGAGTTGGATTTGGACAAAGACAATTTGCCAATGGAAAGAGTATTGGGACTGCACTGGTGTGTTGAAACAGATCTGTTCAAGTTCAAAATCTCGATTCAAGAGCGACCATGTGCTAGAAGAGGTATCCTATCTGTGATTGATTCTGTTTACGACTCTTTGGGATTTCTTGCACCAGTAACACTGCCAGCCAAGTTGATTTTGCAGGATCTTTGGGAGGAAAAACTTGGATGCGATGAGAGTATAATGCAAACTTCCTCTCACCGATGGACAGAATGGTTAGCAGATCTCAACAAGATCTCATAATTCAAAGTGGACCAGTGCATGAAGCCTACAAGCATTGGCAAGATCAGAAGTGCACAGCTGCATCATTTCTTAGATGCCAGTGAAAGTGGCTATGGTACTGGTTCATATCTAAGACTGGAAAATGATAACAAAGTACATGTTGCATGCTTAATGGGAAAGGCCAGAGTGGCACCATTGAAGCAAATGACAATTCCCAGAATGGAACTTACTGCCGCAGTCTTAGCTGTTAATGTTGACATATTGCTGCAAAAAGAACTAAGCTTCAACTAGAAGAATCTATCTTCTGGACTGATAGTACTACTGTGCTTAAATACTTCACCAATGAGAACAAACGTTTTTTGACATTTGTAGCAAACAGAATCTCTTTTATATTGGGAGCTACTAATGTTTCACAATAGAAATATGTTAACACAAACGAAAATCCTGCGGATGAAGCATCTGCAGGATTAACAGCAGATCGCTTCTTAAGAAACAAGAGATGGATCAATGGTCCAGAGTTTCCTTGTAGGCCAGAGCTTGAGCTGGGATTTGAAATCTCTGCTAATGATCCGGGAATTAAACAAAACATTACGTTATTGTTAAAGATTCATCAAACCCAATAAATGATTTAATTATCCACTTTTCATCATGGAAAAAGCTGATGAATGTGGTGGCTTGGTTTCTTAAAGCAAAAGCAAGGTTATTGCTGTTTGCTCGGAAAAGGAAAGAGATTGCTGAAGGTATCTTTGAAGAAGATCCTGATATACTGAAGGAAAAGTTTGAGAAGAAGATGCAAGTTTTTAAGGTATTATACAATGTACAGGGTTTACATCTTGATGATCTCCTCAAAGCAGAAAAAGCAATTATCTCTTTCTGTCAAATACAGGAATACAACGAAGGAATATCGACGTTAGAAGATGGAGTACATGGTGTCAAAAGAGGCAGAATTGTACAAGCTTGATCCGGTATTGGAGGAAGGACTTCTGAGAGTTGGTGGTCGTCTAAATAGACTGGCAATGTCTGAAGAGGATAAATATCCTATTATTCTCTCGAAGGACTTTCACATATCAACATTATTGTTACGACATATCCATGAGTTGATCGGACATGGAGGAAGAAATTATATGCTGTCCCAGCTTCGTAAAAAATATTGGATTAATACAGCTAACTCCGCTGCAAGAAAGATAATAAAAAATTGTGTTGTGTGTATGCGACCGCATGGAAAAGTTGGAGAACAGAAGACTTTCCTCAGGAGGGGATTCTACCAAATAAGCCTCCATTTACAGATATGGGGATGGATTATTTTGGTCCTATAGAGGTTAAGAGAGGACAATTGTAAAATTGTACGATGTAATCTTCACTTGCATGGCAAGTAGAGCAGTACATCTTGAAGTTGCATCTACACTTGACACAGACTCCTGTATTCATGCATTACGGAGATATATCTGTCGACAAGGTCAAGTTTCATCGTTAAGATCAGATAATGGTTCGAATTTTGTTGGAGCGGAAAGAGAATTAAAAGAAGCACTTAAAGGCTTAAGATCGAGAATGCAATGCTTCAACAAGGGATAAGATGGAACTTTATCCTCCAACGGGTTCTCATCACAGCGGTGTATGGGAACGGTTGATCCGCACGGTTCGAAATGTGCTACGCTCTGTTCTTAAACAACAAGTTCTGGATGACGAAGGATTACAAACTTTATTCTGTGAAGTTGAAGCAATTTCAAATGTTTGACCTATTACTAAGAGTTCTGATGATCCGAACGACCTGGAGGCACTTACACCAAATTATATTCTTCTGTTGAAGACCAATCCAATACTACCACCTGGACTCTTTGTGAAAGAAGATTTGTATATAAGACACAGATGGAAACAAGTACAATTTATGGCAGATTTTTTTGGAAGTGATGGATACAAGAATATTTGCCTCTGATCCAAGAGCGACAATGATGATCGAGGGTTAGAAGAAATTTTGTTTCACGTGATATTGTTTTGGTGGTTGATTCTACTGCATCACGAGGTTATTGGTTGAAAGGAAGGATACTGGAGATCATGCCAGATGTTAAGGGTTTGGTGCGTACAGTCCGACTTCAGACTAAGAACAATGTTTTAATAAGACCAATAACCAAGTTATGCTTGCTTCTCGAAAGGTCAAGATGGAAGAATCGCTAAAGAAGTTTGAATGCTGATATATAATGCATTTATTTTTTGTTTTTTGATATATGCTCCTTTTTTAATGTCTATTAGTAATTGCCTCGTTATATACTCAGAACAATTAGGGGCCGGTACGTAGTAGCCATTTAGCTTTACTCAGTATGTTATAACTATAACCAGTTACCTTTAAATTTTATCTGCCTGTAATTATGTGGGTGGGATTTATATATAGTCTGAGGCGTGTTTGCAGCTGGGATTCTCGCACAGACTCGCTAGTAGTTTTTAGTTTAGTTTGAAGAAGCATGGGGGGAAGGTCACAGCTTTCGACCATGCACGTGTTTGACCACGAGTAAGATCAAAATGTATTCATACAAGAACAAGTTTGGATGAATATCTTACTGTTTTTACTACTACAATAAAGAAACTATTAATTAAGAGACGTTGTGTTCGGAATATTTATCTTTTGATGGCATTTAATGTCTCGTGGAGAGCTCATGAGTGTATTTCGATTATGTCCTGAACCCCTATCTTCAATCATAGTGACTAAAGCAAAGATTCCTTGAACAAAATGAAAATCTGTCACTATAATGGTGATGCTGATGTGTGATACAAGAAGTATTGCGAAAAATGCAGATGATCCTAGAGTGTGGATCAGTGCTTGGGACTATGATGTTATGGCCATTGCGAAAACATGGTTGATGGAAGGACATGACTGGCAGCTCAATGTTCTGGGATTTTGATGTTTCAAGAGGGAGGGAGAAGAAGTGGAGGAGTTGTGCTCCTAGTCAGGGAGACTGTCATTGCAGCATTCAGGGTGGACATACTAGAGGGTTTATCCGCTGAGGCTATATACTGTAGGTGGAGCTTAGAAATAAGAAAGGTGTAAGGATTCTGATGGGATTGTACTTTAGGTCCACCAATAGTATCAGATACAGGAACAGTTATGTAGACAAATTTACAAAAGATGCAAAAGCAATGGGATTGTATTCATGGGTACCTTTAACTTCCCCAATATTGACTGGGATCTGCTCAGTTCCAAATTACGATGCTTAGATGGGGCAGAATTTGTGAAGTGTATCCAAGATGGTTTTTTAAACAGTATGCAGATAGTCCAACTTGAGAAGGGAATATAAACTGGACCTTGTGTTGGGAAATGAGCTTGGCCAGATGACTGGTGTTGCAGTGGAAGAGGATTTTCCACAACTCAATAAATTTTAAAATTGCTTTGAATAGGGAGAAGGCTGGTCAATGCAGGAAAGTACTAAAGTGGTACACTGGGAGCAATTGTTATTCTACATCTGACATGTGGGAGTCATTTAAAAACCAGTTGACTAAAGTTCAGAACTGGCATGTTCCATGTGAGGAGGGATAAGGATGGCAAAGTAAGGAAACCTGGAGGTTGTGCTTGAGAATCAAAGAGGTTGTAAATTTAATCAAAAGTAGTGCATGCAAGATATAAGATATAAGAGGATGGAATCAAACAGGGCCTCTGGAATATAAACAAAGAAGGAAAGAGCTGAAACAGGCAGTGTGAGAAGGATCGAAAGGAGTATCGAAATGACTTTGGCGAGTCGGATTAAAGAAAATTCCAAAGCTTTTTGTACCTATATTAAAAACAAGAGGGTAACCAGGGAGAAGGTAGGACCATCAAGGAGGAAGAAGGGGATTTGTGCTTGGTCTGGTGATGTAGGTGAGTTACTAAATTGCTACTTTACTTCTGATTTCACCAAGGAGAAGGAAATGGGGAATAGTGAGATAAGTGTGAAGAACACTAATATTCAGGGGAAGTTTGAGATTAAGGGGGTGAGAGGGTTCTTGAAGATCATTGAGGTGGCTAAATCCCCAGGACTTGATGGGTTTTATGGCAAATTATTGAGTGAGGCAAGAGAGCACATTGCGGGAGCCTTGACAAAGATCTTTGCATCTTTAGTCACAGTCAAGGTTCTGGGGGAGTTTAGGATAATGGAGGGTTGTTCATTTATTTAAGAAGGGAATAATAGAGAATCTAAAGAATTACAGTATAGGCCTGTGAGCTTTGTGTCAATGGTAGGGACACTATTGAAGAGGATACTTCGAGATAGGATTTATTTCCATTTGGAGGAGGATGGGTTAATTAGGGGCATTCAGCAAGGTTTGAACACGCAGATCGTGTCTTGCTAACTTGATCAAGATTTTTAAGGAGGTGACGAGGGTTACTGATGATGGTAATGTGGTGGATGTTGTCTACATAGATTTTAGTAAAGCATTTAATAAAATTTCCCATAATAGGCTGTTCTAGAAGTTTAAGATGTACAGGAATAAAAGTGACTTGGTTGTCGGGATTCAGAACTGGCTTATTGATAGAAGTTCAACGGTTGTTTTGAAAGGACAATATTCAGCTGGAGGTCTATGACCAGTGCAGTTCTGCTTTTTGTGAGATCTATCCCTATCTATATAACTAAAGGTCTTTGTCTTGTTTGTGCCCACGATGTGTCTGTGTGTGTGTCAATCTACTTAATTCCTATCTTCTTCCAAACGCTAGGCCACAGCCTTCCCATTTCACACATCCTACTCACATTTTTCCCATGGTGGCGATAAACATCTTCCTGTTACATTTCCACCTATATTTCTGGTTATTAATCGTTGAAATTTTAAAAATAGGCCGATTTCTTCAAACTCACTCATCTTGGAAAACAAAAATCCGAGTGATGTCACAATGTAATTGCAAGGCAGGATGGGCCATTCTGCGAGGGAGGGGCACTCCTGCGCTCCAACGGCAGTTTCCAGATTTTAAAACACATGCATTTTAAAATCAACTTTGCCATTGGTCACTCTTCCATGCTGCAACTTCGCCATTGGTCACTCTTCTAACCGCTCTCCCACAACGTTCTTCAAACCCACTCCCAAGACAGTCAGGTGAAGATCCAGTTCAGAGCTGACCATATCGATCAAATTAACCTGTGTTCATTAACAACTGAGATTGTGTTCAACCTATTTTTTTAAATATATTTTTCACCCCCACCCCCCCCAACGGTACCTCGAGTTTTAAAACATCTTGCGGTTTTAATCTGTTTTTCAACCCCCCCCCCCCCCCCCCCCCCAAACGGTTGAGTGATTTCATTCCACATGAAAGACTCAATTTTGATCAAATTCATCTGTGTTCATTAACAACTGAGATTGTGTTCAGACTATTTAAAACACCTCGCGGTTTTATTCCGTTTTTCACCTCTCCCCCCCCACCAACGGTTGAGTTAATATTAACTTTAATGCATTAATTCTGTGTTTAACTTGATCCCATTGATTCCTTCAATATAATAACATTAAAAAAATCCTCCCCCCCACTCCCCTCCCCCCCCCACTCCCCTCCCCCTCCCCCCACTCTCCTCCCCCCACTCCCCTCCCCCCCACCCACTCACCCCCTACCCTACCCCATCCCCATCTCCAGTGCACCAATCACAATGGGCTCTCAAGCTGCCGAGTGCCACTCCCCCCGCCCCCTCCCCCCTGGGTTAATCATGATTAAAGTTTTTTTTAAGCCATGCAGGTTGCGTTGAGGGAACGGGTGAGTGCTGGAATATTGCGTTGGGGGGCAGACGGGTCTGCACTTGGCCTAGTATATATTACTAAAACTCTCATCTAGTCTGCGTGCACGTGTGTGTGCGTGTGCGTGTGCGTGCATGTCAGTGCGTCATGGCCTGAACTACGGCAAAACGGTACACAATAATGCTACAATTTCTGGACCACCTTATTCACAATTGTCTTGTGCTGTATTTTTTATCAAGTTTTGTTCAGATTTATGTCATATTTTACAGGTTATTCACATTTTTAACTTAAAAATTCATACTTTGAGAAACATTTCTTCCATCTGCACTGCCAGTAACAGCTATGACGTCACAATGGGATTGTAGCCCTGCCCGCTACAATGTTGCATTCCCAGTACACTGAGCCTTGGCAGCCCTAGCAAGTGCAATTGCATTTTTTTTAAAGTTTAAAATGAGGGAGGGTGAATAAGGGGAAATGAGCTGCCCCTGCACAGTTGGGGGCTATGGGTGAGTGGTGGAATATTGCGTTGGGGGAACGGGTTGTGTTGGGGGAAATGGGTGAGTCGGTGGAATATTGCGTTGGGGAATGGGTTGCGTTGGGGGACCAGGCCTCCCGTGGGGGCTGTGGCTAAGTGGTTGAATAATGCATTGGGCGAACGGGTTGCGTTGGGGGACCAGACCTCCCAACGGGCCCCACTTGGTCTAGTGTATATATATATGACTTGTCTGTAAATGTAGGTGGGTTGCAGATGACACCAAAATTGCTGGTGTTGTGGACTGTGAGGAAGTCTGTCAAGGTGTGCAACGAGATATAGATCAGCTACAGAAATGGGTGGGAAATGGCAGATAGAATTTAATCTGTTCTTCGTTAGTTCGGGGGTTTTTCTTTTTTCTCTTTCGTGTCTTTTTCGAAATTCTTTCTTTTCTTTTTCTTTTCTTTTCTTTCCCTTTTTTCCTTTATCTTTTTTGCCCATTTAGTTATTAGTTTGTAAAATGTTAAAATTGAAGCTATACGAAAATTGTATAATTGTTATGTCAATTAATTTCTCCTTGTACAATTGCTTCCAATAAAATAAATTAAAAAATAAATAAATTGTGAGCTGTTGGACTTTGCGAAGTCAAATGTACGGGGAAAATATACCATTAATTGGCATGACTTTCAACAGCATTGATATGCAGAGAGCTCTTGGAGTCCACATCCATAGCTTTCTCAAAGTCGCAACACAAGTAGATCAAATGATAAAGGAGGTATATGGTATGTTTTCCTTCGTTGGTCAGGGCATAAGAGTCAGGATGTCATCATGCAGCTTTATAGAACATTGATTAGGCCACATTTGGAATTATGTGTGCAGTTCTGGTCGCCCCATTACAGGAAGGATGTGGAGACTTTGGAAAGGGTGCAGATGAGATTTACCAGAATGATGCATGGATTAGGGGGTGTTGGCAGCAGGGGGAGGTTGGACAAATTTGGATTGTTTTCCATGGAACACCAGAGGTTGCGGGGAGAGTATATAAAATTATGAGGAACATACTTTTACATGAGGCAAAAAGGGGACAGGAGATAGTTTTTGCAGATAATAAGAAAAACCCTATGATATTTTATGTACATTAAAGGAAAAAGGGTAACTGCAGAGAACCTCTCCGAAACCAAAGTGATCTCCTTTGTGTGGAGTCACAGGAGATGGGCAAGGTCCTAAATTAATATTTCCTCCCCTTGTGACAGTTAATGGAGATGTCTTGAGAATAGTTGCATTATGGTCGAGGAGCTGCCTGTTGTCCTCAGGGGTATGAAGGTAGATAAGTCCCCTGGGCTTGATCAGATATATACATTGTCTGAGATGCTGTGGGAGACTAGAGAAGAAACTGCAGGAGCCTTAGCTGAGAAATATGAATCATCATTAGGCATGAGTGAGGTGTTTGTAGACTGGAGGATGGCTAATATTGTGCCTAAGGGGGATGCAAAGAAAACAAGACCGGGAACTATAGAGCAGTGAGCCTTATATCTATGATGGGCAAATTACTGGAGGGGATTCTGATGGAAAAGATACATATGATTTGGATGGACAAGGGCTGATTAAGGATAGTCAGCATTGTTTTGTACATGGGAGATCATGTCCTACAAAAGTGATTGAGCTTTTTGAAAAGTAACCAAAAAGGTTGTTGAAGGCGAAGCTATAGACATTGCCTATATGGATTTCAGCAAGGCATTGATAAGGTTCCGCAAGGAAGGCTGTACTGGTAGATTAGATTGCATGAGATGTAGAGCAAACTAGCCGACTGGTTACAGAATTGGCTTCATGCAAAGGAGCAGAGGGTGATGGTGGAAGGTTGTTTTACAGTGACTAGTGGTGTGCCTCACGGATTACTACTGGGCCCATTGCCATTTAGGGTTCCAGTTTTAGTTTATTATCATGTGTACCAAGGTGCAGTGAAAAGCTTTTGTTGCATGCTAACCAGTCAGCAGAAAGACATACATTATTACAATCGATCCATACACAGTGTACAGATACATGATAAGGGAATAATGTGCGAGATAACGTCAGTAAAGTCCGATCAAAGATCGTCCGACGGTCACCAATGAGGTAAATAGTAGTTCAGGACTGCTCTCTATTTATGGTAGGATGGTTCAGTTGCCTGATAACAACTAGGAAGAAACTGTCCCTGAATCAGGAGGTGTGCGTTTTCACACTTCTATACCTTTTGCCATCTTCATAACTTTGATGAATTTAATGTAAAGCATCCAAGTAGTTTCTTTAACAGCAAAATATACCAAAATGTTTTACAAGTGATAATATTATTCATAAGGAACTTTTATGGATGCACAGCAGTTAAATTACCAATTTATAATCCAGGGATTTATAGTAACAAAGGATTTATAGAGACCTGCATTCAAATGCTGTGTCAGATGATGATTTGAAAGATGTTAAAAATGAAAGAATGTAGCAGTCTCAAAATATCTACATCCATTGAAGCATCGGAAAAAGACGTTGAGAATTTTAAGATGGACTTTATCGGACCAGGTATCATTGGAAGTCAGCAAGCATAATGATGACAAGCAAAACAGATTTCATGAGTTGGGATTATTGGCAGAATAGCTTTGGATGTGCTCAATATGTTGAAGCTGGAAGATAGAGAATAATCAGGCCTCCTTAAGAAATGTGTGAGATTCAGCCGTTTCATTGTGTATTGATGACCCTTGATCGATGCTTATTGATGACCCAAGTGCATGAACTGAATGCCAAGTGAGTGTATGATCAGACTTATGTTTAATAATGTAGTTACACCGCCAATACAAGATAATAGAACTATACAGAAAGACTATTGAAGGAGCTGTAATTAACCGCCCAGTGCAGTGGCATCGGTGGCAATCCAAAGAAGATTCACCAGGCTAGTTCAAGGGATAAGAATATTACAAAAGGTCCGGTGGAGCTTGTTTCTTTGCCTTAAACATTTTCTCCTAATTCTGATAGTTCTTTATCAGGAGAGGTTAAACAGCCTGGAACTCTATTTTACTTCGGAGTCACGTGAGTCACCTTCAAAAGAGGCTTCAAGGTAAGTTTAAACTAACCTTGAGCTGGTTAATCCCTGTGAGGAAATTATTAACTTACAGGAACGAGGAAATTATTTACTTACATGAACGATGGAGTCGAAGAAAGGGAAGGCGAAACAAGCCTCCAAGGGTTGCGGGACTTCGGAGGGAAGTCAGCGGCCACTATCTTCGGAGCTGTCCGCAACACCGGCAGCACCCGCTTCGCGGGCTGGGAAATAATCGCAGAAGTCGGGGAGCCCTGTGCAGTTGACAGGGCCTGACTCTCCACCACAGCAGGCTAAGGAGCTGCATGTTGGTCGGAGCACTGCGCAGGAGCAGGGTAGGGTAGACCCTGACTCCCTGCCGCTATCGCCCAACCAAGGGCTAGCGGCAAACAGGTGCGAAAAACCGTACCATGGTCAGCGGCACGTTCTGTTTCCCCTGTGTTACAGGTCTCCAGCGGGCGGACCAGGGGGAAAGCCGGATCCAGGTCAAGCCCCGCTGCAGTAGCCAGCATCGACATGCCATCGGAGAAGTCTGCCAGATCGCGGACCTGCTGAGAAGTTGGGGAGCCCCGCAGGAGCGGGAGGTACCGGCTCACCACCGGACAGGCTGCCAGAATGCAGGCTGGTGGCAGAATATTTTGGTCGTGTGGCCCCGCTGAGGCGGCAGGCAGCGACCATGCCTCAGAAACGTCTCAGACCCGTATAACCGGGACTGGCGGTAAGCCCACGCGGATGTCGGGGAGCCCCGCTGCGGCGGCCAGCACCGACTCGTCTTCGTTTCTGTCATACCAGACAGGCGGACCGCTACAGTCCAGAAGACGGCAGACTAGCGGCATGTCCGCACGGGAGTCGTGTAGCCCCGCAGGAGCGGCAGGCAGCGACTACCTGCCAACGTACCCGAGACATCACCTCGACGAGGTGCGGTCCATTGGCAGAAGCCCCAGTAGTTCTGGAGAACCTGGGGAAGTCGACTTGCCGTCTGCAGATAGCGGAGGCGGTCGCATGGCCCAGATGGAGCGCTTAATGGAGCAGCTGCTCGAGCAGGACCTGGAACATCAAGAACGGGGGTCCCTGCAATCTAGGAGCCATACTGTGGGTCCACCGAGTATTTCTCCTTCATCCGTGGGCAGCGCCAGGAGTCAGCGGTTAGCTGACTTTGAAGAGGGCTTGGCGCAGGAACCAGCAGAACCAGAAATCCCTGAGGAAGAGCTACTGGAGGTAGTTTCCAAATTTGCCCAGCCAGGGCATTCAGGGCAACCACTACAGGCCAAACTAGCGGCGAGCACAATTTACCTCACAACCCACCAGCTGCAGGAACAGGTGTTGACGGAGGCTATGGAAAAATACAAAGCCCCAGGTAATTGTGTATCGCTTAATGTCCCAACGGTCATCACGCCCATCTGGGGGAACATTAGTCCCGGGATCAGGGTCCAGGAGCTGAAAATTCAAAAGATCCTCAAACTGTTGACATCAGGCATTTGCCAGAACCCTGGACGGGACAGAGATGACGGAGGAGCAACAGGATGCTCTGGCTCTATTGTGTAACACACAATATGAGATCAACTGTTTCAGAAAAAGCTCCATCCAGCCCACACTGAAACCAAAATTTGCAGGGTTGTGCAAAGCCTCTGCCGCCAAGAGAGTTGTTCGGGGAGAACCTGCCTAAACAGGTCAAAGACGTGGATGAGGAGGCTAAAGCGGTTGGGTTAATGAAACCACCGTCATCAGCCAGGCCACAGACGTATCGGAGGCACCATCCATACGTAAATACCAGGCCTCGGGGACAACCCGACAGGGCACCGAGAGCATATCCACCGGCCGCACCCTATCAGCAGAAGCCTTTTTTAGGGCAGGGCCAACAGCAGCCAGCATGGAAGATGCGCCAACCTCCCACCCCAGCAACACAACGTCCAGCAAAAGCCCTGAACATCAAGCCCTGCCGGTAACCATGGAGGTAAGGGGGTCTGGTTCTCTTGAGAATGCTGCATGCATAACCTCACAAGTGGGAGGGAGGTTGCATGCATTCTGGGATGCATGTGGTGCTATAACTTTGGATACCTTTATTTTATTCAGGGTTATGAGATTGAATTCATAAATGGACATCTTCCCCCAACTCAACATGTACCTGACCGGAAATTTGCACTCTCTCAAAAAAAGAAAGAGGAAGGACATGTAGAAATATTAAGACTATATGCCAAGGGGGTAATAGAAAAATCGACACATGAACCTCTTGAGTTTGTGTCTAACATCTTTACCAAAACCAAAAAAGATGGTGGATGTCGAATTATCATTGATTTAACCCATTTGAATACCTTTGTACAATATACCCATTTTAAAATGAAGACATTTGAAATGCCTATACAGCTGATTTCCCGAGGGTGCTTTATGACCTGCATCGATTTAAAAGATGCATACTATTCAGTACCTATAAAGGAACATCACCGGAAATCCTTAAAATTTGTCTGGATAGGGCAACTGTGGCAATAGAAAGCCTTACCCAATGGGCTTACCACTGCCCCTAGGTTATTTACAAAAAATTTTAATCCAATATTGGCATCTCTTACACAACAAAATCACATAGTCATGGCATATTTAGATGACATCTTAATCGTGGGGAAAACTCTTGAAATAGCTGAACTAGTGGTAACAGCTACCAAAACGTTATTCGAGAAACTAGGGTTTGTTATCCATCCAGACAAATCTAAGTTCAACCCATCTGTGGTTATGGACTATCTGGGATTCACGATTAACACCAATCATATGATTGTCACTATCCCAGCCAGCAAAGCAATAGATATAATAGAGGCATGTAACAGCCTTGCTTGTGCCAGGAAACCGACTATCAGACATGCTGCTAAGGTAATTGGAAAGCTTGTAGCTACATTTCCAGCTGCGCAATTTGGCCCATTACATTATCAAAACTTGCAAAGAGCAAAACTCTCAGCATTAAAAGCAAATGCTGGACATTTTGACAGGCCTATGCAGCTGCCGATCAAGGCAAAATTGAGCTACCATGGTGGGTTAGCAATATTAGTGTTTGTTTTAATCCCATCATTATATCCAACCCATCAGTCGTGTTACAAACCGATGCAAGCGCCCAAGGCTGGGGAGCTACCGACACCACTTCTAGTTGTGGGGGTAGATGGGATTCGCACGAATCTACACTTCTTCAGTCACAAGGTATGAACTATTTGGAAATGCTGGGAGCATTTCATGGGCTGCGGGCTTATTGCACGAATTTACATCATACGCATGTCCGTCTTCAAATAGATAATACCACTGTGGTGGCATATTTAAACCATATGGGTGGTATCAAGTCAATATCTTGTGATGAATTGGCAAATACAATTTGGCTCTGGTGTATTGAAAGAAATATTTGGATATCAGCTACTTACCTTCCGGGTAAGCCCAATAGAGTGGCGGACACCAGGTCACGAGTATTCAATGACAACATCGAGTGGATGTTGAACCCCCAAATATTTGCTAAAATTATAGCTAAATTTGGAACACCAGATATCGCCCTTTTTGCGTCCAGGTTGAACCATCAGATACCAACATATGTATCTTGGGAACCAGATCCTGGGGCAGTGGCGATGGACGCATTCTCGCTCCATTGGGGGAAATGGTTTTTCTATGCATTTCCCCCATTCTGCCTCATCAGTCGGGTATTGCAGAAAATTCAACTGGATTCTGCAACAGGCATTCTGATAATACCTGACTGGCCTGCACAACCATGGTACCCGGTGGTCCTCAATATGCTAAACGTTCCATGGGCACAAATTACCAAATGCCCAAATTTGGTCACCAATCCCATCACTGGGGAGTGTATTCCGTGCCATGGCCATCGGAACCTGTTGGCTTGCAGGTTCTGAAGAGGACACTGCTGGAGTTCGGACTGTCATCCAGGGCCACGGACATCACAATGGCTTCGTGCAGAGAGTCCATTAGGAAGCAGTACCTAACCCACATCAGAAAACGGGAAGCCTACTGCAGTCGGACAAAGACCACCTACAACTCTGCCACGATCCCTAACGTGTTGGAATTCCTCGTGGGCCTTCATTTTGATGAGGGACTCAGCTACAGTGCCATAAATAGTGCCAGGAGTGCACTATCATCCTACAATATAGGAGTGGGATCGTACCAGCTGGTGTCAAAACTTATGATGGGTATTTTCAATACTAACCCTCCTCGACCAAGATACAACATTACCTGAGATGTAGGGGTGGTGTTGATCCTGCTCAGGAGCTGGTCGCCCATGATGGGGTTATCGCTGGATAGACTCACCTACAAAGCGGTGATGTTGATGGCACTGACATCTGCTCAACGGGTCCAGACTTTGCAGAAACTGAGATTGGACAGTATGGTCTCGACCCCTAGGAAAGTAACCTTCTTTATAGAGGATTTGCTTAAGCAGCACAGACCTGGATCTACCCCGATCCAAGTCTGTTCCTAATTCCGAGCGTACCCTGCTGATGCTACACTCTGCATAGCCACCCATCTTCGGTATTATTTCAAAGTCACACACACCATCAGGAAGATGGAGCAGGGTCTGTTCATCAGCCACAAGAACCCACATCACCAGGTGACGGTGCAGACTATCTCCAGGTTGCTCAGGGTGGTGTTGGGTGCAGCAGATATTGATACTAACGTTTTTAAATCTCATTCTGCCAGGGTTGCATCCACATCAGCGGCGAGGACCATGGAGGTTCCCATGGATCATGTCCTCGCAACCGTGGGCTGGGCCAGTGAGACAACCTTTCAGCGGTTTTATAACAAGCTGGTGGCCGCTCCCGCAACGTTTGCGGAATCAGTTTTAAGTACTGTTCCATAAAACGTTTATCCCCGAGTTAGGGGTTTATTGTTTGTATTTTAATAAATACATTATTATTTATCAGCTTGTTCAAGTCTGAAATACATTAACATACTTCCTCCATCAGTAATTGCGGCAGTGTTTGAGCATGGACGTGGTCCAGGGCATGGACTCACAGAACTTTGAAATCTTCACGAAGTAACTCACGTGACTCCGAAGTAAAATAGTAAGATTAAACGAGAACTTACCAGTTTGTAGTTTGATCCTTATTTTATGAAGCATTACGATGAGGGGTTTCGTGCCCTCCGCTCCCAACCCTCTATCATAAGGTCAACTGGTATATTAGTGTCTCTTAATCTACTATCTTCAGTCGTTGTTATATGTGATTCCACACCGCTGCTTTGAAGAATGTCGCGCATGCGTGCTGGTGGGGTCTTCACGAAATCCCTTATTGTAACTCCTCATAAAATAAGGATCAAACTTCAAACTGGTAAGTTCTCGTTTAATCTTACTATTCTTTGACAGAATAATAAGGGATGTTCTGGTGCAAACATTTAAGATTCTAATGGGCCTGTCCCACTTAGGCAACTGCAGGAGATTATGCAGTCGCCACATGTTCGCAGGTGGTTGCCGGGGAGTCACCTTCATTGTCATTTGGAGTTCCCGCATTCTGGAAACTAGTCGCGGCCTCATTCTTGGTCGCCATGAATTTTTCAACATGTTGAAAAATTATCGCCGACAAGAATGAAGCCGCCATGTAGAGTAGCGAGAATTGTCGAGCCATAGGTGGGTCGCCAGGAGGTCCTAAAGGGCCTGTCCCACTGACGCGACTTTATAGTGATTGTCATTGACCTTCAAGCTCGAGGGAACTCGCCTGGAAAACCTCGAGCTGGATCGACCATCAGCGATGAAACCGCGAGCTGGATCTACCAAACTCTTCGAAACTCGCAGATTAGGTCGCCGCAGTGGGACAGCCCCTTAATGGTTTGCCAGGAGGTCGAAGGTTCTTGGAGGTTGTCGTAGGTTGTAGCCGGTGCTGACCAGTGAATTTCATGCTTGAAGGGACGGGTGGTCTATTCGTGCTTATATATTTTTGTGTCAATATATGTGTGCAGTTTTTGAAATTTATATTCTTTCTGAAAGTGTTACCCAATTCATGTTTTTTGATTCCCTCAATCATTTAACTAAGCATAAACCATTAAACAAACTGCTGCAGAAGTAGACAGATATTTTAAAAGTTAGTTGTAAGGTGACTTAAGGTACTGAAAACAACATTTATGCCCTTGTGTGGAAGTTTTCTGTGATCTTAAACTATTTATCCCAATCTAGCTCTGCTCCCTCTGTCACTGTAGATCAGTGTCACTCATGTTATGAGTCATGCTGTTGTAGTTACGCCCACTTGCTTTACAGTAAACCTTGAATTTCCCTTAGAATTAGAGAGATGTGCAAGTGTGAAGTCATATTTGCTATGTAGTTAATAAAGTTTTTGGACCTTTATCTTGGAGTAAGGCTTAAGTTATTTACAACAGCCGAAACACAACAGTCACACAGGTGATTACAAACACTACAATTAAAATAAATATGGAATGATTGAAAGAAAGAGTAGAAAATGGCTAACATATCAGAATTAGGAGAAAATGTTTATGGCAAAAGAGAAAGCCCCACTGGACCTTTCTATCTGATTAAATTAAGTTGGTTAATTTTGTGGATTTTATGCTTTAAAAATATATACTTTTTGTTTTTAACAATTCCTAAATGATTTTGAATATTTGTAAACATCAAAACCTTTCACAAACATTTAATAACACTAACATCTTCAACAGTTTATTAAACAGATTACAGAAGCTTCTTTAATGAGTATGTAAAGAGGAAGAGAGTACCAAAAGTAAATTTTTGCTTGGTATCGAGAGACTGGGTGATGTTGAAGGACTTGGCATTGAACCTCAATGAATATGTTACGGTTTTGTTTCATTGACTAAAAATACCTATAGCATATTGTAGTATTTGGTTGCTTGCGAATTTTTCAGTTTTGCATTAATTCACCACACCCATTTTTAGTCTTTGATCTTTCTTATCGTTAGTTTCTTCTGACAGCTGGGACTTTTGTCCCTGTGCTTAGAAACCAATAGCCCAATTTTCTCTGTAGTTATTGCCGTAAAATGACTCTTTTTGTATGATCAATTTTATTGCATTGTCTGATTTGCAGAAAACACACTGGCCCATATTCTACTAATTGTAAAGTTAGACTTTCCTTAAACTCACCTTAAACCTGCCGCTCAGTCTAACTAAACCCGACGCTCGGTTTAAGAAAAAATTGGTATTCTGGTAGCGAGGTTTAGTTAGACTAAAGCCTAAGGCGAGTCTAACTTTAGACTTTGGGTGTAGCTGAGTCTAAAGTTAGACCGCGTTTTAGTTGCCATGGTGACGGTGTCTGCTTGTACTGCACATGGGCAATACAATAGCAGAAGCACGAGCAGACGACAACATCAACATGGCTGACAAAAAGAAACAGCGGAAAGGAAACTGGGACACCGGCGAGAAAGAATTTCTCCTGACGTTACTAGCCGATAAAATTACAATTATTGAGAAAAAAAGGTGCTATGACACATTTATCTTGTTTTGGACAACTACATTTTCTCGTGTAAAACCAAGAATTCAGATTGGCACAGCAGTAGAGTTGCTGCCTTACAGCAAACTGCAGCGCCAGAGACCCGAGTTCGATCCCGACTATGGGTGCTGTCTGTATGGAGTTTGTATGTTCTCCCCGTGATCAGCGTGGGTTTTCTCCGAGATCTTCGGTTTCCTCCCACACTCCAAAGATGTACAGGTTTGTAGGTTAATTGGCTTGATTAATTGGCTTGATAAAAATGTAAAATTGTCCAAGTTGGCGATATGCAGAGTACTGCTCTGCCGACTACAAAATTCAGAAGGTTCAGAAGGTGACACATCTACACAATGTGTAGAGCCACAGTGCTGCCCAAAATGGTGTTCAGTCTTTTATTGCAAGGAGGCTTTTATTGCAAGGAAGCTTTAGATTGATGCAAAAAATAAAAAAGCAATTTTTTTTAAATGATAAGCAATTGAATAATATTGAAGTTCAAACGGACCTAGGTGACCTTATACATAAGTTTTTGAAATCCAATATGCAGGTGCAGCAAGCGATTACAGGGCTCTCACTTAACTTTTTTTCTCTGTTTCCAGCCGGGCAACCTAGGCAGTATTTTAGATTGTCAAATGATAGTTTAGGTGGTCATTTAAGATGGGCTTGCATGATACGTGCTCGGACAAAGTGCCTAGTTACCAGTCAGAATTATGCTCAATGAAGCATTCACATATTATTTCTGCCTCAAATAAAGTCACAAACTAAACATTTTCACCAATCAAGACATGATATATACCACAATGACCTGCAGCAAAATTACAATACAGTATCTCAACTCTTTTTACACATTGCAATGAATGGAATTTCTATTATTTATTTCCACTTCCAAACAAAAATGTGGTTGGATTATTCAGCATATGATCAACCTCGGTGAGACCAAGTGCAGGCTTGGCGATCGCTTCACACAACACCTCCACTCAGTTCGCAATAACCAACCTGATCTCCCGGTGGCTCAGCACTTCAACTCCTCCTCCCATTCCGAATCTGACCTTTCTGTCCTAGGCCTCCTCCATGGCCAGAGTGAGGCCCACCGCAAATTGGAGGAACAGCACCTCATATTTCGCTTCGGTAATTTACACCCCAGCGGTATGAACATTGGCTTTGCCAATTTCAGGTAGTCCTTGCTTTCTCCCTCCTTCCCCTCCCATTCCCAGCTCTCCCACAGCCTACTGTCTCCACCTCTTCCTTTATTTTTCCTGCTCCCCTTCCGCCCGACATCAGTCTGAAGAAGGGTCTCAACCCGAAACGTCGCCTATTCCTTCGCTCCATAGATGCTGCCTCACCCGCTGATTTTCTCCAGCTTTTTTGTCTACCACCCATTCACACAGGTTCTGTTATCCCACTTTCCTCACCCACTCCCTACACATTAGGGCAATTTTACAGAGACAAGTTAACCTACAAATCCAATGCGTCTTTGGGATGTGGGAGGAAACCCACACGCATGCAGGTAGAATGTGCAAATTCAACACAGACAGTGCCCGAGGACAGGATCGAACACAGATCTCTGGCATGTGAGGCTACAAGTCTAATAGCTGTGCCACTATATTTTGTTTTCCAACACACAAAAAATTATACATTGATAACTTTTGTTACTAAAACTACCAATTTTCAGTCTTAAATCTCTAAGAGACGCTATGTCCCCCTTTACAGCTACTGTATGTTTTAATTCAGTTCAAGACTATGGGGCAGTACATTGGCCATAAAGTTGCTGCCTAAAAGTGCCAGAGACCCGGAATTGATCCTGAATATGGGTGCTGTCTGTATGGAGTTTGCTCCTTTTCTCTTTGAACGCATGGGTTTTCTCCAGGTGCTCTTGTTTCCTTTAACATTCCAAAGGTGTGCAGGAACCTTTTTCAGACCCAACCCAAAACATAATATTTTCCTTTTGTCCAGAGATTCTGTCTGACCTGTTGAGTCACTCCAGCCTTTTGTGTCTTTCTTCAGTTTAAACCAGCATCTGCAGTTCCTTCTTACACACACAATACTATACGATAGAACTTTATTAATCCCAGGAGGGAAATTGTGTGTTTGTGTGTGTGGGTATATAAATTGGATTGACAAAGTGTATCACTCTTCTTTTACACATAAATCAAGAGGGGCAGCAATATTAATCCGTAAAGGTACTTTATTTAAACATACTTCAACTATAACTGATAAGGAGGGTAGATATATTATTATAACAGGAGATTTATATACACAAAAAATGATTTTTGTTAATATTTATGGCCCAAATTTTGACAGTCCATCGTTTTTCAGGTAAATACTAAATACTATCCCAGAATTACCACAACACAATTTAATAATTGGAGGAGATTTAAATTGCACACTAGATCCTTACTTAGACAGATCATCAAGACAACGGAAAATTAAATCGCATTCCAGCGATCTAATAAATGCATATATAGATACTAGTAACATTATGGATGTTTGGAGAATGGAAAACCCAACGGGCCGAGAATACTCGTTTTACTCATCGGTACATAAAACCTATTCAAGAATAGACTACTTTCTGGTAGACTCAAAACTTATCCCACTCACTTATAATTCAAAATATCACAATATTATAATTTCAGATCTTGCACCGTTATCTTTCATGATTAAAATAACTGGAAAAATAACTGGAAAAATGGAAGCAGGGACAATGGAGACTCAACCCACAAATTTTAAAGGACAAAGCAACTCAAGAATATATTACAAAACAGATTGAGATCTTCTTTGAAACAAATGACAAACCAGAAATATCTTCGTCACTACTATGGGAAACTTTTAAAGCATATACACGTGGAATCATGATATCCTCTCAAGCATTTTATAACAAAGAGAATCGGAGGATACAGCAGGCATTGGAAAAGGAGATTAAACAATTAGATATAGAAAACGCTGCTAACCCAACCATGATTAAACATAATAAAATTTCTGCATTGAAATATAAATTAAATAAAATACAGTCAGACCAAATTGTAAAACTTTATCAATATACTAAACAAATACAATTTGAATTTGGAGATAAGCCACAAAAGTTATTGGCTCGTCAATTAAGAAAATTGGAGGGGGAAAAAATAATCCATAGGGTTAAATCAGACAAAGGGGAATTACTAACACAAACCAAAGATATTAATGAGAGATTTTTGCAATATTATAAAAATTTATATTCAGCCAAAACGACAGAAAATCATATAGGAACAGAAACATTTTTAAAAAATTGTAATTTAAAGGTATTAGATTTAGAAGACAGAGAATCACTAAACGCTGAAATAACCATTAAAGAAATCAAAGAATCTATTAGGTCATTAAAAAATGGTAAAGCACCAGGACCGGATGGGATTGGTTCGGAATTTTATAAAACATTTGATGATCTGATGGTACCACGGTTGAAGACACTTTATGAACATATTTATACACAACAGAAATTACCGGAAACATTAAATGAATCTATTATAACACTAATACCTAAATTAGATAAAGATCTGGAGGACCCGGGATCGTATAGAGCTATAGCTCTTTTAAACACCGATCAAAAAATATTAACTAAAATATTAGCACAAAGACTAAATATGGTGATTAACAAAGTAATAAACCCAGACCAAACAGGATTTATACCAAAACGATACTCTTCATATAACCTGAGACGATTATTCAATATTATACTAGTAAAGACCTAGCAATTATCTCATTAGATGCAGAGAAAGCTTTTGACCAGGTTGAATGGCCTTATTTATTTTCGGTCTTGGAATCCTTCCAGCTAGGAGAGAAGTTTATAACGTGGGTTAAATTACTATATACCGATCAGACAGCTAGAATACTAACAAACCAAATGTTATCAACCAAATTTAATTTATTCAGAGGCTGTAGACAAGGTTGTCCACTATCACCACTACTCTTTGCGTTAGCAATAGAACCATTAGCACAGCGTGTGAGATTACACCCTGAAATATACGGGTATGAAACCAAAGAAACTGAAAATAAAATTTCTCTATACGCAGATGATGTATTACTTTATATTACAAAGCCTGAAACTAGTATTCCTAACCTGCTAGATTTAATAACTCAATTTGGTCTGCTCGCAGGATATAGAATTTATTGGAATAAAAGTGAACTTATGTCAATAACGGGAAATAACTTATACATATTACAACGATTCCCTTTTACGATAGCAAATGAAAAAATTAAATATCTTCGAATTTATGTAACAAAAAGACATGACTCTTTATTTAAATCTAATTTCCCACCCCTACTGAATAAATTACTTAAGAATATCCTATATTGGAAAATACTACCTATCTCAATGTTAGGTAAAATAAACGCGATAAAAATGATTTTTCTCCCGCAATTATTATATTTATTTCAAATGATCCCGATATATCTTCCCAAAAATTTTTTTAAGAAGGTGGATTCTATAATCACAAATTTTATTTGGGATTATAAGAGCCATAGAATAAATAAGAAACATCTATGCAAAGCAAAAATATGTGGAGGTTTAGCACTGCCTAATTCTATGTTTTACTACTGGTAGTTAATATTAAAAATATGAATTTTTGGTAGGAAGAATCAGATAAACATCCGAATTGGTTTAAAATTGAAAAGGAAGATTGCTTACCTTTTGAAATTAGCTCGATTCTATTTGCTAATACCAAACTACATTAAAAAACTTATAGAGGAAACCCAATAATAGAAAGTGGCATACGTATTTGGAAACAATTAAAGAAATCTTTAAAATTGGAATGTATACCACTGGCTCTTCCTATTGCAAACAATATTATTTTTAAACCCTCAAGGATGGATAAAGGTTTCTCACAATGGAAAAATTATGAAATTAATAAGATACGGGATCTCTACAGGGAAAATCTTTTTCTTTCATTTCAAGAACTACAACAAAAGTATGGACTACACTCAAAAGAATATTATAGATATTTACAAATTAGAGATTATGTTAAATCAAATACACAAGAACTTAGAAATAGAAAGACAGAAATTCTAGATGAATGTTTAAATAAACACCCGAACACAGAAAAATTAATGTCATATATTTATAATATTTTATTGGAAAATGATGCACCAACGTCGGAAATATATAGGCAAGCTTGGGAAAGCGAATTAGGACAAACAATCAGTTTAGAAGTATGGGAGGAAAGTTTACAACATATACACTACTGTTCATTAAATGCCAGACACTCTTTAATACAATTTAAAGTTTTACATAGATTACATCTCTCAATGTCCAAATTAAACAGAATTTTCTCAAATGCTTCTGCTATATGTGATAAATGTCAACTCCTAGAAGCTAACCTAACGCACTCATTTACCAAATGTATAAAAATTACTAATTTTTGGTCAGAGATTTTTAAGATAATTTCGAAGGTAGTTAATACAAATTTGACTCCAGATTCAAAATTAATCATATTAGGTATATTAGAACTGATCAATCACTAACAATAAAACAACGAATTTCTATCGATTATAGTTTAATAATTGGTAAAAAATTAATATTAAGATTTTGGAAAGGTCCTACCTCCCCCACTATCAAAATGTGGATTACAGAAATGTCGGAGACACTTCATTTGGAAAGATTAAGACTTGTCCTCTCGGACAGGCTAGATCAGTTTAGAGGAACATGGTCTCCATTCATTGATTATCTAAAGGGACAAATTGGCTCGGTTCGAGGGCCTGACTGAAACCTGAACAAAGGAATGGATGAAGAATCATATATAATAGATCACTGATATATCTCCAATGAAGTATAGATTGTTTAATACTCCACTCACATTATTGATTTTCTATTTTTACTCTTATTTTATTCTTCTCTATTATTTCTTTCTATTAATTTCTCTCTGTATTAAAAATAATTTAAAAAAATAGAAGTACAAACAAGAATGATTGTAAACTTTAAAAATATTAAGAATGTATGTGATGAATAATATATTCTTTTTTTTCTTTTCACATTTTAATTTGTCTTAATATGTATTTACTTCTAATAAAAAATATTAACAAAAAAAAAAGAATGTGCAAATTCAACACAGACAGTGCCCGAGGACAGGATCGAACACAGATCTCTGGCATGTGAGGCTACAACTCTAACAGCTGTGCCACTATATTTTGTTTTCCAACACACAAAAAATTATACGTTGATAACTTTTGTTACTAAAACTACCAATTTTCAGTCTTAAATCTCTAAGAGACGCTATGTCCCCCTTTACAGCTACTGTATGTTTTAATTCAGTTCAAGACTATGGGGCAGTACATTGGCCATAAAGTTGCTGCCTAAAAGTGCCAGAGACCCGGAATTGATCCTGAATATGGGTGCTGTCTGTATGGAGTTTGCTCCTTTTCCCTTTGAACGCTTGGGTTTTCTCCGGGTGCTCTTGTTTCCTTTAACATTCCAAAGGTGTGTAGGAACCTTTTTCAGACCCAACCCAAAACATAATATTTTCTTTTTGTCCAGAGATTCTGTCTGACCTGTTGAGGCACTCCAGCCTTTTGTGTCTATGTTCAGTTTAAACCAGCATCTGCAGTTCCTTCTTACACACACGATACTATACGATAGAACTTTATTAATCCCAGGGGGGAAATTGTGTGTTTGTGTGTGTGGGTATATAAATTATATACACACACACACACACACACATGTATATTGTTTATAACATTGTTCACAGAGTACTATGTTTACATATTCTGTTGTGCTGCTGAAGTAAGGATTTCATTGTTCTAACTGGGACGTGAGAGAATAAAACACTCTTGACTCATGACTTACGTCGCTAATGTGTGGGATAGAACAAGTGTACGGGTGATTGGTGGTCGCCGTGGACTCGGTTGGCCTAAGGGCATGTTTCCACGCTGTATCTTTAAATTAAACTAAAAACACTAAAACCAGAGGGAGTCTAAAGAAGGGTCTCTACCCAAAACGTCCACCCAATTTCTTCTATCCAGAGATGCTGGCTGCTCCATGAAGTACCTCCACACAATTAAAGCATGGAATAGTCTTCACCCTACCACAGTTACCCGACCAAATGCAACCAAATTTAAGGTAGCTCTTTTTTCCCCAAGAACCCTTTTTTGCTTAAAACCCCTGTCTCACAGTGCGAGTTGGCCCAAGAGTGACCCCGAGTTTTCACTCGTGGTGATAACGTACAACCAACGTAGCAGGAACGTCGGAAATCGTGCGATCAACTTGTCCACTCGTGGTGCTAACGGCAGGTACCCGTGAAACTTGTGAACTCGTGAAAAAAGTCAAACATGTTTGATTTTTTCCACGAGTCAAATTTAGTGTTCAAGTTTAAAATTGAAACATTTAAACTCGTTGTAATAACGTAGTGGCCCGTGCGTTTACCTTTGTGATTCATGAGTTTACCGTGGGAACTCTTTATCTCAGCGGAACAAGCAGCATCTCTGGAGAGAAAGAATGGGTGACGGGATGACGTTTCCAAATTTCTGCTGCGTCTTAGTGCTCCATCTCAGATGGTAAAGCTCCAACTTTAAAGTGGCATATGACAATCTTAACTTCACATTTTACAGGATTGGATGCGTAATCAGTGATATTCTCGGCCACTCTCCGTCACACACTGAGAGAGGGACGGGGAGCGGGGAACCATGGTGGATGTCTGATGGATGTAACTCCACGGCACTGCCCCACACACTGACCCTTGACTGAAGCCCAGGGACTGCTCAGAACAGACAAGTCCGCCCTCTTTAACCTGACTCCCCTCCTCATCCATTCTGCTGGAGCCCTTCCTCAAATCCCACCGAGAACAGTTGGGCATCACAGTTGAAAGGTGCAGCAGTACAGAGTCCAGGGCATTCGGTGCCATCTCTCTGACACACACAGGTAGACAATAAAGCGTCAGGGGCATGGGGGTGGTGGTGATGGGCAGACACAGACTGTGGGAAAGTCCCTATGTGAAGGCTGATCCTGTCTTGATTTAGATTGTGCTGATTGGAATTATTACTGTCACTCTCTGTATTACCCTCTTGATTTCACATTGTTTGTTGCAGCAAGGTTTGGAAAGTTCACAATGTGTTCTGTGCTTCCTGTGATTGTGATTGAACTGTAACATTGCAGTTTCATCAGCTCAAAAAACGAGCATCAAAATAAAAAGGATCTTGATGTGAATGACTTTTTGTGTATGTCTCCCCGTGACCTGCGTGGGTTTTCTCCGAGATCTTCGGCTTTCTCCCACACTCCAAAGATGTTCAGATTTGCAGGTTAATTGGCTTGTAAAAGTTGTCCCTAGTGTGGGTAGGATGGTTTTAATGTTCAAGGGTCATTGGTTGGCACAGACCCGGTGGGCTAAAGGCCCTGTTTCCGCGCTGTATTCTATAAAGTATTTAAATAGACAAGGCAGGGAAAGGATAAGGACCTCATTTGAGCAAACGCGATTAGTGCGGATGGGTAAAAGGGATGTGAACGGATGGTTCTGTGCTGTTTGACTCTGTAATTCTATTATCAGGCAATGACCATCTCCAACAAAAGAGATTGGTAACACTTTTCGAACAACATTCACTGGCAGTCCCGAGTCCAATGATATGGGCTTCACCACGGTTGCGAGTCTCTTCCTGCTGCAGCCTTCTTCCACCTTCTCAGCCGCCGGTCAAACACCATCCTCGGCCAGTCCCACTGAGGTCATCTTCTTGGGCCACGCTTTGTCAGGGACCTCCCCCTCGACCTTCCTGTTATGAGGCCAGTTTACAGGACCTAAGGCACACGCATATGCCTCCACTATAAGGTGGCGACCCTCAGAGAAGTCCCAGCCTCACAAACAACTCAACACAATAAATAATGTAAAGCAGCCTGGGGCAAGACGGTTTGCCCATGATTTCAATTTTAAACGTCATCCCGTCACCCATTCCTTCTCCCCAAGAGATGCTGCCTGCCCGCTGAGTGACCATACTGAGGGAATTCCCACGTATATGAAGCAGAGAGAAACGTGAATTCTACACGGCTCTGCCCGACGTTTGAGAATGGATTTGGTGGTTTGTACCCACTCCTCCTCCCTGCTCACCCACCCACCCACCAAGTCAGCCAGCCGGACCCCTCCTTGTTACAGCAGCGGACGAGACATTTCCAAGAGAATGGGGCAGAGAGCTGGGGCAGCGCTGGGATGGGAGCAGGGCAGATGAGGCGCACCAAAGGAACAAATAAGTTGATGGCTGCAAGGGGCAGGCGGTAGTGGTCTTGTGCCCCAGTGAGGTAGACCGCTCTTCCCCCTGCTAATGCACACACAGAAAGAGAGAGATGAGAGCAGAGAATGATCCCAGCCATCTCTGGCACTGGACGGTGCGCATTTCCCCTTTGTAGGTCACATCAATAGACGTGGCCGCGCTGAATTCTATTTTTAACTCAAAGCCACAGGATGGAGTTGTCTTCTTTTTACACTGTTGCTTTGGCGCCACCGCCTCCTTGTTGCACAATGGCAGCGAGCGCGGGGCCGAGATCATGCCTAGTTTTTTTAAGTTCTGAAATTGAATAATATACTCTGTCCAGCTCCTCTATTTCATACTTTTAAAACAGGCTTTCATTCACAGTTGACTCAAGAGTACCCATGAGAGGAACTTGGTAACTCGGGAGGGGAACTTGGAACATCGCATAAACGGCAAACTTAGTCATACCCATGGGAACCCACGAGTCTTTCACACGGGGTACCTCGTGGGTCAACTCGCACCGTGAGACAGGCCCTTAAGTCCAAGTCAAGAGTCAAGCGAGTTTTATTGTCATGTGTCCCAGATGGGACAATTAAATTCTTGCTTGCTGCAGCACAACAGAATATGTAAACATAATACAGAACAGGAGATAAAAGATCAGTGTGTCTATATACCATAGACCATATATATATACACAATAAATAAACAGAGAAAGTGCAATAGGCTGTTATTGTTCAGAATTTGGAATTTAGTGGTGGACCCTCCACCACCTCCAGTTTAAATTCCATTTGGAATATTTTTTGGAGGACCAGGAAACCAAGAAGCAAGAGTTACTCCAGGGCGTTACTCCAGCTCCAGGGAGTGATTCTGCGTTGGTTGTCAGTAGTCGTGGCGAGCCAGTGACCGGACAACAATGGAGGCCAGATCTCCTACAATGCAAAGAGAGGGAGAAAGTGCCCGGCGCCGACCAGTTGCCATGGCAGTGCGCATGTGCAGGGCGGCCGATGATGTGCTGGCCGTGGTTGTGTGCATGTGCAGGGGGAGGATGTGCAGCCCGTGGCAGTGCATATGTGCCAGGCAGCCGGCCATGCCGGCAGATGAGGAGCGGCCGGAGAGCAGTGACCCGGCGGCCCGGACACGGATGGCACTCAGAGTTGAAGGGCAGGTGTCCCGGGTGCTTGCCAAGCCGGACAAAATGACACAGCTTTTAGGTTGCCCGGCGGGACTTTAGGTGGCCATTGGCAACTGGGCAACCGTTAATTTCTAGCCCTGGATTAGCAAGGCAAATTGTATATTTGTCTTTGTAACGAGAGGATTTGTGTACAGGAAAAAAAATGTAGTTATTGAATCTACACCTTGAGTTTGATGTTCTTATCCAGAGAAGGATCTACTTGCAATGAAGGGAATGCAATGGGGAAGTTGCAGAAGTTGAGCAACGAGGATGGAAAACAAGAGTACGTATGGTAGAGGTGGGTTGTAGAGGTTTCATAATGTGATCAACCATATCACTATTTGGAGAGTTAGGGATTTGCTGACAAAGTTTGTGTCAGGTCATAAAGGAGGTGTCAGAGGCAGCAGAACAAGGCAGTAGGTGAATTTGGTGCAGAAGAAATGTATAATGTGCAGTAATTGTATTCCTTGTAAGTGTATACAAGTTTTATATGTGAGGTTGATATTTGTGGTGCAACAATTGTTTAATAATGGGTTAGGATAAGTCTGAGAAAGGATATGAGTGTTTTGCATTTGTTTGAGTGAATTAATCATCTGTCGTTTCCTTTATTTAGTAGATACTGGCAGCATAGGTGGTGAGAGCAGGTATTGAGTGGGGTGGTTCTGGGGCAACAGAACTAACTGTTGAGCCTTCCCAAGGTGTTGTGGGCCTAACTTAATTAAACACCAGTGAAGGAAGGTGCCCGCTTGATAACCTCAATGATATACTGGCATCTACACAATTAGTTTTTATGTACTTGTTAACATGTAGATAGCTTACTATTGCATACGGAGTTAGTTATTGCCCTGTAGCATGAGCGTGTATAAGCATTTCAGATACTACTTTGGCTTTGGGCTTGGTTGTAGACAATAAACAATAAGTGCAGGAGTAGGCCATTCGGCCCTTCAAGCCAGCACCGCCATTCAATGTGATCATGGCTGATCATCCACAATCGGTACCCGGTTCCTGCCTTCTCCCCATATCCTCTGTTCCGCTATCTTTAAGAGCCCCTCTTGCTCTTTAGTTTGGTTGAGTGCTTATTCTGGTGTTATAACACAAGTACTTTGTTTTAATAGTAATCAATGCCAGAGTGATGCCACACACAAAGAAAAACAGCACCTCTTATTCCACGTACAACCTCACAACATGAATATTCTTTTTTTTCACCCCCTTCCCTCCGGGGCGTACCATTTCTCCTATTATCCCACCTTCTTCCCCCTTCCAACTATAGCCATCCCTCTGCCTTTACATTTCACTCCTCTTTACAACCTCTTCTCCCCTTATCATCATCCTTTTGTCTCCTTGCCTCTTTTGCCTTCAACCTGCAAATCAAAATGAATGAAAAGTTCACAGATAGTGAGGATCAAATCTGCATTATGGGAATGGAGCAACACATATGCTGATTAAGGCAAACGAGCTGGACTTATGAAAGCACTTTTTTGTGAAGGGTATAATTAGCAGATTATGTACAGATTGGATTGTATATTCCTCTGCAGGAAGGAACTGCAGATGTTGGTTTGCGCCGAAGCTAGACACAAAAACCTGGTGTAACTCAGCGGGTCGGGCAGCATCTCTAGAGAAAAGGAATAGGTGTGGTTTTGGGTCGAGAACTATCTTCAGATTGCATATTAGGTTTGGACTTCTGTGTCCCGCTTGTCCATGAAGAAATGAATGCTGCCATCCAGCTTGATGAAGCATTATTTCCTAAAAAGTCTCTTCTCCCACCTATTCCTGATAATCTTTACTTAATCAATGTTAAATTACAGTTGATCGGTGTGTGGGGGTTTAGCAGTGTGCAATGTGGGTGTGAAGATGGGATTGTTGGAGTGCTGTGGAAGGGGATGGTGCTGTGGTTAGGATTCTGGTGGTAGGGATATAAATGTGTATCTAGGCATCAACATGAAGCAATATTTACTTATTTACTGAGGTTTTATTTCTTGCAAAGTGCTCCATTGTAGAAGGTGTGTTAGTTCCAGCAGGCAGGCCCTCTGCTTCCTCCTGTCACACATGCTTTAATGCAGGCTTAGTGAGTCTCCTGATCCCTACCTGGCACAAGATCTCCCTCCAGGCATTTATTTCATGGATACGAATCTTCAGCTTTTCCACCTCAGCCTTGTTGACTGTTTCCCCATTGTGCAGTCATAGCATGTATTGATGCTGCTTAGTTGTTATAGGAAAATGCTGAAGTATGAACCTTGCTATGATTACTGCTGGCAGCTGATTGACTTTTAACGCACACCTATAAGAATTCACTCACATGGTCATGTAATGCTCCTTTCGCAGTGTAAAGCATGGTGGCATTTTTGCGTAACAGCTTACAAACAATGTTACAATCACTTAGAGGGCTGTAAACATTAAACTAGATGAAAAGGCTTTCTTTCCCACTACTGAAATAAGGCAAACCAATATCTGGGCATTTTGTTTATAAAAATGAAGCTTGCATTAAAATTATTAGAAATGGTGGTGGTATAGTGGTAAGCGGTAGTGGTATAATAATAAGCATAGCTGCCTTCCAAGCAGTTGACCCGGGTGAGGCGACACGGTGGCACAGAGGTAGAGTTGCTGCCTTACCACGCCAGAGACCCGGACTGACTTTGATCCTGACTATGGGTGCTGTCAATAGGAAGTTTTTACATTCTCCTCGCGTGGGTTTCCTCCGGGAGTTCCGGTTTCTTCCCACACTCCAAAGACACACAGGTTTGTAGGTTAATTGGCTTGGTATAATTGTAAATTGTCCCGTATGTGTGGGTAGGATAGTGTTATTATGCGGGGATCGCTGGTCAGCATGGACTAGTTATAGGTATGTTACAATACCTACCTTTAGCAGCGCTGCAGTTCTGCCGCTCCCCATGTGCGCGACTTTGGCGCCTTTCAGAGGGGGGCGGGTTTAAAATGCCGATTTTTTCTAGGCAGTCCAAATCAATCCAGGTCGGGCGATTTCGTCACTAAAGAGAAATCGCTCCGACATTTCATTCATAAAGGTATTTTTAAACTACGCTAGATTATTTATTTATTAACTAGAGTAGTTTAAAAATCATCTTCTAAAGCTCTCAATGGTGACAGCGGAACGGACCTAAGGTAGGCGATAAAAGAAGCTACACAGTTTATTTTTACATAAAAACCTGGTTTTTAGGGAGGCTTTAATCATATTTTCATGTTGCGAAAAGGGGACAAAAAAAATGTATGAACCGGCTGTATTTTTCATACCGACTTCACCGCAAACCGCAACGTTCTAATCCACCGCATTCCACTAAAACCCACTCGCTAGTTGATTTAAATGGCCATTAATTTACAGGCACTAAACACTAAATTCCTTCCATTTGGCCTATAAATTCATGAAAATGAGATTTAAAAATTATGTTATATTGTGGATTATTGTGTGAATGTTATTGGACACTTAGGCAATTTAAAATAAGTTTATCTTTTCTTAAGAAATGGATAGATGTTTAGATCTACTCATTGAATTTTGTAATTAGCTACAATTAGATAACTAACTAATTATATCCTTTAATTTCAGGTCATCCAAGTAAGATTGTTTCATATTTGTTTCAGAATGCTTCAATCTATAATAACTGAACATTTCATTGAGTTCTCTTAATTTTTAAGAAAGTTATGGGCTTTTAACTGTTCCAGATCACAGCTTTTGAGTTAAGTCAATTGAAAGGCAATGGGGAACGAGATGCTAATTTCCGAGTATGAAAATGGTCATAACTTTGTTAATACTGAAGATATGAAAGTGAATTAGGTGGGATAAATTGCAGACTTGATTTTTAAAATCTCGTAATTTTGTAACATTGCTACTAGGTAGCCCAAAGGGCCAGTTTCTGTGCGGTATCTCTAAACTAAATTAAATGCTGTTAGAATTTCTATAGTTGGCACTGATATCTGCTGGGAGAGACAATTAAAATGGAGGACCTTGGACTGACTATAGAAACAAGTCTTTCTAATTAAAAGGTTCTAGCTCCAAGACAGTTTAATCATAGAATCCCATAAATAATTAACAAGAAATAGCGGCCGTACAGTGGCACAATGGTAGAGTTGCTGCCTTACCGCACCAGAGGTCCAGGTTCGATCCTGACTACGGTAAAAAAAAAAATCACATTGAGTTTGCTCTGTGGTGCGGAAAATTCTTGGCTTCTTACCCTCCCTTGATTAGTGGGATGAACGTGTTCAAAATGTTGCAAGTTTACTGGTTAAAGGGAAACACATATAAAAATAAAGTTAAACAGATAATGAATCAACAAATTAACAAATTGTTTAAAAGATTTCAATTTTTGCCTTCCATAGAAACACAAGGTGGATTTATTTTATAAACTGCGACATGTAATGAACGAGCTGATTGACTTGCGGAGGCAGCTTCTATCTGGTCATCTTACCAAGGACCAAATCCGGGATGTCAAGCGACACATCACAGTCCGTTTGGACTGGGGAAATGAGTAAGTTCATTCAGAGAAATTGGTTGTAGTGAGTATTTTATACAACGTTGACTATTCATATCATCGCCCATAATCGCCTTGTTAAAAATGTTCTTTCAGTGGTCAGAACAATACAGTGTATGAGTGTGTTACACAACCTAAAAACCAAAGTCGATTTCTTTAAAATGGGAATGATTTTCTTTTGTCTCAATTATGAGAGTGTAGTTAAGCTTTACATAGTGGTAAATTATAGCCCTGCTTCTGAAATGTGACTTATCTGAGCAAAGAAAATAGTTATAATATTAGGGTTCAGATAATCGATGTCTAATTTGTGATTTCTTTGTATCTGCCAATTTTCCCTGACTGCCTATTGCATGTGAATTTCAACAGGATTATTTCTAGGGTGGCATATTTTGATGGAAGCTTCATGTGCCTCTCAATAACATAGAATTCTTTAGTAAGCATTAGAGGAACAATAGACAATAGGTGCAGGAGTTGGCCATTCGGCCCTTCGAGCCAGCACCGACATTCAATGTGATCATGGCTGATCATCCCCAATCAGTACCCCGTTCCTGCCTTCTCCCCATATCCCCTGACTCTGCTATCTTTAAGAGCCCTATCAAGCTCTCTCTTGAAAGTATCCAGAGAACCGGCTTCTACCGTCCTCTGAGGCAGAGAATTCCACAGACTCACAACTCTCGGTGAGAAAAAGTTTTTCCTCATCTCTGTTCTAAATGGCTTACCTCTTATTCTTAAACTGTGGCCCCTGGCTCTGGACTCCCCCAACATCGGGAACATGTTTCCTGCCTCTAACGTGTCCAAACCCTTAACAATCTTATATGTTTCAATAAGATCCCCTCTCATTCTTCTAAACTCCAGAGTGTACAAGCCTAGCTGCTCCATTCTCTCAGCATATGACATCCCGCCATCCTGGGAATTAACCATGTAAATCTACATTGCACTCCCTCAATAGCAAGAATGTCCTTCCTCAAATTAGGGGACCAAAACTGCACACAATACCCCAGGTGTGGTCTCACTAGGGCCCTATACAACTGCAGAAGGACCTCTTTGCTCCTATACTTGACTCCTCTTGTTATAATGGCCAACATGCCATTTGCTTTCTTCACTGCCAGCTATACCTGCATGCTTACTTTCATAGACTGATGAACAAGGATTCCCAGATCCCGTTGTACTTCCCCTTTTCCCAACCTGACGCCATTTAGATAGTAATCTGCCTTCCTGTTAGCTATTTGTGGCAGTAGAAAATTTACTGCTGACTCTATGGGTTATAATTAGCAACCATCTATTTGTAATATTTTTTGATCTATGAATTAATTAAATATATTTACAACTATACAGTGAATCCTATTTGCTAGCTATTTGTGTTGGTCAGCTGTGGGTAGGTTAATTAAAGAAGGAAGGGGAGTTAAAGTGTTCAGCAACTAGGGGATCATGTAGGTCTAGCAGAGGTGTTCACCAAGTCTCTGCCTACATCTTTGGTGTCATAATCTCACTATAATTATAGGTGACCCTTTTTCGAACAACTTTGAGTAGAAAATAGTTGCTAATATATTGTCATAATTAATCAGTGTTGTAGAGTACAGAAATTGCTGCAGATCACTTCAGTCCTATATAGGTAGAAAACCAACAGCATGTGAAAGAGGCCAATTAGTTACAATCCAACTGCAACATGAGGTAAGCAACTGTCAGTTGCTTTATGGGAACAGGCAGGCAGATTAAAATATCTTTGATTATTTAAAAGTAAATATAACTTTTTTGGAATTATGTTTTATTTATATAAACTGAAAAGAATTGTCTTTTCAAGAATAAATATACCCATTTGACTTTTAAAACCTCTCTTAACACCTCCATCTCAGATGCATCATAAAATAAACCCTTACTTTCTCCCTCGTCTGCACGGAGGTCCACAATTGTGAACATCATATTGATAACATTTAGTTTTAGAGAAACAGTATGGAAAAAGACCCTTCAGCCCACTGAGCTCGCGCCGACCAATGATTACCTGTTATCTCAGGACACTAGGGACAATTGACAGAAGACAATTAACCAACTAACCTCCTTTTGGAATGTCTTTAGAATGTGGGAGGAAAAGGAGCACCTGGAGAAAACCCACATGGTCACAGGGAGAACGTACAAAATCTGTACAGACAACACCCGTAATCAGGATCAAACCTGAGTCTCTGCGCTGTAAGGCAGCAACACTACTGCTACGCCACTTTGCCACCCTAAATCTATTCAAAGACAGACAATAAGAACCTTATCAGGGAGAAATCGCGTATTTTTAAATTGTATTACAGGATCAATTATATGCATCTGAGAGAGCAGATAGTCAGTATTTAATTCTTATAAATCAAAAGGCAGTGCCTCCTCATTCAGTACGGCACAGTTTGTCACTTTAGATGTTGCATGCTGGTCTCCGAAATAGAACCTGAAGACACATTGATCTAACATAGAGGTGGCATTCTCATTCTTCTCCATCACCATTCACATCTTCAAGATCTCCACTGTTATTTATTCTATATAATATGAATACATGCTTTATCTGAAAGGCTGCTCCCAAATAACTATGTCACACCCCTTGGTTGTGTTTTTGTAATACACAAGAGGAAAAATGGCTTGAATTCTAATGTTGCTTTGCACATCCTGCTGGAAAGGAAGTTATTTGAGAACCACCTCCTACAGGCTAATTAGTTGATCAAGATTCAGCATCATAGTCGGTCACTGAAGTGAGATGCCGTCAGATATTTGACGGCTGACCGAAAAAAATCATTACAATAACGGAATGTTGGCAGTGTTTCGTTCTTGTAGAGGTAAATACACAATATTGCCAATATCTGTACATCAGAGGAGTCCACAAAAGACTGAAAAAAATCCCTGTATTTAAATTCATGAGTGCAATCCAGGAGACACTGACAAAAATCTTTTTGAAATTCATCTCTACTTCCCTCCTTTTAGTCTCACCACACCGTATTTGTCACTGATTGGGATTCTGAAGGTACAAATGATAGCTCTGTACCTTGAACCACAAAAATATCTTTTACATTTTCCTTTATAACTGCATCAGACATAAAAACAGACACAGACCAAATGGCTCAAGAAGTCTGTGCCATTTAGTAAGATCATGTGTGATCCTCTCCCTCCAGTCCTCTTTGTCATACCTCAGAATCTATCAATACTAACATTAATATTCTCAACAACTGAGCACCTATAGCCTTCTGATCAGAAATTCCCAAAAGTTATGATAGTGTCATAGAGTTATATAGTGTGGAAACAGGCCCACACTGGCCAAAAAAGAGAATTGGGGGGGGCGCCGTCCTGTATGGTGTGGCTGCCCAGCCTGCAGCTGTTTGTTTTTCACTATTTTCTTTATTTTTAGTGAGTTAAAGTGTTTTGTTTTGGAGTTCTATTTTTTTTAATGCGGGGGGTGAGGGGGGGGGGGGGGTGAGGGGGGGGAGGGGGAAACTAATTTTCCTGGTCCCTACCTGGTCAGAGAGGCAGCCTTTCTCCGGGCTGCACTTTCGACCCGTCCTCGTGGCCTACCAGCGGGCCTGGAGCAGCGTTTCCTCAGGAGACCGCCCAGAACTTCGGCAGCGGCGCAGCACTGGAGCGCCTTCGCGGAGCGGGTGATGCCTTGCCTGGGTCGCCGCGCTGGAGCTCCGGTGAGCTGAAGGCCGCCGACAAAAAACATCGCGGAGCTGCGGGTCTGTGGAGCAGCCAGCTACGGGCTGACTTCAACATCGGGAGCCAGTGGGGGGAGCTCCATTCAGCCTTGTTGGCTTCGGAAGCCGCGGACTCCGGTAAGGAAGCGGCCGTTCCAGGTGTCCCAAGCCGCTGAGAGAGGCTCTTGTAGGTCTCCTGATGCCAGGTAGCGGAGGGTGATGGCTAGACGCAGGCCTGGTTCCAGTGGTTTCCTCATGGAGGTCTCCTTTTTCACCAGGAGAGGGCCCACCCGTGTCCTCAGCACCTGAAACAGCTCAGGTGGGAGCCTAGTGACGTTTCTGAAGGCAGCCTCATCTTTTTGTTGGAGCTCAGTCATCAGGTTTTCATACTGGCTCAACCTGTGTCTCTTCAGGGACAAGGCCTTCAACCACACAGACCTCTTCTTGGGCTTCTTCTTCACCATTCTTCTTGACCTTCTGTCTTGCAGATCTTTAAGCAAGAGGGCAGCTGCAAGCAGCAGGGCTTCTTCTTCTTGTAATAAGAGCAATGCCCTATGATGTTGCTCCATGGTAGTCATGATGCAGCATGATTCGAAACCGCACCCTACAACCCGTTTTATAGGAAAACTGTGTGATTCAATTATTTTAGAGGCCAAAATGACACCACATGTCTTCAGTTGTCACCAACAGGGTCATAGCTTGTCATAGCTTGTCACGGGTGGACGTCGGTTATCGTAGGTGTCGTCGTAGGTTGTCGTAGGTGTGGTCATAGGTGGACGTCCTAAGTCGCGACGATTGGGACGTCGGTTGCCGGTAGCTTGACGTCAATTAGGTGGTAGGTTGTTGTAGCTTGTCGCAGACATTATCGTTGGAGGGGGGTCCAGTCGCCGTTTTTCCGGCAACCTGCTACGACTATGACAGTCGCCGGCAGTTGCCAGAAAAATCAACTAAGTGGGACAGGCCCTTTAGGAATGTCCCCTACAACTCTCACCAGCTTCTACAGATGTACCATAGAAAACATTTTATCAGGATGCATCACTGCTTGGTTTTGGAACAGCTCCATCCAAGACCGCAAGAAATTGCAGCGAATTGTGGACACAGCTCAGTCCATCATACAAACCAACCTCCTTTCCATTGACTCAATTTATGCCTTATGCTGTCTCGGCAAGGCCCGCAGCATAATCAAGGATGATTTGCACCCTGGCCACTCCCTCTTCCCACCTCTCCCATCGGGCAAAAGATATAGAGGTGTGAAATGACATACGATCAGAAGATGTAGAATCCGACTTCCGGTGGCGCCATGATGCACTGAACAGGCGCTGCATTTAGCTCCGCTCCCGAAATTTGCGATATTTCGCGTAAAAAGCCGGTTTGGAGAACGGGACCAATTTAAAAACACTTACCGGAGCTGTTTGACGTCGCGCTGATGACGCAATCAGAAATCGCCGCGAAAATAACGGTGTTTTTAAAGCACTTTTAAATGAAAAAACTGAGTCTTGTCCAAAGCCCTACAAGAGCTGTTACAAAAACAACTTTTGAAAAATCAACACATTTCTGAAGACTTAAACTCTGAATTAGCCTCTGAATTGAATTGAATCTGAATTGGCTACAAGGGCAAAAGGACTGAAAGGGATAAAGAGCTGGAAGAAATAAAGCAGTCGGTAAGAGATTTAAATTGTGAGATTGCCTCTGGGAATAAAAGTATGATGGAGAACATGAAAAGTATGATGGAGAATATGGACATTGGGAATCAGAAAATTATTGATTCAATGAGCAAGTTAAATATACGAATTGAAGATGTGGAATCTGGATTAACTGTGAAAATTTACCGGGTGGAAGAAGTGTGTATGGAGAAGTTTGAATCTGTTCACCAAACTATTACATCATATAAGACTGCTATAAAAAATATGGAAGCATCTATGCTACAAACTCTGAAGCTATGAAGAGAATGAAGAAAGATCAGGAGTGTGTTGTGGGCAATTGGCTAAAATGTCTGGTAAATGCCTTGATTTGGAAGCATGTTCAAGACTGCAGAATTTAAGAATAGTTGGAGTGACAGAGGGAAAAGAGGGGAGGATCCTCTTGAGTTTGCTGCCAACTTACTTAAACAAGTACTCAACCTGCCCGCCGAACCAAAAATAGAAGTGGCACATCGGGTGCGAAGAGCACAATCAAGGCCAGGAGCCCCCCCACAGCAGATCATAGTGCAATTTTGTGACATTTCAGAGGTGGAAGATATTATGAAAAAAATTCAATATGGAAAGAATATGATGTTTGGGAACGAGATCATCAAGCTATTCAGAGATTATCCTCAAGAAATCGTCAAAAAACGAGAACTGTTTTCAAAAACATGACAGATCCTGAAAGGCAATCAAAATGTAACATATGGGATAATGTACCCGGCTAAAATGAGAATGACCTATAACGGTACCGAACGTGCGTTTACTGACCCAGAGAAAGCATACAAATATGCTCAAGACATCGTAAAAGAGATAGCTGATAAGTAAATCACAACGACTGCCAGGACAAGGCTTTTTAGTCCATAGATATGGAGGGGAAGCTGAGAAATATGACTTTTTAAAATACTAAGATGGCGCAGCTCCTCCATGTGCTGGTGTCTAGACATCTTATCTTCTTTGGAATGTGAGCTCAAGGACATTCTTTGTTTCATCCCGAATGAAATACGGAACAACAAGGGTGCGGCTGAATGGAGAACTTAATACAAATGGACTTGAAAACAAAACTTTTGAATTAAAGTCTTTTAAAATTTTAACTCTACACTAACACAGACATTAATGAACTAACATAGTAATAGTAATTGAATCTAATGGGAACTGTTAAAATGATAGAATGTAATAATGTATTATAACGATTGACTCCCCCCCGTGGAGGGGAAGGGGGGGCTAAACATAAGAAAATAGATTAATAACAGACTAAAAAAAAAACGAACTAACTCATATAATATAAGGCTTCAGTTCTAATTATGCTTGGGAGATGGTGAGAAGATTCAGGCCCTTGGCAAACAGCCAGGAGTCTGACTCTGGTTAACCCCTTCCAACCAGTAGTTTATTATTACTGAATATGAAGCTAATGTAAAAACTGTTAACATAAGTAATGGTAGATAATCCGAAGACTTAATTAGATAAGACTTAATTAGATATATATATATTGTAACTGTGATATATATACTTTGGATTTGAATTGGCCCCATCTCCCTTTTGCAAGAGTTCTTATGGGAGCGGAGCTAAATGTTTATTAACAACAACGGAAGTCAACAAATTTGTAACTACTACCAAATTTGTTACAGTGTCGTTATTTTTTGACACTGTAATATCACTTAAAAAAAAAATGTTGTCACAATAATTCACACTTTTTTGTCTTTTCACTTAAGGACAATTTTAAAAGGGATGTACCACCAGAATTTAATAGTGGCAAATGCTCCCCCAACACCCAGAGACCTGAAGTATTTGTTGCACTGTATGACTCAAAGGTATCAAAGTAATTTAAAAAGCAAGACGATAAACAAAATAAACTAGGAGGAATCACATCTTGTAGTTGGAATATAAGGGGTGCTAACAAACCAATTAAAAGGGGTAAGACTTTCGCACAATTGAAAGCACTCAATTCAGATATAATTTTCTTGCAAGAAACACATCTGAAAATGCAAGCTCAGGCTAGATTGAAGGCAAACTGGATAGGTCAAACATATCAGTCTTCATATATCTCTAAATCTAGAGGCACAGCAATTATAATTCGTAAAGGTATACCATTTAAATCAAAGAATATCATAACAGGGAGTTACCGGAGAGATTCATGCTACCCCAATTACTAATTTTGATAACCCCCAATTTTTTAATAACATTCTGAATATAATTTCGGACTTAAATTATCAAAATGTGATAATTGCGGGAGATTTTAATTGCGTTTTAAATCCATACCTGGATAAATCCACACAACAAAAGAGGGGTAATACAAAATCTAAAACTAATGAACTAAATACATACACAAAAACAGAAATATAACATGTTTGGAGGATCGCTAACCCAGCTGGAAGGGAATACTCGTTCTATTCAACGGTACACAAAACATATTCACGTATTGACTATTTTCTAGTGGACACAAAATTAATTCCCTGCACAATGAACCCAAAATATCATAACAGCATCATTTCTGACCACTCCCCGTTAACTGTTTTTTTAACTGAAGGAATGCCTAATAGAAAATCATTTTGGAGGTTTAATCCTCAAATTCTAAATGTCCCACAAGGTAGTATATATTTAAAACAACAGATGGAACTTTTTTTCGAGACAAATGACACCCCAGATATTTCACCCGTTTTACTATGGGAATCTTTTAAAGCATTTATCAGAGGATCTATAATTTCATATCAAGCTTTTAAAAATAAAAAGAATAAGAAGGAACGGATGCAGTTAGAAGAACGATTAGACAATTGGATCTAGATAATGCTAAAGAGCCAACTATAGATAAACATAATAAAATAACAATAATGAAATTTAAATTAAATAAAATATCAGCAAAAGTTATAAGATTATTTCAAATTACAAAACAGAAAAATTTTGAATTCAGTGATAAACCACATAAACTTTTGGCACGTCAACTGAAAAAACGGGAAAAAGATTATATGATTTTAAAGATTAAATCAGATAAAGGTGATTTGTTAACACTACCTAATGATATTAATAAAAGATTTGCTCAATTTTATCAAAATTTATACACATCTAAAACGTCAGCAGATAGTACTAAAGTTATAGAGTTCTTGGCTAACTGTAATCTCCCAAAACTCAACCTGATTGAACAAGAGGAATTAGGAGCACAGATCTCAATTAAGGAAATAGAAGAAACAATAAACTCATTGAAGAATGGAAAAACACCAGGACCAGATGCGTTTAGTAATGAATTTTATAAAAGATTTTATGAGATAATTTCACCACGTTTACATAAAATGCATACATACGCTTTCAAAGAACAAATATTACCAGAAACATTAGCGGAATCAACGATTACACTTATACCTAAAAAAGATAAAGTTTTAGAAGACCCTGGACCCTGACCCACAGAGCCATTGTACTGTTAAATACAGGTCAAAAAATATTAGCGAGAACATTAGCTAGAAGATTAAGTAAATATGTTAGTAAATTAATAAATGCGGATCAAATGGGATTTATACCCAAGAGATACTCATGCAATGATCTGAGACGTCTGTTTAATATAATGCATTCATATAAAACTGAAGAACAAGACTTATCAATTATTTCATTGGACGCAGAAAAAGCTTTCGATCAGGGTCCTTCTTTTTAAGAAGGGAGGGAGAGAGAAAATGGGGAATTACAGACCAGTAATGGTGGATACATTAGTGATAATTTTTCAAAATTCTTGAGATTCTGGAGTTGTTCCTGAGGATTGGAGGGTAGCTAATGTAACCACACTTTTTAAGAGAAAAAACGGGGAATTACAGACCAATTAGTCTAACATCGATAGTGGGGAAAGTGCTAGAGTCAGTTATTAAAGATGGGATAGCAGCATATTTGGAAAGTGGTGAAATCATTGGACAAAGTCAGCATACTTTTACGAAAGGTAAATCATGTCTGACGAATCTTGTGGAATTTTTCGAGGATGTAACTAGTAGCGTGGATAAGGGAGAACCAGTGGATGTGGTGTGTCTGGACTTCCAGAAGGCTTTCGACAAGGTCCCACATAAGAGATTAGTATACAAACGTAAAGCATACGGCATTGGGGGTTCAGTATTGATGTGGATAGAGAACTGGCTGGCAAACAGGAAGCAAAGAGTAGGAGTAAACGGGTCATTTTCAGAATGGCAGGCAGTGACTAGTGGGGTACCGCAAGGCTCAGTACTGGGACCCCAGCTATTTACAATATATATCAATGATCTGGATGAAGGAATTAAAGGCAATATCTCCAAGTTTGCGGATGACACTAAGCTGGAGGACAGTGTTAGCTGTGAGGAGGATGCTAGGAGACTGCAAGGTGACTTGGAAAGGCTGGATGAGTGGGCAAATGTTTGGCAGATGCAGTATAATGTGGAATAATGTGAGGTTATCCACTTTGGTGGCAAAAACAGGAAAGCAGACTATTATCTAAATGGTGGCCGATTAGGAAAAGGGGAGATGCAGCGAGACCTGGGTGTCATGGTACACCAGTCATTGAAAGTAGGCATGCAGGTGCAGCAGGCAGTGAAGAAAGCGAATGGTATGTTAGCTTTCAAAGCAAAAGGATTTGAGTATAACAGCAGGGAGGTTCTACTTCAGTTGTACAGGGTCTTGGTGAGACCACACCTGGAGTATTGGGTACAGTTTTGGTCTCCAAATCTGAGGAAGGACATTATTGCCATAGAGGGAGTGCAGAGAAGCTTCACCAAACTGATTCCTCGGATGTCAGGACTGTCTTATGAAGAAAGACCGGATAGACTCGGTTTATACTCTCTAGAATTTAGGAGATTGAGAGGGGATCTTATAGAAATTTACAAAATTCTTAAGGGGTTGGACAGACTAGATGCAGGAAGATTGTTCCCGATGTTGGGTAAGTCCAGGACAAGGGGTCACAGCTTAAGGATAAGGGGCAAATCCTTTAAGACCGAGATGAGAAAGACTTTTTTCACACAGAGAGTGGTGAGTCTCTGGAACTCTCTGCCCCAGAGGGTAGTTGAGGCCAGTTCATTGGCTATATTTAAGAGGGAGTTAGATGTGGCCCTTGTGGCTAAGGCGATCAGAGGGTATGGAGAGAAGGCAGGTACGGGATACTGAGTTGGATGATCAGCCATGATCATATTGAATGGGGGTGCAGGCTCGAAGGGCCGAATGGCCTACTCCTGCACCTAATTTTATGTTTCTATGTTTCTAAGTGGAATGGGACTACCTGGTTAAAGTATTGCAAACATTTCAAATGGGAGAGAATTTTATCTCATGGGTAAAACTATTATATGACAGGTCCACTGCTAGAATATTAACTAATAACTTGTTGTCTCCGAAATTTCAATTATCCAGGGGCAATAGACAGGGATGCTCACTATCACTTCTGTTATTTGCTCTTGTAATAGAACCTCTAGCTGAAAGCATTAAAACACATCCGAACATCCATGGTTATACTACAAAATGTTCAAATAACAAAATATCATTGTATGCAGATGATGTACTACTGTACATCACAAAATCACAAATCAGCATACCAAATATATTAAATCTAATAGAGTAATTTGGATCCTTTTCAGGATATAGAATAAATTGGAATAAAGGTTAAATTATGACGATAAAACCTCAAGACTCAACACATCTGCTAAAATTCCCTTTTAAAATTGCTACAGAAAAATTGAAATATTTGGGAATTGAAATTACCAGAAAATATAAATCTTTATTTAATTCAAATTATATGCCCCTACTTAACAAATTAAACGCCCTGATTAGGTTTTGGTAAACTCTTCCGATGTCTTTAAAAGGATGAATAAATGCTATAAAAATGATCTTTTTACTACAAATTTTATAGCTATTCCAATCAATACCAATAAACCTACCTAAAATTTTTTTTTTAACTGGATTCTGATATTACAAATTTTATATGGGATTATAAATCTCATAGAATTCAAAGAATGCATTTGTGCAAACCTAAAGAATTTGGTGGATTAACACCCTAATTTTTTGTATTATTAGTGGGCAGCAAACGTCAAAAATGTGATTCACCTGTTGGACAACTCTGCCCAGCGGGAGGATTGGATAGTAATGGAGAGAGAGGATTGCGCCCCTTGTAATATAGGAAAGATCCTTCTCTCACCAACAAAAGTGAATAATACAATATATAGTAAAAATCCAATTATTCACAGCACTATTAGAATTTGGAAACAAATAAAATTAACCCTTAAATTACGAAACTTATCACTTAGCACCCCTATAGTTAATAATCCATCATTATCCACCTTCTAATATTGATAAATCATTTACTTATTGGGAAAGAATAGGAATTAAAACGTTCGGAGACATGTATGAAAATGGAAATTTCTTATCATTCCAACAACTACAACTTAAATACAATCTGAGAAGTAATCAATATTTTAAATATTTTCAAATTCGTGATTATTTGAAAAAATATACACAAGAATATCAAAATTTGTCTCCAGACTTATTAGACGAAGCAATGAATATAAAGGCGGATTCAACTAATTTAATATCATACTTGTATAATATTATCCTAAATATAGAAATACCATCATCTAATAGAATTAGAACAGATTGGGAACAAGAACTAGCTATAAAAATCTCAAAAGACAGTTGTGCCAAACACTTGCTATATGTGCACAAATGTTCGATCAATGTAAGACATATTTTAATCCAATTACATAGACTATATTATTCAAAAACTAAATAGGTAATTTTTTTCCAAATGTCTCCCCAATTTGTGATAAATGTCTATCCCAAGAAGCAACCATAGCGCATTCCTTTGTTTTTTGCATAAAAATCCCAAAATTCTGGAATGAAATCTTTGAAATCTTTACAAAATTATTCAAAATAAAACTTAACCGAATGCAGAATTGATTATTTTTGGAACAATGGAAGCCAGCCTTGAGCTGACTTCATTCCAAAAGAGCTTCCTTAATTATGCTTAATTATGGCAAAAAAATGTATACTTAAATTTTGGAAGAACGCTCCCACACCAACGATAAAAATGTGGATTTCAAATATGTCCAAAATGTTACACCTCGAAGATATGAGATTCCTACTAGCAGGCAAATCAGACCATTTCCAAAAGATTTGGTCTCCATTTATCGACTTATTACACGCATAGGGTGCAACACAACTCTGAAAATAAATGGTATCAGGACCTGGTGAGGGGTGTGTAAAGATACGAAGTAGGTACATCCCTTTTATCTTATCTTATTTTACTTTCTTATATTTTTCTTATTTTCTTTCTTTTCCTTTGGTTTTCTTTTTTACTCTTTCTTGTGTCTTACGCTTCTACGGGTTCTTCCTGATCACTCTCTCACGCACTTACTATCTTATCTAACTTTCTCTATTCTTCTTTTTCTTAAAGTTTAAAATAAGAAGTGGTACAGGAAATGTATTATATTATTTTTGGTTTATATCATTGTAATGTACAGTACTTCTAATAAAGATTTTTTTTTTAAAAGATGTAGAATCCTTGTGGGTAGAGTTAACATAGAAACATAGAAACATAGAAAAATAGGTGCAGGAGTAGGCCATTCGGCCCTTCGAGCCTGCACCGCCATTCAATGTGATCATGGCTGATCATCCAACTCAGTATCCCGTACCTGCCTTCTCTCCATACCCCCTGATCCCTTTAGCCACAAGTGCCACATCTAACACCCTCTTAAATATAGCCAATGAACTGGCCTCAACTACCGTCTGTGGCAGAGAATTCCAGAGACTCACCACTCTCTGTGTAAAGAATGTTTTCCTCATCTCGGTCCTAAAGGAATTCCCCCTTATCCTTAGACTGTGACCCCTTGTTCTGGACTCCCCCAACATCGGGAACAATCTTCCAGCATCTAGCTTGTCCAACCCCTTAAGAATTTTGTAAGTTTCTATAAGATCCCCCCTCAATCTTCTAAATTCCAGCGAGTACAAGCCAAGTCTATCCAATCTTTCCTCATATGAAAGTCCTGACATCCCAGGAATCAGTCTGGTGAATCTTCTCTGTACCCCCTATATCGCAAGGATGTCTTTCCTCAGATTTGGAGACCAAAACTGTACGCAATACTCCAGGTGTGGCCTCACCAAAACCCTGTATAACTGCAGTAGAACCTCCCTGCTCGTATACTCAAATCCTTTCACTATGAATGCTAACATACCATTTGCTTTCTTCACTGCCTGCTGCACCTGCATGCCTACTTTCAATGACTGGTGTACCATGACACCCAGGTCTCGTTGCATCTCCCCTTTTCCTAATCTGCCACCATTCAGATAATAGTCTACCCTCATGTTTTTGCCACCAAAGTGGATAACCTCACATTTATCCACATTATACTGCATCTGCCATGCATCTGCCCATTCACTCAGCCTATCCAAAACACCCTGCAGCCTCCAAGCATCCTCCTCACACCTAACTATACCCCCCAGCTTGGTATCATCTGCAAATTTTGAATTCCCTCGTCCAAATCATTAATATATATTGTAAATAGTTGGGGTCCCAGCACTGAGCCTTGCGGTACCCCACTAGTCACTGCCTGCCATTCTGAAAAGGACCCGTTTACTCCTACGCTTTGCCTCCTGTCTGCTAGCCAGTTCTCTATCCACATCAATACTGTACCCCCAATACCGTGTGCTTTAAGTTTGTATGCTAATCTCTTATGCGGGACCTTGTCGAAAGCCTTCTGAAAGTCTAGATATAACAGATCCACTGGTTCTCCCTTATCCACTCTACTAGTTACATCCTCGAAAAATTCTATAAGATTTGTCAGGCATGATTTACCTTTTGTAAATCCATGCTGACTTTGTCCAATGATTTCACCACTTTCCAAATGCGCTGCTATCCCATCTTTAATAACTGACTCTAGCAGTTTCCCCACTACCGGTGTTAGACTAACTGGTCTGTAATTCCCCGCTTTCTCTCTCCCTCCTTTTTTAAAAAGTGGGATTACATTAGCTACCCTCCAATCCTCAGGAACTACTCCAGAATCCAAGGAATTTTGAAAAATTATCACTAATGCATCCACTATTTCTGTGGCTACCTCCTTGAGTACTCTGGGATGCAGACTATCTGGCCCTGGGGATTTATCGGCCTTCAATCCGTTCAATTTACCCAACACCACCTCCCGGCTAACCTGGATTTCACTCAGTTCCTCCATCTTATTTGACCCCCGTTCCACTGCTATTTCCGGCAGATTATTTATGTCTTCCTTAGTGAAGACAGAACCAAAGTAGTTATTCAATTGGTCTGCCATGTCCTTGTTCCCCATGATCAATTCACCTGTTTCTGACTGCAAGGGACCAACATTTTTTTTAACTAGTCTCTTTCTCTTCACATATCTATAAAAAACTTTTGCAGTCAGTTTTTATGTTCCCTGCCAGTTTCCTTTCATAATCTATTTTCCCTTTCCTAATTAAGCCCTTTGTCCTCCTCTGCTGGATTCCGAATTTCTCCCAGTCCTCCGGTAGGCTGCTTTTTCTGGCAAATTTGTGTGCCTCATCTTTTGTTTTTATACTATCCCTGATTTCCCTTGTTATCCATGGATGCACCACCTTCCCCGATTTATTCTTTTGCCAAACTCGTATGAACAATTTTTGTACTTCATCCATGCAGTCTTTAAATACCTTCCATTGCACATCCACTGTCAACCCTTTAAGAATCACCTGCCAGTCTATCTTGGCCAATTCACATCTCATACCTTCAAAGTTACCTTTGTTCAAGTTCAGAACCCTTGTTTCTGACTTAATTTTGTCACTCTCCATCCTAATGAAGAACTCAACCATATTATGGTCACTCTTGCCCAAGGGGCCATGCACAACAAGACTGCTAACTAACCCTTCCTCATTAATCAATACCCAGTCTAGAATAGCCTGCTCTCTCGTTGGTTCCTCCACATGTTGGTTGAGAAAACTATCCCGCATACATTCCAAGAAATCCTCTTCCTCAGCACCCCTGCCAATTTGATTCACCCAATCTACATGCAGATTGAAGTCACCCATTATAACCGTGTTAACCTTGTTGCACGCATTTCTAATTTCCTGTTTGATGCCATCCCCAACTCCAATACTACTGTTAGGTGGCCTGTACACAGCTCCCACTAGCGTTTTCTGCCCCTTAGAGTTTCGCAGCTCTACCCATATCGATTCCACATCCTCCACGCTAATGTCCTTCTTTTCTATTGCATTAATCTCCTCTCTCACCAGCAACGCTACCCCACTTCCTTTTCCTTTTCATCTATCCCTCCTGAATATTGAATATCCCTGGATGTTCAGCTCCCAGCCTTGGTCACCCTGGAGCCATGTTTCTGTGATCCCAACTATAGCATAGTCATTAATCGCTATCTGCACCTTCAACTCATCCACCTTATTACGAATGCTCCTCGCATTGAGACACAAAGCCTTCAGGCTTGTTTTTACAACACTCTTACTCCTTATACAATTATGTTGACAAGTGGCCCCTTTCACATCGATCCCTATTACACTTGGCCATACTCTCCTATCCCTTTGTGAGCTTTCTTTCCCGTTAATTCTGGGGTCATTAACCATCCCTTTACTCTCTTTCCCTTTAACTCCGTCCTCGACTATCCCATTTGACACCCCACCCCCCTTATTCAGTTTAAAACCATCTGTGTAGCAGTGGCAAACCTGCCGGCCAGAATGCTGGTCCCCCACCTGTTAAGATGCAATCCGTCCCTTTTGTACAGTTCCCCCTTACTCCAAAACAGATCCCAGTGATCTAAGAATCTAAATCCCTGCCCCTTGCACCAGTTCCTCAGCCACACATTCAGGTCCCGTATCTCCCTATTCCTGCTCTCGCCAGCACGAGGGACTGGAAGCAAACCGGAGATAACAACCCTGGAAGTCCTGCTTTTCAGCATTTTTCCGAGCTCTCTGAAGTCCCGCTGCAAAATATTCATCCCCTTCTTTCCAACATCATTTGTGCCAACATGCACTGGCTGTTCACCTTCGCCCTTGAGGATTGTCTGCACTCTGTCCGTGACATCCTGGATCCTGGCACCAGGAAGGCAGCACACCATCCTCGAATCCCGTCTGTTGCCGCAAAACCCCTGTCCATACCTCTCACAATGGAGTCTCCAACTACAATGGCGTTGCCCGACTTTGGCCTCTTTGGTTTTGGCTCAACAGCCCTTTTTGTTTTGCAAGCCAGTCCGCCGCTCAGTGAGATACCGTCTTCTGCAAGAAAGGCCGTTAAGAAACTGCAAGTGTAAGAAAGGCAGTGTTTTAGTCTTCTTCTTGCGTATAGCATGCACAGCCTAAAGTTGTAAGTCAACTTGTTCTATTTAATCTTGTTTGTGCATGTCAGGTTGATTGTATTAGTCGAAACAGGGTGGACCATATGAAGGTTGCAATCTCCCACCCCAGTGTTTCAGTGGTCATGGGGAATTTCAATGTGGAAGTAGAGTGCATTGGTAGTGAATCCCAAGAAAAGGAATTTGTAGAATGTTTATGAGGTGGCTATTTAGAGCAGCTTGTGGTCAAGCCCACTATGGAAAAGGCAATTCAGGATTTGGTGTTGTGTAATGAGCCAGATTAGATTAGGAATCAACTTAAAGGCGCCATTAGGAGGCAGCGATTTTTTTATGACCTGCAGTTTGAGAGGGAGAAATGGAAATCGGATGTATCAGTATTTTTGTTGAATAGGTAATTACAGAGGAATGAGGGAGGAGCTGGCTAAAATTGATTGATTCAATGTGGAGCAGCATAGGCAGTTTCTTGGAGTAATTCAAAAGACGCAGGATCTTTTCATCTCAAAGAGGAAGAAAAATACTAAGGGGAGAATGAGGCGATTGGCAGACAAAAGAATGAAGTCAAAGTTAGCATAAAAGTAAAAGTGAAGGCATATAATATCACAAAGATTAATGGGAACCTGGAGGATTGGGAAACTTTTAAAAGCCAACAGATGCTAACTTAAATAACAGTGAGGGGAGTAAAGATGAAATGTGAAGAGAAACTAGCAAAGTGTATAGTCATGCACTTTGGTAGGAGAAATAAAGGCATTGGCTATTTTGGTAGGTATGTTACAATACTATAAATGGTAGGTATGTTACAATACTTACCTTGAGTGGCGCTGCAGTTCTGCCACTGCCCGTGTGCGCGACTTTGGCGCCTTCGAGAGGGGGGCGGGTTTAAAATGCGGTTTTCCCCAGACAATTCAAATCGATTTTGAACAGGTTGTTTAGGTGCTGAAGAGAAATCGCTCCGACATTTGTTTTATGAAGTTATTTTTAAACTACACTGGATAAGGTATTAGCATGAGTAAATGAAAAATCATCTTGTAAAGCCGTGAACGCCGACAACGGGACGGATTTCATGTAGGGGACAAGGCAAGGTACACCGTTTATTTTTTCATATAAACTTGCTTCTTAGGATGCCTTTAATCAAAATTTCATGTTGAAAAATGGTGACTTAGAAAAGATACGAACCGGCAGTATTTTTCCTGCCGTTATGGGGTTTAAATTCACCGCAACCGCAACGTTCCAATCGATCGCGTTCCATAAAATCCCATTCACAAGATGATTTAAATGGCCGTTAATTTACGGGAATTAAACACTAAATTCCTTCCATTTGGCCTATAAATTAATGACAATGAGATTTTAAAATCATGTTATATTGTGCATTCTTGTATGAATATTATTTGGACACTTAGGCTATTTAAAAATGTTAATCTTTTCTTAAGAAATGTGTGAGCAGGACAGTGGGGCTCAGGCAGCAGGGAGCGTGGACAAGGTGGGAGAGCATACCGCAGCGCAGGATTACCTGGTCAGACATCATGCAGGCAGACTTCCAGCGCGTCCGGTTCCTTGTCCAAGCTGTCTACGATGCCCTACCAAGTCCAGCCAACCTCCACGTCTGGGGCAAGTGCGAGACACCTTCCTGCCCACTTTGCTCTGGAAGAGGATCATTAGAACATCTCCTCAGCAGCTGCCCAAAGTCTCTTGGGGAAGGTCGCTATCGGTGGCGGCATGACCAGGTGCTCAAGGTCGTTGCTGAGAGCATAGCCACTGCCATCGGTAACAGCAAACACCACCACGCCCCAAAGAAATCAATCACTTTTGTCAAAGTTGGAGGGAAGCCCCGACCACAACCAAAAACAAGGATGGGCCTTCTCTACACAGTCACTGACTGGCAGCTGCACGTCGATCTGGGCAAACAGCTGAAATTTCCACAGCACATCACAGCAACATCACTCCGGCCAGACATGATCATCACCTCCGAAGTGACAAAACAGCTGATCATTCTGGAACTGACGGTGCCCTGTGAAGAGCGTATTGAAGAGGCTAATGAGAGGAAGCGCGCAAAGTACCAGGAACTGGTGGAGATGTGCCAGGACAGAGGCTGGAAGACATACTATAAGCCTATAGAGGTGGGCTGTAGAGGCTTTGCAGGACGCTCACTCTGCAAAGTCCTCAACCAGTTGGGCATTACGGGGCTGGCAAAGAAGAGGGCAATTCAATCCGCAAGCGAAGCCGCAGAGAAAGCCACTAGGTGGCTTTGGATTAAGATGGCTGATCCGTGGGCGGTTGCTGCTGAGATGCAAGTCGGGGCTTGATCAACCCCGGCTGGGTCGCCTGGGCGAGGGTGTCTGATGTTGTGAGACCCGAAACACCCGATGACCCCAGGTCACATCACTGAGGATGTGTCCCAGCGCATCTAGAAGATGTATCTTTCACACTGCATTCTTGTGTGAATATTATTTGGACACTTAGGCTATTTAAAAATGTTAATTTTTTCTTAAGAAATGGATAGATGTTTAGATCTAGTAGTTGAATTTTGTAATTAGCTACAATTAGGTAACTAACTAATTATATGCTTTAATTTCAGGTCATACAAGTAAGATTGTTTCATATTTGTTTCAGAATACTTCAATCTATAATAACTGAAAATTTCATTCAGTTCTCTTAATTTTTAAGAAAGTTATGGGTTTTTGACTGTCCTCGATCACAGCTTTTGTGTTGTCAATGGAAAGCAATAGGGAACAAGATGCTAATTTCCGAGTATGAAAACAGCATACCATTTTTAATACTGAAGATATGAAAGTGAATTAGGTGTCAAATTAAACTTTTTATGCTTTATCCGATGGGATAAATTCATTTTTTTTTAAATCTCAAAATTTTGTAACATTGCTATAAATGGGGAGAGGATTCAGAAATCAGAAGTGCAAAAGAACGTGGGATTGGTGGTGTAGAATTCCCAAAAGGATAATTTGCAGGTTGAGTTGGTAGTAAAGAAGGCAAATGCAATGTCGCATTCATTTGGTGAGGACCAAATATAAAACCAAGGATGTAATCTTTATACTGTACCTTTATAAGGTACTTGTCAGATCACATTCGGAATATGGTGAGCAGTTTGTGACCTTATATCTGAGGAAGGATGTGTTGGTGTATGAGAGGGTCCAAAGTAGGTTTACGAGAATGATCCATGGGAAAATTGGGTTAAAGTGAAAGTAGTGTTTGTTGACTCTGGACCTGTACTCAATGGTGTTTGGAAGGATCAAGGTGGTTCTTATTGAAACCTACCGAATAATGAAAGCCCTAGATAGAGTGGGTGTGGAGAGGATGTTTCCATGGGAGGGAGAGTCTAGGACCAAAGGGCACAGCCTCAAAAAGGACATACCATTGGAATGGAAATGAGGAGGAATTTATTTTGCCAGAGTGGTAAATCTGTGGAATTCATTTGGCTATGGAGGCTGTCAAAGTGGAAATTGATAGGTTCTTGATTAGTAAGGGTGTCAAAGATTATGGAGGAGAAGGCAGAAGAATGTGGTTGAGTAGAAAAAATATATCAGCCATGATTGAATGGTGGAGCAGACTCGATGGGCTGAATAGCCTAATTCTGCTCCAATGTCTTATGATGTATAGGAAACCTGTGCTGCAACAACACTAGGAAAATTGCTGCTTGCCCCTTCAGCACTGTTTTAGCATGTTTATTTATGAACAATACACTTTCTAGCACGAGATTTTTAAAGTGGGTCACTGGAGGTTGGCCTCAGTAAATAGGACAGATTTATCTGTGAGAGACTATTATTGATTTTGACAGATCTAGAAGCTGGGAACATTTGCACATTAACTACTATATGAAATCATCGTAAGACCAAGCCTATTTGCCATTAAACACTAGCTTAGCATGCAAAAAGATGATTTTGATTTTAATGTTGGGTAACATGTGCTCTGTCAAGAACATGGCAAAATTACAATAGATGTCAACTATTTAAGGAATGATCATAGAATTTCAGTAATTTTATGGGAGTAATTTCAATTATTTCCAACAAAATTCACTATAACATGAAAACATTGCTGAAAGACGATTACACGGATTAACATACTTCTAGAAAGTAGGTTACACTAGTGCCAGATGAACACCCAAAGGGAAAGGAAAGTACATGTGATGATATGATTAATGTTGGAAATTGATGCTAAATAGAGCAAAACATGTTTTAATGTAATGTTAGTAGGGTTGAGAACTGAACGTGAAGGAATAATTTAAAATGTAAATTTGTTTTCTAAAATTTCAGTTCATATATTTGCTGCCAATCTTGTAGCTTGTTCATCAGACTTATTGAATTGAGTTGTTAGGATCCTGGGATATCGACATGTAGAATTGTAGCTGTATAAATATATAATGGTGCAAAAGTCACCAGTTATTTGTCCTATTTGCCACTTATTGTTAACTACCCCAGTGCCACATAATATCTTCCATTACTCTTAATGTAACCGATGCAAGAGTGTACATTTTTGAATGTCAAACGCCCAAAAGTTATGAGTTAAAAATAGTATTTTTTGTTGTTTGTGGACTGATATATTTTTCTCTGACTTTATCAGGCAAATGGGCATGGACCTGGTACCCAGGAAGGACTTTGAAATGGTTGATCCTGAACACATAAGTGTGGCAGATCTCTATAAACTAGTAAGTACTTACAACAATCCCTGTGTGTTTTTTGATTCCATGCATCATGGAGCTTGGCTTGGAAAAATCACAAATTCCATCTGACCAGCTCTACTAATTCTTCAGAATTGCGGTTGTTATATCTTGACTTGCAAACATTTTCATTGTTGAAGTCAATCTGTAGATTTCTAAAATGTAGTTTTATCAGCAGGATGGGTTCCATAAGAGCAAGAGTCCAAGAGAAATTGATAAATGATCCACCAGAACTGGGGACATAAATTTCATTAAAGATATAATACATCAGAATACTTCCTTTCACTTTTTCTACAATATTTAAATTCTTGTCAAAACAGTTAGAAATTGTATCAGCACTGCAAAAAACTTGGGAAAGTCATTTAATTAACTATGGCTTAAAATGATATACCATAAATAAGAACTAAAGTGTAATATATACCTCAGGTAGCAGATATATTAATGAGAAATTGTAAGCTTTGTGCACAATAATCATCTTGGTCATTGTGAATCAGGTTTACTTCATCAGATTTGCTTTATCTAAAAAGCAGTATAATCTTCTCACTTCTGGCTGAGCACCAGATTTTTCTCAAACATTTTTCTTAACTGTTAAACAGTTAATGGGGCAAACTAGGATTGCTGGGATGTTTGTCAAGATACTTGAATGTGTTCCTGCTGCCTATAAAAAATGTGTAGCTTTACATTTTCCCAAATCAATTGAGCAGACTAGAAAGATCCTGATAATGATGAAAATTGTAAATGGCTGCACGAAAGCAGGTCTGTGGGCATATTTTCTCCCACAATGATAGAGTGTTTGAGTAGAATGCACATTCCCTACTTGTGTCAGAATAAAAATGGCTATTCAATAAATGAAATCAACCAGGCATCTGCAATCGAACCAGAATCATAAATAGATTGAAAAAATACTGGATGTTTCTCCACTTCCACCTTCTATTCCTGCTCTCTTCCGCTTCTGTTTTCCAACAGTAGTTGAGTATTAGCAGTCAGCAGATGCTGGGAATTTGAAGTAAAAAAACAAAATACTGGAAACAATTAGCACGTCTCTGCACAGATATCGTCTAACCTGCTCAGCATTTTCTGTTCTAATGAAGAACGGGGGGTGGGGGGGAAGATGGTGACGTAACTCGTGGAAAACAGTGCACCTGGTGCTTTAATCCAGAGCCTGGGGGGCGGGGCCAGAGCCAGGTGGGCCACAAGCAAAGGCATTGTGAAGTCATACAGTTCGGTTTGATTTTAAAACACTTTCTTTGATTTTAGAACAATTTTAGTAAAAAACCCGGGAAATAATGAACCAAATTTTCAGATGAGGGGAATTTTGAAATCATGATGTAAATCTCTACCGGAATATGTAAACATTTCTCAGTTACTGCGTCGGGTTTTGGAGGAGATGTGAAAGAGAAACAAACTAATAGATAATAGTTATATGATGTGATTGGACTGATACATGAACTAGAAGTTGAACTATGATTCAACATCCTTGCATTTTTGATCAAGGAGAATAGTTCTCCAAGATGATCTTCTAACCACAGTTTGTAGATTGCAGCTGAGAAATAAGGAGGGGATGATTACCTTGTTGGCAGTGTCCTCTAGGTCCAACAATAGTCAATGGGAATTTGAAGAACAAATAAGCAGGGAGATTGTGGAAAGTCGCAAGAATAATCGGGTCGTCATGGTTGGAGATGTTGACTTTCTTAATGCAGACTTGGACACCCATAGTGCTAAGAGGTTAGATGGGATGAAATGTGATAAGATACTGGGGCTTTGGTCAGAAAAAAGGAGGCGGGAAGGGGTCAGTTAAAGGCAGCTAGGATCAAATGAGTCACTGAGTGAGAAGAGGAGATGCAGGAATATAGTTAAGAAGGAAATCAGTGTGGAGTCACAGGAGATGGTGAAGTATTCAATAAATATTTCTCCTCTGCTTTTACCGTGAAGAAAGACATGAAGATTAGGGAACTCGGGACAATTAATGCAAATAATTAGGGATAGTCTGCATTACAGTAGAGGAGGTACTGGACATCTTAAGCTCTATGAAGTTAGATAAATCTACAGCCTTGATTGGATATATTCAAGAACACTGTGGGAAGCTAGACAATAACTTGCAGGACCCCTAGTTGAGATACATAAATCTTCATTAACCAGCGTTGAGGTGACATAAGACTGGGGGATGGTTAATGTTGTGCCTTTATTTAAGAACAGCTGCAACGAAAAATCTGGGAACTATAGACCTGTAAGCTTAACATCTGTGGTTGATAAGTTACTGGAAGAGATTCTGAGGGGAAAAATTAGCATTTGGAAAGATGCGTTGATTGTGGACAAGAAGAAGAAAGAAGAGGGTTGATGAAGCCAGGCCCATAGATATAGTTTATATGACCATCAGCTGGGCCTTTGTTATGTTTCTGCATGGCAGGCTTCTCTAGTTCAAGTCCGAGCCAGCTGATTGGATACATAATTTGATGACAGGTAGCAAAGTGTGATGGTGGAGCCTACTTTTTGGATTGAAGGCCCGTGTCTCGTGGTGTGCCTCAGGTTGGTGCTGGGTCCATAGAAACATAGAAATTAGGTGCAGGAGTAGGCCATTCGGCCCTTCGAGCCTGCACCGCCATTCAATATGATCATGGCTGATCATCCAACTCAGTATCCCGTACCTGCCTTCTCTCCATACCCTCTGATCCCCTTAGCCACAAGGGCCACATCTAACTCCCTCTTAAATATAGCCAATGAACTGGCCTCAACTACCCTCTGTGGCAGAGAGTTCCAGAGACCCACCACTCTCTGTGTGAAAAAAGTCCTTCTTATCTCGGTCCTAAAGGATTTCCCCCTTATCCTTAAGCTGTGACCTCTTGTCCTGGAGCTCCCCAACATCAGGAACAATCTTCCTGCATCTAGCCTGTCCAACCCCTTAAGAATTTTGTAAGTTTCTATAAGATCCCCTCTCAATCTCCTAAATTCTAGAGAGTATAAACCGAGTCTATGCAGTCTTTGTTCATAAGACAGTCCTGACATCCCAGGAATCAGTCTGGTGAACCTTCTCTGCACTCCCTCTATGGCAATAATGTCCTTCCTCAGATTTGGAGTCCAATGTTGTTTGTCATCTTTATCAATGATTTGGATGAAAATGCACAAGACAGTGCTATTAAATTTGCAGATAACACTAAAATAGATGGTATAGTAGACAGTGATAAAGGTTAATACGAATTACAGCCGGATCTTGATCAGCTGGGTAAATGGCAAAATATTTTTGATTCAGATAATTTAGAAGTATTGCATACTTCTGGGAAGTTACGATTCTCTCAGTGTATGGTAGTACCCTGGGGAATTTTGTAGAGCAGAAGGTTGTTGGAATACACATACATAGTTTCCTGAGAGTGGCATCACAGTTAGACCGGGTGGTGAAGAATACTTTGGCATACTAGCATTCATCAGTCAAGCGTTGGGTACAGGAATGGGTCATTATGTTGCAGTTGTACATGGCATCGGTGAGGTGACACTTGGAGTATTGTGTTAAATTTTGGTCATCTGCTATTAAGCTGGAAAGAGTTCAGAAAAGATTTACGAGTATGTTGCCAGGACATTTAGGGCCGGCTAGGACTTTATTCCTTCAAGAATGGGAGACTGAGGGGTGATCTGATGGAGGCGTATAAAATTATGAGAGGCATAAACAGGATGAATGCACTATCTTTTTTCACAAGGACTGGAAGGCATAGGTTAAAGGTGAGAGAGGGCAGATTTAATAGAAACTTAAGGGGCAACCTTTCCACACAGAGGTTGCTGGGTGTATAGAATTAAATGAAGTAGTTGAAACAGGCACAATAGTAACATCTAAAATACATTTATCCAAGAACATAGATAGGAAAGTTTAAGGGTGATGCAGGTCAAACACTGGCAAATTGGACCAGATAAGATGGGTGCTTCGGTCGGCATGGACAAGTGAGGCCAAAGGGCCTGTTTCCATGTTTTATAATGCAATGACTCTGACTCATTTCTCACCCACAAGGTGTAGAAAGTTAACGATAACGGCTTTTGCATTTGGTCTAAATAAGTGTGGACAGGTAGGCAGCATTTCAGATCAGCAGGCTGAGTTTCAGCCAACTAACAGTTTAAGGTAATGGAAAAGTTGTGGCCAATTAAGGTGATTGTAAGCAAGTGTGAGTACCTCCTTCAGACGTAAAACAGGTAGAAAATAGTACTTTTTACATGGCAGAAATTGTGCAGTCAGAGCCATAAATCCAGACTGTGGTTGTGTGCAATGAGAAAATTAGAACAGGGTCTGAAACACCAGGGGACTGAAACAGAGGTAGTTTGTATCAAGAGTTTGAAGTGGGGAGTATTTCCCACACCCTTAAAGTCACTGAGTTCACTAGAAAATGTATTATACAACGGTATTAATAAAAAACATATATTTGGGAGGAAGGAAATGGCCAAATGTAGTTTTAGATCAGGACCCTTCTTCAGACTGATCAGTCTACCCAAATTCCCATCAACCTCTCCCAAACTCTACCTCTCTCCTACCCACCAGAGGGAATTTACTGTAACCAATTACCTATTACCACCGCCTACTCACCTTTGAGCTACGAGAGGAAACTAAAGTGCCTGGAGATAAGACACACAGTTACAGGATGTCTATTATGTCTCCCTATAAAATAATTATACATTATGCTGTTCATGGTTTGTAGTAACCACGTTAAGCAGGCAGGCAGAAAAAATGTAAATCAGATTATAATGAACAAGAGCACAAACTAAAGCACAACTATGCTGTAGCATTTCTTTTGAGGCAGCACAGAGGCATAGTTGGCAAGAAATGCATTTATTCTGTAACTTTGTGGGTTTCCTTTAGGTAGCAATGCTACAACATTTTGAGATTTTTAAAATCAAGTCTGCAATTTATCCCATCAGATAAAGCATAAAAAGAAGTTTAATTTGACACCTAATTCACTTTCATATCTTCAGTATTAAAAAAGATATGGCCATTTTCATACTCGGAAATTAGCATCTTGTTCCCTATTGCTTTTCCATTGACTTAACACAAAAGCTGTGATCAAGGACAGTCATAAGCCCATAACTTTCTTAACAATTAAGAGAACTGAATGAAATTTTCAGTTATTATAGATTGAAGCATTCTGAAACAAATATGAAACAATCTTACTAGTATGACCTGAAATTAAAGCATATAATTAGTTAGTTACCTAATTGTAGCTAATTACAAAATTCAATTACCAGATCTAAACATCTATCCATTTCTTAAGAAAAGGTTAATATTTTTAAAAAGCGTAAGTGTCCAAATAACATTCACACAAGAATTCACAATATAACATGATTTTTAAATCTCATTGTCATTAATTTTTAGGCCAATTGGAAGGAATTTAGTGTTTAATTCCCCTCAATTCATGGCCATTTTAATCAACTTGCGAGTGGGATTTTGTGGAACACAATCGTTTGGAACGTTGTGGTGCGGTGAATTTAAACCCCATATCGGCAAGAAAAATATTGCCGGTCCGTATGGGTCCTAAGTCACCTTTTCGCAACGTAAAATTTTCATTAAAGGCATCCTAAGAAGCTAGTTTATATGAAAAAATAAACGGTGTACCTTGCCTTGTTCCCTACGTGAGATCCGGCCCGTTGTTGACGACATTAGAAGATGATTTTAATTTTACCCCTGCTGTTAAATTATCCAGCGCTAATTTTAATAAACTTAATAGCTTTCAGGTTTAAGGATTCTGGGAGTTAAGGATTCTGGGAGTTAGGGATTCAGTATTTATGAGTATTTATTAGTAAAGTTTAAAGGATAAAGTTTTGTGCTTAATAAAAAAAAAATCAACAAAATATATATATATTTAATACAGAGTAATTTGGGAGTAAGATATGTCAGTGGAGATTGGCCCCATGGTTTGCTCAGCCTGCAACATGTGGGAGATCAGGGATATTGTCAGTGTCCCTGGTGACTACATTTGCAGGAAGTGTGTCCAGCTGCAGCTCCTGGCAGACCGCATTGAACGATTGGAGCTACGGCTGGATTCATACTGGAGCATCCACGATGCAGAGAAAGTTGTGGATAGCACGTACAGCGAGTTGGTCACACCACAGGTAAAAGGTAAGAGGACAGAAAGGGAGCGGGTGGCCAATAGCCAGCAAAGCAGTAGGCAGGTAGTGCAGGAGTCCCCTGCGGTCATCTCCTTCCTAAACAGGTTTACCATTTTGGATACTGTTGAGGGAGATGGCTCATCAGGGGAATGCAGCAGCAGCCAAGTTCATGGCTCTACAGCACATGATGGGGGAAAAAAGAGGGGAAGGGCAATAGTAATAGGGGATTCAATTGTCAGGGGAATAGATAGGCGTTTCTGCGGCTGCAAACGAGACTCCAGGATGGTATGTTGCCTCCCAGGTGCAAAGGTCAGGGATGTCACTGAACGCTGCAGAACATTCTGGAGGGGGAGGGTGAACAGCCAGTTGTTGTGGTGCATATTGGCACCAACGATATAGGTAAAAAAAGGGATGAGGTCCTACAAGGTGAATTTAGGGAGTTAGGAGATAAACTGGGACCAGTACAAACAGGACGGTCTGCACCTGGGCTGGAATGGAACCAATGTCCTTGGGGGAGTGTTTGCTAGTGCTGTCGGGGAGGATTTAAACTAATGTGGCAGGGGGATGGGTACAAGAGCAGAGAGGCAGGTGGGTGTAAAACGAGGGAAGAAGCAAAAGGGAGCAAGGTGAAAAGTAAAAGTGGCAGGCAGACAAAACCAGGGCAAAAATCAAAAAGGGCCACTTCTCAACAAAATTATATAAGGGGTAAGAGCGTTGTAAAAACAAGCCTGAAGGCTTTGTGTCTCAATGCAAGGAGTATTCATAATAAGGTGGATGAGTTGAACGTGCAGATAGCTATTAATGAGTATGATATAGTTGGGATCACGGAGACATGGCTCCAGGGTGACCAAGGCTGGGAGCTGAACATCCAGGGATATTCAATATTCAGGAGGGATAGAGAGAAAGGAAAAGGAGGTGGGGGAGCGTTGCTGGTTAGAGAGGAGATTAACGCAATGGAAAGGAAGGACATTAGCTTGGAGCATGTGGAATCGGTATGGGTAGAGCTGCGAAACACTAAGGGGCAGAAAACGCTAGTGGGAGTTGCGTACAGGCCACCTAACAGTAGTAGTGAAGTTGGGGATGGTATCAAGCAGGAAATTAGAAATGCGTGCGACAAAGGCAAAAGTTATAATGGGTGACTTCAATCTACATATAGATTGGGTGAATCAAATTGCAGGGGCACAGAGGAAGAGGAATTTTTGGAAAGTATGCGGGATAGTTATCTAAATCAACATGTAGACGAACCAACGAGAGAGCAGGCTATTTTAGACTGGGTATTGAGTAATGAGGAAGGGTTAGTTAGCAGTCTTGTTGTGCGTGCCCCCTTGGGCAAGAGTGACCATAATATGGTCGAGTTCTTCATTAGGATGGAGAGTGACATTGTTAATTCAGAAACAATGGTTCTGAACTTAAAGAAAGGTAACTTTGAGGATATGAGACGTGAATTCGCCAAGGTTGACTGGCAATCAATTCTAAAAGGGTTGACGGTGGATACGCAATGGAAGACATTTAAAGACTGCATGGATGAACTACAAAAATTGTTCATCCCAGTTTGGCAAAAGAATAGATCAGGGAAGGTAGTGCATCCGTGGATAACAAGGGAAACCAGGGATAGTATCAAAGCAAAGGATGATGCGTACAAAGTAGCCAGAAAAAGCAGCATACCAGAGGACTGGGAGAAATTCAGAGACCAGCAGAGGAGGACAAAGGGCTTGAATAGGAAAGGAAAAATAGATTATGAAAGAAAACTGGCAGGGAACATAAAAACTGACTGCAAAAGTTTTTATAGCTATGTGAAGAGAAAGAGATTAGTTAAAACAAATGTAGGTCCCTTGCAGTCAGAAAAAGGTGAGTTGATCATGGGGAACAAGGATATGGCGGACCAATTGAATAACTACTTTGGTTCCGTCTCCACTAAGGAAGACATAAATAATCTGCCGGAAATAGCAGGGGACCGCGGGGCAAAGGAGGACTTGAGTGAAATCCAGGTTAGTCGGGAAGTGGTGTTGGGTAAATTGAATGGATTAAAGGCCGATAAATCCCCAGGGCCAGATAGGCTGCATCCCAGAGTACTTAAGGAAGTAGCTCCGGAAATAGTGGATGCATTAGTGATAATCTTTCAAAACTCTTTAGATTCTGGAGTAGTTCCTGAGGATTGGCGGGTAGCAAACGTAACCCCTCTTTTTAAGAAGGGGGGAGAGAGAAAACGGGGAATTACAGACCAGTTAGTCTTACATCAGTAGTGGGGAAACTGCTAGAGTCAGTTATTAAAGTTGGGATAGCAGCACATTTGGAAAGTGGTGAAATCATTGGACAAAGTCAGCATGGATTTACGAAAGGTAAATCATGTCTGACAAATCTTGTGGAATTTTTCGTAGATGTAACTAGTAGCATGGATAGGGGAGAACCAGTGGATGTGGTGTATCTGGACTTCCAGAAGGCTTTCGTCAAGGTCCCACATAAGAGATTAGTATATAAACTTAAAGCATACGGCATTGGGGGTTCAGTATTGATGTGGATAGAGAACTGGCTGGCAAACAGGAAGCAAAGAGTAGGAGTAAACGGGTCCTTTTCACAATGGCAGGCAGTGACTAGTGGGGTACCGCAAGGCTCAGTGCTGGGACCCCAGCTATTTACAATATAAATTAATGATCTGGATGAGGGAATTGAAGGCAATATCTCCAAGTTTGCGGATGACACTAAGCTGGGGGGCAGTGTTAGCTGTGAGGAGGATGCTAGGAGACTGCAAGGTGACTTGGATAGGCTGGGTGAGTGGGCAAATGTTTGGCAAATGCAGTATAATGTGGATAAATGTGAGGTTATCCACTTTGGTGGCAAAAACAGGAAAGCAGACTATTATCTAAATGGTGGCCGATTAGGGAAAGGGGAGATGCAGCGCGACCTGGGTGTCATGGTACACCAGTCATTGAAAGTAGGCATGCAGGTGCAGCAGGCAGTGAAGAAAGTGAATGGTATGTTAGCTTTCATAGCAAAAGGATTTGAGTATAGGAGCAGAGAGGTTCTAATTCAGTTGTAGACCACACCTGGAGTATTGCGTACAGTTCTGGTCTCCAAATCTGAGGAAGGACATTATTGCCATAGAGGGAGTGCAGAGAAGGTTCACCAGACTGATTCCTGGGATGTCAGGAGTGTCTTATGAACAAAGACTGCATAGACTCGGTTTATACTCTCTAGAATTTAGGAGATTGAGAGGGCATCTTATAGAAACTTACAAAATTCTTAAGGGGTTGGACAGGCTAGATGCAGGAAGATTGTTCCCGATGTTGGGGAGGTCCAGGACAAGGGGTCACAGCTAGAGGATAAGGGGGAAATCCTTTAGGACCGATATGAGAAGGACTTTTTTCACACAGAGAGTGGTGGGTCTCTGGAACTCTCTACCACAGAGGGTAGTTGAGGCCAGTTCATTGGCTATATTTAAGAGGGAGTTAGATATGGCCCTTGTGGCTAAGGGGATCAGAGGGTATGGAGAGAAGGCAGGTACGGGATACTGAGTTGGATGATCAGCCATGATCATATTGAATGGCTGTGCAGGCTCGAAGGGCCGAATGGCCTACTCCTGCACCTAATTTCTATGTTTCTATGTTTCTCTGTCTAATAAAACGGAAGTCGGAGCGATTTTTCTTCAGCAACTAAACAGTCTGTTCAAAATCGATTTGAATAGTCTGAAGAAAAAACGCATTTTAAACCCGCCCCCCTCTCAAAGGCGCCAAAGTCGCACACACAGCCAGTGACAGAACTGCAGCGCCGCTGAAGGTAAGTTTTGTAACTTTACCTACTTTAGGCAGTGCAGTTTCTTTCCACATGTCAGATTCTTAACACAGCTGAGGGCAATAGTCCTGAAGAAGATTTAGTACCAATAATTATTTTAAGTATGTCCCTTCTATGATAGTTTTGGGGTAAAATAAGAACAAATCATCTGCCATAGATCTAAAAGTACAAAAAAAATCTGTCACGTGGGATCATTACCAGATGTTTCTCAAACTGAAAGGTACCACAACTTCTTGACATTAAAAAGAATAGTCATAGCAGAACTCCAAATATTTATCACAAACGTATCAATGCATAGTGTCTCATGTTTTCCACTGCAAAATGTAACAAATACTCAATAGGTCCCAAGGACTGGATTTATGTTTGAGATTGAAGTCGCACCTACAGCTCAAGGTGAAGATAATGCTCTTATCAATATTGGCAAAAAAACACTTGGCAAGTCATGCACCAAACATGAAGAGTGAAGCAAAGTGAACATTTCAGGTTAATGAAAATTATTCTGAGAATGTTAGAGATTTACTAGTTCTGTTTGTAAGTACAGACCTAGAGTAATTACCAACTTGGTAGAGAGGGAGAGGACGGAGTTGAACTTGGCGAGCGGGGAGTGGTTAGTGTGTGTGTGTGTGACGCCGCATGCCGTCACCTAAACACTTGTCCCACAACCACGCATTGGGGGAACAGACCCAACGGGTCTGCACTTGGTCTAGTACTAAACTGTGTGTGTGTGTGTGTGTGTGTGTCATTTCGCCTTTGATTCACATCTCCTCGAAAACCCGACGCCAAAACAGTGATGTTTTTACATATTCCGGTAGAAATTTACCTCATGATTTCAACAATCGCCCTCATCTGTAAATTTGGTTAATTATCTCCCGAGACTTTCACTAACATCTGACTTTGTTTCCCTCTAACCGCTGGCCAGCTGATGACGTCACAATGCCTTTGCCCGTTGCCCAGTACCACCCCCCCCTCCCCCCCGGCTCTGGATTAAAGCAGCTGCTGTCAACGCGCAGGCGCACTGTTTTCTACGAGTTACGTTACCACCCTCCCCCCCCCCCCCGTTCTTCAAAAGGCGCAGAAAGAACATAGAAATTAGGTGCAGGAGTAGGCCATTCGGCCCTTCGAGCCTGCACCGCCATTCAATATGATCATTGGCTGATCATCCAACTCAGTATCCCATACCTGCCTTCTCTCCATACGAGCAAGTTCTGCAGATCCCGAGGTCATCTGAGGTCTCTGGCGCTCACGAGCTTTTTTTTTTCTTTTTAATATATTTTTATTAGAGGTAAGCAATAAATTGGCAAACACGTATTATGGTAGAAGTATTTCGTGCACATCAATCATACATTATTAATATTATCAATTAAATCATTCTGTTTCTAATCGTTTTTTTTTAATATAGATTAAGAGTAATACAAAAAGAAAGAGAGTGAGAGAGAGAAAAAGAAGAGGAAAAAAAATCAAAAACACAAATCATAAGGAATGGAATAATTTACCATTAATACATCATTGGACATAAGATCAAGCAATATATAGTATAACTTTTCATCTGATTCTGAGTCCAAGTTTCAGTTAGGTTCCCCTGTCGAACCAATCTACCCTTTTAAGTAATCGATGAAAGAATTCTAACAAAGAGTTCTTGTTTGTCCATTAAGGCAAATCTGATTCTTTCCAGGTGTAGGGTCTCCAACATTTCCATAATCCACATTTTAATTGTGGGGGTTATAGGGCCTTTCCAAAATTTTAATATTAATTTCTTCCCGATTATTATACTGTAATCTGGGAAATTTATTTGGGGTGTTGTAAGTGTTAAACTTTGTTCTGATATCCCAAGTATTATTAGTTTTGAGTCCGGATCCAGTTTAGTATTAATAACTTCATAAGTTATTCTAAAAATCTCAATCCAGAAATTTTTAATTTTTATCCAAATTGCAAAAGTATGTGGTAAGTTAGCCTCTAGATGCTGACATTTATCGCAGATAGGAGACATGTGGAAAGATTCTATTCAGTTTAACTTTTGAGTAATGTAATCTGTGTGATACTTTAAATTGTATTAAAGCATGTCTGGCATTTAACGAGCATTGATGTATATATTGTAAACTTTTGTCCCAAATATCTTTTGTTATGGGTTGGCTTCATTCATTTTCCCATGTATGTCTATGTGATTCTGTCGATGGTATCCCCCTATCTAATATAAGTTGTTTTTCTGTATTAGGATGCTTATTCAAACATCAAGGATTTCTGGTTCCCTATTCCTCTAATCTTGTGTATTTGATTTAATATAATCTCTGAGTTGTAGATATCGAAAAAAATTATTTGAGTGTGATCCATAAATCTGTTGTAACTCCTGAAATAACAGAAAAGTGCCTTTCTTATAAAGATGTTCCATCTTTTTAATTCCATAATTTTTCCATTGTGTGAAACCTTTATCCAGCATGGAAGGTTTGAATAAGGGATTGTTTACAATAGGGAGACAGTGGTATATTATCCAATTTTAAAGCCTTTTTTAATTGTTTCCAGATTCCTGTACCACTATGTATTATAGGGTTTTCCCTATAGGTTTTTTTGTGCAATTTTGTCGGTGCAAACATAATCAAACCGATTTCAAAAGGTAAACAGTCCTCCTTTTCCATCCTTAACCAGTCTGATTGTTGATCCATTTCTTCCTGCCAAAAATTCATGTTTTTAATATGGACTGCCCAAAAATAAAACAGAAAATTTGGTAGAGCTAAACATCCATTAATCTTTGATTTACATAAATGTTTTTTACTTATTCTATGATTCTTATAATCCCAGATGAAACTTGGAACAGTCGAGTCTATTTTTAAAAAAAGATTTTGGAATATATATCAGGATTGACTGGAATAAGTACAATAATTGTGGCAAAAAGATCATTTTTATAGCATTAATTCTACCGAACATTGAAATGGGAAGTGTTTTCCAATATTGAATATTCTTGTTTAGTTTATTCAGTAAAGGTGGGAAATTTGATTTAAATAAAGAAGTATACGTCTTAGTTACATAAATACCTAAATATTTAAATCTTTCCTCAACTATTTTAAAATGTGATTGTTGTAGTGTATGTAAATTGATTTCCGTTATTTGCATGATTTCGCTTTTATTCCAAGTGAAATCACGAAGAACTTTCTCCTCCCCTGCGCAACGAGTGAAGTCACGCCCCTCCTCCGTCCCCACTCCCTCCCTCCCCGCTGCTACCCGCTCCAGGTTTCCAGAGAGTCGGGCCATGTACTTTCTATCTTTTTTTCTCTCTCTGTCTCCCCGGGCTATCTCCGCTTTTCGTAGACCACTCACTCGTCCGGCTCCCCTCCACCTCTCCCCCCTCCTCTTCTCACCCCCTCCTCTCTCCCCCCCTCCTCTCTCCCCCCCGCCTCTCTCCCCACATTCTCTCACCCAACCTCCTCTCTCCCCACCTCCTCTCTCCCCACCTCCTCTCTCCCCTCTACTATCTCTACCCCCCCAAACCCCCTCTCCCCCTCCTCTCACTCCCCACCTCCTTTCCACCCTCCTCTCTCCCCCCTTCCCTCCCGCTCTCCCCCTCCTCTCTCTCCCCCTCTCCCCTTCCTCTATCTCCCCCTTCTCTCTCTCCCCTCCTCTCTGCCCCTCCTCTCTCTCTCCACCTCCCCCCTCTCCCCTCCCCCTCCTCCACCTCTCCACTCCCCCTCTCTCCCTTCCTGGGGGGGGGGGGGGGGTTTAGTGTGTGTGTTTGACGCCGCAGGCCCCCCCCCAACGGGTCCCCTTTGGTCTAGTATACTCTAAATCATGCTAAACCATTCAAGCAAAACAGTAAACTGCTTCTGACTTCATATGCATGATGAGCGTATGTTTTAACAGTCAATTTTGAAAAATAAATTGTTAATATCAATAACTATGTATGTCAATTCATGAAATATTATGAAGAAATATGAGTAATACCTATTGCTACCTGAGCAGGTCTGAAATAATTCCATGTGTCAGAGGTGCAGAAGTTTAATTTGAAAGATCATCTGAAATTTTGTAAAAACATTTTTTTTTTCTTTATTTCTGAACAATGCTAGCATCTTTTGGAGTTTATTTTAAAAGTTCAGACTGGGAGTCAATCTTGGGCCAGGTGGATATGCTAATTTGAACATTCCAGTTATAAACTAGTTCAGAGCAGGACTAAAACATATGATTCCCATGACCATTATTATACACCACGCTCTCCCTGTACTGCTATCAGTTGGCGTTGGGTCTATGTTATACTTGCAATTGGTAAAGGCCTCCAATTGCTATTTATATAAGTAAAGCTGAAGGATTAGAAGCAGTGGGCCAATAGGCCATTCTGGCCTGCTACAACATTCAATTGGATCAGTTGGATCTGATCTTTGGTTTCTACTCAGAATCCCGCACCCTTCATTCCTAGTTTGTCCAAACATCTGTTGATAGCCAGACATTATAGAACTTGTAAACTACTGCTATCAACGCCAATTGGAAAGTAAAGTATTTAAATAAGTTTGTAATAAGCATGTGTATGTAATATCTCATTAAAAAAATATCTTAATGTTATTTTGGGGAATTGAACATGTTGCACATCTGGAATTGTTGATGTTGTTGTAACTTTCTCCAGAGCAGAGATTTGTTTGTGTGGGAATGATCTATAAATGAAGGGAAAATAAAGGCTACCTATGTTAGTTAACAATGCATGATATTATTGTTAAGATTAATACAACTCGAATGAAGGTAAATGAAGGGAAAATAAAGGCTACCTATGTTAGTTAACAGGGCATAATATTATTGGTAAGATTAATGCAACTTTATTAAGGGAAGAAGTGATAAAACCATTTATAAAACATTTCTTTACATATGCTGATATGATACCTGAAATACTTTAATGAACTACGAATATTAAGATTTTTTTTCTTTATAATTTGCCTTTCTTGAAGATTATTGTGAAACCTAAATGTGAAATTTTGTAGCTCTCATGCCTATACAATCAAATAACTGGTATGATTTGACTTTTCAGATGAAATGCAATTGATGAGTTGGTCATATTATAAGAATCATACTCAATATGAATAGAAATAAAAATATTTTAAATCATCTTTCTAATTGTATTTTCTTTACCGTGACAGCATTTATCCAGTAGGCACAACATACAGCAGAGTACCACACAGGTATGTCACATGAAATTGAAAATCTTTCTCTAAATGTGTCTACTGCTAAGTATTTTTTTCCCTATAGTTGATTAATATTGCAAACCAAATCTAAACATACATACTGTTACATGAAACATATTTCAAATGAATATATTAATGAATATTTTGAAAACTAGGCTCCTCTTTCATTGTCTGATTTAAATAATTATCAAGCAAAGCTTGTCCATTTGTCAGAACTGAACAATGAGGAGGACACAAATGCAGGCTCAGACACAGGGCAGATCCGTATTCAGAGTTTAATCGGTCCAAGTCGGTACACAGGTAAGCAAGCACAGAAGCAACAGTATAATTTAGGAGCAGGCAAAAACAGTGATCGGAAAACAGGCAATGGTCAAGTTCACAAAGTCACAATATTTCTAGAGCTGGAACAAAGTGATACCAAGTAGCATACACAACAAACTGGCAATGAGAACTAAAACACCAAGGGCTTAAATACAGACTTAACAGGGGATAACGAAACACAGGTGAAACACATCAGGGTGGGGCCAACAATCACATGAGGGTAAACGACCTGACAGGAAATGGGACCTGAAACAAGAGGAGATGTGAGACACCAAAATAAAACAAGAATGCAAACTCTAATACTAAAAACCAATAACTAGAAACTAGATCAAACGCGAGACCTGACAACATTAATCCATGGGCAGAAGAGGCAAAGAAAAAAGAAAATCCAAAATAATAATTTCTCACCTGAACTTAGGTTTATATCTACCTCGATGATTTGCCCTTGATTTGGCCCAATTAGCAATTTGATTTAATAGCTCTAAGTGGTTGATGTGGGAAACAGAAGGTTGCATTTGTAGAGCAGTTAGTACATTTTTACACTCGTGGCAAGGAAGAAGAAGTTCTATTCCAAAACTCTTTATTTTTTATTTCAACAGTTGGTTTCAAGATTATATTTTTGTATCCCTTGCGTTGTTAAGCTTAAAGTTTGAAAGGAAACTAAACTAAACATTTGACTGTACCTAGGTAGACACAAAATGCTGGAGTAACTCTCGAGAGAAGGAATGGGTGACATTTCGGGTCGAGACCTTTCTTCAGGACTTCCAAGAGTTATAATGATTGTGCTGATTCTAGACATTTCAAAAGTATTTCTGGACTATAATTTAAGTGCATGTTTAAAGATAATGCCTTGAGATGGAAAATGCTTTCTTCTCTGAACTTTCCCAAAATTAATTGGATAACTATGCCCTCCGTGTAATCCTGAGCTGTAGAGCCTAGAACAGGAGTAAAGGTCCAGATAGCTTATTTGTCAGTAGTCATTACTCGCAGAAGCAATGATCTCAGTCATCTTAAAAAAAAAACCTTGGGATATTCAGGGTAATTATGCTAGATTTCTATCTCAAAATGTCTACCATGCATACTATATCTGCAATATGTATGGACTTTATCAAAACACCTGTTATGTTTATTACAGTTGCCTGACATTGTTGATTATGCAAACTCACTTATATAAAGTCAGTAAAGAACATCAAAAATTGAAGCTATTTGTCCTGTTTGCCTGGTTCATAATCACCTGTCTTTAGCCAATCACACTGTGATATCAAGAAACCACCGACAGCACTGTTTACACCAATAACATTTAGATCAGACAATATCCTGGAAGTAATTCTGAAAACCTGCTCCTCAAATTCAGCCAAACTTTGTTCCAGTGCAAGTACAATAGTGGTAACTATCTAATAATGTAGATGTTTGCCCAGTTATATCCTGTTCACAAAGAATAATTCAAATTCAATCTGGTTAATTTCTTTCCAGTTAGTCTGTTCTCAATAGTAGGCGATTGTGAGCAAGTGTTGACTTTGTTGAAATATGTAAGCGATTTTGACAGGGTGGATTTGGAGAGTATGTTTCCTCGTGGGAAAATCCAGAATTGCGGGTCCCAGTAAAAAATAGACATAAGAAACTACAGATGCTGGAATCGAGCCAAAAATCAAAGTTATGGAGGAACTCAGCAGATCAGGCAGACTGGTCAGCAGAAGAAGGATCCCGACCCAAAACGTTATCTGTTCATTCCCTCCACAGATGCTGCCTGGCCTGTTGAGTTCCTCTAATAATGCAGATGTTTGCCCAGTTATATCCTGTTCACAAAGAACAAGACAAATTAAATCTGGTTAATTACTTTCCAGTTAGTCTATTCTCAATAGTGGGCAAAGTTATGGAATGTTTTCTCAACAATGCCTTGAAGCGGCACTTACACTCCAAATACTCTGCTTACCGGTCCAGTTTGGATTTTGACAGCACAATTTGGTCCCAGATAACTTTACAACCATAGAGCTGAACTCACTAGATGAGATGATAGTCACTGCTTGACGGCAAGGCTGCATTTAACTGATTGTGGCATTGCAGAACCCCGGTGAAATTGAAGACAGTGGATGAGTGGAGAAACACTCCAATGATCGCATCATCCTTCGACAAAGGAAGTTAGTTGTATTCGTTGAAATCTAATAATTGCAGTCCTAGAACATCACTGCAAAAGTTCCTCTGGACTGTGTTTTTGGTCCAACCATCATCACCTGCTTCATCCTTTCATCATGAAGTCAGGATGTTCTGTGGTAATCAAACATTTTCATTTTGGTATGAGCTGACATTCACAAAAAAGCCAGTCGCTGACACCTCGCTCCTGACAATTAATTGCATTACCATTGCCAACCCCCCAGCATCAACATTTGAGAGTGACCATTGCACAGAAAATCAACTGGACCAATTACATAGATATCGTGGCAACAAGGACAGGTTAGAGACTTGGTAAACTGAAGTTTATCAACCATCTACAAGACTTAGAAGACTGCAGATATTGAAATCTGAAAGGAAAATGCACAGCTCTGGAAGCAGGTCTAGTAACATCGATAGAGACAAAGGGCAAATTTCGATTACGACTGCATCAAGTTGTATGTGGAGGAATATATTCCAACTTCTTGGATAATTAGTTTCAACTCAGTAAACTCTACACTAAACCTGAGGACAAAACATGCTTGATTGGTACTGCATTCACCACAAAGTTACAATTCTGTCCACCTCAAGTGTGCAGTGGCTGCAATGTGTAACATCTACAATATGCACTGCATTTTACTCCATTGCCTGTGATCCCAGATACAGAACATTGAATAATTAACAAAACTAATAATCAAATAACATTGATTCTGTAACCTTTGAAATGTTAGTTTAGACACAGTTTGTTAAATGTTGATGCACTGTTATACAAGGAAAGGAGCACTACAGCGCGTGTAGCACATTGTGACATTAAGAGTTGGATGCATTTAAATACACAGTCGCGCTGCTGTGAAAGTAAAACTGAAATGATACCTAGGTTGTGATAACCACGGGCATATGTTGTAAATATTACCTTATTAATTAATTTATATGTGGCTGAATACTTCAGTTAATGGAGGATCATTGATTTATCAAAATATATACTGATGGATACTGTCAATTGCTCTAATTTGCTGTTGATTGTTAATAGCCAAGGACCATAAAATGCTAGTTATGGTTTAGGTCATTATTTGAAATGTGAATAGATGGGTTATGTGAAAAATAATCTGCAATATTTGAAATATAAAAAGGAGTATAAAAAAGACGATGGAGATATTTGAAAACGGCATGATATTTGAAAATGACAGCATTCATTCAGCCCATCATGCCAGCTCAGTTGAAAAACTATCTATCCCATTAATGCAACTTCCCTGCTCTTCATAAGCCTGCGTTTCTTCTAGTACACATCTAAATTCCATATGTAGTAGTTGGACATGTTTAATCTCTTTCCATTCTATTATTGAGAAACCTGTTTTTCTCCTGTGTTCTATAACAGACGGACACCATGCGGCACCGTCACGGTGACACATGCAGGATCCCTGTACCCCACCATCTCTTCCTGAACATGAAGAGCTTTACCTACCATACTATTGGAGAGGATACTGACATCTTCTTCTCCCTTTACGACATGCGAGAGGGCAAACAGATCAGGTAGGAGCCTAAGGGCATCAAGTTGTCAGCTTGCAGCATCAAGACACTTCATTTCATCTCTGTGGGACTTGGTTTTGATTTGTGTAAGGGACAATTATTGACCTCAAAATATCTGGCCCCACATGCTATCTAAATGCTAAATGCATGCTATTTACATAAAGCTTTCTTAGAATATGGAAAGACTGCAGTTTGAGAGAAATGCATAGCATTACCCTGCTGCAGTGGTCAAAGATCAGTGGTAATTATCATACCAGGTCTGTTTGAATTTCTCAGCCTTTGCTCCAAGTAGAGTGGAAATTCTCAAAGTAATTTCTAGTGACTCAGTCAGTGTAAGATTCAAGTAAAATAGAGATGGTAATTAATGGTGACTATGTCACCTCCTATTTAAACTAAGGCTATTTTTCTGGCATTTGGGGCTGACTGTGCAATTCAACTCAATTTATTTACAAAGACCAGATTTTTTTTTACCTCAGGTTGGTAATTTATGTAAAATGCCAGCCTGATTGCACACTCCATGACAGGATTTTAGTGTTTGGAAACAACATCTTGATAAAAACACCGTGATTTTATTATCTGGCACCGTGGTATAATACATGTAAGGTTAGTGATCTCTCCGTATACCAATTGTGTGCTTCCAGTGTATGGATTTGTGATTCCCAATACCATTTTTAATCCTACTTCTCCATTTTTAGTGGTCTTAGAGTCCCTAAGGGTCAGTGCAATTTTTCAAAAAGACTTGGAGCATATCCTTAAATCCTTTACTTCTTCACCTGGCGATCATTTCCTTTGAGAGAACTCGGAATAGAAAGTCTGCTTCAGAAGCGATATGTTGCCCCATAGTAGTGACTGACTGTAAATGGTACTTCAGTGCTGGGGATGACAGCCTGAGAGAGGACCTCTCCCACTGTAAGGTCTGGCTACGCCTCCTGTCTGACATTTATCACTTAACCATGTTAATACCCACTTTTAAAAGTAACAGCAGATGGAGGGATGTACCAAGCCACAAGATTACAGATTATACTGGAATTCACAATGCTCAGTTTTGAACAGCCTATTCCGAGTCTGCCTCATTTAGAGTAAAGGGCCTGTCCCACTTAGACGATTTTTCAGCGGACTGCCGGCGAGTGTCAAGCTCGCGGCACTCACTGAAAAACCAGGAAGTGGATGGCGAATGTCAAGAGCGGAACACACACACGCAAACATATCGGAAATGCAGGGGCCAGGGAAAGTGGGGGAGCACTGTCTGAAATTCACACGGTGCAAAGCCAAGGTGATACAGACACACACCGCGATGAACAGAAGGTTAAGACGGCTAGCACAGTGTACGGTAAGTCCTTTAAAAGAGCGGGGGGGGGGGGGGGGAGAGAGAGAGGGGGGGAGATGGAGTGGAGACACTTTTAAGAAGCCAGACAACTTTTAATAAGCCAGAGATACACAGCTGTGAAGTTTGGCGGGCATTTAACATTACCGGTCGGTATTCCTTGGTTCTGAAAACTTGTGCTTACGTTTTCTTTTCCCCAATGAGCCAATGAAAATGCCCAGTCAGCAAAGGAGATTAACTAAAGCTACCTGTGACTACCTACAACTACATGGCGACCCCACTACCACTGCACCTACGACTACAAAAGTACCGATTTTCTCCATGGCGACCAATTTTTGGTCGCAGAAAATTTTTCAACACAAAAAAAAAGTTTTCATTCTAATGCATTGATTTTAAACCTTCGTAACAGTTTACTGCCGAAAAAAGTGTTGATTTTCAGCAAGAATGGTAACCGTCACATAACTTTTCACCAACTTCCTCTAAAACAATATTAACTTCAGCCGGTAGACAAAAATGCTGAAGAAACGCAGCGGGTGAGGCAGCATCTATGGAGCGAAGGAAATAGGCAACGTTTTGGGTCGAAACCCTTCTTCAGAAGCATACTGTTCATCAATTACAATTCATAATTATGGTCATTATTGTATTATTTTACATATTATGAGCATAAAATACCCATCTGACGGACATGACCGCGTGATGGAGATGATCACATTCAGGAGTGTCACATGACGGAGATGACTAAAGGGTGATTCTTCAGTAACTGTCGACTTTGGTGTCCCGCTACTTTGTGATGTATATAAGGAAAATCTGTAATCAGGGCTCGAAATTAACGGTTGCCCGGGTGCCAATGGCGACCTAAAGTCCCGCCGGGCAACCTAAAAACCATGCCATTTTGCCCGACTTGGCAAGCACCCGGGACAACTATCGTTCAACTCTGAGCGGGCTCCCCTCTTTCTATCTCTCTCTCTGTCACTCTCCGTCTCCGCCCACCATCCGTATCCGTGTCAGGGCCGTCGAGTCTCAGCCGGCCGTCTTACACATGCGCACTGCCACGGCCTGCACATCCTCCCCCTGCACATGCACACTGCCACGGCCTGCACATCCTCCCCCTGCACATGCGCACAACCGTGGCCAGCACATCATCGGCCGCCCTGCACATGCGCACTGATACGGCAGCTGGTCGGCATCGGGCACTTTCTCCCTCCCTTTGCATTGTGGGAGATCTGGCCGCCATTGCCGCCCGGTCGCCGCCTCGCCGCGACCACTGAAAACCAACGCAGAATCACTCCCTGGAGCTGGAATAACTCCCTGGAGTAATTCTTGTTGGTTTCCTGGTCCTCCAAAAATATTCCAAATGGATTTTAAACCACCACCACCAAACTCCAAACTCTGAAAAATAACAGCCTATTGCACTTTATCTGTTTATTTATTGTGTATATATATGGTCTATGGTATATAGACGCACTGAACTTTTATATCCCGTTCTGTATTATGTTTACATATTCTGTTGTGCTGCAGCAAACAAGAATTTCATTGTCCTATCTGGGACACATGACAATAAAACTCTCTTGACTCTTGACTTGGCAAAAAAGGGTTATTGGGAAAAAAGAGCTACCTTAAATTTATTTGCTACTGGATGGGTAACTATGGTAGGGTGAAGACTATTCCATGCTTTAATTATGTGGGGGAACTCCATGGAGCAGCCAGCGTCTCTGGATAGAAGAAATTGGGTGATGTTTCGGGTAGAGGCCCTTCTTTAGTTTTCCCCTGGTTTTAGTGTTTTTAGTTTAATTTAAAGATACAGCATGGAAATAGGCCCTTCGGCCCACCGAGTCCACGCCAACCACCGATCACCCATACACTAGCTCTATCCCACACATTAGCGACGTAAATCAAGAGTCAAGAGTCTTTTATTCTCTCACGCCGCAGTTAGAACAATGAAATCCTTACTTGCAGCAGCACAACAGAATATGTAAACATAGTACTCTGTAAACAATGTTATAAATGAGAAAACAAAACAGTGTATATTTAAGTAAGTAAGTCTATTGGCCAAGTATTGAATTTTTTGAAGAGGTTACTAGGGAAATTGATGAGGGTAAATATACATTGGTATATGGACTTCAGTATGGCCTTTGACAACGTTCCACATGGAAGGTTGGTTAAGAAGGTTCAATTGTTGGGTATTAATTGTTGGGAGTAGCAAGATGGATTCAACAGTGACTGAATGGGATATACCAGAGAGTAATGATGGATAACTGTTTGTCAGGTTGGAGGACGGTGACCAGTGGGGTGCCTCAGGGATCTGTGCTGGGTTCACTGTTGTTTGTCAGATACATTAATGATCTGGATGATAGTGTGATAAATTGGATTATTAAGTATGCAGATGATACTAAGATAGGTGGTTTTGTGGATAATGAAGTAGATTTTCAAAGTCTACAGAGAGATTTAGGCCATTTTGAAGAGTGGGCTGAAAGATGGCAGATGGAGTTTAATGCTGATAAGTGTGAGGTGCTACATCTTGGTAGGACAAATCAAAATAGGACGTACATGGTAAATGCTAGCGAATTGAGGAATGCAGTAGAACAGAGGGATCTAGGAATAACTGTGCATAGTTCCCTGAAGGTGTAATCTCATGTAGATAGGGTGGTAAAGAAAGCTTTTGGTGTGCTGGCCTTTATAAACTAGAGCATTGAGTATAGTAGTTGGGATGTAATGTTAAAATTATACAAGGCATTGGTGAGGCCAATATGGAATATGGTGTAGAATTCTGGTCGCCAAATTATAGGAAAGATGTCAACAAAATAGAGAGAGTACAGAAGAAATTTACTAGAATGTTGCCTGGTTTTCAGCACCTAAGTTACAGAGAAAGGATGAACAAGATGGGTCTTTATTCTTCGGAGCGCAGAAGGTTAAGGGGGGACTTGATAGAGGCCTTTAAAATTATGAGAGGGATAGACAGAGTTGACGTGGATAAGCTTTTTCCATTGAGAGTAGGGAAGATTCAAACAAGAGGACATGATTTGAGAATCAAGGGACAATAGTTTAGAGGTAACATGAGGGGGAACTTCTTTACTCAGAGAGTGGTAGCTGTGTGGAATGAGCTTCCAGTGGAAGTAGTGGAGGCAGGTTCGATTTTATCGTTTAAAAATAAATTGGATTGGTATATGGACGGGAAAGGAATGGAGGGTTATGGTCTGAGTGCAGGTAGATGGGACTAGGTGAGAGTAAGTGTTCGGCTTGGACTAGAAGCGCCGAGATGGCCTGTTTCCGTGCTGTAATTGTTATCTGGTTATATATGGTTATAAGTATTCACATACAAAGAATTTGCCTTGGTGCTCCGCCCACAAGTAACAACATGACATACAGTGACTGTTACGAATGACTCAGAAAACACTAAACTACAATTACAAAAATTTCCATTTAAAATAGCTAATAATCAAATTAAATATCTTGGAATTAATGTATCAAACTCTTATTACTCTTTATTTAAATCAAATTTTCCCCAATTATTAAATAAATTAAAAAATAATATTTTATATTGGAAAACATTACCGATATCAATGATCGGTAGAATAAATGCCATTAAAATGTTTTTTTTTTGCCTCAATTACTATATTTATTTCAAGCCATTCCGTTATATCTTCCTAAAAAAATGTTTTTTTTAATTGATTCTATAGTTAACAGCTTTATTTGGGATTATAAAAATCACAGAATAAGTAAAACACCCTTATGTAAATCTAAGATAAATGGTGGCTTAGCTTTACCTAATTTTCTATATTATTTTTGGGCGGTTCAGATTAAGAACTTTAATTATTGGTTGATTCAGATGGAACAGGACCCGGTTTGGTTAAGAATTGAAAAGGAAGATTGTTTCCCATTCGACATAAGCACAATACTCCTTGCCCCCGGAGTGATACACAAAAAATCATATAAGGAAAACCCTATAATTTTAAATAATATACGTACTTGGAAACAAATCATTAAGACTTTACATTTAGAAACTATGCCACTTTGTTTACCAATTATGAATAATCCTATGTTTAAACCCTCGACATTGGATGTGGGGTTTAGACATTGGAAAAATTTAGGAATAATAAGGATAGAACATCTTTATAGGAATGGGAAATTTCTCTCATTTCAGGAGTTGAAAGAGATTTATGGATTGCAAGCAAATAATTTATTTAGATATTTACAAATTAGAGATTATGTCAAATTAAATACGCTAAATTATAGAAATAGAGATCCATGTTTACTGGATGAAGTACTTAACAAGCATCCAACAACAGAAAAATTAATAGCATATATATATAATATTCTTTTGGACAGGGAAATGCCAAAAACTGAACTATTCCGACAAAAATGGGAAAATGAAATTGGTTTACCGATATCAGAAGATTTTTGGGAAGAAAGCTTACAACGAATTCATCGCTGTTCGTTAAATGCCAGACATACTTTGATACAATTCAAAGTAATACATAGATTACACTACTCAAAAAAGAAATTAAATAGAATTTTTCCTAATATATCACCATTATGTGATAAATGTCAGCACATAGAAGCCGATTTAACTCATAGTTTTGTAACATGTACAAAACTTAATAATTATTGGACCAAGATTTTTTTAATTATTTCCATAGTTTTAAAGATTACATTAAGCCTTGACCCAAAATTAATTATATTTGGGATTTTAGATTCAAACCAAACTGTAACAGTAAATCAAAGAAATTTTCTGGATTACTGTTTAATAATTGGAAAAAAATTAATATTAAAATTTTGGAAGGGACCATTATCCCCGACAATTAAAATGTGGACAGTGGAAATGTTGGAGACATTACAACTGGAGAGAATTAGGTTTATCCTAATGGATAAACTTGAGCTTTTTGAACAAATATGGTCTCCATTCACTGATTATATGAAGGGGTAGCTGGGCTCGGCATTGAAACTCAATTACCCGGTGAGAAGATCAAACAAAAATGTTTAATTTCAGATTTATATACTTGTCTCTATATATTATTATTAGAAATTGTTCCATTCATTGATAAGACGTATACTGTTTTCTTTTCCTCAAGTATAATAACTGTTTACTAGTTATAGGTTTTTTTGGGGGGTTTTTAAAAATTATTTTTGTTTGTTTATTTATTTATTTATTTATTTTTATTATTATTTTATTTATTTATTTTTATTTCCCTTTTAATCAAATATAATCGTACTCTTCAAATTACTCACTATTCTTTCTTTATACTTTTCTCTTTTTCACTTTTTCATATTATAAAAAAAACGGAGGCCTGTATTAACATGGTTTGTTAATATTTATATAATTTTGGAAAGATGTATTAATTATATCTGAAAAAAAAGTTATATTATTTGTAATATGTATGGCCTCTAATAAAAATATATTTAAAAAAAAGAGAACACTAAACATTAATAATAATAAAACATTAATGATAAAACACCATTGATCAAGCATGTGAACCAACAAATACCAGATCAAAGGGAGGCTACAGATTTTTGGCTGTTGAGTAGAGCAACTACACGTGGATAAAAACTGTTTTCATGTCTGGCTGTGGCAGCTTTGACTGTCCGGGGTCGCCTTCCAGTGGGAAGTGATTCAAAGAGTTTGTGGCCAGGGTGAGAGGGGTCAGAGATGATCTTGCCTGCTTGCATCCTGGCCCTTGCAGTGTACAGTTCATCAATGGAGGGAAGGTTGCAGCCAATAACCTTCTCAGCTGATCGGACGATTCGCTGCAGCCTCCAGGTGTTGGTGGTTGAGCCAAATGAGACCGTGATGAAGAAGGTGAGAACAGACTCTATAATGGCCGTGTAGAATTGGACCATCATTGCCTGTGGCAGATTGTGCTTCCTCAGCTGATGTAGGAAGTACATCCTCTGTTGTGCCTTTTTGACTGTGGAGTTGATGGAAGCCCCCCACTTGAGGTCCTTGGAGATGGTGGTTCCCAGGATTTTAAAATACTCCACAGATGTGACTGTGGTGTTGTTGATGGTTAGTGGGGTGAGGGGAGGGGGAGCTCTCCTAAAGTCTACAATCAATTCCACTGTCTTAAGGGCGTTGAGCTCTAGGTTGTTGCGATGGCACCAGGACGCCAGCTGTGACACTTCCTATCTGTAGGCAGATTCCTCCCCATCCTGGATCAGTCCAATCAGGGTGGTGTCGTCCGCAAATTTGAGAAGCTTGACAGAGGTGTCTGTGGAGGTGCAGTCATTGGTGTAGAGAGAGTAGAGGAGAGGAGAGAGTACGCAGCCTTGCGGTGCTCCTATGCTGTGGGTCCGAGATGTGCTTTCTCAGCCTCACATGCTGCTTCCTGTCTGTCAGGATGCTGGTGATCCACCGACAGAGGGGTTCAGGTGCAGTCAACTCGGAAAGTTTGGAGTGTAGTACCTCTGGCACAATGGTGTTGTATGCAGAGCGAAAATCAACAAACAGGATCCTCTTATAGGTCCCCTGGTGGTCTAGGTGCTGAAGGATGAACTGCAGGCCCAGGTTGGCTGCATCATCCACAGATCTATTGGCCCAATATGCAAACTGTATAGGGTCCAGCAGGTGGAATCGTGATATTTTTCAGCTTGACCAGCACAAGCCTTTCAAGTGTCTTCATGACTACAGAGGTCAGTGCGACAGGCCCATAGTCATTAAGACAAGTAATCTTAATGGTACCACTAATCATCAGAGGGGACTGTGGAGAGGGTGGCGGATTTCCACTTCCTGGGAATCCGTATTGAGGAGGACCTGACGTGGAGCGTGAACAGAGGGCCATTGACAACGCCCAGAGGATTGTCGGCTGCCCTCTCCTTACCTTGGAGGACTTACACAGTTCCCGCAGCATCAAAAAATCCCAGAATATTATAAAGGACATTTCCCACCCCGGACACTCCCTGTTTGAACTGTTGCCGTCAGGCAGACGGTACAGATCTACAAGGACAAGGACAAACAGATTTAAAAACAGTTTTTACCCCACTGCTATAAAGGCACTAAATGTAGCCGCCAAGGAACACGGAGACTAAGGGACTGTGGTTGGTACACTGTGAAATCGACAGAAGGATGTAGGTTTGGGTGTTTATGCATGTTATTTTCATATTTCATATTTATTTTAGTTGTTTATCTTTTTAATATTTTACCTTGTATGTATCGTTAGCTTTTATGGTTTGAATGGTGCACTGATTGGCTGACATTTTAAAATTTCGTTGTACATGGTTCATGTTACAATGACAATAAAGAAACTATATATATAACTATATATAACTATATATGAAACTATATATAACTAATCCTTGCCTTTTTGGGTACAGGGACAATAGTGGAGACTTTGAAGCAGGCAGGGACAGTACATGTTTGCAGGGACTGGTTAAAAATGTATCTATAGACCGGTGCCCATTGTTTGGCACAGAGCTTGAGAGTAGAAGGGGAAACATTGTCAGGTCCTGGAGACTTCCGGCTTTTCTGTCTTCTGAAAAGCCTCCCCACCTCCTCTATTTTTATTGTTGATGATGTGATGTTGTTCAGCAAGGAGGGTGTGGGTAATTGGGTGTGAAGTGGGGATTGGTGGGGGGTGGGTGTAGATGGGCCCAGTCTTTGCAGACTGAGGTCAGGCTGTGAGTGGGTGTGAAGTGTTCGTTGGTGTGGGAAATGGTGCAGTCTTTTCATACTGGACTCTTGCCTTAAGTAGGTGTGAAATGGTGAATGGGAAGGAGAGGGTGCATGGTCCATTATTTGCAGACTGGGGTCTGGCTGTGTTGGTTGGAGAGGGAGGGGAGGGGGTACCAGGGTTACATTTCTGATTTTCAAACCTACAGTAAAACTCAGCTGATGATTGTTCAAAGAGCGAGGGGCTTTCCTCTAGTTAGCTGGTAATTTCTTGCAAGCCCTTCCAAACTGAAGAAGAGTCACTAGCTGAAAACTTGCTTCTCAACTTCTCAGAGTACCTTTCCTTGGCAGCTCTGATTCCTCTTCTGAGCTTGTACTTGGCCTGCCTGTAGGGGTCTGCATCCCTGCCCCTGTCGGCCTCCTGTTTAGACCGTCAGAGCTGTCTGAGTTCGGCAGTGAAGCAGAGCTTGTTCTTGTTGAACCATGTCTGGGTCTTGGTTGGGATGCAACTGTCCTCGCAAAAGCTAACATATGATACAGTGTCCGTATACTCATCGAAGCTTGTGGTTGCTTCCCTGAACACATTCTAATCCATGCAGTCAAAGCAGGATTGTAGGTTCTCAATGCCCTCGCCTGTCCACCTTTTCGTTGTTCTGACCACAGACTTAGCAGCTTTTAGTTTCTGCCTGTAGGTCGGAATAAGGTGAACTAGACAATGATCAGAGAAACCCAGACCCGCCCGGGGAATAGAGCGATATGCGTTATTGATTGCCGTATAACAGTGATCGAGTGTTCTCTCCCCTCTGGTGGGGCAGGTAACATGAAGTCTGTATTTTGGAAGGTCACTGCTAAGGTTAGTGTAAACAAGTTTCCAGACACTGTCTGGTGTTAAAGTCAGCTTTATTCATCAGTCATAATGGCACAGTTCAATACATGTTAGTTCCACTCTACCACTAGTGCGACTACGTAATATAGGAAGTGAGTGTTAATGTGAAGTGTTCAATAGGGTGGAGATAGTGGTAGTACATTACTCTGATTGGTTCACATGCAATAACCAATCTACAGTTAGCTTTGTTAAAGTCCCCCAAAACAATGACCATGGAGTCTTGGAAGTCTCTGTCTACCCTCATTACCTGGTCAACGAGTTGCGTTTGTGCCTCACGTATGCAGGCTTCGGGGGGGTAATGTAAACTCCAGCGAGAATAAAGGAGTTAAATTCCCTCGGAGAGTAGAAGGGTTTGCAGTTTATAAAGAGGGATTCTAGGTTGTGAATATATATATATATATATGAATATATAACTCGACCCTTATTCAGACTGATGTCCGGGGGGGGCGGGAAAAAGAAAGAAACAGGCGGAGAGAGCTGGGAATGGGAGGGGAAGGAGGGAGAAAGCAAGGACTACCTGAAGTCTGAAGAAGAGTCTCGACCCGAAACGTCGCCTATCTCCTTCGCTCTTTAGATGCTGCTGCACCCGCTGAGTTTCTCCAGCTTTTTGTGTAACCTTGGAGAAACCAATGTTCATACCGCTGGGGTGTAAACTACCCAAGCGAAATATGAGGGTAGTTTGCAGTGGGCCTCACTCTGGCCATGGGGGAGGCCCAGGACAGAAAGGTCGGATTCGGAATGGGAGGGGGAGTTGAAGTGCTGGGCAACCGGTAGATCAGGTTGGTTATTGCGAACTGAGTGGAGGTGTTGTGCAAAGCGTTCGCCAAGCCTGCACTTGGTCTTGCCAAGCTTGCACTGAGGTTCATCATACGCTGAATAATCCAACCTGATTTTTGTTTGGAAGTGGAAAGAAATAATAGAAATTGCATTCATTTCAACGTGTAAAAAGAGATGAGATACTGTATTGTAATTTTGCTGCATGTCATTGTGGTATATATCATGTCTTGATTGGTGAATATGTTTAGTTTGTGACTTTATTTGAAGCAGAAATAATATGTGAATGCTTCATTGACCATAATTCCGACTGGTAACTATGCACTTCGCCCGAGCACATTATCGCACGTGTCATGCAAGCCATCTTAAATGACCATCTAAACTCATTTGGCAACCTAAAAAGCTGCCGAGGTTGCCCGGCTGGAAACAGAGAAAAAAAGCTATTGGGAACCCTGGTAATTCTATCCCATTTCTTTTTCTATATTGTTAATAAACATAATCCTCATAAATGAAGATTAAACTCTAAATGAATAAAGTGTTTTGTTTTTTTCCCCCGATGTTCGATGCCCCCCCATCCCCCGGAAAACCGCATGTCCCGATGGTTATTTGTGAAATTTCAAGTCAGTATATTTATTTAATGGGGGTTGTATCTGAAATGAAAATACTTTTAAATGGTAGGTATTTATAATTAAAATATTTATCACCCTTAAAAAAAATCCTCTATTCTTGATAGGGCTCGGGTTAGGGCTAGGGTTATGGCTAGGGTTATGGCTAGGGTTAGGACAGAGGCAGAAGTGGACGGAAGCAGATGCTGCACAAGGGCCCGGTGAGAAGATCCAGGGACCTTATCCACCGTGCCATCGAGGCCGGCTGCGGCAGGTATTAATCCGTCACTTACCCCCGATCTCTAGCTCCATCTCCAGCTATGGCAGCTGCAGCTCCATCTCCAGCGGACACAAATGCCCATTGCAGGCGTTGCCCCTTCCGTTGACCCAATGTCCCTTCCCCCCCCCCCCCCCACCACCAGGGACCAAGGGCTGAAGAGGGCCGGGCGTGTAGAGGGACATCGTGTCGCGGGCTGCTCCAGCCGTTGTGTCCTGCAGGAACTGGAGCTGGAGATGGAGCTGGAGCTGGAGCTAGATGGAGATCGGGGGTTAACTTACGGAGGTAGTCGTGACAGCTATGGTGGCCCAAGCCTTTAGCCCGGGATGGCCAAACCAGGCCTCGCCGGAAGGCCATGCCTGGCCATATCATTTGGACGAATGGCACATGTCACGATTTGTTCTCCAGAACAAATCAAAAAAGAAAGATTTGTTTTTATTGTCTAAGAGTTCAGCACTGTTTGGAGATGGTGCTGATTAAAGGTACTCACCCGTTATTCCCGTGGATTTTGAAGCAACAGCAACAAAGAGAAGCAGGAGAAAGCACTGATTGGCTCTAGCCCGAGTGGGAGGAGAGTTCTCAGTGAGTCAGAGGGGGAAAACAGTTGAAAACTGAGGAATTTGGTTTGTAAATTAGGCAATTTAACAGTCAATATAAGCAAGGCAGCTCTTGGGGAGCGGCAGTGAGGGAGCGGCCTTGTGAGGTAAGTGCCCTGCGAGTAAAGTGTGAGTCTTTGGCTCGCGAGTCTTCGGAGAGGAGGCTGCGCAAAACACTGGATAGGGAGAGACCGAGGCAAAAGAAGGAGATGGCAAGCAAGCTGATGCAGTGTGATGCTTGCAGTATGTGGGAGGTCAAGGACACTGCTGGTGCCTCTGGCTGCTACAAATGTAAGAAGTGCATCCAGGTACAGCTCCTGAAGGACCGTGTTGGGGAACTGGAGAAACAAGTGGATGACCTCAGGTTCATCTGAGAAACGGAGTCGTTCCTGGACAAGTCCTACAGTAAGATTGTTACACCCAAGGCACTAGAAGAGAGAAGGTGGGTGACGGTGAGAAAGGGAGGAAAACATGGAATACAAAGGTCCCCGGGTGTTGTACCTCTTGTGAACAGGTTCACCCACGTGGAAGCTGCCGGGACAGAAGACGGTATCTCAATGAGCGGCGGACTGGCTTGCAAAACAAAAAGGGCTGTTGAGCCAAAACCAAAGAGGCCAAAGTCGGGCAACGCCATTGTAGTTGGAGACTCCATTGTGAGAGGTATGGACAAGGGTTTTTGCGGCAACAGACGGGATTCGAGAATGGTGTGCCGCCTTCCTGGTGCCAGGATCCAGGATGTCACGGACAGAGTGCAGACAATCCTCAAGGGCGAAGGTGAACAGCCAGAAGTGGTCGTGCATGTTGGCACAAATGATGTTGGTAAGAAGAGGATGAATATTTTGCAGCGGGACATCAGAGAGCTCGGAAAAATGCTGAAAATCAGGACTTCCAGGGTTGTTATCTCCGGTTTGCTTCCAGTTCCTCGTGCTGGCAAGAGCAGGAACAGGGAGATACGGGACCTCAATGTGCGGCTGAGGAACTGGTGCAGGGGGCAGGGATTTAGATTCTTAGATCACTGGGATCTGTTTTGGAGTAAGGGGGAACTGTACAAAAGGGACGGATTGCATCTTAACAGGTGGGGGACCAGCATTCTGGCTGGCAGGTTTGCCACTGCTACACGGATGAGGCATACAAAAGATGAGGCATACAAATTTGCCAGAAAAAGCAGCCTACTGGAGGACTGGGAGAAATTCAGAATCCAGCAGAGGAGGACAAAGGGCTTAATTAGGAAAGGGAAAATAGATTATGAAAGGAAACTGGCAGGGAACATAAAAACTGACTGCAAAAGTTTTTATAGATATGTGAAGAGAAAGAGACTAGTTAAAACAAATGTTGGTCCCTTGCAGTCAGAAACAGGTGAATTGATCATGGGGAACAAGGACATGGCAGACCAATTGAATAACTACTTTGGTTCTGTCTTCACTAAGGAAGACATAAATAATCTGCCGGAAATAGCAGTGGAACGGGGGTCAAATAAGATGGAGGAACCGAGTGAAATCCAGGTTAGCCGGGAGGTGGTGTTGGGCAAATTGAACGGATTGAAGGCCGATAAATCCCCAGGGCCAGATAGTCTGCATCCCAGAATACTCAAGGAGGTAGCCACAGAAATAGTGGATGCATTAGTGATAATTTTTCAAAATTCCTTAGATTCTGGAGTAGTTCCTGAGGATTGGAGGGTAGCTAATGTAACCCCACTTTTTAAAAAAGGAGGGAGAGAGAAAGCGGGGAATTATAGACCAGTTAGTCTAACATCGGTAGTGGGGAAACTGCTGGAGTCAGTTATTAAAGATGGGATAGCAGCGCATTTGGAAAGTGGTGAAATCATTGGACAAAGTCAGCATGGATTTACGAAAGGTAAATCGTGTCTGACAAATCTGATAGAATTTTTCGAGGATGTAACTAGTAGAGTGGATAAGGGAGAACCAGTGGATGTGTTATATCTAGACTTTCAGAAGGCTTTCGACAAGGTCCCGCATAAGAGATTAGTATACAAACTTAAAGCACACGGTATTGGGGGTTCAGTATTGATGTGGATAGAGAACTGGCTGGCAGACAGGAAGCAAAGGGTAGGAGTAAACGGGTCCTTTTCAGAATGGCAGGCAGTGACTAGTGGGGTACCGCAAGGCTCAGTGCTGGGACCCCAGCTATTTACAATATATATTAATGATTTGGATGAGGGAATTCAATGCAACATCTCCAAATTTGCAGATGACACCAAGCTGGGGGGTATAGTTAGGTGTGAGGAGGATGCTTGGAGGCTGCAGGGTGATTTGGATAGGCTGAGTGAATGGGCAGATGCATGGCAGATGCAGTATAACGTGGATAAATGTGAGGTTATCCACTTTGGTGGCAAAAACATGAGGGTAGACTTTTATCTGAATGGTGGCAGATTAGGAAAAGGGGAGATGCAACGAGACCTGGGTGCCATGGTACACCAGTCATTGAAAGTAGGCATGCAGGTGCAGCGGGCAGTGAAGAAAGCAAATGGTATGTTAGCATTCATAGCAAAAGGATTTGAGTATAGGAGCAGGGAGGTTCTACTGCAGTTGTACAGGGTTTTGGTGAGGCCACACCTGGAGTATTGCATAGTTTTGGTCTCCAAATCTGAGGAAAGACATCCTTGCCATTGAGGGGGTACAGAGAAGATTCACCAGACTGATTCCTGGGATGTTAGGACTTTCATATGAGGAAAGATTGGATAGACTCGGCTTGTACTCGCTGGAATTTAGAAGATTGAGGGGGGATCTTATAGAAACTTACAAAATTCTTAAGGGGTTGGACAAGCTAGATGCTGGAAGATTGTTCCCGATGTTGGGGGAGTCCAGAACAAGGGGTCACAGTCTAAGGATAAGGGGGAATTCCTTTAGGACCGAGATGAGGAAAACATTCTTTACACAGAGAGCGGTGAGTCTCTGGAATTCTCTGCCACAGAAGGTAGTTGAGGCCAGTTCATTGGCTATATTTAAGAGGGCGTTAGATGTGGCACTTGTGGCTAAAGGGATCAGGGGGTATGGAGAGAAGGCAGGTACGGGATACTGAGTTGGATGATCAGCCATGATCACATTGAATGGCAGTGCAGGCTCGAAGGGCCGAATGGCCTACTCCTGCACCTATTTTTCTATGTTTCTATGTTCTATGTTACGCAGCAAAAAGCGGCGTTTTCACACGCTTCTCGTCTCGCGAATCAGGAGAAATTCACAAGATAGGGGACTTTCCGGAAGTGGCCGCGCTGGCTGGCAGCTGCGGCTCACCTGCAGTCCGTCTGTTTTTTTCTTTTTTTTGTTGTATTCTTGTGATTGGTGTAGTAGGACTTTGTCTTATTAGGTTGTGTATGTGGGGTGGGGGGGGGTGGGAAAAACAGAGTTGTAGTCTCTCCCTTCGGGGGATGCGTGTCCCCCGTCACCGTCTGTGCTGAGGCCTAATGGCGGAGCTGTGGCGGCGGCCTGGTTTGGACCTGCGGTGCTCCAGCGGCGGCGGAGGCCCAGCTTAGAGCAGCGGTGTTCCGGCTTAGAGTTGCGGTGCTCCAGCGGCGACGGAAGCCTGGATTGCCTTAGCGCAGAGGGAGAACTAGGAGGGATGAAGACAATGACTTAAGACTTTTGCCTTCCACCACAGTGAGGAGGTGCCTGGTGAACTCATTGTGGTGGATGTTGGATATGTGTTTATTGTGTGTTTTGTTTTTTTATTATATGTTATGACTCTATGGTAACAATTTCGTTCAGACCGAAAGGTCTGAATGGCAATAAAGGAATCTAATCTAATCTAATCTAACTTTCGAATTCCGCGGTCTTTTGAGGGCCGAAATGCGCACCTATTCCATTTAAATCCATGAGGGATTGCTCAACAAAGATGAGTGACAGCAAATTACTCCAATCGTCGGGACAAGACATTTTTGAAAAAATGTTGATAATTTTAACAATAAAGGAATTTTTTTAAGGGTGATAAATATTTTAATTATTAATACCTACCATTTAAAAGTATTTTCATTTCTGATAGATCCCCCATTAAATAAATATGCCGACTTGAAATAACACTTTATTCATTTAGGGTTTCATCTTTATTTATGAGGATTATGTTTATTATCAATATAGAAAAAGAAGAAATGGGATAGAATTACGGATTTTCCTTATATACAACATCAAAGTGGCGGACACCAAAGTAGACACTTACTGAAGAATCACCCGGATATGGTGAGAAGGCAGGAACGGTGTACTGAATGTGGATGATCAGCCATGATCACAGTGAATGGCGGTGCTGGCTTGAAGGGCCGAATGGCCTACTCCTGCACCGATTGTCTATTTAATCCACTTGTATCCTTTATAAGTCTTATTATTTGGATTTGCTTCCTCACTTTGTTTTTAAGGAATCAAAGGAGGGATTGAGGGAGAAATGAGAATTGCTTGTTCTCAAGATGAGACTGCAAGTAAACTGGTGTGTAACAATCCTGCAAGGTTGGTTCAGACCAGCTGAAACCAATGCTAAGAAACGGAATGAACTCTCATATAGGGGGAGTGGCAATGAGTTAGTAAATGTCACAAGGCTAAACCAAACAGAAAGAGACACCATTTTGAAAAGTGCTAGGGAACCAATAGAAAGAAAGGGAGGTAACATTTAGGGTGCATGGGAAGTACAAGTAGTAGTTACATGTTGAAGATAGACTCAAAATGCTGGAGTAGCTCAACGGGTCAGGCAGCATGTCTGGAGAAAAGGAATAGATGACGTTTTGGGTCGGAGCTCTTCCTCAAACTGAAAGATAGAGAAGGCCAGAACAAAACAGGATTGGCGACATATCCCCCGGAAGGGTCGTGTCCATAATGGGCCATTGCTAACAAGAGGGATACAAGGATGTGAACAATGAAACTAGTAGGACGCCTAGATTGGAGGAGGGACGGAGAGAGGAGATGGGAAAGAAGTGCAGGAGTTACTTCAAATTAGAGGTCAACATTTATACTGCTGGGTTGTAAGCTGCCCAGGTGAAATATGGGCTGCCCGGAGGATTGGCGTACTGCGCATGTTGTTCCATTGTTTAAAAAGGGTTCAAAGAATAAACCTAGCAATTATAGACCTGTTAGTTTGACGTCAGTGGTGGGCAAATTAATGGAAAGCTTTTCCCATTGAGGGTACGGAAGATTCAAACAAGAGAAAATGACATGAGAATTAAGGGACAGAAGTTTAGGGGTAACATGAGGGGGAACTTCTTTACTCAGAGAGTGGTGGCTGTGTGGAATGATCTTCCTGCAGAAATGGTGGAGGCAGGATCGATTTTAACATTTAAAAGTAAAGTGGATAGGTATATGGACGGGAAGGGAATGGAGGGGTATGGTCTGAGTGCAGGTAGATGGGACTAGGGGAAAATAAATGGTCGGCATGGACTGGAAGGGCCGAGAAGGCCTGTTTCCGTGCTGTAATTGTTATATGGTTATATGGTTTGGCAAGCAGGAGATCACATAGGCCAATGTGGACTGAGTGTAAGTGCTCAGCGAAACGATCACCAAGTCGATGTTAGACAAAAATGCTGGAGGAACTCAGCAGATGAGGCAGCAGGCAGCATCTATGGAGAGAAGGAATAGGCAACATTTCGGGTCGAGACCCTTCTTCAGGGTCGCCTATTCCTTCTCTCCATAGATGCTACCTCAACAGCTGAGTTCCTCCAGCATTTTTGTCTACCTTTGATTCTTCCAGCATCTGCAGTTCTTTCTTAAACACCAAGTCTATGCTTATCCTCGCCAATATGTAGGAGCCCACACTGGGAGGGCCGGATACAGTAGTTAAGGTTTGAAGAGGTGCAAGTAAACCTCTGCCTCACCTTAAAGGAATGTCGGGGTCCCCGGATGGAGTGAAGGAGGAGGTTTAAGGACAGTGTTGCATCTTCTGTGGTTACAGGGGAATGTCCCTGGGGAGGGGATGGTTTGGGTGGGAAGGGATGAGTGAACCAGGTAGGTGCAGGGGGAATGGTCTCTGTGTAAAACAGAAAGGAGTGGAGATGTGAACAGTGACGGGATCCTTTTTGAGGTGTTCAAAATATCGGAGGATGATGTGTTTTAAGTGATGGCTGTTGTTGTGGAAAGTGAGGACAAGGAGAAATTGTCCCTGTTACAACTAGGGGGAGGGGGAGCAAGAGAGAACTCTGGGATACAGAGGCGACGTATGAGACCACACCCATGATAGAAGGGTGGAACCCCCGTTCAGTAAAGAATGGGAGGTGGGAGGATGGGAGGTGTCCGAGATAGTCCAGGTTAATTTGAGGGCAGGGTTGAGGTTAGCGATGAAGTTAACAAAGTCCATGAGTGTATTAGTGCAGGAGGTATCCCCGTTGCAATCGTCAACGTAGCAGCGATAGAGTTGGGGGGACAGCATATGCCTGGAAAAGAGACTGTTCAACGTACCAACAAAAATAACTGGGGCCCATGCGAGTGCTCATGGCTACACCTTTGACCTGGAGAAATTTGGAGAAGTCAAAGGAGAAGTTGTTAAGGGTGAGGACCAGTTCTGCTAGATGGAGGAGAATGTTCGTAGTGAAAATTGACTGGGTTTATGGTCAAGCAGGGAGGCCTTTCTGATGGGGATGGAGGTGTAGAACGACTGAACATCCATATTAAAAATGGGGGTCTGGAAACCGGATGTGTGAGGTGGCTTGGACCTTGGTGGTAAGGGATTTCACAAGGGCATACTTTTCCTTTGTCTTCAGATGTCTCGCTCTGAGACCTGAATAAAAGGTTTTAAATGCTACCACTGGACTCAGAATATCTAAGGATATAGGGATCTAACAGGCTTCTTGATAGTACACTGGAGAATACCTAATGTTGTGTGATGTACATACTCAGCAGTGCATCTTGAGTACCTGGGTATTGACTCTTGGCAGCAAAAACAAATTAATGGTCTGCCCCACTTGGGCGACCTAATCCGCGAGTTCTGGCGAGTTTGCCCTGGACTCGTACTCAAAGCATAGTCGACACGAGGTCGTAGGAGGTCTTCGTAACTCTCCTTCATGCTTGAGAGTGGTCTCCGCTTACTCAAGGCCTCAGCTAGGTCGCGGCGTTTTTTTCAATATGTTAAAAAATGGCCTCAAGTAAAGAAAAGGTCGCCATGGAAAAAATCTATACTTTTTTTACTCGTAGGTTTAGTCGTAGGAGGCCGGCATGTTAGTCTTCATCATAGTCGAAGGGAGATCGAAGGAGGTTGTCTTCACTCTCCACTATTCGGAGTCCAATCTTCCTGAAATTAGTCATAGCTAGTCGAAGCTGGTCTTCAACATAGTTGAAGGAGGTCGAGGGAGGTCTTCTACATAGTCGAAGGAGGTCGTCAACATGTCATTTTTTCAAACTCTTCTAAACTCGCCAATTAGGTTGCCCAAGTGGGACAGCCCCTTTAGAATGTTTTGATTCTTGAATCGTGAGGGCATCAAAGGCTATGGGGAGAAGGCAGGAGAATGGAATTGAGAAGGATTGGGGTTCAGTCTGTTGCTATATCTTATATGGATAATATTGTTGGCTTGTAATATTTTGCAAAAGCAATCCTCAATTTATTCTAACAGCTACTACTAAAAATAGATAAACAGTTTTGAAGGTTCATTATTGTGTAAAAAAAACTGCGACAATATGTGAACTAATGGACATTTTGTCAGTTTGTAACCAATTTGTATGAAGTAAATATTTGTTCATGCTTTTCATTTTTCATGAATTTTATTTGAAATGCCAATGACAAAACCTGTAACATAAACAGGCAGGCGAAAAAAATCAAGACCCTGGCAGCTGCTACTCGCAAACAAAGATAGGATTGAGAAAATAACCCTGGGATGTTTAATATTCTAAATGTGTGCACTGTGGAGAATCATTAATGTTTTCTAACTCTTGGCAGAAGTTTGCAGAATGGTGAAGAGGGATGGTGAGATATAGCAATCTCCCCAGCAGGAAGTATACTGCTCAAATGACTGGTATTAACCCAATCTTGATCTTCTTTAACACGAGCAGGAAAGTGGTTCTGCAATGTGCAGAACAGAAAGCTTATCCGTTTTTGCCTATCCAAAGTGCCAGTTTATCATGCTAGTTCATGTACTCCCTATCAATGTATGCAATTCAGACATAATTGGAACAAATTCAATGTGTAAGAGAGAAGTAAAAGAACACCGATGATTATTATTTAATTTGGTTTCTCTTATTTTTGTTAAAGTGGAATTTACTGTTCATAACCCTGGAATTTTGGCAACCGAATAGTAATGTTATAGCCCCAATCAAGTTTGTTTTATTATATTAAGCCATAAGTAAGGAAGTCTAGATCAAAAGGAGCTGGAAGGTGAGGTGAGGTCAAAGGGGAAAAATCTTGATGTGGAATGTTTAATGGAAATGTACAAAGCAAGATTTCTACATGAGGAGTTGAATGGACCTGGACCACATAGCCATGGATGGTGGTGGAGGTAGATAAGATAGTAGTGTAAGAGGTTTTCAGATAGGCACATGGAAATGCAAGGAATAGAGTGTTACTAGACCAAGTGGGACCTATTGGGCCACGCTCCCAACGCAATATTCCACCCGTTCCCCCAATGCAACCCGTTTCCACTACGGGGGGGGGGGGGGGGGTGCAGTCGGCGCTTCCCAGAGCCAATGAATGGATTCGACGTTTGGGTCGGCACTCCCTGGAGCTAATAAATTCTTCCCACGCGATTCTGCTAATGCTGATGCTGCTACTCAACGATTGGGTCACCATTGCCAGAGAGGGGCATGGCCAAAATTCTTTTTCTCATAATTGGGTGGGGAGAGGGCTGTGGGGAGAGGGCTGTGGGGAGAGGGCTGTGGGGAGAGGGCTGTGGGGAGAGGGCTGTGGGGAGAGGGCTGTGGGGAGAGGGCTGTGGGGAGAGGGCTGTGGGGAGAGGGCTGTGGGGAGAGGGCTGTGGGGAGAGGGCTGAGGGGAGAGGGCTGAGGGGAGAGGGCTGAGGGGAGAGGGGAGTAGGCGGGGGGTAAAAAAGTCTTGGCTGCCATTAACATTGGCAACAATGACTCTGCTGCAGATGTAAATGATCCCATTGTGACATAATCACTGGAAGCAGCCAGAAAACTCAAAGCAGAGAAATAGTTATTCTTCTCAAACTGGTCTTTTTTAAACTTTAAATATCAATAACCTGTGAAATATGACATCAAAGCTGAAGGAAAGTTGTCAGGAATGACCACAGGACAAAGTTGGGTAAGGTTCTGCAAAAAAAATGTTCGCTACTGTGTAAGTCTCCCTGTCAAAGGCAGTTATATTTTTCAAAGTTGGCTGTTTTTAAACTTGAAATATCAATAACTTTTGAAATACAACATAAAATCTGAAGGAAACCTGATTATCGCGATGACCAGAAAAATGTGAGTAAGATTCTGTAAAGATTTCAGCACTACCGAGTAACGTTTTGGCGAAGATACAAAAGCACACACAGACACATATACACATGCACACGTATACAAGATGAGTTTTATAAGTATACTAGACCAAGTGCAGACCCATTGGGTCTGCTCCCCCAACGCACCCGTTCTCTATCCGTAGCCCCCACGGGAGGTGTGGTCCTCCAACTCAAGCCGTTCCCAAACATATGATTCCAGCACTTCCCTTGCCTCCCTCAGCAGTGCCCTTTAAAAAAAAATTCCAATTGTACTTGCCCTGCATGTTACAATAGTAATTCGCCCTCCCCCTGCTAGTCTATCCATTATGATGTCATCAGTTGAAGGTGCCATTGTGACGTCATCAGTTGGTCGGTTTGAAATTCAAGGTATTTTAACCAGTAATAAGTCGAGAAATAAAGCATAAAATGTTCAGTGAAAGTGATCTCTGCCTAGAGGGGAAAATCAGCATATGTAAAAATCTTGTGAAAGTTGGCATTTTTAAAGCTTTAATCGTGAATAACGTGTCAAATATAGGATAACATCGTCATTGGGGCTGATCTCTGGTGAAGTTGAAGCTGGTGGTTTTAATTTCAATGTCTTTTGACTTTTTCAGACTTCTAATCAGTAATGAGTCGCGAATAAGTCGAGAAATAAAGCATAAAATGTTCAGATAAGGTGCTCCTGGCCACGACAGGAAAAATGTCAATCGGAATATGTAAAAATGTAATTTTTATTGCAAAGATGTAAAGACAACCACATATACACACCCATACACACACGTACAAGATCAGACTTTTAATAAGTATATGATAGATGGATCATGTACAGGCTGATGAGATCAGTTTAACTTGGCTTCATGTTCGGCACAAACACGATGGGCTGTAAGTCCCATTCCTACGCTGTTCTATGTTCAATGTTAATCAGCGAGTTGAGCATCTTCAGTGGGAGAGAGGCAGAGTAGACAATTCAATCATAGACCTTTTGTCAAACTGTAATAGCGAGTAGAGAGAGACACAAAAAATTGCAGATGCTGGAATCTTGAACATAAAATAAAGTGCTGGAGGAATTCAGCAGGTCAGGCAGCAACTGTGAACAGGATGGACAGATGACGTTTCGGGTCGGGAAAATGCTCACAATACTCCAAATACGGTCTATCCAGTGCTTTATAAAACCTCAGCATTACCTCCCTGTTTTTATATTGTAGAGCTAATGCTAATGCCCCTGCCCCACTTAGGAAACCTGAACGGAAACCTCTGGAGACTTTGCGCCCCACCCAACATTTCCGTGCGGTTCCCGGAGGTTTTTGTCAGTCTCCCTAATGGTCAAAAGTGGTTTCCGCTTCTTCTATGTTCCGGCGATTATTTCAAAAAATTCAAAACCAGCCATGACTAAAAATAGGTTGCCGTTTTAAAAATCGGTAATTTTTTAGTCGAAGCCGGTTGCAATGCTAGTTGAAGGTGGTTGCTGGAGGTTGTACGTAGTGGAAGGTAAGACTTTTTTTCACCCAGTTTTATTCCACCAGGGAGGTCTTGACTAATTCTTAAACAGAGGAACAAACTTGGCCATGGTCCAGACTTCCGGCACTTCACCCGAGTTGAAGCCAACATGGATCAGCCATAATCATATTGAATGGCAGGACAAATTTGACAAACAAGTGGCATGTCCTTTTCTTATATTCTTGGGCTTAATGGTTACAGACACCAAACATTCTTATCATCGTTTCATGAATTCCTGTGAATGTCAGCCCTTTCAGTTTAATATCTCCAACTCTTGCATTATGCCCAGATTGGATCATCACGGAAGCACCCAAATTACAGTGAAATGAATCCTGTGTATAAAAGTCAATCTCTAGTTGTCTCCCAAGACGCTAGGCAGTCTCCAAAGCTCATAGCAGAGGAAAATGAAAGGTGGCTGGCCTCCTTTAAATAGCACTGCAGTTGTTGAACAAAAATGTGATTTCTCAAAACCTATTTTCAACTGCAACTGGTCAAAATGAGAGTTGCATGATAAATAATATTATTTTGTGTGTATCCTCAGCTCCAAACATATATCTCTGCGAATGTGTACTATGCACAGAGATGAAAGGTTTAATTTTGCAAATTGCACAATTTGCGCAAAATGACTGTTCTTGAAATTTGTACATATAACATTAAAATATTCAGAAGAACAGTGCCACATGATTGAAGTTCTTGTCTAAGGTGGAATTACGTAATTACATCGCACTTAAAGCTCATTTAGCCCATTGTCATTTGTGAAAATGTAATCTTGGAAGATTTTTAGCTTTTACTAGACCAAGTGGGACCTGTTGGGTCCCTGTCACACGGGAGGCCTGGTCTCCCAACGCAATATTGCACCACTCACCCACCACTCAACTGTGCTGACGTGGCAATAACTAGACAAAAATAAGATAAATGTGAACGCATCTCACTCACAGAGGCCGAGGCTGCGGTCTGGAGCCACGGGAGGGGGAGGGAGAGGCTGAGGCTGCGTGGGAGGGGGAGGGAGAGGCCTAGGCTGAGGCCTAGCCCTTGCCCAGTGTCCGGCTTCTATCCCTCCCCACGGGCCCGGAGCAGGAGCCCCCGAACTCCGCATCGGCTCGAACCCCAGCCCAGGGCCCGGAGCTGTGCTCAGGACCCTGTCTGTGTCTGTGTCAAGCGTGCTTTTATCCGGGCGACCAATCGGGTGTCGAGCTGCGCTCCTCCCATGTGGGACCCGGACCAATCGGACGTAGAGAAAATTGAATTTTTTTAATAATAAAATCAAACTTTAAAATAACCTAAACACAATGTTAGTTGTCAATTAATACGGAAGAATTGGATCAAAATGTAGTTTTTATACATGAAACCTCTCCCCTATCCCACCCGCCCACAATGCAAATCACGATTTTTTTTGTAAATTAAACCTCCCCCCAAGAATTTGGTTAAAACTGAGGGGTTTTTTTAATTATGATTTTTTTAAAAATAAATGAGATTTGCGATCCCATTGTGACGTCTTTGTGAATGAAAACAGAAGAATTTGAATAAAACTGATTTTTTTTTTAATTTTGCAATTTATTATGTAAATGAGATTCAGGATCCCATTGCTAACGGGCAGTGATTTTTGTCAAAGTGGTTTTTGTAAAGTTTAGATTGTGAATAACTTGTAAAATATACCATCAATCTGAACGGAAATTGCCACAGCACACTCCAGGACAATGTTGAGTAAGGTGGGCCAAAATTTGTAGCGCTATGGTGTACCGTTTTGGTGTAGCTTCAGGATCACACTCATCACACAAACACAAACACACACGCATACTAACAAACAAGATGAGAGTTTTAGTAATATATAGATTCTAATTAGTACCGATGCCATTGCACCCAAAGCAACAGAAAAGTCAGACCATGTATCATTCTAAATCAATTTCAGCTGCACATTTGCCTCGCCCCTCCCCCAAAAGATTTTAACTGTAATCTTTTACAAAATCATTGCAAATGCTTTATGGATCAATCATTCCACCTACTGTTGATAGATAAATCGGATTAGCTGCAGAACCTTGATTAAAATCACGATAGAACACAGATGGGGATCAGAAAAATCATCTTATTGCTCCTACATCAGTTATATTATGATACTACCAAAGCAATTATTGAAATTGCTGTTAAGGCTGCTAAACCTTTTCATTATATATTAAAGCATGAGAATTGAATGGTTTTAATAAACCGTATTTCCACATTTTATACTATGGTCAAAGCTGCATCGGTTCAGCTTGGGTGTTTTGTTATTTTGCTGATATTGTGAATGTTTTATGTGTAGAAAGGATCTGCAGATGCAGGTTTAAACTAAAGATAGACACAAAATGCTGGAGTAACTCAGTGAGATAGGCAGCATCTCTGGAGAGAAGGAATGGGTGACATTTTGGGTCAGAAGAAGGGTCTCATGTTACGTTATGTTTTGAAACGAATATTACTAACCTTGATGTGTTATTTCTACTATCCATAAATGTAGTTCGCTTATCTCGGTGTATGTGCAAGGGCTAGCTGGTTTTTGAAATGTTACATTCGAGTGTTCTTGATGTCAGGAACAAATGTATATGCTGAGTCCCGAGCCTGGAGTTATGAAGTTTCTTGATGGATTCTGGTGGTTGCCTGGGGATACATTTTTTTTTCACTTTAGTCTTTATTGCTTTTTTGCATACACAAATAAAACACAAATATAACAACGAAACATACAACAATGCAGTGAAACGTACAACAGTGCAGCGGGGGTTTCAGTTTAGGATTAATGATGCAGTATACAGAACTATTTTCGTATTAAAATATTTTCCAATAACTTACATTATTGTCAAGATTTGATTTGCTTACAAAGAGTGATATCAAATAATGATGAGACAAAGTACAGGACGGATATTGAGAAGCTTGTGACCTGTTGTCAAGGCAACAACCTTTCTCTCAATGTCAGCAAGACAAAGGAAATAATGATCGACTTCAGGAATCGAAGCGGTACGCATACCCCAGTATATATTGACAGTGTCGAGGTGGAGATGATTGAAGTTCCGAGGAGTAAAAATCACCAGCAACTTGTCCTGGTCTAGCCATATTGAAATAATGGCAAAGAACGCACACCAATGCCACCACGTCCTTAGAAGGCTTAGGAAATTTAACATGTCCCCAACAACTCTCACCAACTTCTACAGATGCGCCATAGAAAGCATTTTATGTGGATGCATCACAGCATCGTTTGGGAACAGCACCATCCAAGACCGCAAAAAATTGTAGAGAACTGTGGACTCAGCCCAGACCATCACGCAAATAAACCTCCCTTCCGCTGACTCTATCTACACTTCATGCTGCCTCAGCAAGGCCACTGGCATAATCAAGGATAAGTCTCACCCCGGACACTCCCTCTTCTCCCAGCTCCCATCAGGCAAGATGTTTTGAAGTGTGAAAACACATACCTCCAGATTCCGGAACAGTTTCTTCCCAGCTATTATCAGGCAACTGAACCATCCCATCACCAACTGGAGAGCGGTCCTGGGCTACCATCTACCTCATTGGAGATTCTCGGACTCTCTTTAATCAGGCTTTATCTTGCACTAAACATTATACGCCTTATTCTGAATCTGTACACTGCGGGAGGCTTGAATGTAATCATGTATAGTTTTTCTGTTGACTGGATAGCACGCAACAAAAAAATATTTTCACTGTTCCTCAGTGCATGTGACAATACATTAAACTCAACTAAACTAAACTCTGCACTCTATATCTTGCCCTTTGCACCGTCGATTGTACTTGAGTTTGAACTCATTCTACTCTGTATGGTATATCTGATAGCATATAAAATGAAGTTTTTTACTCTACTTAGGAACATGTGACAATAATAAACCTAAACCTATAATGAATAATAGCTTCAGTTGTACCATTAGTCCTTTTTTAAGAATAGATGATGACTTATTTTGGTACTGTCAATTATCTTGTGCTTTTGGCACTAATTTGATGCTGGAAAAAAGTTCAGTTGTTTTTTCCTACTAAAACACTTTTCCATATCTGCTTCAATTTGCTGATTTGGATGAAGTGTTCAAGTACATTATACCCAGTTTCCCAATGAAACAAAGTTAGCTCACAGTGTCGGCTCTAAGCCTAATTTGCAATATTGCACAGAACTGGTCTCTCTACCTAAGGAAGAATATATGTGATTGAAGGTGCAGTGAAGGTACATTGGATTTATGCCTGGAAGAGCAGGCTTTCTGTATGAAGAGAAATTAAGCAAATTAGTCTTATGTAAAAGAATGAGATGTGAACTTGTTGAGACATAAAACATTCTTATGAATCTTAACTGGATGAATGTAGAGTTAATGTTTTCCCTGATTAGTGAACTTATAACCAGGCATCATTGTTTCTAAACTAGAGAATAGAGGTGAAAAGAGATTGCTTCACTGAAAGGGTGAATCCGTGAAATTCTTTATGCATGGGTTCATGGATGCTCAATCACTGACTATATTCAGAACAGAAGTCAATGGATGATTCTTCAGTAAGTGTCTACTTTGGGGTCCCGCTACTTTGATGCTATATATAAGGAAAATCCGTAATTCTATCCCATTTCTTCTTTTTCTATATTGTTAATAAACATAATCCTCATAAATAAAGATTAAACCCTAAATGAATAAAGTGTTTTTTTTGGGGGGTTTTCCGATGTTTGATGCCCCCTCCCCCCAACACCCGGAAAACCGCATGTCCCGATGGTTACTTGTGAACTTTCAAGTCGGCATATTTATTTAATGGAGGATCTATCAGAAATGAAAATACTTTTAAACGGTAGGTATTAATAATTAAAATATGCATCACCCTTAAAAAAAAATCGTCTATTCTTGATAAAATTATAAATCTTACCCTTTTTTTCAAAAATTTCTTGTCCCGACGATTGGACTCATTTACCATCACTCACCTTTGTTGAGCAATCCTACATGGATTTAAATGGAATATACGCACACTTCCGCCCTCAAAAGACCTCAGAATTCGAAAGTCCCCAACCTTGTGAATTTCTCCTGATTCGCGGGACGAGAAGCGTGTGAAAACTCCGCATTTTGCGGCATAATGGGCGAGTACCTTTAATCAGCACCACCTCTGAACAGTGCTGAACTCTTAGAAAATAAAAAAAATTGTTCTTTTTTGATTTGTTCTGGAGAACAAATCATGCCATGTACCATTCGTCCAAACTATATGGCCAGGCATGGCCTTCCAGCGAGGCCATCCTGGGCTAAATGCATGTGCCACCATACCTGTCATGGCCACCTCCGTAAGTTAACCCTCAATCTCCATCTAGCTCCATCTCCAGCTCTGGCAGCTCCAGCTCCATCTCCGAACACAATGGCCTGTTGCAGCCTCGCCTCTTCCTGTGACCCGATGTCCCTCTCCACACCCGGCCCTCTTCAGTCCTTGTACCCCCACCGGGGAACAAGGGCTGAAAAGGGCCGGGCGTGGAGAGGGACATCGGGTCGCGGGCAGAGGCGACGGCTGTAATGGGCCTTTGTGTGCGGCTGCAGCTGGAGCTGGAGCTGCCAAAGCTGGAGCTCGGAGGTAAGTGACGGATTAATACCTCCCTCAGCCGGCCTCGATGGCACGGAGGATAAGGTCCCCGGGTCTTCTCAACGGGCCGTTGTGCAGCGTCTTCCTCCGTCCACTTCTGCCTCCGTCCTAACCCTAGCCCTATCAAGAATAGAGGTGGGTTTTTTTTTAAGGGTGATAAATACTTTAATTATTAACTAGACTAAGTGGGACCCGTTGTGTCCCAGGTTCACATGGGAGGGCTGGTCCCCCAACACAATATTCCACCTCTCCGCCAATTCTAATATTGGTGGCCCGGGGGGGGGGTTCTGGAGCACTAGCATGGGTGTTGTGCGTCAAGTCTAGTCAAACACAGTGAGTGCATGGCCAACAATCCATTTCAATCCATTTCTTGTCAAGTCAATCCAAGTCAAGTCAAGCATTGGGCAGGCCGGGCCAGCCAACAATACAATCCATTTGCTTTAATTTCAGGTGAGGTCATGCAAAGCAAAGGCAAAGCAAAAGCAAAAGCACAAGGCAGGCCAACAATACAATCCATTTACTTTAATTTCAGGTGAGGTCAAGCAAAGCAAAGGCAAAGCAAAAGCAAAAGCACAGGGCAGGCGAAGCCAGCCAACAATACAATCCATTTGCTTTCATTTCAGGTGAGCTCAAGCAAAGCAGAGGCAAAGCAAAAGCACAGGACAGGCTAAACAACTCATTCCATTTCATTTCACTTCAATTTCCATTTCAATTTCAAGCAGGCCAAACAACTCATTTCATTTCATTAAGGGCTAACAAATCATTTATTGCAAGACATTAAGGGTTAACAAATGATCATTCATTGCAAGCACATTGCCGGCTAACAAATTATTTATTGCAAGCACATTAAGGGTTAACAAATGATCATTCATTGCAAGCACATTACTGGCTAACAAATCATTTATTGCAAGCACATTAAGGGTTAACAAATCCTCATTCATTGCAAGCACATTGGTGGCTAAATCATTTATTGCAAGCACATTAAGGGTTAACAAATCCTCATTCATTGCAAGCACATTGCTGGCTAACAAATCATTTATTGTGAGCACATTAAGGGTTAACAAATCATCATTCATTGCAAGCACATTGCTGGCTAACAAATCTTTTATTGCAAGCATATAAACGGGTAAACACATAAAGGTTAGACTCACAGTTGTGGCCTCTCCCTCACGATCTTTCAGAGTGACTGACCCACATCCAGGCATCCGGGGTTTTATAGTCCTGCCACCACCAGGAAGGGGCATTACCTTCATCATGGTGATTGACAGGCAAGAGGACCAATCAGCTGATCTGAAGATTTTTAAAACATTCATAACTTTTTTATTTTTCATCGATCGGAGAAATCCTCGGGGCTGCCTTAGCGGAGGAGGACTGTGAGTAAGATGGCTAAAAAATCATAGCGATATATGGTAACTTCTTTTCTAATATCAATATACAGCGCAGACAGGAAGTGGTCAAGATGAGACTTTTAGTTATATAGATACCTACCATTTAAAAGTATATTCATTTCAGATAGATTCCCCATTAAATAAATATGCCGACTTGGAATTTCACAAGTAACCATTGGGACATGTGGTTTTCCAGGGAGGGGCATCAAACATCGGGAAAAAAATAAAATAATAGCACTTTATTCATTTTGGGTTTAATCTTTATTTATGAGGATTATGTTCATTGACAATGTAGAAAAAGAAGAAATGGGATAGAATTTTCCTTATATACTGCATCAAAGTAGCGGGACACCAAAATCGACAGTTACTGAAGAAGTACCCTTTAGTCATCTCCATCACGTGACACCCCCAAACTTGATCATATCCATCATGCTGAGTCATGCCCGTCACACGAGTAATTTATGCTCATAATGTGCAAAATAATACAACAATGACATTAATTTTGAATTGTAATCGATAAATGAACAGTATGCTTCTGCCTATTCATCTGAAGTTAATATTGTTTTAGAGGAAGTTGATGAAAACTTATGTGACGATTACCATTCTTGCTGAAAATCACCACTTTTTCCAGCAGTAAACTGTTACGAAGATTTAAAATCAATGCATTAGACTGAAAGCGTTCTTTTTTGGTGGTTTATTACAGGATGATACTCGATAATTTGAAACTGCGACAAAAATTTGATTTTATATTCTTAAATCGGTTATATTTTACAGTGTTGTTCATCATAAAAATGCGATATGACTGAATGCAATGGGCAAACTGGAAAAAGTAGAGGAAAAAATGAATTAAATTCTCAATAAGATTGTGCCGAACATACTTTTCACATAGTAGAGATGTTCATCTATGTGAAACAACATTCAAAGTTGCAAAAATTTAAGTTTTTTAATCAGGTTTCCAGAAACTTCAAAGTAGACACTTATTGAAGAATCACCCCAATAGGTCTGTAGATATTAAGCGGATCAAAGAGTATGGGGTTAGTGCAGGAAAAAGACATAAAGTTAAATTAATGCCTGTGATCTTATTGAGTGGATTAAGTGATGAGATCCTGTCTGGCCTAATCCTGATTCTACTTCCTATATTTGTTTAGTGCCCCACTGCGGGTGCATTATTGTACCACTCAACATTTCTCAATTTAAGCGAAAATGATCTAAAAGTCTCACACAACTGGTAATAACTCCTGCCAAAATTGATTCTTGAGTGTAAGAAAATTTCCCATTTGCCATCATATTCTTCCTTCCAAAAATTTCCAAAAATTCTTTAATATATTCCCTTTCTTTCTACAGTGAGAGGTTTATGGTGAGGCTGAATAAGAATGGAATGCCAAGAAACCCAGAGAAGATAGACCGGCTATGTGCACTTTTTACGGTAATGTGGTATATTCCTCAAATACATTCACTGCTTTTTCACTTGAAGATCAAATGCTATAGATTTGAAATGTTGAAACTAAATGTTGGTACTATTGGCCAAAGCAGTTGTCTGTTAAGCATTTCACAATACATCAGCAGACAGTTTGCGACATCCTGTAATGCTTCATGTTCAAGATTTAGTCCTAACTCAGAAAAACATGTGCCGTGATTCCAGCATACCCAAATAAATGTGGCATGGCAGAACCAGGCTCTTTATAATCATGCTCTTTCACCCTGCCCAACTGCAAATTTTGGTTTCACACTTTCATAAATGAAGGTAGGAATGGAGAGGCTTAACTGTATAGAGGATTGGGGGCCAGGGATCCACCAGAGAGTTCAAGGATGGGGTCAGGGGTCAGGCAGATGGATTGGATAGAAGGGTTGGTGGGGAGGGTCAGTGATGGGTGTTGTAGTGAGATAGTGCCAAAGGAATCATGAGTAAGTATACACAAAAAGCTGGAGTAGCTCAGCGGGTCAGGCAGCATCTCTGGAGAAAAGGTATAGGTGATGTTTCGGGAGACTCTGAAGAGGGGTCTCAGCCAAAAATGTCATATATTGCTTTTCTCCAGAAGTGCTGCCTGACCCGCTGAGTTTCTCCAGCTTTTTGTGTCTAAGGTGTAAACCAGCGTCTGCAGTTTATTCATACACATAATCACGAGTAAATAACAGACTTATGTATTCAGGTATACCTATCCATTGCTGCAATACTAAAACAAGGTTGTCGCAGGAGTGACCAATAATGCTTTGCTGTTGACACAGCAATGTCTGTAATCCCTAGCAATATTCAAAAAGAAAAAACACATGGAATGGTATATCATTGATTCGGTCACACAAGAGTGATGTGGGTGCCCAACTGACTTTTTGGTATGATACAAAATAACCCAAAGTGGTTATTATGATGTTTTCATTAATTTCTCATTAATTAATTTTTAATCATATAAATGATTGACGTTTTGGCAACCATTACAAATGCTCCATTACATTCCTTTAAGGTAAGTAAAATGTTAAAGATTAAATAATTGAGAAAAGATCTTCAAAAATTGAACATGAAATAGAGTGCACCATACTACACAAAGCAATCTTCAATGAAGAAAATGCCATTCTATGACCCATCTTGCCCACAGTAATTACTTTAATGGTTAGATTTGATTGAACATAAGCAAAACAGCGTATTTTAATGGTTAGCAGATGTTGCTAAGTTACTGCTAAGTGCCAATCTATTATAAATTGTGCAATTACTAATTGTTCATTGTATAATGTGGCCCATCAGTAAATGTTAGGCCTTTAACAGGATTTCTAAAAACTCTGAAGAGTTCAGCAGGAAAATAGTGAAACTATTATTACTCTAATAAGCAGATTTAATATAAATTCATTATTTTCTTTTAATTAACCCAGGAAACACTGTCCAATCTGCCTCTCAAGCAACTGAAAACATCACTTGGCACCATTTCAGTTGAGAGCAGTGTGCCTTTCCCTAATGGTGTTGCTAATGTAGCTGTTATAAAGGGATTTAATCAGCTGCAATGTTCCTTAGCTGATCCCAGAAGTATAAATTATGCTTTTTCAGTTTTTATTAAAAGCTCTTCCACCTACATGCAATCAAGTTTCAAATTGAACTGTTTTTCGCCTTCCATCACAGACGAATTTGGAGTCTCTGTTGTGGATGTTTATGTTAAAATGTGTTTTGTGTGTGCTGTTGCTTTTTATTTATATGACTGACTTGGCAAATGAAATTCCTCATATGTTGCAAAACATACTTGGCTATTCAAGTATTATTGTGATTGTGATTTTATTTTTCTGTGGAGATGTTTCCAGTGTTTTTCCACTAGGTTAAAGGGATACCGAATTTCCATTTTATCTGCACCTCAAAAATATCAGTGGTGAATTGTTTATGGACAATGTATTAAGAGGCAAGATGGAGAAAAACAGTTAGTAGTTGAAGAATTCATTCAGAGATTACGTAATATCTACCTCCTTTGGGCACAAAAACCCCAGACGAAAAGTGATCCAGTGGCTAACAAGAGAAGTCAATGATAGTGCTTGATAAATGAAGAAGACCTATATTGTTTTTGAAAAGAGCAGTAAGCTTCAGGACAGCAAAAATTTCAAAATTCAGCAAAGAGTCATTAAAACATTGATAAGAAAAGGAAAAGTAGAATACAAAAGTAATCTCACAAGAGACATAAAACAGGCTGTATAAGCTCAAGGAAAAGGATGGCTAAAGTTAATGTAAGTTCCTTACAGACTGAGAGAAAAGCCTTATATTGGGTTTGAGGAAATGGGGGAGGAAACAAAATGTTTGTCTTTATGGAAGAAGATGCAGGAAAACCTGCAAAGAGAGAATGGAACAAAAAAATGAGTAATAGTGAAAAAGACTCGTTTTTAAGAAATTATTGGAACTGAAAGCCGAAAACTTTGAAAGAATTATAGACGGATATGGTGCGTACATGTTGCCAACTTCCAAAATTCTATAGGTTCTAGAGCTTACTGATTGAAAGCCTGCACACATAACCCTTAATTTAAGCAAGCAAGATGAAATTAAAAAAGGAACTACAGACTAGTTGTCTTAACATCAAATATTTGAATCTATTCTGAAGGAAGTGGTAACTAAAGGAGTGTGTTAGGAACCTGGAGCAGCAGGTCGATGACCTCCCTCTGGTCAGGGAGAGTGAGGAGGTCATAGAGAGGAGTTACAGGGAGGTAGTCTCTCCAAAACCACAGGAGGCAGACACGTGGGTCACAGTTAGGAGAGGCAAGGGGCAGAGGCGGGCGCTAGAGAGTACACCAGTGCCTGCACACCTTGGAAATAAGTACTCCTGTTTGAGTGCTGTTCGGGGGGACAGCCTACCTGGGGGTAGCAACAGCGACCTGGCCTGCGGTACAGACACCGGCCCTGTTGCTCAGAAGGGTAAGGAAAAGAAGAGGAGGGCATTAGTAATAGGGGACTCTATAGTTAGGGGGTCAGATTGGCGATTCTGTGGACGCAGTCCGGAGACCCGGATGGTAGTTTGCCTCCCTGGTGCCAGGGTCCGGGATCTGTTTGAACGTGTCCAAGATATCCTGAAAAGGGAGGGAGAGGAGCCTGAGGTTGTAGTACATATTGGTACCAATGACATAGGTAAAAAAAGAGAAGTGATCCTGAAAGGAGAATTTAGGGAGTTAGGAAGAGAGTTAAGGAAAAAAAACGCAAACATAACAATCTCAGGATTACTTGCTGTGCCACACGACAGTGAGAGTAGGAATGGAACAAGGTGGAGGATAAATGCCTGGCTGAAGGACTGGTGCAGAGGGCAGGGATTCAAGTTTCTGGATCAATGGAAGTTCTTTTGGGGAAGGAGTGACCTGTATAAAAAGGACGTGTTGCACTTGAACCCGAGGGGGACCAGTATCCTGGCAGGGAAATTTGCAAAGGCTACCGGGGGGACTTTAAACTAGAATGGTTGGGGGGAGGGACTCAAATAGAGAAAGCCAGTAGACAGGGTCTGAGGCAGGAGGCAGAGAAGGGAAGCACTCAGACCCAACATGTAGGGGGGAAAGAAGAAAAAATAAATAAACAGAGAATGAGGTGGTCGGTTTCCAGGGCAAAAATCAAAAGGGACCACTTGTCAACATAATTGTATAAGGAGTAAGAGTGTTGTAAAAACAAGCCTGAAGGCTTTGTGTCTCAATGCAAGGAGCATTCGTAATAAGGTGGACGAGTTGAATGTGCAGATAGCTATTAATGACTATGCTATAGTTGGGATCACGGAGAAGTGGGATCCAGGAGGCCAAGGCTGGGAACTGATCACCCAGGAATATTCAATATTCAGGAGGGATAGACAGAAAGGAAAGGGAGGTGGGGTAGCGTTGCTGGTGAGAGAGGAGATTAATGCAATAGAAAGGAAGGACATTAGCTTGGAGGATGTGGAATCGATATGGGTAGAGCTGCGAAACTCTAAGGGAAGAAAACGCTAGTGGAAGTTGTGTACAGGCCACCTAACAGTAGTAGTGGAGTTGGGGATGGCATCAAACAGGAAATTAGAAATGCATGCAACAAGGGTAAAACAGTTATAATGGGTGACTTCAATCTACATATAGATTGGGTGAATCAAATGGGCAGGGGTGCTGAGGAAGAGGATTTCTTGGAATATATGCGGGATAGTTTTCTAAATCAACATGTAGAGGAACCAACGAGAGACCAGGCTATTCTAGACTGGGTATTGAGTAAAGAGGAAGGGTTAGTTAGCAGTCTTGTTGTCCGGGGCCCCTTGGGCAAGAGTGACCATAATATGGTTGAGTTCTTCATTAGGATGGAGAGTGGCATAATTAAGTCAGAAACAAAGGTTCTGAACTTAAACAAAGGTAACTTTGAAGGTATGAGAAGTGAATTGGCCAAGATAGACTGGCAAGTGATTCTTTAAGGGTTGACAGTGGATATGCAATGGAAGGTACTTAAAGACTGCATGAATGAACTACAACAATTGTTCATTCCAATTTGGCAAAAGAATAAATCAGGGCAGGTAGTGCATCCATGGACAACAAGGGAAATCAGGGATAGTATAAAAACAAAAGCATACAAATTAGCCAGAAAAAGCAGCCTACCAGAGGACTGGGAGAATTTCAGAGTTCAGCAGAGGAGGACAAAGGGCTTAATTAGGAAAGGGGAAATAGATTATGAAAGAAAACTGGCAGGGAACATAAAAACTGACTTCAAAAGTTTTTATAGATATGTGAAGAGAAAGAGATTCATTTAAACAAATGTAGGTCCCTTGCAGTCAGAAACAGGTGAATTGATCATGGGGAACAAGGACATGGCAAACCAATTGAATAACTACTTTGGTTCTGTCTTCACTAAGGAAGACATAAATAATCTGCCGGAAATAGCAGGGGACCGGCAGTCAAGTAAGATGGAAGAACTGACTGAAATCCAGGTTAGCCGAGAAGTGGTGTTGGGTAAATTGAATGGATTAAAGGCCGATAAATCCCCAGGGCCAGATAGTCTGCATCCCAGAGTACTCAAGGAAGTAGCCACAGAAATAGTGGATGCATTAGTGATAATTTTTCAAAACTCCTTAGATTCTGGAGTAGTTCCTGAGGATTGGAGGGTAGCTAATGTAACCCCACTTTTTAAAAAAGGAGGGAGAGAGAAAACGGGAAATTACAGACCAGTTAGACTAACATCGGTAGTGGGGAAACTGCTAGAGTCAGTTATTAAAGATGGGGTAGCAGTACATTTGGAAAGTGGTGAAATCATTAGACAAAGTCAGCATAGATTTACGAAAGGTAAATCATGTCTGACGAATCTTATAGAATTTTTCGAGGATGTAACTAACAGTGTTGATAAGGGAGAACCAGTGGATGTGTTATATCTAGACTTTCAGAAGGCTTTTGACCAGGTCCCACATAAGAGATTAGTATACAAACTTAAAGCACACGGTATTGGGGGGTCAGTATTGATGTGGATAGAGAACTGGCTGGCAGACAAGAAGCAAAGGGTAGGAGCAAACGGGTCCTTTTCAGAATGGCAGGCAGTGACTAGTGGGTTCTGCAAGGCTCAGTGCTGGGACTCCAGCTATTTACAATATATATTAATGATTTGGACGAGGGAATTGAATGCAACATCTCCAAGTTTGCGGATGACACTAAGCTGGGGGGTAGTGTTAGGTGTGAGGAGGATGCTAGGAGGCTGCAAGGTGACTTGGATAGGCTGGGTGAGTTGGCAAATGCATGACAGATGCAGTATAATGTGGATAAATGTGAGGTTATCCACTTTGGTAGCAAAAACAGGAGGGTAGATTATTATCTTAATGGTGGCAAATTAGGAAAGGGGGAGATGCAACGAGACCTGGGTGTCATGGTACACCAATCATTGAAAGTAGGCAGGGTTACACAAAAGCTGGAGAAACTCAGCGGGTGCAGCAGCATCTAAGGAGCGAAGGAGATAGGCAACGTTTCGGGTCGAGACCCTTCTTCAAACCAGCATGCAGGTGCAGCAGGCAGTGAAGAAAGCAAATGGTATGTTAGCATTCATAGCAAAAGGATTTGAGTATAGGAGCAGGGAGATTCTACTGCACATAGAGAGTGCATAGAGAGTGGTGAGTCTCTGGAATTATCTGCCACAGAAGGTAGTTGAGGCCAGTTCATTGGCTATATTTATGAGGGAGTTAGATGTGGCCCTTGTGGCTAAAGGGATCAGGGGGTATGGAGAGAAGGCAGGTACAGGATACTGAGTTGGATGATCAGCCATGATCATATTGAATGGCGGTGCAGGCTCGAAGGGCCGAATGGCCTACTCCTGCACCTATTTTCTATGTTTCTATGTAACAGGTCATTTAGAAAAGATGAGAATTGGGTAGCATAGGGTAGATATGAGCATAGCTTTATGAAAATGAAGTTTTATTTGACAAATGTGTTGACGTTTTTTGAACTTGTAATCAAAGGAGTGAATCATGGGGAACAAATTGATGTTCTTGTACATTCGGAAAGCCTTCTTGCACAACCACTCCCCACTCCACCCTGATCCCCCCCCACTATAACTCACAATCATCTTCAGACATGCTGGATTATGACTGCAAATGGCATCGTATATCAGCTTCTATGTTCTAACGAATTAATATTTTCAATGACATGTGGTTGCCTGCACTTACACATGTAGCCATGGCTTTGAGACCTGAATAGAAAAAAATAACAGGCACCACATTGCATGCATCAATGGCCCAATCTGTACAATATGGTACTGTGTCAGAACACCTGTTGTAGAGGGCTCAGTCTCCTGTACTTCTGCTCTGAACCCCCCCCCCCCCCCCCACCCTCCCCAAAGACAAGAGCATAGAGTTCCCTTTGGTCATTGTTGATCCTCACCTTTCACCTCACAGCTCCGATGTGATCCCTCCACCGGTGACATCCTTCCCCATCCCCCGTTCTGCTTATTGCAGAGCTTGCTCTCACCAGGACTCACTCACCCTTCTCCAACTACCATTCCCTATCCCCTAGCATTTTCCCCTGCAAACTTTAGGAAATGTGCCCTTTCATCTCCTTCTTCCGCACCGTTCAGGGACCTATACAGCCTTCCTATGTGAGGCAAACTTTTACATACACATTCCAAACTGTTCTACAGCATTCAGAACTTGCGATGTGGTCTCCTGTAACCATGCATAGACTAGATGACCATTTTGTGGAGAACCTGTGATCTGTCTGCAGCGGGTCCCTTGAGCTGGTTGCTCGTGGTTTTAACATTTCCTTCCCACTTCAAGGTGGACCTTTTAATTCACAGTCCTGATGGATTGATTGTAGTTCAGGATTCAAAGTTGAAATTAAATGACTGATTGCATACACTTATGAGTGTATTTTTTCACTAGATTAATGTACTGTGCTGAGATTAAAAGCAAGCAAGTTTCTTTCCAATTGTATATGTCAGGTAGGGAAAATGAGTTGGATTGAAATGTTAAACATAGTCACCATCTAGTGTTACAGTGATTATATTATTGAGATATTCATTCCTCCAGGGTCTCTGGAGAAAATAGTGGTCAGGATCTTGGTTAGAGGAAGGGGAAGAAATAATGAACGGCTTTTCATAAAGTTGACATTGTACCATTGTGATTATCCCTGCAAAACTAGCTTAATACTGGCAACATTAACTGGAGGAGCAGGGACTTGCCAGTTGTTTGGGCTGCAGTGAGACAGGAAGGAAAGGAAATGTTCTGTGATGGCTGGAAGAGAGGCAACAGAAATGCACAAACATTGTGACTGGAAATATAGAGGAGAAGGCACACTGAGATGCTCAATACAACGTCAGGCCTGGTAGAAATAAAACACAAGATGAGTGATCTTGGAAGAGCCTACCCAGCCTCTTGTGAGGGTTGTGTAGATCTGGAAGAGCATTAATTCTACTGTGGAAATGATAATCACGCTGCCAAGCTTCAGCAATTTGTTGGAAACACAATTGCTGGCAGATTAGATTTCTGCTATTGTGCAGAATTTATCAGGGCTCTGCAGCCAATAAATCTGTGGCAGGGCAATGTCCAGCGAGAACAGGTTACTCAATATTGGGCCTAAATATGGCCATCCGGAGCAGGCAGCAGTCTTTCAGGATGGTAATTTATGCCAATAGGGACACTACAAATGACATTTGTATAATCTGTTCCACAGCTGCTGCTGCATTCTTAATTATCTATTGTAGTGAGTGCCCCAGTGGCATAGCCACGACTGAGAGTCATGTGATAGAGAGTCAGGCATAGAAACAGTGCTGGAAGCTACATGGGACAAGATGGTGGTGCAGGCAGGTGTTGAAGACACACACTTTGCTGTTGCAACGAGTCCGGGTCTCTTTGATCTATGAAAATACCTCATTTTTCATGGGGTATGCAGTTCCTCAGATTAAAATACTAATGAAAGACAATATATATAAAACTAAATATAATGAGTAGTATGATGTAGCTGACATTATGGTGTTGACTGCTGCTGTAATCTTCACTTCTATTTGCCTAATGTGATTTCGCTTTTTATTTTAAACTTTCAGGATCTAAGTAATAAGGATCTGAAGCGAGATCTCTACATTGTTGCTCATGTCATACGAATAGGTAAATTCTTCATCTTTACAAATGGTTGAGAACTTAAAATAATGTAAATAATTAACAAACCACCAGAAAGCATGTGAAACTTCAATGATATTTTGAAGTATGAAATTCTGAATATTACTACTGTTTCTTGTCTATCACACTATGTTACTTTATTTTGTGAGGATTTTATAAAGGTAATTACTATTCCAGTGGAATTGCAAAGGTTCATGACTAATTAATAGACAATAGGTGCAGGAGTAGGCCATTCGGCCCTTCGAGCCAGCACCGCCATTCAATGTGATCATGGCTGATCATCCTCAATCAGTACCCCGTTCCTGCCTTCTCCCCATATCCCCTGACTCCACTATTTTTAAGAGCCCTATCTAGCTCTCTCTTGAAAGCATCCAGAGAACCTGCCTCCACCGCCCTCTGAGGCAGAGAATTCCACAGACATTAATGCAGGGATTGGCTGTTAACTGTCCAGAAATTATGTTATTGGGATCAAAATGGAGTCATTAGATTTGCTTCTTCATTAACACCTGAGCTCCCACCATTTTTGAAGGAACTTATCTCTGGTTGACTCTAATTATATCATGAATTGAGTAGTAAGCCTCGTGCATGTACTGATTGGTACCCTAATGCCATAGTTGGCATTTTAAGAGACAAATGAACTGAACTACTGTCTTAAATGCTCTGCACAGGTACTGACCATGAGTGGCTGTTGCTGGTTTCCAAGGAAGTAAATGAAATTTGTTGTCTCTATACATTTAAGAAGGATCATGAATTATCATCTAGCACTGTAAATTCACTACATTAGCCGGTATCCAGGGTTTTCCCTCTTTTAGACTTTAATCTGTTTAATCCCATGTCCCCCACCACCCAGCTTTGTTTCCATCCACTCCCATTTCTTTCTGTATTCAAGTGCCAACATTCTCAAATTCATGTTGCACCACAGTGAGGGATAATTACCAGAGTCATATATTGCAGTGGTTTCATTATGTTATTTCTTCACTTGGCAAATAAATTGCACCATGTGATAGGAAAAAATATCCATTATTTAAGTACATTCTTAAATATATTTAATGTATTCCAAATGCTAAAATCATGTTTGAGGTTTCATTGGAATTTTGACATTACTAGTAATCAGTGATTGTTAGGTGAGAGTATTCTGTTACATGTTAATGCTTTTGCACTTCTTCTTGTAAGGTCGAATGTTATCCAATGATTCAAAGAAAGGTCCCCCTCACGTACATTACCGACGTCCATACGGATGTGCAGTGCTGAGTATGATGGATGTTCTACCATCTAGTTCCGAACTCCGCGAGGAAAAGGATTTTGTTCTGAAGGTTTATACGTAAGTAAAGCATTTGAAATCGAATCATATACTATGGTCTTCCAGAAAATTATTCTACACTGAATGGATCAAGAATATGTTTCATATTCTCATTGTCTAGATCTTTGTTTGCAAACAAATTTGATTGTTCTGAGCAAGTTATTGCAAAATGTCCTTTAAACATCTATTAATTAGTAAAGAATATTAATCGTATAAATCTATGATATGTTAGTCAGCTATAATATGGTATGGTATTTTATTTGTCACATGTACTGAGGTACAGTGAAATTCATTTTTGTTCAGTACAAATATCACTATACATAAGCGCTTAGATACATATTAGATAAGCATCTCAGATACAGTTCAGATATATAGTAGTACAGTAATACAGTATACAGCGTCACCAGTTTGGCACCATTTTCAAGACCCTTGCCAATGATGGTTTTCATTTGAGATTTTCACTTGAATACTTAATCATAGCAGTGGCCACTGAATTAACCTTATCTAAGAACAAGGACTTTCCTTTGTCTTCTGCGCCAATGTGAAGCACAGGAATGTACAAAAGATCCCGGGACAGATCTGGAGGTTTGTGGAACAGGGCAGTTCAAGATTAGGTATCAGGCTGTGGATTAGAAAAGGTTTGGGACAAGAATGCTCAAGAGTATTGAGTCAGGACTTGTAATTATTGCTCTGTACTTTGGAGTTGGTGAGTCAGGGGCCGCAATAGATATTTCTGATGAGTTGGTCGTGATGAATCAGTAGTAAGGGGGCATTTGATGATTTGGATTTCTGTGAGTGGTGGTTTTGTGGGGTGAGGAGTGGAGTGATGTGTGAAGCTGAAAGTTGACAGGTGAGTTGGGGAATCAGATCAATGACTGGGACTTAGCTAATGGTATTTGGAAGATTTCTGCTTTCGAGCTAATAATTTAATTCCACACAAACCATTTTCACAAATTTATTAACCTACTAGACTAAGTGGGACCCGTTAGGTCCCTGTCACACGGGAGCCTTGGTCCCCCAACACAACCCATTCCCCCAACGCAATATTCTACCACTCACCCATAGCCCCCAACTGCGCAGGCGTGGCTCATTTTCCCTCATCCCCAGCACTCTTTCCCCCTCCTCTTCACCTTCCCTCTTCTTTCCCCTCTCCTCCTCCCCTCCCCCAATCCCTCCCTCACCTCTCCATCCCTCTCCTTTCCCCTATCCTGAGCCACTCCCTCCCCTCCCAACCCATCTCCTATCACTCTATCACCTCCACTATCCTCACCTTCCCCACTGCCACTCCACTATCCTCCCAACCCCCCTCCTATCACTCTATCACCTCCACTCCTCACCTCCCCCTATCCCCACCACTATCCTCACCTCCCCCACTCTCCCTCCTCTCCCTCTATTCTCCCTCCTCCCCACTCTTCACTCCTCACCTCCTCCCTCTTCTTTCCCCCTCCTACTACCCTACCCCAATCACTCCCTCACCTCTGCTTTCCCCTACCCTCAGTCACTTACTCCCTCTCTCCATAACTCCTCTCCACTCCCTACCCCCCTCCTCTCCCTCTATCCCCTCTCTTCACCCACTCTCCCTCCTCACCCCCACCACTTTCACCTCCCTCTCCCTCCCTACCCCCTCATCTCCCTCAATTTCCCCATTACTCCTTCCTCACCTCCCCAGGATCTCGAGGTTGCCGCTCCTCTCCCTTCTTGCGTGCCCCGGAGGAGCATCTGCCATCGCCGTTCTCAGAGACAGGCTCAGCACCCTCGGGATCCTTGGCGTGGCCCCTGAGCACCAGCAGCTATGGCCGTGCCGGCAGAGTTCGCGCAGGCAGAGGACACGCAAGCAGAGATGGCGCAGACCTCCAGCCGTTGCTGATCAACTGACAACGGACGCGGCTAACCAGAGCGGCGATGGTTCAGGAAGGTGCGACGCTGTCCCAGCGGTGATTGACAGCTGACGCGGCCAATCTGCGTGGCGAAGGCGCAGGAAGGGGCGTTGCCGTCCCGGCGGTGACAGGCAGGAGAGGAGACCAATCTGCGCAAGCGTTTTAAAAGATTTTTAAACCTTTATAACTTTAAAAATATACCACCAATCGGAACAAAACTTATTGCACTTACATCGCAGGAGAATGGTGAGTTTGGTGGCAAAAATCATAGCGCTATCGTGTACCACTTTTGTGCAAATGTAAAAAAACGCAAACCGCAAGATAACAAGATACGGTTTTAGTTAGATATAGATGTCATATTGTCATTTGGATTTTTTTAATGAAGCCATCTGCAAAGTTCAAAGGAGTTTTCCATTTGTGATAGCTCTCGGGAATATTGGAAAATTAGCTAACTCAGCCAACATTCAGAAACTCATAAATGCAACTAAGTTGGTATTTTGATGCACATGCTTCTCTAATTATGGAATATAGTTAGTGGAAACTGAAACCAGCAATGAAGATACAGCTGGGTCATCAATGTCTGCCTTCACTGAGAGATGCCAATAAATATATCAGAAGTGATCCACGTTTTCAAATATCTCACCATGAACCTATATTGTTAGAGGGTTGAGTGGTGCATCAGAAGCAGGTCAAGTCCCTTTGTCTATTCAGTGTTGAGTATAGAGATCATTCTCTCATATATTTCAGTGAATGAATCGATAATAGCTTTGTTAGTTAGTCTCTAAGCATGAAAAACAGCTCAACTACAGAGGTTTGGGTAACCCTTGTTCTGGCGTGTGTTCAACAGGTATAGTCTGACATTGGTTCCATTGTAGTCCACTTGGTTAATATCTTGACGCATGCCATTATGGAGCAAGCACAAGATGGAGGTAAATTTCTTTAAGTAGCTGAATATACAGACGCTTTCCATAGAACCTCCCAATTCATGGAGTCAAAAGATTTAGTGACTTCAAAAAAGGCCGCAAAAAGTGACGAGTGTTACTTGACATTTTTCTTGAAATTGTCCTACAAGGTTGTGACCACTGTTCCTCTACATCATGATTCAGCGTTCACTGTTTGGATCCTGACTCCCACATCTTGGAACCCATCTCTCAGCAAAGACAGACAGCAGTAATGCAGCTCACCACCACTTTTAATGTACCAGCACTGACGTTGATGAGGAAAAGGATATTTGATGATCAACATCTCTGACCTGGTACAAACCTCATAGTCTATTGGCAATGGGGATCTCTACCCTCATATTGTTTTTGAGATAAGGAATATCAACAGCAGATATCTCGAGGTTCTGAAAAATTAATTCCAATGCCGCCTCCACAAGATCCTGCAAATCTATAACTGAACCATAACCTCTGTCATTAGCAATAAATGGTAACATTAGGTTAGCTTTCCTAATTATTCACTATATCTGCATGCTCGTATTTTTCAAATAATGCACTAAGACATCCAAATCTTTCTGCACCTCAGAATTCTGCAACCTATTACTATTTATATCATAGGCTTTTCATGTTGAATTGAACAATTTCACACTTTTCAATGTTAATAGTCGCCTAGAAATATAACAAAAATGGGCAGGCAACACACTTTGTCTGATGGGATATAAAATTATTTTAGGACCACTTTTCAGAGGGAAGGATATTTACGACAAAAGAAGATGAAACAGGTCTGAAGGTAGTTCTATAGAAGAGATGTGTATGTAACTAAAGGGCCTGTTCCACTTAGGAGACCTAAACAGCAACCTCTGGTGTCCTTGTCCGCCACCCAAGGTTTCCATGAGGGCACAGGAGGTTTTGGTCACCCTCCCTAATGGTCAAAAGTGGTTTCCGCGTGGTCGAGGCTTCATCTAGGTTGCTGCTATTTTTTCATCATGTTTAAAACCGGCCTCGACTAAAAATAGATTGCCATTTTAAAAATTGATAATATTTTAGTCGCAGGTCTAGTCGAAGCCGGTTTTCTTCATATTCGAGGAAGGTTTTCAGCATATGCGTGGGAGGTGGTAGGAGGTTGCAGGTCACCTCGACCTTGATTTTTTTTTTGGGTGCTGTTTAGGTCTCCTAAGTGGGACAGGCCCATTACTTTGCACCACCTTGTAATTTTAAAGTAAGTAAATTCTATTGATAAAAAACAGCTTTATATTCAATATTCTATTTCAACTAGCCAGGCTGCTTTCTTTTTAAAATTGGGTTTTATACACATTTAAGCTATTAGTTCCTTCCAGGCAAAAAGTGATCAAGAAAATCAAGAATCAGGAATATTTATTTATCATATGTACCAGCACCAGAAACATTAAATTCTTACTTGCTGTAACTGTTAAGTTGCAGCAAAATGGCATTAATGTAATAACACATGTTTTCTTCTGTGATTATACATAATCTAAATATGATAATCAAACTGTGGGTTTCAGTACCAGTTTGCTTGCAGAAAAGATAAAAATAAATGGCTGATACCGTACGTTAAAGTACAAAATAAAAGATATAAAACAAGTTAAACATTACCTGACTACGGGTGCTGTCTGTATGGAGTTTTTAGGTTCTCCCTTTGACCCCGTGAAATTGTAAATTGTTGTGCATTAAAATAGTAAGATTAAACGAGAACTTACCAGTTTGAAGTTTGATCTTTATTTTATGAGGAGTTACGATGAGGGATTACGTGAAGAAGCCCCGCCAGAGCGTCTGCGCGTCATACTTCAAAGCAACGGCGTGAAATCACAGTAACTACAGTCGAAGTGATATAGTAAGACTCAGAAGACTAGAACTACCAGATGATCTTTGCGATTATGAGGGTTGGGAGCAGAGGGCACGTAATCCCTCATCGTAACTCCTCATAAAATAAAGATCAAACTTCAAACTGGTAAGTTCTCGTTTAATCTTACTATTTTCCTTCGGAGTCACGTGAGTGACTACGTGAAGATTTCAAAGCTTTGTGATTTCATGCCGTAGATACAGTTCCATACGACACACTGCCTTGGTTGACACAGGATAAACAAATAATGTATTGAACATTGTTTAAATTATACAATGAACGTCTTAATCAATAAAAGAACAGTAATAACCCCTCTTTCGCAGGGGAAATTACAAAGGAGAACTCAAACAGAACTAAAAACAGCATGCCCGAATCTTTGCATTGCGAGGACAGGTTTATCATAAATCGTGAAAAGGTTCCTTCACTGGACCATCCTGCGGTGAGGATTTGGTCTAATGGCACGTCCTGCGCCTTTGCTGAGTTGACGCCGCCCTGGCGGAATGATTTAAACACATCAGTGTCTACTCCAGCATAATGCAAACCTGTTTCAGCCATCTAGAAATAGTTTGTACTGGCACCTTTGTATGAGGTTTTATGTGTCTGATGAGCATCGCTGTTTCAGAGCCTCTTAGACTCTTGATGACCTTGATATATTGGCTCAGGTGCGTAACGACACTTAGTCTTATGTCAATGGGTATATTTTAAGCTTATTTTGGTTCCAGCCATCCCTGGCCTGCTCTGTTTGATTAGATCATATACATAAAGCGTAATATTATCTACAGAAGAATGCATGCTGTCCAGTCGTAACTTTTTGCAATATCTGGACCCATTGTGCTGCCACTAGCACCATGAACATGACCACTTTGAGCGTTAACTTCTGGAAAGGCAGAAATGTAATTGGAGCCCATTGTCAAAGCAGTGTGAGAAGTATACCCACATCCCAGACTTCCAAATATCTAAGTCTGGGAGGGTTTTGTTAAAATACCTCTTATGAATCGGGCCACCAATAGATGACATCCGACAGAGTGTTGTCCGGACTCTTGCCCTGATGGAATGCACTGAATCTGGATATATATTCAAATGCATGGAAGATGTGACCGTCATCAAAAACATCACCAAGAGGGCCAACAACAAACCCTGGTTCACCAGGGCGGTACGTGAGCTCCTGAGTGCACGGAATGCTGCTTTCAAGTCCGGGGACAAAGACGCCCTTAGTACTGCTAGGGCCAACTTGAACCGGGGTGTGAGAACAGCTAAGTGTGTCTATGGACAGAAAATTTAAGCACACTTCACAGACACTAAGGACCCCAAGCGCCTGTGGCAAGGCATCCAGTCTGTCACCGGCTATAGGCCAACACCCCTACCGTGCGTGGACAACACAGACTTCCTCAACACACTTAACACCTTCAACTGGTTTGAGGAAGACAACACCACCACACCAACAAAAACCTCTCCCTGCCCAGACCATGAAACACTTCACTTGGACCCAGCTGATGTGCGGAGGACCCTACTCAAGGTGAACCCCAGAAAAGCTGCAGGTCCTGACAACATACCGGGGCGTGTGCTCAGAGACTGTGCTGACCAACTCACAGATGTTCTCACGGACATCTTCAACACCTCTCTGAGCCAAGCCATCATACCAGCATGCTTCAAAGCCACCACCATCATACCGTTACCTAAGAAATCTCCAGCCTCAACACTGAACGATTACCGGCCCATAGCACTCACGTCCATCATGATGAAGTGCTTTGAAAGGTTGGTCAAGGCCCACATAACATTCAGTCTCCCCTCTACACTTGACCCATTACAGTTTGCATATATCCCAACCGTTCCACTGATGATGCCATAGCAACAGCACTCCGCCTAAGCCTGGCTCATCTGGAAAACAATAACAGTTACGTGTGGATGCTGTTTATCGACTTCAGCTCCGCCTTCAACACAGTCATCCCCCAACACCTGGTGAATAAACTCAGCGAAATAGGCATCAGCACCCCACTATGCAACTGGTTACTGGACTTCCTTACCGACAGACCACAGACATTTAGAGTTGACAAAAACTCATCAGAGACCACCATCATGAACACCGGGGTCCCACAGGGATGTGTGCTGAGCGCTCTGTTGTTCACGCTGATGACACATGACTGTTGTGCCAAACACAATTCGAACCACATCATCAAGTTCGCAGATGACACTACAGTGGTGGGCCTCATCAGCCACGATGACGACTCAGCCTACAGTGAGGAGGTTGAACAACTCATCAACTGTTGTGACATCAATAACCTTCAACTCAATGTCAATAAAGCAAAAGAAATAACTGTGGACTTCAGGAAGAAACAGACAGTACACAACCCACTCACCATCAATGGCAGTGCAGTGGAGTCTGTGAAAAGCACCAAGTTCCTGGGAGTGCACATCACAGATGATAGACATGGTCCACCAACACCATCTCCCTAGTCAAGAAAGCACAGCAACGCCTCCACTTCCTTCGACGGTTGAGGAGAGCCGACCTCCCCCCTTCTGCCCTCGCCACCTTTTACAGGGGTGCCATTGAGAGCATTCTTACCAGCAGTCTCTCAGTCTGGTATGGCAGTTGCTCTGCTGCTGACCAGAAGGCCCTACAGAGAGTGGTGAGGACAGCGGAGAAGATCACCCCAACCAGCAATCCAGGACTTATACCCATCTCGCTGTCGCAAGAGAGCAACCATATCATCAAAGACACCACCCATCCAGCACCCCCCTTCCATCTGGCAAGCGCTACCGCAGCATGCGGTGCAAAACCACCAGATTCAAAAACAGCTTTTTCTCTCAGGCCATCAGACTACTCAACTCACTCAAGAAAATTCCATGAACATTACACAAACAAAGATCAACTGACTGTCAAATAACTTTAACTCAATGTCTGCGGTATGCTATTTGCACTTTTCTATATTGTACCTTTTATTATTGCACTTTAATAACATACCTCAAAATGTTACTAGACTGGAACACTGTGAATTTTTTTATATAATGTCTATTTTTAATGTTATATTTTTTTAATGGTATTTTTAATGGTATATTGTTGGTCTGTTATAAATAATTATTACTTGCACATTTGGAGTATGGGGAAACGCAATTTCAATCCTCTGTGTAACTACTTGTTGCATTACTTGAATTGACAATAAAGTTTACTTTGACTTTACTTTGACTTGATTTTGACTTTAAATAGGACAAAGCACTTTGAGCACTATAAATGGCACTATAGGTTAACTGCACGTCAAAAAAACAATGTATCAAGGAACTCCAATACATCCGGTATGCCTGCAACATGATAAGATATATTTGACTGTAAACAGAACATCTCCCATTTCTTAATATGAGATACATATCGTTTTTTAGTACTATCTCTCCAGGCCACCGTAATCACATCGACGGTCCTACTCGATAGTCCGAGTCCCTGGAAAAGTCTGGTCAGAAGATACAAATCAACAGATTAATACGATCATGTAAAGGGGAACTCTCCTCCTGTCCCAGAGTGAACAAACAGGTTGCTGTAATTGGGGATAGTCATGAATGGCTGTGTCATCAGTCTCAGAACCAATGGGAACCATGGCTGTGTGGACCAGTTAGGAACTACCAAACGCCTAAACGTAGTCGTGCTCAATTTTGGTGAGACATTGACTAATGAGGCAGAATGGGGAAAAGCGTAAGAACGTACATCTCCAACGTAGCAAGAATGTATCCTCCGCTACTGCCCCTTGATCTGGTTCCCATGAGACGTATTTAGGTAACTGGTGATTTAACCCGGATGCAACAGATCTATGTCTGGCAATCCAAACCGGCTGACAATCATTTTGAAACTTTTGGATTCATCATCCATTCTGTGTTTTCATTGAATTTACGTGACCTGGTGTCTGCCACTTTCACATTATCTCTACCTGGTAGGTAGATATCTGAGGCCCAGATGTTTCTCGTAATGCACCAGATGAGGTTAGCCAGATTGTCACAGAATAATGACCTAATTCCTCCCATGTGATTGATATGCAACAGCTGTGGTATTGTCAATCTGAAACTGCACATGCAAATCATGCATTGTTGAGCAGAATGTTTTTAGGCCATAGAATGCACCCAGCAATTCTACGTAGTTTACCCCATGCCTCTGCAGGATTAATTCCTCTTTCACATTCCATCTGCCGCCACAGCTAGACTGAATATCAGTGGCTCCCCATCCCGAAGCGCTCACATCAGTTTGTAAATGAAAGGTTATTGAGTCAGAATGTCTCTAGTACATCGCGAGACATTAGTTACAGTTTTGACCATAGGCAAAGTACTGACATGTTAATTAAATCAATGATGAACCCCAAATAGCCAATCATTCTAAATGGTACTAATTTAGATTTAATTAGATGGGTGAGGAACCTAACCTCTCAACAAGTGTTTGGTAGCTGAATATTATGCATCTTTCAAATCTGTGCTTGCCATATAACACCCTTTTGATACCAGTTGCAATACTGAAACTTTGATTTTAAAACGTTTATACTGGACCTAAGAGTTAAGTCAGGTTAGGTCCAGAATGACTCGACACCCACCATCGTTCTTTTGGCTGGGGAATATTGGACAAAAATTGTTGAGGCTGATATGCCATCCTTTCAATGATCCCTTTTTTGGAATAAAATACCAATTTCATCATTCACCTGTAGAGTTAGTGGTATTGAAAACCCAATACCCGACTAGGTGTATTTTGCACGGGTGGATGTACTTCCGAGATAACCTTATTTGGGACCCCGGACACAGTCCAGTATGAATAGAGCTGATGTTTATGCAGCCCCATGTATGATATAACAATTGTTACGTACCCCCGACCGGTGACTGATCTCTAGAGGATATATCCTGGATTTTCAATTACCCCTTCCTGTTCTGAAAGGGTATGGTTTTTGAGGTGGCATCCTGGTCTCAGGATGAGTTTTGATGAGGCCGATTGTTTTTGCCTCATCATCCAGGTCTTTCCCTGGATATTAGAGGATCTGCGCAAAGCTGTGAACCGTGGGTTGAGCGTAGGCTGGATGGTTATTCGTGAATAATTAATTCTAAAAATGGGCATTACACAGCAGGGTCCATATCCTGCTGTGTTTAGATAGTGGTGCCTTGTACCATTTGCCCAAACGCCATTATTCCTGCTCCAACCAGTTTTTTAGGACTTCTGCAGCCTTAACTCATGTGCCCTCATGATGCGCTCCTTTAGAGTGAAAAACAGTTAACAGGTGTTTGATATGTCTTGCGAAGTTTCCTCCATTATGGAGTCCTGGAGCTGGTGAGAGGCCATATAATTAAATTGCTGGCAAGATTGTCATCCATGGCTTCACCAGTTCCCGCCGGTATGGCAAATTGCTGGCCATATCCGGCACACCCGGAGCAATAGTTCATGTGCTTTGGTGTATGCGCATAAGCAGTAACACCAAACTTCAGGGTCAGATTCATACCGCCCTGGCTTCTCCCGGCTCCTACTCACGGAAGGTAACATGCAGCCCTAAACAAGGTGCTGCTGTTATGGGTCCCCATGCAGACTCGTAGGCATATTTTACTTCGGAGTCACGTGAGTGACTACGTGAAGAACCCCGTACAGCCGTTCGTGCGTCATTACGTCAGACGTTTTTCGTGCAGGCGACTGTGGAGCAGCTCAGCTCCTCCATGGTAAGTCTAAAAAAGTTGCAGGTAAGTGTTATTTTTTCTTACCTGTTCTAGGTCTCCTGCAGGAACCTCCGGGGTTTTTGCAGTGGATGTTCGCGATGACCGACGAGGGAACCAGCCTAGGGCTTTGGGGGGGGAAACCCTGGTCCGACCGCGGAAGCGGAGAGCTGGGAAAGTCGGGTTCGCGATCGGAGTCACTGATAACACGGTCAGTGACTCCACAGGTTGGGTTCCCGGGTAGGGGAAACCCGAGAATAGTGCGGTTTTAGACCGCAGTAGTCCCTAGGGGATGGGGCTTAACGGACCTGAACGGTCTGCCTGGGTTCCCGGTGGAGGGGAAACTCAAGCATATGCGGTTCTAGACCGCAGTAGTCCCCAGGACATGGGGTTAAAATTAATTTAAATGGTTAAACTGGGTTCCCGGTGCAGGGGAAACCCAGGTATATGTGTGGTTCCCAGACCACAGTAGTCCCCAGCGCATGGGGTTAAGACAAACCTAAATGGTTAGGCTGGGTTCCCGGTGCAGGGGAAACCCAGGTATATGTGTGGTTCTCAGACCACAGTAGTCCCCAGGTAATGGGGTTAATTCACATAAATCATTAGCCTGCGTGCCAGGAGGGTACCGTGGGTATATATTTATATATATATATTATATTTATATGGATTCCTGGTGAGGGGAAATTCACCTATGGGGTTCCCAAACTACAATAATCCCCAGGATATGGGGACAACTGACAAAATAGTCAGTACAATTGGGAAAGTTGGGAGATTTCACCTCTGGGAATTAATTTAGAGAGCAGCACTTTTGGGAAGGGCTGCTTCATGGGAATGTCAAGTTATGGCAGTGCCAGCCTATGGGAAAGGCTGTGTCAGCAGTATCTTTGTTTAGGACTGCTAATGGGGATGCCAAGCTATGGTAGGCTAGCCTGATGGAGAGGCTGTGCCAGCAGTGCCTTTGCTCAGGACTGCTCATGGGGATGCCAAGCTATGGCAGGCAAGCCTATTGGAGAGGCTGTGCCAGCAGCACCTTTGATCAGGGCTGCTTATGGGGATACCAAACTATGGCAGGCTAGCCTATTGCAGAGGCGGTGCCAGCAGTACCTTTGCTCAGGACTGCTCTAAGGGAATGCCAAGTTATGGTAGGCTAGCCTATTGGAGAGGTTATGCCAGCAGCACCTTTGCTCAGGGCTGCTTGATGAGAATGCCAAATCTATGGCAAATACTGGGCTATGGGAAAGTCCGGGCCAGCAGCTACTTTGTTCGGGGCTGCTTCATGGGCACCAGGGGTACCTTGTTAGGGCTGCTTTATGGGAATAGCAGTTTAGTAGGGTATTCCCTTTCACAGTGATCATGGGGGATGAGGAGGCATTGTTAGGTTAAGGCAATATAACAGAATGATGACAAAAGTATTCAAAGTAAACTATACACAGTTTTTAAAAGCGCTTGTGCTAAAATCCGCTGTCTAGTCTCAAACTATATTTGAGAAATTGGGCTCCTCTATCCAGTTAGATTAAGTCCTTTCAAATAGATTTGTAGGATGTTGGGATTTACTTTTAGGTATTCAATTGGCCATGATGCCGGCCTGGGCAACAGATTGCAGTCAATAAGACTTTGGTAACAGTTGTTGGTATAAAACAGTTATAGTCGTTGGATTAATTGTTAAGTGCATAGATGCAATTCAGGTGTGTAAGTACCTGCAACAGTTATTTTGTTAAATGGTTAATTAGTAAGTGCCATCTAGGTCATTGTTAACACCAGCTGAAATTAATAATGTCACGATGATGGACAAACAGTGTTCATTACTGCTCTAGTAGTTGTTAGGTAAACCTTTTATTCTATTGCAAATTGGTGCTAATGGCCTAAATGGGAAATGGTGTCAGCAGGGCTTTGTAGCAGGCCTGCTTTATGGCTCCCTCATGTAAGAGGTGAGCATGTGGGATTGGTATAGTTTAACGCCGAGTCTGAGGGTATAGCCATAGAGCATGCCCAAGGGATCGGGGCATGTGCCAGAGGTCTAGGCCTGGCAAGAAAGTTACCATCCCAAACACAATATGCAGTGAACACCGCTTTCAGGGGGATATTACAGTTGGCTGCTGAATCTTCTATTCAGGTAAGACTTTTCCATAGGAGTAACCTGGAGGGCGAAGCACAAGCTATTGGAACAAGCAAGGTTTCATAGTTTTGGCAACAATGCATCCCATGTCTTTTTTGGCAGTAGCGGTTCACTGAAGTTGCTGGCAGCATGAAACCTGGCCAGAGGTTCCATGCACTGGACTTGTGCTACTCTACAATTAAGGGACCACTTGCAGTTTGGTAGGTGTATACTTAGTTATACAGTACAAATGATTGAGACATTATCAGCTACTTTGAACGGTAAATGTAAAATGTACAATATTGGTTTTCAAGCAGATTAGAGTGGACAGGTTCAGTATAAGGACCAAGATTGTCTTGCTAGACTGGCTCGGAAATCGGGCCACAGTTGCTATTTAAGGTAGTTACCAAGTAGCTGAAAGATCATCTCGAGTTTGGAGATGGAACAGATTTGCATGACTTGCCCAAAAAGTTCTGTTATTAGTATCAACTATTTATAGACTCTACGGGCATTGTATGGGCTATAGAGTGATTGGACAAATAAGCATATTGTCATGCTCATGTTCAGGTTGATGCATTGTGATGATGGCATATGTTAGTCACGAGGGTGTAATCGGTTAAAGAATCACTGGAATGGTTACATAGTTTTGTTGCCACAGGAGAATCATCAAGTGTGGGTAATGGCAACACAGAGTTGGTGTTGAATTGCACTGTATTATGAAATTCTGGTTCAATGGAACACCTAATATGAATATATGTATATGTGTATACATATGTATGTTGGTTTCATGTTTATTTCACTGGTTGCAAAATATTTGGCATAGCAGTGGTGAAAGATACATTCTCGCCAAAAGGAGCAGGAGGGTCTTTTATGGCTACCTCCATTTTGTCTCATCAATCAAGGTTTCAAATAAAGTCATTAAGAGGCTTTAAGTTCCTATTGTGTGATTATGCAAATTGATTCCCGATTTGTTGCAAATAATTATATAACCTTTTTGGTTATTTTAAACTTGAATTTGCTTGTTCAGCCTGAGGTTTCGGAAATCAGATGTTGCATGATAAACTCAAAGTTATGTTCTGCAGGTCTAACAAACTGCCTAAGGTTTGGGTTGTTACATCTATCCTTCTATGTGTTCAAAGTGTTTGCATAGCACCAAACGGCTGAATTTCTTTTCCAGGAGATGAAAGAGTTTGTTATGCTTATGTTCCATGGAAAATGGTATTGATTGCTAATGTTTCAAGTTCATGCTTAATGATTGTCTGTTACTTATGGAGTTATACGGCCATTAATTGGCTCGATGAGCTTCCTCATTGAATTGGCTGTAGCAAACGAGACTCACTCTGTCGGGTCCACACCGGTTATCAAGGGGTAGGATATCTTCAACATGGGTCCCAGGACCAGTATAATGCCATATGCGATGTTGATATTTGTGAACACTATTTCACCAGGAGGCAGCAACTATATCCTTAAATTTGGCTGGATTAGGTAGTTATCCTTCTGGCTCTGGTTTAGTGCAGCAGGTTCAGTCGCTAAATAATTGTGATGGTACAGGATGATAATGTCTGTAAATTATAATATATAATATGTTATAAAGACTTGAGCAGACCAGAAGGGGGTCAGGTCTCAAAATAGTCACAGGCATACCAGGGGACCTTTGATAAGGTAAGCACACATGTATACAACCATATGTCAAGGTCATCAAGAACCTTGGAGTTCTGGACTAGCAATGTTGTTAGTCACAAAGAATTTGGGAGAACGTATTGTTCATGGCATTCCAGATGAGGAAAACGGAGTTATGTTATGTACTAATGGATTCTGTTTCCAGATCTCATTCCACCAGGGCTGCTACAACATCAGCAGCAAGGGTATTTATGTTCCGCTGGGTCGCATTGTTGCGGCTGGAGTATGGTCCATCGAATGAATCTCCAAACATCTGTAATGACCCATTGGTGCACCAGGAGTATTGTTAACTCTATTTATGTTCTGGTTATATGTTCCATCTGGGTGAGGGATGGAAATATTATTGTTTCATTTAAACAGCATCAGCATGTTTTACATCTATGTTATGACTGTATGCATTATGAATGTTTTCCCTTCATTTGTCAATGAAGCAGCTGTGGTTGTGTATACTCGTTTCACACGGCATGAAATCACAGAGCTTTGAAGTCTTCACGTAGTCACTCACGTGACTCCGAAGTAAAATAGTAAGATTAAACAAGAACTTACCAGTTTGAAGTTTGATCTTTATTTTATGAGGAGTCGAGTTGAGGGACTACGTGCCCTCCGCTCCCAGCCCTCATAGATTTCATCTGGTAGTTCTAGTCTTTATCTTATATTATACTTCAGTTATTATTTGCTGTGATTTCACACCGTTGCTTTGAAGATTGACGCACGAACGGCTGTACGGGGTTCTTCACGTAGTCCCTCAACTCGACTCCTCATAAAATAAAGATCAAACTTCAAACTGGTAAGTTCTTGTTTAATCTTACTATTATCCTTCATATGTGTACAGCTCTTTTGCTTAACGGACCTCTGCTAGAGGTTGCTGCTGAAAGCTGCTGGGGACCCAGGGGTATAAACCCCGGCTGGAACACCTCCTGGTTGTTATCATTTTGGCTATGAAGAGTTCCACGTTGTCCAGACGTCCCCAATGTCCATTTTTTGGAAGGGAAAAGTCTTTCTGGCCTCACTCATCAGAGTTGCTGGCCTGGACAATTTACTCTTGGCCTGCCTCCCGACAGGAGTGGCCACAGTGCTTTAAAGCACCGGAGTTGCTGCTGCTGGCTGAACTGCCAGTGGCTCTAAAGTCGGCGTCTCAAAAGCCGTCGTCACCCGCTGACCGCAGCTACGAGTTCATCATGAGGAATTTCCCCTACTATGGAGAACAAGCAAGGCTGGCAGAACTTCATCCGCCACAACCTCAGCCTTAATAAGTTGTTTCGTCAAAGTGCCTCGACATTACGATGACCCTGGCAAGGGTAATTACTGGATGCTGGACCTATCCAGCGACGACAAGTTCATCGGCGGGATGACGGGCAAACTTCGCCGGCGGTCGGTCTTGTTCCCTAGCAAATTTGTGAAGAGGGGACTTCGCCTTTCGATGTCTGGATTCGGCTCCTTGCACCATCCACACAACACTCTCAATTACTCCAGCGCCGCCTCCAGTTTTTTGAACCAGGCTCCCAGTTATAGCTCAGGAGTTTGGAAATAATTCTGCATAGAATGTGTGTCATTTTCTTACATTTTTACAACAGTCTAAGTGAAATAAAAACCCTTGGTGAGCATAGAATAATGCTCAGTGGTTGCAGATCCAGAGTGGAGCAGATGGCTAGCGGGGATATCTTTCACCCGTTGTTGAGGGGACACAGTGAACCCTTGCTCCGTCAGCTTGCTATCGGGGCAAGCCGGCTACTTCTTTCCATCCTAGCATCACACGCAGGCGGTGTAGCAACAGAACGGACCCGGGATGCCTTCTCTCCGACCCTTATCCACCTTCCCATGCGGACTAGCTGCAGGTAGGTTTTACTTTATAGGCGACATACTCGCCTTATTTTCATTATTTTAATATTTTCCCTTTAGGAAAGTGTCCCTGCTGGCTCCTGTAACCAGCCTTATGGGACCTAGTAAACCGCAGCAAGTTTAAAACACTTACCTGTGGGTGTTTTACTTACCACTGATGGAGCTGCGCTCTCCAGCCTGTCGGTGCGCCAAGTGCGTTGGACGTAATGATGCACAGGCACACTGGTGGGGCTTCTTCACGTAGTCACTCACGTGACTCCGAAGTAAAATCAAGGACAGAGTCACAGTTGAAGAGGTTTTTGAGGTATTCTTTGAAGCAGGCATTGTCCCTGATGAACCCACCCCCAATTTTAATTCACAGTGGGGCTTGGTTTCAGTTTTTGAGCCATAGTCATAGTGATACAGTGTGAAAACAGGCCCAACTTGCCTACACTGACCAACATGTCCCAGCTACACTAGTCAAGCTTGTTCCATCATTACTGGTTAACTCTTATTTCATGGTTACATAATGACAAGCAGTGAATACATTCTGAAGACATGAGCTCCTCAAATCACATTTGGTGTGATGACAATAGGTGCAGGAGTAGGCCATTCGGCCCTTCGAGCCAGCACCGCCATTCACTATGATCATGGCTGAGCACCCACATTCAGTACCCCATTCCTGCCTTCTGGCCGTATCACCTGACTCCGCTATCTTTAAAGCATCCAGAAAATTGGCCTCCACTGCCTTCTGAGGCAGAGAATTCCACAGATTCACAACTCTGGGTAAAAAGTTTTTCCTTATCTACGTTCTAAATGGCCTACCCCTTATTCTTAAACTGTGGCCCCTGGTTCTGGACTCCCCCAACATCGGGAACATGTTTCCTGCCTCTAGCGTTTCCAATCCCTTAATAATCTTATATGTTTCAATAAGATCCCCTCTCATCCTTCTAAATTCCAGAGCATCCAAGCCCAGCTGCTCCATTCTATCAATATATGACAGTGCCACCATCTCGGTAATTGTAAGCTGTACCTGCATGCTTACTTTTAATGACTAATGAACAAAGACCCCCAGATCCCATTGTACTTCCCTTATTCCCCAACTTGACACCATTCAGATAATAATCTGCCTTCCTGTTTTTGCCACCAAAGTGGATAACCTCACACTTATCCACATTAAACTGCATCTGCCATGCATCTGCCCACTCACCTAACCTGTCCAAGTCACCCAGCATCCTCATAGCATCCTCCTCACAGTTCACACTGCCACCCTGCTTTGTGTCATCTGAAAATTTGCTGATGTTACTTTGAATCCCTTTATCTAAATCATTGATGTATATTGTAAATAGCTGCGGTTCCAGCACTGAGCCTTGCGGTACCCCACTAGTCACTGCCTGCCATTCTGAAAATGACCCGTTAATCCCTACTCATTGTTTCCTGTCTGTCAACCAATGTTCTATCCATGTCAGTACACTACCCCCAATACCATGTGCTCTAATTTTGCCCACTAATCTCCTATGTGGGACCTTATCAAATGCTTTCTGAAAGTCCAGGTACACTACATCCACTGGCTCTCCCTTGTCCAATTTCCTAGTTACATCCTCAAAAAATTCCAGAAGATTTCACCTTTGTAAATCCATGCCGACGAGGACCGATCCTGTTATTGTTTTGTTAATATGCTGCTATTTCATCTTTTATAATTAATATAAGGTCTCCTGTGCCAGACATCCTTTGCGGAAGGTGCTTGTTATGAAGCCATTATCTATTATGCCATTCCTTTGAGTGTTTTAAGAGATACAATTTGTCATTAGGCTGTCAAGAGGTTTTGTGAAATAAAGATAGTTATTGATGACATCAGACCCTGTTCTCCAAAAATAGAAACTTTCTGAAGCTTTATATTTATATGTTCGTGCACAAATAATTAGTGATACGGTTGTTATATTTATCTCTTATTTTAGTTTGGTCAACTTACTGTCCAGTCACTTGTCTCCTCACTTGGAAAGGGAGGACTGGCCTAGACTATAAATGTCCCTTCAGGAATCACAATCATTCCCTGACTTCAGCACTCTTATTACCCCCATCTATTGGAATATATTTTTTTATTTTAGTACTGCAAGCTGGACAGTAGGCTGTGTCAATTAAGGCTGTGGTTTACGGATAGCATATTTGGTATTGGTTTGTTATTGTCACGAATACCAACGTACAATGAAAAACTTTGTTTGCATGCTAATCAATCAAAATCATACTAAACATGAGTATAATCATGCACAACACAAGAAAAAAAACAGAGTTCAGAATATAGTGTTACAGCATTATAGTGTTACAGTTGCAGAGAAGGTTCAGATAAAACAAAGGACTAGGGCCATAATGAGGTAGGTTGGACAATTGAGGCTACACCTTTAGATCAAAGGATTGTTCAGTAGTCTGATAACTGCAGGGCAGGCGCTGTTCGGCTGGTTTGTATGATGGATTGGGCTACATCCACAACTCTGTGCAATTTATTGCATGCTTGGACCAAGCAAGCTGTGGTGCATTCTGATAGGATGCTTTCTAGAGTATATCTGTGCACTTTTGGAGTAAGTCACCCAGCAGCTTAGGAGAGTTCAGGTGACCATTAAACAAAGAAAATAGAGCAAACTGTTGATTCAGGAGACCCTGAATGTGAATCGTTTTCTCACTACTATTTGGCAGCTGAGTACTGATGAGGGAGAGCATTCCCCGGGGAGTACAGCCAGAGCACCATGACTCTTTCAACTGTGCAGGGGATGAGAAAAGCCAAGACAACAATAGTTAAGGAGGAACTCTATAGTTAGTGGATCTGACACAATATGGGTTTGCAGACACAGTTTTAGAATGGTCCGTTGCCTCCCTGGTACCATGATTCTGAATGACTTATTTACATCATCCGGTACGGTCACAACATCGGAGGCCCAGGCCGCCTCAGCGCAAAGGAAGAGGAAGAACAAGAAGGGAAGAGCCAAAGACTTAAGTGTTTTGCCTTCCATCACAGTGAGGAGGTGTCTGGTGAACTCACTGTGGTGGATGTTAAATATGTGTTTATTGTGTGTTTCATACTATATGTATGACTGCAGGCAAAGAAATTTTGTACAGACCAAAAGGTCTGAATGACAATAAACGTTTTCCTATAAATTGCCTCTTTCCATATTGTGAACTTACTGTGAATCTATTAATTCAAATACATAATTGGCTGCCAGTTTATTCTCTCCCATAGATCATTTAATATACAGGTACAGGTGGGGGTGCTTCTCCCCTCTGATGAACCTACCAACTAAGATAACTTTCAGTGTCATGATGTCTTCTGACAATAACTGAAACTCTACAGTAGGTTGCTATAGTGATTTGACAGCTTGAATTATAATATCCAAAGAGAAGGTAGCTTTCATTTGCTAAATGTTAGTATATTCAAATGAACACAAAAATAGTTTTAGCTTGAGCATTACTTCATTGACTCTCATGGAGTGATCAATAATGTAACTACAGGCATTATTACTTAGTTTCTTTATGCACATTGTTAATTGAGAGCGAGGAGAAATTGATGAAATGTTTATCTGAGAACAAAGACACACTTGTACTAAAATTCAGCTTTCATCTTTATCTTTTACATTCATGTATTTGCTCTATCAGAATGTAAACCAAAAAAAATCTATAGTGAACACTCATTGCTATTTTGAGACAATAAGAAAAAGTATTTAACTGTTTTCTGCTGGCTGAGAGAAGGTTTCTAACATCCTACTTTCTCTGTGTTTTCTTTTAACAGATGCAATAATGAAAATGAGTGGTATCAAATCCATGAAAATATAATTCGTAAATCCAGTAACAAGTACACTGCAGCAAGCACGAATTATGGTAAATTTTATTTTATTTCTACGGTTGGCAAATTTATGTCTTTATCCTAAGACTTTTTTTTACCCTAAATATAAGCCCTCAAAATAATGTTCATAGGTGAAGTGCTTTTTTTTCACACTGCATATATGTCATTTTTGTATTCTAATTTCTAATTACGCTACAGCATCAAACATGGCTCGTACAAACTATTCCCCTCTCAAATTATGGCAAATTGTTGTTGATGAAAGATTTTGTTGCACTCATTCCATTACTGATATGATTGCTCAATATTTCACTATGCTTTCCACTAACTGAAACTTGAACGAGTTCAAGCAAGTTCAATTCATAAATCATGTGGAGGAATGAAATGGTAATATTGCAATGATTAATAAATCTTAGGGATAGGTAGCCCTATTTTGTACATTGTGTGAGGAGTAACTTCAACATCTCACATACTAGGTTAGATTTGCACTCAGAGTACAATCATAATAAATGTTGCACTTGTTATGGGGAATTTGCCTCTAAGCTACCTGAAATTGGTTGATCTTAAACCAATTAGGAGCTTAGAGAGTAGCCAAACAAATGTACTCACTTACAGAATAAGCATCGCTGGCAGGGTGCTATTAATAGCTCATCTTTAATTGTCCTTGAGAAATAATAATGAGCCGTGATCTTGACCTATGCTGTCTGTTTGGTAAGGTCCCTTCTACAGTATTTTAAATTAGGGGTCAGAATATTAACACAGCAATGATTAAGAAATAGCTAAATATTTTCAAGTCAGGAACATGTATAACTTTGTTGAAGTGAGGACCGCCAGTCCTCATCTTTCATTCCACCAGCCTGCGAATCCAACATATCATTCTCTACATTTCTGCCACTTACTACGTGAACCTACCACCAGTTGCATCTTCCCATCTCACCCGTTTCCGCAGAGGCCTCCCTCTGCAATACCTTGGTTCGTTTTTTTTTCCTCCCCCCCCCCTTACGACAATGACAGGCACCTTCCTCTGCAACCATAGGACATGTAACATCTGTCCTTTCACCTCCTCTCTCATCTCCATAAAGTCATAAGCGATAGGAGCAGAATTAGGCCCATCAAGTCAACTCTGCCATTCAATCATATCTTCCTCCTAACCCCATTCTCCTTAGCCTATGACCTAACTCTGGCAATAGAGACCTCACTTTGGCAGGAGAGAAAGATCAGAGCATGGGAGTAGGAAAGAGGTGGTAAAATAGTTAGCAGACTGAACTTAAGTTTTCAGAAAAATGGCCGCCAAGTCTATTCTTGCTCTCATCTGTGTACCGCATGATCTCATTATTCCACTTTGGTAGCCTACAACCAAAACATGAACATTGAATTCTCCAGTTTCAAGTAAATTTCCACTTGCCTGTCTCATAGCTGCCCCCACCACCACCACCATGTGCATATCTTTCTCCCACCACTCCGTCAATCTGTTATTTAGACTTTAGAATTGCAGCGCAGAGGCAGGCCCTTCGACCCACTGAGTTCACGCCAAATCCCCCTAACAATATCCTACACACTAGGGACTATTTAGAATTTTACCAAAGCCAATTAGCCTACAAACCTATATGTCTTTGGAGTGTGGGAGGAAACCGAACCACCCAAAGAAATCCCATTGCGTCACAGGGAGAATGTAGAAATTCCATACAGGCAGTAACCGTAGTCAGGAACCTGGTTCTGGTGCTACAAGGCAGCAGCTCTATGCCATTGTGCTGCCCTTTTACCCCTTTTCCATTTATCTCCCACTCCTTCTTACAGCATCCCCAATTTCCCTTTTATCCTGGCTCTTTCTCCATCCCTGTCCCACCCACAATTTCCTCTGGCTTTACATTTCACTCCTCCTGTTCCTTCTTATTTGGTATCCTTTTGCCTCCAGTCCATCTCTTTTGTAACTCTTATCGTAACCTCATTTGTAGCCACCTGTCATTGACAATTTATGCTCCGCCCACATATCTCATTACCTGATCCACTTAATCAGTCAATAAAGAAGGGTTCCGACCACAAACATGGACTGTCCATTTCCCTCCACAGATGCTGCCTGACCCACTGAGTGCTCCACCACTTTGTTTTTTTTGCTCATGACTCCCTCATCTCTTGTGTATCCTTTGTAGAAGTAATGCTGTTCTCATACATCCACTGGCCTTGGCCTCCTAAGTGATTGAGGTTACGGATTTGGGAGATGATATTAAAGCCTTGGCAGATTGCCAACATACTTCTTGTAGACAATAGTTATTTAATCCACTCTGCGAATGATCAAGGGAAAATATATTTAAAGTAGTGGATTTGGTGATAGGGAGTCATGGCCGCCACGGTCACCTTCCCATCGCGCTGTCCCACACCCTCACCCGCGTGGTGATAATGACCGCCGCCGCCATGTTTTAGAACTTCAAGGAGCTCAGCGGAGCACGCAGCCTGACCTGAGCAGTAGTTTAATAATGCCAAGTGACGAATTTAAAGAAGTAAAAGTTAAGAAGCCAAGAAGGACAGAAGACAGGACAGGGCTGACGTCACTCGCAGCGTGAGCAGAGGCAGGCAGTCAGATCCATTGTGACGTCATCAGCGAGACTATCTCGTTTATTTTCTAACTTATTTGAGATTTGTGAACAGTTTCATGAATAACTTGAGAAACAATGCATGAAATTTTCAGGTAAGGCGATTTTTTACATCATGGCGTAAATCTATCGGAATATGTAAAAATGTCACTGTTAACGCGTCGTGTTTTCGAGGAGATGTGAAACGCACACGAACATCACAAACGCACACACACAAATACAGACACATCCAAGATCAGAGTTTTTTAAGTATACTAGACCAAGTAGCGTCCCATCCCCTCAACGCGCCATTGCGAGGGGGGGGTGGTGGCGGGGCAGCCTGCGACGTCACACACACACTAACCACCCGTCACACACATTCGCTCCTTTTACCCCATCCCCGCCCTATCCACTCATGTATAGCCCCCAACTCACAGGCACGTCTAGAGAGGAAGAGGGTGGGAGGTAGAGAGAGAGAGGGAACAGAGACACAGAGAGAGGGGCAGAGACACAGAGAGGAGCAGAGACACAGATGGGCAGAGACAGAGAGAGGGGGGCAGAGAGAGAGAGGGGCACAGAGAGAGCGAGGCAGAGAGAGAGAGGGGGAGAGGCAGAGAGAGAGAGAGGGGGGGGCAGAGAGAGAGGGGGCAGAGAGTGATAGGAAGAGAGAAAGGGGGGCATAGAGAGAGGCAGAGAGAGGGGGGCAGAGAGAGAGAGGGGGCCTGCAGGAGAGGGGCAGAGAGAGAGGGAGGGGCACAGAGAGAGAGGGGCTGAGAGAGAGAGAGAAGGGCAGAGAGGGGGGGAGAGAAAGAGGGGGGATGAAAATGGGGGAGAGGGGGAGGAAGAAGGGGAGAAAGGGGGTATAGGGGAGAGAGTGGAAGGGGGAGAGGGGTGCAAGGGGGGGATAGGGGGGAAGGGGGAGGGTAAGGAGGGGGAGAAGGGGGGGGAAGGAGGGCGGAATGGGGGAGGTGAGAGGAGAGGGGGGGAGACGGGGGGAGGGGGGAGGGAAAGAGGGGGGGTTATCTGAGTTTCCAAATCAACAGCGATTTAAAAGCGGTCAAAAATCTGTCAAAATTTGCAGAGTAAATAACCACAAACTTTTAAAATTGTAAAGAAATTAGTACCGATGTCCCTTGTCCATTTTCCCAGTTACATCTTCAAAAAATTCCAGAAGATTAGGGAAGCATGACTTCCCCTTCGTAAATCCATGCTGACTCGTATCCTGCTACTGCTTTCCAAATCTGCTGCTATTTCATCTTTTATAATTGACTCCAGCATCTTCCACCACCAATGTCAGGCTAACTGGTCTATGATCCCCTATTCTCTCTTTCTCGCCTTTCTTAAAAGGTGGGATAACATTAGCTACCCTCCAATCCACAGGAACTGAACCTTTAATCTATAGAACATTGGAAAATGATCAGCAATGCATCCACTTCCTTAAGTACCCTGGGATATAGACCATCAGGCCTTGGGGATTTATCAACCTTCAGTCCCATCAGTCTACCCAACACCATTTCCTGCCTATTGTGAATTTCCTGCCGTTAGTCTCCTCCTCACTATTTACCACACCACCACTTTTGGTGTCTTCTGTACATTTTGATTTTTTACCAAGCACATCCATTTACATGTACCAAAGAAAAGTCACTGGTTTGTGCACAGCCTACTATTCTCCATCATAACAAATTGATTTATTCGAACCTTCTGATTCCTTGAGCTAATTTATACTGCTATAAACCCCTTTACTCCAATTTGATTTAATTTTTCTTACCAGCTATTTTTATGTGAGACTTTATGAATGCCTTATGAAAATCCACATTGATGATATCTGCTCAATTCGCCTTTTCAAACCTTTCCATAATCACATTTTTTTTTTTTTAATTTGGTTATTCAAACATGACTTGCCTTTAACACATCAGTGCTATGTCACTGTTATTCATTTAAAATTCTCCAACTGCCTACTAACTTTTTTTTCTGGTTGTGATTTCTAAAAGTTCCCCCACCATGGATGGAAACTGGCATGCCTGCGGTTGCCTGGCAGGACCAACCCCGCCCCCAACACTAGTCCCACTACCCCCAGCTTTTAATATGTGTCACATTTCCCAATATTTAATATAAGGAAATTTGTGCACAACCAATACTGGATCTTGTGCAAGCAGTCTGACAACTCAGAGAGATCAAATAAGTTGGAAAAAAGGGTCATAAGCAATGGTTGGTTTTATCCTAAATGTGAAATCTGTTACGTTCAAACAGAACTTTATAACATATGAGCCAAGGTTTGATCCCTGCAGGAAACTGGAGATTAGTACATGAAATCAGGAAACTACAGTTATCTAATGTTGTTAGGTGGAATTAACTTAAAATTTGTATTTCATAAATGATCGTATAATAAATTATGTACATTGAATGGTTGTCAGTGAAGACAGCCAATTCTGTAGGATGCTCATAATCTATGAAGCCAGAAATACATTTCATTCTTCAAAGCATCCATCTTTAGATTGCTGTAGGTATTAAGTTTCTTCCAGTATTTTCCTCCATAACAAAAATTGCAGAAATACTCAAGGGCGAGCATTATATATTTCAAGCAGATGGAACTCCCACACTGCAACATGTCCAGCAAACCTTTGAGATTTCACTATAAACAAATTCAAAGTGTGAGATCTAGAAAATGAACCAAGTGGAAGTGGAGATGGACTTAATGGATGCACATGTGGTCTTTCCTTTTACAGGAATGATCATTTCTCTCCAGCTGCTTCGGGGTGATATGGATCACATTCGCAGAGAGAATCCTATCATCTTTAATCGGGGAGTGGCCATCACCCGCAAACTGGGCTTCCCTGATGTCATCATGCCAGGTAGGCTTTGACCTGTAATCAATGTGGGAGCTGAATCCTTTCCTTTAAAATAAATTAGTGGGAATAAAATTGCACAGGAACTTCATACCGACAATTGGTGTAACGATTTCTGCTACGTGCCTGCAAATTACAAACATGCACAAATCACAAATAAATGTCCATGTAAAGGCATATTTTCATGTTTTAATTGCTATGGAATCGGCTGGGGAGGCATCCTTGGTGGTAAGATTTGGAGTAATATAAAATGAGCGGAGAAATTTAGTTTAGTTTATTGTTGTCATGTGTACCGAGATATAGTGAAAAGCTGTTTGGCACGTGCTAACCAGTTAATGAAACAGTCAATGACAACTGTACATTGTTTCAATCAAACATCCCAGTGTACTGGTGGTGGCCCATCGGTAATGGCGGGTTGTGCAGTCTCAATTATGGTGAGTTCTGACATGGCTCACCAGTCTAATTCATGAACCACACACTCGAGGGCAGTGGGAGCAGATGAAGGCCATCGCTGGCGGGTTCTGGGCGGCAGTCTTCCTCCTCTGCGTGGCTTTGGTAAGTTGCTCTATGCGGCGCTCCTCGTAGATGCTGGCTGCTGTTCGCACTGCTGCGCGCCAGCGTGTTCTGTCGCTGGCACAGGCTTCCAGTTGCTTACGCGCAAGACCACAATAGTGGAGATGGTCCTTGACGCAATCTTTGTACCGCTTCCTGGGACGCCCACGGTTCCTTTGTCCCTGGGAGAGCACGCCGTAGAAGACCAGTCGAGACATGCGGGTTACATCCATCCTGATGACGTGCCCAGTCCATCGGAGCTGTACTTTGATGATCATTGCCTCGATGCTTGTGAAGCTGGATCTGTCCAATACTTCTAGGTTGGGCACTTTGTCCTGCCAGCGAATGCCCATGATGTACCGTAACGAGTGCATATGGAATTTCTCAAGTTGAGGGATGTGATTCCTATACTAGGTCCACGTTTCACAGCCAGAGAGCAGGCTAGAAAGCACAACTGCTTTGTAGAGTTTGAGTTTAGTTGACAGCTTGATGCAGTGGTGGTTCAACACTCGTGTACGCAGTAGTCCAAGTGCTTGACAGGCTTTGCTGATTCTCGTTGAGATTTCCTTGTCCATGGAGTCATCAGATGATATTACACTTCCCAAGTATTTGAAGGAGTCAATGATTTTCAGCTGTGTGCTGTCAATATGCACACTTGGGGGCAGTGCTGCAGAGTCTGGATCTGCTGGTGGATGACTTCCGTTTTGCTGAGGCTGATTGTGAGACCAAAAGTCTGGGCTGCTTCCGCAAATTTGATCACAATGAACTGGAGGTCAGACTCCTCGTGAGCCATGAGGGCGTAGTCATCCACAAAAAGACCTTCGAGAATGAGCCGTTCGTGCATCTTGGTTTTGGCGTTCGGTCGTCGAAGGTCAAAGAGAGATCCATCCAGACGGTACTTCAAGTACACGCAACGGTCGAGGCCCTGGAGTACGTGACTCAGAATGCAGCCGAAGAAGAGGTTGAAGAATACAGGGGCCAGAATGCAACCTGGCTTCACTCCATTGGAAATGTCGAAAGGTGCAGAAGTTTCGCCGTTGACCAGAACGGTTCCTGTCATGCCATCATGGAAGAGGCGGATGATCTGGATGAACTTTCTTAGGCAGCCGAACTTGTGAAGTATCAACCACCGAACCTCCCGGTTAACCGTGTCAAAGGCCCTTGTCAAGTCGATGAAGACTGCGTAGAGGTCCATCTTCTGCTCGATGCATTATTCCTGTATCTGTCTCACCATGAAGATCACATCAGCAGTGCTGCGACCAGGTCTGAAACCACACTGAGACTCCAACAAGCTTGCTTCCACGACCTTATTGATTAGGCAGTTGAGGATGACACGGGTTAGTATCTTTCCAGCGACGGACAACAAGGAGGTGCCTCGGTAACTGCTACAGTCAGCTTTGCTACCTTTGTTTTGGAACAAGGACAACAGTGAATTAATCGGGCATACTTTCTGTCTCCCAGATGCTGGACAAGATGTTGTGGAAGGCGTCTAGTGTCTCAGGACCTGCTGACTTGGAGTGTAGAATAGGGAATCCATTCATGCCTGATGCCTTGCCTTTGCTGGTTTGACTGATGGCCTTCTTGATCTTTTCCAAACATGGGTGCAAGGTCGTCAAGTGTTGGCTTTTGTGGGATCCGGTCAAGAGCGACTGGGTCAACGGCAGAGGGTCTATTGAAGAGGTTTGCGAAGTGTACTCTCCATCTGTCTGAGATGCTGCTTTTATCCTTGAGCAGGGTTTTGCTGTCAGCTTGGGAGAGCATACACAGGAGGGGGGAGGTCAGCTTGGGTGGACCATACACAGCCTTGATCATGCTGAATAACTGCTTAGAGTTGTTTGTGTCTGCGTAACTTTCCATGAAGGATGAGCATGTCCCACAGGTTGAACTGGACTACATGGTACCAGTTGCAAGGCTATGCCTTGACCTGACAGAGTACAGATACAGGATAAAGACGATAACATTGAATGCAAGTTAAGGTCCAATAAAGTCTGATTAAAGATAGTTCAAACATCTTCAATAATGTAGGTGGGACATCAGGATCCCACTCTAGCTGATGAGAGGATGGTTCAGTTGCTTGATAATAACTCGTAAGAAACTGTCCCTGAATCTGGAGGTAAACGTTTTCAAACTTCTGTACCTCTTCCCTAATGGGAGAGGGGATAACAGGGTGTGACCGGGGTGAGACTGGTCCTTGATTATGCTTGTGGCCTCGCCGAGGCAGCGTGAAGTGTAGATGGGGTCCATGAAAGGGAGGTTAGTTTGCATAATTAAGCTATGTCCACAACTCTGCAATTTATTTCGGTCTTCGATAGAGCTGTTCCCAAACCATGCTGTGAAGCAACCCGATAAAATGCTTTCTACGGCGTATCTGCAGAAGTTGTTGAGGGTTGTTTGGGACATGCCAAACTTCCTAAATCATCCATAGAAGTAGAGATATTGATATACGTTCCTGGCCATTGCTTTGATGTGGCTGGTCCTGGACAAATTGAACTATTAGATAAGAGGAAAACTGGTTTGAAATGGATATATAAATGTTCAACTATATTGTCTTCTTCATCTACAAATTATTCTTCATATAAGGGTGGTTGACATGATATCCATTTGCAGACAAAATAGTGAAATCAAAGACCAGAAATCATTTTTATTTAAATTTAATGCTACAGCAGAGGATTTTTAGATACTGTAGTTAAATGAACATAATATTCAGTTCAGTGGGATTTCTCAGTGGTGTGAGAAGAAAAGTTCATGATTCAGTTTGGTGACTTGATCCATTGTTCTATTCCAATTTTGTATTCATGGAGTTAATCCTTTCTAAGTTGTAAATTCCCTAATCTGCTGAGTATTTTCAGCATTTTGTTTATATTGCATTTATTGCTGCCATTTCTTGACCACTAACCATAAGAATCTGTTGTGCAGTGGCTGCCAAGTATTGAGTGTGTTAAATGTGGCAAGCCAGTGACATACCTTGATGCATTACTGGACTACTGATGCTACGGATACATAACTGGACTACGGATGCTACTGTTACTGAGGGACATTGCACACCAGACCTAGAAATGATGGTAGTTAAATGCAGACCCTACCATCTCCCGAGAGAGTTTTCTGTGGTTTTTATTGCAGCTGTGTACTTGGCTCCAGAGGCTAAAGCTAATGTAGCACTGGGCTACCTGCTAAATGCGATCAACAAACAACAGAACTTACATCCTAATGGGGTTTTTATCGTGGCTGGTGACTTTAATCACACCAACTTAAAGAAAGTACTGCCACGGTTTGTGCAACATGTTAAATGTCCAACTCGAGGGGAAAACACTCTAGACTGTGTTTATTCTAACATTCCTAAAGGTTACAGAGCCTTACAGAGCTAATAGATCTACAGAGGATGCCATAAACACTGTCCTCCATGCTGCACTACAACATCTAGTGGAGAAGGGGTCATATGTCAGGATGCTTTTTGTTGATTACAGCTCAGCTTTTAATACAATCATACCCAGCAAGCTGATCACAAAAATGCTAGACCTTGGCCTCAGCAGTCAACTGTGTCGGTGGATATTGGACTTTCTCAGTGAACGCCCACAGACGGTGAGACTTGGACCCTACACCTCGACATCCCTGACCCTCAGCACAGGAGCACCGCAGGGCTGTGTGCTCAGTCCGCTCGTCTACACCCTATACACACATGACTGCTTGCCCCATTACCCCGCAAATAGGATCATAAAATTTGCAGACGATACAACTGTGGTGGGGCTCAAATCCAAAAGGGAACGAGGTCGCCTATAGGGAGGAGGTGCACAGACTTTCTGAGTGGTGTGCTCACAACAATCTCCCTCTGAATACTAAAAAGACAAAGGAGATCATCATTGATTTCAGGCGAGATAGAGCGGAGCTCAGGGCACTGGAGATAGGGGCAAGGAGGTGGTGAGAATGCCTAGTTTTTAATTTCTGGGGATCAAAATCAGTGAGGATCTTAAATGGTCTGTGATCTCTGCTGTAGTTGTAAAAAAGGCGCAACAGGTCTGAAGAAGGGTCTCGACCCGAAACGTCGCCTATCTCCTTCGCTCCTTAGATGCTGCTGCACCCGCTGAGTTTCTCCAGCTTTTTGTGTAACCCGCAACAGATACTTTACTTCCTCAGAACACTGAGGAAGGCCCATCTGTCTACTAAACTGCTGGAGTCTTTCTACCGCTGTTCGGTAGAAAGCATACTGACCTACTGCATAACTGCCTGGTTTGGGAACTGTTCAGCAGCTCTCTAGAGGGTGATAAAAACTGCCCAGGGTATCATTGGACTCCCCCTGCCCCCTCTGGAGGACATTTACCACTCCAGATGCCGCAGCAGGACCTGTAATATCGTGAAAGACATTACACATCCTTGTCACCACCTTTTCACAAATGCTGCCCTCAGGAAAAAGGTACAGGTCGTTAAAGTCACGCACTGCCAGACTCAAGAACAGCAATCTTGGAACTGAACTCTGTCTCGGGAGCGGGTTATGGGGAAGGAAGGGGAAAATGTGAAAGATTAAATTCACATTTAGTTTATGTAAATGTGAATCCATGGGTGGGTTTGGGGAGGGAGGGAGGGAGTGTAAAAAGTATAAGTATGTGAATGTTTGAAGTTCTTTTAAATGGAGAGACACAGTAATCTCATTGTATGTGACACATGCAATGACAATAAAGCATTCTAATCTAATCTTCTAATCATTATTTATTGTTAGTGCAATGTAATTTATCTGGCTATTTTGAGTGTCCATGAGAAAGTATCTTGATATTGGACATGTTTTTTGACCAGAGTTTTTAGCCGCTGTCAAATTTAATGTTTCTTTTCATAAGAGGTACGTCAGGTTATAGCATCATACCGATGTCGTGTGTATCAGTTGACATGTTGGACTTTCTGCATTTTTCTTCCTATTTTCTATACTTTTTCAGTTGCATCCTCTCATAAAATAACCTTTTAATAGTTTTATTGGCTGTGAAATTAGGCTCTGTTGTACTTGCTTTTTTGGTGCTATAAGGCGCTGATTCGATCCAAGTTTTAATTGCAAATCTCAATCAAGCATTGGTAAACTAATCGCACTACGATCAAGATGATTATATGCATTGCGAAATATGCTGAAACTATATAGAATAAACAGTGGGTGGCATCATTCTTGTAATGCCCGTTTGATACTTGTCTCTCTGTACCAAGCTGCATCGATTCAGCAAACACATAGGCTCTGGTTCAAGTATCCAAAAGGAATAGAAGTATTTGCCATCTCCCTTTCCTCTTGTATTACTTAAAGAGACATTTGTTTCTTCAGCATTCATTGAACATTCATTTGGATGGCATGATATTTGTAGAATTTTGCTGAGTTACATTTTACAAGCTAGGTGTAACATTAAAAAACCTGCGTGTTCCTCCCCTCCAGGCTGAAAGAGATTCTCAGTACCAGATCAGGAAACTGAGGTGTCTGCACCATTTCACTCTGACATGACTTACTCCAACTTCACAAAACATAAAAGTGATTTCCAACAGTGGTTGGAGGTAATGATTTGCTTGCCTTTAAGAGATGCCGGTGCTAACAACTATTAAAATGATATCTTGGTGATATGTGTGCGTGCAATAAATGATAAATTTGACAGCACACAACAATCATGATAATGAAACACGAATATGAAATTGTATTTGTGATTTATACAGGGTCAAACTTTGGGAATTGTTTGTGTGTCATGTGATGTAATTTCTCTCATGCAGTGTTTCCATTCCTTTATTCTGGCTGATCTATTTATTTTCATGCCCCAACTTTCACTTGCAGTAAAAATAATCACTGAATTTCAGTTGGCAAGAATGTATAACCACAGACAGGAGGTTACGAGAATGATCCCAGGGATGATTGAGTTAACATTTGATGAGTGTTAGATGGAAATGAGCCTGCGCTTGCTGGAATTTTCAAAGGATGAGGGGGAATCTCATTGAAACTTACCAAAAAATGAGCTTGGATAGAGTGGATGTGGAAAGGATGTTTCCACTAATGGAAGAGTCTTGGACAAGAGGTCATAGCCTCAGAATAGAAAGGAGACAAGGAAAGAATTTATTTAGGCAGAGGGTGGTGAATTATGGAATTCATTGCCACAGAAGGCTGTAGAGGCCGTCAATTGATATTTTTAAGGTAGAGATTGATAGATTATTGATTAGTACATGTGTCAGGGGTTATGGGGAGAAGGCAGGAGAATGGGGTTAAGAGGGAGAGATAGATCAGCCATTTATTAGGAACATGCAATACAAGTTATCACTTGCGAGTTCTCTTCAAGACTAACGGAATGCAGCAGAACGCGATGCTAACAAGCTACTGGGCGTAACTACAAATGCATGACTCATTGCATGAGCCACTAATCTACCTCCCCGCTCTTAAAGAATCAATAACGATGTATACCCATAACTAAGCAAAGCAAATATCACAACCGATGACAGACTGATGTAAATTCAAACATAGTCCGGATACTTCACGACCGGCCTGCAAACACGACCGGCACGTGTACGATCGAGGCCATCTCCATTCTTTTTCTCCGGTGAAAGAGCTGGTGATTTCACCGCCGTGGGGAGTGGACCAACGCCTCTGGAGTCTAAGCAGGAGACTGTGCCGCAGGCGAAGATGGAACAGACAGAGGAACTGTCGCAGGCATCGATTGTTGTGCTGACAAGAGCATGCGAGGGTCACTAGATGCAGATTGAAATGAACTTGTACAATCCGGATAATAAAGAGGAGGGATTGGCTCCTTCAGAGGCAGAAGATGTTGTCTGTTTCGTCGGTAAGTGCCGCCATCAGCTCTAACATTTTACGAGCGTGGCTCCAAAGCGGGACCAGAAATCACCCCAATAGGGTCACGGCTTTTGTCAGTCTGTAAGCGGACCACCTGTCCTTTGGTCGGCAGAGGCCTACTCGTCTTGTCGAACCATTTCTTTTGAATGTTGCGCTTCTGTTGCAACCTGGATTGAACCGGTGAGACAGGCTAGTTACTGGTTGGTTGGAGCGAAGAGGTGCTTCAGTAGTTTCCTCTTCAGGTGCGTCATCTGCAGGAAACCCCGTGGTAAGAATGAGTACCGACAGATGGCTGACCTTCCAGCGGATCGACTACAAGCGACACCAACCTTCACTTACATGGGTGTCAACGTGTTTGGCCCTTGGGAGGTGGCGTCACGCCAGACCAGAGGAGGACACAGCAAAAGCAAGAGATGGGTTGTGTTCTCCTGCATGTGTACCAGAGCTGTGCACATCGAAGTGATAGAGAGCATGAGTGCTAGCAGCTTTATCAATGCCCTGTAGAGGTTTTTTGCCATCAGAGGGCCAGCAAAGCAGATACAATAAGACTGCGGCACTAACTTTGTTGGTGCCAGTCATGAGCTGAAGATCGGTGATTCAAGCACCAGCTCTGACAACGTCGAGAAATAACTCCAGGATCAGAAGTGGACATGGGTATTTAATCTGCCGCATTCCTCCCACATGGGTGGATGATCGGTGTCGCCCATCATATCATCGACTACATGCACCTCCAGAATGGAGCAGCCATTTTCACACATGAGGTAGTAACGACATTTACGGCAGAGGTCACAGCCGTGATTAATGCAAGACCCCTCATCTCTGTGTCTTCGGACCCAGTCACCTTTCATCCTGACTCCAGCTACACTCTTGACTCAGAAGACAGGCGTTCCCCTTCCTCCTCCTTGTGACTTTGGGAAAGGAGTTCTTCTCAAAGAAGAGTGGAAGCATGTTCAGAGCCTAGCAGAAACCTTTTGGAGCAGGTGGCGTCAGGAGTATCTTGTTACTCTGCAAAGCCAATGCAAGTGGTTTGCAAAATCTTAAAGAAGGAGACATCGTCCTCCTGAAGGACAAACAGGCCAGAAGAGATGAGTGGCCCATGGCAATCATCTCAAAGACCTTTCCAAGTCAGGATGGGAAGGTTCGGAGAGTGGAAGTCAGGATCTTCAAGGATGGAGGCCAGAAGCTCTACATCTGCCCAATCACTGAAGTGGTCCTCCTGTCTCCTAAGGACTCTGGGGGTTAAATGGGAGATTTGCATGGGGTCTGGGAGACCCCAGGCTGGGTGTATACGGGACTGTATTTTGTTTAGATGCATTAGTGCCACCTGCTGGAAGTTCTGGTACAGCAGCTGTAAGTTTTATTTCCTAATAGACAGAAAGGTGTCATGAACAAGGAAGTGCAGCTCAGAAAGGGATAGCCTCATGGTGTTTAGACAGTATAATTCACCTGTGTTTAATCCGCTGCCATCCTTCCTCACAGAGTTTGTTAGACGCAATGTATTTTCAAATTTGAATACAGTAAAACATCAAACGACAGTTTGTCTCTACTGGTCTTTATTGGATCAATTGTTTAGCTTGCTGGATAGCTGGATAGGGACATTCAGCGAGTCCAATATACTCGTAAATCTTCTGTACCCTTTCCAGCTTGACAACATCTTTCCTATAAAATGGTGCATAGAACTGAACCCATTACTCTAAATGTGGTTTCACCAACGTCTTATACAACAGCAACATGATCTCCAAACTTATTTACTCAATACTCTGACTGATGAAGGTCAATATACCAAAAGCCTTTTTGATCACCTTATCTACCTGCGACTCGACCTTCAAGGAACCATGCACCTGCACTCCTAGATCCCTCTGCTCACCAACACTCCCCAGAGCATTACCATTCACTGTGTAGGTCCTGTTCATGTTAGACTTCCCAAAATGCAACACCTCACATTTCTCTGTGTTAAATTCCATTGACCACTCCTCAACCCACCTGGCCAATCGATCAAGATCCTACTGCAATTTTTCATAACCATCTTCACTATCTGCAAAACCACCCACTATCTGCAAAACCAACCACCAAACTTGCTAATCTTGCCATGTATGTTCTCATCCAAATCATGAATGTAGATGACAAACAGTTATGGGCCCAGCACCAAACCTGAGGCACACCACTAGTCAGTGAGGCCAAATGCAAATTGGAGGAACAGCACCTCATATTTCCCTTGGGCAGCTTACAACCCAGCGATATGAATATTGATTCTGTTACTACAAGTAACCATTGCTTTTCCTCTCCCTCCATCCCTCCCTTACATTTGCCACATTATGTTGAGGTTTACACTCCACAGGTCTCAGCAAACCCAAATTTGTCAATGTATGCTGCAGATATTTCTCTCAAGGATCTAGTTAGTGCTATGGTGCTCCCAAGTGATTCCACTACTGTTTAGAGTATGTGATTTAGTTTTCACAATCATAAAGATGGGCACCGAGGACTGGCACATGATAGGCAGTGACCTTATTTTTCAGGGTAAATGTGTCCCAGCTATGCAAAGTCCATTTTTACAATGCTATCAAAGGCTTTATCTACTTTTGCATCATTATGTTTAAATTAGTATCAGTAGAGCAAACATAAAATTGATTCACATTGTCTAGCATTTCATAGGTAGACAAAAATGCTGGAGAAACTCAGCAGGCGAGGCAGCATCTATGGAGCGAAGGAATAGGTGACATTTCGGGTCGAGACCCTTCTTCAGACTGATGTGGTGGTGGGGGAGGGGGGTGGGAAGAAGAAAGGAAGAGGCGGAGACAGTAGGCCATGGGAGAGCTGGGAAGGGGAGGGGAAGGAGGGAGAAAGCAAGGACTACCTGAAATTGGAGAAGTCAATGTTCATACCACTTGGGTGTAAACTGATCAAGCGAAATATGAGGTGCTGCTCCTCCAATTTGCGGTGGGACTCACTCTGGCCATGGAGGAGGCCCAGGCCAGAAAGGTAGGATTTGGAATGGGAGGGGGAGTTGAAGTGTTGAGCCACCAGGAGATCATGTTGGTTAAAGCGAACTGAGCGGGGGTTTTGGGCGAAGTGATCGCCAAGCCTGCACTTGGTCTGTCTGATGTAGAGCAGTTGACACCTAGAACAGCGGATGCCATAGATGAGGTTTCCAGGTGAACCTCTACCTCACCTGGAAAGACTGCTTGGGTCCTTGGATGGAATCGAGGGGGGAGGTAAAGCGACAAGTGTAGCATTTCCTGCGGTTGCAAGGGAAAGTACCAAGGGAGGGGGTGGTTTGGGTGGGAAGGGACGACTTGACCAAGGAGTTACGGAGGGAGCGGTCTCTGCGGAAAGCCGAAAGGGGAGGAGATGGGAAAATGTGGCGAAAATGGGTGGGGGGATGGGGAGTGAGAGCGGAGCTACGGGATATAGAGGAGTCCCTGGTGAGAGCCTCATCTATAGTTGAAGAGGGGACCCCCCATTCCATAAAGAATGAGGACATCTCCGATGCCCTGGTTTGGAACACCTCATCCTGGATGCGGATGCAGCATAGATAGAGTCCTTACAGGAAGCAGGGTGGAGGGAAGTGTAGTCCAGATAGCCATGGGAGTCAGTGGGTTTGTAGTAGATGTCGGTCAGTAGCCTGTTACTTGCGATGGAGATAGTGAGGTCTAGAAACAGTAGGGAGATGTCGGAAATGGTCCAGATGAATTTGAGTGCTGGATGGAAGTTGGTGGTGAATTGGATGAATTTCATTATCATTAGGAATCACTAAATGGCCTGTCCCACTTACGCGACTTTTCAGCGACTGTCTTCGACGTTCAAGCTCGAGGGTACTCGCCTGAAATACCTCGAGCTGGATCGACCGTCAGGGATGAAACAGCGAGCCAGATCGGCTGTCTACACACACATACACAAACACATCACAAAGGCAGGTGCCAGGAAAAGCGGGGGAGCACTGTCTGAAAGTCACACCCGCGATGAACAGGAAGGTAAAAGACGGCTGGCGCAGTTACGGTAAGTCCTATAGAGAATGCCAAAAAGGGGGGGGGGGAGAGAAGTGGAGAGAAGGGGGGAGAAATGGGGGAGAAGGAGTGGAGACACTTTTCAGAAGCCAGACAACTTTTAATAAAGTTTAGCATTACCAGTCGGTTTACTTACCTTTTTTTTCTCAACGAACTTTACCTTTGACTACCTGCGATCATCTTCGATTGCCTTTGGTTACCTACGATAGCATTACGACCTACTATTACCTACCTTGACGAAAACCTACGAGTAAAAAAAATCTATCTTTTTCCATGGCGACCTTTTTTTACTCGCGGGCATTTTTCAGCATGTTAAAAAATGCTGAGGCATCGAGTACGCGGGGACTACTCTCGAGCATGAAGGAGAGTTACAAAGACCTCCCAGGACCTTGTGTCGACCATGTTGCGAGTATAAGTCGAGGGCAAACTCTTCTAAACTCGCAAATTAGGTCGCCGCAGTGGGACAGGTCCTCAAGACCACAGTTCCATGATGTTGGAGTTGGCGTTCTCAGCATTCCGGAGCTTACCACACGGCGACACGTGTAAGGCATCGCCCGCTCCGCGATGGTGCTTCCATGCTGCGCTGCCGCCGAAGCTGAAGTTCTGGCCGGTCCCGGCAGGAAATGCCACTCCAGTCCAGTTGGTAGGCCACGAGGGAGAGGGCGAAGATGCGGCTCAGAGGAAAGACGCGTCTCCGACCAGGGAGGGACTGAGAAAAACAGTTTCCCCCCTTCCCCCCCCCCCCCCCCCCCCCCCCCCCAATCCTCCACATGAAAAGACTAGAAGACCTCCAAGACAAAACTTTTAACACACTAAAAAGTTGTTTAAAAGGGTGAAAGGGCGAACAGCTGCAGGCAGGGAAGCCATACTCGACGGCGCCCCAATATTCCACCACTCACCCATAGTTCCCAATTGCGCAGGCCGGGCTGACACATTCCCATTGTGACATTGAAGATGGAGGCATTACTGTGCTGGCTAAGTGCTCCCCCAACGCAAGATTCCACCACTCACTCATTCCCCCAATGCAAGCCGTTCCAAGGCAATATTGCGCCACTCACGCATAGCTTCCAGCTGTATTATGTATATAGATACTGGGAGTAAAGAAGCAATATTCTATTTAGGTTGGAAATACTGAATCAATAATCTAGTTTTAATACTAAAAATTGTGCAGTGGTTTTCTTGTCATTATACTAGATTCAGTGCAATTTACCTCCAGTTATTTTGATGAACAAAGTGATGCCTGCCATTGTTTTACAAAACAACTTGCAGAATCATGTAAATTCCATTTACTTCATTGAAATCATTCCATCACTTCTTTGAGACATGAAACAATCTCATTAGACAAATCTCAGTATACATTTTAATTTGGTTTTTATTATTGGTTCTAAGACTTTGTAACAATATGAGTCATACCTGATGTGAGGTTGGTGCAATATGCATGTATTATGCAAATATAAGTTGATGAATAAATGTCTACCGAGAAGTTTCTTGAGAATTGTCCTTTTTGGTTATATTTATATATCAATGTCGGAAATGAAACAGGTTGGTAACTCCTTCTTTGCTCCTCTGATTAATGAGAGTTGTGTGGTACCAAAATATATGATGTAGGCAAAATATTATCTATTTACCCACATAAAATAACTACTGGCCTGTAAATCCAATTTTAATGGCAAATTTAAAATTTCGTGGGAAGTCATGGGATTTTCATCTATTCTTTTCATTTCAGAGCTGCTGTACTGAAATTGCTCATTTATCCAGCACAAATTTGAATTTATATTTAGATGTATTCATTATTATTTATACATTTTGATTATATTCTCATAAACATTACTACAGAAATAAACTTGCATAGTTTCTCATAGAATTTTTTTTATTCCTCATCCAGTTCTGTGTGAGGACATTCAAGGGAACTGTTTCATGAGACAGCTCTATAAATAACGTCCTTGTGGATAAGTCTAACTATTCCATGATTACATATCTGCTAAGAAATATTGCCAACCATATTCCGTAAATCATTTACTTCAGTCCTTTTGAACAATGTGTTATGTTGTGGTCTCATAGGAATTTGAAATCTAATACAATCCAGAAAATGCAGATTACCTAGTTAGATAGGTGTCTCTTCAGCACAAGACGTATATCTGCTATTGGTGAAGGTGTCCTTTTCTACAGAATGCTCTTATACACTGAATAAGTGTACAAGATAGTGAGAGAACACTGGGGATGCTTTTGTCTTCCTATTTATATTTAGCCTCCTTGTCACCAGACTCACCTAATACTTAAGCATGTGTCTCAAACTCTTGCAGTGCAAGAATGTTTTTGTTTTGGAGAGGTGAAAGAATGCTAATGAGGCTATTATTCAAATCAAAATGCTTCTTATCACAAACTGGATATCTCTCCAGAACTTGCACCACATTTTAAGGAAGAAGCTAGTGCATGCACTTTTATATCCTGGAATGTACCAATTTGCCACGCAATCAATGAATATTTTTTGCAGTTATTTGTTTTTGTTTTTTTTTGTAATTTTTTTTATTTGAAGTAAACCGTTTACAATGTAAAGCTTACTTTATAAACTAACACCTTAATTCAATATTACTACAAATAACATATCAATACTTAATATCTTCTATTTTTTGGAAATAAAGAAAAAGATATATAAAAGAGAAAAGAAAAAAGAGTAAATAAAAAAAAATAAAAAATTCTTCCCACATACTTCAATCGTAAATAAAAAGAAAATAAAAAGGGAAAATTTGAAAAACAAAAATATTACATATATATAAACAAAAACTAAAGTCATTATACGAAATACTATTTCATTCAGAAATATCTCTAATAAATGCACAATAATATCAATTATAAGTAAGTTATTCGCATCGGATCCATAGGGTGTCCGTCGAGCCGTGATTCCAAGAATAGCTACTTTTCTAAATACTGTATATATGGAGACCATATCGATTCAAAAGAATTATACCTGTCCAAAAGGACAAATCTAATTCTTTCCAAATTCAACGTCTCCAACATCTCTGCTTTCCACATTTTAATTGTTGGAGATAATGTTCCCTTCCAAAATTTAAGTATCATTTTTTTCCCTATTATTAAACAGTAATCAAAAAAATTTCTTTGATTAACCGTGAGTACCAAATTTGGCTCCGGGATTCCGAATATTATTAATTTTGGGTCTGGGTCGAGTTCAACCTTAAGAACTTCCGAAATAACTTTAAAAATTTCAATCCAATAATAATTCAACCGTGGACACGTTACCAAACTATGTATTAAATTTGCTTCAAGATTCTTACATTTATCACAAATAGAGGAGAGACTAGGAAAAATACTTTTTAATTTGGTTTTCGAGTAGTGTAATCTATATATAATTTTTTGCAGTTATTTGTAGCAACCAATTTATGTCTTACAAGGTCCATGAAATAAATGGGATGTTTTCTATCCGCAGCAGTGAATACTCACTTGGCAATTGGAAAATATTTTGCCACCAAATAGTGAATTGTTTTGTACAATGCAAGAACAAATGCTGCCGAGCTACTGTTTATGGCATTTAGCAACCCCTCTCATTTTAATATATCCAACTCATGTTTCATTGGGAATGATATTGCTGAATTGCAATCTAGAAGATGAAGAAATCTTGTAAGATTGAATTTCTTTTTAAAAAAATTGAGAATTATAATTACCTCACTGCCATAATCAATTTGAGGTGCATCGTGTTTTCCATTAAAGACATGACATCTTATGAAATTTAATTTATTACCATTAAAACTGCCTTGGTTTCTAATTCCAAAATATGGAATTATTTAATTACAGTTCCAATCCATTTGCTATTTATCATGCTTCTCAGACTAACCTTAATTAATGTTCAAAATTAATCTGTAATTGTTTGCATTTCATTCATTTTTACAAAAAGTATTATGTGCCTTAGAATGGATAGAAATGTACAGAAATGGAGAGAAAAACATGCATTTGAAATTCTTCAATGTTATATCAGTCATTCTGAATAAAGGAGACAATTATTCGTGTCTAGTACAAAAACCATGAGAAAGATTTTAAGCAGTGTATACTTACGAATTAAAATAATTCCAAAAAAGGGTACTAATCCTTCACTGACAAGGTAGATGCATTGGAATGAGATCAATGTGATTATATATTCCTGTTTTTAATGCACATTGCCGCCTTTATAATGTTGCACAGCTCCAAGGACACAGATGGCGATGGCCCAGCAAAAAAAACTGACTTGAATAACAGATGATAAATAGAATCAGTGCAGATCTGGTGATATGCAATAGTCATGCTGTGTGTAAATTCATTGCTGTCAAGACCACATATAGCTGAAACCCCCTGTGCGAGCAAAACATTGTGAAGAGCTTCCCAAGGGTGGAAATACATTGAATGCTATAAAGGAGAACTTTGAGGAACTTTGAAATTATAATTTCATGCCCCAGGATCTGTGAACAGAACCTCAGAGGTACCATAATCATGACTGTCTTCAAGATACAAATGTGAATTACCTTAACTACAGAGGAGTCTCTCTGCTATCTATCACAGGGATAGTTATTAGAAGGATTATCTCCTCCCAATTACTCCCTGAATTACAGCGCAGATTCAATTCATCAAGAGACACATTAGGTATAATCTTCACCATGTGATAATTCTAAGCAAAAGACAGTCAGAAGCAAACAGCACTATGCTTGGCCTCAGAAAGAAACTGTTCCCAGTCTTTCCCAGGTTTGACTGCCATTATCTCCACCGTATATCTGCTACTGGATGGCATGCAAACAGTTATTTTAACTTACAAGTCCACCACATACTCATGTGTAGCAGCAAATGTTGAAGCAAGGTTGTCTCATCTTAAAATATTTTTCTTACTTGCATCTCACCTCCAGCAAACTTACCCTGTAGAGGAGAGAATCTACAGGACAAATGGGGAAACAGTTCAATCTATATCTCCTGGACTCCAGAATTTAGCTTACTCCAACCTCGGTCTCTGAGCTGCAGTGTACAGCTGATATTTGATTATGTGGACACTTGACAGTGGGGTGCAAGCAATTGTTAATTTGTTCACTGAAGCATTTCAGAGAAATCGCTGTTACACTCAACATATGCAAAACAATTCCCTTTACTCACCTGTCCTTGCTGCACAACACTGCCCCCAATACTAATGGTTGGCACAGACCACTTTCTATGTCTTGAGAGTCACCTCTCTATAAAGGTAAACATTGATGATGAAATTCATCACCACCTCCAGTGTGCCTGCTCTGTGTTTGACTGTCTGAGGAAAAACGTTTACTAAGATGAAGGCCAAGGAGCAGTAGAGATGACCACCACATGTATGCTCAGAAACATTGATTACTTAAGGCATGCACTTCAGTACTGGGGAGACATTACCAACATTGTCTCTGCAACATCCTCCGAATCCACTGACAGCATAAATTGAACTTTGCCATGTTTCTCCCCTGGAAAACATCTCCATCATTCAGGCTTAAATTACTCTCAACATGCTCCAATTGGCAGGTCACATTATTCACAAGGCTGACACCAGATTCACAAAACAGGCTAATTTGTACTCTGTGTTAAAGAAGGAACTGCAGATGCTGGAGAATCGAGGGTTACACAAAAAGCTGGAGAAACTCAGCGGGTGCAGCAGCATCTAAGGAGCGAAGGAGATAGGCGACGTTTTGGGTCGAGACCCTTCTTCAGACTGGTCAGCTGCCAGTCTGAAGAAGGGTCTCGACCCAAAACGTCGCCTATCTCCTTCGCTCCTTAGATGCTGCTGCACCCGCTGAGTTTCTCCAGCTTTTTGTGTAACCCCCTAATTTGTACTCTAATTTTTATAACAGCAAGAGATTAACAGAATAATGTAATGACACAGCAAATTTCCAAACCTTCGATTATGACCTCCAAACCTGACTATGATCCCTTAACTCTATAATGTTATTAAGATGGTCATACCTTGTACAAATACTATAAATACTCTTATTGCAAATCACTTAAAGTATTTGGAAATCACTTAAACTACTCCATTGAAGATCCCAAACTTGGGTGGTGGTTAATGCTTCTCAGATTGTCTGTCTAAACTGAATACACTTTCTTATGCCTGCTGACTTCCAGCTATAGTAGTTTTGATGTTCCAAGTTCCCAATCCCAACCTTATTGTTCTCTGGTGTGGGTGTGTGATCAGCCAAAAGATCAGTTCCTGATTGGCTACTTAGGTCATAATTTTCTGTTCTTTGTTGTTATGTTGTCTTTCAGACAAAGCCTGTCCCACAAGGGCAATTTTTCAGCGGACTGTCGGCGACTGTCAAGTTGCCGGCAGTCGCCTGAAAAACCGCCAATTGGTGGAACACACACAAATACATTGCTTCCTTCACCAGCCCGTTATGCAGGCGGGGGACAGGGCAAGCGGGGGGAGCGCTGTCTAAGCAATTCACATAGTGCAAAGCCAAGGAGAAACAGACACACACCGTGACTAACAGGAAGGTTGGCGCTGTAACAAGACGGCTAAAGCACAATGGACGGTAAGTCCTTTAAAAGAAGGGGGGGGGAGAAGGGGGGTGAAGGAGTGGAGACAACTTTTAAGAAGCCAGAAATACATGGCTGTGAAACTCGGTGGACGCTTAACATTACCGGTTGGTTATCCTTGGTTCTGAAAACTACTGCTTACATTTTTTTCCCAATAAGCCAATGAAATTCACCAGTCAGCACCAGCTACAACCTACGAGAACCTCCGAAAACCTTTGACCTCCTGGCAACCCATCAGGACCTCCTGGCGACCCACCTACGGCTCGAGAATTCTCACTACTCTCCATGGCAGCTTCATTCTAGTCGCCGCTAATTTTTCATCATGTTGAAAAATTCATGCCGACTATAATGAGGCCGCGACAAGTTCCCAGAATGCGAGAACTCCTCACGACCATAAAGGCGATTCCCTGGCAACAACCCGCGAACATGTGGTGACCATGTGGCGACTGCATTGTCTCCTGCAGTCGCATAAGTGGGACATGCCCATTAGCAATAGCTTATTCATTTTAACCATTTGTATCCAGGGGAATAATGACAAAACACTGCAAAACCTCCATGCATAAATGGGGTGGGGGTAGACTGATTCATGGAAGTCCCTTGCCCATGATCATGCACCTGGAGAAGGGACATCTGGCATTGCTTTAATAACCCCTCCACGTATACCTAGAATCCAAATCATCCTCTTTCCTTCCCTAAACATCTCTAGTTTACTCCTGGTGCTGCATGCTACCGAGGGTAGAAATAGGAAGATGGGACAGATTTTTAAACCTTTGGGATTTTTTTTGTGGCAAAGCTGACCTGTATAAGAAAGACGGGTTACACTTGAACTGGAGTGGGACTAATATCCTTGCAGGTATGTTCACTAGTGCTACTCAGGAGGATTTAAACTAGACTGGTAGGAGGTAGGAACCAGAGCGGAAACTCATCAAATGGAAAAACTGATGGGAAGATAGAGGTTATGACCAGTAAGCCTCAAAGGAAGGGCAGGCAGGGGAGAGGTTGCAACTGGTGGGCTGAAGAGTGTTTATTTCAATTCAAGGAGTATTATGGATAAAGCAAATGAATGAAGAACCTGTATCAGTACGTCCACAATTATTCAAGCCAGTTGGTCCCTGCAGGTTTTGAGAACGTGACCAGGTACACTATCAGATCCAGATGCTTCCAAAAACATCAAAATCAATCTCATCACAGTTAAAACACCAGAACTTTGCCATCCAATTTCTAGAAAATTATTTCTGTGAAGTGCCAGCCAATCCCAAACCCTGGTACTTGCCAACAATTCGGGGATTTGCATACATAACTGCACAAACATAAAAGTCCACAACTTGCTAGCAGCTGTTCACCAATGTCATTCTGACTAAACTCCGCCATTGGGCCAAGGGATCCAGAGCGAATGGTGGACCTGATGCAGAAACCACAGATTCCAATGGGAGGAACAGCTATGACAGAGTAAAATAAGTAACAGGTAATTAAAATATTTTTAGTTCATTGTGTTTAATTGAATGTTTTCACATTTGTAAAATATGTTTAATATTAATTTTTAACAGGTTTTGAAATCTTTATGAATGTAAGAAACATTCTAGAACATTCACACTGTTTCTATAACTTTGACACCCAGCTTGATCAGTGACCTGCAGTCAAATTATTTCAGCATTTTTGTGGCTTGTGTCAAGATGTATCGGTGCCTACTATGGTAGCCAGTTTTTTTTATGAGGTTGGAGCTGGATTCATAGAATTTGATGATTAGAGGTTAGTAATGTAACAGTGAATTTGGTAATTAAATCAGGTTAGCTGGTGGAAAATTCTGGATTATGTCCAGTTCTTGAAAGTGTAATGTTTCACTTCTTCCTTCTTCTTTGATCTTTGTATGGTCCTTGATCTGGCATCCATTAACGCATCACTTACAAATTAGCTGGACAAAATTATCCAAGAAAGTAATTGGATTTACTCTTCACTCAATGACAAAAGGGTAAATTCTAATTATGCAATGAATCCCTGGTGCAACCTCATGTCTAATAAAATTTGCAATTTATATTTTTCATCCTACTGGAATATTCACTTTACATCTTCAACTTTCAAACATCTCAGATCTCGGATTATTGGTTTATTATTGTCACGTATACTGAGATACAGTAACATTTTGCATGCTATCCTGATAAATCATCCATACATGATTACAATCAAACCATACGTGAGAACATCAGGTAGTTCAATGGAGAAAGGTAACAGAGTGCAAAATATAGTGTTACAACCACAAAGAAAGTTGAGGTATAAAACACTACAAAGGCTGCAAAGAGGTAGTTTAGGAGTTCGGGAATTAGGCTAATAATATTCCTGAACACTCCCCAATGAATTTATTAGTAGCTGTAGCTGCTCTATATCTCATTGTATACTTTGACAACCTTCTTCACAGTCCGTGACCCCAGCAATCTTGGTGTCATCTGCAAATTTACTAAGCAATCCACCTATGTTTACGTCCAAGTCATTTATATATATCACAAACAGCAGTCGTTTAAGCACAGCAACTCAATTTATTTTATTTTAGTGACTTTACTTCTTAATATTTTTATACTTGTGTTCGTCAAGTTCTTTCAGACTCTTATTATCCAATATGTGGCCTCTTTATGCTTAGTAGCATAATGTAACATTTAATTGTTGCACATCCATTTTGAAAAACATTTTTTTATTTTGATGCATTTTTCCATTGCTTATTTGCTTATTTGTTGGTATTTTGTACATATGGAAATTATATTTCTAATTTCTTAAACAATAGATGCCATGCAAATTATGAACATTGATCACAGCACTGATCTTATATTCTCCTCTTTTTATTCTGTAGTTATCTTTCAATCTTTCTACTTGTAACCTGAATCCACACACTCTAGTCATGCAGTATTTATATATCTTTTGAAAATCTTATGTCACATCTACTACTACTTCTGTTGCTGTGTCAAAAAAATCAATAAGGCTGTTGAAGTTTGACCTTCCCTTTTGAAATCTATGCGCAATATCCTTTATAATATTTTTTCGTCTTTTGCTAACTGAAAAGAATAGTTGATTGTCAGAGATCTAATTACTTGTACCATGTATTCGAGAATATTTCATGCTTTGCCTTGAATTATTACATAAGTATAAATGGGCTATGTAAAGTGTTACTGTTCAGTGCAGCAGAACTACCTTTGTCTTCTCCAGGCTTGAATACAACTCTGTAAAATTGTTAAATGATAAGTGGGTAGCGCAGAAATAGTTCAAGACCTAGTTATTTCTAAAATGCCATGATATTTTCTAGTAGCAATCACTATATATCGGTACATTTATTTAATCGGTAATTACAATTGTGAATGACAATTACTGATAAATACTTGTCTCTGATAAAATAAATAGGACCCTTGGACTTTATAAAACTTGATAACAATGCAAATAGTTTGTTGTTCCCATGATAACCACGTATTAAATGTATTGTTTTTTTCAATGTCACTATACATTTTGTACCTTACTAGTGATGAATTTAGGAATAGGTATTTTTAAGATACAATTATTGCTCTATTTGTCCTTTTCTCGTTCCTCAAGCCTTTTTTGTTTCTTGCTATCTGTTGTGAACTTGCAGCAACATACCAGTGATCCCGTCGGTATGAACAGTTTTCCCATTATCGTATCTCCTGATGACCCATGACATTTATTATTCATCAGTGTTCAAGTTTAAGATCAAGGCTTTACATATCATAATTAACTTCTGGAGTTGTTGCAGTTCCCTTATTAACACACAAAACTCTTCCTCAGGCTCTGAATTTAGAATTTAACATTTATATTTTAATCTTTATCATTGAAGAAGAGATACTTCCTGCTACTCATTCCTCACATTTCATTGTATTTTTTTATATATAAGAATATAATAAACTCTTTGCATTGTTTTACACATGTAGAATATGCATCCCTGTTATGCATCTTTCTCTTATATGCATAATTGTTACACAAAGTACGTTTCCTGTAATATGGAATATTACAGCAAAAATAAAGTAACTTTGATGATGGTCTTTTACTTCCCCTCTCTTTTAATTATATTCACGTGCATGCATATTTAAAAGATTACTACTGAAGCCAAAACTATGTGACCAGAAACAGATGAACTTGTAAATGCTAGATCTACTTGCGTGAAACTTGGAGCTATTTCTAATATTTAACTAATTTTATGAATATATCTAACGAATACTTTTGAAATATTTGGTGGCCTTGTCCTAAATTAAGGATTAAGTAAAAGATGGAAGGTATGTGGAAAACCGATTTGAGCAATCTGTTTTGTGATGCTCACTGATAATTGCATAATAAGTTTGAGGGAGAAATAAATTAATGTGTTTGATGAATTCAAAACATTTATTGAGTAAATAGAGCATATGTTTTGAAAGGCAACAAACAGTGGCATTGAAGCTCCTGATTAATTTCTCAATTTGATAATAATCCTTTTGTATTTTTCTGCTTTAACTCTCAAAACTGTGTCCCTGTTCATTGCAGCAATGTTTTAATTATAATATAGTCTGTTATTTATTTAAAATGTCAATCCCAGTGTTTGGTTATATATTGTTCTGTTGACTAATGTCACAATCTTTGTGTTATCCCTCTTCCCCTCTTTCTCTGCTGCAGAGATGAAGATAGTAGGGTGTAAGTCCACAATGCCTGTTTGTTTGCAGTGTTCACACTGCTTGCTTCCTTCATAACAATACATTGCACTTAACAGGCATGTATGCAAAAATACTCATGTCAAGGCTACTCCATTTGCCTCAGTAAACAAACCATTTTATTATCCTGTGGCTGGACTGCATTGGCTGCATTGCATATTTTCCAAAAATGAGTGTCACCCTACATGCTCTAAAACCACAGCTTCATTACACCGTTGTAAACTAAATGTGTTCCTAAAAAAAATTATTCTATATATAGAGTGAGGAAAGCTTTTAAATTAACATAAAATGATTAAAACAGAATTCAGATCAAACACAAAAATAAATATGCTACAGGAAAAATTAACTCCATTTAGTATCTTATACAGGCACCTGTCTTTAAAGTCATAGCCATTGCATTGAATTCTAGTTCTCAGTATAGAAATGTTTCCAGACTTCACACAATGTAGCTGTGGGATGCTGGGATGTGTGTATCCTGTGAAGTGCGTTCCACAGGCAACAAGCAAAGAAATCCAGTGAGGAGATTAAATATTTTACTTGTCAATCCCGTCCAAAATTTTGCTTTATAGAACAAAAATGTGGACAATTTCTGTCTAGAGACCTAATATACATAATATATACGTAACACTGATGGATCAAGAAGCAAGCATGGAATCTACATCTTAAGATGGCGCTTGTCACTTATGAAATTGTTGTTGTTCACAACAAAAAGTTTAATTAAAAGTCAGTTTAAGTTCTAAAGATACAGCATGGAAATAGGCCCTTTGGCCCACCAGATCCACGCCGACCATCAATTACCCGTTCACTCTAGTTCCACGCGCTTTCCGCACTCTAGGTGCAATTTATAGAGGTGAATTAACTTACAAACCCGCACGTCTTTAGGATGTGGTAGGACACGAGAACACCCAGGGGGATACCAATATGGTCACAGGGAGAACGTGCAAACCACACAGAGCATCAAACCCAGGTCTCTGGTTTTGTGAGGCAGCAGCTCTACCAGATACTCCACTTGCTGCCCTAAGTTAAATACTGTTCTTGGAATTGTGCAAAGAAGCCAATAAATGTTAGGGTTGCAGTGACTCACTATTCGTGTCTGACAATCAGGGTTCAGTGTTTCAAAGATATCTCTCAATCATTGCTCCTGTTTAGAATTACACTGCTCAAAAATTACATTGTCAACATTTCCTGCAAAATATTATCATCACCCAACATAAGCATATCTAAGTTATAGCTGCTTCTTCATACATTATAGATCAATGATCTCATACAGTGTTACTGCTCAATTTTCACCCCAAACAACAGCAAGTCTTCACTGCAAAATGCATGGGTAAATCGGAGGTGTCAGTATTACAGTTGAACAAAGGGGACTATGGAGCCATGAGGGAGGAGCTGGCCAAAGTTGACTGGAAAGATACCCTAGCAGGGATGACAGTGGAACAACGATGGCAGATATTTCTGGGAATAATACAGAAGGTGCAGGATCAGTTCATTCCAAAGAGGAAGAAAGATTACAAGGGGAGTAAGGGGTGACTGTGGCTGACAAGGTAAGTCAGGGACAGTATAAAAATAAAAGAGAACAAGTATAATGTAGCAAAGGTGAGGGGGAAGCCAGAGGATTGGGTGACTTTTAAAGAGCAAAAGAAGATAACTAAAAAGTAAAAACGGGGAAAAAAGCTGAGGTACGGAGGTAAGCAAGCCAAGAATATAAAGGAGTATAGTAAAAGCTTCTTTAGGTATGTGAAGAGGAAAAAATTAGTTAAGACCATAATTCGACCCTTGAAGACTAAAAAAAGGTGAATTTATTATGGGGAACAAGGGAATGGCAGACAAGTTGAACAGGTACTTTGGATCTGTCTTCACTAATGAGAACACAAACAATCTCCCTAATGTACTAGTGGCCAGAGGATCTAGGGTGACGGAGGAACAGAAGGAAATTCACATTAGGCAGGAACTGGTGCTGGGTAGACCAGTGCTGGATTGGAGCGAAGGCTGATAAATCCCTTGGGCCTGATGGTCTGCATCCCAGGATACTTAAGGAAGTGGCTCTCCGGTGATCATTTTACAATGTTCTATAGATTCAGGATCAGTTCCTGTGGATTGGAGAGTAGCTAATGCTATCCCAATTTTTAAGAAAGACGACAGAGAGAAAACAGGGAATTATAGACCAGTTAGCCTGACATCGGTGGTGGGGAAGATGCTGGAGTCAATTATAAAAGATGAAATAGCGGCACATTTGGATAGCAGTAGCAGGATCGGTCTGAGTCAGCATGGATTTATGAAGGGGAAATCATGCTTTACTAATCTTCTGGAATTTTTTTAGGTAACTAGGAAAATGGACAAGGGAGAGCCAGTGGATGTAGTGTACCTGGACTTTCAGAAAGCATTTGATAAGGTCCCACATAGGAGATTAATGGGCAAAATTAGAGCACATGGTATTGGGGGTAGGGTGCTGACATGGATAGAAAACTAGTTGGCAGACAGGAAACAAAGAGTAGGGATTAACGGGTCCCTTTCAGAATTGCAGGCAGTGAGTAGTGGGGCACCGCAGGGTTCGGTGCTGGGACCGCAGCTATTTACAATATATATTAATGATTTAGATGAGGGGATTAAAAGTAACATTAGCAAATTTGCAGATGACATAAAGCTGGGTGGCAGTGTGAACTGTGAGGAGGATGCTATGAGGATGCAGGGTGACTTGGACAGGTTGAGTGAGTGTGCAGATACATTACAGATGCAGTTTAATGTGGATAAATCTGGTGGCAAAAACAGGAAGGCAGATTATTATCTAAATGGTGTCAAGTTGGGAAAAGAGGAAGTACAACTGTATCTGGAGGTCCTTGTTCATCAGTCACTAAAAGTAGCCAGCAGGTACAGCAGGCAGTGAAGAAAGTGAATGGCATGTTGGCCTTCATAACAAGAGGAGTTGAGTATAGGAGCAAAGAGGTCCTTCTGCAGTTGTACAGGGCTCTAGTGAGACTGCACCTGGAGTATTGTGTGCAGTTTTGGTCTCCAAATTTGAGGAAGGACATTTTTGCTCTTGAGGGATTGCAGCGTAGGTTCACAAGGTTAATTCCCGGGATGGTAGGACTGTCATATGTTGATAGAATGGAGTGGCTGGGCTTGTATACTCTGGAATTTAGAAGGATGAGAGGATATCTTATTGAAACATATAAGATTATTAAGGGTTTGAACATGCTAGAGGCAGGAAACGTTCCTGATGTTGGGGGAGTCCAGAAACCTGGAGCCACAGTTTAAGAATAAGGCGTAGGCCATTTCGAACAGAGATGAGGAAATACTTTTTCACACAGAGAGATTTGAGTCTGTGGAATTCTCTACCTCGGATGGCGGTGGAGGCCGGTTCTCTGGATGCTTTCAAGAGAGAGCTAGATGGAGCTCTTAAAGGTAGCGGAGTCAAGGGATATGGGGAGAAAGCAGGAACGGGGTGCTGATTGTGGATGATCAGCCATGATCACATTGAATGGCGGTGCTGGCTCGAAGGGCCAAATGGCCTACACCATATTGTCTATTGTCTATTGACTTAGATTTTGTTTGATTCTGGTTGCCCATGTGAATCTCTCTGCAATTCCCTATGTAAGCATCACTACTGAACACTTTCTTTCACAGGGTTCATTGATTGCAAAGGAAATTATGGTAGATAGGATTTGAGAGGCCAAGAAAGGGTGAGCAGTGGAGCCAATTAGATCTGGGTGGGGATGCAGGAAGCTGCCAAAAAGATGGGAGCCAGGTGATCAGAAAACATAAGGTCAAGATTTGTTCTGATCATGGGACCGAGGAATAGGGTCTGGGCCATTGGGAGAATATTGCAACGGTACTGAGCCAATCAGGGTATCAGAATAAGATTGGTAGGTGGGTGTGGAGGCACTGCAGAGGGAGAATCCAAAAGTAGAAGGCTTAAATTATTGATTGACTTGAGTGTGACCCCAGCTTGTGACTCTGTTAAAACATGGTTCACCTGGGTGTGCCCAAAGAGTGGAACTCTGGACCAACATGGGCCATGTTTCCCATGTAATAATCCAAAGGAACATTGGATAGAAGTGTGACATAAATGGACGTGTTTCAGACTCCTGAAAACAATCAATTTCTTGATAATTGGCAATGGAATAAAAAATCACTGCTTATCAAAGTTTCTAACCAAAAACTCTTTAATTGCTTTAGCAGCCAGTTAACGAGGGGCATGACTTAATTAACAGTGAATTCTGAGGCAGTTACTTTAAAAAGGATGTTGTATTCATCCTCACTGCTTACAGAGACAGTGTTTTACCATGCCACTGTGCTATTCATCACTCTAGATTAGAACAATGGCTATGTTCAGATATTGGGATGTGTGCTACTGACATTAACAGCTTCACATAATGTATTCACATTATTCTGCAAGTTATTTAAATTAATAGTTTAATATATGCTGATGAAATTCTAAATCTCTTATTTTATGCCCAAAGTATTATATTTCATGTGTTATGAAATCTTGGAATCTTTTAAGCTGCCTCATTTTAAATTGCGGGAACATTGCCTCATTTCCTGCATCTCCATTCCTCTGGCCAAGAAAGATATATGTGAATTGGGCATAATTGAAACATTTGAGATATTTTATACTGTCAAGTTTTTTTTTCTTACTTTGCACTTGATGAGTAAATGTTAATATTTGGCTTATTGTGCCTCAGAGATCATTTTCTTTGTAATTCACCTGGAAGCCCATTAAAATGACTCAAATACTACAGATTGCTGCCATATATTAAGATAATTAATTTACTTTATATTTAAAAATACAATTTTAATGCAGACTTGACCATGTCTGCAACTTTATTTTCAGCAGCAATACTTGCATTACAATTTACCATCAGTAATAATCCATATGATCAGTAGGATGGCACAGAGGTGCAGCTAGTGGAGCTGCTGCCCCACATTGTCAGAAGTCCAAGTTCAATCCTAACCTTGGTTATTGTCTGTGTGGTTTGCACATTCTTCCTGTGATCATATGGGTTTCCTGTGGGTTTTCTGTATTCCTCCCATATTTATAAGATGTGCATGCTGGTGTTTTAATTGGCTACTGTAATTTGCCCCTATATGTGGATGACTAGTAGAACTAGTGGGAAGTTGTTGAAAAAGTCCAGGAAAGGACATTAATGTGGGATTAGCATAAATGGGTCACAGAGTCATAGCGTCTTACAGCCCAACATGCCCACTCCGGCCAACGTGTCCCATCTACACTAGGCCCACCAGTCTGCGTTTGGCCTATATCCCTCTAAACCTGTCCTATCCATGTGATAGTACCTGCCTCAACTACTTCCTCCGGCAGCTCGTTTCCAAACACCCACTACCCTTTGATTTAAAAAGTTACCCCTCATCTTCCTAATAAACCTTCCCTCCCTACCCCCCCCCCCCCCCCCCCGCACCTTAAACCTATGTCCTCCGGTTCTTGATTACCCTCTTCTGGGCAAGAGACTCTGTGCATCTATTTGATCTTTCATGATTTTACCTCTCGATTTTGGGTGTTGATACTCGGTACAGATTCAGTGGGTCATAGGGACTCATTGCATGTTATGACTCGAAATGAATGAAGGAATCAATGTGATTGTGCATGCTATGTCTGCTCAACAATACTCTGCTGTGAATAAATTCAGCTTTTTAATATTTGAATTTCAAAATGTTATACTAATAAGCTAATCAGAACAATTATTTTGTTTCGCTGCAGCCTAATTTCAGCAGGATAACTTCACAGCCAAAACTGGACTGAAAATGTTCATTGCTGAGGCTTTCCTAATTGCTGAGTGTATTTATCAGACTGCAATGCTCTTTGAGTCAGCTGATTGCAGCTGATTTCCAGTGTTTGACAGGAGCAGCCTCTGGGCTAGGATACAAGAAACTGGCCAACTTCCCACACCATCTGTTGACTCTGTCCATAAAAACAATTTCACAGCAGATGCTAACCTGGTTTTGAAGCTATTAAAAGGAATTTCATGAGGCATGACAATTATGAGTTTCAGGTTAATCATATGACTAATAATTTATAATACTGACCTGTGACCCAGAGTTCGGGCAAAACCAATGGGGTTTTGGGTCAAAATCCTGCTTTAGGACTGAGAGTAGAGAGGGATGATAGCTGATATAAAGAGTAGATGGGGAGGGATGAAACAGGAGCTGGTATGTATTAGGTGAAACAAGGAGGCGTTATGTATAATGGGTAGAAAGGTCCAGGTGGAGAAAGGAGAGGGGATGGTTTAGTTGGGAGTCGGAGTGGGTGAGTGATAGGCAGAAACTGACAAGGGGAAAAAATGCATAAATAGAGCAGGGTCCTGACCTAAAAAGTTATCTTCCATTCCCTCACAGGCGATGCCTGGCATACTGAGTTCCTCCAACCTTATGATTTTTGCTCAAAGTTCCAGTATCTGCAGTTTCTTCTGACCTGATTATCATCTTTCTATCCTATCAGATGCCAGCACATAATCTCTGCCTCCCCATTAATTACACTCCGACTTCTGTCTCCACCTTTACCCTCCCCTTCCCCATCTGCCCTTTGCTGCAACAAGCTCCTCTGCCCATCATCCCTCACCCTTCTTTGGTCCACCTATCATTAACTACCTCCTGACTCATCTCTCCCCCACTCCTCTTTGTACTAGCTCTCCACTCTGAAGCCTGATGCAGAATCTCAACCCAAAACATTGACAATCCTTTCGCTCCATAGCACTTGCCGAGTTCCTTGAGCAGTTTAGTTTATTTTCTCAGATTCCAGCATCTGTATTCTCTTGTGTCTTCAAGTGATCCCTAACATTGGCAGAATATGAGGATGATGGGTGGAGGAAATGGGTGTAGTGACTTTAACCATCTCCTCTGGAATCATCTTCTAATTTCTGGCCGGTGACCATTTGTAGCTGCAGATATTCTCCGGTCATCCATGACAGTACAATAAGCCCATGCTTGATTGGGAAAGTCATAGCCCGAACTTTTGAGAAAAGGCATTTCTGTATTAATAGAGAAGCTTTGACAGGAGAGAATTTAGCTCGAAATACAGAATTTGTTGGCATTTTTATTACATTAAGTGTGGCTTCCAGTTTACTGCTTCCTTTCATCCTGAAATGAAAGCAAATTTTAGTAACATTTTGATTTTTTCTGTATTTTACAATAGCTTCTATATACCGTTTGTGGATGGTATTGAGAATAAGGAGTCTACAATCACATAATTTTACCTATCTGGTTTCTGTGCAATGCTAAATTGAAATAAATATATTTTTGTCTTGGTTACAAGGCTACACAGCTGAAGTGGACATGCAACCCTTTTTGATGTTTTCATTCACTCCATCACTCTTTAAAAATAAATTTTGCCAGTGAAAAGTATGGGTAGACAAACGCCGTCAAAGTAGAACCCCAATATGGTGCTTCCCCGTTTCCTTTGGTGGGGGGGATCTAATGAGAGAAAACTAAAGCTGGAGAACTGCATGCCTGTTGTGCAAAATTAAAATTAACTTTATTCTAGACATGACTGATGATTTTTAAATACAAAATGTTGTAAATACGTGGGTCAGACAGCACCGGTGTAAAGAGAAATTAACCCTGTTGCTCTTTCATTGGGTGAAAATTGACCTGGTATTTTCATTTCAGTTTTTCCAATTTCCAACATCTGCAATTTTTAGATTTTCACTCAAGATGATTTTGTTGTTTTAAATTGTTTCTTTATACTGAATATCACAGTTGTGTACCAAATTGTTAGTCATGTAACATCAAGTATTCATAGATATTTCTGTCTATAACTTTGAATGGAGGGTAAAAACCAGCACAGATGAACAAGATATTTTATATGTCATTCATATACTTATTGTACCTTACTGAAATGGTGATTTTCACCCATGGTTTGGGAGCATGGGTGGTGGTTGGAAATTAAATATATACCATAAATAATTTCTATGAATGTTAAGCAAAACGTTTAGAACAGCTCCCAGTTTAAGCCACAGAGAAAATTTACCACTGACGTTAGGGTTCAAGTTACAAGAGAAAGCAGTATCTTAATGATTAAAAATGTTGGTCGTCAACCGTCTTCCTCTAAGATTCCCAGAAGCAATTACAAATATAACCTCAAGACATTTGAAAATGTAGTACACTCAAATTATTTATTGATGTCAAGGATGAGGTGTCAGTGAGTCGGATTGGAATTTGTTGAAGAGCGTGCTGCGTTACGTTACCTAGATCAAATGTGCAAACCAGATATGGCATCAGAATGTTTCTATTTCCAATTCTTTGAAAACAGAGTGTAAAAAAACATATTTTTGTTTTTTTCCAATGCTTAAATAGGACTTCCTGATTTAACCACATTTCATCATTCTATGCCATTTTATTTATTAGCATAAACACAAATATTAAACTTAAAATATTAATGTGTGGCAGTGTTGTGCCATATGATTTCTTACATGGGCACTTTGACAAACTGCTCTTTTCTTTCAAAACCAGTGTTTATATCAGAAAGTTCATTTCCCTCTAATGCAAAGTTTTACTGCAACTCCTTTTACTGAATAAAAATGTGTTAGGAACTAATCTTGTCAACTTTTACAGTGAAAGTTCAGCTGCCTTGATTCTATTTTGACTAATAACTCAAACATATAGGTAATAATAATGTTAGTCAGCAATGTAATACCATATTACATCACTATTCATAATATTTCGTGCCCTTGTGTGCACTATTGACAGGCATACAATATACTCTGCTATAGTGATAAAAGTGGATCAAACTAACAGAAAAATACTGCTAGATGTTTTAAGTTTAATACATGAAATGTTGGAGAAACATAGCATTAATATTTTAGATATGGTAATTCAACAGAACCCTCCGTGGGAAATATTTGTTACAGTCTTGGGAATTACATGGAAATCACAGGGAAATCCTTTCCCGTTTTTGGAGTAATTCACCACTGCGGCTTAAGTGTAAGCTATCTGCACATGTGTCCATCAACACTGAACCTTTATTGAATGTCAATTTCATTCTTGGGTTATTCCTTTCAATATTATTAATGTCATTTGTTTGGACATGTTATGTGAACATCATACAGGTGACATCAGGAACGATCTGTATCTGACATTGGAGCGAGGGGATTTTGAGAGAGGTGGAAAGAGTGTTCAGAAGAACATTGAAGTAACAATGTACGTTCTTTATGCAGATGGAGAAATACTGAAGGTGAGTCATTGTGTCGTAATCTTGGAGTCATTCAGCATGGAACAGACCATTCGGCCCAGCTTGCCCATGCTGACTAAGGTGCCCCAACTACACCAGTCCTATCAGCCCGTATCCCTTTAACCCTTTCCTATCTATGTACCTGTCCAATTGTCTTTTAAATGTTGTTATAGCTTCTGCATCAATTACTTCCTCCGGCAGCTCATCCCATATATCAATCATCCTGTGTGTAAAAATGTTTCCCCTCAGATTCCTATTAAATCTTTCCCCTCTCAACTTAAACCAGTGTCCTCATTCTTGATTTCCCTACTCTGGGTAAAAGATTCTGTACATCGACCCTATTTATTCCTCTTATGTTTTACACACCTCTATAAGATCACCCCTCATCCTCCTACGGCTTCAAGGCCCTTAAGTCCTGGCAAAATCTTTGTAATTCTTCACTGCACTCTTTCCAACTTCACAACATATTTCCTATAGCAGGGTGACCAAAACTGTACGCAATACTCTAACTGTGGTCTCACCAGTGCCTTGTACAGCTGTAACATAACATCCCAACTTCTCGACTAAAAAAAATGTTAAGACATTTTTCTGATTGCCCAACGGGAAAAGCAAACATCAAAAGGTCTCCAATTTGATGCTCAAACTGAATTGCATGATTTCACCAGTGTTGACAGATTCCATTAATCTCTCTGGCTCTGAGCTTAGGAAGAAAATAGTGCCAAGGATTCACAGTTCTGACTACCACTAGTGGTTCCTGTCAGAAAGTAAATAAATAAATTCAAGCCATTCCTTAGTCTCGTCGACATTCACTATCTGGGAATAAATGACATGGACCTTTGCAGGCACACATTCATTGAATTAAAGGAAAGGTTATGCACAAGCAACTGAAGTGTGAGGAATTATATTGCTCATGGAAATTACACAGGGAAGTGTAAAACCATAAAATAATTTAAATACAAGAAAAGGAAAAGGAAATTTAAATGAAAGGTAATAACATCAGTTGAATAAGTGGTGCAGGCACCGAGGGGTTGGATAAGCAGAAGTTAACAGAGGATAAGGCAAACCATGAGATGAATTAGTTAAAGGCATGGTTGAGATTTCAACGGCAGTTGAAATGAAATACGGGGTGGCATGAATGAATGTTGATTAGCAGTAGAAGTCGTAGCTCCTGTGTTGGCTGGAAGCTCCAGTCTGATTTAATTGAAATAAATGGTGCAGTTGATCAGCTACAGGCAGGCGTAGTGTTAATGACACTGAATGGGAGTTTGTGGCAAACTGTAAAGATTGTTTTTAACTAGAGGAAGTTGCATCCTTTCTAAGATTGGACATTGGACAAGTAGCATAACAGGATAGGAATTGAAGTAATTAGGAGAGATGTAGAGGTTGAAAAAGTGGATAGAACAGTTAATTCATCAAAAGAGCCTTCCATAACTACAGGAGGTCCAAAAGAGATGTATAGTCAATAAGGTAGACAAAAGTGCAGGAGAAACTCAGTGGGTGCGACAGCATCTATGGAGCGAAGGAAATAGGCAACGTTCTGGACCAAAACCCTTCTTCAGACTGATACAGGGTGGGTGGGGGGGGGCCTGAAGAAGAAAGGAAGAGGAGGAGCCAGAGGGCTGAGGGAGAACTGCGAAGGGGAGGAGACAAGGGCTACCGGAAATTGGAGCAGTCAGTGTTCAAGCCGCCAACATTCCCCAGGACCCTAGCATTCACTGTGAAGGTCCTGCCCTGACTGTTTGGATCAAATACATCCAGAGTGCTAAGATGAAAGTATCATCTCTGCTGTGCAAGGCTCTGTGATATAAGTTGATGCAGGTTCAGTGCACTTTTTGTTCTAATGCACACAAATTGTTACTGGTGGGTGTTTGGGCTCTGGTTGTGATGATGAATTATTTGGATACTGCAGTATGAAATGCTCTTCAAGTATGTTTCAAGTCGTTTGAGTGGTATACAATAGACCAAAAATAATCTCAAATGTAAATAATCTGCATATTAAATGAGGCCACATAATATTAGGGCCAACCAATGCTGCTACACCTGCAATGATTTGACTAGGCTCTGCAAGGTTACTTTACATTTGTACTTTCTTAAAATATTAATTGTCACGAATTATTCAAGTTACTGTGGAGTTTTAAGAATGTAATTTTCTTATTGATAGGACTGTATCAATCTTGGATCTGGAGAGCCCTCCGTAACTGAACATTGCTCCTTCGTGATGTACCACAACAACAGTCCACGATGGGGTGAGATCATCAAACTGCCTATTCCAGTTGACAAATTCAGGGGTTCTCACCTTCGATTTGAGTTCAGACACTGCTCAAGTAAGTACACACATGTCATTGTTTTTTACTGATAAAAATGTTGAAAAGATTACAGATTTGTTGTAATTCAAAAGTGCTGAATCAACAAACATTTAAAGGAAACAAGTAACTGTACACTTTTCCTTCATTATTCAACTGCCAGCTTTAACATTTGTAAAAGCCTTAATGCCCAAAGTTCTGCTTTTGCTTCTTTGTCTTTTTCCACCTCATCACTCATTCGCCTCTGTCACCCAACTCCATCCACCCTCCCCAACCTGGTTCATTTGTCCTTCATCCCTCCTCAGTCCACCCATCACTTACTACCCAGCAACTCACCACTTCCTCTCTGATGTATATCCTCTCAGTCCACTCTCAGTCCTGATACAGGGTCTCAATCCCAAAATGTCATCAATTCCTTTCCTTCTACAGATGCGACTTGGCCACACTTACACCTGTTGCCCACAATGGTTTTAATCTATTACCACAATATACAGTACTTGTATAATGCCTTCAGATACACCATAATAATGCCTGCCATATATTTTTCATGACATCTTATCCCTCCTAATTCTTTTTTTAAGCACTTCTCTACACTTTGTATAATATTGATGATCTGTCATTAGCTCCCCATACTTGACATATTTTTCTTTATTTTCTTTATCCAACCCTGAATATCCCTCAATATCTAGGATTCCCTATATTTATTACCCTGGCTTTTACCCAACAGGTAAAAGCCTTGAACTCTTACTATTTCTCTTTTGAATACAATAAACCCTTGTTTAATAGACACCCTTATTTCGGTTATAGCAGACGGACTTACCCATGCTGGCTGCCGATGCCACCCCCGGCTTGGAAGGCGCATTAATTAGCCTTTCTCCATTACCTGCTGCACCATACGGCTGTTGTTGCGGCTCACGTAGTACCCCTGGGGACAGTGCTATCTTCGGGCCGCCACCACCAACAGGATGTGCTTGGTGACTTTGAAGCTCCCTCCCCTCTCACAATCTGCCACTTCTTCCTGTTGCCAGTCATTTTGTGCTCTCCCTTCCCCCCCCCCCCCCCCCCCCCCCAATCACCGCCTCCTCCTTGAAAGATATTGGCGACTGGGGAGGGAGAAGGAGGAAAGGAGATGGCAGTAGAGGGGAGAGTGCCAGAGTGGACAAAGCGCCAGGAGAAGGAGAAGGAGGAGGAGGAGGTGGTGGAGGAGCGGGGAGCTGGCAATGTGAAGCCCCCTGCAAAAGCTACTGAAAGGGGAGGGAGCCGCATGTGGACAGGGCTTGTTCTGTCGTTGGCGGCAGCCGGAAAAAAGCGCTGTCCCCAGCGGCTACAATGTGAGCCACAAAAGGTGAGCATCAACTGGATAGCACGTGGCAGCTGGATAAGAAGGGCTCGCTTGGTGCAGATCAGTGACATCTACATCTAGTTTTAAGGTGAAACGATCCAAAGTGCTGAAGTAACTTAGCAGACTGAATCAGTCTGAAAAAGAGTCCTGATCCGAACTTTCACCTGTTCATGTTCTCCAGAGAAGCTGCCTGACCTGCTGGGTTACTCCAGCACTTTGTGTCTTTTTGTGTATTAACCAGCATCTTCAGTTCTTCATTTCTAATACATACAATGATAATACCGTACTTAGTTATCGCGATCAATCGGTAATAATGGACACCTCCCCCCTCCCCCAAGGTCTGTTATAACGAGAGTTTACTGTACTTCTCACTATGCAGATGTAGACCTACAGTACCTGCAATTCAATGCTCCCAATCTATCTTTGTCAAATTCTCCCTTATGTTAATGAAAATGGTCTCTTCGCACTTTAAGCCCTTTATTACTGGTCCATCTCTATCTTTTTGGAACATAGAAAAGTAGCACAGGAACAGGCCCACCATGTCCATGTTGACCATTAAGCCAAATTAAACTAACCTCTTTCATAGCACATGATTTATATCCCTCCATTTATATAAGCTCATTTGCCTGTCAACATATCTCTTAAGCACCACCATTGCACCTGCTTTCACTACCCCCTTGTTGCCCCCCTCCCCCCTTCCCCCAGCAGCACATTCCAAGCACCCACCACTAAAGAAAATCTTGCCTCGTACTTGTCCTTTAAATTTTCCCCCTCTCATCTTAAAGCTATGCCTCCTAGTATTTGCCATTTCCACATTTCTATCCTGTGAGAAATGACTCCGATTGTCTACCTTCCCTATGCCTTTCATAATTTAAAACAATTTTGTCAAAAACACTCTCCTGGACACACGTCAAAAATAAACAGCAATATTTTATAAAACAAACATTGCTCAAAAATTCATGGAGAAAAGCGCACTGGGTTACATCCTTCATCAAAACCCAAGTTAAACTTTCGCAAATGGACAGTTATTACTCAAAATATAGTTTAGCCTTTAAGATTCTTGTGTGTCCTGCCTCACGGATTTTCTTATTCTCTACAGATATAAGAACTGACTTCACTACCTCAGTATTTAGATCATAGTTCTTCTCTTTGTGTGTAAACTTAATCACACTGTTTTATTACGCACATTTAGATACAGATTTGCAGTTTTTGACCTTTATCTTGCTTTGCCTGGGATCTATGGATAAGTGTGCCATTTTAAGTAGGCATGTTACAAAATTTTGAGATTTAAAAAATCAAGTCTGTAATTTATCCCATCAGATAAAGCATAATAAGAACTTTAATTTGATACCTAATTCACTTTCATATCTTCAGTTTTAGTTGTGCTTATTTTCATACTCGGAAATTAGCATCTTGTTCCCAGTCCCTATTGCTTTTCCATTGACTTAACACAAAAGCTGTGATCGAGGAGAGTCAAAAGCCTTTCTTAAAAAATTCTTTAAAAAACGTTCTTAAAATTTTATTTAAAAAACTTTCTTAAAAATTAAGGGAACTGAATGATATTTTCAGTTATTATAGATTGACGCATTCTGAAGCAAATATGAAACATCTTACTTTGATGACCTGAAATTAAAGCATATAATTAGTTAGTTACCTAATTGTAGCTAATTGTAGCTAATTACAAAATTGATTGTTGTGACAGAAATAGTAATAAAAAATAAACACCCAGACAGTCTTGAAAATTCAAAAATGTAATATTCTCAAGATCAGAACTTTAATATTATTGTATTATATGCTGTAAGTCCGTAACAGACAGGTAAAGAAATTACAATTTCTAGCAAAGGACCAAGTCTTTATGGAGAAGATCAGTTGCTAGCTGGTACATTGACATATCATAATCAGTAGCATCATCATACTCCTCAGATTGTAACCAATAAGCAACTCTGTACATCTTGTTTTTCCCCAACTTTTCAATTTTGGCATTGTAAACTACAAGTTTTTGCTCTTCAAACCACGCATAACATGCCTTTCTGCCCACTACTTTCCCATTAAGAATGGCCTGTAGATCATCACATTTGGAGAAGTCCAAATTCAGATAATCTCTGCGAATGCTGTCTAAATCACTTTTGCTGGGCATTTGGATTGACAATTTTGCATTTCTTCTTCTAACACATCTGTTTAAAATGTAAAGAAAAAAAACACTGAATAACATTAATAGAACAGGTTATTATATGCAGTTTTAGAAAAAAAGGTAGAAATGATGAAGTTAAACGCTAAAACAAATAGTAAATATCCAACAAAAAATTAATATTCATCATTCATCAAATCAATTAAATTCATCTAAATTCAATAACTAGATCTAATCATCTATCCATTTCTTAAGAAAAGGCAAAACATTTTTAAATAGCCTAAGTATCCAAATAACAAATAACAAACTGATCCCATTCACACAAGAATTCACAATATAACATGATTTTTAAATCTCACTTTGTCATGAACTTATATGCCAAATGAAAGGAATTTAATGTTTAATTCCCATAAATTAATCCAGAAACATCCACTCTCAAGATAATCAAAATCATTATTTGTTGTGCACTACATCTGACTAAAACTGTACTGTGGATATTTAGTATATAAATATTGATCATGGATAGACAATATGATAGACAATGCAGAGTGGATGTTTTTGGAATGTGATCGATTGGAATATTGCCGTTGCCATAAATGTTAAGCCCATATCGGCAGGCAAGACACGGCCGATTCGTATGGGGGCCGAAATTACATTTTAGCATCATAAGATTAAAATAAAGCCACACCAAAAAGCAAGATAATATGTTAAATAAACGACATGCCTTTTGTTTTGTCCTGATATTGCGATCCATGATGTTGAAGGCGTTGAAGGCATTTTTAGTTGCGTTTAACCAGCCATTAAATCGTCCAACAGTAGTGTGAACTATTTTTTTTTCATCGGCTAGCAGTCCGTGGAAATCGCTCTCCGACAACCAATACAAACCTGAATTTTAATTCCCCCCACCCCCCCCCCCCCCCAAAAGCCTCCGGAATCGGACGCACTGGCAGTGGCAGATCACTAGCGCCGCTAGGTTTTGTAACAATGCTATTTTAAGTGGAAGCTTTCGAGCTAACTATGCAAACTATTGTTTGATATTCTGACTCCCTCCACTGTAGTCTGTTGTGTGGCAACATAGAAACATAGAAAATAGGTGCAGGAGTAGGCCATTCGGCCCTTCGAGCCTGCGCCGCCATTCAATATGATCATGGCTGATCATCCAACTCAGTATCCCGTACCTGCCTTCTCTCCATACCCTCTGATCCCCTTAGCCACAAGGGCCACATCTAACTCCCTCTTAAATATAGCCAATGAACTGGCCTCAACTACCCTCTGTAGCAGAGAATTCCAGAGACTCACCACTCTCTGTGTGAAAAAAGTCTTTCTCATCTCGGTCTTAAAGGATTTCCCCCTTAGCCTTAAGCTGTGACCCCTTGTCCTGGACTTCCCCAACATCGGGAACAATCTTCCTGCATCTAGCCTGTCCAACCCCTTAAGTATTTTGTAAGTTTCTATAAGATCCCCTCTCAATCTCCTAAATTCTAGAGAGTATAAACCGAGTATATCCAGTCTTTCTTCATAAGAGAGTCCTGACATCCCAGGAATCAGTCTGGTGAACCTTCTCTGCACTCCCTCTATGGCAATAATGTCCTTCCTCAGATTTGGAGACCAAAACTGTATGCAATACTCCAGGTGTGGTCTCACCAAGACCCAGTGCAACTGAAGTAGAACCTCCCTGCTCCTATAGGAGTAGAACCTCCCTGCTTCCTGCTCCAACAAGGTCAATTCGTTTTGATTACAATACTTTTATTATTTCTACCTACAGTGTCAGATGAAGTACAATTATATTAAATAAGTACAATTAATTTTTCTGCATCCACCCTTTATATTGTGCCATCCTTTCTTGTTCCTGCACAAATAACAGCTATATATTGAATATTAACCACTTCTTAACCTTTCTTTATACAAAGAAACTGCAAATACATTGATGTGTAATTCTCCCATGGCTTTGATCGTCAAAATGGAGCAAGTCATATTGAAGTGTTTGTGAAGAATGAACTAGTGCCATGAGTTATTTTCCTTCAGAAATATAAACTACCCAAATCACGTAAAATTCGATCTTTTGTATTTTTCCTTTGGCGACATTCATTCTAACATCAAGTCACCTGGGCTTGTCTTTCCACAACTTCATTTAATGTACAGCTTTGCCTGCACATATATCTGGTTGCAACTTCATATACTAATGTTCACCATGTATCCCTATTATATATTTCAAAATATTTTTTGCCTCTATGCTGCTGTATGGAAAATGCATTGAGAGTATTTTGCTATAAGCATGTGGAAAAAGATCAACGGACTGAATTTTGGTTGTAAATCAGTATAAAAAACAAATGCCGAATGAAATTAAATTAAAAAGTGAAATAGCAGAACACTTTTTTAACAAGAGTCATGCATTCTCACTGCAGAAGAATAATGAGGAATCTCATTCCTCAGAAACCTAAGGATCAATTTTCACCCATCATGAGAAAGATGTGCTTAGTGATTATGTTCATTCTATCACAAAGTTTACAGTCGGGTAAAAATGTGCGGCTCACCATTTTTGTAATAAAAATAATTTGAGATGTTGCTCCTTGTCTGCAATTTTAATTTCATTGTCTAATATTTAGCAAAAGACAAAGGCGAAAAAAAATTATTCGGATTTGCATTTACACCACTAATGCGAGACGATGGTACAACTCTTTCGGATGACATTCATGAGCTGTATGTTTACAAGGTAACTGACTACTCATTTGTTCATCTCCTAGAAATGACGTTGCATGTGTGTGTATCCTGACAACAACCACCCAAATTCAGTCCCTTGCAAGGGTCCTTCCAAAAAGCACTGACCAGAATCTGAAGCTAATGCATACTCCCAGAAATGTGCTATTAATGTCAAGCACAATTCTCCACATTTAGAAGTTTCCACATTCCAATTGCTGGGTAACCGATAGATTCTCAATGTTCATAAATCATAGTTTACTTACTTATTCTGTGATTTTCTTTCTGGACTCCCAAAAGTCTCCAATGACATTCTAGAATCAAAGCTAGGGTGGCACAGTAGTTCATCAGTCCTGACTATGGATGCTGACGGTACAGAGTTTATACATTATCCCTGTGGCCGCATGGGTTTTCTCCTGATGCTCTTGGTTCCTCCCATACTCCAAAGATATACAAGTTTGTAGGTTAATTGGCATCTGTAAATTGTAAATTGTCTCTAGTGTGTAGGATCATGTTAGTGTACGAGGTGATCGCTAGTCAGCGCAGACTTGGTGGGCCGAAGGACCTGTTTCCACGCTAATTCTCTAAAGTCTAACGTAAAGCTCAGCCAACAAATAACCTTGAAAAGCTTCAATAATCATCGAGATGTTAACTTCTTTTTTGAACTAGAACATCCTTGTCCAATTTGTGTCAGTGAAATGCTCCCTTTCTAGCCTTCCCACCCCTGTCCAATACATTGATGCACATCACAATTAAATATATCTGACTGTGATTATGAAAGTGGCATCTGTGAAATTTATCCTGATTTCTGTTGTAATTACCCTGTGGAAATGTTGATGTAGCTCTACTGGATTCTTCCCATACACCCAGTAAAAAATACTTTTAAATACAATATATACTGTCTTTCATGTTAAATAGAACACAGTTTGACATCCTCTGACAATCTTATGAACACTGGAGATGTTACAGTTGTTGCCTGTGGATTATTACAGTCCCTGCCAGCATTAATTTATGTGATCAGATATTATTCAAAATCAAGTTAGCGAAAAGCAATTCTGAAATAATCAGATTAGTACACTGTTGAATGCCGTTGCGTATTTACTATAATTGATGCAAAATGATTTGCCATAAATATAAACGGGGAATTGAAGGGAGAAAATACATATTAATTGACCCTGAGAATTTATTGCTCTGGGGCAGTACTGCTCTGCTCTACGGTATTGGGAGATTCAAGATTATTCGTTTTATATTACTTCTACTGTCAGTGATAGCAATATTTTATCAACAATATTGATAGCAGATTTGTCTATCCATACTTCGAGATTGAGTATCTTATTTTAGCCCTTTATACATGTGACAACACAGAAAGTAATATCCTCTTAGCCAATTGGCGATCGTTTCGCCGAACACCTCTGCTCGGTCCGCAATAACCAACCCGACCTCCCGGTGGCTCAGCACTTCAACTCCCCCTCCCATTCCGTATCCGACCTCTCGGTCCTGGGCCTTCTCCACGGCCAGAGTGAGCAACACCACAAGTTGGAGGAACAGCACCTCATATTCCGCTTGGGGAGCCTGCAACCTCTGGGCTTAAACATTGAATTTTCTCAATTCTGTTAGCTCTTGCTGTCTCCTCCCCTTCCCACATCTCCCTCAGCCCTCGGGCCCTGGCATTCCCTCTCTCTCTATCTCTCCCCCACCCACGTCGCACTAGCTTCTCATTTTCACACTACAAACAGCTTACAATGGCCTGTTGCCTTTATCATCGATACTTTTTTGCATATCTTTCATTCATTGTTCTTTATCTCTCCACATCACCGTCTATATCTCTCGTTTCCCTGATCCCTAACCAGTCTGAAGAAGGGTCTCAACCCGAAACATCGCCTATCTTATTCGCTCCTTAGATGCTGCTGCACCCGCTGAGTTTCTCCAGCCTTTTGTGTACCCTCCTCGTAGCCAATGTTTACCTTGTAGTTCGATGATTATTCATGCAAAGTATCCCATTTTCTTTCGAAAGTTATAATTAAATATGTTTCCACACTGTGTTCAGGTAATGCCTTCCAAATATTAGCAATTCACAACATATGGGCTAAAACCATTATATAGAAGTTTAATTTTGCTCGACCCGAAACGTCACCTATTCCCTTGCTCCATAGATGCTGCCTCACCCGCTGACTTTCTCCTGTATTTCTGTCTACTTGGGGAAATGTAACAGCACCTTGGCTGAAAGACAAAATGGAACAGCTACATTTGTAAATGGCATAACTCTACTCGTAAAGCCACACTACTGATACTCTAACTCATGGTACATGTTCTACTCATGGTACCCATTGAGTACAGGACTATAATTCAGGTTATAGCACAATGTACACTTGAAGAAAGCACATATACAGTATATAGAGGAGGTGATACTTCAGCCACTTGTGAAAAGTGTGTGTCACATTTACACTAAATTGGCTCAATAGTTATCTCCTATAACACATTTTTTTCCCAGCAAAAGTATTGACTGTTTCTCAATGGAGATTATTCAGAGAATGGAAATTATGAAGTCTCCGTTTTAGGAAAACTAGCAATTGGAATCTAATTGGAGCAACACATCAAAATTTAGAAACAAGAGTACACCGCCAGTGCACCATTCCAGGAAAATCTAAACCACAATATCATTTACCTGCTTTTTTGCCCCTTTTTCTGAAATATTTGCACATAACAAAAATCTGTCAGTCAGGCTTGAAAGCTGCAATTAATTATGGTATTTTTGGTAAATGGAATAACAGATTTGAACTAACTTTGTATGAAAGGCTGCTTCCTGTTTTCTTTCCTTCTTAGGTTGAATCAAATTTTGGGATTACACCTCTCCTTGACCCATGTACGCCACTGCTTTCTGTAGGCCAGTTAATCTTCTGCCATACAAACATATTACTTTCTGCACCATCACGTTTTATTTTCCGCAATAGCCTTTGATGAGCACCTTACTAAATTCTTGGTGATTTATGCATAGTATATACATTCATTATTTTACTTAACGCAAATCCAATACTTTAGTCAAACATATTTTCCCCTTCACAGACCAATGCAGAATTTGCCTTGATTTTTTTCTAAGAGTCCTGCTTTAACTTATTTCATAATGGGTTTTAATTTTTCCCTCAACAAATATTAGGCTAACTGGCCTATAGTTTTGTTGCTTTCTTGAATAAAATATTGACAATTTGCCATTTACTAATATAGTGGAACTCTCTGTGAAATGCTCTTAGAAAATTAAGAGCAATGCACTACACTCTGACAAGCCATTTCTTTTGAGACCCTGAGCTGGTTCATCAAACCCACTGATGTAGTAGTACATTTGAAGTTAACTTCCTCATCATTGTTCGTGAAACCCCTAGAACAAAAGCCAAACACTTTGTCATTTTTTGGTAGTCTCTCTGGTGAGCTTGGATAATAAAGACAAATCAGGTTGCACCGACTAACAGTAAAGGGCCTGTCCCACCAGCATGCGACTCAATGCGGCCCTCTCTACGTGCCTCCGTGTCCCTCTCTGTGCCCCTCTCTGTGTGCCTCCATGTCCCTCTCTGTGTGCCTCCGTGTCCCTCTCTGTGCACCTCTCTGTGTGCCTCCGTGACCCTCTCTCTCTCTCTGTGCCTCCGTGTCCCTCCCTCTCTGTGTGTGCCTCCGTGACCCTTTCTCTCTGTGCCTGTGTGACCCTCTCTGTGTGTGCCTCCGTGCCCCTCTCTGTCCTTGCGAACTTACCGTTGACTTCGCTCCAACTTCGTGCCACTCACCCGACCTCCGCGCGGCCCCCGCTTCCCGTTTGGTCGCGCTCATCGCATGCAGGCGCATACTGGTGGGACCGGCCCTGTACGGGGATCACTCGACCTCCGTGCGACCCCCGCTTCCGTTTTGGTCGCGCTTGCCGTATGTAGGTCGCATGCTCATGGGACAGGCCCTTTAGACATCACAATTGTGTTCTAGACTTAGTTCTATTTGTATACACTGGCACGAGAAGGAACACAGCCAATCAATATGATGCATTTTATTTAAAAAGTAATCACTTTAATTCTTGCGTTTGCTGCTTGGTGAGAAGGGCCAAGAATAAACAGGATTAATTAATCTGGAAATTTAATTTACAGTGTGATGAAAACAGCACGTTCAGTAATCATGGGCTGTACCTGGGTCTCCCCTGCTGTAAAGAAGACTTTAATGGCTGTCCCAACATTCCATCCAGTCTTATATTCCAACGAAGTGCAAAAGAATTCTTCTGGATCTCAACCCTACTCTCATCTACTAAACTAACACAGAATGGTAATGTTGAAATATTGTTGCTGCTTTCTAGTTTTATATTAGTTCCTGTGCTGGTGTACCTTCTACTTTTCATTGAAACAAGTCTCAGAGCCACAATATTAGTACCCATTGAATACTGGTACAGATGCTCCCCAGAAATCGAATTACAATTGCCCACAAGACCAGATAGAAGCACAGACGCAAAGACCACATGAGAGCTCTGATGCACTTGGGTATCAGTGGGCTTAAAACATTGCTTGCGTAGATGGAGTCAAGGGTGGAGGTTTAAGGAAAGATGTTGCAACTCCTGCGGTGGGGGTACCTGTGGAGGGGATGATTTGGGTGGGAAGGGATGAACCAAAGAGTCGCAGAGGAAGCAGTCTCTGCGGAAAGTGGAAAGAGGTGGAGATGGGAAGATGTGACGGTGGGATCATGTGGGAGGTGATGGAAATGTCAGAGAATGATCTGTTGGATGTGGAGGCTGGTTTGGTGAAAGGCGAGTACCAGGGGAACCCTGTTCTTGTTGCATCTGTGGAGAGAGGGATCAAGAGCAGAACTCCGGGACACAGAAGAGACACGAATGAGAGATACATCTATGGCAGCTGAGCGCTAACCACGTTCACTAAAGAATGAGGACATCTCACATGCAAAGCCTCATCTTGGAAGCAGTTGTGGTGGAGACAGAGGAATTGAGAGTAGTGCCTTTGCAAGAGGCAGGGTCGGAGGATGTGTAGGCATAATAACTGTGGGAGTCGATAGGTTTGTAGTAGACGTCATTCGATAGCCTGTCTCCTGTAATGGAGATGGATAGAGAAAGGGAGAGAGGTGTTAGAAATAGTCCAGGCAAATTTGAGGGCAGGATGGAAGGTAGTGGTGAGGTTAATGAAGTTCAGTTTTGCTCACAACATCTGCAGCTAACAATTCGCTTATCAGGAAACCTCCTTGCCGGCACTAAATTATGCTGTTTTTCTCTCACTTCCATGTTTCTCCCCTCCCCCGCCCCCAACTATTACAATAAGTCTGAAGAAGGGTCCCGACCTGAAACGTCACCTATCCATGTTCTCTAGAAATGTTGCCTGATCCACTGAATTACTCCAGCATTCTGTGTCTACCCTTCTTCAGACTGATTGGACTAAAGGAGAAAAAGCTGAAAATCAGAGGTGGGGATGGGTCAAAGCCTAGCAAGTGATAGTTGATAATGGGGTACTGCAGGGCTCGGTGCTGGGACCGCAGCTATTTACAATATACATCAATGATTTAGATGAAGGGATTCACAGTTACATTAGCAAATTTGCAGTGGACACAAAGCTGGATGACATTGTGAACTGTGAGGAGGATGCTATGAGAATGCAGGGTGACTTGGACAGGTTGGGTGAGTGGGCAGATGCATGGCAGACGCAGTTTAATGTGGATAAATGTGAGGTTATCCACTTTGATAGCAAAAACAGGAAGGCAGATTATTATCTAAATGGTGTTGTTGGGAAAAGGGGAAGTACAACGGAATCTGGGGGTCCTTGTTCATCAGTCAATGAAAGTAAGCAAGCCAAAAATTCCAGTAGAGCCAGTCCCAAAACTGATAATACTGGGAGTATCAGGCATGTGTTCATTTAACAGTATTTCAAACACGTTTTTTCGACTACGGTTTAATATCTGCTAAAAAACTTATACTTAAATTTTGGAAAAAGGCAACAGTCCCCTCAATGAAGATGTGGATTATGTAAATGACAGAGACATTACATTTAGAAAAAAATAGGTTTGTGTTGACTGACAAACCAGATCAATTTTTAAAAATATGGTCTCCTTTTATTGAATTTCTTGAATAATACAATGGTTGAACACAAACTCAAAACCAATTGTAAGGCTGGGTGAGCGGGCACATGGGTGGGTTGACGGATATATCTCCTCTTGTTTCTCTTTCTTTCTATTTTTCTCCTTCTCTTTTTTTTCCAATTTAATATTCTTTTTATGAAATGTTAAAATTGAAGCTGTACTAGAGTTGTAGAATTGTTATGTCATTCATTCTTTTTTGTACAATTGCCTCCAATAAAAATAAATAAATAAATAAATAAAGTAAGCAAGCAGGTACAGCAGGCAGTGAATATAGAGAAAGGCATGTTGGCCTTCATAACAAGAGGAGTATAGGAGCAAAGAGGTCCTTCTGCAGTTGTACAGGGCCCTAGTGAGACCACACCTGAAGTATTGTGTGCAGTTTTGGTCCCCTAATTTGAGGAAGGACATTTTTGCTATTGAGGGACTGCTGAAGGAGCTTGGAATCCACGGTCAGGCTCTGCGGAAGACCATAAGATCACTCTCAGACTCGGCTGAAAGAAGCAGCCGTTGGATTTGGCTCAAGCGGAAAGACCCATACTGGGCCCCAAGTACGTCATGGTGAATCTTTGGGGCAGTTTGACACAGGACACGCGCTGAGGGCTGATCATCCTGCAGCGGGCCGCCCTTGTGGAGGGTGTATAGTGTTAAAGAGCCGAAACACCCAGTGATGCAAGGGACACTACTGATGATGTGTACTGTGCCCAACTGTAAGAACCAGAACCAGGGGCCACAGTTTAAGAATAAGAGGTAAGCCATTTAGAATGGAGATGAGGAAACACTTTTTCACACGGAGAGCTGTGAGTGTGGAATTCTCTGCCTCAGAGGGCGGTGGAGGCCGGTTCTCTGGATACTTTCAAGAGAGAGCTAGATAGGGCTCTTAAAGATAGCGGAGTCAGGGGATATGGGGATAAGGCAAGAACGGGATACTGTTTGGGGATGATCAACCATGATCACATTGAACGCTGGTGCTGTCTCAATGGGCCGAATGGCCTACTCCTGCACCTATTGTCTATTGTCTATAACACAGGTAAGGAGGGAGTGGGGGGTGATTGGCAGATGGGTGGAGTAAGTGACAAAGGCTGGAGGTGAAAAGTAAACAAAAGGGTGTCAGATAAGCAGAGAAGAGGAGGAGTGAAATGTAAATTTGGAGGGAATGATACGGGTAGAAAGGGATGGGGAGGGGAACAGAGAGTATAAAAAAAAGAAATGGAAGATAAGTGTACAAAGGAAGGGAAAAGAATAATGTGAGAATGTGGGGGATTTGAGAGATAGTGGGAGAGATGAGTGCGAACCAAGGGTGGGATTGGGGTGAGGATATTACTTGAAATTGGAGAATTCAATGCTCATTTAGTTAGGTTGTAAGCTACCCAAGCAGAAAGTGAGGTGCTGTTCCTCCGGTATGCCTGTGGCAATGGAGGAGGCCTATGACTGAAACGTCGATATGGGAATGGGAAGCGGAAATAAAATGGTTAGCAACCAGGAGATCCAGCAGGCCTTGGCAAGTGTTCAGCAAAACAGTCACCTTGTCTATGCTTGGTTTTGCCACTGTAAAGGAGGCCACTTCAGAAGCAGCAAATGCAGTAGATGAGGTTTGAAGAGATGCACGTGAAGTGATCACTTTATGGTCTGAGAAGTTACAATTGAAGTTTGGGATTTGTTACACTATTTAGCAATAGTGATTGCAATTTCTATGCATTTTGCTTTGTAATAGCTTATCTCTGATTGGCTTTAGTTGACCTCCTTGCCCTTTTGAAATGGAAAGCACAGCCAGACAGAGTGATGGATATCCTGGGAAGGCTGAGACATGTCAACGGTGAAGAAATAGTTAAAGTAAGTCAATGTTGTGATCATGTTCACAGTAGTATACCCAGAGATAATTGTGAAATCCTGGATCTCATTCAAAGAACATATATTAAACCTTATTTTCCCCAATTTCTCTTCTTGCCATTGCTCTCTGTTAATTTATGTCCTCTCATTTCCTCCCCATATTTCTCCTGTTGGCAAATTTACATACTGTCGATATCCCACCACTATTACTCTGACATGCAACTCTGCTCATTTTCTCTGCATTTTCCATATCCCCTCCTCCCTCTCTGCACTGACTCTTCCTTCCCTCTTCACTCTCCCCTTTTTCTGCTCTGGTCCTCTTTCTGCTCTTTCCCTTCTTTGCTGGACTTCTTACCCTTCCTGCTCCTCCCATTCATACTCCCTCCCTTTCCATTCCCCTTTTTCCTATCCCCCTTTTCACCCACTCTCCTTTCCTACTCATTCTCATTTCCTACTCTGTCCCATTCTCCCCAATTCTCCATCTCAACCTGCACCCATTCTTTCTTTCTTCCCCCTACTGTCATCTTTCCCTTTTGCTCTGCACACATTCTTTCTCCTTTTCTTTCACTGATCTCCCTTACTTCACAACTCTACTTCCCATCTCTCATTGTCACCCTTGCATGATTTGATTTTAAGACATTATGTAATGTGACTTTTCAGATCTGGACAGAGTTTTCACAATGTGTGGTTGAATATAATGGAGCAAAAGGTGAGATTATAAAGGTGGCTCGTGATGCAAGGCATAGGTTTCAGCAATTATATATTAGTACAAAATTAAATGGACTAGGATTTGATCATGTTCCTGGAAGTAATATCACAAAAACTCCTGCCTCTAACTACCCTTCCCCCATACTCCTGAAATGAATTAATACATTTTTGAACAACCTGCCCTCCCTCCCATCAGAAAGAGTCATTTACCTGACTGTTGTCTGTAGAGATAGGCAAATGTTGCAAAAATTAACATCAAGCTTGTAGCAAGACCAGCTGATAGAATCGTTAATTATTGAGGGGATATAATGCTCTCAGAAAAGATTTATAAACTTTGGCCTGTTGTATGTGTATATGATTTACTTTGTATCTCTATGTATTATTAATCCATACAACCTTTCTCCCAAAGTCAATTGCTATGTCATGATTTCACTGGCACCAGTATCCCTCTACTCCTTCTGCCAAATAGCTATTAACTGCAGCGACCATTTAGATTACAGTTGTAGATTCAGTTGATACCCTCATAAGTAGTGATGGAGTAGATAGCAGTTAATATCAGTGCCTTACAGCATCTTACAGATTGAAGAATGCATTGAAAAATGGTAGTGCGCCCAGCAGACACCATTCACAAGTGAAACAATCCTCCTTTGCCTCTGCAATTCTTTATCAGATGGGGTGTTGACTGGGTAATTCATTGCAGAGACAATCCAACCACTGACTATCAAAGCTGCCACAGTCCGAATTGTCAAAGCTGCCACAGCCAGACATAAAAACAGTTTTTTTCCACGAGTAGTAGCTCTACTCAATAACCAAATATCTGTAGCCTCCTTTTGCTCTGGTATTTTATTTAATTCACATGTTTAATCGATAATGTTTTATTATCAATGTTTAATGTTTTATGCGTCATTCATGACTGTCACTGTATGTCATGTTGTCACATGTGGGCAGAGCATCAAGGCAAATTCCTTGTATGTGAATACTTGGCCAATAAACCTATTCATTCATTCACTCGTTAATGTTGAAGGCTGATTTGAAAAGGGAATTTAAAATGATATCCCTATTTCTGAAAGGTTTCATTTCAGTGTAAATGCTTAAGCAGTGGATGTCAGTGATACTGAAAATATCTCTAAGCTAACACTTTTCTCTTTTCCAGTTTTTACAGGACATTTTAGATACATTGTTTACAATTTTAGATGACAACACGGAGAAATATGGTTTGCTGGTATTTCAATCCTTGGTAAGTAACCCAAGGCATGCACTGGTATTTCATAGCTATTGTCCAATGTAAAGATTATAAAAATTGCTTTCTGAATATATTAATTGTAATTAATTCAAACTTCTGAGATTTGTGCACAGTGCAGTGTGTAATTAAAATAAATCTCAACTCTTAGTAGATTGAGTTCTGTTTAATAGAAATAGCCTCTTGAATCTTCAGCCTTTTTCTCAAAGATTGTGAGTCTTGCTGAATTTTCAGGTACACAGATAACTGACTTCCATATCAGGTCAAGTCAAGAGAGTTTATTGTCTTGTGTCCCAGATAGGACAATGGCATTCTTGCTTGCTGCAGCACAACAGAATATAATAAGCATAAATACAGAACAGTTCAGTGTGTCTATATAGCATAGACCATATATATACACATAAATAAACAGATACGGTGCAATAGGCTGTTATAATTCAGAGTTTGTTTGATGGCGAGTTTAACAGCCTGATGGCTGTGGGGAAGAAGCTGTTCCTGAACCTGGATGTACCAGATTTCAGGCTCCGGAACCTTCTACCTGATGGCAGTGGACAGATGAGTGTGTGGCCAGGATGGTGTGGGTCCTTGATGATGTTGTGACCATATTGTGAACCATGTTGTGAACCAATAAATGCTAGCAGTCTATTTGACTGTGGGGGTAATCCCGGTAGACCCTAACTTGATTCTCATCACGCCTCCACATTGTAGCAAGCTTGTTGGAATGGAATCAGGAAAGGAATCTTGACTAACCTTCACTTGAACAAGGCATGCGGAATTCAGCTACAACCTCCATCCTTGAAACATTGGTATCAGTTGAATCAGGAAAGTGAGAATGGATTTTATCTTCGACCCTCATTTCTAGGGTCAGTACAGTAATGAACAAGGGATGACCTCATGTTTATTATTTAAAAAACAAAACTTGTAAATGTAATGAGACTGCTGTATGTTCACTCCTACCTATAGCATTACAGATGACTATGTTGTAGGCTGACTGACAGACACAGTGAACTCACTTACTCAGCAATTACTGAATTACTGTACTCAACTAAGAGACAAGCTGGAGGAGTCAAGATCATGTTGACTGAAGGACTGAAACGCTGCATCAGGGTTATTGAGAGCAGTTTCAAAACATTAGCTGCAGCATTGATGTGTTGAGAGTTGCATTTGTCAAAAGACCAAGCATCTTCGAAGAATCAAATACATTTAACCGCACCATGTATTTTGATGGAATATACAGTAGATGAAAAAACATATTTGCATCTTCCACACTCTTGCATCATTTCTATTTACCCACCCCATCATTTCCCCAAACCTCCCCCTAGAAACCTCAACCCCAGCAAGCACATACATGTACTTGACACTTACAGAATACGAAAACCATGCTCATGTACAGTTAATACTTGCTCATGCTACATTATAATGCAACAAATCAACATTAGCTTCCATGTCTTCTCAATCAAATACATCTCATGTCCAATGCTCCTGTCATTAAAATCCACCCGTGTTGGTTTGATGGAATTTGGGTCATTTGGATCTTGTTGTCTCTTGTCCTGATTTGTACGTGTACATGAAGAATGTAATAATCCACTAATTGACTAACTTGTCTCAATTAATCCTGTCAATGCACAAGACAACACAACATCTCTCCCCTCTTGCCCTATCTAAACTAAAAGGTGAGTCTGAAGAAGGGTCTCGACCCGAAACGTCACCTATCTCCTTCGCTCCTTAGATGCTGCTGCACCCGCTGAGTTTCTCCAGCTTTTTGTGTAACCCTCGATTCTCCAGCATCTGCAGTTCCTTCTTTAACACTAAACTAAAAGGTAGCCTAGACATTATTTAGCTCAACAAATGTACGTGCACAAGTGGTACACCAGAGAAGTATGCCTCAGTCTCATTAGATTATTGTTTTTACCTTGCTCCTTATGCAAAACTGTGAGCACATTTAAAATTGCCTTCACCTTGATGCCTTTATTACTGCATGGTAAGAGCAAGTACTGCACTAATTAATGTTAAGGCTCCAGCTTTAAAAGGATACCTGTGTTCTGTTCAACATTACTGCTATAACTCAGTCAGGAGCTTAATACTTTCATAGCTGCAATGGATTATCAGTTAGGCAGGGAATTGGCACCCGTAATTCGAACCTCATTTATGAGATAGGTATCAGAAGGGAGGTGTGGAATGCAGGAATGAAATGGTAGCAGGTGGGCAGTGTGCTAAATACCATGAGTGGATTGCCCTATGAACCTACTCCAGAAAAAATATTTAAGGATCTACACAATATATTTCATTAAGCTTAATGCTGTTACCCACAAATATTATCTGACTATCATACACACAATATGCATTCATACATGTATTCCCACATTTCTTAAGCTGTAGTGTACGCATAGTGAAGTACAATTGTCTATAGAATCTTAAGGCACTGTGCTAAATGGATAACTATGTGTTTCAGACTCAGGGAGTCACATTCAGCCTCAATATGTTTCCATGATTTAACTGGTTGAGTTATGTAGTACAACATAATGCAAGAAGAGTATATCACTGAATAATAAAGGAAGCAGTAACATGTAAAAAGGACTTAAGAGAATATAATAGAAATGGCGCAAATGGAATACATCAGGAAACTTGATACATTTGGGATTCATCTTAAATAGAATGCTGTTGTCTGTGGTGAAGTTAACTTTGATTGCATGAACTAGCTTTTGCTATGCTTCAATGAGCATTTGGAGTATTGCGTGCAGTTCTGGTTGCCCCATTTACAGGAAGGATGGGGAGGCTTTGGAGGGGATGCAGAGGAAGTTTACCAGAATGGTGCCTGGATTAGAGGGTTTCAGAGGTTGGATAGACTTGGGTGTTTTCTTTGGAACGTTAAAGGTTGAGGGGAAACTTGATAGGTATATAAAATGATGAGAGGCATAGATAAGGTAGACAGTCAGAAACTTTTTCCCCAGGGTAGAAATGTCCAACATCAGAGGGCATAGCAATAAGGTGAGAGGGGGATAGTTTAATGCAGATATGTGCAGCAGGTTTTTTACCCAGAGATTGATGGGGATCTGGAACACACTGCCAGGGGCAGTGGAGGTAAATACAATTGTGGTGTTTAAGAGGCATTTGAATAGGCACATGGAGTGCAGGGTGGTTGATGGTCAGCAAGGATTTGGAGGCTTGTTTCCATACTGTATCTCTCTTTGATTATGATGATTGAAATCCAAAAATTATTTTCTATTTTGTAAATTGTGCCTCCAAAAATTACTGTTTTCACTTTAATTTCAGTTCAGTTTTACAGCAACCCTCAATGCCACTTTTGGTAATGTGCTCCTTTGACAAGTGCAGTCATTCTGTTCTCAACTCTTTATCGCAGTCTTGGTCACATTTGCCCCAAGACAGTGATGAAATTCAGATGCATGTAAATCTGGACAAACCTAAATTAGACATCAAAATGCTGATTATTCGCAAATAGGTGTTGCTTAATTGCACTGTTGCCAACACTTTCCATCACTTTGAAAATGATCGAGAGCACTCTGACTAGGTGATATATGTATATTCTACTTTCTGTGAATCTTGGGCAATTTTCCACATTATCACGTGGATGCCAGTCTTGTAACAACAGAAAGCTTGGGTACACACAGTAGTTTTGGAGCAAAATCCAATACAAGCAGAAAATGAAAATATTGTTGAATGGAAGGGAACTAACTAATGTTACAGGGCTCTAACTATTACTTGGGATGCTTCATTACTCTGCTCAAATGTTACTAAATGTTTGGTGTCAAACCCTGCAAAAATGAAAATGGCTGTTGGAGGTCAATCATCCTGGTCTTAAATGCCACTGCCACGTTGCCACAGCCCTGTCATGGCTGTCACACGAGAAAGCAACCACATACTGTACCTAAAAATATAACACTAACACTGAATAGTAATAATGAAGATTGTGGCACATGAGATTGCAAGGGTATGCTTAGTTTAGACAGGTCTATGGCTGCACCTGATCAGTGGTATGAATCACAGGTGATACCAGTAAACCGATTCAGCCTCAGAGCCATACAGCGTACACACAGGCCCTTCAGCTCACCATGTCCATGCTGGCACAATATATTTACCTTAATTTATCCTGTTTTCTTGCATTCAGCCCCAAGCCTTCTTTCCCACTATGTTCCAAATGCTTGGCTAAATAGTTTTTTTATATGTTGTGAGAGCACCTGCTCTTACCATTCCTCAAGCAGTGAGTTCCAAATTTAAATCACCCTCTTGATGAAAAAAATCCCCTCTAAATCGTACAACCTGTTTCCTCTGATTCTCCACTTGGGGAAACAAGTGTACCCTGTTTATGCCCCTTTTAATCATATACTTTAGTCAGGTTTTTCCTTAGCTTTGGTTGCTCCAAGGAATGCAACCAAGCCTATCCAGCTTCTCTTCATTATTGAAAAGCTCCATTGCAGGTAGAATCCTAGTAAATCTCCACTGCACACACCCCATTGCAATCACAACCTTTCCACAGTATGGCAACTAGAACTGCACACAATGGCAACATGTCTGCCCACAGATGAATGAAAGTCTCTTGTATGCCTTCTCATCTATAGTACTACTGCCTGCAAGGTTCCTTGAACATGTATGCCAAGGCCTCCTCTGTTCCCCAATACTTCCTCGGATTCTCTCATTCATTGTGTATGTCCTAACATTATCCGTCCTTACTAAGTACATCACTTCACATATTTAGGATTAAATTTGTCTACTATTACTTACACACCTTACCAACGTCAATATAATTATGTAACTGAAGATGAACCTCCTCACTATCAAAAACAACACAAATTTGCATACCATCTGCAATCTTACTAATCACACTAATCAATACTAATCACATCTGGAGAATGTGGCATGAATTAATAATTTACCAAGGTTTAAAGTGAAGCTATCAAAATGGTTTCTCCAAAGTTGTTGCAGAGGCATATTCTTAGGATCTTTCATGCTCAACTCATGGGGATGATCCACTTTTAGGCTGTAGCGCAGGGTTTTGTGTTTTGGCTGGATGTTCACCATGGCAGGGTGGTGGGTGGGTTCTCATACAGGACAGATGCAGGTGAGAGGTTGAAATTTGGTAAAGGCAGGTGAAAGACGGAGAGCGAGGAAGGCGGGTTGGTTTAAACTGCATGTATTTTAATGCAAGGGGTCTGACAGGTAAGGCAGATGAGCTTGAGGCATGGATAGGTACGAGCGACTGTGACGTTGTAGCCATTACTTAAACCTGGTTAAGGGAGGGGAAGGATTGGCAGCTCAATGTTCCAGGGTACAGGAGCTTCAGAAGAGACAGGGGTGAGGGGAAAAAGAGGAGGGGGGGTTGCATTGTTGGTTAAGGAGGATGTCACAGCTGTGGTCAGAGGTGACATTACGAACGGTTTGTCTAGTAAGGCTATATGGGTGGAGCTGAGGAACAAGAAACGGATGATCACCTAGTTGGGGGTGTACTACAGACACCCGAATAGTCAATGGGAATTAGAAGAACAAATATGCCAGGAGATTGCAAGCAGCTGCAGGTCAAATGATGTTGTTGTATTAGAGGATTTTAACTTTGCCAATATAGACTGGGGAAAATCATAGTGTGCAGGGTTTAAATGGGGTTCAATTCCTCAAAAGTGTTCAGGAGAGTTTTGTCAAACAATATGTAGATGCCCCCACACATGAGAGGGAAACACTGGATCTAGTATTAGGAAATTGGGAAGGGCAAGTTAATGAAGTGTTTGAAGAGGAGCCTTTTGGGACCAGTGACCACAGTTTGATTAGGTTTAAGATATTTATGGATAGGGACAGAGAGGGCCCATGTGTTCAAATGCTCAACTGGGGTAAGGCCAACTTTGAGGGTATGAGAGAAGGACTCGCTCATTGACTGGAGCAGATTATTTGAGGGGAAAGGAACATTGGCCAAGTGGGATGTTTTTAAAAGTGTGCTGACAAAAGCTCAGGATATGTATGTCCCTGTTAGAGTGAAGGGCAAAGCAGACAAATGTAGGGAAGCTTGGCTGACAAAGGAAATTGAGGCATTGGTCAAAAACAAGAAGGATGCATGGGACAGGGATAGGCAGCTGGGATTAAGTGCATCCCTGGAGGAGTTTCAGGAACTAAGGAATAAAATGAAAAACAAAATTAGAAGGGCAAAAAAGGGCCAGGAGAGAGCTCTGGTGGGTAGCATTAAGGATAATCCCAAAAGATGTTATAAATACATAAGGGGGAAAAGGGTAACAAGAGAGTTAGTGGGACCTCTCAGGAATCAAAGCGGTCACCTCGGACATTGTGGGAAACTAGAGAGGAGCCTTTGTTGAAATTTACGAGTCGTCCTTATATACAGGAGAGGTGCCAGAAGACTGGAGGGCGGAAAATGTTGTGCCTCTTTTCTCTAGAGAGTATGCTGAGGGATAGGTTATACAGGCATTTGGATGGGAACGAGCTGATTTGGGATAGTCAGCATGGATTTGTACGTGGGAGGTCAGCTCTCACAAATCTGATTGAGTTTTTTGAAGACTTGACCAAAAAGGTCGATGAGGGCAGAGCTGTATACATGGATTTCAGTAAGGCATTCAACAAGGTTCTGCATGGCAGGCTGCCGTGGAAGGTTAGATCGCATGGGATCAAGGGCAAGATAGCTGAATGAATAGCAAATTGGCTTCATGGAAGGAAGCAGAGGGTGATGGTGGAAGGTTACTTCTCGGACTGGAGGCTTGTGACTCGTGGTGTGTCTCATGGTTCGGTGCTGGGCCCGTTACTGTTTGTCATAATTTGGATGAGAACATAGGACAAGATTAGCAAATTTGCTGATGATACAAAAAGATCTAAGGATAAGGGGGAATTCCTTTAGGACCGAGATGAGGAAAACATTCTTTACACAGAGAGTGGTGAGTCTCTGGAATTCTCTGCCACAGAAGGTAGTTGAGGCCAGTTCATTGGCTATATTTAAGAAGGCGTTAGATGTGGCACTTGTGGCTAAAGGGATGAGGGGGTATGGAGAGAAGGCAGGTACGGGATACTGAGTTGGATGATCAGCCATGATCACATTGAATGGCGGTGCAGGCTCGAAGGGCCGAATGGCCTACTCCTGCACCTATTTTTCTATGTTTCTAAAAGTGGGTAGTTTTGCAGATAGTGAAGGTTGTGAAAGATTGCAGAAAGGATCTTAAGGATCAAAGAATGTGAAAGGATCTTAATTGATTGGCCAGGTGGGCTGAGGAATGGTTAATGGACTGTAATACAGAGAAATGTGAGTTGCATTTTGTGATGTTTAACAAGGGCACGACCTATACAGTGAATGATAGGCCTCTTGGGGAGTGTTGTGGAGCAGAGGGATCTAGGAGTGCAGGTGCATGGTTCCTTGAAGGTCGAGTCGCAGGTGGATAAGGTGGTCAAAAATGCATTTGGCACATTGGCCTTCATCAGTCAGTATGAAGTATAGAAGTTGGGAGGTCATGTTGCAGTTGTATAAGACGTTGGTGAGCGCATTTAGAATATTGTGTTCAGTTCTGGGCGCCATGTTATAGGAAAGACTAGACTAAGCATCACATGGGAGGGCTGGTCCCCCAACGCAATATTCCACCTCTCCACCAATTCCAATATTGGTGGTGGTGGGGGGGGGGGGGGGGGCTTTCTGGAGTGCTAGTATGGGTGTTGAGCAGTGAAGGGACTGGTTTCCAGAGGGCTAGTATGGACATTGTGGGCCGAATGGATTCTTGGGCTGGCGGCTCAGTCACTCAAGCCTGTTGTGCTGGCAGCTCACTCACTCACGGCTGGTGGGCTCGCAGTTGACTCACAGCTAATCCTTGAAATTCCATCAGTTTTATACCACTTCAAGCAGGGTGCAAGGCCACCAGATTCATATGCAGTTTCATACCATTTCAAGCAGGGTGCAAGGCCACTAAAGACAGCAAGTCGTGACCTCTCCCTCTCCCTCCCCCATCTTGCAGAGACTGAGCCACGCCCACATTTTCGGGTTTTATTTCCCCCCCCCCCCCCCCCCCCCCACCAGAAGGAGTGTGGCCTTCATGGCATGATTGACAGGGGAAATCACAGCCGTACGTGGTAGCGTTTTTTCTAAAATCAATATAAAGTGCAACCAGGAAGTGGTCAAGATTACACTTTTAATTATATAGAAGGTAAGGCAGCTTTAATTAGGCAAGGCAGATTTAGCCCTTTCAGACCAAAGGCAACACAGCTTTGGCACTTTCAAACCAAATGCAACACAGCTTTAGCACTTTCAAACCAAACGCAACACAGCTTTAGCACTTTCAAAGCAAAGGCAACACAGCTTTAGCACTTTCAAACCAAAGGCAACACAGATTTACCACATTCAAACCAAAGGCAACACTGCTTTAGCACATTCAAACCAAAGGCAACACAGCTTTAGCACTTTCAAACCAAAAACAACACAGCTTTAGCACTTTCAAACCAAAGGCAACACAGCTTTAGCACTTTCAAGCCAAAGTCAACACAGCTTTAGCACTTTCAAACCAAAGGCAACACATCTTTACCACTTTCAAACCAAAGGCAACACATCTTTAGCACTTTCAAACCAAAACACACTTTTGCATTTTCAAACCACATTAAGGTCACTGACAGGTCAGTAAAACCACTCACAGATTAGTAGACATGTGTTCAGTGTTATTCACAGCTCAGAATGAGTATTGCGACCTCTCGCTCCCCCATCTTGCAGAGAACTGAGGCACCTCCACACTTCCGGGTTTTATAGTCCCTCCGGAAGGGGCGTGGCCTTCAGGAGAGCGAATCTCAACATTTCTTAAACACTAATAACTCTTTTATTTTTAATCGATGGGAAAATTCCTCATGTCCTGCGCAGCGGAGGAGGACTCTGAGTAAGATGGCCAAAAATCACAGCCATAAGTGGCAGTGTTTTTCTAAAATCAATATGCAATGCAACAGGAAGTGGGCAAGATGAGACTTTTAGTAATATAGATATTGTCATGCTTGAAAGGGTTCAGAGAAGATTTACAAGGATGTTGCCAGTACTAGAGGATGTGAGCTATAGGGACAGGTTCAGTATGCTGGGTCTCTATTCCTTGGAGCGCAGGAGGATGAGCGTGATCTTATAGAGGTGTATAAAATTATGGGAGGATAGATCGGGTAGATGCACAGAATCTCTTGCCCAGAGTAGGCGAATCGAGGACCAGAGGACATAGGTTCAAGGTGAAGGGGAAAAGATTTAATAGGAATCTGAGGGGTAACTTTTTTACACAAAGGATGGTGGATGTATGGACAAGCTGCCAGAGGAGGTAGTTGAGGCTGGGACTATCCCAACGTTTAAGAGACAGTTAGACAGGTACATGGATAGGACAGGTTTGGAGGGATATGGACCAAACACAGGCAGGTGGGACTAGTGTAGCTGGGACAAGTTGGCTGGTATGGGCAAGTTGGGCCAAAAGGCCTGTTTCCACACTGTATCACTCTATGACTATGACTCTTGGTGGAAATGGGCATTCCAGAGTGTGTATATAGGGTTTTGCCCGCTAGCTATAGATTTTCATCACTTCATCAGATAGCCATTTGAAATAGTTCGAAGCATTGACCTTCACCTCAATACAGCAAACTATCGAGAAATCATGATTATCTGCAGTAATGTTTGGCATCTCAGAAGCATTGGGGGCTGATAATAACTCTCAGTTCCCATCAGCACTGTTTGCTGATTTTATGGCACGCCAATTCCATTCAGTACAGTTTGAGGTCTATTTATCATCCAGCATGTAACAATAAAGCTTTGGAGTTTAGAAGAATGAAGAATGATCTTGTACAAGATCCTGAGGGGTTCTGACAATGGTAGATGTTGACACAAGAAACTACAGATAGTGGTTTACAAAAAAATACACAAAGTATTGTGGAACAGCAGGTCAGGCATCTGTGGAGAACAAGAATAGGTGACATTTCAGATAGGGGCCTTTCTCGAAAGAGAAGGAAATTGTTGTGAAATTAGGGATCGGATATTTACAACAGAGGTGTGTACAAACATTTTTGTCATAGAGGGTTGTGAATCTCTCAAATTATCTACCACAAAGGGTTGTGGAGAAGAAGTAGATATATTTTTGAATGATTTGGAAATTGAGGGCAGAGGGGAATTGGCACAAAGGAGTTGTTGGGGCCTGAGGCTTAATGATATTTTATGAATTACAACCTATTATATAATTGCTTCAATGACCAGATAAAGGACAACATCACAACAAAGATAGTAGAGACTAAAACCCTTATTTATTATGGCAAGGGACTGTCCACAAGATGTTTACATTCTTTAACTACAGTAGCACACGGTGAAGCAACAGAGTAATTGTTCAAAGGTTTCAAAGGTCTTTTATTGTCACATGTACCAATTAAGGTACAGCGATATGCAAATTACCATACAGCCATACGAGAGAAAAAAACAAGACATACATAAAAGTTAACATAAATATCCACTACAGCGGATTCCCCACATTCCTCACTGTGATGGAAGGCAAAAAGGTCCAATCTTCTTCCTCTTTATCCTCCAGTGGCCGGGGCAGTCGAACCATCCGTCAGGGCGATCGAAGCTCCTGCAGCCAGCTGTCGAAGCTCCCGCGTCGGGGTGGTCGAAGCTCCTGCGGCTTGGATTCCCCTCATCGGTCTCTCACCAGAGACCACGAGCTCCGTGATGTTCAGTCCGCAAGCACCCATGGTTGGTGGATTGCAGGTTCCACGATGTTATCCCATAGGCTCCCTGCTGTGGAGCTCTCAAATATTGGTCTCCAGCAAAGGTCGCAAGCTCCTCGATATTAGGCTGCAGTGCCGACGGAGATACGATACAGAAAAAAGTTGTATCTCCGTCGAGGTAAGGGATTAGAAAAGGTTTCCCCCAACCCCCTGCCACCCCCCACACAAAACAAGCTAAAGAACACTAAAAACATACATTTAGCACATACTATTAAAACACAATGAAGGAAGGGACAGACTGACTGTAGGCGAGGCAGCCATTTCTGGCGCCACCCGGAGGTCCTCCCCAATAACAGGAGAGACAGTTGAGACTCTCGTCATCTAGTTGGAGAAAGTAATCAAGCTCCATCGTCCTGAGATCTGCACACCAAAAGGTAAATGCAAAGAGGTCACAATTATTTTTATTGTGACCTCACACTGATAAGCATGTGTCGAGCTGTTACTTTGTTGTGCACAATATAACAAAAGGCAGTTCCAGAGCCAGCATTAATACTTGGACTTTATGAAGAGATGTGGAGCATCCCAAAGATGAGTATCTTTATGGAAATCATGACAAGTGAGTTTAGAATTTGATGGCATCAGGTCTGCATTGATGATCTCCAAATACAACTTTTGAAACAAGAATTCATGCCCGGTAAAGTTATTCCCTGCACAGTGGAGATGGAGCATTGGTTATGACACTTGCAATCTGGTCATGGTAATGTTATACCCACTATATGAAGGTGCCCATGCCCAGAAAAAAACTACCATTCCAGTATCCCTGGTCCAGTAATTTAAAATCAATACTTCTACAAATAGTTTTAGACAATAGTAGTTGTCAGTGATTCAGCTTTTGCCATTTTCATCTCCTCTAGTCGTCTATTGTTTCTTTACGTTCCTTTGCCATTTCTGGTTCCCTGTATCAATGTTCCTTATATCAATTACTTGTTCTTACCTGCCACTTTTTATTGACTTTTTATTTGTTCGTTTCTTCCACCATCAACCCATGAACCTTTCCCATCTTACTATCTTTCTCTGTTTTCACCCTTCCTTAAAACCTCTTATACTTCTGTTTCTCTGGTTTTTATGAGGTTATTGAACTGAAACAGTAATTCCTTTCCTTTACAGATCTCTAAGTATTTTTAGCTTTTTAAAAAAATATTCAGCACTCACGGTAGTTTATTTCTGATTGTTCCATAACTGAACAAATATGCTGCAGCCTCACACCCATCATAACATTGAGATCAGCTAGCATGGAGATCAGCTAAAAGCTGTTTCTTTTATTCTAAATTCCACTGAGACTTGCTCTACCTGAGCTGCCTGATGGGCAAGACGTCATTGTTGTCTTTAAGTCCCTCAATAGTCTCATTCCTCGCTATCTCTATAATCATCTCCAGCTACACAACTTTGCATAATAAATTCTTAATGGTCCATGAACACCCAAAATCTATCAGCCCACAATGGCATCCATATCTTCAATTGTCAAGGCCCTAAATTCCACAATGCCTTCATTAAATACCTCTATTTTGGCTTCTTCAACCTATCTATCAATATATTTAATCAAGCACTTACAACCCTGCCTCTCTTTCTTTCTTTCTCCCTTTTTTCCCCAGGTGTTCGTAATAAATTTGCTGCGGGACAGCAAGTATTTTCACTTCCGGCCAGTGATGGATACCTACATTAAGAAGCATTTCTCTGGTGCGCTGGCATACAAGTGAGTGTAATTACCTGATGATTCTGGACCTGCTTCCAGAGTTCACTAATAACATCAGGTCATGTCTCCAAAATTGGATTTCTGCAACAACTTTCTGTAAAGATCATCTCCAGTAAAATAATAATTGAAGTCAATGATTTCAGTGCAGTGGGTCAGAATGCACTGGATTTGGCCCATTGCCGAAAATCACCCTCCATGTCCCATATGCTCATACGTGTGGTGGATGTAGATGGCCAAACTTGCTAATTCTTCTTTCTCTGCAGACGAGTGGTGAATTAATAAAGAAATAAAAACATATACAGATGCAGAAATAATTATGTCAAAATTATTAAATAAATACATTAAAGCTAACTAATCAAAAAATAATTTACCTTTCACTGTTGCCTAAATCTTTGACCCACAAGCAAATCAGTAACATCTCAGATCTTTTACTAGGTTTGAATTGTCACAGGGTCTGATTGACAATTTCCTGGTGGAGTAATAGAACCCAGCAAAACTGGCATCACTATTGGTTTAGCCATGGAGTCAATCTGTGTAATGTGGTGACATCCATGTGGATTGGTTAAATCCAACAAGATTCAAAGTAATGTTTAATTTTCTGAAAAATAATTATTGCAATCTCTATCATATGTAACATAGTTTTTTCTATCCTGCTATTCTTTCAAGGATTGTTTCATATGATTAATTGCTGGGTATTGTTGCAACAGAATTATCAGATGTAAAAGGCACAAAAGGAGGCAGCTTAAAAAGGGGCTGTCTCACTGCGGCGACCTAATTGGCGAGTTTAGAAGAGTTTGCCCTCGACTCATACTTGCAGCATGGTCAACACGAGGTCCTAGGAGGTCTTTGTAACTCTCCTTCATGCTCGAGAGTAGTCCCGGTTACTTTAAGCCTCAGCTAGGTCGCGGCGTATTTTTCAACATGCTGAAAAATGCCCGCGAGTAAAAAAAGGTTGCCATGGAAAAAATCGATATTTTTTTTACTCGTAGGTTTAGTCGAAGTAGGTCGTAGTAGGTCGGTATGTTATTCGTAGGTAACCAAGGGTAATCGACGGTAGTCATAGATAGTCTTCAACATAGTCAAAGGGGGGGTTGAAGGAGGTTGTCTTCACGCTCCACTATTCGGTGTTTAATTTACCCAAAGGTAGTCGAAGCTAGTCTTCAACATAGTTGAAGGAGGTCGAAGGAGATCGAAGGAGGTCTTCTACATAGTCAAAGGAGGTCTTCAACATGACACTTTTTCAAACTCTCCTAAACTCTTCTAAACTCGCCAATTAGGTCGCCGCAGTGGGACAGCCCAAAAGGAATCAACTGTAAGGATGGTTGCTGGCTCTTTTAAGGATTCATGAATATTGCACCTTTGTTGATTGTTCAAATTACTAACTGGGTGGCAGAAGTGGCAGTTTCATTTAGGGAGTATTCTAGCCCAACTGACAAAGTCAAAAATGCATTTATAACTAGTCAGCAACTGTAGATTATTGAATCTTGCAGATATGACAATGTGCGGTTATATCCAGGCACACAGGAGAAAGAGAGGTATTAGTTAACTGTGTAGTATCGCTGAACCATTTCCATAGAATATAAATTAAATTCTCTTGGCTTCAGCATATACTAGACCATGTGGGACCCGTTGGGTCCCTGTCACAAGGGAGGGCTGGTCCCCAAAAGCAATATTCCACTACTCACCCATAACCCTAAACTGCGCAGGCGTGGCTGATGGGTTCCCGTGGTAATGCCAGAGATCCCCGTTGTGACGCAAGTCACGGCAACCCTCCTCAACTGCGCCTCGCCGTCCCTCTTCCTATCCCTATCATCCCCCATTCCCCCTCATCCCCAGCACTCCCTCCCCCTTCTCTTCACCCTCCCTCTTCTTTCCCCTCCCCTACCCCACTCCCTCCCTCACATCTCCCTCCCTCACATTTCCCCTTCTCTCAGTCACTCCCTCCCTCCCTCCATAACCCCTCTCCCCTCCCTACCCCCCTTGACGTGATTGTGCGGTGGAAGCTGCTGGGTTTATAAAAGGGAGGTTTTTAATGTAAATGAGATCCCATTGTGATGTCATTGTGGGGTGGAACACTGCTGATGGGCAGTTTATTTAAATTAGATCCCATTGTGATGTCATACGCGGCTAACTGCCAGTGCAGATGGAAGAGATTTTTGTCAAATTGTTTTTTATAAAGTTAAAAATATGAATAACTTGTAAAATATACCATTTATCTTAACAAAACCTGACACACCACACCACAGATCAATGGTGAGTAAGGTGGACCAAAAGGTTTGGCACTTTTGTGTACTGTTTTGGTGTAATTTCGGGATCACAAACAGACAGACATAGAAACAAACAAGATGAGAGTTTTAGATATGACGATGTAGCCAGTAGTGGGATCCCGTTGGAGGTGGTGAAAATGTTGGAGGATTATATGCTGGATGCGATGGCTGATGGAGTGGACTGGCCTTGTTACTAATGTGGGGAGGGGGAGCAAGAACATTTTTGCCACCTCCAACAGGATACCACCACTGGCCACATCTTCCCATCTCCACCCTTTTATGCTTTCCATAGAGACCATTCCCTCCGAAACTCCCTTGTCAACTCGTCCCTTCCCCCCCAAACTGCCCCCTCCCCAGATGCTTTCCCCTGCAACCACAGGAGATGCAACACCTGTCCCTTTACCTCCCCCCTCAACTCCATCCATGGACCCAAACAGTCTTTCCAGGTGAAGCAGAGGTTCACTTGCACCTCTTCCAACCTCATCTACTGTATCCGCTGTTCCAGGTGTCAACTTCTCTACATCGGCAAGACCAAGCGCAGGCTCGGCGATCGTTTCACTGAACACCTCTGCACAGTCCGTCTTAACCTACTGATCTCCCGGTGGCTCAGCACTTCAACTCCCCCTCCCATTCCCAGTCTGACCTTTCTGTCCTGGACATTCCTCCATTGTCAGAGTGAGGCCCAGTGCAAATTGGAGGAGCAGCACCTCATATTTTGCTTGGATAGTTTACACATTGACTTCTCTAACTTCAGATAGCCTTTGCTTTCCCTCTCTATCCCTTCCCCATTCCCAGTTCTCCCATTAGTCTTAGTGTCTCCGACTACATTATATCTTTGTCCCGCCCCCTCCCCTGACATCAGTCTGAAGAAGGGTCTTGACCCACAACGTCACCTATTCCTTCACTCCAGAGATGCTGGGTGTCCCGCTGAGACCCTGCAGCATTTTGTGTCTACCTTTAATTGTGATTTTATATTGGTTTCATATTTGGAATTTATATATTCCAAAATGCCTTCATAAAGCACGTCTGCAAATGTTTTGTCCACATACAACAGCCTATGGAAGAGAGTATCCATCAAAACCATGGCAATTCACTGTAGATTCCTGTTGTTCATGTGTTCTGATGTAATGGTCCTTGTATGTGTTATTCCTGTGTGTGATTGTCTGATCTCCTGTATTTTTTTCAGGGAGCTGATCCGATGTCTGAAATGGTACATGGATCGATCTGCAGAAGTTATCAGACAAGACCACATTCAAGAGGCAATGAGGGTAATGAAGTGCCATTTGATGACTATCTGACAAAATATAGAAATGGAGAAAGAGTTAGCATCCAGTTACATTAGGCGAATCCCTGGTTATGGCCACTCGGGTAATGGAAATTCCCTCTTACAGAGTTCACAAATCACTACCCAGAAATTTGAGATACAGAATAAAATTTACTCATGGAACTTGCGTGAAAAGAAAAGAAATAATTATTTTTCAACTCGTGTTTCTTGACACATATGCATATGCAATGACTTTGTATTGCAGAAAATCATGATACAGATGTTCTCTTGGAACTACAACCATTTCCCCCCCCACCCCAACCATAACCCGTGAAAAGCATATCATGCTTTTGTCGTGCTTTTTGTACAAAGTCAAACCACTTTTCTAAAAAGCAACAAATTTGGATGTACTCTGCAGGTCAGGCCGTATCAATGAGAAGTAGTATTAATGTTTCAAGTTGCAGATTCGTGATCAGATCTGGGAAGCAAATAAACAAAGTAAGCTGCAGGAAGGATGGAGGAATGGGGATATCTCTCATGGGGTACAATGGGGATGAACATGGGGGTAATCTGTCAGTAAGGTGAATGAGGGCATCTAGAGAGTGAGAACATAGACAAAAGACGTAAGAGCTGTGAGAGGAATGTAACGTTGAGGCTTTAGAAGGCACTGGTCAGAGCCCATTTGGAGTATTGTGAGCAGTTTATCGCCCCACATCTGAGGAGATGTGCTGGCATTGGAGAGGGGCCAGAAGAGGTTTATGAGAATGATCCCAAGAATGATTGGGTTAACATGATGAGCAATTGAAGACATTGGGCCTGTACTCACTGGAGTTTAGAAGGATGAGGGTGGACCTCATTGAAACTTACCAAATAGTGAAAGGCCTGGATAGAGTGGATGTGGAGAGGATGTTTCCACTAGTGGACGACTCTAGGAGGCCATAGCCTCAGGATAAAAGGACATCCCTTTAAAAAGATGAAAAGGCATTGCTTTAGTCAGAAGGTGGTGAATCTGTGGTTCATTGCCACTGGCGGCTGTGGAGGCCAAGTCAATTGATATTTTTAAGGCAAAGATTGACAGATTTTTTATTAGTAAGGGTGTCCGAGGTTACCGGGACGAAGGCAGGAGAATGAGGGCGGGGCGCTACTCTGTGAGCGACTCGCGTATGTTTCCATGTTTTATGAGTTGTTTAGTGTTTTTCTAAGAGTCATTAAGTGCGGTATTTAACGATAGCAAGTATGATTACCACTGTCAAGTATTTAGTGAGTTTGTGTGTTCTGACCGCTTTTTTGGAGCCAGTATCTGCGATATGTATTACACCGGCAAATCCCATGACATGCCATGGAGGGAGGCTCACCTACTCACGGGACACTTTGCAGGATCTGCGGCCTGCTTCCGGCCTACAAGCGACACCTTCTACCCTGAATGGGATTCCTCAGCTACAGAGGAATCATTACATCAAGCGTATTCGTAGGAAAAGGGGAGCCAGAGGAGGAATACGGAACAGAATGAGGAGACGAGGTAGGAGGCTGCCACTACCTGTAATAACTCTCTCCAATGTGCGGTCACTACGCAACAAAATAACTGAACTTTCCGCACTCATTAAATTTGACTCAGACTACCGTCAAACAAGTCTCTTTTGTTTCACGGAGGCATGGTTGTCAGAAGAAATAACCAATGTCGATATTGATGAATTTAAGATCATCCGTTTTGATAGAAACACTAGGATGACGCGGAAGTCGATTGGGGGCGGGCTCTGCATGGCTGTCAACACAAAGTGGGCTGTCAACTTCACTATCAGAGAGACTGAATGCAGCAAACACCACGAAACCATGACGGTGTCGTTCAGGCCTCACTACCTTCCCCGTGAATTCACACAGATCACAGTTATCCTAGCGTATGTCCCTGGACCTGATAACGCATTTGCTGCGGAGCGCATTGCTGACTGTTTCAACAGAGCTGTCAATCAGAGCAGCGATCAGCCTGTCTTCCTGCTTGGGGATTTTAACAGATGCGATGTCACCACATTGCTTCCAAACTTGGAGCAGTATGTTACCACACCTACCAGACTTGACAGAACGCTGGATATGTGTTTTGGTAACATACCAGGAGCCTATGTCTCAAAGCCCCGCCCACCACTTGGTCGCTCCGACCACAATGTCATTTTGCTGCTTCCAAAATACAGACAAAAATTAAAAACAGAAGATATACAAACAAAAACTATTCAAGTCTGGAACGATGACTCTGTCGATGCATTAAGGGGCTGCATGGAGATCACTGACTGGGAAATATTTTTCCAAAGCTGTGAGGGAGACCTAAATCTGCTGACAGACTCTATCTCCTCCTATTTGTCATTTTGTGTGGACGCTGTTATACCAACAAAACAGGTCAAGCTGTACCCCAATAACAAGCCTTGAGTTACCAAGGACCTGAAGCAGTGTCTTAACAACAAAAAAGTGGCATTCCTTCAGGGAGACAAACACAGAGTAAAACAGTATAATAGTGAGTTGAGAAGGAAGACCAGGCAGGCCAAACGCCACTACAAAAACAAACTGGAGGAAAAATTCACCACTGGCAATGCAAGGGAGGCATGGCAGGGACTTAACACCATGATGGGCAGAGCCCAGAAACCGGCCCTGATCCAATGCTCTGACCCCGCCACATTTGCTGAGCAACTCAACATCAATTACAGCAGGTTTGACAGGCCACACCCCCAGAATGACTGGACCCTCACCAGCAGTCCATCAATCACAGTGGATAAAAGGAAGGTTACATCTATACTGGGCCGCATCAATCCTCACAAAGCTTCTGGCCCAGACAGGCTCAGGGGCAAGGTGCTGAGGGAATGCTCAGTTCAGCTGGGTGATGTCATCACTCAGCTATTCCAACATCTCCTTGACTCCAGCTGTGTCCCACGGATGTGGAAGGAGTCTACACTTATACCGTTGCCGAAGAAATCTAACGCCAGAGAGATGAAGGACTTCAGACCGGTAGCACTCACATCCATTCTTTTGGAGAGGGTGGTAAGTGATCACCTCACTGCTATGGTGGTGGACAGGCTTGACCCACTCCAGTTCGCCTATAAGGCAAGGCGTGGCGTGGAGGATGCCTGTTTGACTCTCCTGGACACAGTTAGCAGACAGCTGGACTCCCCACACCCCTACACACGGATTTTATTTATGGATTTTTCTTCTGCTTTTAACACAGTCAACACAGTCACCCTCTGCAAACGCCTTCTGGATCTACAAGTCAACCCATCACTTGTCCTGTGGATAAAAGACTTCTTGCAGGACCGGCCACAGCATGTGGTGGTAAATGGTTTTAAATCCAAGAACATGATTTTAAACACTGGTGTCCCCCAGGGTTGTGTTTTATCACCAATTTTATTTTCCATCTACACGAACAATGTAACAAACAATAACAGTGACATTCCCCTTTTTAAGTATGCAGATGATATGGCCCTGGTGGCCCACATCAAGGATCACACTTCTCTGGCTGCCTACTATCAGCAGGTCAACATCTTGATGCTGTGGATCAAAGAGAGCTCTCTGGAGCTTAACATCTCCAAGACCAAGGAGCTGTGTTGTGGGGGAAGGCGAACATCTTCCCCCCAACCTCTCTTTGAACCTCTGAGGCTGAATGGGCAGACAGTCGAGCAGGTAGAGGCCTTTAGATACCTGGGCACAGAGATTGACACCCGCCTGTCCTTCTCCCAGCACACAGACTCTGTGTACAAGAAGGCACAGCAACGCCTGTTCCTGCTGAGGAAACTCAGGAGCTTTGATGTCAGACAGGACATTTTAACAGCTGTATATAAATCACTTATAGAATCTGTACTCACCTTTAACATCACATCCTGGTTCACCCTTACCTCTGTCAAAGACAAATCAAAGCTTTCCCGGATCATCAATCAAGCAAGCAAAATAACTGGCAAAACTCAAATTCAATTGTCAGTACTTCACACCCAGGCAGTTAAAAGGAAAGCCAACCTCATTACACAGGATCCCACCCACCCCCTGCACAAGTCCTTCCAACTTCTGCCATCAAGCCGCCGATATAAAGTCCCCCTATCCAAGAAAAACATCCACAAAAACTCGTTCATACCCATTGCCATAAATAGTTTAAATAATACATGATCAATGGACAAATTAACCATGACGCACTGTCACTTTACACGTATCCACAACTTTCAACTTTTATCTTGTCTATTTTTACAGTTTCTAATCTTTATACTTGTTTTTAAGACCTATACACACTGAGTGTGCCCGCAGAGGGCTGTGTTGTATGATGACTGTTGTATTGTCTTCTTGTATGTTGAGCCACGTCAAAGAAGAAGATTTTCTGTTACGACAGACAATAAAGTTTTCTGAATCTGAATCTGAATCTGAATGGGGTTGAGAGGGAGGGGTAGATCCGCCGTGATTGAATACCGGAGTAGACTTGGTGGGCCAAATGTCCTTATTCTCCTCCGAGCACTTATGAACTTCGGAAATAGAAACATAGAAACATAGAAAATAGGTGCAGGAGTAGGCCATTCGGCCCTTCGAGCCTGCACCACCATTTAATATGAACATGGCTGATCATCCAACTCAGTATCCTGTACCTGCCTTCTCTCCATACCCCTGATCCCTTTAGCCACAAGGGCCACATCTAACTCCCTTGTAAATATAGCCAATGAACTGGCTTCAACTACCTTCTGTGGCAGAGAATTCCAGAGACTCACCACTCTCTGTGTGAAAAATATTTTCCTCATCTCAGTCCTAAAGGAACTCCCCCTTATCCTTAGACTGTGACCCCTTGTTCTGGACTTTCCCAACATCGGGAACAATCTTCCTGCATCTAGCCTATCCGACCCCTTAAGAATTTTGTAAGTCTCTATAAGATCCCCCCTCAATCTTCTAAATTCCAGCGAGTACAAGTCGAGTCTATCCAGTCTGTCTTCATATGGAAGTCCTGCCATCCCAGGAATCAGTCTGGTGAACCTTCTCTGTACTCCCTCTATGGCAAGAATGTCTTTCCTCAGATTAGGAGACCAAAACTGTATGCAATACTCCAGGTGTGGCCTCACCAAGACCCTGTACAACTACAGTAGAACCTCCCTGCTGTTGTACTCAAATCCTTTTGCAATGAATGCCAACATACCATTTGCTTTCTTCACTACCTGTTGTACCTGCATGCCTACTTTCAATGACAGGTGTACCATGACACCCAGGTCACGTTTCACCTCCCCTTTTCCTAATCGGCCACCATTCAGATAATAGTCTTCTTTTCTGTTTTTGCCACCGAAGTGGATAACTTCACATTTATCCACATTATACTGCACCTGTCGTGCATTTGCCCACTCACCCAACCTATCCAAGTCACCTTGCAGCCTCCTAGCATCCTCCTCACAGCCAACACTGCCCCCCAGCTTAGTGTCATCTGCAAACTTTGAGATGTTGCATTTAAATCCGTCATCCAGATCATTAATATATATTGTAAATAGCTGGGGTCCCAGCACTGAGCCTTGCGGTACCCCACTAGTCACTGCCTGCCATTTTGAAAAGGACCCATTTACTCCTACTCTTTGCTTCCTATCTGCCAGCCAGTTCTCTATCCACATCAATACTGAACCCCCAATACCGTGTGCTTTAAGTTTGTATACTAATCTCTTATGTGGGACCTTGTGAAAGCCTTCTGAAAGTCCAGATATAACACATCCACTGGTTCTCCCTTATCCACTCTACTAGTTACATCCTCGAAAAATTCTATAAGATTCGTCAGACGTGATTTACCTTTCATAAATCCATGCTGACTTTGTCCAATGATTTCACCACTTTCCAAATGTGCTGCTATCCCATCTTTAATAACTGACTCTAGCATTTTCCCCACTACCGATGTTAGACGAACTGGTCTGTAATTCCCCGTTTTCTCTCTCCCTCCCTTTTTAAAAAGTGTGGTTACATTAGCTACCCTCCAATCCTCAGGAACTATTCCAGAATCTAAAGAGTTTTGAAAAATTATCACTAATGCATCCACTATTTCTGGGGCTACCTCCTTAAGTACTCTGGGATGCAGCCTATCGGCCTTTAATCCATTCAATTTACCTAACACCACTTCCCGGCTAACCTGGATTTCACTCGGTTCCTCCATCTCATTTGACCCCCGGTCCCCTGCTATTTCCAGCAGATTATTTATGTCTTCCTTAGTGAAGACAGAACCAAAGTAGTTATCTAATTGGTCTGCCAAGTCCTTGTTCCCCATGATCAATTCGCCAGTTTCTGACTGCAAGGGACCTACATTTGTTTTAACTAACCTTATTCCCTTCACATATCTATAAAAACTTTTGCAATCAGTTTTTATGTTCCCTGCCAGTTTTCTTTCATCATCTATTTTCCCTTTCCTAATTAAGCCCTTTGTCCTCCTCTGCTGGACTCTGAATTTCTCCCAGTCCTCTGGTAGGCTGCTTTTTCTGGCTAATTTGTATGCTTCATCTTTTGTTTTGATACTATCCCTGATTTCCCTTGTAATCTACCTTCCCTGATGTATTCTTTTGCCAAACTGGGATGAACAATTGTTGTAGTTCATCCATGCAGTCTTTAAATGCCTTCCATTGCATATCCACCGTCAACCCTTTAAGTATTACTTGCCAGTCTATTTTGGCCAATTCACGTCTCATACCCTCAAAGTTACCTTTCTTTAAGTTCAGAACCCTTGTTTCTGAATTAACAATGTCACTCTCCATCCTAATGAAGAACTCAACCATATTATGGTCACTCTTGCCAAGGGGCCGCGCACAACAAGACTGCTAACTAATCCTTCCTCATTACTCAATACCCAGCATAGAAAAGCCTGCTCTCTCGTTGGTTCATGTACATGTTGGTTTACAAAACTATCCCGCATACATTCCAAGAAATCCTCTTCCTCAGCACCCCTGCCAATTTGATTCACCCAATCTATATGTAGATTGAAGTCACCCATTATAACTGTTTTACCTTTGTTGCATGCATTTCTAATTTCATGTTTGATGCCATCCCCAACCCCACTATTACTGTTAGGTGGCCTGTACACCTCCCACTAGCGTTTTCTGCCCCTTAGTGTTTCACAGCTTTACCCATGCAGAGCAGGAAGACGTGCCCAGCAGGAGAGAAAGAAAGGAAAAAAATAGTTGAGTAAATATCACAGATGGATGACTGATATAAATGGTGAAATCAAATTATCTTAATTTGTGGAATTAATTACTGAGTTAAGGCTGGAGCAGGCTCAGCCAAAAGATAAGGTGCTGTTCCCCATTTGCTTTGAGCCTCATCGTAACAGTACGGGAGGCCACAGACCACAGGAGGCCCACCATAAGTTTGGGGAACCGTATCTCATCTTCCATTTGGACATCTTGCAACCCATAGACATAGCCCAACCTGCCGATATTTCCAGCGTTTTCTATTTTTACTCTAGATTTGCAGCATTTGCATTTGTTTATAATAATGCAAATGGTGAATGAGTAAGAAAGGTTAATACCCCTTTCTTACTCATGTTACACTTGACCACTGTTACACTTCAACCAAGAACCCATATCGCTCTGTTCCCAGGGCGGGTCTGGGTCTCTCTGATCAACCTATCTCTGATTCACCTTATTCTGACCTACAGGCAGAAATTAAAATCTGCTAAGCCTGTGGTCAGAACAACAAAAGGTGGACAAGCAAGGGCATTGAAAACATACAGTCCTGCTTTGACTGCACCGAGTGGAATGTGTTCAGGGAAGCTCCCACAAGCCTTGATTAGTATACAGACACTGTAACATCATATGTCAGCCTGCGTGAGGACAGTTGCATTCCAACTAGGACCCGGACATGGTTCAACAACAACAAGCCTTTAGGAGAGCTCCCCCTCCCCTCACTCCACTCACCATCAACAACACCACAGTCGCATCTGTGGAGTCTTTTAAGTTCCTGGGAACCATCATCTCCAAGGACCTTAAATGGGGAGTCACCATCGACTCCACAGTCAAAAAGGCACAACACAGGATGTACTTCCTGTGGCAGCTGAGGAAACACAATCTGCCACAGGTAATGATGGTCCAATTCTATACGGCCATCGTAGAATCTGTCCTCACCTTCTCCATCATGGTCTGGTTTGGCTCAGCCACCAAGCACGACACCCGGAGGCTGCAGCGAATCGTCTGATCTGAGAAGATTGGTGGCTGCAACCTTCCCTCCATTGACGGACTGTACACTGCAAGGGCCAGGAAGTGAACAGGTTACAGCCTATTCTAAAATGGATTAAATTATTTTTTTTATCATCAACCTACACACAATACCCCATAGTAAAAAAAGCAAAAACAGGTGTCTGGAAACATTTGCAAAGTAATTAAAAAGAAATAACTGAAATATCACATTTACATAAGTACTCAAGACCCTTTACTGAGTACTTTGTTGAGGCACCTTTGGCCGCGATTACATCCTCAAGTCTTCTTGGGTATGACGCTACAAACTTGGCACACCTGTATTTGGGTAATTTCTCCCATTCTTCTCTGCAGATCCTCTCAAGCTCTGTCAGGTTGGATGGGGAGCGTCGATGCACAGCTATTTTCAGGTCCCTCCAGAGATGTTCGATCGGGTTAAAGTCCGGGCTCTGGCTGGACCACTCAAAGACATTCACAGACTTGTCACAAAGCCACTCTTGCATTGTTTTGACTGTGTGCTTAGGGTCATTGTCATGTTGGAAGGTGAATCTCCACCCCAGTCTGTGGTCCAGAACACTCTGGAGCAGGTTTTCATCAAGGATCTATCTGTACTTTGCTCCGTTCATCTTTCCCTCGATCCTGACTAGTCTCCCAGTTCCTGCCGCTGAAAAACATCCCCACAGCATAATGCTGCCACCACCATGCTTCACCCGAGGGATGGTATTGGCCAGGTGATGAGCAGTGCCTGATTTCCTCCAGACATGACACTTGGCATTCAGGCCAAAGGGTTCAATCTTGGTTTCATCAGATCGGAGAATCTTGTTTCTCATGCCATTTGGCAAACTCCAAGCGGGCAGTCATGTGCCTTTTACCGAGGAGTGGCTTCCACCTGGCCACTCTACCATAAAGGCGTAATTGGTGGAGTGCTGCAGATATAGTTGTCCTTCTGGAAGGTTCTACCATGTCCACAGAGGAACCCTGGAGCTCTGTCAGAGTGACCATCAGGTTCTTGGTCACATCCCTGACCAAGGCCCTTCTCCCATTGATTGCTCAGTTTGGCCGGACTGAAGAGACCTAGTCATTCCAAAGTTCCACCATTTAGCAATGACAGAGGCCACTGTGCTCTTCGGGACCTACAACGCTACAGAAATTGTTTATACCCTTCCCCATATTTGTGTCTCAACATAATCCTGTCTCGGAGGCCTACGGACAATTCCTTCGTTTTCATGGCTTGGTTTTTGCTCTGACATACACTGTCAAATGTGGGACCTTATATAGACACGTGTGTGCCTTTACAAATCATGTCCAATCAATTTAATTTACGACTGGTGGACCAATCAAGTTGTAGAAACATCTCAAGGATAATCAATGGAAACAGGATGAACCTAAGCTCAATTTTGAGTGTCATAGCAAAGGGTCTAAATACTTATGTAAATGTGATATTTCAGTTATTTCTTTTTAATTACTTTGCAAAAATTTCTAAACACCTGTTTTCGCTTCTTTCTGGGATATTGCGTGTTGATTGATGATTTAAAAAAAAGAATTTAATCCATTTTAAAATAAGGCTGTAACATAACAAAATGGAAAAAGTGAAGGGGTCTGAATACTTTCTGAATGCACTGTAAAGGGTAAATGCTGAGAAAATGTTTCCTCTTAAAGACTAATCCAGGACAAGAGGGCAAGGTCTCAGAATGAATGGCTGCCCATTTAAGAACGAGATGAGGAAGAATTTATTTCTCAAAGGTCGTGAGTCTTTAAAGCTTCTTGCAAGACACCTTTTTGAAAATTTGAAACTGAGATGATAAATTTCTTATCAGTAAGAGAATCAAGAAATATGAATAAAGGACAGGGAAATGTACATGAGGAGTGGCAGATTATCCATGATCTTATTAAATGGTGGAGCAGGCTTGAAAACCTGAATAGCCTATTCCTTTTTCCACATCTTATGGTCATATTGAGATATTAAGTGGGCAGAATAAACGCTGACCCATTTCAGCCTTAGTGGTTAGTAACCATTATATTTTATGTTGATGGATAGGTATTATTCTTGTATATTCCTGTTAAGAGAGGTTTAATAACGGAGGGAAGAATGTGGTATTCTGAGTGGTGCAATTTGTTTTGTTTAAGTGCCATAGGTTACTAACTATTAACCTGTAGGGGTAATTGAAGAAGAATAAAAATGGCTGCATGCAGATGAATATGTATATATAGCTCTCTATGGATTATTTGATTAAAAAGGGTTATTACAGGGACAAAGTCTTATCAGATGTTGGAGGCAGCAGATGGCCAGCCTCAGTACAGAGCTGGGGGTTACACAAAAAGCTGGAGAAACTCAGCGGGTGCAGCAGCATCTAAGGAGCGAAGGAGAAAGGCGACGTTTCGGGTCGAGACCCTTCTACAGAGCTACTTTTCAATGGCCTAATTTCTCTGAAGTACCATGATTTGTTGAAGCAGTAGTTCCTGGTGGGATCTGTTATTTTAAGAATTCCTACCATTATGGGTCAAATGTATAATTTGCATTTTGTGCGTAGCTATTAAAGCATTCCTTCAAGTGGGGTTCACTTGTGAAAGCATGGGATTCATGATTTATTGACCACGATGGACTGCATTACTTGCATGGAGATTATAAATCCCATAGGCCCTTAAGCCTCTGTCCCACTTACGTGTCCTTGGCACGCTAATTACGCAACCACGTGGTCACGTTGAGGTGCGACAGTCCCGCGAGACCATGCGTCTGCACAGCTGTCTGGAGCGAGTGACGTCATTTGAAGATGGACACAAAATGCTGGAGTAACTCAGCGGGATCGGCAGCATCTCTGGAGAGAAGCAATGGGAGATGTTTCGGGTCGAGACCCTTCTAAAGAAGGATCTTGACCCAAAACATCATCCATTGCTTCTCACCAGAGATGCTGCCGGTCCCGCTGAGTTACTCCTGCATTTTGTTTCTAACTTCTTGGCACCTCTCTGGGAGTAGAAGTGGGGGCGGATCCGGACCGCAATGGCCGTGAGCCCCAGGCTGAGTTCGACGATCGTTTGCCTGCTTCTGCTGCTGTTGGAGGTGAGACGTTGCGTCTTGGGCCTGTCCCACTTTGGCCGTCAGTTACGCGACAGACCGGTGGTGCGCGAAGATTTCGTTCGCTACAAAATTTCGGAGCACCGCACAATATCGCGCACAACTACGTACCCCTCCGTGCTTCTCAGTGGGACCGGCCCCGCGTGGCCACACGATGCCTGTGCGCCTCAACGCGATGACGAGGTTGTGTAATTTGCGTGCCAAGGACATGTAAGTGGGACAGGGCCTTTTCACTAAACTGGAGTATATCCCTATGATTACAGTTTCAATGTGCAATTTCATGCATAAAATTTGTACCCTGGTTCTATGTTTTCAGTGATTCAGATAGGATGGTGATAAGAATGTTCCTTTGGCTTTGGCATCTTCAGCATCGGAAATGAAAAATTTCTATTTGCATTTGCACATTATTCCATTTCATTGAATCTTGCTGGATGAGATTCAGGTGTGAAAGTTGAATGCAAAGATTATTTGCATTTTTAACAAATAGTCTTGGACTTCAAGCATTACCTCACTTTCTCTTTCCACAGATGTTGCCTGACCTGCTGATTATTGCAAGCATTTTGAGATCCATCAAAAAATCTGCATTTTATTTAGTGTGATAATGTTTGTTATGATTTGTTTTGCAGTTAAATTCTGCTGCCTGTGTTTCTGATGAATGGCCAATGAGTGGGACATGAAACTGGAAATTAAATGAAAATAAAATAAAACTACTGATCTGGAATAAAAGCAAATGCTGAAAGAAATTCAGTAGATCAGTCTGCAATTCTGACAACGGATCTCAGCCTTGAAATTCTTTGTTTACCTGAGGTTTTTGTCAGTGTCAGTCATTGCCCTCAAAGCTAGTGGATGGAAAATAAGTTTCCTATTCATCTCCAAAGCACAATAGTGAATTGATTTTTGTTTAAATAACAATTAAGAAACAGCCTCTCTTTTAATGACTGAAATGTACAAGTTATTGTTGTAAGATTTAATTAGACATCCTGAAGCAGCACCTTGTTCACAAAGCTACTGCATGCATTTTTTGGAACATGCATTTAATGACATACAGTCCCACTTTAAAATATTATAATGTGAGGAATGTCATGTCAATTTGGATCGATGAGCTAAATAGCCTAAGAAATTGTGTTCCCTTTCCCTCTAGGCCTTGGAGTATTTATTTAAGTTTATTGTGCAATCACGAATCTTGTATTCAAGAGCAACAGGTGGGATAGAGGAGGAGCACTTTCGTACCAGCATTCAGGAACTTTTTCAGTCTATCCGCTTTGTCTTGAGTTTGGATAGCAGAAGTTCTGAGACCCTCGTCTTCACACAGGTTAGTTCAGTAACTTGCAACAAAATCCCAACGCAGTATCACAGCATGACTAGAACAAACCCATTGGTATTGGATACACGTGATAGCCTTACCCATAACAGTGCAGACGGAAGATGCTGTGCTTTCATCTTTCAAATGTTATAAAACGTGTCTTGCTGATTGCAAGGATCTCAAGTAAAATAAATTTAAACAGGCTCAATCTGATTCCACATGCACATTGATGAATCTGCCTGTAACAGGCAATCTCACAGCCCACATGATAGCTAGTAAAATAAACAATTGCACTGTGGTTTAAAGCAGCTCTCTGCAATTATAATGAATGCATATCATAATTGAGTATCTTTACTGTGTTTCCAACTACATTGTGTTTAATCATCTGAGTATGTTACACAAGGTGTCAGAAATTGCTAATTCTCTTCCATAACTAATATATTTCACTAAATCTAGTACAGTGTAAATCTATCCCTTTCCAGAAATCAAGAACTATGTTATTTCTTTCCTCTGTCCACAGGTTAATCTAGTTTCCACACTGACTCAACTATTAAGCATTGTGTTGTTAAAATACTCGCAAGTTCAAATATCTTCTTTCCTGGTTACACCCAGATAAATCAATATTTGATATTGATGTGCTTTCTGAAAATAAATAATGAAGAATTCACGTATTTTAATAAACTAATGCCAATACCATTTTTCCTGTAGCTTGTTATGTTATTTTGGACTTTTTCTTAATTTTCTCTGACATTGGTACTATAGATTACTCGTTGATGAACTGAGCCATTGTTTCATTGTAGGCGGCTCTTCTCAATTCCTTCCCTGCAATTTTTGATGAGCTGCTGCAGATGTTTACAGTACAGGAGGTGGCAGAGTTTGTGAGAGGAACATTGGGTAGCATGCCTAGCACGGTGCACATTGGTCAGTCGATGGACATCGTCAAGCTGCAATCTATCGCACGGACAGTGGACAGTCATCTCTTTTCATATCCAGGTAGGGGAGGAAGCATCCAAGTGCGCTCATTATAAAAACATTACTCCCAGATGTGGTCGATGAGAGATGGTGTTAAATACATTTTATGATTTGGTACATATTTTTCCAGTTAATGTATTTGTTGTGATGTACGGAATGTATTTATTCTGTAATTTGACCAGATGACCTAGAATGGTAGTGGTTAAAGAATTCATATTGCATCTTAAAATGCATTGCAATTGATTTGTTTGTAAATATTTTTTAATAGAAAAATGGTCAATCAATTGTCTAAGATTGAACTAGGAATTACTTTGCATCAATCACAAAAGTGTTAGTATAAATGTTGCTAGTTATGTATATGACGTATAGGACACACAGGGAATGACATCATTCATTTTACAACACTCATTTGGGAATTTGTTTTTTTTGCTTTGGAACTGACTGTATTGTTACTTCACATTTTGTAAGACAGTGTGCAACACAAATGTTCAAAACTCCTTGATTATACGTAGACAACTAAAACCTTCTCTTAAACAAAGGTTAGGTGCAGAGTCATTTATGCAGTTATTACCTCTACTATGTCTGCTTCATGGTGGTCCCACTATATGCTGCATAGGCAACAAAACAGACATTTGAGACAAAATAGACATGGGGGAAGCAAAGCCGGGATCATGTCTGCAGACCTTTAACCCCACATATATAAAGTGAGCCACATCCTATCCAAGGAGCAATATCTCCAGAATCTAAAAATTGTCAAGTCAGTGTTGCCATTTTGTTGACTGCGCCAGCCATGCACCACTGCGCCAGCCATGCACCACTGAGCTCAGTAGAGCTCAATGTCACCGTCAACATTTTTGACTCCAGCTTATTCCAGGTGGTTGAAGTAGATCTATGCTATATTTCATGTTACCCCTTGCTGTTACTCTCGGGAGCTCATTGATGACTTATTTCTGAGGAAAAAGGACCGTGTTCTCTTCTAAGAAATGGAAATCGCCAACAGACTTTAAAGGCTTCCTGAAGGTTCAATTAATAATATAATGCATTTGAGACACCCTATCCTCACCCACATGAGAACCCAGAGATCTACAAAAAAATGTATCCTCACTTACTCAGAAGAAGGGTTTCGGCTTGAAACGTTGCCTATTTCCTCCACTCCATAGATGCTGCTACACCCGCTGAGTTTCTCCAGCATTTTTGTCTAACTTCGATTTTCCAGCATCTGCAATTCCTTCTTGAATATGTTAAACATCAGTTGACTGACTTATGGGATTGAAATATGAACTCAGCTTTTAATATTATTTTCTGCAATTTATTTGCGTAAATGTGAATTTTTATCAGCCATAGTTATTAAATCAAAGAATTGTCAACATCATTCCATAGAAAACAACTTACTCTGAAACTTTCATAGTCACTCCAAATTCAGTAACAATAAGCAACTCTATCCGCTGAGTAGCTCTGAATATGTCACTGTTTAAGTCGTATGTATTTATTACAATGTATTCATTTTCTCCAAGCCTATCCTTAAACAGAGATAACATTTTAAACCTTTATGCTGATACTTCTGAAATCAGGTATGCCCCAAAAAAACTGGAATCTTTGTGGCACTTTAAATATTTTTGTAACTAGAGTGATCACATTAAAGGGGTGCACAGTGGCACAGTAGTCGAGTTGTTGCCTTACAGCACAAGAGACCCAGGTTCTAACCTGTCTACAGGTGCTGTCTGTGTGGAGTTTGTACGTTTCCCTGTGACCGTGTGCGTTTTCGCTGGGTGCTCCGGTTTCCTCTCACATTCCAAAGTAGTGCAAGTTTGTAGTTAATTGGCTTCTGTAAATTGTCGCATGTATAGGGTAGAACTAATATATTGGTGTTTGCTGGTTGTGTGGATTCGGTGGGCCAGAGGTTCTGTTTCGATACTGTATCTTTAATCTAATATAGGTACACTGTAGAAATGTGGCTCAGTAAAATGTTTTCTCTTTTTGCAGAATCCCGTCGGATCCTGCTGCCCGTTGTTCTCCATCATATTCATTTGCACCTGCGGCAGCAGAAGGAGCTACTTATCTGCTCCGGGATCCTCAGCAGCATCTTTTCCATCATGAAGTCAAGTTCCTTGGTATGCTTATATCCCACTTACTGAAATGATGAGAGTATTACAGTACTCTCAATATATTTTCAAAGTATATGAATGTAATTGAGGTAGATACAATTGCAATGTTTAAGAAATGTTTAGACGGGTAGATGGATAGGATACATTTGGAGGGATATGGGCAAGTCACAGGCAGATGGGACCATTGTAGATGGAGCACATTGGTCGACATGGGCAAGTTGGGCCAAAGGGCCTGTTTCCACAGTATATAACTCAATGACTATGATTCTAACATACTTTTGCTCCAGGAAAAGCAGCATCTCAATTTTAAAATTCTCAACGTGGTGTTCAAACTATTTTTTAATATTATTTTCTGTCCTATAATTTTTTTGCTATAACTATTTTCACCTATCCTGGCTTTATAATGAAACCCAATATTACTTATGGCAGCATTGGCATTTGTGCCTATGGAACCCTCATTTCTCTAAATCTTTCTGTTTCCATTCTTTTCTTTCATCATTTAAAATGCTCCTTAAAACTGATCTCTGAGACATCTGCCCTGATGTATCTCCTTATATGTTTCAGTCAGCTTTTGTTTGGGAAAGAACTGCAGATGCTGGTTTAAATCGAAGGTAAACACAAAATGCTGGAGTAACTCAGCGGGACAGGCAGCATCTCTGATGTGAAGGAATGGGTGACGTTTCAGGTCGGGACTGAAGAAGGGTCTCTACCCGAAAAGCCATCCATTCCTTATCTCCAGAGATGCTGCCTGTCCCGCTGAGTTACTCCAGCATTTTATGTCCACTGTCAGCTTTTGTTCTCTACTTTTGGATGTTTCTCATGACAGTAAAAGTTTTATACACGTATTGTAGGTGATTTTTTCGGTGACTGCCAGTGACTGTCACAGATCCCCCCACCCCCCCCCACCAACGACAATGTCTATGACAACCTATCACCTAGTCAAAGTCAAGCTGCGGCAAGCTACCAACAATCGGCAACCCATTAGGACGTCCACCTACGACCACACGTACAACAACCTACAACCACACAGGCAACAACCTACGGCAACCAAAGTCAACCCACGACAAGCTACAACAAGCAACGACCCAGTTGGTGACACCTGAAGACAACTGAAGACAATTTAGTCGCCGGTACCTGTCGCTGGTTGACTGAGGTAGTTGCCAATGGAATTCAACGAAGTCAGCACCCGGCGACAACCAACGTCACCTGGCAACAAACTGCGTCATCCTGGAGACAACCTACGACAGCACCTACGACAGGAGAAGACAAGCTACATCAAGCCCATAGTTGAAAAGTTTTAACATTTCAAAATCCAGCGGCGACCAGAAAAACGTTATGACTCTTTAGGCGACTTGAGGAGACTACTCACGACCATACAGGCGTCATCCCACGTCCATGTGGCGACAGTCACTTGTAGTCGCCAAAATAAATCGCCTAAGTGGGACAGGGGCTTAACTGTTCAGTTCATGTTCTGCCTAAATTCATAAACTACAAACCTCAGCAAAGAACAACAACATTCAATTAAATAAAGTAGTTAAAGATCCTCAGAGGATTGATATCAAAGCATATTTAAAATGTTGCCACATGAAGGTGACCACAAAAATGTAGCCTCTGCATAATAGCTTAAAAGAGAGAGGTGGGGGAGGGGAACAGACAGGAAGGCCAAAGAGAGAATTGCAGAGTTTTAGTAGAATGACGACTCTAAGTGGGACCCGTTGGGTCCCAGCTTCACACGGGAGGGCTGGTCCCCCAACACAATATTCCACCTCTCCACCAATTCCAATATTGCTGGCCAGTGGGGAGGGGGGGGGGGGGCTTTCTGGAGCGCTAGCATGGTGTTGTTGGCTGGGCTGGTTTCCAGAGGGCTGGTATGGACATTGTGGGTCAAATGGATTCTTGGGCTGGCAGCTCAGTCACTGAGACCACACACACACACACACACACACACGCACACACACACACACTCACACATACTCACACACACACACACTCACACATACTCACATACACTCACAAACACACATAAACTCACAAACACACACACACACTTATATACACATACACACACACACATACATACACGTACACTTACAAACACATACACACACAGACACTCACACACACTGACACACATTCACGTAAACTTTCTTGAATACTCACACAGTTGAGCGCGGCCTCTCCACTCTGGGGCTTCCGCAGTTTTCGGCACTTCCGCAATCAGCGTGACCTCTGCATTACCAGAAATTACGCAATCAGAGCGACCTCTGCACTCACCGGAAATTACGCAATCAGCGCGACCTGTCCACTAAGTGGAAGTCACAAAATTTACGGGACTTTTGAACCAAACACAGTCGGACCTAATAAAGCATTTATTCCTTCCAAAGACCTAATAAAGCATTGCAGTTTCAAGCACAGGCAGGGCAGCAGGCCAAATGACTCATGGCATTGTCATTAAGGGCTAACAAATCATTTATTGCAAGTACATTGCAGACTCACAGTTCAGTTGATTCACAGCTTAGAATGAGTCGTAGCCTCTCCCTCGCGATCTTGCAGAGTGGCTGAGTCACGTCCAGGCATCCGTGGTTTTATAGTCCTGCCCTCCCCCCCACCCCCCCCCCCGTTACATTAATTGCGATGATTGACAGGTGAGAGGATGTCAAGGTTTTTTAGACGCTCATAACCTTTTTATTTTCCATCAATGGAAAAAATCCTCGGGGCCTGCTCAGCGGAGGAGGACTGTGTGTGAGTAAGATGGCCAAAAATCACAGCGATATATAGTAGCATTTTTTCTAAAATCAATATACAAGGCAGACAGGAAGTGGTCAGATGAGACTTTTAATTATATTGATAATTGTTAATGCACAAGTTTCCAGAAGTGATGGAGTTAGAAATATTGGAAGGTTTAATATAAGCAGGATAGGATAACCAAATGTTAGCGTTCGATCAACATCCCCAGCAATCAGGCTCTAATTACTCTCAGCTAATTCTGATGGATAGGCCACATTGTATGCTTAGCCAAGAGGCATTCCACGCCAAGCCCCATCACTGCAAAAGATTACCCAGAGGAAGACAAAAATGTGTCAAGAATATTACCAAAGATTCCTTGCAAAATTGTAACATTATGACCGGCGAATAAGCAAGTCACGTGTGGTGAAACAAAGAGATCTTTATTGACAAAGTAAAGACAATGGCAAACATGAGGGAAGGTTAACCCGGGTTCATTGTATATACCAGAACACACTCCTAAACTCCGTGCCGACTCCTTCCCTCCAAACCCAGTCATGTGATTCTGCTCCCGACTGCCGAGGGTTTGCACAGTAAATGGCCTAACCGCCGGGTGGCGCCACAGGACCACCCCCAAAACCGGAGGCATGAGAACAAAAGGGCAGACGAATGAGGCGGCCCCGTGCACACATCCCCCGCCCCCCGCCCCCACCCCCCCCCCCACAGGAGACACAACCGGGGAAGGCGAAGGTGGGAGCGGCCAGGACCGCAGACACCCCGACGATGAGGCTAGGCCACCAGCACAGGTTGACTAAGGTCGACATGAGCCAGCTTCAAACGAACCACTGACACAGTCTCACGCCGACCCCCCATGTCCAAAACAAATGTAAGTCCACGCTGCAGCACACGGAAGGGCCCCTAGTACGGCCGCTGCAGCGGCGTGCGATGGCATCACTGAGCTCAAAGGAACAGTCCTGGAGGGCAGATGGACCATGGGAAGACACCACACCATGGCGAGACATCAGGACAGGAGAGAGCGTGCCCATCTTCTCCTGCAAACGGACCGACACAGATGAGGGCTGTTCCTGCAACCCACATGCCGCCGAAACAAAATCCCCTGGAACCATAAGCGGAGTCCCACAAACCAATTCCACAGAGGAGGTAGCCAAGTCCTCCTTCGGGGCAGTACGAATCCCCAGCAAAACCCATTGGAGCGACTTTCAGATGGCGATGAAACCACTTCATCAAACTGTTGGATTGGGGATGATAGGCCGTAGTATGGTGGAGCTGAACCCCAAACAGGCGGGCCATAGCAGACCACAACAGAGGTGAACTGAGTCCCCGATCCGAAGAGATGTCCACCTACACACCGAAACGGGCAATCCAATGGGCAGCAAAGGCATGGGCACACGTCACAGCAGAGGTATCAGCCAGCGGAACAACTTCCGGCCACCGCGTGAAACAATCCACCATTGTAAGGAGATGCGTGACACTCCGGGATGGGGGCAGCGGACCCTCAATATCCACATGAATGGGGTCGAACCGCCAGTGAGGCAGCAAAGTCCTGAACAGGCGCACGGACGCTGAACCTTGGACGTCTGGTACGGAATACACGTCCGGGCCAAGTGACCGACCTGCTTGTGCAAGCCGTGCCACATGAACCGGGCCGCCACCAATGCAATCGTCGCCCAGATGGAAAAGTGCGCCAACCTGTGGATAACATCGAACCCCAAAGGCGCCAGGCGGCTGGGACGATGGGCCGCGGCTGACCAGTGGATACATCGCACAGGACCGTGGTACCAGCCGGACCAAACGGCACATCCTCCAACACCAGGTCAGAGATGAGCAGCTGAGCAGCCACCAAGGTGGAATAGTCGATCCCCGGAGCTACATCCAGGACAGCACCGATGGCAGGCCGAGACAACGCGTCAGCAACCCGGTTACCTTTACCCTCGATGTGGCGGATGCTTGTCGTAAACTCTGAGGTGTACGCCAACTGACGCTGCTGCCGAGCAGACCAGGGATCCGACACCTTCGCAAACGCAAAGGTGAGAGGCTTATGATCAGTAAACTTGGTAAAGTCCCAACCTTCCAGGGAATAACGAAAATGTCTCACCGCCAGATATAATGCCAGGAGATCCCGGGCAAAAACTCTGTACTTCCGCTCCATTCGGCTTGAGCTGCCAGTTGAAAAAGGCCAGAGGCTGCCAGCACCCATAAATTAACTGCTCCAGCACGCCACCCACAGCAGAATCGGAGGAGTCCACCGTGAAGGCGGTTGGGGTGGTAGCCCGCAGAGGAACCAGCATCGTCGCACGTGCCAGGGCCTCCTTGGCACCATTGAAAGCCGCCACAGTTTCGGCGTCCCACGATATGTCCCGTTGCTTACCGGCCAGGAACTGAAACAATGGCAGCATGATCCGAGCCGCAGTGGGCATGAACTGATGGTAAAAAGTCACCATACCCATGAACTTCTGGTGCCCCCGCACCACGGACGGCCGCGGAAACTGGCGGATGGCCGCCACCTTGTTTGGGAGCAGTAGCGCACCATGCTGGGTAACGCGATGGCCCAAGAAGTTGATAGAACTGAGACCGAACCGACATTTGTCCAGGTTTACAGCAGCAACGAGAATATAGTCCAAATAAATGAACAGAAAGTACAGGCCACGACTCACCGTGTCCATCTGTCGCTGAAAAGCCCGAGCGGTGTTCTTCAGGTCAAAAGGCATCCGAAGGAATTCGAAAAGCCCAAAGGGAGTGATAATGGTCGTCTTGGGCACATCTTCCGGACGCACAGGGATCTTATGATAGCTCCTCACCAGGTCAACCTTGGAGAAAAAACGGCGCCGGCCAGATGGGCGGAAAAGTCCTGAATGTGCGGCGTAGAGTACCGGTCTGCGGTCGTGACGTCATTGAGGCATCGATAATCCCCACAAAGCCGCCAACATCTGGACACCTTGGGAACATGTGCAGAGGAGATGCCCATGGACTGTTAGAGCACCGTACAATCCCTACGGCCTCCATCTGGTGGAACTCTGCCTTGGCGATATGGAGCATGTCGGGAGGAAGCCGGGGTGCCTGGGCATGGAGCAGTGGGCCTGAGGTGAGGATGTGATGCACCACTCCGTGCTTGGGGCTGGCTGAATGAAATTCTGGGGTCAGAATGTCAAGAAAGTACGCCAGTATCTGTGCATAAATATTGTCCATGTAAGACAACAGGTCACTGCGTGGTGTAGCACATGCAGCTAGCGGAGTAAGGAGTCGTCACCAAGGTCGCGTCATGAACGAGGCGTTGCCCTCGCACATCCACCAACAAGAATTGGGCCCGGAGGAATTCTGCGGCCAGCAATGGCTGGGAGACGTCGGCCACCGTAGAAATCCAGGTAAAATGGCAAGGGCCAAAGATGAGCAGGACCGTATGAACCCCATACGTCTGTATGGGGCTGCCATTAACTGAAGTCAGAAAAGGCCCCCGCTTGCCAGAACAAGTGTCGATCCCCGATGGGGGCAAAACGCTAACCTCCGCACCTGTATCTATGAGGAACCATCATCCCGAATGTCGGTCTGGAACTTAGAGGCAGTTTTTCAGGTCGACTCCCGCGGTGACTACTGGCGGCCGGGCCCGGCATTTCCCGGATACGAGCAGGGCGGGTGGCATTGACGGGCCACGGGACCCCAGCGCTGATGGTAGTAACACCACTTCCCCTTACCGGGGTTGCCCGGGTCAGGCAGCGCAGCTGAACTCCCGGTGGACGCAGGGCCTGGTCTCTGGGCCCTCCAGGGCACCGCCGACACCCGATCGATCGAGCCCACCACTGCTGCTTGGACTGCCACAGCTCATCAGCATGCTTCGCTAGCTGCAGGGGATCAGCAAAATCCTCACCGGCGAGAAGCAGGCGGATGTCGTCCGGCATTTGTTCCAAGAAGGCGTGTTCAAGGCAGGGCTGAATACCGTCCATATGGATTGACAGCGACCTCGGGCTGTTGAGGTTGATCATTGGCTGCGTCCATAGTTTAAATCCAAAATTACCGTTTTGGATCGTCGGGGTCACCAATATGGCAGGCGAATAACGCGTGGTGAAACAAAGAGATCTTTATTGACAAAGTAAAGAGAACAGCACACACACGAATGGGAGCAGGTTAATCCGGGGTTATTTATACCAGAGCACAGCCCTAAACCCCGTGACGACTCCTTCCTGCCAAACCCAGTCACGTGATCCTGCGCCGACGACCGAAGGTTCGCACAGTAAGTGGCCTAACCACCGGGTGGCGCCACAACATCATCATTAATTTGTTGGAGTCCCTCATCCATAAATGATTTAAATAGGAAAGGAGCATCGATGAAGGCATTGAGAACCAAGCAATAACAGTAAGGAATACACTAAAGGGCCTGTCCCACTAGCGCGCGATTAGACGCGACAAGCGCGACCTACCGTGGTCGCTTTAGTTGCCCGGCCTCGCGTGACCCTGTCCCACTGCGATCGCCGGAGTCTCGTCGAGTTGTGTGTAGCTGGTGTCGACATCGCGCGTAGTGTCCAAAAACCGACACTGCTCAAAAAATTACGCGCGACAAAATCCTGTCGCGCAGAATCACGTGTAGAACGTGATTAACGTGATGACGTTTTGACGTTGTGCGTCTTCAGCGTGGCGTTGTGTGATGACGTCACTGCCCGACGTCGTGCAACGCGCATGCTCATGCGCATCGTCACGTGATGAAAAATAACGTCCTTCCTTCGGACGTCGCGCGAGTAATCGCGCGCTAGTGGGACAGGCCCTTCACTCGCACCGGGATCGCCTGACCCCCACGCGACCCCCGCGTCCGAATTTGTCGCGCTTGTCGCGTCTAATCGCGCGCTAGTGGGACAGGCCCTTAACTCCTTTTGACTGAGTTTGACACTATGCACATACAAATTCGGCCCTGAGAAAACTCTCCAGTTGCTGTATTCAATAGTTAACAACCAAGATGCTGCTTATACTTGTCATAGACTGGTTCTCTGTTGGTGTTCCTTGGGAAGTACCCTTGAACTATCTGCTTAATCATTGTTAATAATAGGGTTACATAGTGTAATTCATAATTTTAAGGCTTCATTCACTGTTCCTCCAGAAACTAAGTAACCTTTTTAAGAACCTACATGACATCCACATTTGGCCTTGAAAGCAATATTGGCATCTTCTAAACCCAATAAACATTTCCACCATGAAAACCACAACCATTTAAAACCTCCCTGGTACTTCCAGAGCATCTACCCTTAACATGCTTGGAATCGCTATTGATCAGGAACAGAATCAGCTACATCACAACCATAAGCATGATCAAGATGCAGACTGGTATCTCTGCAGCATATTGCTTGCCTTCTCATCCCTTAATGCATTTCTACAACATGCATACCACTAATCAATGCAGGAAATGATTCAATACTTAAGAATATTACCAGTATTGCAACAATATTCAATAAACTTAATTCTATTCAAGACAAAGGGACTCAGCTAATTGAAATCTTTGCAACTGATTCAATCTATTAATGCTAAAAGTGCAACACACCAGTGTTAATCAAATGTAACCAACCCAAAACGTCACCCATCCTTTTACTCCAGACATGCTGCCTGACCCATTGAGTTACTCCAGCCTTTTGTGTCTGTCTTGGGTATAAACCAAGATCTGCAGTTCCTTTGTACACGTAACATTTTATTTTCTACTTTATGACAAGCAGCCACGGATTGGTCTTAGATATGGAGTCTTTCCATTTTATACTTCGCAAAGAATCAAGCTCTATTTCAAGCTTAGCTATTTATCCTGCAGGCATTTTTGTACTGTTCTTAACACAGTGAAATATCCTAAGGCTTCACAGCAGCATCAAACAAAGTATAATAAATGTAAAATCCTCTAATTAAGATATCACTTTTTTTTAACCAGTCTTTATGTTAATAGACCAGCAAATTTGCTATAAACAAACATTTTATAATCTTTCCACATATATTTTTGGAACAATATTTATGTCGTTATGCTATGTTCCAGGAACACTCAATATCAGAAGAGGTAGAAATGATGGTCGAGAGTCTCCTTGATGTCCTTCTTCAGACCTTGCTTGCTATTATGAATAAGTCCCAGATGGCGGAGGCGGTAAGAGGACAGCGCTGCCCACAGTGCACAGCAGAGATAACCGTTAGTAACTAACAAACCTTTTTATGAATACTCATGCATGGAATTCCCCTTCTTCCACACGTCTTCCCAAATCTTCATAGCGTATGTGTCTTCTTCTGATGTATTCTCATCCATGTTTAGGTATGTTTAGATTTATTGCTTTACAATCTTTAGAGGTAAATTGTTATCTCATCAGAATCTAATGGATTAATTCACGTCTTTCCATGGTTTTTAGCTTGCAATAGAATTAACTGATAATATAAATAATACTCCGTTTCAACTTGATATTCTATAGATTTTTACTGGAATGATTATTTACCAAATTATCATTTACCCTTTACATTAATTGAGTGACATGGTGGGGACTCTCATGTTAATGAGCCATGACTACGTGATTTGATAGTACGTTTTAATGAGCCATGACTATGTGGCTCTTCATTCAGAAAACTCGAAACATGAAACATTTATTTCTGTAATATGCAGCAACATTACTAAAAATTGATTAATTCTTACTAAGAATTGGATGGAATTGTGCCGTTAATTTTGTAATTGTTTTTCAGTTATTCCAGATGCCAAATCAGTTATTGATAGGTGAATAATTAATATAAAGTTGAGATTTTTATTTTAAATTGCAGGTTGACTGATTTCATAAAGGTCACAAAGCTAAATGTGGATTTGGGAAGCCACTCAATATTCAACCTTCCATACAAATCCACAAGTCACTTTTTGTTTACCTTTCTTAGCCTAGGGCTTCCGAACCATATACAACACTCCAACTACTGCCTTGGCAACAATTGGTTCAGGACATATATTGAGTTTAATTTTACTCCCCACTATTCTTGATGGCTTTGAACTGGAGATTTTTAAGAAGATTAGGTAAAAATAAATAAAGAAAGTGACAGACAATATACTGCATTGAAATTGCAGAAACTGTAATAAATCTCCAATCTGTTTTTTTAATATTTTTCTTCTCTGTCCTTCTATAGGTTGTGAAGGGTAGGACTGGAGTCAATTAATAGGAAACATTAATGCTTTGTAGCGTAAAATGGCAACAGCTTTCCTGACCATGTTAGATGTTGTCTGAGTATACAGTCGTTACTTAGTTAAGATAAATGTGTGTACAACATATCCATTTCTGTTTATGCACATTGTTATCCGGTTACTGTCATTTCAACCCACTTGAATGGGTGTACCATATGCTGAGGGTTGTACTTTATTCCGGTTCTCTAGGGTGAGTATGTCACCTGCCTACTGTCCTTGCTTCGACAAATGGGAGATAACCACTACCAACACTTACTGGATAATTTCCAGAGCAAGGAGGAACTCAAGGTAAAAAATACTACTTTGATAGATCTTTGTGATGTAAAAATATTAATATTAAATATGGTTCTCTTGTGCCCTGAAGCTGGCAGAATGATGATTATATAAAACATATCTGTTGTTCTCACATTTTACGATGTGATATTGTGTCCATTATTGGAGGGATCCAGCTGTTATTGAGATCAAGCATTGAGATGACCTGATCGTTGTATATGTCATAGAATCAGAGACAAACAGTAAGCCAATGTCAGATTCATATATTCACAGGTTAGATGGGGAGGTGGTTGGAGAAAATGTAATTGGCAACAGGCATAGTAACAGTTTGGCATTTCTCAGATGAAGCTTTCTATATCTTACCTGAAGAAGATACTTTGGTCATAGTCCTACTGCGCCTCCAGAACAACCAGGAGGAGAACAGAAGAGGCCAAAAGCAAGGATCCACTGGCAGAGGAAACCAAAAGTGTAGGATGGAAAGTCTCTGGATGTTTACAAGTTTATTCATGGATAACCCCTTGAGATGGACAGTCATCTCGTTTTCGAGCGGGTCCAACATAGAACATACAGCACAAGACATAACATACATAGAGGCTTTCATTGTCCCACCTACCCACACACCAATCCCAAAACCCATCCATCCCCACTTGTTATAGTTTATAACAATTGTTAATTGACTTTACATATCCAATAATAATAAGTTGCGTGTTACAACATAATGTTGATGCATAATACCATATACCACCTATCATACATCGTACGTTAATACATACTATCAACATTATTACATGATATATTATTTCATAGTATTGTGACATAATACAATATAAGACCTTGTTACACTATGCAATACAATAATACATAAGTGTAATGGCCATGCATATACAATAGCTATGCCAAATGATCACACACAGCAAGCTAGATAAAGGAGCTCGAAGACTCTAATGCTAGAAACAGGTACATGGTTTTATAAGTAAGGGTAAAAGTGTATTTTTAAATAGACGAAATGAGCTAATAGTTCTTATGGTACTAGGCAGAGTGTTCCAGGCAGAAGGAGCTTTGAATTTAAATTTCTCCCAATTTCTTTGTTAGTTCTTGGAATGAAAAAGAAGGGTTGCTGAATATGTCTTAGTGAATATGAGGGTGTGTATGGTAATAGGTCTTGTTTCAAATAAGAAGGGTAATTGAGATGGATGCATTTAAAGATGAACTGGAACCAGTGGTAGCATCTTCGAGCGTGGGGGGATAACCAGTTTAGAGTTTCGTACATAGAACAGTGGTGAGTTAGATATGGACACCTTAAAATAAATCTGCAGAGACTATTATAAACTACATTGAGGGGTTGAAGATGTGTATCAAATGTATTCTGATAGACAATATCAGCGTAATCCAATGTTGATAGTAGTAGTTGAGAGACAATTCTCTTTCTCATCTGAAAGGTGAAACAATTTATATGGCGGTAAAGAATTGCTAGATTACAGCTGAGTTTTTTAGTAATCGTCTCAATATGCTGCGTAAATGAAAGCGTTAGGTCGAGCCAAACACCAAGATATTTGAAGTTCAATACTTGTTCTAATGGTGATCTACAGAATTACCAAGGCCTTTTTTGGTACCAAATAACATACTGCATGATTTATTTTAATTTTAAATTAATTTGTTAAATAATAGCCATTTCTGAACAGAAGTAAGATCTGATTGAAGGGATCTTTCAATTTCAGACTTGTTAGTACTAGATGTATATAGCACTGCATCATCAGCATATAGTTGTGTTTGACAGTCAGAACAAATATTAGGGAGGTCGTTTATGAAAATAGAGAAAAGGAGTGGTCCCAAAGACGAACGTAGCGGGACCCCCTTCTCAACAATTAAGGAATTGGATTGACTTCCATTCAAGGTAACACATTGGTGTCTGTTATGAAGGTATGAATTAAACCACAGTAGATTGTTTTGAGAAAGACCAATTGAGTAAAGTTTATCAAGCAATAGGTAGTGGTCAACAACATCAAAGGCCTTGGTTAAATCAAGAAAGATGGCACCGGTGAGTTTACCATCCTCAGAAGCAGAGAACACATCACTGGTGAGTTTTAACAGAGCTGTTGTTGTGGAGTGATTAGGTCTGAACCCAGACTGACATGGAAATAGAATGTTGACAGTTGAGACATAATGTGATAGCTGGTTGAACACTAGTTTCTCGAGGATTTTAGTCACCGAGTTGATAATTGAGATAGGGCGGTAATTGTTAATATCGTGTGGGTCACCTCCCTTATGCAGTGGAGTAACATTGGCACACTTCCATGCGGAAGGGAGGGTACAAGTTGAGAAGGACAAATTAAACAGGTCGCATAGTGGGTACATTAGAATATTAGCTACTAACTTAATGAATTTAGTCTCAATACCAGCTGGTCCAGATCCACAATCATCCTTTAGTTCATTAATAGCATGTTGAACATCAACAGGTTTTATTTTTTGAAAAGAAAAAGAGCTTCTACATGTAGAGGTAGCTGGAAAGTCACATATAATAGATGAGTCAAATATAGTAGAGCTACATAGTGGAGAAGTGATGGTTGAAAGCATTGGATATAACAGCAGGGTCCTGAATGATGTCATTATTGACCCGAATCTGAGTGCTGATATTTTGATTTGATTTATTAAGAACATTATTTAGTCATTTCCATAACTTTTTTGGATTATGCATGTCTTCAGAAAGATGTTTTTTAAAATGACTTGATTTAGCATTACGTGTTCTTGTCGTACACTGATTTCTTAAGGACCTATATTTTTCCCAATCAGCAGGGTCCTTTGTTTCCCTGAAAGTCTTCCAGATTTTATCCCGCTTATTAAAAAGGTTGATCAAATCAGCACTAATCCATGGTAAATGTTTTGCCTTGACTTTTATTTCTCTCCAGGGGACATGCTTATCGATAACTCTTGTGACTTCAGTGTATAAATAGTTCCAGGCATCCTCAACAGTTGGTATAAGTTGAAACCTGTCCCAGTTTATTGCAATCAGGTCATGCATATAATTATCATAATTAAATTTTCTAAATTGTCTGACACGAATAAGTTTAGGAGGAAGATGGGAAGGTTTAATCTTCCACACACAGAAGATAGCAGAATGATCGCTAAAGCAATCTGACAAAACACCAGATGTTAAGATTCGGTCAGGATGTGTAACAAGAATCCAATCTAATAGTGATGTAGAATTGCCATGAACTCTGGTAGGTTCGTTGATTAACTGGGTCAGGTTTACACTTTTAAGCAAGTTTTTGTCGTTAGAAGAGGAGCGATCGAGCCAGTTTTTATTGAAGTCACCAAGAAGCACTAATTCACATGGGTGTTCAATAGAGGCGAGAGTGGAAATTAGGAACTTAGTTGAGTCAGGATGAACGGGGGGGATCGATAGATAGTGCCGATGATTAGATGTTTATTCTCGTGAAGTTTTAACCTAATGAAAAGGCTTTCAAAGAGAGATGAGGTTACTTTAGGGATGGCAGATTCAGATATAAAGCGAGTTGACACATAACAAGCCACACCTCCAGCTCTCGTAGGCCTATCTGCTCTATATAATGCGAAATTATCAATATGAATATCATTGTCACAAATTTCACTATGTAACCATGTTTCTGAAAATGTTATTATGTCAGGTTTATTCTGTGCAATCCAAACTCTAATTAAACCAATCTTTGGAAGAAGACTCCTAGTGTTCAAATGGATGATTTTTAGGCCTTTAGCTGTATCAATTGTGGATCAATTGGGTGTAGATAATGTTGGGGGAGTGGGGCAGGGAAATAGCATGAGGAAGGGGACAAGAGAGCCACATGCACAGATTGACACAAACACACACACATAGAAGACAGGACAGACAAAGCACACAAGATCAGGCTGCGTCATTGAGAGAGAGAGAGAGAAAAAGAAAAAAAGCGAGCATACACACCTCAGTCTGCATAGCTCATATTTATGCAAATAGATCAAAGTATGAAGTCCTGGACCATTTATGTTTAAATTCATTGGGCATTATGACGCCCAAAATAGCAACATTTTATCGCATATGGTTAATAAAAATAAAAATAAAAAAAGAGAAAATCTAGATTAAACTTCATATGCTTCATATTGTTGAACCTATTGGCCACATTAACCTAAATAAGGAGCAGTCAGAGGCAAACTAAAAATTGCCTGTTAATCACAGATTTTTATCGCCTTCCCTAGAATGAGAGATCTTCTAGTATACACGTTTATCCAGACTGTGTTGTGTTGCAGTTCATGGTTGCCCTAAACTAGTTGTCCACCAGATCATTCCAGGCACTGATGCCTAATATATGATGCATCTTTCAATTTGCAACACACCACAACGAGAGATGGTAATTAATTCCTTCCTTTGGATTGGAAGCTTTCCAAAGGCTCAGCAAGTTACATGCCCCTCTCATATGGCTCCCATTTGTCAACCAAGAGCTTTTCACCATATGAAAAGGCTAGCACTCTTTGAAATTCTAGATTCTGTGTGACCAATGGTAAAAGAGTCTTACAATCAGTTTCATACTTCCAGGTAGCCCATATGATTCATTTATCGAGACAACCTGTTGAATCTTCTATATAACAAGGACACAAGATCAGGCTTGTCAAATGGATGATCATTCTGGAGGGACATAAAACATAACCTTTGTCCTTGATATGGTGGAGAGTGCAATTTATTTTGCAGCAACAAGGTCACAAGGAACAGAGTGGAGACTGTTATAGTCTTTAAAATATGATTCTACTGCCTGGACCACAGTACTCCCTAGTGAGGATTTCAAGCTTTGTTTACACCTGTTGCATCCAATGCACTTTGGCAATCATAAAATACAACCCTTGTCAGCTACACAGCAGGAAGTGGAGAAAGAGGAAGAAAAGGACAGTATCAGGTGCCTACTAAGTGACGCTTCTCTGGATGATGTCAGCTTGCTCCTTGAGATTTATCTGAAGACTTTGCTTTACTGAATTAGTTCAGAGCTTACATCAAGAGGTGCCTGAGTACATAACATTTTGCCATTGTTTAGATTTGGAATGATAATGTATCATTGTGCTCCAATTGTACCATTTGTATTGTGAAACCTTACAAACAAACCATGTTGTTATCATTGGCCTTCATTCCCAGAAACATCCTGTGGATTATCATTTTTAAGGAAATTATGTGGATCAGGTAAATTGGGAAATGTGGCATATATTAGGCATGGGCACCTGGAATATATTGGTGGATGAAATGTTTAGAGTACGTGTGACCTGCAACTCAACAGATGTGTGTAGTGGTTGCTCTTCCCATAGAAATGTAATTACTGTCAGTTCAGAAGAGTATGCTACAAAAAAAGCTACTGTACTATATACAATACATGCAAAATAATAGAAAATTTTGACAACCCTCAATTTTTTAGTAAAATTCTGGATACAATTTCAGAACTTAACTATCAAAATGTGGTAATAGGGGGAGATTTGAATTGTGTTTTAGATCTATATTTGGATAAATCTGCAAAACAAAAAAGGATTAACATAAAATCTAAAACAAGTGAACTCCTAAATACATACATGAAAAATACCAATATGACAGATGTATGGAGGATCGCTAACCCAGTAGGTAGAGAATTTTCATTTTATTCAACGGTACATAAAACATACTCGCGTATTGATTATTTCTTAGTGGACACAAAATTAATTCCATACACATATAATGCTAAATATCACAATAGTATTATTTCTGATCATTCCCCGTTAACTTTCTCTTTAAAATTCGAAGGAATGCCTGACAAAAAATCGTTTTGGAGCTTTAACCCCCAAATATTAAACGACTCACAAGGTTGTACATATTTAAAAGAGCAGATGAAATTCTTCTTTGAGACAAATGAAACACTAGATATTTCACCCTCCTTATTATGGGAAACTTTTAAGGCATTTATAAGAGGAACTATAATCTCATATCAAGCTTTCCAAAATAAAAAGAATAATACTGAACAATTACAGCTAGAACAAGAAATTAGACAATTAGATTTAGAAAATGCTAAAGAACCAACTATAGATAAACACAATAAGATAACAATACTAAAATATAAATTAAATTAAATTTTATCGGCCAGAATAATAAGATTATTTCAAATTACAAAACAAGAAAATTTTGAATTTGGTGATAAACCACATAAACTCTTAGCATACCAACTGAAAAAACGGGAAACAGAAAACACAATTACTAAAATTAAATCAGACAAAGGGGAATTACTAACACTACCTAAAGATATAAATAAAAGATTTGCTCAATATTATCAACATTTATATACATCGAAAACCTCTGCAAATAATACTCAAATTACAAATTTCATAGACAATTGTAATCTTCCAAAATTAAATATGGTGGAACAAGAGGGATTAGGAGCTCAGATTACACTTCAGGAAATAGAAGAAACAATAAGTTTGTTGAAGAATGGCAAAACGCCAGGACCAGACGGCTTTAGTAATGAATTCTATAAAAGATTCCACAAGATAATTTCTCCACGCTTGCAAGAATTATATACATATGCTTTTAAAGAAAATATATTACCAGAAACACTAACTGATTCAACTATTACACTTATTCCTACAAAAAAGGATAAAGATCTAGAAGACCCAGGCTCATATAGAGCTATTGCACTCCTAAATACAGATCAAAAAATATTAGCAAAGACACTAGCGAGAAGATTGAGTAAATATATTAGCAAACTAATAAACCCGGATCAAACTGGGTTTACACCAAAGAGATACTCATTTAACAATTTGAGACGGCTGTCTAATATAATGTACTCACATAATACTGCAGAAGACCTAGCAATTATCTCATTGGATGCAGAAAAAGCTTTCGATCAAGTAGAATGGCAATATTTATTCAAAGTATTGCAAAAATTTAACATGGGAGATAACTTTATCTCATGGGTAAAATTATTATATGATAAGCCGACGGCTACAATACTGACTAATAATATATTATCCCCGAAATTCCAATTGGCAAGGGGCAATAGGCACTATCACCTCTGCTATTTGCACTAGTGATAGAGCCTTTAGCAGAAAGTATAAGAAGTCACCCGAATATTCATGGATATAATACCAAACACTCAAATAATAAAATTTCATTATATGCAGACGACATATTATTATATATTACAAATTCACAAATTAGCATACCAAATATACTAAATTTAATAGAGGAATTTGGTACTTTTTCAGGATATAGAATAAACTGGAACAAAAGCGAAATTATGACGATAAAACCTCAAGAGCCGTTACATCTGTTGAAATCCCCCTTTAGAATTGCAACAGAAAAATTTAAGTATTTGGGCATCCAAATTACTAGGAAATATAAATCATTACTCAACGCAAACTATATGCCTTTAATAACTAAATTAAATGGGTTGATTAAATTCTGGAAAACACTGCCGATGTCCTTAATAGGCAGAATAAACGCAATAAAAATGATCTTCTTACCACAAATACTGTACTTATTTCAATCAATACCAATATACTTACCTAAAAAATTCTTTAAAAAATTAGATTCTGATATTATAAACTTCATATGGGATTATAAATCACATAGAATTAAGAAAAAGCACGTGTAAATTTAAAGAATCAGGGGGACTGACACTCCCTAACTTATTGTATTACTATTGGGCAGTGAATATTAAAAATATAATCTACTGGTTGGACAGTTCTGCCCAACAGGTAGATTGGATAAAAATGGAGAAAGAGGATTGTTCCCCTTATAATATAGGAGCGATCCTTCTTTCCCCGTTGAAACTGAACAATATAATATATAAGAAGAATCCAATTATTCACAGTATAATACGAATTTGGAATTAAATAAAATTATCTTTAAAATTAAAAAAATTATCGCTTCTTTCTCCAATAACTAATAATCCCTCATTCAAACCATCCATTATTGATAAAAAGTTTATCCATTGAGAAAGATTAGGAATTAAAACAATGGGAGATATGTATGATATGGGAAAACTTTTATCATTCCAACAATTACAACTAAAATATAATTTGAAAAATAATCAATATTTCTAATATCTTCAGATTCAAGATTATTTGAAGAAATATACACAAGGATATCAAACCCTAACCCCAGATTTATTGGAGGAAGGAATGAATAGAAAGGCAGAATCAAGCAATTTAATATCTTACTTATATAATATAATTTTAAATATAGAAACGCCAATGACAGAGACAATTAGAAGGGACTGGGAACAAGACTTATTGATAAAAATTCCTAACGATAGATGGGAAAAAAAATTATATGTAAATAAATGTTCAATTAATGTAAGACATAACCTAATTCAATTTAAAATTTTACATTGATTATATTATTCTAAAACTAGACTGAATAAAATATTCCCAAATGTTTCCCCCATCTGTGACAAATGTCTTACTCAAAATGCCACTATAGCACATTCCTTTGTCTCGTGTATAAAACTGTATAAATTTTGGAATGAAATCTTTGGAATTTTTACAAAACTATTTAACACAAAATTGAACCCCAATACAGAACTGACTATCTTTGGATCAATGGAAGAGGGAAGTAAACTAACTATATTCCAAGAAGCTTTTCTTAATTACGGTCTAATAACAGCAAAAAAACTTATACTGAAATTTTGGAAAAACGCAATCACGCCAACATTCAAAATGTGGATTTCAAATATGTCTGAAACGCTTCATCTTGAAGAAATGAGATTTCTCCTACTAGGCAAAGTAGACCAATTCTTAAAGACTTGGTCTCCTTTTATCAACTTTTTGCAAGCATATGGTGCAACATAACATAACCTCAGAAATTAAATGGTTTAGAACCGGGTAACGGATGGGCAAAAATATGAAATAGGTAGATCTCTCCTAATCTCTCTTTTCTTTACTTTCTCCTTCTATTTCAATCTTTTCAGCTTCCCTTCTATGCCCTTTATTTCTTTTGCTATCTGTTTCTACTCGCTTGTCTATCTATTCTGACACTCTTTATTTATTTTTTCTTCCACTGTTCTTTTATTATTAAATCAAAAGTATGAAGCTGTACAAGAATGGAAATATGTATGTATGTATGTATTAGGTACTCAAGTACCACACTATTGTACTTCTAACAAAAATAAACAAACAAAAATAAATAAATAAATAAATAATGGAAATAAGGAATGCTCTTTGTCATTCAACATCGAGCACTCTATTGCATTAACCCTAAACTCCAACCTTTGCCAAATACTCGCTGGCTGAACCATGTAACAATTGGATGGTAACAACGTCAAAACTTTTTCCAAAGAACAAGGCTTGACTACCCAGTACTGTCAGGGATGGACTCCAAGACACAAAGTATCTTCAGTAGAAAAATATTTTATTTTTACTCAATCAGCATGTTGCAGCCACCCCTATAATAAACCCTCATTTCCTTAAAAAAAAATGGGTGCACCAGGAAGATAGCTCCTCCTACTCAGACTTTTGAAATGGGAAATAATTGCTGAGTTGTCAGGGATGCATACCACCCAAGAGAGACTATAAATAAAGAGAAATCAATGTCCCAGAGTGATGCCTTTCGTTGTCTATCTCATTCTGGACCTCAATGCATCCTACACAAATTATGATGAATCAAGTAAACAAATATGCAAAATAATTTATACATTCACATATACATTTTTTCACTCAAGTTGAAAATCATATAATCGCTGACTAATTATGACTGTGTATTTTTCAGTGCCTGTTTTCCATTTCTCTTTATTTACTTTCCTGTGATGCATTTGTTTTGTTCACTCACATGGAGAGGACGAGGTCGCAAATGGCCTTGAAGGACAATTTCAAAAAGACCTGCCTTAGACCAGGCCATCTCGGCATGAGTGGTAGGAGGATGGCCTTGGATGAGAGTCAACTATAAAGGCATGGTTAGAGAAAGGGTGGTGGGTGACTGGAAATGCTTGCGAGGGGGAGGGGGTGGAGTCAGATACAAGAGTGGCGTTTAAGTGGCTTTTAGATAGCCACATCGAAGAGTAGGGGGACATGGTCATGTACAGGCAGATGAGGCTAGTTTAACTAGGCATCATGTTGAACACAAACATTGTGTGCCAAAGGGCCCATTCCTGTGCTGTATGTTCTATGTTGAACTGGCCATTGGATTTGTAGTGGCTAGGTAATATCACCAGCTTTATATAAGCTCAAGGCGCTGTAGAATCATCACCATTATTATGTCATAGGTGCCAATATGCAGCTACATCTAATAAAGATAGAGACATGTATTGTGATATGTACCTTTGTTGAGTAGTTGAATAGGTGTTCCTGAGCAAGAGACAGTGAGAGGAGAACAGCAAAGCACTTATAATCCATAGACTTTTAAACTGTTGGATGAGCATATTTTGCCAGACCACTGGATATTATAATAGCCAACATATTTCAATTCACTTTTTTTTTAAAAGAGGTTGCACAGTACAAATATCCCAGTGAGCCAGATGAATATCAATAAAGTGAGGGGAGTATGACCCTAGTCATTTACGAAGGGCGAGTGAACTAAGGCACCGGTGAGATAGATGGGATTGCAGCAACTAGGGCTCCAGCATGTCAGGGGCATGTGAATCGAGGCCCCAGTGAATCAGAAGGGTTGAAGGCAAACAGTACAGCATCTTAAAGTTCATCATTGCTAAATAGTCCAACTAGCAGCAGACAAACAAGATAGTAGAGTCCATGCCTGAGAGCTTTAAGAAGAGTAGAAATTCCAAGAAGGGCAGGAGGAAGAGGAGGAGCTTATCTACCATCAGTACTATTAACAATACGTGCAGGTGAAAGAACACCGTGGCAAACATGAAAGAGACCATGGAATAGCCACTGCTTGATGTGACGTACCAAATCCCATAGATTTCAGCATGCTCATTGACACACCACTGCAACAATCATATGTTTGTTACGTGAAGCTAGGTTCACAGATGAATGATTTGGCATTTTTCAAGAATCTCATCTTTCCAGGAATTAACAGTACTTAAAGTGTAATATTGGTCCACAATGGTTTCCTGTGTAATGTGCAGTTGAATTCACTGCAACCAATGACAGCCAATGATATTTGATGAAAGTTACCCTCAAATCTCTGATTAAATGCCATGCTGCAGGTTGGGGCATCTTGTCGGCCTCTCCACCCCTCCACCGCCACTTCTTCTTCCTTCTCCCCCTGATCTGCGACATACTCCACCTTGGACGTTGACAGCAACTCTGGGAGAGAAGGAAGAATAGGCTGCTTCAGAGTGGACAAAGCGACAGGAGAAGGAGGAGGAGGTGGCATTGGAGGGGAAAGTGGACAAAACAACGGCCAACAAATAGCTAAGGCAGCTGGTAAGAGGGAAGGGATCTCCATGGCAACCATGTGCATCCTATCGGCGATGGCACGCTGAAGAAAGTATTGTAGGCCAGGGCCACAAAAAGTCTCGCCAACTGGTCAGTGTGGGCAGCTGGGGCTGTAAGAGGCCTGGGAAGTGGTATGAGCCACGATCCATCCACCACAACCCCAATCCTTCATAAAGAGGTCTGTTAAAACAAGGGTTTCCTATACTTTAAAAGCAACTTACCAATGTCTTCCTTTTTCTCTTAGGATTTCTTCTTAAAAATATTCTGTGTGTTCCGCAATTTAATGAAGCTGAGTGTATATCCACGTGATTGGATGGTGATGAGATTACTAACAAGCAAGTAAGTTGCCCTTACCATTTCAGGAACACTCAGGTACTAGAATGACTATATTTTGATAGAACTAAATTCTCATTGTGCCATATTAGTGCTAAGATAAAGCATGGAGCGTTTTTTCCTCTTTCCCTAACCTTTTCTGCTGATCCCTCCTACCTTCCCTTCCATGTACTCTCATGACATGTAGTCTTTGGCACAGGTGGAGCAGGAGATATTTGACATGCCAGACGGGTGAATCGATTTGGAGGCACCGCACTGCTTCCGCCTTTTATGCTGGGCTTTTATGTTCGGTCAACATATGGACAAGATTTTCAATACATCCCCATCCCAAATGCTCCTCCATTTTCTGCAATGATTGACCCGGGATTTTCGCAGCTGAATGGGAATGTTAGACAGCTTGAAAGAGATTTTGATAACTCCCTTAAAACGTCCACCTGATAATTCCTCCATTCAACTGATAATTTATTGCTGTAGTGGAGCTTAGATTAAAGTTTCTGTTTTGGGAATCTGATGTTGGGCATATGGATGAAGTCAGGGTTGACTGAATATAATTAGGCCCTTGATGTGTGTCATTCTCATCTAACTAGCCTGGTGTTTTCTGGTGGAGAAACAGTGTTTCTTCACAGGTACTAATATTGGTAGACTTGAGGATGATTCAGCAATTCATGGACACTATGGAGCTCATGTTGTGTGTTGTTGGATCATTAGTAGGGCATTGTCTACGAATAATATTTCTGTTACAGCCAATGTCACTCTTCAAGTCACAGCTCGACAACTTGAACATGGATCATCTCACCAAACTTGCCCAGATAAAATATAAATAACCCTTTTGCAACCAGTGCCCATGCGAGCGAAAGCTGCACAAGATAACCCAGCGGTTGGGCAGTAAACAAGCAGAAGCAGAAGCTTTGGGGCCAGACAAGTGAAGATAACAGAGCAGACTTGACAGCAATCAATCTAACAGTCATCTGTGTCCATCATGGTGACACAAGATACTGCAGATATTGAAATCTTGTGCAATAAATAAACTGCTGGAGGAGTATGGGTCAAGCAGCATCTAAGGAGGGAAATAGAAGTGGACATCCTTGCTTGGACGATGACATATTCCAACAGGAGTTAATGACACCATAACCACCGCACAACCAGATTCGGATCTGATTAGAAATTGTTAACAATTCACATTGCTTATGCAAGAGTTAGGTTCATGCTTTCCCTAATGTAGATTGTCGATAATGTCTGACACTGGACACACATTCTAAGCTGAAATGGAATGGAATACTTTATTGTCACATTTGACAAGGCACAGTAAAATTATTTTCTTGCATACCCAAGGTATAGCGAATCATTTCTGAGGAATTGCCATTTTGTCAATGAGTTGTTCTTGCAATAAGGTAGAGAAGTAAAATGCCATGGCTATTAATTGAAAATAATTGCTAGCACTATTACAATTTCTCTATTTATTGGAACGATCTTGGCTCTGAATCTGTTAAAAGTCTTCCTATATGCAAAATGCCAATTCAGAAAATCAAACACTCTGTTCTAATGGAAAACTGTTCATTAAAAATGTTGCTTCTATCAATAACGTTTTTTGTTTATCATGCAATTGATTGTCGCCAAAAGTTGCCTTAAGATAATCCAGATGGATAAACTGAGACACCATGTGAGCTTAGCACTGTTTAAAGTAATGACTGTCATAACTTGTTAAGTCGATGCCTTGGCTATATTCTCAAATAGGCGAAAAGGATCCAAATGGCAGTTCATCACCACCTTTTAAAGGGTACCCAGGGAAATAAAATAAATTTGGTCTTTCTAATGATGGCTTCATCTACAAAGGAATATAAGTACAACCAGAAATGCTTCCAAGTCATTTTCTTCAACCAACATTTCTAAAACATATAATCTACTAAAATTCATATTGCTGATTGTGCAGCTTAGTGTGTTCTAATCAGTTGCTGAATTTACAGATTACAACAATTACCTAACTTCTAAATAATAATTGCTTGGTTGTAAATTGCTTTAAGACATTGCGAGCTTGTGAAGGTCACTGGAGAAATATGATTTCCTTTTTATGAGGACAGATGGTATGATGGAGTTGAACAATGAACTGTTGTTGATGAACAACAGCCTGACATATGTGTTCTCTCATTATTTAGATGGGGGAGTTTTCTGCCAAAATGGGTAATTTCACATTTTGCAAAATAATTACCAACACACTTAATCTATCTATATCCCTTTGTAGCCTCGTTTTATCCTCTTCACAAACTTGCTATCCTGTCTATCTTTGTTTCATCAGCAAATTTAGCAGTGTTACAGTTGGTTATCTTCATATCAATGTTATAGTTAAGGCACCAGCACTAATCCCTGTGGTACACAATTCATTATAACTTTCCTACTGAAAAATGGCCCATTTATGTCTATCTTTGACCTTATTATTAGCCATCACCTTTTCTGAGCGTGTCAATATATTACCTCCTACATCGTGAACTTTTATTTTCTGTGATGCTGCACCTTTTCAAACACCTTGTGGTAGTCTAGGTACAGGACATCCACTGGTTATTCTTTATTGACAACACATGTCACTACCTCAAAGAACTGTAATAAATTGGTCAAACAGGATTTCTCTTCCCCAATTACCTTGTAATTTATCAATGTACCCTGCTTTGTTGGTTTTAAAAATAGCCTCCAATATTTTCCTTGCTGGTCTATAATGTTCTGGTTTGTACCTTTTTGAATACACAAATTACATATCCTTGAAATGGAAAATAGGAACTTTCTGCAAATCTTGAACAATTACCACTAATTCATCAACAATCCCACCAGATACCTATTTTAAGACTCTAGGGTGAAGTTCATCAGTACTTAGGCATTTGTCAATCTGCATTTCTGAGAAATGCCAAGATTTTCATTTTCTTGAGTTCCATACCAATTTCCAATTTTAAGCATTTATGGGATGTTACTTGTACTGTAATTTTATGGTAATGACTGATGAAAGATCTTTGTTTAATTCACCTGACTACTCCTGTCTTCCATTATTAATTTTCCAAATGTTATTTTCCTATTCTTATTTTCTAAACCAACATTTTTATTTAATGTAAAGATTATTAATAATGAAGTGTAGTTAAAATAATATTTCTTTTATACAAGACTTAATATTTAAAATGATTTACTGCAAGTAGAGTTTAAGACTGACAACAGCATAATTACAAAATAATATATATTTGAAAATACATATGAAGGTGTGTAAAGAAATTGAAGGTTCCAGCCAATAAGTTATCGTTTGCAGTAACAGGATAGCATCAACTTGATGCTGATCAGGTTATTTTAATTCTAAATGACTGTGGATTTATATTTGGTCATTTATTTTACAGTATCATTGTTACCACTGTTCAATACCTGTCTCCAGCATTACACAAGAACTTCACAGAAACAGATTTTGATTTTAAGGTGGGTTTGTTGTCAATTTAAAACAAAAGGTAAGAACAATATCTGAAAAGAGATTTGAAATGAATTAATCTTCAGTATTTTCAAGCATGGTTTCTTCTGGAGTTTTATCTAGTTATAAGCTTATGTATTACTGTTTCCATGTAGACATGAGGACAATATACAATTGAATTAATGCATTCAAAGTTTGGGAGCTGGGACTGTACTAGTGATCAGTGTTTCGACTCCCGAAGGCAAGGTACCTCAGAGCCGCGTAACATAATCAAGAACCAGGTTCAAGTTTAAGAAAATAATCTTTAATTTAGTTAAGAGAAGACAAAAACCTGAACCTGATTTAAACAACATAGTCAGGGACAAGAATCGACTAATAAACAAATATAGCAGTGCTCCAGCCAGCCTCGCAATGGACCGTCGAACCAGAGTCTCTAACCTGCCTAAATGGAGATAACCTAAAACAAAATACACAAAAACCTTCAGGTCAGCCCTTATCCGTCCCAATACAACATTAAATGACAAATATAGGTAACAATACACAAAGTTCTATGCCATGTGGCCAGGCCTCCTGCAGCTCAGACCGGCAGCCTGTTGGCTTAGTCAGGGTCGACGAAGAAGAGAGAAAATTCTGGGAACTCCTGGTATTTAAGCTTCCGATGATTCACCCGTCACCTGACGCAGCTTGGCCAATCGGGTACAGGAGCTCTTAACCCCTTGATTCCTGACTCCCAGCCACGGGGCCTGCACTCAGGAGAGAAACAGAAAAGGTAAGTACATAGCATTCACCGTGGGGGAAGTGCCTAACACCCCCACCCAAAGAAACTGAATAAGCTTTGGAAGAAACTATTCAGTACTTAAACACTACTGGCGCGACAAGGAGTCAGCCAAGATATTATCCTTGCCCCTTATATGTCTGAACACAGGTTGTATTCTTGCAGCTGCCAACTCCAGCTCATTAACTGCCGGTTCTTATTCTTCATGTTCTGCAAAAAAACCAAAGGGTTATGATCCGTGAATACGATGACAGGGACATTCGAGGAGCCCACATAAACCTCGAAATGACTGAGAGACATTAACACAGCAAGAGTTTCTGTCTCAATGGTGGAGTACCACCTCTGATGGGGATTAAACTTCTTGGAGAAGTACGAAACTGGATGCCCCACCCCATCTGAATCATCCTGTATAAGAACCCCACCAACCCCACGATCACTAGCATCCACTGCCAGCTTAAATGGACGCTCAAAATCAGGTGCCACAATTTTTTCCCCAATGAGCCAATGAAATTCACCGGTCGGCACCGGCTACAACCTACGAGAACCTAAGAGAACCTACAACCTCCTGGCAACCCATTAGAACCTCCTGGCGACCCACCTACGGCACGAGAATTCGCGCTGCTCTCCATGGCGGCTTCATTCTAGTCGCCGCTAATTTTTCAACATGTTGAAAAATTTGCGGCGACCATAATCAGGCCATGACTAGTTCCCAGAATGCAGGAACTCCTCACGACTATGAAGGCGACTCCCCAGCAACCACCCACGAACATGTGGTGACTGCATAGTCTCCTGCAGTCGCCTAAAAGGTCGCCTAAGTGGGACAGGCCCATTAGGCTAATAAAGGAGAAAACTGAACAGTTTCCTGTGCTCAGCCTTTGAACATTAGTGCTGAAAAAAAATCCCCATGTAAACATCAAGTAATATTATACTGGTTATGATGCTCCTTATGATGAAGAATTCTGTCAGAATTGTGTTTATAATCTAGACTCAGGATGAAAATATAGTTTTAAAGCTACCATGCCTAGAAAAGTTCAGAATTAAAATGGGGAAGGGATTAGAGAGCCCAGTTGAAATCAAAGTGCAGATGAGGAAGGTGAATCATTTTACCTATTTGTATGCTGAATTAATCTAAAATGCTCACTTTCACTTTACCAACTTAATGTACATCCTAAATTCTTCCTAGCATATGTCGTACTTTGCTCTTTGTCTAGTTTAATCTGAGCTTTCTTGATTAAATGAAGTATGCTGAAGGGCCTGTATCCATGCTGTATCCCTCTGACTCTGACTTTATGTCTAGTTATTAAATTAGTGGAGCATGCGGGCCTGACTCTACTTTGGAAATTTTAATTTTAATACTCTTATTGACGTTTTTGCAGGTGTGGAACTCATACTTCAGCTTAGCTGTTTTATTTATCAATCAGCCAAGCCTTCAACTAGAAAATGCCACTCCTGTCAAAAGGAAGAACATTCTGGATAGGTGAGACTTGTCAACTTTGTAGTCTTCCATCCAATACAGAAGAACAGCGTGGGTTTTGTGTGCTGCAAAATACCTTACCAATTGCTAAGGACTATAAAAACCTGTGTTGAGATTGCAAGTTCATCTGGAAGGAGTGTGCATCACATAATATGGTCATGAGATGTACTGTGCCAAATATAAGCAAATTAACAACTTCCTTTACTATTCAATAACCAATCAATGAATGATTGATGGCTGTCTTTTGGTATATATTACGATGTGTTGTCAGTTTTGGCCTGAAGCATTTTTCCATATTCTCTCTTCAATAGATATGGTGACATGAGAGTTATGATGGCTTACGAACTTTTCAGCATGTGGCAGAATCTGGGTATGTTCAATGTCAATTTAAAAATATGATCGAAAATCGATGCTGGAAATGCAACATTGGAGCTAAAATTCATGTGTTGTTATTCATTATTTGATAAATGTGGGAGACATTAGACAAGACAAGAGAGTTTATTGTCATTTGTCCCAGATAGGACAATGAAATTCTTGCTTGCTGCAGCACAACAGAGTATTGTAAGCATAAATACAGAACAGTTCAGTGTGTCTATGTAGCATAGAACATATATATACATAAATAAACAGATAAAGTGCAATAGGCTGTTATAGTTCAGAGTTTGTTTGATGGCGCGTTTAATGGCCTGATGGCTGTGGGGAAGTAGCTGTTCCTGAACCTGGATGTACCAGATTTCAGGCTCCTGTACCTTCTACCTGAAGGCAGTGGAGGGATGAGTGTGTGGCCAGGATGGTGTGGGTCCTTGATGATGTTGGCAGCCTTTTTGAGGCAGCGACTGTGATAGATCCCTTCGATGGTGGGGAGGTCAGAGCCGATGATGGGCTGGGCAGTGGTCACATCTTTCTGCATTATTTTCCACTCCTGGACGCTCAAGTTGCTGAACCAAGCCACGATGCAATTTCTACTGTGCACCTGTAGAAGTTCGAGAGAGTCCTCTTTGACATACCAACTCTCCGTAATCTTCTCAGGATGTAGAGGCACTAATGTGCTTTCTTTATAATTGCATCAGTGTGATGGCACCAGGAAAGATCTTCAGAAATATGCACGCCCAGGAATTTGAAGTTCTTGACCCTTTCCACCATCATCCAGTTGATATGTGGGATTGTGGGTCCCTATCCTACCCCTTCCAAAGTCCACAATCAGTTCCTTGGTTTTGCTGGTGTTGAGAGCCAGGTTGTTTTGTTGGCACCATTTGGTCTATCGGTCAATCTCACTTCTATACTCTGACTCGTCACCATCATTGACTCGTTCCATAACACTGGTGTCGGCGAACTTGATGATGGAGTTCACACTATGTACAGCTACACAGTCATAAGTATAGAGTGAGTACAGCAGGGGGCTGAACACGCAGCCTTGAGGTGCTCCCGTGCTGATTGTTATCGAGGATGACACATTTCCACCAATACGGACAGTCTGTGGTCTTCGTCTTCTGTCGTGTGGCGTGCACAGCCTAAAGTTGTTGTACAACTTGTTCTATTTGATCTTCCGTTTGTGCACGTCGAGTTGATTGCATTAGTCGAAACAGGGCGGACCACGTGAAGGTTGCAATCTTCCACACCGAGACTGTGGTCTGTGGATGAGGAAGTCGAAGATCCAATTGCAGAGGAATACGCAGAGACCCAGATCTGAGAGGTTGGTAACCAGCTTGGAGGGGATGATGGTGTTAAACGCCGAGTTGTATTCAATGAATAACAGCCTGACATATGAGTTTCTGTTGTCCAAGTGGTCCAGAGCGGAGTGGAGAGCTAGTGAGATCACATCTACCGTTGACCTGTCGTGGCGGTAGGCGAACTGCAGTGGGTCGGGGTTCTTGTCGAGGTAGGAGTTGATATGCGCCATAATCAACCTCTCAAAGCACTTCATCACCACAGACGTTAGTGCCACTGGTCGATAGTCATTGAGGCACGTCACCTTGCTCTTCTTGGGCACCAGTATTATTGATGCCCTTTTAAAGCAGGAGGGAACCTCAGACCTCAGAAGTGAGAAGTTGAAAATGTCCGTATAAACTCCAGTCAGTTGGTCCGCACAGGTTTTTAGAACACGGCCAGGTATACCATCAGGTCCAGGCGCTTTCCGAGGGTTCACCCCCCTGAAGGATCTTCTGACGTTGGCCTCTGTGACTGTGACTGAAAACCATCACGGCGAATGGGGGCTTGGGAAGGCACATCTGTGTTCTCCCTATCAAAGCGCGCGTAAAACGCATTGAGTTCATCAGGGAGTGATGCTTCGCTGACGATTGAACTGCCTCCTGATTTCGCCTTGTAGGAGGTGATGGCAGTCAAGCCGAACATCCGTCTCATCCTCCTGCTTGGAGCAGGTCCCTTTTGGCCTTTTTGATGGCCTTACCAAGGTTGTATCTGGACTTCTTGTAGACCTCTGTATCTCCAGACTTGAGTGCCCGGGATCTGGACTTCAGAAAAGTGCGGGTGTCATGGTTCATCCAAGGCTTCTGGTTAGGAAACACTCGGAAGGTTTTTGTTGGGGCACAGTCCTCCATACATTTCTTTATGAAGTCTGTAACGACTGTGGCGTATTCATTCAGGTCTGTTGCCGAGTCCCTGAACATTGCCCAGTCTACAGACTCCAAACAACTCCTGGAGTTGTTCTCCCCCTCTCCCCCCCCCCCCCCCCCCCTCCCCCCCGGATCAGCTCTGTACAATCCTCACCTCCGGGGGTGCGCTCTTCAATTGCAGCAGCACCACAGTATGTTTGGATTTACCGAAGTGCAGGCGAGGGATAGAGCGATAGGCGTCTTTGATGGGCCTGTAGCAGTGGTCGAAGGTGTTTGATCCTCTGGTGCTGCAGGAGACATGTTGGTGGAAGTTAGGGAGCGATTTCTGCAGGATTGCTTTGTTGAATCCCGGCTGTGGTGGTAAACGCCTCAGGGTAAGCCGTCTGGTGCTTGTTGACCACTGCGTGCAGCTCCCCCAGTGCCAGATGGACATCAGCCTGGGGTGGGATGTAGACCGCTGTCAAGATGATGGTGGTGAATTTCCTCGGTAGGGAGAAGGGATGGCACCTCACACCTGGTGTTCCAGGTGTGGAGAGCAGGAATTGGATAGGACTGCCACATCTGAGCACCACTCAGAGTTGACCATGAGGCAGAAGCCCCCTCCTCTCCCTTTTCCGGATTTAAAAATATAGTCCAGGAACTAGCAGGAGTGAAAATAACAAAAGGAAAATTAATTTAATCAGGTCATGGTTATTGAGTCTCAAGTGTGTAATATATCCTGCTGTCAAAATGCAGACCATAAAATCAAGGACACTGTCTTGCCATCAAGAAAGGCAAAATCCAACTTTTCACCTTGCTCAGCATTTCCAACAAAATCATGTACTTTGTTTCATAAAATTTGGGGAATCCATGACATAAATGAGTGAGTATACAATTTTTCTGATTAGGCCAGGGAACTTTTGCCACCCTGTGAAATAGGGAGGAATGCCCTAAGGGTCACCAAACAACACCACAAGAAGTGGGATAAAACTTTCTGTTCTTGCACTTCAGAATCAGCACAACCCACCAGCTATTGACTCTATAAACAGGATTTTTCGTGTTTTCTTCAGTCTTCTTGCTATACTCCATGAGATTGGTTTTAAGGACTGTCCGTTCAATGAGTCGTGGAAACTTCACTGATTGAGGAGTCTACTGGATTGATGGCGTGCAGAGCAGCATTTGAAACACAAGCAAAGGAGACTGCAGCTAGTTTTTATACAATGTGATCTGCATGTGCTAAAAGAGCAGAGTTCGAGGATAGGCAAACAGTTTACTGGGCTGCATATTGGATAATGTTTAGAATAAGGTCACCATTGACCAGGATTCTGTCACACAGATCATCCTATTTATGTAATTTTATAAAAGCTTGTTATTAAACCCAGGAATTATGTTGTGCATCAAAGTTATTACATTTTGCACCCAAATTGAAGATTTCTTCATGCGAAGAAACAACAGTGAGATTTAAAATAAAGTGTATCCTTTTCATCATCCATTTAAAGTTAGAGGGAAAAATAAAATATTTTAACAAGACTTAGTTACATGAAAGCCTTTTACCGACTGAGGGGCCAAATCCACTAACGGTCATTGTCATCAGTGATTTAAATTAATGTAGATCTTGAGTACAATTTCAAGACTGTACTAAATTGATCGGAGTCATAATGTCAAAGAGCGTGGAAACAGGCCGTTCGGCCCAATTTGCCCATGCGAACCAACAAGTCCCACTTGTCTGTGTTTGGCCCATGTCCCTCTAAACCTATCCTACCCATGTACCCATCTAAATGCTTTTTAAACTTGAGATAGTACCCGCCTCAACTTCCTCCTCCAGCAGCTCATTCCATACACCCACCACCCTTTGTGTAAAAAATGTTATCCCTCCGGTTCCTATCAAATCTTCACCCCCCCCCCCCCCCTCACCTTAAACTTATGTCCTCTGGTTCTCAATGTTGGGCAAAAGAGACTGTGCATTTACCCGTTCTATTCCTCTCGTGATTTTGTACACCTCTGCACGATCACCCCTCATCCTCCTGTGCTCCAAGGAATAAAGTCCTAACCCGCACAATCTCTCCCTACAGCTCAGGCCCTTGAGTCCTGGCTACATCCTCATAAATCTTCTCTGCACCATTTCCAGCTTGAGAACATCTTTTCTCTAACATGGTGACCAAAACAAGAACACAATAGTCTAAATGTGTCCTCACCAACATCTTATATAATTGCATCATGATCTCTCAACTGTTATACTCAATACTCTGACTGATGAAGGCCAATGTACCAACATAATTTTTGACCACTCTATCTCCCTCTGATGCCACTTTCAAGGAACTATGCACATGTGTTGATTGGTATCGAGGATGACATATTTCCACCAGTATTGCAAAAGTATTCAGCCCCCTTTAGTCTGATACCCCTAAATAAAATCCAGTGCAACCAATTGCCTTCAGAAGTCATCTAATTAGTAAATAGAGTCCACTTATGTGTAATCTAATCTTAGTATAAATACAGCTGTTCTGTGAAGGCCTCAGAGGTTTGTTAGAGAACATTAGTGAACAAACAGCATCATGAAGCCCAAGGAACACACCAGACAGGTCAGGGATAAAGTTGTGGAGAAGTTTAAAGCAGGGTTAGGTTATAAAAAAATATCCCAAGCTTTGAACATCTCACGGAGCACTGTTCAATCCATCATCCGAAAATGGAAAGAGTATGGCACAACTGCAAACCTACCAAGACATTGCCGTCCACCTAAACTGACAGGCCAGGCAAGGAGAGTATTGATCAGAGAAGCAGCCAAGAAGCCCATGGTAACTCTGGAGGAGCTGCAGAGATCCACAGCTCAGGTGGGAGAATCTGTCCACAGGACAACTATTAGTCATGCACTCCACAAATCGGGCCTTTATGGAAGAGTGGCAAGAAGAAAGCCATTGTTGAAACAAAGCCATAAGAAGTCCCGTTTGCAGTTTGCCACAAGCCATGTGGGGGACACAGCAAACATGTGGAGGAAGGTGCTCTGGTCTGATGAGACCAAAATTGAAGTTTTTGGCCTAAATGCAAAACGCTATGTGTGGCGGAAAACTAACACTGCACATCACCCTGAACACACCATCCCCACTGTGAAACATGGTGGTGGCAGCATCATGCTGTGGGGATGCTTTTCTTCAGCTGGGACAGGGAAGCTGGTCAGAGTTGATGGGAAGATGGATGGAGCAAAATACAGGGCAATCTTGGAAGAAAACCTGCTAGAGTCTGCAAAAGACTTGAGACTGGGGCGGAGGTCCACCTTCCAGCAGGACAATGACCCTAAACATACAGCCAGAGCTACAATGGAATGGTTTTGATCAAAGCATATTCATGTGTTAGAATGGCCCAGTCAAAGTCCAGACCTAAATCCAATTGAGAATCTCTGGCAAGACTTGAAACTTGCTGTTCACAGACGCTCTCCATCCAATCTGACTGAGCTTGAGCTATTTTGCAAAGAAGAATGGGCAAAAATGTCAGTCTCTAGATGTGCAAAGCTGGTAAAGACATACCCCAAAAGACTTGCAGCTGTAATTGCAGCGAAAGGTGGTTCTACAAAGTATTGACTCATGGGGGCTGAATACTTTTGCACGCCAAACTTTGCAGTTTTTTATTTGTAATTAAATTTGGAAACCATGTATCATTTTCCTTCCACTTCACAATTATGCGCCACTTTGTGTTGGTCTATCACATAAAATACATTTACGTTTGGGGTTGTAATGTGACAAAATGTGGAAAAGTTCAAGGGGTATGAATACTTTTGCAAGCCACTGTATAAAACCTTTTTGGATTTTCCTTAAAGTCATCTGCCAGAGATATCCTCTGTCCCCTTTTTGCCCTCCGGATTTCCTTTTTTAGCCTACTTCTCAGTTCCTGAAATGCGTGCAGGAATACACTTGATCCCAGCTGTTTATACCTGCTCTATGTCTCCTTCTTACTCTTGACCGGAGCCTCAGTTTCCCTCATCATACAAGCTTCCTTTCACTCACCGCCTTGCCTTCACACTAACAGGAACATGCATATTCAGGACACTTGTCAACACATCCCACTTTCCTGACATTCCTTTTCCTTCAAACAATCTGCTCTAGTCAACTTGAGCGAGTTCCTCTCTTATACCTTCAAAGTTGTCTAATTCAAAATAATTCTAATTCACTATAGCACATTCCTTTGTCTCTTGTACAAAACTGCATAAATTTTGGAACAAAATTTTTGGAACTTTTACAAAACTATTTAACACTAAATGAAAACCCCAATGCATAACTGATTATCTTTGGATCAATGGAAGAGGGAAGTAAACTAACTATATTCCAAGAAGCTCTTCTTAATTACGGTTTAATAACAGCTAAAAAACGTATACACAAATTCTGGAAAAGCGCAACCATGCCAACGTTCAAAATGTGGATTTTAAATATGTCAGAAAGGCTACATCTTGAAGAAATGAGATTCCTCCTACTAGGCAAAGTAGACCAATTCTTAAAGACTTGGTCTCCTTTTATCAACTTTTTACAAGCATATGATGCAACATAACACAACCTTAGAAATTAAATGGTTCAGAACCGGGTGACGGATGGGCAAAAATACGAAATAGGTATATCTCTCCTAATTTCTCTTTCCTCTACTTTCTCTTTTTCTTTCAATCTTTTTAGCTTTTCATCTCTGTTCTTTATTTCTTTCGCTATCTGTTTCTACTCGCTTGTCTATCTATTCCGACACTCTTTATTTCTTTTACTGTTCTTTTATTATTAAATAAAAAATACGAAGTTGTACTAGAATGGCAATCTGTATGTATGTATTAGACACTCAAGGACCACACTATTGTACTTACTTGTAACAAAAATTTAAATAAATAATGTTTTTATATATATATACCTTCAAAGTTGACCTTACCCCCATTTAGCATTTTAACTCGTAGGCCCACCCTGTTTCTATCCATAACTGTCTTAAACCTAATAGAACAGTGGCCGCTGGTTCCAAAACGCTTGTCCACAAACACTTCATCCACTTGACCCTCCCAATTTCCCAAATACGAGATCAAGTGCTGATAAATGTGAGGTGCTGCACCTTGGCAGGACAAACCAAAATAGGACGTACATGGTAAACGGTAGGGAATTGAAGAATACAGTTGAACAGAGGGATCTGGGAATAACCGTGCATAGTTCCTTGAAGGTGGAATCTCATATAGATAGGGTGGTAAAGAAAGCTTTTGGTATGCTAGCCTTTATAAATCAGAGGATTGAGTATAGAAGCTGGGATGTAATGTTAAAATTGTACAAGGCGTTGGTGAGACCAAATCTGGAGTATGGTGTGCAGTTTTGGTCACCCAATTATAGGAAGGATGTCAACAAAATAGAGAGGGTACAGAGGAGATTTACTAGAATGTTGCCTGGGTTTCAACAGCTAAGTTACAGAGATAGGTTAAATAAGTTAGGTCTTTATTCTCTGGAGCGCAGAAGGTTAAGGGGGGACTTGATAGAGGTCTTTAAAATGATGAGAGGGATAGACAGAGTTAATGTGGACAAGCTTTTCCCTTTGAGAATAGGGAAGATTCAAACACGAGGACATGACTTTAGAATTAAGGGACAGAGGTTTAGGGGTAACATGAGGGGGAACTTCTTTACTCAGAGAGTGGTAGCGGTGTGGAATGAGCTTCCAGTGGAAGTGGTGGCGGCAGGTTCGTTGGTATTATTTAAAAATAAATTGGATAGGCATATGGATGAGAAGGGTATGGAGGGTTATGGTATGAGTGCAGGCAGGTGGGACTAAGAGAAAAAAGTTGTTCGGCACGGACTTGAAGGGCCGAGATGGCCTGTTTCCGTGCTGTAATTGTTATATGGTTATATGGTTATAAGTGTTGCCCTTGGGGACCTGTATTACACTTCCAACAAAGTGTTCACCCTTTCTGACTTGACTCCAAGATTACTGCAAAAGCTTGTTAATCCAACAATGGTTGCATCAGTATACATTCCCTCTCCCTAAACTGATAGAAGAGTTCTTCCTTATTTCCTGCTGTGCTGATAGGCTAAGGCGATGTACCTACCAAACGTACAACATCATGGCATATCTATGGCTATCAGCGTATCTAGAACTATGAAACTTCGTGTATTACATACTTTTTGAGCTGGAAGAATACTTTCAGTATCTTGTAGTTTGTGGGTAGGGGATGCAAATTTGAACATTTGTGTACTAGGATTTGATTTTTATTGTGAATTCCTTTGCTCATTATTTGATATAGGTAATGATAATCAAAGTCAAAGTCAATTTTATTCATCACATGTCTCTTAGATCCCCTCTTGGAAAGAAATTTGCTGAGAGGTGCCATTCCTTTTGAATTAAGTGTGCCAAATTATTTCGTGTTTATTGCTTTGTTAGAAGATTGTGATCTCAAGGCCAATTTTTATATGTTTGCAGCCCATAACATATTTGGAAATTGCCCATAGCATCCTTCTCAGTAGTCCAGTTTAATACAATGGAATCTCAATCAGCTCTTGTATTAAACTCTCTGATAAAGATAATAGTTATCTCTTGCTAGAGATCAGCAGGCGGAATCGGAATCTTTTGTGAGGAGCGTAGGCCCCTTTGTAAGAGGTGGCATGTGGCATATTGATGTACAGGTTAGCCTCACGTGTTAATGAAATGGACCAATTGCTGTGATGTGTGACTAATGGCAAGCACGGTATCTTGATATGAACAATAATCATGATAATTAGCAGACTACACAAAGTAGGTATGTTCTCTACATTGAAAGCAAAATGCACTGACTGAATGCAGGTCCCGTTCTTCATTGCAATTTTTTAAATGCTGTGCTTCCTGTCACAAGAGGCTCCTGGATGGTCTATTAATGGTATCACAACACCTGATAAAAGAAAAAAAAGACACACATGTGATAACTCAATAAAAATCAAGCAAATATGTGTATAAAGCTCGTAAAACAACAGGATCAGTGAATTATACCTCCTTGGTAAACATCTCCTTGGTCTACAGATTCCTTGAAATTCACTTGAAAATGGGCTTAACCAAAAATAGATCAAAACTGTGCCTGACTTTCTAGGAGGTTGCTCATTCACATAAAAACAATGTTTTGGTGTAAAACGTCCCGAGGTGATGTCAGTCAATATTTGTCTCAACAATCAATATATAGTATGTCTCCACGATGACCTTCAACGTCATTAACCATGAAAATGACAGGTTTGTTTATTCATTAAAAACCAGTCTTTGATAATCCCGTGTCCTCTGACCATGCAAATTAAAGGACCAACACACAGACTGCATTCTTTGCCAGACTGCTATCCAGCACGTGGCAGCATCCCAGTTTACTTTACAAATTGCTTACATTTAATGCTGAGCTTTTCTTACATTTTCAGTTATTTTACTACTCTTAAATCTATCATTCAGTAGGGATGTGAGATCAGGTATTCATCGCCCACCCAGAGTTTATGGCCATCTATACCCATAGCTAAACTTCTCTGTGCAATGATGTCCATACAAGCTATTACTTCGCTACTCTGTGAATTTCTGGAAGCTAAAAGCTTTGGCCAGTGCCTGGGCTGTTTTAAACATCAAAATTGGTGATCACAATCACTCTCTGCTTCCCTACCTCACAATCATTTCAACCAACTACCATTGATTGCTGCCACTTCCCACAATGTTTTCCTCACTTTTGCATTGTGAGTTCACCCAATCTCCATAATTGCAGAGGGAAGACTTTGTTAGCAGTTTCTTCTCCCTAACAACTTGTCTTTTCCACATACATTTGGCCCTCTATACTTCTATCCCACACCAGGATGGGCCTCCCCTTCTTTCCTGAACAGAGGCCTAAATGGTTCCTTCTATCAATATAGACAAAAATGCTGGAGAAACTCAGCGGGTGAGGCAGCATCTATGGAGCGAAGGAAATAGGCAATGTTTCCGGTCGAAACCCTTCTTCAGACTGATTGAGGGTGATGGGGAGGGGGGCAGGAGGGCGGGAGGGAGAAAGGAAGAGGTGGAGCCAGAGGGCTGAGGGAGAGCTGAGAAGGGGAGGAGAAAGTAAGGACTACCTGAAATTAGAGAAGTCAATGTTCATACTGCAGGGATGCAAACTGCCCAAGCGAAATATGAGGTGCTATTCCTCCAATTTACGGTGATCCTCACTCTGGCCATGGAGGAGACCCAGGACAGAAAGGTCGGAGTCGGAATGGGAGGGCGAGTTGAAGTACTGAGCCACCGAAAGATCAGGTTTGTTATTGCGAACCGAGCAGTGGAATTCGGCGAAGCGATCGCCAAGCCTACGCTTGGTCTCACCGATGTAGAGCAGCTGACATCTAGAGCAGCGGATGCAATAGATGAGGTGGGAGGAGGTGCAGGTGAACCTCTGCCGCATATGGAAAGACTGCTTGGGTCCTTGAATGGAGTCAAGGGGTGAGCTGAGTCGACAAGTGTAGCATTTCTTACGGTTGCAAGGGAAAGTGCCCGGAGAGCGGATGGTTCAGGTGGGAAGGGACGAATTGACTCGGGAGTTACAGAGGGAGCGGTCTCTGTGGAAAGCAGACAGGGGAGGAGATGGGAAGATGTGGCAAGTGGTGGGAACACGTTGGAGGTGGCGAAAATGTCGGAGGATCATTTGTTGTATGTGACGGCTGGTAGGGTGGAAGGTGAGGACTAGGGGGACTCGGCCCTTGTTACGAGTGGGGGATGGGGAGTGAGAGCAGCGTCACGAGTATAGAAAAGACCCTGGTGAGAGCCTCATCTATTGTAGAAGAGGGGAAACCCCGTTCCCTGAAGAATGAGGACATCTCCGATGCCCTGGTGTGGAACACCTCATCCTGGGTGCAGATGCGGCGTAGACGGCGGAATTGGGAGTAGGAGATGGACTCCTTACAGGAAGCAATGTGGGAAAAATTGTAGGCCCCAGTGATGCGGCGAGGCTACTACCTCACCGGGGCCTGCTCACTCGCCGCCTCACCGAGCTCGCCGAACCTCGCCGCCTCACGCACCATCCGCTGACCAGGACCTCTTACACTAAACCCGCTGACCCAGGCTCTACTCCCGGGCCTCCACCATCGACTTCACCGACCCTCGCCACTACACCACCCTCCAGCACACCGCAGCCGCGCCGTCGCCTTACCTGAGTCCTAGGCTCAGCACCGGGCCTGAAGTCTCTACGCTGCAGACTCCTACATCACGGGCTCTGACTGTGCTGGGTCCTAGTGCTAGTCCCCATAACCCAGGAAACCCCAGTGGTTGTTCTACTGGGTCTTCCCCTTCCCCCTCGAACCATGTGACCCCAGCTCTTCCTCACCCACACTATAGTCCTCATACCCCTTCAGCTCTCCCTCAGCCCCCTGGCTTCCTTTCTTCCTCCCATCCCCCACCCCACCCCCCCCTCCCCCACTATCACATCAGTCTGAAGAGGGGTTTCGACCCAAAACTTTGCCTATTTCCTTCGCTCCATAGATGGTGCCTCTTCAGCATTTTTGTCTAACTTCGATTTTCCAGCATCTGCAGTTCCTTCTTAAACCTTCCTTCAATATTCTCATTTGCATCGCTGAACATGTTCTTACATTGTACCATTGCTGCAATAACCTAATTTATTTTCTCCAAATCATATGTGTAGTGAGAGGGACATATGTTGTCCTGATGGCTCTGTGGAATACGTGGAATGCCCTAATTTCTGTCCTACTCTGGCTTCCTTCCTTGCATCTCTTCCTGGGACATTGACCTTTTGGTCTCTTTCTGTGCTCGTGCAGAACTCAAACCTTACATTTCCGTTACTGGCAAATTTCTCCCTGCTCTTCCCTTCTCTGACATCTCAGGTATGTTAGCTCATAAGGTTGAAAGTGATAAGAGAAGAATTAGGCCATTCGGCCCATCAAGTGTACTCCGCTATTCAATCATGGCTGATCTATCTCTCTCTCCTAACCCCATTCTCATGCCTTCCCCCTACAACCCCTGACATCCATACTAATCAAGAATCTATCTATTTCTGCCTTTAAAATATCCAATTGACTTAGCCTCCACAGCCTTCTGTGGCAAAGAATTCCACAGATGCACCACCCTCTGACTAAAGAAATTCCTCCTCATCTCCTTCCTGAAGGAACGTCCTTTAATTCTGAGGCTAAGATCTCTGGTCCGAGACTCTCACACTAGTGGAAACATCCTCTCCATGTCCACTCTATCCAAGCCTTTCACTATTCGGTATGTTTCAATGAGATCCCCCTCATTCACTAAACTCCAGCAAGTACAGGCCCAGTGCCGTCAATCGCGCATCATAAAAAGCGGTATTCATTATGTTCATGGAAACCCCTACATTTTTTTACTACACCCCTTTCCTCCTTGCATCCTGTATGAATTTCATCCTATTCTCCCAATTTCTCTATCTCCATTGCATTTGTTGTAATAGTGGGAAATTGTGCACCAGTGCCTTTAAGATGTCTTTGTTTTTCCTTGAAAATGGCTTTTATCAACCATTGTTTATAGGGCTATCAACGTAATTACCACTAACCAAATTGAATATTGATTTTTTTAAAGGTGAAAATAAGATTCATTTTATCCCAGGAATGATTGGCCCCTTTTTGGGTGTGACACTAGTGCCACAGATTGAGGTTCGGAATGTAATGATCCCAATCTTTCATGACATGATGGACTGGGAACAGCGAAAGAACGGCAGCTTCAAGCAGGTACGTTGTGTGAATATAAATGGCAGGATAAACCATTTAAATGATCATCACTGTATTTCTATGGTTTAGACTTTAACCTGTCAACTTGTTTCTCGGACAGGAATTTGAACACTGACTTTTAGGTGATGTCTTAGGCAGGGAGCAGAAGAATGGTGACATAAGATTATTTTGGAGGGTTGATAAAGAGTGGACTTTGGAACTATTCTCTGGCCCAATGCAATGAATGTAAACACATAACAAATAGATGCAAGAGTATGTCAATAAGGTCATCAATCTTGCTTGGCACTGTAATAGGATCATGGCTTATCTGATCTTAGCTTCAATACTTTCTTGGCTGTTCGCCATAATGCTTAATTTCACTGTTGATTAAATCTGTATCTCAGCCATGAATATATTCGGTGTTTCAGCTTCCATGGCTCTTCAGAATAGAGAATTCTGAAGATTCAGAATTCAGTGAGAGGAAAACTTTTATTTTCTCCTCTGCTTTAAATGTATGACCACTTATACTGACACTTTGCCCCCAGTACTGGATTCCCTCATGGGGGGGGAGACTTTATCTCAACACCCTTCATCCCAAGAATCAATGTAGTGAACCTTTGCCACATTTCCTTCAATTTAAAAAAAATCCATACCACCTCTAACAATTCCAATTCACCACACCACGATCAATCCTTTAATGAGATAACAACATAGTAAGCAGTACTCCATGTGTTGTTTTACCAATGTGCTAACCTGTTACAGCAAGATTCCCCGGTTATACTCCATCTTCTTTGCCATAAAGACCAACCTGATTATTTGCTGAACCTGCATGTTGACTTCACGTGTTTTATGTGTGTACCCATATCCCTCTGTATAGCATTCTATTTCTCTGTCCACTTATATTTTACTATTCTTCCTACCAATTGAATAATGTCACATTTTCACCTAACAATGAGGGGACGATAGGTTTGAACCCTAATATTGTTGGCATTATTGGAGATGAAAGGTAAAAATAAGTATCCATGAACCTGTCCAAATGTCTATTGAAATGTTGTTATACTACCATCACAACTACGGCTTGTTCCATATGCATACCACCCTCTTTGTCAAAAACATTTCCCCTCAGGTTCCTATTAAAACCTATTAATAGGATACAAACTGCTGGAGTAACTCATCAAGTCAGGTAGCATCTCTGGAGATTATGTGGAGGGGGGGAGGGGGGGGAAATAGAAGAGATGATAGGCAGGACAAAGTGCCAGGTCATAGGTGGACGCAGGCAGGTGGGGGGGTTGATAGGCAGATGGTTGGAACAAAGTTCTGGCCACAGCCTCAGCACTTTTGCCAGCTTAACAACATCCTTCCAAACTGAACGCAATACTCCAAATGCAGTCTACTACCGTCTTGTACATCTGTAACATGATATCCCAACTTCTATCTATACTCAATACTCTGACTAATGAAGAACAATGTACACAAAGCCTTCTTGTCCATGCTATCTACCTGTGACACCACTTTCAAGGAACTATGTGCCTGCATCCTTGATCCCTCTCATCTACTACACTCCCCAGGCCTCTGCCATTCATTGTGAAGGTCCTGCCCTGGTTTGACTTCCCAAAATGCAACATCTTGCACTTATCTACATTAAACCCCAGTAATCATTTCTCAATCAACTTTCCTAAGTGATTAAGATCCTGCTGAATTTTTTGATAACCATCTTCGCTATCTATCATATCACCCACTTTAGTGTCATTTGCAAACCTACAAAATTCCATGTAGCCAATTCTCTACCTAGTCGTCTAGCTCACCTGGATCCCATATGATCTAACCTTTCAGAGCATCCTACCATGTGGAACCTTATAACAACCTTGTTGAAGTCCATGTAGACAACACCTACAGATTTGCCCTCAACTTCTTTACTTCATCAAAAAACGCAGTTGAGGCACAATCTCCCACATACACAACCATGCTGACTATCACGAAACAGCCCCTGCCTATTGAAATGCATATATATCATATCCCTCAGAATCCTCTTCAGTAACTTGCCTACCAGAGTAGGATCACTGGTTCCTAAATTTTTCATGCAGCCTTTCTTAAAATTGAGGCACAACATTAGCCACCCTCCAGTCATCCAGCAGCTCAGTTGTGTCTAATGAGGATTCACATATATCTCAAAGTGTCTTCGGATATATCTGATCATGTCCGGGTGATTTATCTCCCTTCATATGCTTTTGAACATTCAGCACCCACTCAACTGTGATACAAACTATCCTCAAGACATTTTTGTTACCTGTCCCAAGTTCCCAAATCTTCATGTCTTTCTCCACAGTTAAAGCAGAGGACAAATACTCTGATTCTCACTTTCCCAAATGCACTGAGGCTCCCTGACCAACATCTGTAGCAACCAACTGTCCACTTCCCTCACATGCTCAGTTGCTACCTTAACTGCAATAATCCTTAACAAGCAGTCCACCATTAATTGCACCACTCACATTCTCCACTTCCACTCCTGACAGTTCCAGTTCACCACCCAACAATTCAAAAATCAATCACAGATCCCAATCGCCAGAATTCACCCTCGGCACAATCTCAGCCTTTCTTTCCCAGTGAGCCCTCTAGACTTGGTTCCAGGCATATCTCTTTTCCTGTACAAATTCTGTATATGTTTTAGGCCTCTGTACCGCTAAATTTTCATAACTACAATCTAAATAAAGGTTAGCATGGGAAAATACATAATTTGGTTGCAAAAAAAAAGGTAATATGTGAGGTGATTGGTGGGAGAAAGTGCCCAGTGAGGAGGCATATAGCCACCTCGTATCCATTATAATCAACTCCAATTAACATTCCTTGATGGAAACTGATAAATATTTCGACCATTATCTGGCCATTATGACACAGCTCCATGTGATATTTTGCTGTGCACTGTGTGTACTATGTCATTAAATTGCAGAATTTAATTGAGTGGAGGTTGCTGTATGGAGTGGGAGTTTGATTGTAGACCATCACAGCTGGTTTGTTGGCCGCAGGATTTTAAAATGTGAAGGAAGAAACATGTTCTTCCATTCACTTTTATGAAAACATAGCCCATTGTTTACTTGCTGTCATTTATTTATTCTAGGTGGAAGCAGAACTGATCGACAAGCTGGATAGTCTGGTGTCAGACGGAAAAGGAGATGAAAATTACCGTGAGCTTTTCAGTCTCCTGTAAGCAGTACTGACAGTAGTTTTTAACAATACTGATGAGGTGTTATGGAGCATTTGATTGTTGAAGATTTGTTTCAGCAAATGGCTGAGTGAATATGAACATAAATGGAGGAACAAATGCATTAACAAACATGCCTGTGGCTCCTTACAAAGGAAGTATCATATCATAAACCTCCAGTTCTTATTGTGATAGGTCTTTTTAGGCATTCCCAAGTAATCAAGGATGACTGATTTCTTCTCTAGTTTGGGGGATTCTGTGGTGGCTGATGAGGCCATAGTGGCAAATGCAATCAGTACAGGTGGTGACTGGGTGTACAGGCTGATAATTTATGAGATTATGCATTTCTTCTGCTATTTCTCAGGACCTCTGCGTGTTGTTAGCACAGGGCCTCAAGTTTAACCATTTCACCATGGGAAAGAGAACCAAGAATAGATCTTTCAGGCGTGCAGCACCATTCAATATGATCATGGCTAACTATTCATTTCAGCGTTACCACTTTGTCGGTATTACCTGTGATCCCTTCAGTGTTAAGAATAACAATCGTTGTCTTGAATCTGTAAATGAGGCGTCTCCCACTGCCTTCTATGGTAGAGAACGCCACAGGTTCACCACCTACTGAGGGAAGACATTTCTTCTCATCTCTATGCTAAATTGCAACGGCTACATCCTGAGACTGATCCTGGCCATTAAGAATGTCTGTATATCCTCCTTTATATTCTTGGCTAGCTTACCTTCGTACCTCATCTATTCTCCCCTTATTGTCTTTTTAGTTATCTTCTGTCGCTCTTTAAAAGTTATCCAATCCTCTGGCTTCCCGTTCATCTTTACAATGTTATACTGGTTCTCTGTTATCTTTATACTGTCCCTGACTTCCCTTGTCAGCTACAGTCACCCCTTACTCTCCTTGGAATCTTTCTTCCTCTTTGAAATGAACTGATCCCGCACCTTCTGTATTATTCCCAGAAATACCTGCCATTGTTGTTCCACTGTCACCCCTGCTAGGGTATCTTTCCAGTCAACTTTGGCCAGCTCCTCCCTCATGGCTCGATAATCCCCTTTGTTCAACTGTAATACTGACATCTCCGATTTACCTTTCTCCTTCTCAAATTGTAGATTAAAACTTATCATGTTATGGTTACTACCTCCTAATCGCTCCTTTACCTCGAGTTCCCTTATCGAACATGGTTCATAACACAACACTAAATCCAGAATTGCCTTCTCCCTGGTAGGCTCCAGTACAAGCTGCTCTAAGAATCCATCACAGAGGCACTCCACAACCTCCCTTTCTTGGGGTCCAGTACCAACCTGATTTTCCCAGTCTACCTGCATGTTGAAATCTCCCAAACAACTGTAGCATTACCTTTACGACATGCCAATTTTAGCTTGTTTAAGAAGGAACTTCAGATGCTGGAAAATCAAAGGTTTCGACCTGAAACGTTGCCTATTTCCTTCGTTCCATAAATGCTGCCTCACCTGCTGAGTTTCTCCACCATTTTTGTCCACCTGCTAATTTTAACTCTTGATTCAACTTGCACCCTATATCCAGGCTACTGTTTGGAGGCCTGTAGATAACTCCCATTAGGGTATTTTTACCCTTACAATTCCTCAATTCTATCCATACTGACTCTACATCTCCTGATTCTATGTCACCCCTCGCAAGGGACTGAATTTAATTTCTCACCAACAGAGCTACCCCACCCCCTCTGCCTACCTTTCTGTCTTTTCGATAGGACGTATACCCTTGAATATTCATTTCCCAGCCCTGGTCCCACAACATCATACTTGCCAATTTCTAACTGAGCCTCAAGCTTGTCCACTTTATTTCTTATACTTCGCACATTCATATACCACACTTTGACTTCGGTATTCACCTCCCATCTCACACCGGTCACTATTGGCCCTGACCTTACTCTCTTATCCCTTCTCGAACTTTTCTTCTCATTAATTATTTTGTAACTTTTCCTGTACTCACGTCCCCCTTTAATTCCACGTCCCCTTTAATTCCATCTTTATGCTCCCAATTTGTCACTCTTTATACTCCCAAACAAAAGTTCAACATGCAGCATCATCTGCCTTCCCAACTATTTGCTGCACCTGAACATTTTCTTTCAGAGGCTAATTCCCTGCCACAGAGGGCAGTGGAGGCCAAATCACTGGATGGATTTAAGAGAGAGTTGGATAGAGATCTAGGGGCTAGTAGAGTCAAGGGATATGGGGAGAAGGCAGGCATGGGTTATTGATAGCGGACAATCAGCCATGATCACAATGAGTGATGGTGTTGGCTCGAAGGGCCGAATGGCCTCCTCCTGCACCTATTTTCTATGTTTCATTACACAGCTTATACCATGCATTTCTCCACTCTCACAACCTGTCCTTATCATATTGGAGCCTTTTTAAGAATTCCTAACAGCTCATAATCCCCTCCAGCTTTACAAACTTGTCACATTTAGTCTTCTCATCCAAATCATTGATATAACCTATGATTGGTTGAGCCCAAGCACTGATCCATGCACACACCATTAAGATACTGCTGCAATCTGGAAAAATACTTTCATCTGACTCTCTGTTTTTTGCAAGTTTATTTATATTAATTTTGAACAATATTCCTGTACTTACAAGAATATTTGAAGATAATATTTAAACACCATATCAATACCACTCAAAAACAGTTTTGTTCTTTGAACGGTCATGGGCCAAAAATTCTCAAGCATCAATGGGGATGCTCCACTTCCTTAAGAACACTTTAAGCACATCTATTTCCTCCAAATGCCTGGTAATCTCTTCCCCTGACAGAGTATGAGCGTTACCCATGCGAACAATAAAGTAGTTGATTGGGAAACTATTGCATCCCTAACATCAATTATGATCGTTTTTGAACTTAGTCCATCAAAATTTCCTGATCACCTTTCCTGTGCATGTCAACATCCATTTTGAATTAGAGTAACTGGAAATGGCCCCATCATTGATCAACATTACATCATTATAGTTTGTCTCGTTTGCACAACAGTGCCATTCAAAATGATTCCCAGTACCCAGTTTGTATCACTGAAGCTTCAGTTGTCAGTTTGGAAAATGATCCCTCCGAATTTCTTCATCTTTCTTAACCTCTGCTGATGTGCTTTTATTTTACAATATACTTAAGTAGATTTCCATACATTTATATCTAGATTAACGTTGACTCATGTATCTTCACATGCATAATAATGCTAAGTCTGTTGGATGGAAAGTGTGCACATTAAGACATTTAAAATTGTATGAAGAATGTACTTGGTGAGATAGTGAAGAATACCTAATAATGGGCAGCACGGTGGTGCAGCAATACATTTGCTGCCTTAAAGTGCCTGAGATCCGTGTTCGATCATGACTATGGGTGTTTGTTTGTACGGAGTTTATACATTCTCCCCACGACCTGCGTGTGTTTTCTCCGAGATCTTTGGTTTCCTCCCACACTACAAAGACGTACAGGTTTGTATGTTAATTGGCTTGGTATGAATGTTAATTGTCCCTAGTGTGTGTAGGATAGTGTTAATGTATGGGGATCACTGGTCGGCGCGGACTCAATGGGCCGAAGGGCCAGTTTCCTGGCTGTATCTCTAAACTATGCTGAACTGAACTTCAGAGTCCGACTTTGCTGCTCTTTGGAACAAAATGGACTGAGGGACTGAGGACTTGAGCGAGATCATTTTGTTTATTTTCTAAGTTATTTGAGATTTGTGAACATTTTCATAAGTAACTCGAGAAATAATGCATGAAATTTTCAGATAATGTGATTTTTGACATCATGGTGTAAATCTCTATCAGAATGTGTAAACATTTCACCGTTAGCACATCGTGTTTTCGAGGAGATGTCAAAAGCACATGAACAACACACGCGCGTGCGTGCACACACACACACACACACACACACACACACACACACACACACACACACACACACACACACACACACACACACACACACACATATCCAAGATCAGAGTTTTATAAGTATAGATATGGATAAGGATGTGTAATTTTGGCTAGCTTGTGAACACTTTTCCACCTGAATTCAGAGGTTTTAGACTCCAATTCCATGCCAGGGATTCAATATCGCTGTCGGGAAGGATGATGGAAGTAGAAACCATTAACATATTGGAAAATTACTGGATAGCCTGCCAAAGGAGCGTAACCTACAAGCCTATGGGTCGTGGTGAGAAGTGGTATTAAATAAATCAATTTGAATCAGCATAGTCATCTTCTGTATCATAAAATATCCATGATTTATGAGTTTTGGTAAGGTCAATACCAGAAGGAGGGAAAACTATTATCTATAAAATGTAATTCATGTATTGATATTCATCTGTATAATTACAACATTATGTACAATAACGTGGTAATATAATTTAGTATTTGAATTGTTAACATCTTTACAAATAATCTGGTCTTTTTTCTATTTATGGCAGAAAAATGCTGTAACATGAAATAAGGCCCTACGACATCTGCCATTCTGCAGGCTTATTGTCCAGCTGCCAGTATTTATTTGTTCATCTAAGCATGAAAAAACAATTATCTCCCACTGCCAAGCCTGATATGTGCTCAATCAGTAACAATATGTGCATTCCAGCAGGGTTATCGGACGTTGATTAAGAATAGGTGCCACTCTAGACGACAATGCTAATTGCACTATTCATGGCTTTCATGGCAAAGATGAGCTAAATCAGCATGAGCTGCATATCTTTTTAATCTGAAGAACAGTCTGAAGAAAGGTCTCGACACGAAACGTCACCCATTCCTTCACTCCATAGGTGCTGCCTCACCCGCTGAGTTTCACCAGCATTTTTGTCTACCTTCAATTGTTCCAGCATCTGCAGTTCCTTCTTAAACATTTTTAATCTGTCTGATCTGTACAACTCTACCTCAACTGATAGTGTATTTTACTGCCGCAGTCTTCACAAGTCAAATTTTAAAACTCAATTTTCTTAAACATAACACTTCAAATCAAATTTAATGCTGTCAGAAAATAGATATAAGGTATAATTTTGGCTAGCTTGTGAGCCATCTGAATCCAGAGGTTTTAGGCTCCAATCGCATGTCTTGGGTTCAGCCTAAATTTATATGAGGGACATAGTTGAGTCTAACATTCAGTCTCACAAGCCTGCTCTGATTATATTAGCTAATCTATTTCATAACCTGTTCAAATACCTTGGTTTCATGTTCTTAAGTACGCACACAAAATGTTATCAATGCTTCAAAAAAGTGTAGATGCTGGAAATCAAAAACAGAATCAGAAAATGCTAGAAGCACTTGGCATCAGATGGGGGAAGAAACAGAGTTCATGTTTCAGGTCAAGGACCATTTGGATATTACGTGATTGTTCAGTGCTTTCAGCATTTTCTGAAAATTCTATGATTGCCAGTCTGAAATTTTCAGTTGACCTATTCTCTTTAACATTTTGAGAACCACTGCTCTGAATTTCCACTAACCTTTGCATGAAGATATGTGTCCTGGCTTCAGTTCTAACTGGCCTACTTATTTTAAGGTTATGCCCTCCCCCACATGTTTTAACTCACTCATATATCTCTTTTAATTATCTCGATCATCAGTTGATCATTGCACATACTGTCGTTCAGGAATGATAGAAAAGGTCAAGGTCCTTGAAAAAGTAGAAGGATTTGTCCTACATCTGTATGTTTCAAAATATCTCTGCGTTCTAAGGGAAATGTTTAAGGATAATGGGATAGATCTGTTGTGGAGTGACACACTGGTGAAAATCACTGCGATAAATGCATGCTTCTGAGCAGTAATCTTCTCAAACTTTGGTCTCATAAAAAGATACAAGATAAAGAATTGCTGCCATTGAATAATTTGTGTATTTCATTTTCCATTAATGCTCTGACATTAATGTTCATTAAAATCATTTGATCAATCCATCCCATCCTAACCATGGGATGGATTGATCTGGGGTTCCTTGTTCATCAGCCAATGAAAGTAAGCATGCAGGCACAGTAGGCAGTGAAGAAAGCGAATGGCATATTGGCCTTCATAACAAGAGGAATTGAGTATAGGAGCAAAGAGGTCCTTCTGCAGTTGTATAGGGCCCTAGTGAGACCACACCTGGAGTATTGTGTGCAATCCCTTCATCTAAATCATTAATATATATTGTAAATAGCTGCGGTCCCAGCACCAAGCCTTGCAGTACCCCACTAGTCACTGCCTGCCATTCTGAAAGGGACCCGTTAATCCCTACTCTTTGTGTCCTGTCTGCCAACCAATTTTCTATCCATGTCAGCACTACCCCCAATACCATGTGCCCTAATTTTGCCCACTAATCTCCTATGTGGGACCTTATCAAATGCTTTCTGAAAGTCCAGGTATACTACATCCACTGGATCTCCCTTGTCCATTTTCCTAGTTATATCCTCAAAAAAGTCCAGAAGATTAGTTGAGCGTGATTTCCCCTTCGTAAATCCATGCTGACTTGGATCGACCCTGTTACTGCTATCCCAATGTGCCGCTATTTCATCTTTTATGATTGACTCCAGCATCTTCCCCACCACCGATGTCAGGCTAACTGGTCTATAATTCCCTGTTTTCTCTCTCCTGCCTTTCTTAAAATGTGGGATAACATTAGCTACCCTCCAATCCACAGGAACTGTTCCTGAATTTATAGAACATTGTAAAATAGATAGATAGACAGATAGATGTATAGGTAGATGTGAAAGCTTTGTAAAGCGTCCAGATAGATTTATAAAAATCCTAGGGATTAGGAAGGTAGACAAAAGTGCTGGAGAAACTCAGCGGGTGCGCAAATAGGCAACTTTTCGGGCCGAAACCCTTCTTCAGACTGATGTAGGATTAGGAAGTTCATTTATGCAGATATAGACTGGAGAATGTGGTGTGGTTTTTTTAACAGAACAGGTAATGAGTGATGTGCAAGAAGGAACTGCAGATGCTGGTTTTAACCGAAGATAGGTACAAAAAGCTGGAGTAACAGCTGGACAGGCAGCATCTATGGAGAGAAGGAATAGGTGATGTTTCGGGTCGAGACGCTTCTGGATCTGGTGGAGATGGTTAAACTCATGTAAAAGTATGGACAAGTCAGTTAAAGAGAGACTGTTACCATTGACAGAGAGGTCAAGAAACAAAGGACATAGAATGAAGATGATTGGCAAAAGAACCAAAAGCATCTTAAGATTTTGATACAAGCTAGGCCACCTGTCCCCATTCATTAGATTCATGGCTATTAAAACCCTTTCTATGAAGCAAATAGTTATAGTCTGGAATGCACTGCCAAGGGTACTAGTGGATACAAATTCAACCACAGTGTTCAAAAGGTTAAGTATCTGAAAGGAAAGGAGGGCAAGACTGCAAGAAGAAGATAAGGGAGTAGGCTAACTGGATTGTTCTTACAAGGAGCTAGTGTGTACTGAAAGGCTTGCTATGCTTTAACCCATCTAGGATTCTCCAGAGAATCTATGGTCAATACAATATGTTGTGACATCCAGAAAAGCTTCTTTCACTGCCATCTAAGAAAAATCTATTTCATCTGGTCCTCTTTCAATTTCTGTACGCGAGGCAAAGTTTGAGTTTTCTGGTTTCAGGCTTGTCAAGAATCCAACAGACGATTGAACTGCAAAGCACTATCTATGAGTAGCCTAGTAGTTCTTAAGCACAGACAGGAGTCACAAACCAAGGCAATGTGGCTGAACATCTGGATACATTGATCATGTGAACATTATGGTTAAGCAACAGCTGTAGGTTCAGGGAGTGACATCCTTTAATTTATGTCGTGATCTCGGTTTCAAAGTGAACCCATATTGCCACATGATAATCTATTGCTACCTGTACTTTCACTGACTGAAAAATATAGCAAAGATCAGCCATCACTGTCTAGAAAATATGAAGACTCGATAGCTCAGATTGACCGCAATGGACAGAGGTATCCAAGCAAAGCTACAAGGCTGAAGCTCAACATGGTTATGTTCACAGGTCTCTGTTGTCACTGACGGAAAACCTTGGCCTCTGGATACATTCCTCTTAAGAGATCTAGAACTAAGAATGTGATTCCTAATCCCACCTCTCCCCCCAGCCCCACAAATATGCTTGGACAATAGCATCTATGGATATAAGCCCTTCTTCATCTTCTTTGGGACACTCACCTTCTATCCTAGTTGGGTATGTGTACAGCTTGTGCAAGCCCATCTTTTAAATTATTTGCATTATGTCATTTTTGGGGATGAGTATCTTTAGAAAACCCATTAAAAATCCCGACCAAAGAGGAAGATGACTGAACTTTATTGCCTTCCATCACAGTGAGGGATGTTGATTCCACTGTGGTGGTTGTTTATGTTAAACTTTATTTTATGTGTGTATTGTGTTCTTTTCACTTAGTATGGCTGTATGGTAACTCAAATTTCACTGTACCTTAGTTGGTTAAGTGACAATAAACGCGAACTTGAACTTGATAACCCAATGGAAAGGTATTGGTAAGCCATCTTCCATATGAGTACAGATTAGACTGCATGTGGAAATGTATTAATCCCTTCCATCGTTACCTGACTGAGTTGGAGATAGTTCAGACACGATATCATTACAAACATTGTCATTACAATGTACAAACATTACAAAATAACAAAAACTATTCCTCTTTAACATGTTGTAGATTCCTCATTGTATGAGTATAAAACCACGTTATTAACACTTCACTGCTATTATAATAACATTTTGGTTTTGCTTAATTCTGCTGCTTGGAATTAGTACCCAGCTCTTTGGGCCTTATCCTAGGTAAGACTAAAATCCATTAAAACTTGCGTATGCATGTCTAAAGTATCAAACGACTCTGAAATTTGCTAGCAAACGGACAAACTCATTGTATCTTGTTTTCTTGTGTTCACAGTTTATTGGAGAAGATTGAGCAAGAGACATGGAGAGAGACGGGTGTTTCCTTTGTATTATCTGTAACGCGCCTAATGGAGCGGCTGCTGGATTACAGGTAGCTTCTGCTGCAAACTTGAACTATGACCACTGTCACTTGTTGGTACCACTGAGGTACTTCCGGCATTGTTTGATGAGAAGATATAAAAAATCAACAAATTAATTCCCAGTGATTTGTAAATATATGAAACCTTGTGTAGTCATGATATAGAGTCACAGTGATGCAGTGTGGAAACAGGCCCTTTGGCCCAACTTGCGCACACTGAACAACATGTCCCAGCTACACTAGATCCACCTGCCTGAGTTTGGTCCATATCCCTCCAAATTTGTCCTATCCATGTACCTGACTAACTATCTCTTAAACGTTGGGATAGTTCCAGCCTCAACTATCTCTTCTGGCAGCTTGTTCCATACCCCCACCACCCTTTGTGTGAAAAAGTTATCCCTCAGATTCCTATTAAATCTCTTCCCCTTCACCTTAAACCTATGTTCTCTGGCCCTCGATTTCCCTACTATGAGCAAGGGATTCTTTGCATTCGATGTAACTTTTGATATCACTGACAATTTTTACCTGCATCTAGCTGCTTTTAAAAAAAGCAAGATGGACTTTGGTGGTGATTTTATATAACGGAGTACTTCGTTGGTCATTTCTGGGATCACAGAAAATAGGTGCAGGAGTAGGCCATTCGGCCCTTCGAGCCTGCACTGCCATTCAATATGATCATGACTGATCATCCAACTCAGTATCCTGTACCTGCCTTCTCTCCATACCCCCTGATCCCTTTAGCCACAAGGGCCAGATCTAACTCCCTCTTAAATATAGCCAATAAACTGGCCTCAACTACCTTCTGTGGCAGAGAATTCCACAGACTCACCACTTTCTCTGTGAAAAATGGTCTTCTCATCTCGGTCCTAAAAAACTTACCCCTTATCCTCAAACTGTGACCCCTTGTTCTGGAGTTCCCCAACATCGGGAACAATCTTCCTGCATCTAGCCTGTCCAATCGCTTAAGAATTTTGTAAGTCTCTATAAGATCCCCCTCAATCTCCTAAATTCCAGCGAGTACAAGCCGAGTCTATCCAGTCTTTCTTCATATGAAAGTCCTGCCATCCCAGGAATTAGTCTGGTGAACCTTCTCTGTACTCCCTCTATGGCAAGAATGTCTTTCCTCAGATTAGGAGACCAAAACTGTACGCAATACTCCAGGTGGAGTATTGCAGATGGAAGTTCAGATTCAACTTCATTTGAGTGGACCTTGAGTCAGATAGATACCAGACTGAGTAATCATAGGTTTCTTTCCCTGAAAGAAGGTTGGAAACTGATTTATTTAACAATAATTTTATACCATCTTGGTCATTTCCTGGTACCAGATTTTTTTAAATTTTCATTGTTATTTTCTGATTTCAAAATACTTGATGTATTGTACTTAAATTCTTCAGTTTCACTACATTACCACAATCCCTCTGCAGTTTTTATATTTATCCTTGTTGAATAATGATGCAGCGTCATTTTACTGCATGCATGGCACTTCTGGAAGCTGAAACATTATTAAACCATAATTGCAAGTCTATTTCTGAATTATTTCTGCATAAAATAGAAATCTACTCCCATGAACTAGTTAATTAATCAGCAGATACAAAGCCACACTGTCAAGTTATGTCAGATTTAATTTCCAATTTGTGCCAATCTTGATGACTTTGTTGGTAGCAGTTTGGGTACCGGAGATGGTTTTTCTCACTGGTTGAGAAAGAAGGTTCTAGTTTGGATTATTTGATACTTTCTTGCTTCAGAAGTGTGAATTCGCCAAATTCTAGAACGTGACTCCTAAATGATGTGCCATCCCCAGTGCAAATCAGCATTGTTGCAAATGCCAACCTTTAAATTATAAACGTTAGACCAGTAGGTTCCTGGCTCTTCTATTAAATTATGCCGATATTTAAAGAAAAACTACAAGTTTTACTGGTGTTTGGCCAAGCCAACCAATACCAGAAACTGGATCTGACAATATTAACTCTGTCCTCTCCATAATGTAGCCTGACCTGGTAAATATTTCTGAAAATCTCAATTTTAATTTGCAGGAAATGATTGGTCACTCTATCTTTATGGTATGTGCAAAAGAAGCTGCTATTTGTCGAACTACTATTCATTTTAGGATAAAAGTGCCAGGACTGTGATGCTTGATGAAATTTTGTCATCCTCTATTTTCCTTTCTAAAGTCAGCAGTCAAATCCTTGGTTGAGACTTGGTTCTGGCAACATTCAATCAGATTTTCAATCTCACTCCCATACGCAGACTCATCATTATCTATTCAACAGCAGTGGTGCAATCGGTGAATTTAAAGAAGGCGTTGGAACTGTGTCTGGCGCCACAGTCCTGGGTATAGAGTAAGTAGAGCAGGAAACAGAGTACACAGCCCTGAGGTGTTCCTGTGCGAATGGTCATCAAGAAAGATGTCGTTGCCAATTCAGTCTGCCAATGAGGAAGTCAAGAATCAAGTTGCATAGAGATAAGAGAGACCCAGTACCCTGGGTTTGATAATATTTACAAGGGATGATGGTGACCAAGGTCACAAAGGTGATTGATGAGGTTAGGGCAGTGAATGTGGTCTCCATGGATTTCACTAAGGTGTTTGATAAAGACTCTCCTGGTCGGCTGATCCAGAAGATTAAGTTGCATTGGATCCACACTGGCTTGGTCTTTTGGATTAATAACAGGCTTACTTATAGAAGACAGGGTTTTGGTGAAAGGGTGTTATTCTGGCTGGAACTGCAAGGATCTGTGCTTGGACCTCTGTTGTTTGGGAGATATATATAAACAAATTGGATGTAAATGTAGGTGAATTGGTTGGTAAATTTGCAACCAAAATTAATGGAGTTCAACAGAGAATGAGGAATGCTGTCAAAGTATACAGCAGAATATTGATCAGCTATAGAAATGGGAGAGGAATAGCATTTTAATCTGAGCAAGGTGTAAGGTGTGGCACTTTCAAAGGTCATATGTAAGGGGGAAGTGGTAAAGAAGGTGTAAGGTATGCTTGTCTTCAGCAATCAGGGCATTGAGACTGAGTCAGGAAGTCATATTGCAGCTTTATAGGATTATGGTTAGGCCGCATTTGGAGTATTATATGTAGTTCTGGTCGCTCTATTACAGGAATGATGTGGCGGCTTTGCAGTGAGTGCAGATGTTTACCTGAATGCTGCCTGGATTAGAAGATATTAGCTATAAGGAGAGGTTGGACACGCTTGATTTGTTATCTCTAGAACATCCAAAGTTGAGGGGACACCTGATAGAAATATATCAAATTGTAAGGGGATAGATAGGGTAGACAGTCAAAACCTTTTTCCCAAGTAGACATGTCAAAGTCGAGACCATAGTTTTAAATTGAGAGGGGCAAAGTTTAAAGGAGAGTGGTGGGTGTCTGGAACACGTTGCTGGAAATAGTAGTGAAGGCATTTAAGAGGCTTTTACCTTGGCATGTGGACGTGTGGAGAATGAAGGATAAGGATCATGTGCAGGCACAGGAGACCAATTTAACTTGGCATCATGATCGGCACGGATATTGTGGGCCGATGGGCCTGCTCCCGTGCTGTACTATACTGTCCTATATTCTAAATCATATTGCAGACTGATCTCAACTGAACATAGTTGATTGCTTTCAAATAGTTTATTGACTTTCACACACGCAGATGCTGGTGGATTTGCTGAGTATATTACCATTTTCGATGTTCTTAATGGACCAGTCTATAGATTCATGTCTATCCAGAGATTAATCAATAGTTTCTTGTCAAGCATAGACCAGAATATTCAGAAGATTAAGATATATAGGATCCATGGTGATATGGTAGCTTGTATTCAGAACTGGCTTACTCACAGAAGACAGAAGGCAGCAATGAAAAGGTATTATATTGGGATAAGATCTGTGACCGGTGGTGTTCCTCAGAGATCTGTGCTGGGACCTCTGTTGGTTGTCATATATCTAAACTATTTGCAAGTAAACATAGCTGGGTTGGTTACTATGTTGTTGGAGGACACCAACTTAGTGGAGTGTGGAAAATAAGGAAGACTGTCAAAGGATACTGTGGGATATAACATACTTATAGATATGGGTGGAGAAATGGTAGATGGAGTTTAATCTCAGCAAGTGAGCAAGGTATATACAATTAACTGTTTACCATCCCTGTGAATCCCTTACTGTGGGAAAAAGTCTAATTCCATCTGATCTTTGCCCAACATGATTTTATAAACCTCTATAAGGTCACCCTCAGCCTCCTTCATTCCAGGGAAAACAGTCCCAGCGTATCCAGTCCATCATTTTAACTAAAGTCTTCCAGTCCTGGCAATACTAATTCTATTTCTCTCTACAGAAGTAACTTTAAATGCTGTAGCCCTAATCTCCGGAATTCAGTCCCCAAACCTTTCCAACTTTATCCCTCTTCCCTAGTCTGAGCAAGTGCTTGCAGTCATTTAGAACTAAAATTCTCCAAGAAGATATGACTTTATTGTCTTCCATCACAGTGAGGAATGTGGAGGAGCCGCTGTGGTGGATGTTTATCTCAAATTTTTATGTGGTGTGTGTTTTGTTGCTTTTTTGGTATGACTATGGCAAACTAAATTCCTCGTATGTTGCAAAACATACTTGGCTAATAAATTTTGATTATGATTATGATTATGATCTTAAAAATGTTAAACAAAATTTGATAGTGAGCCACATAGGGAGTCAGATGCCAAATAAATGCTGTTTTTAACAATGATGCCCAGATCTCAAGAATAAAACAAAAAGCAAATGTGATAATTGTTAATGAGGCTTTGAACATGTACTGAAGCATGCAGCTTTTCCTGCCACAGTGCCTGACCCCTTCCACCTGTATTGCTCTCTCTGGTTAGACATTTCTCTTCTCTTTTACTCCTCTTCTCTCCTTATCTCATACCTTTTTGACTCCTTTTCATCTAGCCTTTTTAAACCCCTTCACCTTTATCCTGAGGATTCCTGAGGATTGGCGGGTAGCAAACGTAACCTCTTTTTAAGAAGGGAGGGAAAGAGAAAATGGGGAATTACAGACCAGTCTAACATCGGTAGTGGGGAAACTGCTAGAGTCAGTTATTAAAGATGGGATAGCAGCACATTTGGTAACTGGTGAAATCATTGGACAAAGTCAGCATGGATTTACGAAAGGTAAATCATGTCTGACGAATCTTGTGGAATTTTTCGAGGATGTAACTAGTAGCGTGAATAGGGGAGAACCAGTGGAGGATGTGTATCTGGACTTCCAGAAGGCTTTCGACAAGGTCCCACATAAGAGATTAGTATACAAACTTAAAGCATATGGTATTGGGGGTTCAGTATTGATGTGGATAGAGAACTGGCTGGCAAACAGGAAGCAAAGAGTAGGAGTAAACGGGTCGTTTTCACAATGGCAGGCAGTGACTAGTGGGGTACCGCAAGGCTCAGTGCTGGGACCCCAGCTATTTACAATATACATTAATGATCTGGATGAGGGAATTGAAAGCAATATCTCCAAGTTTGTGGATGACACTAAGCTGGGGGGCAGTGTTAGCTTTGAGGAGGATGCTAGGAGACTGCAAGTGGACTTGGATAGGCTGGGTGAGTGGGAAAATGTTTGGCAGATGCAGTATAATGTGGATAAATGTGAGGTTATCCACTTTGGTGGCAAAAATAGGAAAGCAGACTATTATCTAAATGGTGGCCGATTAGGAAAAGGGGAGATGCAGCGCGACCTGGGTGTCATGGTACACCAGTCATTGAAAGTAGGCATGCAGGTGCAGCAGGCAGTGAAGAAAGCGAATGGTATGTTAGCTTTCATAGCAAAAGGATTTGAGTATAGGAGCAGGGAGGTTCTATTTCAGTTGTATAGGGTCTTGGTGAGACCACACCTGGAGTATTACGTCCAGTTCTTGTCTCCAAATCTGAGGAAGGACATTATTGCCATAGAGGGAGTGCAGAGAAGGTTCACCCGACTGATTCCTGGGATGTCAGGACTGTCTTACGAACAAAGACTGCATAGACTCGGTTTATACTCTCTAGAATTTAGGAGATTGAGAGGGGATCATATAGAAACTTACAAAATTATTAAGGGGTTGAACAGGCTAGATGCAGGACGATTGTTCCCAATGTTGGGGAGGTCCAGGACAAGGGGTCACAGCTTGAGGATAAGGGGGAAATCCTTTAGGACCGAGATGAGAAGGACTTTTTTCACACATAGAGTGGTGGGTCTCTGAAACTCTCTGCCACAGAGGGTAGTTGAGGCCAGTTCATTGGCTATATTTAAGAGGGAGTTAGATGTGGCCCTTGTGGCTAAGGGGATCAGAGGGTATGGAGAGAAGGCAGGTACGGGATACTGAGTTGGATGATCAGCCATGATCATATTGAATGGCGGTGCAGGCTCGAAGGGCCGAATGGCCTACTCCTGCACCTAATTTCTATACTTCTATGTTTCTATCCACCAATTACTTGTCAGGCGTTGTCCTGCTCACACCTCTTTTCCAACTTCTTACCCCTACTACAATCAGTCTGAAGAAGGGTCCAAACCGGAAATGTTGCCTATTCATATCCTACAGGAATGCTGGCTGACTCGCTCAGTTATTTTACTCAAGATTCCAGCATCTGCATTACCTTCTGTCTCCATCCTTCCCCATTTGTCTGGTAATCGCTTCCTGTGTTAGAGCTTGCAATAGTGTCTAATTCAGGATTCTGGTGGCAGGCAGGCCTGCTCAACAATGCTGACTGAGTGTAAAGGGCCTGTCCCACCAGCATGCAACTCGATGCGATTAGCGCGACCTAACGTGGTCGCTTGAGCCGTCCGGCGTCGCGGGGCCGGTCCCACTTCGATCGCCGGAGCCGTGCGGAATTGTGCGGAGTTCGTCCCGAGTTCGTCCCGACGCCGCGCGGGGCTCCGAAAAACCGACAATGTCCAAAAATCCCGCGTGGCAACGGCTTGTCGGCTCGCAGTCGCCGCGACATTTACACACCGCCCGGACATCGTGCCTCCGTTAAACTATTGGTAAGTGCCTCCGTGACTCTCTATGTGTGTGGCTCCGTGGCCCTGTATGTGTGTGTGTCTCGGTGCCCCTCTCTGTGTGCCCCTCTAAGTCCTGGCGAACTTACCTTCGACTTGCTTCAAGTTCGCCTCGCTTTGCGCCGCGTTGCGCCACTCACCCAACCTCCGCGCGGCGCCTGCTGCCGGTTTAGTTGCGCTTGCCGCATGCAGGCGCATGCTGGTGTTACCGGCCCTGTACAGGGGATCACCCGACCTCCGCGCGGCCCCCGCTGCCGGTTTGATCGCGTTCATCGCATATAGTTGCGTGCTGGTGGGACAGGCCCTTAACTAGGGATACAATGCTGAGGTGGGAACGAACACGACAATGGCTCGTTTATCCATCCTGTGAATTTTTAGTATTTTGTGGAAACACCGTTAATGGTATCTTTCCAGTGCCTTGAGGTAACTGTTGTACATAATTTATGTCTCTGAAGCATATACCATTACAATAATCACTGCTGCCAAATAGACTATGAGTTTAGTGCCAAGTTTGAGGTCTTAATCTTCAAATACTCTTTTTCACAATCAATGAAAGGTTATGCTGGCGCATCAAAGGTAGTGGTGAATTTCATCAACAGTGCCTGCCTTCGCTATTAAGTGGCTCCTGAAATACAGAAGTGGAAATTGGTTGTTATGATCCTTTATTATCGAGGATAGTATTGCATAGATGAGGCACGTTAGCAGTATGTCTATTTCACTCTTCAACTGTTACATGCTCCTTTAGTGTATGGAAAGAAAATTAGATTAAATATTAGTTGATTTGTTTTTGATAGAACACTTTGAATAATGCCATGTGATCTGTTATAAGTAGAGCCAGGATTTTGCCATTAATGCCATGTGCCTTTTTTGATGATTTCACCAAGATAATGCCTTTTTCATGATTGAATGCCTCAATCAGCCATTTTTTGCGATTTTGCTAAATGGTCGCGCTATTTTCTCTAGTTTTCTCTAGACTTTTTCTATGTTAAAACATTAATATTAATGTTATTAGTATGACTTCAGGGGCTGGCCCACTGCGGCGACCAAATTGGCGAGTTTAGAAGAGTTTGCCCTCGACTCATACGCGCAGCATGGTCGACTCGAGGTCCTAGGAGGTCTTTGTAACTCTCCTTCATGCTCGAGAGTAGTCCCCGCATACTCGAGGCCTCAGCTAGGTCGCGTCGTATTTTTCAACATGCTGAAAAATGCCTGCAAGTAAAATAAGGTCACCATGGAAAAAATCGATATTTCTTTTTACTTGTAGGTTTAGTCGAAGTAGGTTGTAGTAGGTCGGCATGTTATTTGTAGGTAATCAAGGGTAGACAAAGGTAATAAAAGGTAGTCGTAGATAGTCTTCAACATAGTCAAAGGGATGTCAAAGGAAATCGAAGGAGGTCGTCTTCACTTTCCACTAATCGGTGTCCAATTTTCCTGAAGCTAGTCGAAGCTAGTCTTCAACATAGCCAAAGGAGGTCTTCTACATAGTCGAAAGAGGTCTTCAACATGCAACTTTTTCGAAACTCTTCTAAACTTGCCAATTAGGTCGTCGCAGTGGGACAGCCCCTTAACAAGAAAACTTCCACCACCGGGGCAAAACCGGGGGCGCCACCATCGGTCGTTCATTCGTTCGTGCTGCTGCCTGCTGTTTCAGTTTGCTCCAACATCTATTTAAAAAAGAACTGCAGATGCTGGAAAAATCGAAGGTAGACAAAAAATGCTGGAGAAACAGCGGATGAGACAGCACCTATGGAGAGGAATAGGCGACGTTTCGGGTCAAGACTCTTCTTCAGACTGATGTGCGGGGGGCGGGAAAAAGAAAGGAAGAGGCGGAGACAGGAGGACTAGAAGGAGAGCTGGGAAGGGGAGGGGGAGGAGGGAGAAGACAGGGGCTTTCGAAAATTAGAGAAGTCAATGTTGATATGAGCTGGGGTGCCGCCTACCCAAGCAAAATACTCAAGCTTGTCTCCTCACTACATTTACTGCTGATCCAGTCGCAAATCTGAGTTTTCGAGTGATTTGTGCAAGGCATTCATTGATGCCGGAATTCCACTATGGAAATTGGAATACAAATCTCTCAGAGGTTTTTTAGAGAAACACACAGAGGAACATATACCTAGCCAGTCATCATTATGGAACAATTATGTTGACAGCAACTTCAACATTGTTGTGCTGAAAATTAGTGATTAAGTTGCATGCAACTAAATATGGATCCCAATAGGCGAGACAACCGATGCAGTGCGGAGATATGTTGCCAATGTGGTCATCTGTACACTGGAGGCAGGTCAACCATCAAAGGAGTATTTGTTGACATCGGAAGTATTGGGGAAGTCAAACAGCCAACTATTGCTCAGTTGTTTACATCTTCACTTGCTGTACTTTGGCCAGAAAGTATAAAACACGAGAATGTACTTCTGTTTGTTACTTAAAGTTTTATTCCCAAAAATGTTGCATTTGACATGCTTAGCTCAAGGACGTCATAGAATTGCAATGCACAGATGTAGCTTGTTTCCAAATGTCGATTGCCTAGGCAATGTCAAGAAAATCTTCCTCAAAGTACCGTCACGTGTGCAGTTGTTCAAGGAAATGGCACTTGAGATTCCGCAACTCCTCAGCCCGTTTTGACTAGGTGGGGTATATGGCTCTCTGCTGCACTCTACTATGCTGCAAATTTTGACAAGATAAAATAAATCGTCAACTGTTTTGAAGAAGAAGAATCTGCTGCAGTCAGGATCGTCAGTGAAATCATGCAGAAAAAGTATCTCTACTGCGATCTTGTGTTTATTGCTTCCAATTTTGCAAACTTCCCACAAGCTACCACTTCCCTTGAGAAATGTGGCGAAACATTAGTGAATAACTTGCAGGTTTTCAACAAAATAACTGACGATATTCGTAAAGTTCTTGGTGATGTAGGTAAAGACATACAAGGAAAATGTGAGAGAGTGATTTTAGCTAACAAAGATTTTGAAGAAATACAAAATATAGCTAAAGTTCTCAAAGGTAGTTGTAATGCGCAAGATATCAACATGAATATAGAGTCTGTAGCTTGTTTTGGGTATGCATCAGTGGCCGAAGCTAGGATAGAAAGATGTTTTTCACAACTGAAGCATATTCTGTCTGACAGATGGCATAGTTTACCACCAGATAATTTGAAAATTCATTTATAGACTTTAGTAAATTCAAATTGGGTATTTTCTGTTTTGGGACCTCACAAACACTGCTTAATTTTGGATGTTAGTTGAGAATAAAACACATTCGGCGGATTCAACTAATTTAATATCATACTTGTATAATATCATTCTAAATATATTTAAAATAAAACTGAAACCCAACGCAGAACTGATTGTCTTTAGAACAATGGAAGTCGGCTTTGAGCTGACCTCGTTCCAAAAGAGTTTCCTTAACTATGGCTTAATAACGGCAAAAAAACATACTAAAATTCTGGAAAAATGCTCCCACACCAACGCTTAAAATGTGGATTTCAAATATGTCTGAAACGTTAGACCTCGAAGACATGAGGTTCGTCCTAGCAGGCAAATCTGACCAATTCTTAAAGATTTGGTCTCCCTTTATCGACTTATTACAAGCATAAGGTGCAACATAACTCTGGAAATGAACTGTTTCAGAACCGGATGAGGGGTGTGTAAAGATATGAAGCAGGTACATCCCTTTTATTTTATTTATATATATATATTTTTTTCTTTTTCTCTTTCTCGTGCTTTACATCTTTATGGGCTCTCTCTTTCTACTTTTTCACCAACTATTAATATCACTACCTTATCTAACTTTCCCTTTTTCTTGCTGCTGTTACTTTTCTATTGTTACATTTTAAAACAAGAAGTTGTACATGGAATGTATTATGTTATTCTTGGTTTATACTACTGTACATTACCTCCAATAAAAATATTTTAAAAATAAAACTAAAAAAAAAGAGAATGAAACAATTTCCATATTAGCAGAGAATTTAAGGTGTTCCAATGGTAAAATGAAAGTATTTCCACCTGAGGCACATACCGGACAAGTCAGTTACATGTCGCAAGATCGGAATAGGGCAATGCAGCACTCAAGTGGAGCAGTGAGTTGCAGCTCATACTTACACTTTCACTTGCATTCCTTTGCTATTCTGCAGTGAATGCAGTGAAAAATGGCAAGACAATAATCCAGTATGTAGCTACCAATATTTCCTGCCTTGTATTCAGTAACTCTTTACCAACATTAGAGTAAATCCATTTGAGGGAGAAATTGGGAAGCAATTTTTACAGATTTTAGCAGAAATCTAGAACTCACTCATCCAAAAGATTGTGAATGCTGGATTAGTTATAAGTCAATTCTGAGATTATAGGAAATTTATTTGGTGATGCCATCAAGATAAAGAGTTGAGTAATGGATCAGTCACTATGTAACTCAATGTGAAGCAGTCTCAAGAGGCTGAATGACTTTATTCCATTCCTGTGTTCTTTCACCTCATTGAATCAAGAGTTTGCTTTGTGAAAGACGGCAACATTTGATGGTTCCCACTACCCAATATCAATAGAGTCCTGGAATCATAGTCATGCATCATAGAGACAGGCCTTTGGCCCAACTTGCCTATGCCAACCAAGATGCCCCATCTACACGTCTCACCTGCCTGTGTTTAGCCAATATCCCTCTAAATCTTTCCTATCCATCTACCTGTTCTAGTACATGGATAGGAAAGGTTTAGAGGGAGAGGTTTGGAAGCCTGCTGCCTAGAGGGAGAAGTTTGGAAGCCCCAAAGACTGGAGAGTTGAGGAGGGAACTGCCGATGGACACGAAGAGTGGGTTGGTAGGAGATCGACTGAGGTATCGCTTCCAGCTGCAGGAGGCACTGCCCCGAACACAGAGGCGGTTGGGCGAGGAGAGGGACTTTGGGTCGCGGGCCTGCAGCACCCTGGGCTTACCTGAACGGAAGGCGTTCCAGTACTTCCAACATGTAGACTTGGACTTTGGACTTTTTCCTTTGTAAATGGCGCCAACATATGGCAACTGTGCATTTGTGGATTGTGCAAGAGAATTTTGCTGTGGATACGAGACAATTAATAATTTCAATATGACTCCATGCAGAAATGTAGCTATGTATTGTCTGCACTGAAATTCAGTATTTTAAATAGTTCATTTAAAAAGGCATGTTATTTTTGTATATACGGAAATAGAATTGCTAAGTACAAATTATTTTTCTTCTCCATAGGGATTGCATGAAAGGGGATGATGCTGAAAATAAAAAGATTGGCTGTACAGTCAATTTGCTGGTAAGCAATTGCATTTCTATTTGTTGAAGTGGATTTCCTTTTTCACTCAATATACAAAGAAGTGAGAACTTGTCTCCAATTTCACTTCTGAGTGTCAACAATAAGCATTACTTGGTTTGATATGCTGATTTAGATGTGAAGCAAAGGTCTCTCAGCACAGTCCTATTAAGTCTGATGGCAGGTACTCGCTGTACCTAATATTGTTAGGTGCAGTGCAGTACTTACTAAAACTTAATCTACAAAATCACATCAAACACTCAATGAAGTTAAGCACCATAAAGTAAGATGCAGAATAAAGAAACATGACCTCCCCAGGTTAGAAATGCTTGACATATGTACAGCACATACATATAAACAAATGTTTAGTAGACAAGTGGGATAAACTCCCCAGCTGTTGCAGGGCTGCATCTTCTCCTGTCTGGGAACTCAGTTCATGTCACTACTTCCAAATTGTGAACTGTCCGGGTTACAAATAGTTCACAGTAAGGGAACCCTGAATGTAACTTGGAGAGCCCCTGCATCTCTACAAAGTCCCATCAAATGTTGCCAGGTTAAATAGAACTCAAGTTACAAACCAGCTGAACCTACCACATACAGTAAACAGTCCAAAGATAGATACAACATCATCAAACATTAAGACTTTCAAGGCACCGTTATTAGAGATCTAAGGGATTATAGCTAGTGATTAATATTGAAAGGTAACTGGACTCTCAATTCAAATTACCCTTTTTTGCTGGCATGTTCTAGCTCCGATTCTTAAGTGTTTATGTATGTTTACATTTATTTCAGAACTTTTACAAATCGGAGATTAACAAGGAGGAGATGTATATACGTTATATCCACAAACTGTGTGACATGCACCTGCAGGCTGATAATTACACAGGTAAGAGTCAATTAGCTTGTTACATAGCATAGAAATGAAAGTTTCATATTCATTTGAAACAGTACTCCATGACTCAGGCTGAACTTTTATATTTCAGTGACATATGAAGAAATACCAACATTTATGTTTTTCTGGGAATTTAACCAACCTCATTTTTTTCTGACATTATTTTGATTCATTCACTAAGTCCATCTACAACTTTTTATCCTCCTCACAGGCCATTTTTTTCTTTTGGCTTTGAGAATCAGCAAGCATGGATACCTAAATCATTGGTATAAAGGTCCAAATCCGTAGATTTTAACGCTGCGCCAGGGTGTTCACCAAGAAACGAATTCCTTCTTTGAGGTTTCTCTCACAACTTTCTTGTTCTATCTTGTGCTGTGTTACTCATCAAGTGGAGTTTAATGCAGATAAATGCAATGTATTGTATTTTGGGAAGTCAAACCAGGCCAGGTAGGTGAAATGGTAGGACCCTGGAGAATGTTGCAGACTAGAGCAATGCGATCTAGGGCTTAGAGGTACATAATTCCCTGAAAGTGGCATCACAGGTAGATTGGGTGTGAAGGAGGCTTTTGCCTTTATCAGTCAGGGTACCAGGTATAGAAGTAGTGAAGTTATATTACAGTTGTACATGACATTGGTGATGCCACATTTGATGTATTGTGTTCAGTTTTGTTCACTTTGTAATGGGAACTATGTAATTAAGCTGGTAAGAGTGCAGAGAATATGACACAGCCCTGGGCAGTATTGATGGACGGAGAAACCTTGGGGTGCAAGTGGAGTCAAATCTCATTAATCCGACACAATCTGTTACGCTTTGTCGGATCATCAAATATACCCGATTATCAAATTTCATGATCTCGAAGGTAAATGACAAAGCCAATTGACAATAATGGAGATCCCTCTGCTGTAATTTAAATGTTATTCTTGAAAGATATCTGATTTACATTAGAAACAGCTGAATGGGGCTTCAATAAATACTGCCCATCCCTGTAAATTGACCAGTATTACTTACAAGAGGTTAATTATAACCAGGTAAACCAGCGGATTCTGATAGCCAGAAAAGGAAGAAATATGCACAATGAATCTTAAGATTATGGTGTTTTAGACTTTAGGGATACCGTGTGGAAACAGGCCCTTCGGCCCACCAAATCTGCGATCACCCCGTACACTAGCACTATCCAACATACTGGGGATAATTTACAATGTACAGAAGCCACAGAAACCTACAAACCTGTATGCCTTTGGAGTGTGGGAGGAAACTGAAGCACCCAGAGAAAACCCATGCGGTCACAGGGAGAACGTACAAACTCCAGTGCCCATAGTCAGGATCAAACCCAGGTCTCTGGCGCTGAAAGGCAGCAACTCTGTCCGATTTAATTTTCGGAATGACTTAAAAATTTGTCACTTCAATGTCACAAGTTCCCCTCATATTTAATAATGTTAAATCCACATGATTGAATAAACATTCGTTTAACACGTGTTCACATTTCTGAGCATGTCATGAGAATGTGGTGAATTTTTTAGCGGGAGTCATCAGCCATATTGCTGTGTCTAATGTACTGTATGATCATTTTAAACTCAGTGTATTCAGTTAAAAAATTACTCACAGGTTGGATGATGGTGTATAACTTTACAAAACAGCATCAAATGTATGTGATGGGCTTGTGAGTTGAGTGAAACATAGAAAATAGGTGCAGGAGGAGGCCATTTGGCCCTTCGTGCCAGCACCGCCATTCATTGTGATCATGGCTGATCATCCACAATCAGTAACCCGTGCCTGCCTTCTCCCCATATCCCTTGTTTCCGCCAGCCCCTATAACTCTATCTAACTCTTTTAAATTTATCCAATGAATTGGCCTCCACTGTCTTCTGTGGCAGAGAATTCCACAAATTCACAACTCTCTGGGTGGAAAAGTTCGTTCTCATCTCAGTTTTAAATGGCCTCTCCTTTATTCTTAAACTGTGGCCCCTGGTTCTGGACTCCCCCAACATTGGAAACATTTTTCCTGCATCAAGCTTGTCCAGTCCTTTTATAATTTTATATGTTTTTATAAGATCCCCTCGCATCCTTCTAAGTTCCTGTGAATGCAACCCCAGTCTATCCAATCGTTCCTCATATGACAGTCCCGCCATCCTGGGGATTAACCTCCTGCACTGCCTCAATAGCAAGGATGTCCTTCCTCAAATTAGGAGACTAAAACTGCACTCAACTCCAGATGTGGTCTCACCAGGGCCCTGTACAACTACAGAAGAACCTTTTTACTCCTATACTCAAATCCTCTCATTATGAAGGCCAACATGCCATTAGCTTTCTTCACTGCCTGCTGTACCTGCATGTTTACTTTCAGTGACTGGTGTATAAGGACACCCAAGTCTCGTTGCACTTCCTTTTTTCCTAATCCGACACCATTGAAGAATTGGAGGCACACAGCCTTTAATATTGTTATGTGCATTTCTTGGGTAAATACTTGTAATATAATGGGCAGAGTGGGCAAAGAATGGGCAGAGTGGGCAGAGAAGTGGCAGATAGAATACAGTGTAGCAAAGTGCAGAGTCATTGATTTTGGTAGTAGGAATAAAGGCGTAGATTATTTTCTAAATGGGGAGGAGAATTCAGAAACCGGAGGTGCAAAGGGACAAGGGAGTGCTGGTGCAGAATTTGGAAAAAGTTCATTTGCAAGTCTAATTGGTTGTATTGACGGCAAACGCAATGCTACCATTTGTTTCGAGAGGACTAGAATACAAAAATAGGGATGTAATGCTGAGGCTTTATAAGGCACTGGTCAGACCACATTTGAAGTATTGTGAGCAATTTTGGGCCGCATATCTGAGGAAGGATGTGCAGGCACTGGAGGGGCTCTAGAGGAGGTTTACAAGAACTATCCCAGGAATGAATGGGTTAACATATAATGAGCGTTTGACGGCGCTGGAGGGAAGGAGCCAAAGGGGTGAGAGCTTTATAAAATCATGGGACAGAGATAGGACACATAGTCACAGTTTTTTTTCCTCCAGGGTAGCAGAATCTAAAACTAGTGGGCCTCACAGTACCAGAGGTTTAGGTTCGATCCTGACATTGGATGCTGTCTGTGTGGAGTTTGCATGTTCGCCCTGTGTTTGCATGAGTTTCCTCCGGGTGCTCCAGTTTCAATGGACAATAAACAATAGGGGCAGGAGTAGCCCATTCGGCCCTTCGAGCCAGCACTGCCATTCAATGTGATCATGGCTGATCATCCTCAATCAATACCCCGTTCCTGCCTTCTTCCCATATCCCCTCAGTCTGCTATCTTTAACAGCCCTATCTAACTCTCTCTTGAAAGTATCCAGAGAACCGGCCTCCACCGCCCTCTGAGGCAGAGAATTCCACAGACTCACAACTTTCTGTGTGAAAAAGTGTTTCATCATCTCCGTTCTAAATGGCTTGCCCCTTATTCTTAAATTGTGGACCCTGATTCTGGACTCCCCCAACATTGGTAACATGTTTCCTGCCTCTAGCGTGTCCAAACCATTAATAATCTTATATGTTTCAATAAGATTCCCTCTCATCCTTCTAAATTCCAGAGTATCATCCCACATCCCAAAGAGATGCAGGTTTATGGGTTAATGGGCCCCTGTAAAAATTGACCTTAATGTGTAGGGAGTGGATCATATTTCTGCTGAACATCTTAAGTATGCGAGTATGTGGATAGCTCCTCTCCTTGCTATTTGTTTTACTGGCTTTATGATTCATGGCTTGTCACCAGACTCAATGTTGTCTGTTCTGCTAGTGCCGGTCATTAAGGACAAAGCTGGTAAAGTAGGCAGCCTAAATAATTACAGGCCCAAAGCTTTAGTCAGCATATTGTCAAAAATCTTAGAAACAATTCTGCTGGATAGATTAAATGAGTTTGTTAACTCCACAGATAACCAGTTTGGTTTTAAAGCTAAACATGGCTCTGGCTTGTGTATATATATGCCCTAATGGAAATTGTAAACAAATATAGCAGTAAAAACTTATCAATTCTTATGTGCTTTAGTGATACTTCCAAAGCCTTTGATCGTGTTAATCATAGAAAGTTGTTTGTTAAATTGAGGCAAAGAAGGATGGCTAAATACATTGTGAGAATTCTGGCTTACTGGAATGCCCACCGGACTATGCACGCAAAATGGAGCAATAGGGTCTCAGCCCCATTTGGGGTTAGCAATGGTGTTAGACAAGGGGGAATTTTGTCCCCAGTCCGTTTTAATCTTTATATTGATGGTCTGTCCAAGCAATTGAAAGCCTGTAATACTGGGTGCATGCTTGGGAATACTTTAGTGTACCATATTAGGTATATGCAGATGATCTTGTGGTCTTTAATCCATATAGCACTGGTCTCCAGCAGCTCCTTACTATATGTTCTGTATATGGTGTGGAACATGATACCAAACATAATGCTGGGAAGAGTGCTGTTATGATCTGTAGAACCAAAGAGGATAAATGTCTAAAATTTCCTGATTTTAAATTGTCTGACAATAATCTTAGTGTCTGTAATAAGGTAAAATATCTTGGAAATTTTATTCCAGAACAAATGACAGATAATGATGATATTTATATAGCAATGTTACAAAATTTTGAGATTTTAAAAATCAAGTCTGCAATTTATCCCATCAGATAAAGCATAAAAAGACGTTTAATTTGACACCTAATTTACTTTCATATCTTCAGTATTAAGAAAGTTATGGCCATTTTCATACTCGGAAATGAGCATCTTGCTTCCCATTGCCTTTCAATTGACTTAACTCAAAAGCTGTGATCTGGAAAAGTTAAAAGTCCATAACATTCTTAAAAATTAAGAGAACTCAATGAAATTTTCAGTTATTATAGATTGAAGCATTCTGAAACAAATATTAAACAATCTTACTTGGATTACCTGAAATTAAAGCATATAATTAGTTAGTTATCTAATTGTAGCTAATTACAAAATTCAATGAGTAGATCTAAACATCTATCAATTTCTTAAGAAAAGATAAACTTTTTTAAAATTGCCTAAGTGTCCAAATAACATTCACACAATAATCCACAATATAACATAAGTTTTAAATCTCATTTTCATGAATTTCTGGGCCAAATGGAATTAATTTAGTGTTTTATGCCTGTAAATTAATGGCCATTTAAATCAACTAGCGAGTGGGTTTTAGTGGAATGCGGTGGATTAGAACGTTGCGGTTAGCGGTGAAGTCGGGGGGAAAAATACTGGGGGTTCATACATTTTTTGGGGACCCCATTTCGCAACATAAAAATATTATTAATGCCTCCCGAAAAACCAACTTTTAATATAAAAATAAAGTATTTACCTTTTTTTCTCCCCTACGCAAAATGCTTCCGGTTGTCTGCGGTCACGGCTTTTGAAGGTGATTTTTAAATTACTCTAGTTAATAAATAATCTAGAGTAATTTAAAGATACCACCATTCATTAAATGTCGGAGCGATTTTTCTTCAGCATCCAAATCGCCCGACATTCATCGATTATCCAGGCCTGTGGAAAAACGGCACTTTAAGCCCGCCCCCTTCTGCAAGGCGCGAAAGTCGCGCACACGGGAGCGGCAGAAGTGCAGCGCCGGTAAAGGTAAGTTTTGTAACATACCTAATTTATAGGCAACGTCATATGCTGTATGTACAAGCAAATACTTTCTTACGCAAGTTTGGTGCGTGTACAGATGTAGTGAAGATATCTCTGTTTAGAGCATATTGTACACCACTCTATACTGCACACCTGTGGTCAAACTACAGAAAAACAAATATAAAGAGACTTAAAGTAGCGTATAATGAAGCCATGAGAATACTACTAAAGAAACCTATATGTAGTGCAAGTGAAATGTTTGTGGCTGCAGGAGTCAGTACTTTAAACGCTATCCTAAGAAATCATATGTATAAATTTATTTGTAGGATTAATGACTCTGAAAATAAAATTATCTTGGTCTTATCAAACATAAGGTTTAGCACTACACGCTACCAATCCCAGCTGTGGAGACATTGGTATGGTGGTAGGACACTGATCTATCATTTTATTCTGGCTTTTAAACCATGCATTATTTTTTTATCTTTATTTTATGATGCTGTTATAAGTAATTTACAAAGCTTTTATATGTATTTTATGGTGTTTTTATATGTAATCTATTCTATGTAATGTCGTCTTTTATCTGGACCTTGAGTCTGAAATAATTTTTTTTTTAAGTTTAAGTTTTTTAAATTGATAAGAAAGTGGGATAACATTGAACTAGTTTGAACATAGAAACAAAGAAAATAGGTACAGGAGGAGTCCATTTGGCCCTTCGAGCCTACACTGCCATTCATTGTGCTCATGGCTGCTCATCCACAATCAGTATCCCTTGCCTGCCTTCTCCCCTTATCCCTTGATTCTGCTAGCCCCTGGAGCTCTATCTAAGTCTCTTGTAAATCTTTACTAAGTTGCTGTAGGTTATGCAGAAATGTGCCTGCTGACATGATTGGGCATTGCTTTACCTTCATGCCTTACAGGTTTTTTTTCACTCTTGTTGGTGTCCTACACTTTTTTAGGCTGTAAACAAAACAATAAAATAAAATATGTTTCCCGACTGACCCAGGAACTGTATGTGATGTATAATTTATTATGAAGATCAGATGAGGCAGGTAGCTGATTACTGAGACTATATTGACAATTCATGCATGTGGACTTTGGATGTGGATAGGATAAGGTTCGCTGTGCTGCTCTATCATCCATTAGGACTTCTCATTCGTCACTGGAAATGATTTGGGAGACACTAACAGGGGCTAGCTCCATGCTATCAGAATACAGCTCATGTGTACTTCACAGTATATTCTAAGGGAGGGAATTTGGAATATTTGAAACCGAACGATTTACTAAATCATATTGATTGGAATCTGGAACCACAGTAATAATGAGAGTCAACTTGCAGTAGATTTTCCTGTTAATTAAATCCAGGAATTGCCAGACCTCAGGAGAGTACAGTCAGTAGTTCAGTGTAGCAGGGGAGAAACTTAATTTTTCCTCAAATCTCACAGATGTATAAAACTAAGATCTCATTGATTTTGTGATAATGTAGACTGTTTCTTAATTTCCCTGCTCTCTTGAATTGATTTTTTTCTCTCCTTTAGAGGCAGCATTTACACTGATGCTATACTGGGAACTGCTTCAGTGGGAGGACAGGCCTTTACGTGAATTTCTGCACTACCCAGCACAAAACAAGTGGCAGCGCAAGGAAGGATTGTGTCGCCAGGTTATCAACTACTTCAACAAGGGGAAGGTCAGTGCCAGAGCTTCTGCTCAGGACTGCTGTTACCTTTAGTAATTGGATGCTGACCTTACTGGTTTCCATCAGCTGCCAATAGATGTTAAATCTGTGCCTCTGAAGCAAATTCATGAATACCCTGGTGAGAGCCTCCAGAAACCTCTGTGAAAAATTCTTGATCATGTGGGTGAGGGCTTTCTGCATCAGAATGGGATCATGCAGGGGTATTCTTCTTCTTCTACTTCTTCTTGCGTTTGAGGCAGCAGAATTCTGCAGCAGGGTGAATCCATCCAGTTCGACATCCGTAGGTGCCCGTCCTAAAAAGGCACAAGCTGCGCCGCTGCTGCTGTCTCTGTTTGTTGTCGTTGGCCTGACTGAGGTCAGATGACAGGGCTCACCACGGGGAGGTCGACAACAAGAGCCCCAGGGGTGTCCAAAGCAAACTTGCTGTCAAAATGCAAAAGAGTCTTTGACAACAGACTTAGCTGGAACTATCAAAAACTATCAACAGACTTTTAAATCTCTTCCCTGCATGGGAGACCCGGCCTTTTCCCTGTCGGGTCTCCATTGTCGTTGGGGCCTAGCACCATGGAGCGGCCTCCAGCCGGCACGACCTGGGGGATCCAGTCGCAGAGCCTGCGGACTTACCATAGTGGGGCTAGCCGGCCTCGGAGCGTGGAGAGCTGTGGTGGCACGCGGCTGCGACCAGACTTCGGGGCTTCAAGGGCTCCAGCTGCAGGCCTGTGGATGGTGACCTGATGGGAGACCGCTTTTCGGAGCTCCTGCGGCAGCAGCTTCTCCCGCCCGAGTTGTGGGGCTGAAAACGGCCCGGAACGGAGCCTGACATTGCCTGGCGCGGCTTTAACGGCCGCGGGACTTGCCATCGCCCGCAGGTGGCTTTAGCATTGGTAGAGGATCGAGAGCAAGGGAGAGACAAGACTTTGCCATCCATCACAGTGAGGAGGAGATTCACGTGTGTGTCTTGTAAAATAGTAAGATTAAACGAGAACTTACCAGTTCGAAGTTTGATCCTTATTTTATGAGGAGTTATGACGAGGGATTTCGTGAAGAAGCCCTGCCAGAGCTCATGCTTGTCATACTTCAAAGCCGCAGCGTGAAAACACAGAAACCCAATAGCCGAAGTAACATAGTAAGGCTTTTAGAAGACTAGAACTACCAGATGATCCTTTAGATTATGAGGGTGGGAACAGAGGGCACGTAATCCCTCATCGTAACTCCTCATAAAATAAGGATCAAACTTCGAACTGGTAAGTTCTCGTTTAATCGTACTATTTTACTTCGGAGTCACATGAGTGACTACGTGAAGATTTCAAAGCTCTGTGATTTCATGCTGTAGATACAGTTCCATGCGACACACAGGCTTGGTTGACACAGGATAACCAAATAATGTATCAAACATTGTTTAATTTATACAATAAATGTCTTAAACAATAAAATTTTACACAACAGTAATAACCCCTCTTTCGCAGGGGAAATTACAAAGGAGAACTCAAACAGAACCCAAAACAGCTTGCTCAATCTTTGCATTGTGAGGACAGGTTTGTCATAAACCCTAAAAAGTTCCTTAACTGGACCATCCTGCGGTGAGGATTTGGTCTAATGGCACGTCCTGCACCTTTGCTGCGTACGTTGACACCGTCCTGGTGGAGTGACATCAGTGTCTACTCCAGCAAAATGCAAACCTGTTTCAGTGATCTAGCAATAGCTTGTACTGACACCTTTGTATGAGGTTTTATGTGGCCGATGATCATCGCCGTTTCAGAGCCTCTGACACTCTTGATGACCTTGATATTATTAGCTCAGATGCGTAATTACATATAGTCTTAGATCAATGGGTATATTTTAAGCTTATTTTGGTTCCAGCCATCCCTGGCCTGCTCTGTTTGATTAGATCATATGCATAAAACACAATATCATCTACAAAAGAATGCATGCTGTCCGCTCATAACTTTTGCAATATTTGGACCCATAATGCTGCCACTAGCACCATGAACATGATCACTTTGAGCGTTAACTTCCGGAAAGGCAGAGATGTAATTGGAGCCCATTGCCAAAGCAGTGTGAGAACTATGCTCACATCCCAGATTTCTCAATATGTACGTCTGGGAGGGTTTTGTTAAAATACCTCCTATGAATCGGGCCACCAATAGATGAGATCCGACAGAGTGTTTTCCAGACCCTTGCCCCAAGAAGGAAGACAAAGTACTTCTAGCACTATAAATGGAACTATAGCTTAACTGCTCATCAAAATGCAATGTAGCCAGGAACTCCAATACATCTGGTATGCCTGCAACTTATGATAAGATATATTTAACTGTAAACAGGACATCTCCCATTTCTTAATATGAGATACATATTGTTTTTTAGTATTATCTCTCCAGACCACATCCGTAATCGCATCGACGATTCGACTCAATAGTCTGAGTCCCTGGAACAGTCTGGTCAAGATACAAATCAATAAATTAATATGCTCATGTAAAGAGGAACTTTCCTCCTGTCCCAGTGTGAACCAACAAGTTACTGTAATTGGGATGATCATGAATGCTGCGTCATCCGTCTCAAACCAATGGGACCTTGCTGTGTTGACCAGTTTAGAACCCACTAAACACCTAAGTGTAGTCATACTCTATTTTGGTGAGACCTTGATTGAATGAGGAAGAAATTGGGAAAGCGTAAGAACGTACATGCCCAACGTAGCGAGAATGTATCCTCTGCTACTGTCCCTAGCTTTGGTTCCCATGCCGAATACAGGTACTGGTAATTTAACCCAGATGCAACAGATCTATGTCTGGCAATCCATACCGGCTAACAATTCGTAAACTTTTGGATTCTTAATTCATTTTTTGTTTGTCATGGAATTTACATGACCTGTTGTCTGCAACTTTCGCATTATCTCTACCTGATAGATAGATATCTGAGACCCAGATGTTCCTTGTAATGCACCAGTGCCAGATGAGGCTAGGCAGACTGTTACAGAATAATGACCTCATTCTATCCATGTGATTGATATGGGTACCAACTGTGGTATTATCAATTGGAAGCTGCACATGCAAATCATGCATTGTTGAGCAGAATTCTTTAGGCCATAGAATGCACCCAGCAATTCTACGCAGTTTACCCCAGCATCTGCAGGGTTAATGCTTCTTTCACATTTTATCTGCCGCCCCAGCCAAACTTGTTAATTAACCAATGATGACCTCAAATAGCCAATCATTCTAAATGGTACTAATCTAAATTTAATTAGAAACATAGAAACATAGAAATTAGGTGCAGGAGTAGGCCATTCGGCCCTTCGAGTCTGCACCGCCATTCAATATGATCATGGCTGATCATCCAACTTAGTATCCCGTACCTGCCTTCTCTCCATACCCTCTGATCCCCTTAGCCACAAGGGCCACATCTAACTCCCTCTTAAATATAGCCAATGAACTGGCCTCAACTACCCTCTGTGGCAGAGAGTTCCAGAGACCCAACACTCTCTGTGTGAAAAAAGTCCTTCTCATCTCGGTCCTAAAGGATTTCCCCCTTATCCTTAAGCTGTGACCCCTTGTCCTGGACCTCCCCAACATCGGGAACAATCTTCCTGCATCTAGCCTGTCCAGCCCCTTAAGAATTTTGTAAGTTTCTATAAGATCCCCTCTCAATCTCCTAAATTCTAGAGAGTATAAACCGAGTCTATGCAGTCTTTGTTCATAAGACAGTCCTGGCATCCCAGGAATCAGTCTGGTGAACCTTCTCTGCACTCCCTCTATGGCAATAATGTCCTTCCTCAGATTTGGAGACCAGAACTGGACGCAATACTCCAGGTGTGGTCTCACCAAGACCCTATACAACTGAAGTGGAACCTCCCTGCTCCTATACTCAAATCCTTTTGCTATGAAAGCTAACATACCATTCGCTTTCTTCACTGCCTGCTGCACCTGCATGCCTACTTTCAATGACTGATGTACCATGACACCCAGGTCGCGCTGCATCTCCCCTTTTCCTAATTGGCCACCATTTAGATAATAGTCTGCTTTCCTATTTTTGCCACCAAAGTGGATAACCTCACATTTATCCACATTATACTGCATCTGCCAAACATTTGCCCACTCACCCAGCCTATCCAAGTCACCTTGCAGTCTCCTAGCATCCTCCTCACAGCTAACACTGCCCCCCAGCTTAGTGTCATCCGCAAACTTGGAGATATTGCCTTCAATTCCCTCATCCAGATCATTAATGTATATTGTAAATAGCTGGGGTCCCAGCACTGAGTCTTGCGGTACCCCACTAGTCACTGCCTGCCATTGTGAAAACGACCCGTTTACTCCTCCTCTTTGCTTCCTGTTTGCCAGCCAGTTCTCCATCCACATCAATACTGAACACCCAATGCCGCATGCTTTAAGTTTATATACTAATCTCTTGTGTGGGACCTTGTCGAAAGCCTTCTGGAAGTCCAGATACACCACATCCACTGGTTCTCCCCTTTCCATGCTACTAGTTACATCCTCGAAAAATTCCACAAGATTCATCAGACATGATTTACCTTTCGTAAATGCATGCTGACTTTGTCCAATGATTTCACCACTTTCCAAATGTGCTGCTATCCCATCTTTAATAACTGACTCTAGCAGTTTCCCCACTACCGATGTTAGACTAACTGGTCTGTAATTCCCCGTTTTCTCTCTCCCCCCCCTTCTTAAAAAGAGGGGTTACGTTTGCTACCCGCCAATTCTCAGGAACTACTCCAGAGTCTAAAGAGTTTTGAAAGATTATCACTAATGCATCCACCATTTCCGGTGCTACTTCCTTCAGTACTCTGGGATGCAGCCTATCTGGCCCTGGGGATTTATCGGCCTTTAATCCATTCAATTTACCCAACACCACTTCCCGACTAACCTGGATTTCACTCAAGTCCTCCTTTGACCCGCGGTCCCCTGCTATTTCCGGCAGATTACTTATGTCTTCCTTAGTGAAGACGGAACCAAAGTAGTTATTCAATTGGTCCGCCATATCCTTGTTCCCCATGATCAACTCATCTGTTGCTGACTGCAAGGGACCTACATTTGTTTTATCTAATCTTTTTCTCTTCACATATCTAAACTTTTGCAGTCAGTATTTATGTTCCCTGCCAGTTTTCTTTCATAATCTATTTTTCCTTTCCTAATCAAGCCCTTTGTCCTCTGCTGGTCTCTGAATTTCTCCCAGTCCTCTGGTATGCTGCTTTTTCTGGCTACTTTGTACGCATCATCCTTTGCTTTGATACTATCCCTGATTTCCCTTGTTATCCACGGATGCACTACCTTCCCTGATTTATTCTTTTGCCAAACTGGGATGAACAATTTTTGTTAGATGGGTGAGGACCTAACCTCTCAACAGGTGTGTGGTAGCTGAATATTTATCTTTCAGATCTATGGCTGCCATATAACACCCTTTTTTATCCCAGTTACAATACTGAAATTTTTATTTACACCTTTTATACTGGCCCTTAAGGGTTAAGTATGTTCCGGCCCAGAATGACTCGACACCCACCATCGTCCTTTTGGCTGGGGAATTGGACACAATTGTTAAGGCTGATATGCATCATCCACCTGTAGAGTTAGTGGTATTGAACCCCAATACCCAACTATGTGTATTTTGTATGGGTGGATGTACATCCGAGATACCTATTCGAGATCCCCGGATACAGTCCAATATTCTCTTACTGTTTCTTAATCTGAAAGGATATGGATTTTGAGGTGGCATCCTTGCCTCAGTTTTAGTCTCATCGTCCAGGTGTTCCCCTGGGTACTAGAGGATCTGATTCAAGGCTGTGACTGTGGGTTGAGCGTAGGCTGGACATTTATTCATAAATATTAAACTAACAAATGGGCATTACACAGCAGGGTCCTTATCCTGCTGTGTTTAGATAGTGGCCTTGCCATTTGTCCAAACGCCATAATTCCTGCTTCAACCAGTTTTTAGGACTTTTGCAGCCTTAATTCATGCGCCCCCATGATGCGCTCCTTTAGAGCGATGCACAGTAAACAGGTGTTTGATATGTGAATTGATTCCATTATGAAGTCCTGGAACTGGTGAGGACCATTAATTTGCTGGCCAGATTGTCATCCCTGACTTCACCGGTATGGTAAATTGCTAACCACATCTGGCACACCTGGAGCGTGACTCTTGTGCTTTGGTGTATGCACATAAGCAGTGACACCAACTTCAGGGTCAGCATTCTACTGCCCTGGCTCTACTGGCTGAAGCTCACAGGAGCTCACACACAGCCCTAAACGAGGTGCTGGTGTGATGGGTCCCCAAACTTCAGGTTCAGCATCCTACTGCCCTGGCTCTCCCGGCTGAAGCTCACAGGAGCTCACACACAGCCCTAACAAGGTGCTGCTGTGCTGGGTCCCCATGTCGTGGCTCTCCCGGCTGATGCTCATGGGAGGTCACCACTTCAGGGTCAGATTTATACTGCCCTGCTCCTGTTTACAGGAGGTTATACACACAGCCCTGTCAACAGGTGCTTATGGCGCGGCTCTCCCGTAGGCCTGCGCTGTGAAAAGTTCGGTGTCAGCAACCCATTGACCCGAACTGGTCTGCCCTTTACCACAGGGAGACCTTGAGCAGCCCTCTCCTAGGCACTGCTGGCACGGCTCTCCTGTAGGCCGGCATTTTCACACATGAAGCAGCCCTATCCTAGGCGCTGCTAGCGCGGCTCTCCGTAGGCCAGCGCTGTGACAGATACGGCGTCAGTAGAACACTGACCCGTCCTGGTCTCCCCCTCCAGCAGGGAGACCTCGAATAACCCTGTCCCAGGCATTGCCGGCGCCGCCTCTCGTAGAGGCCGGTGCTTTTTTACATGAGCAGCTGTGTTCTAGGCGTTGCTGGCGTGGCCCTCCCGTGGGCCGGCGCTTTCACACATGAAGCAGCCCTATCCTAGGCGCTGCTGGCGCGGCTCTCCCGTAGGCCGGCGCTTTCACACAGGAAACAGCCCTGTCCCAGGCGCTGCTGGCACGGCCTGCTCCATCGGCCCGCGCTATTATAGTGGAGTCTCACTAATTTAGTAGTGTGAATTTGTAAAGGGTGAAAATACCCTTATTATCGAAGAGGAACCCTTGCAGCCCGACTCACCCGAGTTCTAATAGGGCTGCACAAGTTCTCTTCAATTTTACAATTTTGCACTACCTTCCCTGATCTATTCTTTTGCCAAACTGGGATGACCAATTTTTGTAGTTCATCCATGCAGTCTTTAAATGTCTTCCATTGCGTATCCACCGTCAACCCTTTTAGAATTGATTGCCACTCAATCTTGGCCAATTCACGTCTCATACCCTCAAAGTTACCTTTCCTTAAGTTCAGAACCATTGTTTCGGAATTAACAATGTCACTCTCCATCCTAATGAAGAACTCGACCATATTATGGTCACTCTTGCCCAAGGGGGCACGCACAATAAGACTGCTAACTAACCCTTCCTCATTACTCAATACCCAGTCTAAAATAGCCTGCTCTCTCGTTGGTTCCTCTACATGTTGATTTAGATAACTATCCCGCATACTTTCCAAAAAATCCTCTTCCTCAGCGTCCCTGCCAATTTGATTCACCCAATCTATATGTAGATTGAAGTCACCCATTATAACTGTTTTGCCTTTGTCGCACGCATTTCTAATTTCCTGTTTGATACCATCCCCAACTTCACTACTACTGTTAGGTGGCCTGTATACAACTCACACTAGCGTTTTCTGCCCCTTAGTGTTTCGCAGCTCTACCCATACTGATTCCACATGCTCCAAGCTAATGTCCTTCCTTTCCATTGTGTTAATCTGCTCTCTAACCAGCAACGCTACCCCACCTCCTTTTCCTTTCTGTCTATCCCTCCTGAATATTGAATATCCCTGGATGTTCAGCTCCCAGCCTTGGTCACCCTGGAGCCATGTCTCCATGATCCCAACTATATCATACTCATTAATAGCTATCATGTGATTAATAAATTAATCATATTGTTATACCGTGAGATGTCATTTGCACTATGCTTGGAGTTCTTTTGAAAACCAACTGCAATAATAAATAAATGTATTTATTTGATGCTCTTGGTCAGCATAAGTAAATAAGTTAGTGTTAATCAGTTCTAGACCAGTTCAGAACAACCCACAATAAACCACAGGGAACCGACAGGAAAATCAATTAATGTTATTAATATATGGGTCACAAATAACTTATTATAAAGTTTCTGTAAGGGACAATTAGATAAAAGTAAAACTTCTAAAATTCTAAGCAAATCAATCCAAACCTTCCGATGATTGGTGAGTAACGAGATCCAGGCCCTGCACAGTGGAAAGTAGAATTACTTGGATTCTCAGAGCTTAGGCTTGCAGCTCAGATGCTATTAGCCACACCTGTATTTCAGGCCCACTGTGCTTTCACAATGTGTGGACTAAAGGAACACTGGCAGAATTGGTCTTTGTTCTAATGATGGCCTCTGTATAATTAAACATTTGAATAGTTTTACATTTAATTCACTTTCATTTTATTTTTTGTTCAGTGCTGGGAGTATGGGATCCCTCTCTGCCGGGAATTGGCAAGTCAATATGAAGCCTTCTACGATTACCACAGTCTAAGCTGGATTCGGGTATGTAATGCAAAGTCATTCACAAAGCCACATTTTGCTCAAACCAAATTTCCTGGTGAATAAAATTAATGACGCAAATATATAATATGGAATGCACTACTAGGGTGGTGGTGAAACAGATACGATAATGATGTTTGAGGTTTTAGATAGGCACATGGGTCGAAAGATATGTTGCTTTGCTGTACTTTTCTATGTTCTATGTACCTGTTTACTTTTCATGACTTCAGTACATTCAAAATCACTTTTGTTTAGTTTAAAGTAGACAAAAATGCTGGAGAAACTCAGCGGGTGAGGCTGCATCTATGGAGTGAAGGGATAGGTGACGTTTCGGGTCGAGACCCTTCTTCAGAATGTTGTGGAGGTGGGGGGGGCGGGAAGACAAAAGAAAGAGGCGGAGACAGTAGGCTGGCTTGGACACGCTAGAGGCAGGAAACATGTTCCTGATGTTGGGGGAGTCCAGAACCAGGGGCCACAGTTTAAGAATAAGGAGTAAGCCATTTAGTACGGAGACGAGGAATCACTTTTTCTCACAGAGAGTGGTGAGTCTGTGGAATTCTCTCCCTCAGAGGGCGGTGGAGGAAGGTTCTCTGCATGCTTTCAAGAGAGAGCTAGATAGGGCTCTTAAAAATAGCGGAGTGAGGGTATATGGGGAGAAGGCAGGAACGGGGTACTGATTGGGGATGATCAGCGATGATCACATTGAATGGCGGTGCTGGCTTGAAGGACCAAATGGCCTACTCCTGCACCTATTGTCTATTGTCTATTAAACTGCCCAAGCGAAAAATTAGGTGCTGCTCCTCCAATTTGCGATGGGACTCACTCTGGCCATGGAGGAGGCCCAGGACTGAAAGGTCAGATTCATAATGGGAGGGGGAGTTGAAGTGCTGGGCCACTGGGAGATCAGGTTGGTTAGTGCGAACCGAGCGGAGGTGTTGGGCGAAGCGATCGCCAAGCCTACGCTTGGTCTCACCGATGTAGAGTAGCTGACACCTAGAGCAGCAGATGCAATAGATGAGGTTGGAGGAGGTGCAGGTGAACCTCTGCCTCACCAGGAAAGACTGCTTGGGTCCTTGAGGGGAGGTAAAGCAACAGGTGTAGCATTTCCTGCGGTTGCAAGGGAAAGTACCGGGGAGGGGGTGGTTTGGGTGGGAAGGGACAAATTGACCAGGGAGTTATGGAGGGAGCGGTCTCTGCGGAAAGCCGAAAGGGGAGGAGATGGAAAGATGTGGCCAGTGGTGGGATCCCGTTGGAGGTGTCAGAAATGTCAGAGGATTGTCTGGTGTTTGTGACGGTTGGTGCGGTGGAAGGTCAGGACAAGAGGGACTCTGTCCTTGTTACGAGTGGGGGGATGGGGAGTGAGAGCGTAGTTATGGGATATAAACGAGACCCTGGTTTAGTTCAGTTTAGTTTAGAGATACAGGGTGGTAACAGGCCCTTCAGCCCACCGGGTCCACGCCGACCAGCGATCCCTGCACACTAACACTATCCTACACAGGCTAAGGACAATTTTTACATTTACCAAGCCAATTAATCTACAAACCAGTACGGCGTTGTAGTGTGGAAGGAAATTGAAGATCTCGGAGAAAACCCACGCAGGTCACGGGGAGAACGTACAAACTCCATACAGACAGCAACCGTAGTCGGGATCGAACCCAGGTCTCCAGCACTGCATTCGCTGTAAGGCAGCAACTCTACCGCTGCTCCACCATGCCACCCAAATGGCCAATAATGGCCAATTGGCCTTTATGGCCAATAAAGTACTTTCTGAAGTATAATCACTGTAATAACGTAGTAAAATACATCAGGAAAATTTACTCACTAACAACTTTGTTATAGATACTGCTTCCAACGTTACATTCTTTTCTCATACAACACAGAAGACACAATAAGTTTGAACTCAAAATTCTCGGAGCCAAAGTTAATACCAGCTGAGGCGTGGCTTCATTAAAGAGAGTGAAACATACGTATTTAAATTATTATATAGGAATGTTCTTCCTTTTAACTTTTCTCTTGATGCCTCAATTTTAACAAAATTACAACGTTCAATGATTCAGATAACCAATTGTTTTTGCCACTGTTAACAGAAAATGGAAGCTGCATATTATGACAACATACTGGAGCAGCAGCGCCTGGAGCCAGAATTCTTCAGGGTTGGATTTTATGGCAGAAAGTTTCCATTCTATCTACGGGTGAGTGAAGTCCAAATTTTTATTATCCTCTTACTTATCTTATATTTTCATTGTTCTGAAAGATCTCTGAAAAGTAAAGGAAGCCACTGAGCAACAGGACTGGCACAGTGATGTGGCCATAGAGCTGCTGACACAGCTAGACCCTGTTCATCCTGGCCTCCAGTGTTGTCTCTGTGGAGCCTGCATGTTCTCCCTAACTGTATGTTTCCAAGGTAATTATTTGATTATTGCTACCTTAATTTTACCTAATGACTGCATTTCAATTTTTAATTATTTAATTGCACGAAATCACATCCTCCCATTCCTTGCCAATCTTGGTGAATTCTCAACTGCATCCCTGGTCTCATTACACTGAATCCTGTACACTTACCTATTCTTGATCTGAATAAACTAAAATCACATTTTAACTCCTTGTGGCAATTCACTAAATCTCACAGGCATATTCCTTATCTCATGGAATTAAATCCCACACACCAAGCCCTGAACTCACCGAACTAAAATTTTCAATCGCATTTCATTCCACTAATCCCATAGTCTCATTCTCCTTCATACAATACTAAATTGACCTGTGATGTACTTTATAAAGGCCCAAGCCCATTCCTGGCATCTTTCCACTAAATTCCCCATTCCGACACATATTTACGTTGCACATAACGTTTCTCCGGATAATTCTTGCAACAGTACTCCGAGTATCACAGTACTCAGTCCCAACTCCTTTCCGTAGTAATAGTGCACCAACACCTGAATTTCTGTCCCTGCTCTCTGTACATTAAGTTCCACACTGTCATCACCAGACTCACTTCACTGAAATCCACTCTCTCACCCTCAGTCTCACTGCACTTAAACTAAACTCCCATTCTCAAACTCACTCCACTGAAACACACGTTCCCAGCCCCGGTCCACTCCATTAAATCCCACATTCCCATCCCTGTTTCATTCCACTAAAACACATACTTCTACCTCCATCACCATTGAATCCCACAATTCTATCCCCATACTGGACATTGGCTTCCACACTCCTATCACTCCATTCTCAGTAAATTGAAATCTCCCCCCACTCCTCACATGAGATGGTGCCCCTTAATTGTTTGATCTTTTCCAGCTCCACTTGTTAGAGTAAATTAATTTGTGATTTTTCTTAATTATTCGTGCTATAAGGGAGTGCAGGGTAGGTTCACAACATTAATTCCTGGGATGGTGGGACTATCATATGTTGATGGAATGGAGCGGCTGGGCTTGTATACTCTGGAATTTAGAAGGATGAGAGGGAATCTTATTGAAACATATAACATTATTAAGGGTTTGGACACGCTGGAAGCAGGAAACATGTTCCCGATGTTGGGAGAGTCCAGAACCAGGGGCCACAATTTAAGAATAAGGGGTAAGCCATTCAGAACAGAGATGAGGATAACAATTTTCACACAGAGAGTTGTGAATCTGTGGAATTCTCTGCCTCAGAGGCTGTGGAGGCCAATTCTCTGGAGGCTTTCAAGAGAGAGTTAGATAGATCTCTTAAAGATAGAGGAGTGAAGGGATATGGGGAGAAGGCAGGAACGGGGTACTGATTGTGGATGATCAGCCATGATCACAGTGAATGGCGGTGCTGGCTCGAAGGGCCAAATGGCCTACTCCTGCACCTATTATCTATTGTCTATCTTTGCAATATCCCTCTGCAATTGGATCCTCGACTTCCTCATTCTCAGACCACAGTCTGTCCGTATTGGTGGAAATGTGTCTGCCGTGATAACAATCAGCACGGGAGCACCTCAAGGCTGCGTGCTCAGCCCCCTGCTGTACTCACTCTATACTCATGACTGCATAGCCGGTCATAGTACGAACTCCATCATCAAGTTCGCTGACGACACCACTGTTGTGGGACGTATCACTGATAGAGATGAGTCAGAGTATAGAAGCGAGATCGACTGTTTGACCAAATGGTGCCAGCCCAATAACCTAGCTCTCAACACCAGCAAAACCAAGGAACTGATTGTGGACTTTGGAAGGGTCCACATAGTCCCGTTTATATCAATGGGTCAATGGTGGAGTGGGTCAAGAGCTTCAAATTCCTGGGCGTGCATATCTGTGAAGATCTCTCCTGGTCCGAGAACACTGATGCAATTATAAAGAAAGTTCATCAGCGCCTCTACTTTCTGAGAAGATTACGGAAAGTCTGTATGTCAAGGAGGACTCTCTCGAACTTCTACAGGTGCATGTTAACTGGTTGCATCGTGGATTGGTTCGGCAATTTGAGCACCCAGGAGCAGAAAAGACTGCAAAATGTTGTAACCACTGCCCAGTCCGTCATCAGCTCTGACCTCCCTACCATTTAGTGGATCTATCATAGTCGCTGCCTCAAAAAAGCTGCCAGCATCATCAAGGATCCACATCATTCTGGCCACTCACTGATCTCCCCGCTTCCTTCAGGTAGAAGGTACAGGAGCCCAGGCACGTGCCGTGAGTAATTACTCAGGGTAGGCATTCAGTCCGCTTTAAAAAAAAATTAAACGGCACTTGCGCAGATTGTTCGCTCCGTTAAATAAATAAATATTTTTTTTTAAACTGACATTTCAATTTGCCCAACGCTTCCTAGTCCTAGACCAAGGGGAACAGTTACTTTCACATCGTGTGTAGAGTCTGTGCCAGGGGTAAAGTTGTGGGGAGGGCACGAATGTTGAGAAGGAGGGTGTCGGGGATACTGCCAGAAACTCACTCACTCACCGTTACCGCAGCTCTCCGGGCGCGTAGCCACAGACTGTAGCTGGGGATAGAAGCAGCTCGGGGAGCTATGAGCGGCCACCGGGACCCGACAGCAGAGCTGGCCACCACTTCAGCGCCTTCTGCCGGCCCACTCACCTTTGGTAGTGCTCGTCGTCGGAACACCTGTCACCTGCCGTTCGCCAACTTCGCTCATGTCAGCGGCTTCCTGCAAATCCTTAAATTCCCACAGCCGAGTAACCTCAATCGCGCTGTCGGAATTTAAGGACATGCGTGAGGCCAGCAAGCGGCAGGAGAGAGGTTTTTAGACGGAGAGCTGCCAGAGGTGAGCGGGGACCGGCAGAAGGAGCTAAGGTGGCGGCTGGTTCCGCTGTCCGGCCCGGAGGCCGCTCAGCCACCCGAACTACTTCTCTCTCTTTCCCCCCCCCCCGACCTCAGAGAGGTGCCATTCCACGCCTCTGTGCAAGGAGCGTCGCAAGTGGATGCTCCCGACCCCTCATTCATAACATTCGTGCCCTCCCCGCAACTTTACCCCGGGCCAGACTCCTCAAATGCTGTGAAAGGAGCGCTCCCCCCACCCCCACACCCCGGGAAATATGGTATTTAAAAACATAAACACAAAATGTACTTACCACATCATTGGTACACGACAAACCATAGTTGAAAACCCCGCCAAGAAACCTGCGCTGCGCATGCGCAGTAGACTGTTGCGCATGCGCAGTGCAGCAAAGGCAGAATTTCTGCTTCCTTCAGCCCCGCTTGAAAGTGACGGCTTCAGGCAGCGCTGACGGCACGTGGGCTGCACAGACCTTCCTGTGTTATAAGCGCTGCGGATGAAAGGCACGGCGAATTATGCCTACCTAAGAGATCGGTCTCTTACATAGGCATAATTCTCCCATGCCTTTATTATTTATATTAAGTTATTACTATGTTATAATTTTAGTCAGGGTAGGCAGTGCCTACCTTGCCTACCCTGACGGCACGTGCCTGCAGGAGCCTGATATTTGCAACATCCAGGTTGAGGAATAGCTACTTCCCCACAGCCATCAGGCTATTAAACTCAACTCAAACAAAACTCTGAACATTAAAAGACCATTGAACTTTATCTTTATCTGCTTATTTATGTATTTCTTACCAATGGTATATGGTCACACTGATCTGTTCTGTATTTATTTATGCCTACTACATTCTGTTGTGCTGAAGCAAAACAAGAATTTAATGTCCTATCTGGGACACATGACAATAAACTCTCTTGAATCTTGAATCTCCTTGCCATCACCTACCTCGACAATCCTTTTGGCCCTGGAGGAATGCTTTGCACTGGAATATCTCGGTTCACCTTGTCTCTGCTTCAGCCTGATGCATGCTAAACCATAACACTCATTTCCTCTGCTGCACCTTCTCATTGAAAGCTTTCTCTTCACACTCAACTAGACTTCTTTGTTTGCACTCTTTTTCTCATCCTAACCATCTCAATTTTTCAATATCCTTTGTACTCAAACAGCGTACAGTTTATTTTTCTCACATAATTTAAGTAGTTCAGGGAAATTTCTGCTGCTATATCAGGCCTGATGCTGGGAAAATCTTAACTTTATGTGTTCATGTACATCCTGGGTAACTGCCCATGTGTCTGCTTAATAGTGAATGGTGTCTTCATAAATACCTATAATTTTCTTTCAGCAGAATATTGACATTCCTTGTATATTGACATTTATAATAAATCCACTGACTCCCACAGTTATTTGGAGTAGACCTCATCCCACCCCACGTTTTGCAAAAAATCATCACTGTTCTCAATTTATTCATTTCCGTTGCATCTACTTCCAAGATGAGGCTTTCCATTCCAGGACATCCAAGATGGTCCTTTTTCTTTTGTACACATGGTTTCCCCTCTGCTGTCGTAGATGGATCCCTCACCCTTTGTGTCTCATAGTCTACTCTTATCCTCCTCCAAGACAGGACAAGGATAGTGTTCACCTGGTCCTTACCTTTCATTGCACCAGCCTCCACATCCAACAAATCATTCTCCCACCATCAGTCACATTTTCCCATCCCTATCCCTTTCTGCATTCAGCAAAGGTCCCTCCGGAACCCCTTGGTTCACATCCCTTTCCACCCAAACCTCCCCTTCCAGGTACTTTCCCCTGCAACTCCAGACAATGTAACATTCCTCCTCCTTCACATCCATCCAGGGACTCCAGCAGTTCGTCCTGGTGAGAAAAAGGTTCATGTGCATCTCCTCGAACCTCATTTACTGCATTTGGTGCTCCCGATATGGCATCCTTTACATGGCGAGACCAGGTGTAGACAAGGGGACCATTTTGCCAAACACTGGTGCTTGATCCGCCATGGCCTGCTGGATCTCCTATTTGCTAACCATTTTAACTCCCCTTCCCATTCCATGCTGACCATTCTGTCCTAGGCCACCTCTATTGCCACTAAGGCCACAAGCAAACCGGAGGAACAGCATCTCATATTCCTCTTGGGTAGTTTACAACCAAACAGTATGAACATTGAATTCTCCAATTGTAGGTAACTATCCTACAAACACACATCCCCCCCCTCCCCCATTCTATTTTGCTCTCTCTTCCCTGGGTCCCAACTAGATGCGCACACCTATTTCTCTTTTTCCCCTCCCCCTTCCCCCTGTATTCCTTCATGTTCAATGCCGTTTTTATCCTTATCTCCAACTTTTTGCTTTTGATTGTCCAACCATCAGCCATTCAAAAGCCTTCCTCACCTATATCCACCTATCACTTGTTCCAGCCCACCTCTCTTCCAGCTTTCTTTCCCATCCCCCTCCCCCTAACTACAATCAGTCTGAAGTCGGGTCTCGACCTAAAACATCACCTATCCATGTGTTCCAGAGCTGCTGCCTCACCTGTTGTACCTCCAGCATTTTGTGTCTTTTTATGTAAACCAGCATCTGCATATTCTTTGTATCCCTTGGAATTTGTCACAGTTGCTATATATGTTACATCAAAAAATGTATGTTTTGAGCACATATTTACTGAATATTTATCTGTGTCCTGTTTCAACTGGAAATAATTTATTTTGCAGTCCTTGTGGTGAGATCTCTCCCTAGTGGTTGAATGTAGTTAGTACAGCAAGATTTGTCAAGTACCCTTGTGTGAAATTACATGCAAGAATAGATCATTTGGCTTGTTGAGCCTGGCATTTTAAATGGGGCCAATTTGATAATGAAGCGGAATGGTGGCAACAGGAGCAGACCAACCTGGAATGTGCATCCCATTTTCGCAAGCAACGTCAACCTCTGCTGCTAAAGAGCATGTGCATGCCAAATCAAGCTTGTCATTATCTGAAAGCCACCAAGGTGAACAGGTGGCATCCTCGATCTCAAAGGACCACTGCTGATGTGCACTTCTGATAGTGGAGAATCTGGAGAAGCTGGGTTATTACCAGAGCAGAGAAAGTTGAGATGTAATTTGAAAAGGGCTTTCAAAATAATGACTGGCGTTGATACAAAAGTAAGGTGATATTGTTTTCAGAAATGATCAGTAATTAGATGACATGATTATAACAAATGTACTGTGTGGCAGCTATATTTTACAAGTTCTGGCGATCTGGAGTTAATTTCTTAATATGAAAGTGGAGACACTTTCTTAAGGTAATTGGATATGTAGTAAGATTGCACCACATATCCCAGACATGTAATATTTTGCTGTTCATTCAGATGAAATAAAGAAATCCAAACCATTATTCATTTTTCAGTTGTGATGGACCACTGTACACGTGGTATTTTCTGTCTGCAGATTTTGTTTAGACTTCTGGTCTTTTTTCTCCTGTATTTAAATAATTGTCCATGATTTCTTCATTCTAATTCTTTCCATTTGTCTTTCTTCTCACTCCAGAACAAGGAATTTGTGTGCCGTGGTCATGACTACGAGAGACTCGAGGCCTTTCAGCAAAGAATGCTGACAGAATTCCCACAAGCCATTGCCATGCAACATCTCAACCAGCCTGATGAAACCATCCTGCAGTCTGATGCACAGTGTATCCTTCACTTGATCAGGAGCCCCAATAATAGTCAATAGTTAATTATTTATAGACCGGATGATCCCTGAGCAAACCTGTTTTAGTTAATTGATATCAGAAATCAATAGGAACTGAACAGCTTCCTGCATCTCCCGTAGTTTAGGGTGAGGCAAAATTTGACAGCATTCCCTGCCCAGCTTCAGCATTTGCGCTCAGTTGTAATACCTAGTATAGTTGAATGGCTGACTCAGTGATTAGTCACATACTGTACAGGAAATAATGCCAGTTGGGCTGCAAGTACCATTTCAGCAGAAAGTAGTACCTTCAGAAGAGGAAGATTAGACAAGGTCCCAGTTGCTTGAATATTCAAGTATTGGCAATTAACCCAAAGAAACAGAAATTATCCAGCATTGGACAACGGACCTTTAAGTGTAAGACGATGGTCACATTTTTTTTCTGTACAGTTTTCTTTGACTTTGCTTTTAGATTTGCAAATATATGCAGTGTGCCCGATTCCAGAGAATGTGGACGTTCTTCAGATGGAAAGAGTTCCAGATCGAATTAAAAGCTTTTATCGTGTAAATAACGTCAGCCACTTTCGATACGACAGACCCTTTCACAAAGGTTCAAAGGATAAAGAAAATGAGTTCAAGGTAGAAGAGCTAACAATAAACTCTCCTGCTATTGGCCTACCTTTCTCTGCAGTCTCTGCAGACTGTTTAAGTCTCAAAGGAAGGTCAGGCAGAGTGAAGGAATATCGTAACACTGAAGAGCTAAAGTGTTTTTATTTCAATGTAGGGAATATTAAGGGGAAAGCAGTTGGGACTATGATGTTGTGGCCATTGTAAAAACATGGCTGCATAGGGAGACAACTGGCAAATCAATGTTCCGGGGTTTGACTGTTTCATACATGATCTAGAGGGAGGCTAAAGAGGTGGAGGAGTCGCACTTCTAATCAGGGAAACAGTCACAGTGGCACACAGAGTAGATATACTGGAGGGTTTGTCCACTGAGGCAATATGGGTAGAGCTTTGAAGTAAGAAATGTGCAAGTACTCTAATGGAATTGTACAATAGGTTCCCCAATAGTAAGTGGAAGATAGAGGAAGACATAAGTAGACAGATTAATAAAAGATGCCAAAGCAATAAGGTTTGCACAGTGGGTGATTTTAACTTCCCCAATATTGACTGGGATTTGCCCAGTGCCAAGGGCTTAGATGGGGTAAATTTGTAAGGGGTATCCAAGAGGGTTTCTTAAAACAGTATGTGGATAGCCCAACCCGAGAAGGGAACATACTGGACCTTGTGTTGGGAAATTAGCCTGGCCAGGTGATGGGTGTTATAGTGCGGTTAATGATCACAACTCCATCAGTTTTAATGTGAAAACAAGGATCTGCAGATGCTGGTTTATACCAGACACAAAATGCTGGAGTAACTTAGTGGGTCAGGCAGCAACCCTGGAGCACATGGTTAGGCGGTGTTTTGAACTTCAGTCTGAAGAGGGTTTCCAATCCAAAATGTCACCTATCCATGTTCTTCAGGGATGCTGCCGGACCCGCTGAGCTACTCCAGCATTCTGTGTCCATATGCTTTAAGATTGTTTTGAATAGGGAGAAGGCCGGACTTCACAGGAAGGTACTAAATTGGAGTAAGGCAAATTACAATGTTATTAGACAGCAGATCAGGATGCTACACTGGGAGCAGTTATGTCCAATGGGAACAGTTATATATAGGCTAAGTGCACCTGATCAAGTTCACAACTAGCACGTTCGAGTAAGGAGGAGGCATATGGAGTGTGGGGAATCTGATACGATATGAATAGGAATATCAGTGTGGAGAATACTATCCAGTTTTAGATGAAGAAGGAGGAGATGTTGGGGGTCTTGAAGAACATTAAGTTGGATAGATCTCCAAGACCTAATGGAATCTATTCTAGGTTATTAAGAGATGCAAGAGAGGACATTGCAAGAGACTTGACAAAGATCTTTACATCTTCTCTAGGTACAGGTGAAGTCCCAGAGGACTGGGAAGTAGAAAATGTTGTTCCTTTCTTTGGGAAATAAATTAGAGAGAATCCAGGGAATTATAGGTCAGTGAGGCTCACATCAGTGGTGAGGAAATTATTGGAGAGGAGCCCCCATGCAGTAAATTGAACTCAGAAGCCAGAGCTCCATGTGTTAAAGAGATTGCAGGGTTTTGTGCCCCAAAGCGTTAAGAGGAGGGCAGGAAACTGGGTAGTGTTAGAAAGGAAGATCAAAAACCAGCCCCCCGGTGTGTTAAAGGAAGCTGAACCAGAGTCCTGGTATGTTAAAGGGAACACAGGTACCACAAACCCTGGTGTGTTTAATATTGTGAGATAGATGCAAAATGGGTAGGGACTTCCAAAGAAATGGGTAATGGACTATCAGTGTTTTCCTGTCACAATTGTTTAAATATAAAGTTTTTTTTCCTTAACAAGGAGATTTTATTGTACTGAAAAGATCAAAACTGGACTGCAGTTTGCAAACATCAGTCATCAGATTACAACATTATTATCCTTATCCACAATACACTCGATTCCCCTCGGCAACCAGCATTCACGGAAGACCTCCAGAGTATCCATCCACACCACATGTTCCCTCTCCAGCAATCCTCAATTCCATTCCCAATGTATTGGTTAAGATTACTATATCGTAAATCTATTTTCTAACATAATTATTCATTCAGAGACATTGCCCATTTATTTTTTCTCTGCCTCAGGTATTTACTTAAAACCTGTATTTCATAACTGAGCTCGAACCCCCAACATGCACACATGTAAATATTAATGCAGCAAAAAAAGTAGAGATCCTGACTGAATATGTCTCACCAGCACTAGGTCTTCTGGATGTTTTATGTCCAGTGTGCCTGTTAGAAGCCATTCTCTTCAAAGTCCTGATAGGCTGGTGGAGCAAAGAAATAGGTTGGTTTGAGTGACAAAGTGCTAAGTTAACTTATTTTATTAGGACATGAACTTCACAGACATCAACTCATTTTCCCCTCTCCTTCCTATCGTCTGTTTAGTTGCAGTAAAACTAGACCTTTTCAGTTCAGTTTTGCATAAACCTAAATGTATCACTACAATTGTTTTGTAAAGTGAGTAATTGACAAGAGAAAAGCACATCAAAGGATTCATAATAAAACACAGGGAATTAATTTAATTTAACAGTTTTAGCATTGTAGAAAATGACTGGATTAAATGAAACTTCCAACTTCAATGGAGAGTAGGACTCTGAGGACAGTTAGTTGATAGGAGGCTGGTGTGGGCTGATAGGAGTTAACAAATACACCAATTTGCAACCAATTTCGTCAGCATTGCATGGCAATCATGTTTAAATTGTCTGCAAAATTACTGGAAAGCATCTTTCCACCTGTGGATGGAGCATAAAATGGGTTTCTGTATGTGCAATATTTAGGGATATGAAAGAAAGATATTTGAGATGTGCTAGGCCTGACAGGAATTGTCTGGTGGTAATGATATTGTATCGTTCTGTCTCCTATCTAGAGTCTCTGGATTGAACGGACAACCTTGACCCTTACTCACAGCTTGCCTGGGATCTCCCGCTGGTTTGAAGTAGAGAAGAGAGAAGTGGTAAGTCCTGCCTTCTAATGTTGATTGTACGTGTGTTCTGTATTATTACCTTATTCTAACCCTTTCATTATGTGGCTTGCAAGGGAATGGCAAATTAATATTAAAAGTCAAGATCCATTGTACAGGATTCTTACAATGCTCAGAAAAGTAGGAATAAAGATGATGCAAAGGAAGCAGATTAGTCAATGTTGAACTTGTGGAGTAAATTGTCTAGAATGCACTCGATAGGATGTGAGTCCTGGTTTTAAGATATTTCAAATGGTCCTTTGGAAAGCTAAAGGATTAAATCAACCTTAAATTGTTATAATTTTCATTGATTGCAGCCAGTGAAATCCCATTAAAAAAAAATTTAAGTGGCCAAAAAGCAAAATCTGCAGGTACTGTAAATCTGAATTTAAAACAAAAATGCTTGAAATACTCAGAAGGTCAAGCAGCATCTTTGTGAACAGAAAACTAATGGGCCTGTCCCACTTAGGCGATTTTTCAGCGGACTGCCAGGGACTGTTAAGTTTCCGGCAGTAGCCTGAAAAACCGGGAACTAGAACGGCAACTGTCAGAGTGGAACACACACAAACACATCGCTTCCTTCACCAGCCCGTGTGAATTTTTTAGACAGCGCTCCCCCCACATGCCCTGTCTAAAAAAATCACACGGTGCAAAGCCAAGGTGATACAGACACACACCGCGATGAACAGGAAGGTTGGCGCTGTAAAAAGATGGCTAAAGCACAGTGTACGGTAAGTCCTTTAAAAGAGGGAGGGGAGAGTGGGGAGAAAGGGGGAGAAGGAGTGGAGAAACGTTCAAGAAGCCAGAGATACACGGCTGTGAAGCTCGGTGGATATTTAGTCAAGTCAAGTCAAATTTTTATTCGTCACTTTCACATAAAGTGCAGTGAAATGAATTTGCCAGCAGCGGTACAATAAAAAAGAACACACAATACGCAATACAAATGTAACACAATCCACCAGAGCATTCATCACTGTGGTGGAAGGCACAAGGTTTGGTCAGTCCTCCTCCATTTTCCCCCGCAGTCGGGACCACAACCCTCCGCAGTCGCCGCTGCGGATGTCCAGATGTTCAGACAAGGTAAGTGCAGGTAAGCCCTGAATTGGTGAGACGGCCCACTGGAGACGGCGGCTTCAAAATGGTGTTGCCGCAGGCCGGCGGTCGAAGATCTAAAGTCCCCGCCACACCGCAGCCAGAAACACCACAGACTGCAGGGCCGGCAGTCGGAACTCCTCTCCAGGGGTAGAAGTAGGCTGCAGGCCGGAGGTCGTAGCTTTTCTCCTCCAGGGTCCCCAACGAGGGATCCCAGGCTCTGGACGCCACGCCAGCAGGAAGCACCGCAGTCCGCGGCTTCTGGACAATGTAGGCTGCGGGCCGGCGGTCGGAGCTCCTCTCTAGGGATCCCCGGCGAGGGACCCCGCTCCGGATGGTAAGTCCTTGCTGCGCCCGCGGTAGAAGTAGGCCGCGGGCGCAGTTCTGTATAGTTGGTTCTGTATAGCGCGGCTTCAGGCTGCCATGGACCAGCGAACGGAGTGTTCCCCTCCGGCAACCCCCGCCGAGGGCTCGCCCGCTCCGCGACTAAAGAGTTCTCGCTGCGCCCGCAGTTGAAGCCCCGGGCGCGTCTCCGGGAAAGGCCGCACCGATCCTCGATGTTAGGCCACGGGGGAGGCGACATGGAAAAAGTCACCTCTCCGTGGAGAAAGCTGTTTCCCCCTTAACCCCCCCCCCCCCCCACACCACCCCCCACACAAGACACACCAAGAAACATTTAAAACACACACACTAAAAAAACAAAAAAAGTAGACAAAACTAACACGCTGCTGGCAGGGCTACCGGCTCGCAGCGCCGGAACATTACCGGTCGGTTATCCTTGGTTCTGAAAACTACTGCTTACCTTTTTTTTCCAATGAGCCAATGAAATTCACCGGCCAGCACCAGCTACAACCTACGAGAACCTCAGAGAACCTTCGACCTCCTGGGAACCCATTAGGACCTCCTGGGGACCCACCTACGGCTCGCGAATTCTCGCTACTCTCCATGGCAGCTTCATTCTAGTCTCCGCTAATTTTTCAACGTTGGAAAATTCACGGCGACCATAATGAAGCCGCGACTAGTTCCTAGAATGTGGGAACTCCTCACGACCATGAAGACGACTCCCCAGCAATCACCCATGAACATGAGGCGACCATGTGGCGACTGCATAGTCTCCTGCAGTCACCTAAAAAGTCGCCTAATGGGTCAGGCCCATGAGCCTAAGAACTTGAGTCGAATGAAGACAAAGTAAGTTGCACAAGAGAGCCTTGGTTCTTTATCTCTGTACTGCCTTTCCTGAGAGTTGTCTCACAGAAGATTGTTCATGTGAACCAAATCATCAGTTTGTCAATGTGTAAACAACTGACAGGAGAGGCCAGTTAGATCTTTGCCCAGAATGGCAACTCAGGAGAACAAAAAAGCAGCACAAGCATACAATTCATCATTCACAAGCATTCTTTCCAGGCTTGCTTACCCCCTAAGTACCTTTGAAATCCACTGGGTAGTATGTTATGTGTTGTAGTCACCACCCTCCTCCAGGCCACCTCTCATCACCTTAGTATCGTTCAGCTCCCAGGGTCACATGATCAGAGAGAGAGAGAGAGAGAGAGAGAGAGAGAGACATTTACCCCATTGTAGATCATTACACACAACATCCGTCTCAATCCCATCCTCCCCATCCACATAGTTTGTAAACCTTCCAGCAGTTGGGCTTCTACAGAATCACCAAGAACAGGGGTTGCCAACGTACGGCCCCTGGGCCGAATGCGGCCCATAACCCAAAATCATTCAGGTGGATTCTTTTTCCCATAATCATCCAGCCCGCCGAGCGCAGCGGAGCGCCAACTGTACCGCATCCTCCGCAAAGCCGCTGGCACAGCCGCGCACCTTCAGTGAACACATTTAAGAAAGAACTGCAGATGCTGTTCGAAAGTAGATAAGGATTGCATGAGACAGCATCTATGGTGCGAAGGAATAGGTGACGCCAGGGGTCGAGACCCTTCCTCAGACTCTTAACTAGTTCAACATCTGAGTCTCTTCTCTCAATTACAAATAATTAGTACAAGTAATTACAAATTACCTCATGTAATTTGAGGTGATTGTGCAAATTTACTATTCTTTATCATTTGTTGCCCTACAAATCTCAATGTGGTCACTGCTCAGTCCCTCTGGATCAAGGTGACTCATTTTGTGGGATCTGAGGTAACAGTAACTAATGAAGCCATTTTGTGAAGTTCAGTTCTCTAGGTGGAGCAGAAGCTGTAACCACTGTCTTGGTCAAGTAATTAGGCATCTCCTAATTTACTCTGACAGAGAAGCAGCCCATTTGACCTACCAGACCCTCTAGCCCCTGATAGAACAATTCCAGAGGGAATAGAGAGGATGGCCAAGCAGTGACCAATTATTTTTCCCATGGAAGAATTCATGTTCCTTAAGTGAGTGATGGCTAAAATGTGTTCCTGTCCATAAATTACTGTAAGGCCTTGTCTTTCACCATTACTGAATCCAACAAAATCACTGAGATCTCTGTATTTCTCCAAATCTCACCTCCTCTGCATCTGATTTTGATTACTTCACCAGCGACAGCAGCCAACCACTTAAGTTTTGGAATTTCCATCCTAAATGTCCATAACCTTTCATATTTACAGCTGAGAGTTCTTTAAAATCATGTACAAATCGCCTTAATATACTTTGGAGCGATATCAACTCCAGTTTGTAATGTTTTATATCTGTTTTTGTTTTACAGGTGGAGGTGAGCCCTCTGGAAAATGCAATCTATGTTGTGGAGAACAAAAACCAAGAGCTGAGAACTCTCATCAACCAGTACCAGCACAAGCAGCTGCATGCTAACATTAATCTGCTCAGCATGTGTCTGAATGGAGTGATCGATGCAGCAGTCAATGGAGGAATAGCCAGGTACCAGGAGGTAAGGGTGAGCTGGAGCAGTCTCGGATTTGCACTCAGCCATTTTATCATTGATCACCAGATGCAAATGCGATTTCTGCAGTATTTCTATCTCATTTCTGACTTTTTTAACATTGCATCTAATGACGGCTACTTTCAAACCAAACTGATTAATTTCACAACTTTTATTTATATGCATGAATCCAAGCTAAATGATGGCATTAGGTAATTAACCTGCAAGCCACTCTGAAACATACACAATATGAATCATAGAACAGCACCCTCAATCAAGTAGAACGTAGTGATGCAAATAAAGAGATGGAATAGAGTGTACTTTCTGCTGGGCTTGGTCTAATTAATATTATAATTTATAGAAAAGTGCTAATGAAACTAAAGGTTGATAAATACTCTGGCGCTAGCGGCCAACATCCTGGTTTTATCATTGAGGCATAAAGTTACACGGCACAGAAACAGGACCTTTAGTCCAATTAATCCATGCTGACCAAGGTACCTACTGAGCTGACTCATTTGCCCACATTTGACCCTTCTGAACTGTTCCTATCCATGTATCAGTCCAAATGTTCTTTAAACATTCAATTTGATGAGAGCTTGGTGCAGAGAATGCAGATTGGTGCAGAATCAATCTGTCCTGCTCTAACCAAATTAAAGCGATGACCAAAAAAGCTCACCAACGCCTCGAGTTCCTCAGTACAATACCTCCAGAAGCCGAAAGTATCTCCAACGACTCTACCATAGAAAGCATATTATCAAATTAAATCATAACTTAAAAGTCGCGTTGAGGCGTATGGGCATCGTGTGGCCACGCAGGGCCGGTTCCACTTAGAAGCGTGGAGGGGTATGTAGTTGTGCGCGACATCGCATGGGGCTCCAAAATGTTTGTAGCAAACAAAATCTTTGCGTGCCAATGGCCTGTCGCGGAACTGACGGCCAAAGTGGGACAGGCCCAAGACCCTGGCATGATGCAACATCTCACCTTCAACAGCAGCAGAAGCAGGCAAACGATCGCCGAACTCGGCCTGGGGCTCAAGATCCACCCCCACTTCTACTCCCAGAGCGGGGCCAAGAAAATTGAAGATAGACACAAAATGCAGGGGTAACTCAGCGGGACCGGCAGCGTTTCAGGAGAGAAGCAATGGGTGACATTTCGGGTCAAGACCCTTCTTTTCAGTCTGAAGAAGTCTGACAGAAGTCTGACAGTTACTCCAGCTTTGTGTCCATCTTCAAGAAGTGGGACAGGCCCTTTACTGTGTACTTTGTATGGCCTGATAGATTTCATATATAATATTACCTGATTTGATTTGCAAATATAATCTTTTCACTGTATATATGACAATAATAAACTAATACAAATACCAAGAAGGAAAGGGCAAAATACATCTTGTAATAGAATTCCATTGCAGAGGAAATCAGACAGGATAATACATAGAAACATAGAAAATAGGTGCAGGAGTAGGCCATTTGGCCCTTCGAGGCTGCACCACCATTCAATATGATCATGGCTAATCATCCAACTCAGTATCCCTTACCTGCCTTCCCTCCATACCCCCTGATCCCTTTAGCCACATGGGCCACATCTAACTCCCTCTTAAATATAGCCAATGAACTGGCCTCAACTATCTTCTGTGGCGGAGAATTCCAGAGATTCACCACTCTCTGTGTGAAAAATGTTTTTCTCATCTCGGTCCAAAAAGATTTCCCCCTTAAACTGTGACCCCTTGTCCTGGACTTATTAAAAAAAGAGGGAACAATCTTCCTGCATCTAGCCTGTCCAACCCCTTAAGAATTTTGTAAGTTTCTATAAGATCCCCCCTTAATCTTCTAAATTCTAGCGAGTACAAGCCAAGTCTATCCAGTCTTTCTTCATATGAAAGTCCTGACATCCCAGGAATCAGTCTGGTGAACCTTCTCTGTACTCCCTCTATGCCAAGAATGTCTTTCCTCAGATTTGGAGACCAAAACTGTACGCAATACTCCAGGTGTGGCCTCACCAAGACCCTGTACAACTGCAGTAGAACCTCCCTGCTATACTCAAATCCTTTTGTTATGAATGCTAACATACCATTTGCTTTCTTCACTGCCTGCTGTACCTGCATGCATACTTTCAATGACTGGTGTACCATGACACCCAGGTCTTGTTGCATCTCCCCTTTTCCTAATCGGCCACCATTCAGATAATAGTCTACTTTCCTGTTTTTGCCACCAAAGTGGATAACCTCACATTTATCCACATACTGCATCTGCCATGCATTTGCCCACTCACCCAGCTATCCAAGTCACCTTGCAGCCTCCTAGCATCCTCCTCACAGCTAACATTGCCCCCAAGCTTCGTGTCATCTGCAAACTTGGAGATGTTGCATTCAATTCCCTCGTCCAAATAATTAATATATATTGTAAATAGCTGGAGTCCCTGCACTGAGCCTTGCGGTACCTCACTAGTCACTGCCTGCCATTCTGAAAAGGACCCGTTTACTCCTACACTTTGCTTCCTGTTTGCCAGCCAGTTCTCTATCCACATCAACACTGAACCCCCAATACCGTGTGCTTTAAGTTTGTATACTGATCTCTTATGTGGGACCTTGTCGAAAGCCTTCTGAAGTCCATTGGTTCTCCCTTATCCACTCTACTAGTTACATCCACGAAAAATTCTATAAGATTCGTCAGACATGATTTTCCTTTCATAAATCCATGCTGGCTTTGTCCAATGATTTCAGCACTTTCCAAATGTACTGCTATCCCATCTTTAATAACTGACTAGCAGTTTCCCCACTGCCGATGTTAGACTAACTGGTCTGTAATTCCCCATTTTCTCTCTCCCTCCCTTTTTAAAAAGTGTGGTTACATTAACTACCCTCCAATCCTCAGGAACTACTCCTGAATCTAAAGAGTTTTGAAAAATTATCACTAAGGCATCCACTATTTCTGGGGCTACTTCCTTAAGTACTCTGGGATGCAGCCTATCTGGGGATTTATCGGCCTTTAATCCATTCAATTTGCCTAACACCACTTCCCGGCTAACCTGGATTTCACTCAGTTCCTCCATCTCATTTGACCTGCGATCCCCTGCTATTTCCAGCCGATTATTTATGTCTTCCTTAGTGAAGACAGAACCAAAGTAGTTATTCAATTGGTCTGCCATGTCCTTCCCCATGATCAATTCACCTGTTTCTGACTGCAAGGGACCTACATTTGTTTAAACTAATCTTTTTCTCTTCACATATCTATAAAAACTTTTGCAGTCAATTTTTATGTTCCCTGCCAGTTTTCTTTCATCATCTATTTTCCCTTTCCTAATTAAGCCCTTTGTCCTCCTCTGCTGGACTCTGCTGGAATTTCTCCCAGTCCTCTGGTAGGCTGCTTTCTCTGGCTAATTTGTACGCTTCATCTTTGTTTTGATACTATCCCTGATTTCCCTTGTTATCCATGGATGCACTACCTTCCCTGATTTATTATTTTGCCAAACTGGGATGAACAATTGTTGTAGTTCATCCGTGCAGTCTTTAAATGCCTTCCATTGCATATCCACCATCAATCCTTTAAGAATCAATTGCCAGTCTATCTTGGCCAATTCACATCTCATACCCTCAATGTTACCTTTCTTTCAGTTCAGGACCCGTGTTTCTCTCCAACAATGTCACTCTCCATCCTAAAGAAGAACTCAACCATATTATGGCCACTCTTGCCCAAGGGACCACACACAACAAGGCTGCTAACTAACCCTTCCTCATTACTCAATACCCAGTCTAGAATAGCCTGCTCTCTCGTTGGTTCCTCTACATGTTGGTTTAGAAAACTATCCCGCATACATTCCAAGAAATCCTCTTTCTCAGCACCTCTGCCAATTTGATTCACCCAATCCATATGTAGATTGAAGTCACCCATTATAACTGTTTTACCTTTGTTGCACGCATTTCTAATTTCCTGTTTGATGCCATCCCCAACTCCACTACTACTGTTAGGTAGCCTGTACACAACACCCACTAGTGTTTTCTGCCCCTTAGAGTTTCACAGCTCTACCCATATCGATTCCACATCCTCCAAGCTAATGTCCTTCCTTTTTATTGCGTTAATCTCCTCTCTAACCAGCAACGTTACCCCACCTCCTTTTCCTTTCTGTCTATCCCTCCTGAATATTGAATATCCCTGGATGTTCAGCTCCCAGCCTTGGTCACCCTGCAGCCATGTCTCCGTGATCCCAACTATATCATAATCATTAATAGCTATCTGCACATTCAACTCATCTACCTTATTACGAATGCTCCTTGCATTGAGACATAAAGCCTTCAGGCTTGTTTTTACAATGCTCTTACCCCTTATACAGTTATGTTGGAAGTTGCCTTTTTGATTTTTGCCCTGGATTTGTCTGCCTGCCACTTTTACTTTTCACCTTGCTACCTATTGCTTCTACCCTCATTTTGCACCACTCTGTCTCTCTGCTCACACATTTAAGAAACCCACCACCTCTTATTCTCTGTTTATTATTTTTTTCTTCTTTCCTCCTACATGTTGGGTCTGAGTGCTTCCCTTCTCTGCTTCCTGCCTCACACACTGTCTACTAGCTTTCTCTATTTGAGTCCCTCCCCCCCAACCGATCTAGTTTAAAGTCTCCCCAGTAGCCTTTGCAAATCTTCCCGCCAGGATATTGTTTCACCTCGTGTTCAAGTGCAACCTGTCCTTTTTGTGCAGGTCACACCTTCCCCGAAAGAGGTCCCAATGATCCAGAAACTTGAATCCCTGCTCTCTGCACCAGTCCTTCAGCCACGCATTTATCCTCCACCTCGCTCCATTCCTACTCTCACTGTGCGTGGCACAGGCAGTAATCCTGAGATTGTTACCTTTGCGGTCCTTCTCCTTAACTCCCCTCCTAACTCCCTAAATTCTCCTTTCAGGACCTCTTCTCTGTTTCTACCTATGTCATTGGTACCTATATGTACCACGACCTCGGGCTCCTCGCCCTCCCATTTCAGGATATGGTGAACACATCCCAGACCCTGGCACACTACCATCCGGCAAACTACCATCCGGGTCTCCTGACTGCGTCCACAGAATCGCCTATCTGACCCCCTAACTATAGAGTCCCCTATTACTACTGCTCTCCTCTTCTTTTCCTTACCCTTCTGAGCAACAGGGCCGGTCTCTGTACCTGAGGCCCAGCCACTGTTACTACCCCCAGGTAAGCTGTCTCCCCCAACAGTACTCAAACAAGAGTACTTATTGCCAAGATGTACAGCCACCAGGGTACTCTCTAGTCCCTGCCTCTGCCCCTTGCCTCTCCTAACCGTGACCCACTTGTCTGCCTCCTGTGGCCACCTCTCTGTAACTCCTCTCTATGACCTCCTCGCTCTCCCTGACCAGACGGAGGTAATCAAGCTGCTGCTCCAGGTTCCTAATACGGTCCTTTAGGAGCCCCATCTTGATGCACCTGGCGCAGATGTGCACGTCTGGAAGGCTGTCAGACTCCCTGACTTCCCACATCTGACATCCAGAACAGTAAACTGCCCTGGCCCTCATACTCCCCCCCCCCCCCCTTACCCTGGATACAATACAAAGTACAATACAATACAAACTGCTGGAAGAAATCAGCAGGGATCTGACTCCCAATCAGCTGCTCCCTCTTGTCCACTTCCACCAATCAACGGCATCTTCAAGCTCACTTGTTTTAAAATGTGAATGGAGTGTTGGAACGTTACAGATTCGGGTACTCCTCCCACTGCAACCGCTCCAACGGCTCCTGGGCCTCCGTAAAGCAAAGCCTCACAATCGGATTTTTAACTCACCGCTCAGACGTTACTCCTCCCACTGCAACCGCTCCAACGGCTCTTGGGCCTCTGTTGGAGCGGTTGCAGGAGATGTTGAATTTGGAGGCTAATGGAGTGCAGGTAAAGAAAAAGAAAGCCTTTTTATCTAATAAGAAAGAGGGGAAAGCAAAAGTGTGGAAATAGAGGAGATGTGGTTGTCAAATGTGGTTGAGAGGAAGCCATGGTTAAAGAACAAGGAAGACATCTTAAATACATCCGGTCTTGACATAAGAATAGATATGATGGCGATGGAGAAACTGCGAGAATAGAATTGAATTATTTTGTGGAACAAAGTGGAGGGCATGTAGTCGAGATAGCTGTGGATGTCAGTGGGCTTATAATGGCTTTTGATAGCTAACCATTTCCTCAGTATACGAGATTTCAAGATGGAGAACTGAAGTGGGTATGCAGAGCAGATATGGGCAGAAAGGTTTATGAAATATTTGAGTTCTCTACAGTGCAGGAAGCACCACCGATAAAGTGATTAGGGTAGTGAAAAAAGAGTTGACAAGGGGAGCCTGAGTAGGAATGAAGCAAAGACTATTCCATGTATCCAACAATGAAAAGTGCATATTTTGCATCCATGTAAGTTTCCACAGCCACACCTTTGAGTTGCAAAAAGTGATTAGAGTTGGGGAAGTTTGATGTAATAACAAGTGTTACGACTCCCGAAGGTAGGTTCCTCAGAGTCGCGTAACAAATCAAAAATCAGGGTCAAGTTTAAGGAAAAAAACAGTCTTTAATTTTGTTAAACTAAGACAAAACCCAAACCTGATTTAAACAACACGGTCAGGGACCAGAATCGGCTAACAAATAAATATAACAGTGCTCCAGCCAGCCTCGCAATGGGCCGTCGGACTGGAGACGCTAATCCTGCCTAAATAGACATAGCCCTGCAACAAAATACCTGAAAACCCTCAGGTCATCCCTTCCGTCCCAATACAACATTAATTTACAAATACAGGCGACAATATACAAAGTGCTATGCCATGCGGCCAGGCCTCCTGCAGCCCAGACCGACAGCCTCTTCCTTCAGGGACCTGGGACGAAGAGAGAGAATTCTGGGAGCTTCTGCATTTTAAGCTACGATGAGTCCGGTCACCTGACATAGCTTGGCCAATCGGGTACAGAAGCTCTTAACCCCTTGATTCCTGGCTCCCAGCCACGGGGCCTGCAGAGAAACAGAAAGGTAAGTACATAACATTCACCGGGGGGGGGGGGGGGAAGTACCTAACACGTTAAATTAATAGCTATAAATATTGTGTAATTAAGAAAAATTGAGCATTGGCCTTTTGTAGAAGTGCAAAATAGATTTTTGAGAGTGAGGAAAGATCGAGTAGATTGGATGTATACTCTTGAATTTAGAATACTGAGAAGCAACTTTATTTAATCAGATGGCAATATGTAAATAATGTAAGGAATTTTCTCCTGCACAGGAGTCTAAAACTAGGGAGTCAAATTATCAGGGTAACATGTAGCCTACTTAAAACTGAAATGAGGAGGACTTTCTCCTCTCAGAGAATTATGAATCTGAAATTCTCAAAACGAGGGAACTCTTCGAGTCAAAACATATTCAAGGCTGAGAAAGCAAGCTGGTCATATTGACCTGGAGTTTCCAGTTGAATGCATTGTTCCTGTTGTAGTACATTTCACCATTTATTGATGAAAGCTCAGCAAATAATAACGTAATTATTCAGTACAAATATTCACAGAATTTTAAGTGTAACGTGTGTGCTGCACACAAAATGCTGGAGTAACTGAGCGGGACAGGCAGCCTCTCTTGATAGAAAGAATGGGTGATGTTTCGGGTCAAGTCCCTTCTTCAGTCTGAAGAAAGGTCTCAACCTGAAATGTCACCCATTCCTGCTATCAAGAAAGGCTGTCTGTCCCGCTGAGTTATCAAGCATTTTGTTTCTGTCTTCGGGTCTATCTACAGTTCCTTACATATGTGTGCTGCACAGTTTGAACTTATGTGATATTTTGTGTTGGTTTAAAACCATTAATTAAACTCTGGTCCCACCCAAAGGTCAACCATGAATGACCCTGGTAACATTTATAATTGCTGGATGGTTCTGATGATTGCAACCTTTGTGGAAGCATGGAAATGAAACTGATTCTTTTTGACACGTGAATATTTTAAGTTTTTTAATATCGTTTCTTAAATCTGAGCACAGTCTTAAATTTACAGACTACACCAAAAAAAGATAAATGGTTCTGTGAAGTTTTTTTAAGGTACTTTTAATTATTGAAAGAAAAGTTATGCAAAATTTATGGATGCCACTGATTGAAAATATTTATTAATTTGAATAACCTATTTTAAACAAACTGAACTATTACTGTTATACATAATTAATGGCTGGCCACTAATTAAAAATGTTTATTCATTTGAAAAACCCATTTTTAATCAAATTGAACTATTATTGTTAAATATATAAAATGAATATTTAAACACTTATTTTAAAATTATCTTCCAAAATACTGATTGTATTGATTCATGGTAACTTTTACATTTTGAATGAGTTAGAGCAGTTTTTTGGGGGAGAAAAATGTTACTCAAACCTAATGTAATTTTGGCATAGTTTGTGTTTAGATTGATGGTTTCACCCTACCCTGATCCTGCAAATACTAGAATCTTGATAAAATGTTTTATTTTCTTTCCTCTTGACAGGCATTTTTCCAAAAGGAATACATAGTGAGTCATCCAGAGGACAGTGAGAAGATTAACCAGCTGAAGGAACTGATGCAGGAACAGGTACTGTATTCCCTTCTGTTCCTGCATCTGCATCTCTGCCTCTGCATTTCATAGTCTTGTACAGCAGAGAAACAGGCCCTTCGGTCCATCACATATATAACCTTTACAATGTTAATCTATACTAATCCCCACTGGATTGCATTAATTCCATATCCCTCTGTGCCTTGCCTATTCAAGCACCTGTCTAAATGGCTCTTAAATGGTGTTACCTTCCTCCCTCCACTGACAGCTCATTCTAGGTATCAGCTATTCTTTGTAGGAAAAAATCATCCCTCAAATTCCTTTTAAATGTCCTCCCCTAGACCCTCCCATAGAAACTAAGCATCCCTTTTCACCATTGGAAACAGACTTTGGCTATCTCTCCTATCTGTGTCTTTCATAATTTTTCAAACATGGCCTTACCAATGTTTTGTAGACCTATAACACGATGTCCCAATTCATGTACCGAATGCCTCGGGTTAAGACAACCATTTCATATGCCGCCTTCACCACCCTGACTATCTATATTGCCACTTTCAGTGAGCTATGTACTTGAACCTTTTAATCACTTTATTCGACAACATTCGCCAGTGACATTCACTGTATATGTCCTGTTCTTACTTGTACTTCATATTTGTCTTAGTTAAATTATATTTACCCACTTTCCTAGTTGATCACTATTTTGTTATTACCTCAGACAAACTTCCTCATTGTCCACTATACTACCAATTTTGGTGCCATCTGCAAACTACTCATGCCACCTATATGACAAGCTAAATTAAAATGGATCACAGTGATCAAGAATTTTGGTTCATGGAGTGTCTCCGTTTGATTTTTAATAAACAGGCATTTTATATGATTGTTGCCCACAGGTTCATATTCTTGGAGTGGGTTTAGCAATTCATGAGAAGATGGTACATCCCGAAATGCGGCCGCTGCATAAGAAGCTTATAGATCAGTTCCAAATGATGAGATCTAGCCTTTGTCATGTGAGTATTAATGCCACTGACAATATGGATGAGATTTAATGAAAAGGCCTTACACCATTTTTTTTTTACTTTGTTCATCGCCTGTTTTTTTTTTCAAGTTTGTAAAGCCAGAGTAAAAATTCCTTCCACAGAATGCACAGTAGTAGTTCAGCTTCTTTGGTGACCGCTCCCAAATTCTTGACCTCAACCATTGAGTAGGACAAGGGCAGTAGTTACACAGAAATTATTATCACAATCAAATATCACTCCAAATCCAAGGCCTTACTTGGACATACACTAATATTCCTTTAATGCCCACCGACAAGGGTCATGATTATGAAGCTTTCTGGAGATAAAACAAAATTGTTTAGTTAAAATAGTGTTTATTGTTTAGAAAAGAAAATGCAGAAAGATGATAATGAACTGATTTGGTGGGTGTAAAAGTAGTAAAAGGAAATCAATCTGGACAAGTGCTCAGTAATGTATACATGGAAGACAAACAAGCCAAGAGGATGTGAAAAAATACCAACTTGTGTAGAGGGACAGAGCAATCTTAATGTACATGTTTACAGATTCCTAAAAGTAGCAAGACATGAATAAGATTGTTAAGAAACAGCTCTTCTTTTATTAATAAGGCATTGAATGTAAGAGCTAGGTGGACATGTTGGAATGCTGGAACTTTGCAGAATATGGTAACACAGATTTAACATATTGTATACATTTTTGATCATCGTACTACAAAAAGACATGCAGTATTAGAGATAAAAATGTTGATAATATTGTTGGGGTTAGAGAATATTAATTATCAGAGATAACCCAACCTTGGAATTTCAATTAGTTTCAGAAAATTAATATTCTATGGTGGGGTTGTTTTTTCTCTACCAAAGGAGGCCATCTAAGAGAGTTATACAAAATTATGAGATATCCGGGAAGATTGAACAATAAGGATTTATTTTCCATTGGAGAAGTGATTGATACCTGGGGATGAGCAGAGGAACATGGAGGTGTCGAGGAAAATGTTTTCACTCAGGTTGAAGAAATCAACACCATTTCACTGCATAAAATGGTGTTGATGGCTGAAACACTCATCAGTCACATTTAAAAGGTTTCTAAATGAGAATCTGAAGAGCCATGACCTACAAGGCTGGGAAGTAAAAGAAACAAACAGTCTACAGACCTTTTAGACAGCATGAATATGACAGACATTTGTCATGGAGTCATTCAGCACAGAGACAGTTCCTTTGGGCCATCGCATGGGCATTGACCATCACGTACATCTACACTAAGCTCACTTTGTTTACTATTGCGCAAGACATAAAATGCTGAAGTAACTCAGCACAACGATAGGGGATGTTTCAGGTCTGAACCCTTCTCCAGACTGATTGTGTTGCAGGTGGTGGGGGAGGTGGGGGTGGGGGGGGGGGAAATTGGGGGAGGTGAGGGTGGAGGGGAGATAGCTGGAAGAGACCAGGAGCAGGAGCAGGGCAAAGCCAGGTAAATGATAAGTAGATACAGGTAAGGGTTTTTTTAATATACAAATTGTTGGATAAAGGTCTGAGATGAAAACACAAAGGATATGACATAAGGATACAAGAAGTGCAAATTGTTTACACCAGGAAGTTGGAATGGAAGGAGAGAAATGGGTGCAAGTCCATGTGGGGTACTGGGAAGAGAGGAGGGAAAAGGCAGGGGCAGAAAAAGAGGGTGCTGTTGTAGGTTGGAGAATTCAATATGTTGTTGTTCCAGTTTGCGTGTGGACTGCTCTCCACAAAGTCTCACTGACTTGATGGTCATTAAAATTCTATATCGGACCAGGTCTATGATTCTCCACATACTGCAACATTCTTTTTAGTTGATCACATTCTTTTCTGTTATAATCGATCACAGTTTTTTTCTCTCATCGCTTCTCTGCGTTCTCAGTATGCATGATTAATCTCTTGAATAAGTGAATAATGTGAAATGTACTTCTGCAAGAAACCAAATTTTATTGACATTCTGGTTGGGTTTTAACTCTTTATATGGATTTGCATGTGTCAGATTAAACTGGTCTCTATAGGTGTGAATCAACTAGGATCAGGATTAGGTCTGTGTTTAGCGTCACTACTGCAGAACTTGTACAACCACACAAAAAGAAAACGCATCTGGTAAATGCCTAGAAAATCTAAAAGGTACTGAGAACGGGTTGAAGGAAGCACTGTGCTGCATTATTGTCCAAGTACAGAGCTGCCTGTGATGCAATGGCAACCTCCTTATAATGACGTTACAATGTTTCTTCAGTTGCAAGAGATACACAGTTAATTCTGTAGGCATTCACCCATATAAAAACATCTCAGCAACCTTATGATACCAGGTGTACAGAAAGCTAAGATAATTGAGTTTTCCATCTCATTTTCTATATAGGATCTTCCTGGAATGGACAAGATCAGTCCTATTTGCTCTGGTTCAAGTACACCACGTGGAAGCCTCATGTCTGGTCATAATCCCATGAGTCCAGAAACTATCAAGCTCATGCACAGGCACAGGTGAGTGAGACAGGTGAAGCTGTACATCAACGAGGGCAGAAAGAGACTGGTGGGCCAGTCTGTATACAGACTAAGAAAAGGGGAATGGGCACCCAGCATGCACACCAGCATGAGCATGGAGGCCATGCGCTTAAATTGCACATAGTCACATATATGGAAGACTGGTAATATAAGTTTATTGTCATAATTTATATTCGCTGTGAGAAAATTACTAGTGATTTAGTCACAGAAAATTCTGTGACTAAATATTAAATTATTATTTCTGATGCAATTAAAAAATAATCTGTTATGTTAGTTCATTGATAGTTAGTTTCCTGGTCCAAGAACACCAATGCAATTATCAAGAAAGCACATCAGTGCCTCTACTTCCTGAGAAGATTACGGAGAGTTGGTCTGTCAAGGAGGACTCTCTCTAACTTCTACAGGTGCTCAGTAGAGAGCTTGCTGACCGGTTCCATCATGGCTTGGTTCAGCAATTTGAGTGCCCTGGAGAGGAAAAGACTACAAAAAGTAGTAAACACTGCCCAGTCCATCATCGGCTCTGACCTTCCTTCCATCGAGGGGATTTATCGCAGTCGTTGCCTCAAAAAGGCTGGCAGCATCATCAAAGACCCACACCATCCTGGCCACACACTCATCTCCCTGCTACCTTCGGGTAGAAGGTTCAGGAGCCAGAAGACTGCAACAACCCGGTTTAGGAATAGCTACTTCCCCATAGCCATCAGGCTATTAAACTTGGCTCGGAACTCTGAACATTAATATCCCTCCATCTGTTATTTGCACTTTATTAATTTATTAATCCACATGTGTATTTACGTATATAATTGTAGTCAATGCCTACTATGTTCTGTTGTGCTATGCAAAGAAAGATTTTCATTGTCCTGTCAGGGACACATGACAATAAACTCTTTTGACTTGACAAATCAGGAAGGGACCCATGTAAATAGAAAACAAAAACACTCGGCAAGACAGATGACATCTATAGAGGGAGAAACAGACTTAACATTGTAGATCCAACATTCTTTGTCACAATTAAATATAAATTCAACTTTTGAGTTCCATTCTTAACACATGTGTCACTGAGAAAATGGATCTCTACAGCCCAAATTAAATTGCTGATGTGATGCGATATGAGTGCCTTTTGTTGCCATGAGAGAATAGTTAGGGGTTAACCTTATCAATATGTGATGTGGATCACAAAGAGACCACATAGTAGCATAATTAGGCCATTCACCCATCAGTCTGCTCGCCATTATCATCTTTCCCTTTCAACCCCATCCTCCTACCTCCCCATAACAGAGGTTATGTCCTTACTAATCATGAAATTATCAATCTCCATGTTTAAAATCCCAATTACGTGGCCTCCACAGCTGTCTCTGAATAATTAGATTTTGTGGGAATGTTAGTCAGAACAGTGGCTCCACAATGCAGAATTTCCTTAATATGCTTCATCAGTGGGCAAAGAACTCACTGAAGACAGTGATGATGCCAACCAAGCAAAACTGAGCAGATTACTTTGATAATCACTTCCAACATTTGGAAGGATGAAATAGCTGGATCAATGCCTGTATTAGTTTTGTCTTAGGAGTGTGATTCAAGACATAGGTGCATTGGGGATGCTGGGAAGAGATTGTTAGGTGTAAAGTGATATTCTGTTTCATTGATTTCTTCAGCCCCCTGAATCTGATTGTCTCCAACAGGCACTCCTCATCATCACTATCCTCACAAACATCCAGTGAGGTTGGGAATCTTGTCATCCTCCCAGACGGGTTAGCTGGCGAAACCCCAGATGACCTTTACCGCATGCAGGTATAACAGTTCCCTGTAATGTATAGGTATGATATCCAGTGACTGTTAACAAGTTATATCCCACTATAAATTCCAGCTGCAAATCAGTTCAACTTGCAAATAAATCCCTGTCTGTACTTCGGAACAGATAGTGGTTTTTGGCCTCTCAGAGCATGGGAATGTATACATGTCATGTATGAGAGGAAGAAGATGACGCTAAAACTCTGTAGACCTCTCCCTCCCGGTTTTTCTCTCACTTTCAGGGTTGTCTGATGTAATTATTGTGGCAATTATTGGAGTGTAAATGTTAAGGCATTGACTTGCCTCCCAGCAGTCATTATGATCTGGCAGCTGCAATCTCTGCATTAACCTGCCACAGGAAATGCACAGACATAATTTTAACAAAGGAAAAAGATAAATAAATGTCACCATGTTATGAGTATGCAACTGAGCAGTAGGGCTAACCACAGAACCATTTAGTGCACCAAAAATGAGTGCAATTCCCAGGCTACGTACATCAACATTTTAAATTAGCTTCTTGTGGTATTACACCGAGTTTGACGACAGAAGGCAAAAAAATCCTCCTCGTCATGATACTGTAGCATAACCATAGCATACTTTTGTTAGAGGTGAAAGCAGCATTGTTAAATCATCTTTCCCCACAAGTGTGATTACAAATAGTTGAACAGGGAATATTGTATCCGATCTTAATGACCTCGCAGAAAAAAATATCAACCACAGTTCCATCCAACACCAGCTTCTTGGAAACACATGGTTATTATCGTGGTTTGAAGTAAAAGTATATATTTGACGGTAAGATAGCCTGTTAATGCTCATGGTTTACAACAATGCATGGTTATTTTGATAATACACCAGAGGAATTATCCATATTTCTCAAAATATACACCATCAAAGATCAGTGGCTTCAGAAGATGTAAAGGCAAATTTGGGAAAGTGGGATATAAATTCCCCAAAATGTCTCCATGCGTTCAATGGGAAATCTATAGTTTTATTGGACAACTTGGCTTATGAGTAATGAGCGGCAGAGCATCCAAATCTTCCATGAGTCGCTTTCACTTTTTTTAAATCCCTTTCAGGGTTCCCCGATGCATTCTTTCTTTCTGTCACTCTCTCTACTTTTTACAGCTTGCTTATGCTAACACCAAGTTCCAGGGCTCCATGTCAAATGTCTCTGTTTTGTCATCGTGCCAGGCAAGTCCATCCACTTCTAGCCTGAGTTCCACACACTCTGCCCCTTCACAGATGATCAACTCAGCCCCATCAAGTGCTCGAGGTAAGACGTTTTAATCTAGTATTTATCAAGGCATGGGCCAACTAATGAGTGAGCTGTCTCTTGCCTTTAAACAACTATTTCTATACAATGTGCAGCAGATGGCCCAAGCTGACTTCACTCTGTTTTTCTTTCGCCTATAATTTGAAATTAAAGGATTATGGCAAAATAAGAAATGAAACAAAAACATTGGAGTATATTTCTTGCAGTTAACATTGAAATGCAATGTAGTGCATAAGCATTGAAATTCTGAGACATATAGCAGGCTGTCCAGAGAATAGTTGCAATGTTTTATAACAAAGTTGTATTTAATCTGATTGTCCTTTTTAAAACCACTACTTAATATTTTGTCTCGGAAAGTGATCTTCATGGAAACTTCTGAGTAATATAGACTCCCAAGTCCATTATAGGACCTAAATTTCCTCCAAAATTTATGTTTTGGTTCATGAGCAAGAATACTCTATTTCTTTTAAAAGTTTATTGTACATCAGTACCAAAGTGAAAAGTTTGGCCCTAGATTGAAGACTTGTGAGAGTGAGATTAGACCTTTCCCCTTTCAAAGACATTAACATGTGTAATCAATCATCAAGGCAATATTGAACAAAAAACATTCAGATGGGTGGAACTCCTAATAACTGCCTTTGGAAGGCACTGTTCCCCTTCCATACAAAGCCCTAGTTCCGTGTTTGGAAACAGCATACTGTGCAAAAAGGCAAAGTTGAGGGTTGATAGTTTAACCACTCCAATCACACAATTGTATTAGTGGGCCCGGTGGGTGTTAGGATGTGGTTGTTGGGAGGTGGCAGAGGAAGAGGAAGCTAAAACAATTAAAGATCAACACATCACACAAAACTTGCCATTTGCTTTTAAGCAGGGAATTGTGTGGAGTGTGTTGCCCATGTCTCAGAACAGAAGAGTATTTCATTGTTTTCTTTCAATCAGTTTCCTTCAGCGTAGTCTTGGTTAATATGAACTCAGAACTCTGAAAATATATCAGCAAAATAATGTGGACGCTCCAACAAGTTATCATTTTTTCTCATTTTGGAGGAGAAGAGCAGAATCACGCTCGAGTCCTTTAAAAACGCAGAGAGGCCTTCAACCGCGTTCTTTTCTCCTATTGTTCTATGCCAAATTTACAAGAGCCTCCACATTCCTAGTTGGGTTTTGGATATGATCCTTATTTGTGAAATTTAGATTTCATATAGCTCCAGATCTGATGAAGATGCCCAAGATGCCAATACAGATCAATCCATCAGAAGAAATGTTAAATCGCATTGTAATGATCAGGGGATGGAGTTTAGGATGCTGCTATTGACTCACCATAGCAGCCACCTGCTAACACTAGTAAAATCAGTGGTGCAAGTCACAGTCACACAGTTACTAAATGAGTTCCACAATGAGTCCAAGTTCCATTCCTTCGAAACTTGTCTCAGTAAATGGACAGTGGCTAGTACAAACAAGAAAGGACTTTCAATGATTTAAAAATACATGAAAAAAGCAAGTGATAACCACTGCTCATTTATGTTGCACATGATCTTGTCTGTGACCATACTGCAGATCACTAGTGCCAGCACCGAGATTAACGGAACACCCAGTGCACATCCCATCACCAACAACCATTCTGGAGAAGATCAAGAATTCCAGATGCTCTGCCTCCAATATTCTTCTTGTTGCACAAATAGCACAATAAAGAAAATAGTTTTGCTCTATCTCCCACATCTGTCAACATCTTGATATGATAATTCTATTGGGATAATTAGGAGATATTTTAGATCTTTTTGCTTTGAAGAACAGTCCGAACTTTCTAACCTTTATTTGTGTATGAGATTCCTCAATGCTTTTTCTATGAAGTTTATTTCAGGACTTCCATTGAAATTACAATCCATTTAAGGTAAAATACAGGGTACACAAAAGGCGGGAGAAACTCAGCGGGTGCAGAAACCCTTCTTCAGACTGATGGGAGGTGGGGGGGGCGGGGAGAAGAAAGGAAAAAGGAGGAGGAGGAGCCTGAGGGCTGGGGGAGAGGTGGGAAGGGGAGGAGACAGCAAGGGTTAACAGAATTGAGAAAATTCAATGTTCAAGCCCAGAGGATGCAGACTCCCCAAGCGGAATATGAGGTGCTGTTCCTCCAATTTGCGGTGTTGCTCACTCTGGCCGTGGAGGAGGCCCAGGACAGAGAGGTTGGATACGGAATGAGAGGGGAAGTTGAAGTGCTGAGCCACCGGGAGGCCGGGTTGGTTATTGCGTACCAAGCGGAGGCATTCGGCGAAACGATCGGCAAGCCTCCGCTTGGTCTCACCGATATAGATCAGCTGGCATCTAGAGCAGCGGATGCAGTAGATGAGGTTGGAGGAGGTGCAGGTGAACCTCTGTCGGACCTGGAAGGACTGCTTAGGTCCCTGAAAGGAGTGGGGGGGGGTAAAGGGACAAGTGTAGCATCTCTTGCAGTTGCAAGGGAAAGTGCCCAGGGAAGGGGTGGAGCGGGAGGGAATGGTAGAATTGACAAGGGGGTTGTGGAGGGAGCGGTCTTTGCGGAAGGCAGACGGGGGGGGGGGGGGGGAGATGGGAAGATGTGGCGAGTGGTGGGGTCACGTTGGAGGTGGCAAAACTGGCGGAGGACTATCTGTTGTATGTGCCGGCTGGTGGGGTGAAAGGTGAGGACCAGGGGGACTCTCCCCTTGTTGCAAGTGGGGGAATGGGGAGAGAGGGCAGTGTTGCGGGGTGTGGAGGAGACCCTGGCGCGAGCCTTATCTATGGTGGGGGAGAGGAATCCCCGTTCCCTGAAGAATTAGGACATTAGTGATGACCTGATGTGGAACACCTCATCCTGGGAGCAGATGCGGCGTAGACGGAGGAATTGGGAATAGGGGATGGAGTCCTTACAGGAAGCAGGGTGGGAGGAAGAGTAGTCCAGGTAGCTGTGGGAGTCAGTTGGTTTGTAGTGGATGTCGGTCAGGAGTGTATCACCTGCAATAGAGATGGTGAGGTCCAGAAATGGTAGGGAAGTGTCGGAAATGGTCCAAGTGTATTTGAGTGCCGGATGGAAGTTGGTGATGAAATGGATGAAGTCAGTCAGTTGTGTGTGGGTGCGGGAGGTGACACCAAAGCAGTCGTCGATGTAACGGAGGTAGAGGTCGGGGATGGGGCCCTGGTACGCTGAGAACGTACCCGACAAAGAGGCAAGCGTAGCTCGGGCCCATGCGTGTGCCCATAGCTACGCCTTGTGTTTGGAGGAAATGGGAGGAGTCAAAAGAGATGTTATTGAGGGTAAGGTCCAGCTCCGCTAGGCGGAGGAGGGTGTCAGTGGACGGGTATGGGTTGCTCCTCTGGTCGAGGAAGAACCGGAGGGCTTTGAGACCATCCTGGTGGGATGGAGGTGTAGAGTGACTGGACGTCCATGGTGAAGATGAGAGGATGGGGGGCTGGGGAATGGAATGCATGGAGCCAACGGAGGGTGTCTGAGGTGTCTTGAACATAGATTTAGCCAAGGGGGATAGGATGGAGTCAAGGTATGTAGAAATGTGTTCGGTGGGGCACGAACAGGTAGAGAAAATGGGTCTGCCAGGGCAGTCAGGTTTGTGGATTTTGGGGAGAAGGTAAAATCAGGCCGTGCGGGGCAGGGAAACGATGAGGTTGGAGGCTCGGGGGTGCAGGGAGCCGGAGTTGATGAAGTCGGTTATGGTGCTCGAGATGATGGCCTGGTGCTCGTCAGTGGGGTTATGGTCCAGGGGTAAATAGGGGGTGGTGTCCGAGAGTTGGCGCGTGGCTTCCACTTTGTAGAGATCGACGTGCCAGACTACCATGGCACCTCCCTTGTTGGCGGGTTTGATAACCCAGACTGGGTTGTTACGGAGTGAGTAAAATACAGTTGGCTCACATTTCTATATAGTTATATGTAGCCCACACATTGGTTCTGACATGTATCCAGCTCCCAAAGCATGGGTATCCCTGATTTCCAACAATGATGTCAGTCCAAGTGCACGGAATGTATAGAAGCCCACAATGTGTTGGAAATAGAAGAATGCTATCTATGTATATAAGGTGAACTGTCAAAACCTTTGTATTGGCTATATTCATTTCTCAATCTCCCTTTTACAACTCACGTTTCCTCTTCAACTTTCATTCTGTCTCCATACTTCATATTTCAGGGTTTCTCCACATTTGAATTTCTGTTAATTTCCTACATTTCACAATTTGTACTAACTCTCTCAATTACGTTTATATATATATATTTTGCACACTTTTATTTTCCCTTTATTCCTTCCTCATTTCTATGTTGCATTGTCTATCTCTTTATAATTCTCCACCTGTTTTCTATTTTATCTGCTCTTCTCCCTTTCCTAATCTCCTGTTTACTCAACTTTCTTTCTGTTCCCCCACCGTTCCCCCCCTCCCCCTCCCCTTTCCCCCATCTCTCCCCCTCCCCCCTACTCTCCCCACCCTCCAACTCTCCCACCCCATCCTACCACTCTCCTCCCTCCCCCCTCTCTCCCTCCCACCCCCTCTCTCCCTCCCTTCTGCCCCACTCTCTTTCCTCTGTTTCTCTCTCCCTGTCCCTCCCCCCTCTCCCACTCTCTCCTCCCCTCTCTCTATCCCCTCCCCTCTCCCTCTCTCTCCCCCTCTACCTCTCCCCCCTCTCTCTCCCCCCTCTCTCTCACCCTCTCTCCCCTTCCGTCTCCCTCTCTCTCCCACCATCTTTCTCTCCTTCTCTCTCTCTTCCCCTCCCCCTCTTCCTCATACTCCCTTTCCCTCTCTCACTCCCCCTTTACTAATTCACGCCCCCTTTCACCCTTCTTGCTCCTTTGTTTCATCTTTCCTCCGCCTTTCTCTCCCTTTCTCTCTGCCTCTCTCCCTTCCTCTCTCCCTCCCTCCCCCTCCCCACTCTCTCCCTCCCCCTCTCTCTCCCCCCTCTCCCCCCCTCTCGCTCCCCCCGCTCGCCCCCCCTCTACTCCCCCTCTCTCTCCCCCCTCTCTCTCCCCCCTCTCTCTCCCCCCTCTCTCTCCCCCCTATCCCCTCTCTCCCCCCTCTCTTTCTCTCCCCCTCCCCTCTCACTCGCTCTCCCTCTCTTGCACCATCTCTCCTGCCCTCTCTCTCCCCCCCCCTCTCTCCCCCCCCTCTCTCGCCCCCTCTCTCTCTCCCCCCCTCTCTCCCTCTCCCCCTCCCTCTTTCCCTCTCCCTCTCTCCCACTTCCTCTCTCTCACTCCCACTTCCTCTCTCTCACTCCCCCTTTACTATCTCATCCTTCTTGTTCCTTTGTTTCCTCTTTCCTGGTCCTTTTGATCGTTCCCTTTTCTCCTTTTTCGTCTTCTTTTGTCTTTATACATTCTCCCTAATATCTTTTCTATGTATTAATCACTACTTTTTGTTTGGCCCATCTCTCCCTTTTCCCTTCCTCTCCATATATTTTTCTGTTTTGTGTTTTTAATGTATTTTGATTTTTAAATAACTGTTTAGCTTTCTGTTTATGCCCAGGATCCCCATCGTTGTCGGATAAATATCGTCACTCAAGGGACATTATGATGTTGCTGCCTCCTCACAGGGACAGACCAAGCAGTGCCATGTATCCAGCTATGATGGAGAATGGACAAGTAAGTTACTTGAGACAGAACAAGGGAATGCTGCTTGGTTTCGCACAAACATCACACTTTAGACCTTATAGATACAACGCAGAGACAAGCCCTTCGGCCCACCATGTCTGTGCCAACAAGTGATCCCCATACACTAGCACTATCCTACACACTAGGGACAATTTTACAATTTTACTAAAGCCAATTAACCAACATACCTGTATGTCTTTGGAGTGTGGGAGGATACCGGAGCACCCGAAGAAAAGCCAAACGTTCACAGGGAGAACGTGCAAACTCCAAACAGAGAGAACCCATAGTCAAGATCGTACCCAGCTTTCTAGCGCAGTAAAGGAGCAATTATACCATTGCACCACTGTGCAGTAATGCCATAATGCTAATTTAGTAAACTCAGATACATTTGAGAAAACTGAATTGGAACTACATTTCCTGAAAATATGAAGAAGGCGTTCGGCTCATCGATGTAGAACTTAGGACGTAACACAGGTCAGCCTGGGAACAGGCCCTTTGGCCCACAATATCCACCTGAACATGATGCCAAGTTAAACAAATCTCCTCTGCCTGTACATGATCCATATCTCTCCTTTCCATGCCTATCCATGTGCTCATCCAATAGCCCTTTAAAGTCCATTATCATATGTGCTACCTCCACCATCCGTGGCTGTGCATTTCAGGTACCAACCACTCTCTGATGATCAAGTGCATCCCTGGAGGAGTTTCTGGAACTAAGGAGTAAACTGAAAAAGGAGATCAGAAGGGCTAAAAGGGGCCAGGAGATAGCTCTGGCGGATAGTATTAAGGACAGTCCCAAAAGATTTTATAAATACATAAGGGGGAAAAGGGTAACTAGAGAGAGAGTGGGACCTCTCAAGAATCAAAGCAGTCACCTCTGGTTGGAGCCACAGGAGATGGGCAAGATCCTAAATTAGTATGTCTCTGTATTTGCCGAGGAGATTGACAGTAGGACGGAGGAACTTGAGGCAGTCAATGGAAGTGTCTTTAGAGCAGTCAGTGTTACCGTCAGAGAAGTACTGGATAGACAATCGTGTATGGGTAGACAAATCTCCAGGGCCTGATCTGATATATCTGAGGACATTGCGGGAAACTAGAAAGGAAATTGCGGGCGTCCTGGTTGAAATTTACAAGTCATCCTTAAATACAGGAGAGGTGCCAGAAGACTGGAGGGTGGCAACTGTTGTGCCTCTTTTCAAGAAGGGCTGCAGGGAAAATACTGGGAACTATAGGCCGGTGAACTTAACATCTGTAGTTGAAAAGGTACTGGAGAGTATTCTGAGGGAGAGGTTACACAGGCATTTGGATGGGAAAGGGCTGATTAGGGATAGTCAGCATGGTTTTGTAAGTGGGAGGTTGTGTCTCACAAATCTGATTGAATTTTTTGAAGACGTCACCAAAAAAGTCATGAGGGCAGAGCGGTAGATGTGTACATGGATTTCAGTAAGGCATTCAACAAGGTTCTGCATGGTAGGCTGCTCTGGAAGGTTTGATTGCATGGGACCCATGGAGAGATAGCTGAATGGATAGCAAATTGGCTCCATGGAAGGAAGCAGAGGGTGATTGTGGAAGGTTGCTTCTCGGACTGGAGGCCTGTGACTAGTGATTTGCCTCAGGGTTCGGTGTTGGGCCCATTACTGTTTGTCATCTACAGCTATGCATAGGGAGAGGTTGAGTAGGCTATGTCTCTATTCCTTGGAGCGCAGGAGAATGAGGGGTGATCTTATAGTGGTGTACAAAATCATGAGAGGAATAGATCAGGTAGATGCACAGAGTCTCTTGCCCAGAGTAGGGGGATCAAGGAGCAGAGGACATAGATTCAAGGTAAAGGGGAAAGATTTAGTCGGAATCTGAGGGGTAACTTTGGGCCTCTCACCTTAAATCTATGCTCTCTAGTCTTTGACATTTCCACCCTAGAAAAAAGGATCTCTCTAGCTTTCTACATCTCTCATCATTGTGTCTATTTCTATCAAGTTTCCCCTCAGCCTCCGACACTCCAGATGCAGCCTCTTCTCACAACTCATGTTCTCTGGAACTCTCTGCCACAGAGGGTAGTTGAGGCCAGTTCATTGGCTACATTTAAGAGGGACTTAGATGTGGCCCTTGTGGCTAAGGGGATCAGAGGGTATGGAGAGAAGGCAGGTACGGGATACTGAGTTGGATGATCAGCCATGATCATATTGAATGGCGGTGCAGGCTCGAAGGGCTGAATGGCCTACTCCTGCACCTAATTTCTATGTTTCTATGTTTCTCATGCCTTATAATCCATGCAGCATCTGATAAACATTTTATGCACCCTCTCCAAAGTCTCCACATCCTTCCTGTAAAAGGTCAACCAATACTGTGCACAATACTCCAAATGCAGCCTAACAAAAGTTCTATAAAGCTTCCTGACTTTGACATCCTGACACATATTCACTGCACTGAACAATGAAGGCAAGCATGCCACATGTCTTCTTTACAATTCTATCTACTTGTATTGCTTCTTTTGGGGAGCAGTGGAGCTGGATACCAAGATCACTGTGCATCAATGGTGTTAAGGATCTTGCCATTAGCTATATATTTTCCCCTTACATTCAACCTCTCAAAGTACAACCCCTCACACTTGCTTGAATTAAACTATATGCCATTTCTCTGCCTATTTCTGTAGCTGATCTATATCTCACTGTATACTTTGACAGCCTTCCTCACTGTCACAACAACATTTGCAAACGTCCTAACCAACCCAACCACATTTACTTCCAAGAAATGTATATATATCACAAACAACAGAGGTTCCAGCACAGATTCCTGCGAAACCCAGCACAGATCCCGCTGATCACAGACATCCAAACAGAATAACAGCATTCCACAACAACCCTCTGTCTTCTATGACTAAGCCAGTTATAAATACAAACAACCAAGTACCATGGTTCCCATGCATCTAAATCTTCTGGATCAGCGTACTATCATGCCTTACTAAAATCCATGTAGATAACTACTAAGTTACTTTCACGGTCACATCCTTAAAAAAAAATCAATCAAGCCATATTGACCCATTCTCATCCAAATAGGAGTAAATCCTATCCCAAAGAATCCTCTCCAGTGCATTAAAATAAACAGACTTCAGCCCATCTCTTTCACCATATTCCTTAACCTCTGCCTGTAGTCTTTCCTTTAAGATGTTGAGTTGAGGGTTCCCATCCCACCATCACTGTAGTTTAAACCCTCCCAAGTAGCACAATCGAACTTCCCTGCAAGGATATTGGTCCTATTCCAGTTCAGGTGCAATCCGTCCCTCTTATACAGAGCACCTCTATCCCAAAATCAATGCCAATGATCCAAAACTGAAATGCTGCCCCCTGTAGCAGCTTCTGAGCCCGCAGTCATCAGGCCTATTTTCCAATTCCTACCGTCAGTAGCACATGGCATGGGAATAATCTGGAAATTACTACCCTACAGGTCCTGCTTTTTCTTTTCCCTATCTCCCAGTATTAATTGTATAGGACCCCATCTCTTTTCCTATCTATGTCATGCGTGTCGACATGGACAACGACTTCTGGCTGCTCACACTCCCTCTTGAGAATATTTTGCAGCTGCTCTGAGACGTCCTGGACCCGGGCACCAGACACCAGGCAGCAATATGCCAACCTGGAGTCTCATTTGCGGCCACAGAATCTCTTGTACGTCCTCCTAATTAGTGAGTCGCATCTCATTGTCGCTCTGTTTGCATGAAGGCGACACGCATCCCGCTGTGCCTCAGAGCCAGGGCCTGGTTCCCCTAACATGACTGCTGCTGCTCTCTCCTGACCAGTCATCCCACCCCAACAGTATCCAAATGGGTTTAAGAAGGAACTGCAGATGCTGGAAAATCGAAGGTGGACAAAAGTGCTGGAGAAACTCAGCAGGTGCAGCGAAGGAAATAGGGAACGTTTCAGGCCAAAACCCTTCTTCAATGGGTATTGTTTTGGAGGGCACCTGAGCTTCCTGCACCCTCTGCTTACTACCTTTCTCGCTGGTCATCCATCTACTTTCTGCTTGTACTTTAGTTATGACCACCTTACCATAGTTCCTATCTACATCACTCTCATACTCCCGGACAATCCTGAAGTCATCCAACCGCAGCTCCAGCACCCTCACACGGTCACTCAGAAACTGCAACTTGACACACTTCCCAAAGGTGTAGTTCTTAGGGAAATTGAGAGTCTTGATCTCCTACATCATTTAGGAAGAGCATACTAATGCCTAAACTTCAATTTTTACTGTACTACCACTGAAGGAACTTGTGAAAAGAAAATACTTTTTTTACCTTCAGCCTCAGGGCCGGATTTACATATAAGCTTCACAAGCTTAAGCTTAAGGCCTCAAGAGCTAGGGGGGCCTCAGCAGGGCCAGATTCACCTACAAGATGGGGATGGAGCGAGAGGTGGAGGGAGAGGGAGACGGAAGGAGGAGGGGGGAGAGGGAAAGGGGGATTATCTTTGGTGAGATTGCAAAATTAAGGTAGGTTTTAGAGCTATTATATTTTCTCCTCTATATGAATAATATCAAACAATTGGAACTGCTTTCTTTTCCTTGATAACAATACTGAAAAATATGAATTCCATAGTTTGCGACTTTCATTTTGCATCATATTTTAATGTGCACACACTAACAGTCGAACAGTAACAGGCAATCAAATCCACACACAAAACATTTTCTAAAAAAAGGATTTATTTACTGCAAAAACTCACAGTACTTTTTTTGCAGTGTTTGCATGCTCCTTTATAAAATTTTACATAACATTTTACAGTACAACTTCATTATTAAAACAAGGACAGCTTCAATTCTTGATTTTTAAAAATGTATACAACAGTCACCCCAATCATTCCATTCCAACCACTCATTGCTCTTGACTCAACCAAAATTATTTCTGAAATATTGGTCATAAATTTGGTACAAAAATGCTCCAAAATAAGGCTCAGAATGCACCAGAGACCATCTAAAACCCCAGAGTTTACAGGGCCCTTAAGCGGGCCCTGGACCCCGGCCGCAAGGGTCTTTCAGCTTCGCTGCGTGCACTTATTTCAAATACATTTTTTGTAAACCCGCCATGCCAACCCCCTTTTTGAAAAGCTTCGTACGGGCCTGGTGTATAATATTTTTGGCACTGTCACCGGCCTTTCTTACATATGCTGTCACAATGCACTGTAGTCTCGAAACAATATTTCAGTAATTGTCCTTGCCCTCCATTTCAGAACAATAGTGTTTTAAGCCGATAACTGGACACTAGCACTGGCAATAAATAAAAAGCGCAGCTTTCCAACCCTTAACTCATTGGCCATGCTCGGCTGCACATCGGTGTCAATATGGTGGACTCTTCCATCTTCCTCTCGACTTGGGGGTGGGGGGTTGGGAGGGGCCTCACAAGTGGAATAGTCTAGGGCCTCTCTTCATCTAAATCCGGCCCTGCTCAGCCTCCTGGCCCAAAGCCTATCAAGTGAAAGCCTTAGCATTTACCCTGAATAACGCACTTCAACATGACTGCTCCCAAGAGAATGCTCTGCTATAACTTCCCTCCTTATTAGCTGCTGTGCCTCTTAATGATTTATTGAAACAGCTCCTTTTTTAACATCCCTGCTGCTACTCTGCTCTGTTCTGCCTCTGAGCTTAAAATTAACTACCTCAACAGCCTGAAGCAATCTCATCAATTCAATTTTGCAATTTACATCCCTGTATCAACTCTCTCTCATTTATCCACTATCTCCATCCTTATTCTCCTACCAATCACCAAAACTAATTTAAATTAGCCAACTAACCTACCAGTTTGCATATCTTAAAATGTTGGGGTAAGCTGGAGAACCTGGAGAAAACCCATGCCGTCACAAGGGGGAATGTTCAAACACCATGCAGACAGCACCCGAGGTCAAGATTAAACTCGGATTGCTTGAACAGAGAAGCAGCAACTCTACCCACTGCACTACTGCATTTCCCTAATCACTTGTTTCAACTCATGATTTCATGTAAATATGGTTACTAATTGTTATTATGTACTTCTATGCTATTATCAATATATTATTTGGAAAACAAAGCCAGAGATGAGAGAGCAGCTTGGCAGGTTCCTGGTGACTTTGAGAGCTCAGTGGGATTACTGTCCACATGCTAATGATTATTGTGATAAAATTGGAGAGAGAGGAATATGTTCGTAAGGAAGTGCTTGCCAATGGCTTTATTAGTGACTAGACTAAGTCACACGGGAGGCCAGATCCTCAAACGCAACCCATTCCCCAATGCAATATTTCATCACTCACCTGTTCCCCCAAAACAACGGCGGGAGCGTTCTGTAGCCGGGTGTGTGGGGGAGGGGGGGGTGTGGGCAGGGGGTTTGTGGGGGTAGGGGGGTTGTGGGGGTAGGGGAGGAGGTGTATGTGGGAGGGGGAGGAGTGTGGGTGGTGTGTGGTGGAGTGTGGGTGTGGGTGTGGGGGAGGGGGGGTGTGGCCAGCTCATGCCCGTGGAACACAGCCCACACGCTGTTCCTTCAGCTTTATTCTTGGAGCTGGTGATAGGGGCGTCGCCATGCCGGCCAATAACAGACCAATAACTTTTGTAATATTTCACTGATCGGAACAAAACTTGGTTCGCTTGGAGCAGAGGAGAACGGTGAGTAAGGTGGCAAATAAATCCTAGCGATATAGGGTACCGATTTTGCGCAATTTTAAATAAAACGCAAACCAGAAGAGGACAAGATGAGAGTTTTATTAATAGTATAGAAGAAGAAGAAGATAGATAGATAGATAGCAATCGTAAAACTGATCAGACTGTCACACAGTACGTACTTTCATGTATGAAGCAGCTCTGACATGGGTGAACAATTCCATGTAGCTTCACAGTAGTCATTAAAATAAATGATACTAAACAAAATTAGTAGTTTTTAAAATAGATGACAAAAACTTGATCAAAGGGAGAGCACAGTGGAAAGCCAAGGAGTTTTGGGGCTTGGCAGCTGAAGAAGACAAGCCATAGATATGGGAAATAACTTTATGTGGAAAGTAATTAAGGAAAGATAAGGTGGGGATAGTGCAAAATTAGTCAGAGGGAAGAAAACTCCCAAATTAGTTTTCTGGAGAAATTCCTGAAACTTTTTTAAACAATGGCATGACATAACCTAGTCTTGAGGTACCTCTGCTTTCCAAGATTAACTTGCAAATGATAGAATGGATTGGGCCTTCCTGAATATATCCCCCCAACATTTGGGCAGTAGTCTCTTCCGCTGACTTGAGTTCATGTTGTGGTTCACTCTCATTACAGCCTACTAGTTTCCAGCGGGCTTTGATTCAACAAGTGGTCGGACCCTGCAAACCATGCAGTGACCCCAACCTCTCAGTTGCTGAAAAGGGTAAGGACTCATTTAACCATTAAACATCATTGCAGCAAGACATTGGTATATTTCTTCTGTCTGCCAGAGATAATGTTGTTTCTCATCAGCTTAACAAATAAGTTTCATATTTATTTAAAAAAGAGTGGGGTGTATTTCTTGTAACTGCATTGGAATAGATTCTTGCTGTTCACCATCAGGGCTTCGATATGTGTATAGGTCCAAGTAGAACTGTCTGTGAAACTGTACTCAACAATAGTCTTTTTCAGTCTAACTCATGGTTCGTGAGATTCTAAATCATAATTTCGCACTAACCTAACATCTTCATCTGACTGTTTTAAGAAATAAAAATGTATCAAATGCAGTACAAACTTTCAAACTAATCACAATTTAAGTAGAGTCATAGAGAGATTGTTGAGCAAATTATGGGAGAGTAATTCCAAGAAAAAGTATAAATTAGAGATGCCCAAACTTTGGCCCATGGGCCAAATCTTTACTGGTTTGGCCAATTGATATTCTAACACTTGAGATCCCCAGCGATGTGCACAGTGGAACAGAACTGCAATGACACACAATTACAGAGATAATGGAGGAAATGATTGTAGTGAGGACTGTGGAAATGATAAGGGGGAAGACAGAAAGGAATGCACATTGTGGGTGGAATTTGTTAGATGGGTGAAGACTACAGATCATTGGTTATTGTAGGGGATGGTGTGGGTGGACAGGCAGATGACGGAGGCTTCTGCATACAAAGGCTGGGAGTTGAGTGGTGGGGGAAATTAATATCAATGTAAAATTAAAGATGGTATCCATTTGGCTGAAGCTGGATGCCCTGGATTCCTGGTGTGGCTTGGATTGAGTGGAAATGTTACCCAATACCAACACAGACCTTAAGTTATAACCAGTTTCTTTCACAGGCCTTTTTTCCAATGTTGCATTTTCACTCAGTTACTTTAAATGAATATCTATATTTTCCTCATGCTAGAAAATGTTCAAAAATTGTTCCCCAAATTATCTTTCTGCTTTCAATTATTATATCTTTTGTATCTTGAAATGATTCATCTCCAGTAATATATTTTCAGCATTGAAATAACCCAAGATATTGTTTCTTCTCGTTTTTATATTGTATTAATTCTTACTTGTAACAGTTTCAGATGCACCCAAACTAGATCATAATGTGCCCAGGCAATGAAATGTAACTAACTAGAAACAAGTTACTTTTTACTATTTGAATGAATTAATGTTTATTGGCCATGTATTCACATACAAGGAATTTGTCTTGGTGCTCCGTCCGCAAGTGACAACATGACATACAGTGACAGTTAGGAATGACACATAAAACATTAAACATTAACAATAAAACATTATTGATTAAACATGTGAATTAAATAAAATACCAGAACAAAAGGAGGCTAGAGATTTTTGGTTATTGAGTAGAGCTACTACTCGTGGAAAAAAAAACTGTTTTTATGTCTGGCTGTGGCAGCTATGACGGGCTGGAATCACCTTCAAGAGGGAAGTGATTTAAAGTGTTTGTGGCCAGGGTGAGAGGGGTCAGAGATTATCTTACCCTCTCTCTTCCTGGTCATTGCCATGTACAGTTCGTCAATGGAGGGAAGGTTGCAGCCAATAACCTTCTCAGCTGATCGGAAGAATTGCTGCAGCCTCCAGGTGTTGGTGGCTGAGTTAAACCAGACCATGATGGAGAAGGTGAGAACAGACTCTACGATGGTGTGTAGAATTGGACCATCATTGCCTGTGTCAGATTGTGCTTCCTCAGCTACCGTAGGAAGTACATCCTTTGTTGTGCCTTTTTGACTGTGGAGTCGATGGTAGCCGCCCGCTTAAGGTCATTGGAGATAATGGTTCCCAGGAACTTAAAAGACTCCACAGATGTGACTGTGGTGTTGTTGATGGTGAGTGGAGTGAGGGTGAGGGGAGGGGAAGCTCTCCCAAAGTCTACAATCAATTTCACTGTCTTAAGAGCATTGAGCTCTAGGTTGTTGCGATGGCACCAGGATGCCAGCTGTGACACTTCCTGTCTGTAAGCAGATTCCTCCTCATCCTGGATCAGTCTAATCAGGGTTGTGTCATCCGCAAACTTGAGAAGCTTGACAGAGGTGTCTGTGGAGGTGCAGTCGTTGGTGTAGAGAGAGTAGAGGAGAGAGTACGCAGCCTTGCGGTGCTCCTATGCTGAGCGTTTGCGGGTCTGAGATGTGCTTTCCCAGCCTCACATGCTGCTTCCTGTGTTAGGAAGTTGGTGATCCACTGACAGGCACAGGGTTCAGGCACAGTCAACTTGGAGTATAGTAGCTTTGGCACAATGGTGTTGAATGCAGAGCTAAAATCAACAAACAGGATCCTCGCATAGGTCCCCTGGTGGTCTAGGCATTGTAGGATGAAGTGCATGCCAAGGTTGACTGCATCATCCACAGATCTATTGGCCCGATATGCAACCTGCATAGGATCCAGCAGGGGGATTGTGATATTTTTCAGCTTGGCCAGCACAAGCCTTTCAAGTGTCTTCATGACTACAGAGGTCAGTGTGACAGGTCTGTAGTCATTAAGACAAGTAATCCGTGCCTTTTTGGGTACAGGGACAACAGTGGAGACTTTGAAGCAGGCAGGGACAGTACATGTTGGCAGGGACAGTACATGTTTGCAGGGACTGTTTAAAAATGTCTGTATGGACAGGTTCCAGCTGTTTGGCACAGAGCTTAAGAGTAGAGGGGGAAACATTGTCAGGACCTGGAGATTTCCGGCTTTTTTGTCTTCTGAAAAGCCTCTCAACCTCCTCAATTTTTATTGATGATATTGGATGTGATGTTGTGCAACATAGAGGGTGTGGGTGATTGGGTGTGAAGTGGTGATTGGAGGAGGGTGGGTGTAGAAGGGCCCAGTCTTTGAAGACTGAGGTCAGGCTGTGAGTGGGTGTTTTATATGATCATGGCTGATCATATAAAATCTGTACCCCATTCCTGCTTTTTCCCTTATCCCTTGATTCCTTTAGCCCTAAGAGCTAAATCTAACTATCTCTTGAAAACATCCAGCGAATTGGCCTCCACTGCCTTCTGTGGCAGAGAATTCCACAGATTCACAACTCTCTGGGTGAAATTTTTTTTCTTCATCTCAGTCCTAAATGTCCTATCCCTTATTCGTAAACTGTGATCCCTGGTTCTGGACTCCCTCAACATCAGGAACATTTTTCTTGCATTTGGTTGTCCAATTCCTTAGAATTTTATGTTTCTATAAGAAATCCTCTCATCCTTCTTAATTCCAATGAATACAAGCCCAGTCGACCCATTCTTTCATCATATGTCCATTTCGCCATCCCGAAATGGACATTTCCCGCCATTAACCTGGTGAACCTATACTGCACTCCCTCAATAGCAATACTGTCATTCCTCAATATAAGAGACCAAAATTGTACACAATACTCCAGGTGCCGTCTCACTGGCACCCTGTAGAACTGCATAGGACCTTCTTGCTCCTAAACTCAAATCCTCTCGCAATGAAGGCCAACATATCATTAGCCTTCTTCACTTCCTGCTGTACCTGCATGCTTACTTTCAATGACTGATGTATAAGCACTCGTTGCACCTCCCCTTTTTGCTAATCTGACACCATTCAGATAATAATCTGCCTTCTGGTTCTTGCCACCAAAGTGGATAACCTCACATTTATTCACATTATACAGCATTTGCCATGCATCTGCCCACTCACCTAACCTATTTAAGTCACCCTGCAGCCTCATAGCATCCTCCTCGCAGCTCACACTGCCACCCAGCTCTGTGTCATCCGCAAACTTGGAGATGTTTCATTTAATTCCCTCGTCTAAATCATGAATATATATTGAAATAACTGGGGTCCCAGCACCGACCCTTGCGGCACCCTACTAGTCTCTGCCTGCCATTCTGAAAAGGACCTGTTAATTCCTACTCTTTGCTTCCTGTCTGCCAACTAGTTCTCTATCCATGTCAATATCCTACCCCCAACACCATGTTCTCTAATTTTGCACACTAATCTATTGTGTGGGACCTTGTCTAAGGCTTTTTGAAAGTCCAGATACACCACATCCACTGGCTTTTCCTTATCCATTCTACTTGTTACATCCTCAAAAATTTCCAGAAGATTAGTCAAGCATGATTTTCTCTTCATAAATCCGTCCGAACTTTGACTGATCCTGCCATTGGTTTCCAAGTACGCTGCTAAGACATCTTTAAGAATGAACTCAGGCATCTTCCCCATTACCAACGTACGGCTAACTGGTCTATAATTCCCTGTTTTCTCTCTCCCTGTTTTCTCTCTCCCTCCTTTCTTAAAAAGCGGTGTTATATTGGCACAGATATCAGTTTACTTTTTCCCATGATTTCACGTCAAAAACAGAAAATGCTTTAAATGTTCAGCAGGCCAAGCTTCATCTGTGGGTAGAGAAACAGCGTTAATGGGACTGAAGGATGATAAATCCCCTGGGCCTGATGGTCTGCATTCCAGGGTCCTCAGGGAGGTGGCTCTAGAAATAGTGGACGCATTGGTGATCATTTTCCAATGTTCAATAGATTCAGGATGAGTTCCTGTGGATTGGAGGATAGCTAATGTTATCCCACTTTTCAAGAAAGGAGCGAGAGAGAAAACGGGGAATTACAGACCAGGATATTCCCTCTAGCCCATGACGTCATGTGCCCGCCCTCGTATCTCCTGACGAGGGTTCGAGCATGTGGCCCGTGTTTAGGCCGACGCCACAGGACCCCCCCCAGAACCGGAGGAAGGAATAGCATGGTCGAGGGCGGCTCCTGCATGTGGTTCTGGGACACCCTGGGCATGGGTCGGGACGGAGGGTCCAGGGGCGCAGTGACGCTCTGCGTGGGCGATCCCGAGGTATCGAGGGGTGCGAGGAGACCGATGCAGAAGCCGCCGGACGGAAGAGACATGCTCACATCTCCTCGACGAGCTAAGGGGGAGTATCCTGTGAAATACAGCCTCCAGCAACGATGGGGGGAAAAAAGGAAATAAAATAAACAAACTAATTTCTGAACCAGGTGTGGAAATGCAGTGAACACAAAATGAACAGTAAAAAGACAAATTACAGTGCAATCAGTGTCCAAAGTTCAAATTGTCCAGTGTTCATCGTGCAGGATAGGAAAGCTGTGTTGCAGTGACAGCCTCCAGCATGAATGAGGCGCTGTTGCCGGTGGTCGGGTTGCAGGAACTGCATCTGGCTGGAAGGTGGCGCTGTGGACGACAGTGAGACTGCAGTGACGGCATCCGGCCGGAAAGTGGCATTGTGGATGGCGGTGAGGCTGCTGTGGTTGGCGGTGAGGCTGCAGTGATGGCAGCCGATGTAACAGTGGCGCTGTTGCCGGTAGTCAGGCTGCAGAGATGGCATTCGTCTGAAAGGTGCCACTTTCCCGGCAACGGGGCAGACCGCCTTGTGTTCCGGCCGCCGAGGTCCTCCGCATGATCTGCCCGGAACCGACCACCGGAGCAGAGAGGTTATACCAGCTGCCGCTGCCCCACCAGCTGCTGCAGGAGCTGCGGGCGTAGCAGCCTCCTGCCCACAGCAACGCTGACGCACGCCCGATGGCTCTGGGAGCAGAGAGAGTACATGCCGCTCTCCCGCTTCCGACAATGGACTAGGCTCCGGGCCTTGCACCGCACCTCCGGGCCTTGCACCGCGGACACCACTCCAGGCCCTGCACCGCACCGGGCTTCACCACGGACACGGTTTCAGCCCCGGCACCGCACCAGGCCCTGCACCGGACCCGACCTCACTGCAGCCACGGCTCCAGACCCTGCCCTGCACCGTACCTGGCCCCACTGGCCACTGCTCAGGGCCTAGCCACCCGATAAGGTGGGCTTACCTGGGGCGCCTGCCGAATATGCCTTTTTTTCTCCTCACCGGCATGGATTTCAAAGATCCCTGGGCGCTGGCTACCTATCCGGTCCAGGGATTCAATCGCTGGTGAAGTCCGCACCATCCTGAAACAAGCGGCTGCCCCGAAAATGGCCGCAGCGGCCGGCCGGAAGAGAAGTACAAACTTACCTGACTGCCCTCCACAGCGCCACCTTTCAGACGAATGCCGTCCCTGCAGCCTGACTACCGGCAACAAAGCCACCGTCACATCGGCTGCCGTCACTGCAGCCTCACCGCCAACCACAGCGCTACCTTCCGGCTGGATGCCATCACTGCAGCCTCACCGCCATCCACAGCGCCACTTTCCAGCCAGATGCAGTTCCTGCAGCCCGACCACCGGCAACAGCTCCTCATTCATGCCGGAGGCTGTCACTGCAACACAGCTTTCCTATCCTGCACGATGAACACTGGACAATTTGAACTTTGGACACTAATTGCACTGTAATTTGTCTTTTTACTGTCATTTTGTGTTCACTGCATTTCCACGCCCAGTTCAGAAATTAGTTTGTTTATTTTATTTTTTTTCCCCCATCGTTGTTGGGGGCCGTATTTCACAGGACCCTCTCCCTTAGCTGGTCGAGGAGATGCGATCGTGTATCTTCCGTCCGGCAGCTTCTGCATCGGTCTCCTCACACCCCTCGGTAGCTCGGGATCGCCCACGCAGAGCGTCACTGCGCCTGTGGAGCCCTCTGTCCCAACCCACGCCCAGGGTATCCCAGACCCACATGCAGGAGCCACCCTCGACCATGCTATTCCTTCCTCCGGTTCTGGGGGGATCCTGTGGCGTCAGCCTAAACACGGGCCACTTATGCTCGAACCCTCGTCAGGAGGTATGAGGGCGGGCACGTGACGTCATGGGCTAGAGGGAATGTCCTGGTACTTAAGGTCATCTCACCTCGCGACCTTAAGCAGTCAACAGGCAGCTGAGCCCGAGAGTACAACCTTGCTCAGCTACAGCAACATTGTAATATGGTTAGCACACCCACCTAACGTGTCACTACTGAATAAACAACACTTTGAACCGACCTGACGTTTCACCTTTATTCACCACGTTTGGTGCCGCTACACTGGAGTCAATTATCAAAGAGGTAATAATGGGGCATTTGGATAGCACTAAAAGGATTAGGCCAAGTCAACATGGATTTATGAAAGGGAAATCGTGCTTGACTAATCTTCTGGAAGGGGTGCCAGTGGATGTAGTGTATCTAGACTTTCAGAAAGCCGTTGATAAGGTCCCGCACGGGAGACTGGTGACTAAAATTAGAGCACATGGTATTGGGGGTAGGGTGTTGACATGGATAGAAAATTGGTTGGCAAACCGGAAGCAAATAGTAGGAGTGAACGGGTTGTTTTCAGAATGACAGGCAGTGGCAAGTGGAGTGCCGCAAGGCTCGGTGTTGGGGCCGCAACTGTTTACCATATATATTAATGATTTGGAAGAGGGAATTAGGAGCAACACTAGCAGGTTTGTGGATGACACAAAGCTGGGTGGCAGTGTGAACTGTGAAGAGAATGTTAGGAGGTTGCAGGGTGACCTGGACAGGTTGAGTGAATGGGCAAATGCGTGGCAGATGCAGTATAATATAGATAAATGTGAGGTTATTCACTTTGGCTGCAAAAACATGGGGGCAGATTATTATCTTATTGGGGTTAGGTTAGGTAAGGGCAGGCACATGCCGTCAGGGTATGCAAGGTAGACAGTGCCTATCCTGACTAAAATTATAAAATAGTAATTATTTTATATATAAATATAATATATATAAAATATATATAAAACATACATAAAATGGTCATAAATAGTAAAGGCACGGGAGAATTATGCCTCCCTAAGAGATCAATCTCTTAGGGAGGCATAATTCTCCCGTGCCTTTCATCAGCAGTACGTTTTAAATGCGGAAGTATGTGCTACTCACGTGCTGTCGACGCTGCTTCAAACCATCAGTGGGAACGGTCCGTAAAGGCAGCTGAAACTCTGCCTTTACACTGAACTGCGTGCATGTGCTGCGTTGCGCACCAGCCTACTGCGCATGCGCAAGTTTCTTAGCGGGACTTTCAAGGGTGGATTTACTTCTATAATCTTTGGTGATTACCTGAAGAGTTTCATGAAGCAACCTTATGGATATTTTTGCTGCAAAGAAAGAATGGATTTTGTGCACAAATAATATGGTAAGTAAATTTTTTGGAGCTATATGTTTTTAAATACTTTATTAAAAGATAGGACCTATTGAAAACAAATTACATGATAAAAGCCGAGAGAACAATCTGCGCATGCACGGTTTCCACGATTTAAAAATAGCCGAATGACAGTACACCGGGGAGGGAACAACGTGCGCATGCGCAGTTTTCAAGATTAAAAAATGCCAACCGGCAGTTTAACGGGGAGGGAACAATGTGCACATGCGCAGTTGCAAGATTTTTTTAAAAAGCCGACTGACAGCTCACCGGGGAGAGAATAATCTGCGCATTTCAAGATTTTTAAAAGCCACTGCATACCCTGGCTGATTACTCACGGCACGTGCCTGGGTAAGGGGGAGGTGCAGCAAGACCTGGGCGTCCTTGTACACCGGTCACTGAAAGTTGGCTTACAGGTACAGCAGGCAGTGAAGAAAGAGGATAACAGTCATAACAAGAGGATTTCAGTATAGGAGTAAAGAGGTTCTTCTGCAGTTGTATAATGCTCTGGTGAGACCACATCTGGAGTATTGTGTACAGTTTTGGTCTCCTAATTTGAGGAAGGACATCCTTGTGATTGAGACAGTGCAGCGTAGGTTCACGAGATTGATCCTTGGGATGGCGGGACTGTCATATGAGGAAAGGTTGAAAAGACTAGGCTTGTATTTACTGGAGTTTAGAAGGATGAGGGGGATCTTATAAAAATGTATAAAATTATAAATGGACTGGACAAGCTAGATGCAGGAAAAATGTTCACAATATTGGGTGAGTCCAGAACCAGGGGGCACAGTCTTAGAATAAAGGGGAGGTCATTTAAGACTGAGGTGAAAAAAAACTTTTTCACCCAGAGAGTTGTGAATTTATGGAATTCCCTGCCACAGAGGGCAATGGAGGCCAAGTCACTGGATGGATTTAAGAGAGAGTTAGATAGAGCTCTAGGGGCTAGTGGAGTCAAGGGATATGGGGAGAAGGCAGGCACGGGTTATTGATTGGGGACGATCAGCCATGATCACAATGAATGGCGGTGCTGGCTCGAAGGGCCAAATGGCCTCCTCCTGCACCTATTTTCTATGTTCTATGTTTCTATTCTATGTCTATCATCTGACCATGGGGAGAAACAAGCTTTTCTGGTCACTGAATGAATGGTAGCAATTAGAGAGTGAGAACATCAACAAAAGAACATAGGATATGTAGTATGCAGAGCAGGATAACATGGCCAATCAAATCTATACATTACTAAAGCTCTGATCTTGTTATCTTCCGGTTTGTGCAGTCATTCTATTTGCGCAGAAATGGTACGCGATAGCGCTACGATTTTTCGCCAGCATACTCAGCATTCTCCTCTACTGTGATTGCACCCAGTTTCATTCCAATTAGCGGGCTAACGTAAAAGTTAGCGTTTAAAAATTGCGCATGCGCAGATCGATCTACTCTCCTGCCAGTTGGCGTCACGTGGATTGGTCTTTTCTCCTGTCACTCCGCGGGACAGTCCACCCCTTCCTGCGCTATCGTGACTTTACTGGAGCTGAGGGAGGCTCTGGATGGCCCGCGGAGGTCTCAAACCAGACACAATTTTCGGAAGGACCGAAAGCAGTCCAACCCGGCGCGGCCAGGCGCGGGGTCGGAATTGTCGGCAAACGGAAATTGATCCCAGAGGAGGAGAAGGTCCAGTGACCAGCGCCCGCTGTGAGTCCACATCACCCGCTTTGAGTCCTCCAGCCCTTCCCCTCTGGTCCCCCTCGTTGGCTCCTGTCCCTTCCCCGTGATACCCCCCCTCCATCACGACCCCCATCTTTTCTCCGAGCTCTCTCCCCACCCCCCTCCCCGTCTCCACACCCCCCTCCCACACCCGCACCCCCACCCACCCACACCCCTCTCTCCACCCTCTCCGAGTGCACAACAGTCGCTGCCCCCTTCCCCCACAACCCCCCACACCCCCTCCCCATAACACACCTCCCCCCGCCCCCACAACCCTCCCCCCCACAATCCTTCCCCCCACAACCCCTCCCCCCAACTCCTATCCCCCACAACCCCTCTGACCCACACCCCCTCCCCCCACACCACCCCCCCTCCTACACCCTCCACCCACACACACACACCCCCCACCCTCCCACCCCACACCCCCTTCCCTCCCCCTCTCTCCCCTCCCACACATGAAGGGGGGGGGAGTGCTGGGGGATGAGGGGAAATAAGCCGCGCCTGCAGTTAGGGGCTATGGGTGAGTGGTGGAATATTGCGTTGGAAAAACAGGTGAGCAGTGGAATATTACGTTGGGGAATGGGTTGCATTGGGGGACCAGGCCTCCCGTGTGACTGGGACCCAACGGGTCCCAACTTAGTCTAGTGACTAATACAGACAGTGGAGTCAAATTACCTGAAATTGTAAAGTTCAATATTGAATTCAGAAGGCTGCATTTTCCCAGATGGAAGATCAGGTGCAAAGCTCTGTAAAGCAGTCACCCTATCTGTGTTTAGGTTTTTCAGTATAGAGGAGGTGCAATAAATTATAAACTAAAGAAAATAGTAAACAATACTAAAGTATAACTGAATCGCTGCTTCACTGGAAAGACCGTTTGATCCCAGGTGATGGGAAGAGAAGACGTGAAGAGACAAGTGGTCAATCGTGTGCAGTTCCATGATTCAATTCAATTATACTTTGTTGCCACATGTACCTAGGTACAGTGAAATGCTTTGTTTTGCATACAATCAGGTAAAATCATACATCAGACGTCGCCTACGCAGCAGACCAGAGTCACCGCGTTTCTTGCACCAACAAAGCTACTGAATGTTCATTGAACAAACATATTCTGCTCACAGCGGCAAAACCAGGCGTGCTGTCGCATGTGGCAACAAACACCCCCCCCCCCCCCCCCACCAAGTCCCCCCTTCGATCTCAGAGGCCCTCGTCACTCTTATGTGACGAGGGCATGGGTCCACCTACGCTCTCAATGGTCCCTCTCCCTTTCAACGGTCCCCCTTGCTCGTCCCCCTCACTCCCGACGGTCCCCCTCACTCCCAACAGTTCCCCTCGCTCTTGACAGTCTCCCTCACTCTTGACAGTCCCCTGTCATGAAGGGATTAGACATTGCAAAATGCTGAAAGTGGAGGAGGACAGAAGATATGCCTGGTCGTAGAATCTCTTTGAAGATAGAAATTGTGGATAATGATCTGTCAAAAGTGAAAGTTGGTGTGATTGGAGGTGTGGGCTCGATCCATGTTCTGCCCGGAGGAAGGCGGTAAGAGCAGAGGCACAGGAAATACATTAAATGCCGTCAAGGACTACGTATGTTAACGCAGGTAGAGGGGAAGGCATTTCAGAGGCAGCTGTAATGAACGTCTCATTAATGTTATGTTTTTATTTTAGATTCCCTGCATCTGAATTTTTTTTTTCAGAATCTCGCCTTCCCCCACATAAAATTCCATCAGATTCTTTTGACCAGTCTACAATGTTACCTCTCTTTAAATTCTTTGAGTCTGTCTCACAACCTACATTTGCCACCCAGAGAATAAACAAGGACATATGTAATAACGGAGTAGGTAATTTAGATCCTCATACTTGCTCTTCCATTCAATAAGATCACGACTGATCATTTACCTTAGGCCCACTTTCTACACTAAACCCATATCCTTTGATAATAAAACATAAGATCTATCATTTGCTTTCATGAATCTACTCAGCATTAGAGTTTTGTCAGCCATGTCGAATGGAGATATTCAAAGAGTCACTATCCTTGAGCTGAAGAAATTTCCTCTCATCTCTGTCCTGAATGATCAACCCCATATTTTGAAACTGTGACCCAGGTTTTAGACATCCCATCCAAGAAAAAATATCTGCATCTCCTATGTTAAACTATATAATAATTTGTGGAATACATTACTAAAGAAATTAAAGTGGTCAATAAACAGATTCAGAAAATGCATCGCTGGAGGGAGGAGATTGAGCAATGAGATGATTGAAAACGTAAGGGGTGAGATGATCTGATGAGGCATAAATGCCCTTTCCACTTCTAAGACCTTGTGTAATTCAGGAACTGATTCTGAATATAAACTATTGAGACTGCTTAAAAAAAAACAATATGCCCCTCCTCCTCTCTTGCCAAATGGAACTAACTTTCCTGTACGATTCAACACATACCAATTGGTAATGAGAATACTTACTGTTCCAAATGCCAAGGAATATAGGCCCAGTCTTCGTAACCTCTCCTTACATGAAAAACTCACCACACTAAATCAAAGCTAGTAAACTTTCAATTACCTCCTCCATCACAGCTATATCCTTTGGTGAGGAGAACAGACCATGTACAATGTGTAGAAAGGAACTGCAGATGCTGGTTTAAACTGAAGATAGACACAAAAAGCTGGAGTAACTCAGCAGGACAGGCAGCATCTCTGGAGATAAGGGATGGGTGAAGTTTCGGGTCGAGACTCTTCTTCAGACTCAGTCTTTTTGTGTCTATCTCCAGACTATACATATATGTATGAGCACAGTCGCACCAGGGCCCTTTATACTTGGAAAAAGGCGTTGCTAGTCCTGTACACAAATCCTTTTGCAATAAAGGTCAATAAATCATTTACCATACTAATTGTCTGCTGTGCCCATATGTCAGCTTTCAGTGATTCCTGTATTGAGGACATCCACATCTCTCTGAACACCAACATATTTCAATTACCATTCAAAACATGCACTATGTTTCTAATTTTTCCACCAAAAATTGTAGGCTCATGTTTTTATGTATTATATTCCTTCTACCATTTCCTTGCCCATTCGTTTTTCCTGTCTTTGGCTTCCTGAAGTCTCTCTGCATCTTCTCATGCTTTATATTTTATGTTGTAAGCAAACTTGGATAAATTGGACTCAATCCACTCAACGTGATCATAATCTCGATTGTGAACACGTGCTTCCCAATTTTATTTGCACCGCAATGTCTTATAAATGTCTGTCCTGAACTTTATTTGCTATTGTTTTTCATTTCCATGTGTTCACTGTGTTTCAGCGGTGCCTGCAGCTCCCAGTTGCTGGAGTCTAGATAGTGGAACTAGAGATACGGTACCATTCCTGTCAGCCTATGTGGGCACCATTTCTGCACCTCCAGTGCCACCTCGTACATTGCCACCTGGTAAGTAGAGAAAAGAGGCCCCTTTATAGAAACAAACTGGGGAGAGTTAGGTTTTACAAGAGAGAAGTAGAGAAACATCGATTTTTTTAATAGTCTCTTTAGTTTATGTTTAGAACCCTTATGTTTAGAGTTTTCGAAGAAGAAAAGGCCTTTATGCCCAGAACATCTCAACCCAGTGGCTTTCAATCATTTCATCCCTCAATCTGTTCTCAGAATTGGAGTTTCTTCTACTTTATTGCATACTTTAGTTTTGTTGATCACTCATTCCTCAACAAATCACTGACTTTCAACGTTTATATAAACTGTAATATCTTTACTACATTAAATGAAGTTTAATATTATATGAAGCGTTTGTGGACTACATGAGATTTCTTCGGTGATGTGAGGAAATGGAAGAGGTTGTATCTTCCTAAACATGCGAAAAGCTGGAATCTTGAAGAAGCTTGAAAATTAAGCTGCGTGATATACAATAGAAATGCGAGTAAAAAGAGTCAGAAAGAAGAACCTGTGAAGAAATCTTAGTTACTTTATACCAAGACTCTGTTACTCCAGCACTTTATATCTCAGAGTATCTCAGATAAACTATTTCTGGGGGAAAATGTTAGAATATATCATAAATGGGAGATCTTTATTTGAACACAATAAAAATAGAGAATATGACATTTCGGGTAGTATATTAGGAGCTTTTAAAAACAGAAACAGAAAATTAAAAGAGCAATAATGGTAATTGTGATAACACAAATGAGAGGACTGCCATTGATCGAAAGCTTATTGTTCTTTCAAGTACAGGAGCAAATGTATTCATTGTTATTTAATGGTGATGATGGTTATAATAAGATAATTGAAATGATTTTGGGATTGTTGCATTCATGTATTTTGAACTAACAATAGAGAATGCTAAAAACATTTGCTGGAGAAAGAAAAACAAAGTCACTGTTTCAGATGTAGAAACAAGGAACTCCAGATGCTGGTTTACATAAAAAAGATACAAAGTGCTGAATAACTCAGCGTGCCAGGCTACATCTCTGGAGAACATGAATAGGTGAGGTTTCAGGTCGAGACCCATCTTCAGAGTGATTGTGGGAGGACCAGGACAAAGAGTGGCAAGTAATAGGTGAAAACAGGTGGGGGGGGGGGGAGGGTTGATGTTGATAAGCATATGGTTGGACAAAGGCCAGAGAAGAAAAAAAGGTATGAGACAAAAGGATTGAGGAGTTGCGAATTGTGAAGCTGGAGGAAGCAATGTAAATGGAGGGGGAGGGGATGAATAGGTGCAAGTGTAGGTGAGGCAGTGTCAATGGGATAGGGAAGAAATGGGGGTGTGGGAGAGAGAGAGGAGTGAAGGGTTTGTTAGAGGTTACCTAAAACTAGATAATTCAATGTTCATACTGTTGGGTTGTAAACTTGCCAAGAGGAATATGATATGTTCCTCCAGTTTGCCTGTGACCTTACTCTGGCCTTCAGTAAATTGGCAAGACTAAGCACAGACTTGGCAGCCATTTTACCAAACATTTGCGCTCAATCCACCATGGCCAAGTTGCTAACCATTTTAACTTCCCATTCCTATAATGATCTTTCTATCCTGAGCCTTTTCCATTGCCAGAGTGAGGCCACATGCAAACTGGAGGAACAGCACCTCACATTTTGTGTGGGTAGCTTACAACCCAAATAGTATAATTTAAGATAAAGATTTGGATATTTGTGACATAATCTGATCAGAAACAGTGACAAAAATCATTTTTTATTCTAGTTAAAAAATAATATTTTTATAAGATTGGTGTGGGGAAAGAATGTAGGAATTAATGGGTTAACTGTTTGAAGGACCCAATGCAGATTTCATGGATCAGACATTCATCTGTGCTGTAAAGTTTCACAGATTTTTAATAATGATAATATTAATAAAGGCAGCAGTGAAGGTGGTATGTTGATAGTGATAATTATGATTATCTTGTAATGTCTGTAAACATTCCTATTTATTTCCCAGGTCATTTCTCAATGAATTTTGATGCCTTCCATCATCAGACCAGTGACATGCCACCTGCCTTACCCGCACGAACCCTACGTAAGGTAATTGTCCCAGTTCATCATAGCGGGGGGGAGGGGTTGACAAATTTGGAGTATAAAGATGGAGTTAATGGGGAAGTGAGTACAGGAAATGTTACAAAAGACTCCCAAATTAATAGGAAGGAAAGTTCGAGGAGGGATAAGAGAGGACGGTCAGGGGCAGGTGAATACCGAAGTTAAAGTGTTGTATATGAATGCGCAAAGTATAAGAAATAAAGTGGATGAGCTTGAGGCTTGGTTAGAGATTGGCAAGTATGATGATGTGGGAATTACAGAGACGTGGCTGCAAGAGGACCAGGGCTGGGAACTGAATATTCAGGGGTAGACGTCCTATCGAAAAGACAGACACATGGGCAGAGGGGTGGGGTAGCTCTGTTGGTTAGGAATGAAATTCAGTTCCTTGCGAGGGATGACCTAGAATCAGGAGATGGAGAGTCAGTATGGATAGAACTGAGGAATTGTAAGGGTAAAAAAAACATAATGGGAGTTATCTACAGGCTCCCAAACAGTAGCCTGGATATAGGGTGCAAGTTGAATCAGAAGTTAAAATTGGCATGTAGCAAAGATAATGCTACGGTGGTTATAGGAGATTTCAACATGAGGGGAGACTGGGAAAATCAGGTTGGTACTGGACACCAAGAAAGAGAGTTTGTGGAGCAGCTAAGAGCAGCTTGTACTGGAGCCTACCAGGGAGAAGGCAATTCTGGATTTAGTGTTGTGTAATGAACCGGATTTGATAAGGGAACTGAAGGTAAAGGAGCCATTAGGATGTAGTGACCATAATATAATGTTTTAATCTACAATTTGAGAGGGAGAAGGGAAAATCAGAAGTGTCAGCATCACAGTTGAGCAAAGGGGACTATGGAGGCATGAGGGAGGAGCTGACCAAAGTTGACTGCAAAGAGAACCGAGCAGGGATGACAGTGGAATAACAATGGCAGGTGTTTCTGGGAATAATACGGAAGGTGCGGGATCAGTTCATTCCAAAGACGAAGAAAGATTCCCAGGTGAGTGAGGAGCGACCGTGGCTGACAAGGGATGTCAAGGACAGTATAAAAATAAAAGAGAAGTATAACATAGCAAAGATGAGCGGGAAGCCAGAGGATTGAGAACTTTTAAAGAGCAACAGAAGATAGCTAAAAAGGCATTATGGGGAGAAAAGATGATGTATGAAGGTTAGCTAGCCAAGAATATAAAGGAGGATAGTAAAAACGTATTTAGGTATGTGAAGCGGAAAAAAATTGTTGACAAATGTGGGTCCCTTGAAGACAGAAACAAGTTAATTTATTATAGGCAACAAGGAAATGGCAGACAAGTTGAACAGGTACCTTGGATCTGTCTTCACTAAGGGAGACAAAATCAATCTCCCAGATGTTCTAGTGGCCAGAGGACCTAGGGTGATGGAGGAAATTAAGGAAATTCACATTAGACAGGAAATGGTGTTGGGCAGACTGATGGGACTAAAGGCTGATAAATCCCCAGGGCTGGATGGTCTGCATCCCAGGATACTTAAGGAGGTGGCTCTAGAAATTGTGGAAGCATTGGTGATCATTTTCCAATGTTCTATAGCCCAGTCTTTCCAATCTTGTATGAAATCCCACCATCCCGGGATTAACCTCATGAACCTATGCTTGACTCATGCTTGACTAATCTTCTGGAATTCTTTGAGGATGTAACTAGAAAAATGGACAAGGGAGAGCCAGCGGATGTATTGTACCTGGGCTTTCAGAAAGCCTTTGTTAAGGTCCCACATAGGAGATTAGTGGGCAAAATTAGAGAACATGGTATTGGGAATGGAGTACTGACATGAATAGAAAATTGGTTGGCAGACAGGAAAAAAAGGGTAGGGATTAACGGGTCCCTTTCAGAATGGCAGGCAGTGACTAGTGGGGTACTGCGTGGCTCGGTGCTGGGACCGCAGCTATTTAGAACAAACATCAATGAATTAGATGAAGGGATTAAAAGTAATATGCATGGCAGATGCAGTTTAATGTGGATAAATGTGAGGCTATCCACTTTGGTGGCAAGAACAGGAAGGCAAATTATTATCTGAATCGTGTCAAGTTTGGAAATGGGTAAGTACAACGAGATCTGGGAGCAAAGAGGTCCTTCTGCAGTTGTACAGGGCCCTAGTGAGACCACACCTGGAGTATTGTGTGCAGTTCTGGTCCCCCAATTTGAGGAAGGACATTCTTGCTCTTGAGGGAGTGCAGAGGAGATTCACGAGGTTAATTCCCAGGATGGCGGGACTGACATACGTTGAAAGAATGGGGCGACTGGACTTGTCTACACTGGAATTTAGAAGGATGAGAGGGGATCTTATTGAAACGTATAAGATTATTAAGGGATTGGACACGCTAGAGGCAGGAAACGTGTTCCCGGTGTTGGGGGAGTGCAGAACCAGAGGCCACAGTTTAAGAATAAAGGATAGGCCATTTAAAACGGAGATGAGGAAAATCTTTTTCACCCAGAGAGTTGTGAATCTGTGGAATTCTCTGTATCAGTAGGCAGTGGAGGCCGATTCTCTTTATGCTTTCAAGAGATTAGATAGAGCTCTTAAAGATAGCGGCGTCAAGGGATATGGGGAGAAGGCAGGAATGGGGTACTGATTGTGGATGTTCAGCCATGCTCTCAGTGAATGGCGGTGCTGGCTCGAAGGGCCAAATGGCCTACCCCTGTACCTGTTGTCTATTGTCCATCATAGAGGGACTGTCATAGTGATGTCATAGTACCGAGGGCTTGGATGGAGTGGAATTTGTCAAATATATTCAGGAAAATTTCCTCAGGCAATACGTAGATTACCCCACAAGGATGGGGGAGAGCTTGGTCTACTCTTAGGAAATTGGAAAGGCCAAATGACTGGTGACAGCGACCACAGTTCTAATAGCTTTAAAATAGTTATGGATAAGAACCGGGTGGACCCATAGATTAAAATTCTGAATTGGGGCATGGCCAATTTCAATGGTATCAGACAGAAATGTGCTAAAATTGATTGGAATAGGTTGTTGTAGGCAAAGGAACATCCGCAAAGAGAGATGCTTTTAAAAGTGTGATGACAAAAATTCAGGGCATGCATTTTCTTGTTAGAGTGAAGGACTAAGCGGGTGGGATTAGGGAAGCCAGGATGATGAGAAATTGAGGCTCTGGTTAGGAAAAGACATGAGACAGGTAGAAGCAGCTGCAATCAAGTGTATCATTGGAGGAGTTTTGGGATCTGACGGGCATACGAAGGAAGAGCATACATGGATAGGACAGGTTTGGTGGAATTTGGACCAAATGCGGACAGTTAGGACTAGTGTAGCTGGGACATGTTGGCCAGTGTCGACAAGTTGGCCATTATTCTATGACACTAAGAAAATCAGGAAGGCAAAAAGGGGGCAGGTGATGGTAACTGGGAGAATATGTTAAGATAAATCTAAAGTGATTTTATGTACCATAGTGGCAGTTTTACAATGTCTCAAGGATTTAGTCCTCAATAGTCACTTTAATTGATGACCGTGGATCAGAAGGTAACCTATACGCACCCACGAGCCCTCCACGTGACATTCGATGTCGTCGAAAGTTGATTATTCCAGAAACAGTCTCTTGATTGATATTTTCTTTATTGTAGTAGTACAAACACTAAGATAATTCATAATTCAGAGACAAACTATGTCTCTCCCACGATCTTCCTAGAACTAAAGTGAACTCCTTGGGAGCCTGCGCCAGAATCCCAGCCTCAAGCCACGCTCCAGACTATGTGTAAATCCCACCCACATAATTGCAGGCAGATAAAAATGTTAGATCCCATGTGATCCAGGGAGAGAGCCAACTGAATAGAGAATTGGCTTTGTGGAAGGAAGCAGAGGGAAGGTTGTTTGGGGAAGGTTGTTTTTCAGAGTGGAGGCCTTTGACAAAGTGGTGTGCCTCAGGGATCAGTGCTGGGCCCAATGCTATTTGTAGTTTATATTAACGATTTAGATTAATATAAGGCATGATTACTAAGTTTACAAATAACACTAACGTGGTTGGTATCATAGATTGTGAAGATGGTTAGCAAGAATTACAGCAGGACCTTCATCAGCTGTGAAAGTGGGCTGAGGAATGGTTAATGGAGTATTATGCAAATAAGTGTGAGTTGTTGCATTTTGGGAAGACAAACCAGGGAAGGATCTTCACAGTGAATGGCAGTGGGTAGTGATGTAGAGCAGAGCGATCCTGAAGTGCAGGTACCCAGTTCCTTGAAAGTGGAATCACAGGTGGTCAAGAAGGCTTCAGCACATTGGCCTCTTCGGTCAGGGTATAGAATATAGAACTTGGAATGTTATGTAGCAGTTGTACAAGATGTTAGTGAGGTCACATTTGGAGTATTGTGTTCAGTTTTGGTCACCTAGCTATTGGAAGGCTGTCGTGAAGCTGCAAAGAGTACAGAGAAGATGTTGCAGGACTTGAGGGTCTGAGCTATAGGAAGAGTTTGTGTAGGCTGACATTATTTCTTGGTGCACAGGAAGCTGAGGATCTTTTAGATCTATACGATCCTAAGGGGAACAGATATGGTGAATGCACAAAGCCTTTTACCCAGAGTAGGGGAATCAAGAACTTGAGGACATAGGTTTAAGGAGAGAGGGGTAAGATGCAATAGCAACCCGAGTGACAACATTTTCACATAGAGGGTGGTGGGTATATGGAATGAGTTGGCAGAGGAAGTTGTTGATGCAGGTATTATAACACCATTTAAAGGACTGTGATGGAATGGAAAGGTTTAGAGGGATATGGGCCAAATGCACGCAGGTGGGACTAGTGTAAATGGAACATATTGGTCAGCATGGGCCTGTTTCCACGCTGTATGACTCTATGACTCTAGTTGTACAGCACAGAAAGGAGCACATTAATGGCCCCAACCGCCCACTATGATGACACGGTAACTTCCAAAATAAATAAATTGCTCAAGAATTAATTCATATTCTGCCAAAATATTTTTGAACCTCATTTGTAGCATTAGAATGTAAATTGGTTTATATGGACAGGATGTGTGCCTGGGTAATAGGGTACAACTTAATTTTCTTGATTGCAAAAAGGTCTTGCACCTGTGCAGCACCCTTCACAAGCTTAAGGTTGAATCTTTCTGAAGGATTTTGCTGTTGCAATATAAGGAGATATACCAGCCACATCACACCATGTGATAATAGCCAGATAATCTGTTTTAGCAATGATCAGAGATAAATATTGGACAGGACAACAGGAGCACATCTATTTTTTTCCCAATTGTACAGGGGTCTTTTGTATTTGAGGACCCTGATGGGTCAACAGTGGTTACAGAATGTTTTAGGTTGCTCACCTGTCTACACGAACACATTTCACTTTCAATGCCTGGCCTGAGCCTGATATAATGATCTAGGTTGTACTTACTGTGCTTCTTACGTGCAATAAACCAAATAAAGGATGAGGACATTATTCTCAATTGGTGTTCCTGTTACTCAATAACTCTTCACATCACATTTGGTTATAATACTGCCTATAGTTGCGTAATCTGCCATCCCACATTCAGTCTTACAATCACTTTATCACCGACCACAGTCATGTGCAATTACTTACTTGGAATACTTGAACAAAGCTATTGCAAAATTAAATATCTTTTGGACATACAAAGAAAAGAAAAAAACTAATCTTTCCTTCTTTTCCCCCATATTCTCTTCTCTTAGTCTTCACTGCATCCTATACCTGCATCACCCACTAGCCCCCATTCAGGTCTTGATGGCAGCAACTCCACTTTGTCTGGCAGTGCAAGCAGTGGAGTGTCCTCTCTGAGTGAAAGCAACTTTGGCCAGTCGCTGGAGCCACCACGTGCTGACACTATAGACTCTGTCCCTAGTCAGACCTGGAATCCAGATGAGGATGGAGAGTCCCCTTACATACCAGTGAGATACAGCCTGTCAGAGCCAGACGTCCTCGAATCAGTCAAAGCTCACCCGTGCCGCAGCCACTCTGCTCCCACTGGGGTCATTCCGAAGGAATCCTTGGAGACCTCGGTATTGCCCCCAAAACCATATCACTCCAGGCCTGCATACACAGACAATGAAGATATACTTGAAGAAGAGAGCAGGCCAAAGAGTTTTACATGCAAACTGTCTCAGTCTGGCCTAAGTGGTAAAAATGACCAGGCCAAGGTACCGTGGGAACATGGCATCAATCAAGAATAAGTCACAATGCGTTCTGAAAATCAAGGTGGTGACTGGTTCATCCTACGGGTGGCAGCCACCTCTGTTTATTGTAAACAGACTATATCTCTTTGGAAAACATAATTGCTTTGATTCTGAGAAAGGAGGTCTATCTGTTTTGGCCTGGTTTACATTTAAGAAATATTGAAGTGTTGAGAAGAGCATTCCAATCTTCATACCTAATTGAGAATATTTTCTGTCACAATCATGCACTTCACTTCGATTATTGTAAAGATTAATTTACAAGGATTGTGAACTTCAATTGGTATTTGTCATTTTATTATGTGCCCACTGATTCCTCCATTTGATGCCCTTACATGTACATTCTAATTTGCTATCTCTTAGGCTTCTGGTGAAGACATTTTATATCTCCCATCAATGTCATTTCACTTTTGCTCATAAGTGTGTAAAATTATGTCATTGAGATCTCACACTTGCTTTAAGGCTATTCCTATAAAGCAGGAAATAATTGTCATAACAACCTAAAAGTAGTGTACCAGAGTAATATTACAAAGTCATTGGAAGGTACAAACATATAAAGCAACACATGATAGGACCGACCCTGCTGAGTTCATAAGTGATAAATTTACAATTAGCATTAAATTTGCTTTAATGTAGTGGTAACGAATTTCATATTTGACCTTCATTAAAATTACAGATCAATTAATTTGTTAGAATTTTAAAAAATGACAATTCTTTATTGGCTTTTGTGCACTGGGTGAGGGTTCGCATAAATGTGAATGTATGTAAAAGCAGACAGTATTAGGTACAGTTCCACCCACCAAGTTCCTTCTGAATGGCAAACCACAAAAATTCTAAGAAAATGGACCCTAAAAAATCCAGATGCTGGAATCTAGAGTGAAATACAAAATACTGGATGAATTCAGTGGATCAAGCCTAATCTGTGGATGGAATGAAAAACAGCATTTCTAGTCAGGACCCCTTTTTGGACTAATGTAGTGGGGTTGAGGGATAAAGCTGGAAGATGGAGGTGGGGGTGGTAGGGCAAAGCCTGGCAAGTGATGATCGGATAGAGGTGAGAAGGGTTTGATTGGTAAAATGGGTGGAGTAAGTGACAAAGGCGAGAGATGAAAAGAAAACAAAATGAGGGGAGTGGAGAAATGAAATGTAAATCCGGAGAGGGGCATATGGATGGAATTGGACGGGGGACTTCAGAGGTGAAATGTAAAGCCTCCTCCCTGTCCCCTTCCACCCATATCCCTCCCTCCAGCTTTACATTTTACTCCTACTATACTCCTAATCTGACCCTCTTTTGTCTCCTTTTCATCTCTATCTTTTGTCACTTACTCTGCCTATCTGCCACTCAAACACCCTCACCCATATCCAACAATCACCTGCTAGACTTTGCCCCAATCTTCCACTCTTTTCCACCTCTCCCCCCCTCTGCCCCCCCACCCCAACATCTGTTTGAAGAAAGGATCCAACCCGAAACATCTATCGGTTTCCTCCACAGTCGCAGCCTGACCTGCTGAGTTCCTCCAGCGCGTTTTGTTTTGCCGAGAAAATGCAGTAATAATTAAAGTATATTTATGTTTTTTAACTACTTTGCAATGAGTTTCTGTAAACTTCAACCACGCTCTGATTCAGCCAATCACTCTGTAGTCCTAATCCATTTTTTGGAAGAGTTCACATCAGAGATCCACCGCATTGTCTTTTGATTAATCTTTAAATTACCTATCGTAGAAAACAGTAAAAGTAGCAGTGTAGTGTCTCTTTCTCTGAATGCGGTACCAGGTATAGTGTCAACATTTCACAGACCAATAGGTGTGATTCATGTGCTGCGAATCAAAAGCAGGCAAAGTTGGATTTCTGATCCTCTTAGCAAGGACAAGGGGTGGTGGGTGTATGGGAACGAGCTGCCAGATGAGGTTGAGGCTGGGACTATCCCAACGTTTAAGAAACAGTTAAACAGGTACATGGATAGGACAGGTTTGGAGGGATATGGACCAAGCGCAGGCAGGTGGGACTAGTGCAGCTGGGACATGTTGGCTGGTGTGGGCATGTTGGGCTCAAGGGCCTGTTTCCACACTGTATCACTCTATGACTCTATGAAAAGAAAAAAACTGCGGTAGCATTATCAGTCAGAATAGCTATAAGTGCAGGGTTGAATCTGCAATCCCACATGTGAGAGAATTAGTCACAAACATTGTCTGTACAGCTATGTGAAAAGAATGGCTTCCAGTGATTTGATGTAACAGGATCTCCTTCAAAAGAATATTCTGCGAACTAGCCCTGTATTGCAAGCACTTCAAGGAGGCCACCATCATAAAAAAATTGCTTCAGCATTGGTCCTTGAAATATTAAGAGCCAGCAGTTCAGAGTGAGGAGAGAGCTGTAACAACAAAAAGAAAAATACTTTCTGTTCCAGTTTTATGACAAGACTGTCTTTATACATTCTTCATGTTCCATATATCTATATTTCATTATTATATCCACTAAAAATAAAGTGTGCATCATTTCTATGCTAAAAAAGGCACAATGTGCTGGAGTAACTCAGTGGATTAGGCAGCATCTCTGGTGATGTTTAGAGTTGAGACCCTTCTTTAATCTTTTTTGTAAACCAGCATCTGCAGGTCCATTTGCCTATCATTTTCTTTGCTGTTTATCACCATTTGGATTGGATGTTTTACAAACTAATTCCTATCTGTGAGTGCCCCTTGGCATATGAGTTAAATTTAAATGCTAATATAGAGAGAGAGAGTGCACCACAGATTGCAGAATTCCCATGGGTGATGTGGGTTATTAACAAAGGATTGTAGATAGTAGGAAAGGCAGATAGTTCCACATGCTGTATTTGCGGTAGTGCAATAGTATTGAAAATCCGAAATCTAAATAAACAAAAGATACAAAAAAAAGGTAATTTCAGAATGGAGACCATCAGCCTTCATTTTACTACTGATGAAATTAGTGCACAAAGTTATTCATTGTTTTTATGCAGGCAGTAAGGTTTACATTTTTCTTATGATAGCACTACAGCATAATTCTATCTCATTCTTCATCTTACTATTTTTACCCACAGACAGCAATCTGGTCAAAAGTATAATATTAATTATAAACTAACCTTACTAACAAGCTCCATCAAAATGTGTTTTAATAAAGTGAACTGATTTTTGTGATGCAGAAATAGTATTTATGCAACAGGTTTATTGTTTCTGATGCAGATAGCTTTCATTATATCTGAGGATTTTTCTCAGCAGGTAAGTTCACCAAATGCATTGAAATTAAATCATACTGAGCCATCGCATTCTCACTTTTGTTGGATTTTATTGATCACAGCTAGAGCAACATTAGCAGTACTACATTTGGTTTCTGGGATTATAGGGGTGAATTAGTCAGAATGCCTTCTCTGCAATCTAAACTGTGCCTAGGTCCACGATAGGAGCAAACTGATTTGTTGCATTTGTTGTTTTCTGATCCTGCCAAAATTTGAGACTAATTCTTCCAATAGTCATGAAATTTCCAATTTCAATCCAATTGTCGCTATTCACCTTGTTGATATCAATCAGAAATACCACAATTTATCTGATGTGAGAAATGGAAGAAGGTCACATACGATTGTAAATGCTTCTTTGATGTTAAGAATAAAGTGCTGTCTTTGGGCAGAGTTAAATTAGCATCAGCTTGCGGTGTCTACTGAAAGAGGTTTTAGACTGAAATTGGAATTGTATCACTAACATGTCTCTATCATAAAAATTCTAAAATTATTTTCCTATTCCAGTTTACTGGTTCTTGTCACACTTGTACCCCACCATTGACGCTACTTTGATGCCAGTTTCAGATTAGTTTATTGTGAAATACACTAAGGTGCATTGAAATTCCTTGTTCACATGGAGCTCAGAGTAAATAATATACTTACAGTACTAATAACTACAATAATAAATATAACATTGAGTGCAAAACAGCAGAATGATGCAAGATCATTAAGCCACAGGCTATCTGAAGGCATCGCCATTCCATCCTCATCTCTGCATATCCATATTTCCCTATAGAGACCACTAATAACCTGCCTGTTTCTCCCCGCTCTTGATACCTTTGTACCATCAGGAACCTTGTAGGTAGACAAACTGTCTACCTTCGATTTTCCAACATCTGCAGTTCCTTCTTAAACATCAGGAACCTTGCAGTGTTTTTTGCCTAACGTAGGCGGATGATGAAAAGGTGTTAGTAAATGTAAATAGGTGTGAATTAATAGTTTGAAATAACAATTTTTCCGTTTCAATATTTTGCTCATCGCATTCTATTACATGGGAAATTAAAATACCATCTGGTACCACTTTTAGTTTGTCCCATTTAGTGGCATTTTGTTGTTGTTAGGGCTTCAGAATATTCTGGAACCATAGTAATTTCTAAACGTTTACTGTCATTCCTGTTTTCAGTTAATTTGTTTTTAAATTGGTCTTCATAATACACACAGTGACATGCATACCTTGCTGATGTTCTCATTGTCATTGGTACACCTGCAACAAAAATTCCATTTGCTGATCATAGCCCATCCATATCTGGTTGTGTGGAAATTAGGATTTGTTTCGATGCACGATCAACCACATAAGGATGAAACGCATTTTAAAATATTATAAAAACCCTTTGCTTACAAGCCCCAATGTAGCAAGTACAAACATATGACACAAATACTTTACGGCAGATAGAGATCTTGCCAGAAAGGTTTTAACTATTTATTTGTAAAATAACAAGCACTTTCAGAGAAAGAGCATTCAAAGGTCAGGAGTTATACAGGGATTCTACATAATCCCTATTAACATAGCTTAAGATACCACGTTCTGCTGGGATGTGGGATGTAAAGTGTGCTCTTGGGAGTGAATTGTAAATAAATTAAAAGGTTCTTCCAGGTTACAATCCAGAAAGGCATGTTTCAGTATTAACAAAAAGTGGAGCAAAAATTAGATATGAAAGGTGAAGCGAATTTAAAGTGAATGTGATTCTAAGTGCATCCATATGTACCCTTTGGTCCAATTCACATTTTATTGATGATGAAATGGGGGATGAACCCAATGTCATAGACCTGAAAAATAGGTCCCAATGATAATGAATTGCAACTCGTGGCCCTTACAGTACGTTCTTGCAATTAAAGAGTCTCCAAGCTACTGGTAAATGCTATCTTTTCCCCCAGAGTGAAAGGGCTGTTTATTGAAATTTTCAATTATATTACAATATCCATCATCCAAATGCCATTTGGAAAAGGGTGTGGTCCAAGTAAAATATGAAAGAGTAACTACAGTTGAGAAGTGCTTTTGCCCTCTTTAATCTCAATGCCCAGTGCTGCAGGGAAAAAGCATGCCTATTAGTCATATATATATTCAGAGCATCCATTTATTGGATGTTTTTATTTGGGATGTTGGTTAGACAGAAATCCTACTCTTTTACAAAAAATACAAATTTAATTTTTTTAAACTTATTTTTGCTCAAACGTGTTTCTAGTGCCCATTAAAATCAAGAATTCAATTGAGATTTTGTGAAAAAGAAAATGAAAAGTGAAAAGACTATGTAAAATAATACATTTGATGTATAACAACTGTAACATGCCTCGTAAAAGGCAGTTATGTAATATTTACCCAGCTATTGCAGTGCTTTCTTCGCAGTACACAAGCTATGGAATGTGTCCTGTAACTAAAGCATGCCAAATGTATTTTTGTGAGCCTTGTAATTTACAGTCCTGTTTTCTGTACAGCAATGTTTCAAATGATGGAGTTTAAACTGCCTGTTGTCACCATGGGTTTCTTGGATTTAAAACCTATTAGAGTAATCGCACAGTGATGTAAAGCTGTTTTTCCCCTTGCCCCTTTCCAAATTATGTCTGCCTTTATTGAACCATGTCAGTGCCGAGTAAACCTATTTTTTGTACAAATCTTCCCTTCCCAATGATGTATATTTACGAATTTTACAAAAAAAAGGACAAAGAGAAAGACCTTTGATGAAGTGTGGGCCTATTTTGTGAAGGATTTATCTTTAACACTGAATTCTCATTCTGTTGCTTTTGATGGTCTTTTCTACGCATCATGACACTGGGTAGCTTAAGCTGGAAGATCAGTAACTAATCGCAGTTACTATTTGTGCAATAGGCTTGGGAAAACAAGGCTGGAGCTGAAAGGTTCAGCTTGGGCACAGATGAGTCTCTGACGACCAACAAAGGGTGGCCAATGGGTGTAGCAGAATGACACATTCATCCTACTTGCAGCAATATTATTGGGGGGGTTAAGGGAGGATTCTTAAAGCCAATCTGCTTTTCTATGTTGGATGAATAGCAGATGATCATAAGGAATATTGACCTTTCATCAGACCCATGGTTAGGTTCAGTTCAGCTCCATTTTGATTGTGTACTAAATAGGACTGCCCTTTACCATTTTTGTAAGGGGAGCAGCAAGGAAATATTGGTGAAAGTACATAGTGGTATTTTACTGTATATATTGTGTTAGCATGTCAGAATATGTGATGTGAATTTTAGATGTAAATACTGCAGTTAGTTTTCCTATTCACCAAATTGCTGTTATGTGTGATTCCTTAATGCCTAAAATTAAAGTCTTGATTTAACCAGTAATTCTGTGTCTGTCTTGAGTGACACATTTATTCCCCATGTAATGAAGGAAAAAGCACAATTGACCAACAGCTGTGTCCCAAATTCAAACCAACTATGGCACAAACACAATGAGTAGGGCCATTATTTAATAATAAAATGTCAAAAATTAGGTTTATTGTCACATGTACAGAGGTAGAGTAAAAATATTTATTTTGCATGCTATCCAACCAAATCAGAACACACCATACAACATGCAATCAAGCCAAAATCATGTACAATAGATAGAGCGAAGAGAAGGATACAATGTGCATAATATAGTTCTCAACATTATAGCATAACAATTCAAGAGAAAAACTCCAATGTCCGCAACAAGGTAGGTTGCAGAATTGGGACTGTACCCCAACTTATGGATGGACCGTTCAGAAGTGTGATAAGAGAGGAGAAGCAGTTGTTCATGAGTCTGGTATGCATGCTTTCAAGCTTCTGCCCCGACCGGAGCAGGGAGAAGGAACGACTGGAATGGGAAAGGTCGTTATGCTGGCTGCTTTCCAAAGGCAACATTAAGTGTTGACATAGACAAGAAGCATAGAGTCAACGATGGGGAGTCTGGTCTGCATGATGGACTGGGCTACATCCGCAATTCTGCAATTTCTAGCAGTCCTGGATAAAGCCTTTCCCAAAACAAGCTGTGCTGCAACCCGACTATGCCATCGATGGTGCATCTGAGAAGTTTGTATGAGTCATTGGAGATGTGCCAAATTTTCTCCATGACAGATTGTTGTTAATATTTACACCAGGGAACTTGAAGCATTCAACCATTTCCACTTCAGCACCATTGATACTGATTAGGGCATGCACCACGCTTCCTGAAGTCAATAACTAGCTCCTTCATCTGCTGACATTGATGAAGAAGTTATTGTCCTGGCACCATGTTATTCAGCTCTTTCACTTTCCTGTACTCTGTCTCATTATTATTTATGATTCGACCCACAGGACCTGCAAACTTGTAAATAGAGTTAGAGCCTAATTGGACAGAGCCTCTGGCTCTGTATGTGGCCATGAGGGGGAGTCCAAGAGGAGGGGGTCCGTTGGAGACGGGAGTTACAGAGGGAACGGTATGCAACTTCACTTTTAGAGCATGGAACAGCATCCACCAATTCAAGTGGACTAAATTAAATTAAAAATAATTGAAACTTATTGGTTAAATTAAAGACTCCATAAAATGGAGGATCCCTGCAATTGTCAGAATTGCTTAACCCTTGTCAACTGAACTTTACAGGCTTTGATTGGTGCCAGCCAGTCTAGGTTCCAACTGATATGCAGGATGGTAAGGGGTCCAGGTGTTCTCCATGTTTCACTTAAATTGATAACATGTATTGTGGTTTTGCGAGTTAACCTTAAATGCATCATTTCTATTGGGTCGCTGCAAAAGCATTGTAAAACAGTATACATAATGTTGCAAGACGGTCATCCTGTTAATTGATGATTGGTCGAATTGTTGAGCCTTGGAGAAATTGTTTGAATGTCAGGGCACATGTTTCAATGTTTATTCTTGTTAGCTTCCTTCGAGAGCTTTCTTCCTTATACAATGTCTGAGCTGTTGTATTATTGGGTTAGGGAAATGCCTGTTATGTATGGAGTTAATCAATATCTGTAATTGGATTATTAAGAGACCACCCCCGTGTGGTTCGGCCACTCGAGGTCCCGGGACATATAAAAGTCCGCTACCACGGGTTAACCAGGGGGGGATAGGATGGAGTCGAGGTATGTGGAAATAAGTTTGGTAGGACACGAACAGGCAGAAACAATGGGTCTGCCAGGACAGGTTTGTGGATTTTGGGGAGAAGGTAAAATCGGGCCGTGCGGGGCTGGGGAACGATGAGATTGGAGACTTGGGAGGGCAGGGACACAGAGTTGATGAAGTCAGTGATGGTGCTAGAGATAGGGGCCATCAACTTCGTCAACTCCGTGTCCCTGCCCTCCCAAGCCTCCAATCTCATAGTTCCCCAGCCCCGCACAGCCCGAGAGATAGTAGCCTGGTGCTCGTCTGTGGGGTCATGGTCCAAGGATAAGTAGGAGGTGTCTGAGAGTTGGTGCATGGCCTCAGCCTTGTAGAGATCAGTGCGCCAGACTACCACGGCACCTCCCTTGTCGGCGGTTTGATCACGCAGTCTGGGTTGCTGCAGAATGAGTGGAGGGCTGTACATTCAGGGGGGGGAGAGGTTCAAGTGAAACAGCGGAGTGGAGAAGTTGAGGCAGTTGATGTCGCACCGGCAGTTTAAAATAAAAGGGTCTAAAGCCGGAAGATGGCCATGAGGGGGAGTCCAAGAGGAGGGGATCCGTTGGAGACAGGAGCAGAGGTAATTACTGGGGGGCGAGGTCTCCTGCCCTTGCAAGAACGCTTTGAGGCGGAGGCGACGGAAGAAGAGCTCCACATTGTGGCGGGAGCGGAACTCATTGAGGTGGGGACGGAAGGGAACAAAGGTGAGGCCTCTGCTGAGGACAGACCGTTCAGTATCAGAGAGGGGGAGGCCATGGGGGATGGTGAACACACGGCAAGGATGGGGATTGGGGCCGGAGGAAGGTAGGTGAGTGTACTGAGGTCTAGGCGATGTCTGGTGGGGGTGGTCAGGCAGGAAGGGGGTATGAGGACTATATAATGTGGGTGGGGAAGAGCTGGGGTCACATGGTTTGAGGGGGAAGGGGAAGACCCAGTGGAACCACTGATGCATGACCGCAGCTATTTACAATATACATTAATGATTTAGATGAAGGGATTAAAAGTAACATAAGAAAATTTGCAGATGACACAAAACTGGGTGGCAGTGTAAACTGAGGAGGATGCTATGAGGATGGAGGGTGACTTGGACAGGTTGGGTGAGTGGGCAGATGCAGTTTAATGCGGATAAATGTGAGGTTATCCGCTTTGGTGGCAAAAACAGGAAGACAGATTAGTATCTGAATGGTATCACGTTGGGAAAAGGGGAAATACAGCAAGATCTGAGGGGTCCTTGTTCACCAGGCACTGAAAGGAAGCATGCAGGTACAGCAGGCAGTGAAGAAAGCGAATGGCATGTTGGCCTTCACAACAAGAGGAATTGTATAAAGGAGCAAAGAGGTCCCTCTGCAGTTGTACAGTGCACTAGTGAGACCACACCTGGAGTATTGTGTGCAGTTTTGGTCTCCAAATTTGGGGAAGGACATTCTTGCTATTGAGGGAGTGCATCGTAGGTTCGTAGGTTCACGAGGTTAATTCCCGGGATGGCGGGACTGTTGATAGAATGGAGCGGCTGGGTTTGAATACTCTGGAATTTAGAAGGATGAGAGTGGATCTTATTGAAACATATAAGATTATTAAGGGTTTGGACACGCTAGAGGCAGGAAACATGTTCTCGATGCTGGGGAATCCAGAACCTGGGGCAACAGTTTAAGAATAAGGGGCAAGCCATTTAGAACGGAGATGAGGAAAAATCTTTTCAGTACGGAGGTGGAACGTGTTTCTAGCTTCAGGTTCCTGGGAGTCAACCTCTCCGACGACCTCTCTTGGACCCACAATACCTCAACTCTGATCAAGAAGGCTCACCAGCGTCTCTTCTTCCTGAGGAGACTGAAGAAGGTCCATCTGTCTCCTCAGATCCTGGTGAACTTCTACCGCTGCACCATCGAGAGCATCCTTACCAACTGCATCAAAGTTTGGTATGGCAACTGCTCTGTCTCCGACCGGAAGGCATTGCAGAGGGTGGTGAAAATTGCCCAACGCATCACCGGTTCCTCGCTCCCCTCCATTGAGTCTGTCCAAAGCAAGCGTTGTCTGCGGAGGGCGCTCAGCATCGCCAAGGACCTCTCTCACCCCAACCATGGACTGTTTACCCTCCTACCATCCGGGAGGCGCTACAGGTCTCTCCGTTGCCGAACCAGCAGGTCCAGGAACAGCTTCTTTCCGGCGGCTGTCACGCTACTCAACAACGTACCTCGGTGACTGCCAATCACCCCCCCCCCCCCCCCCCCCCCGGACACTTATTGTTATTTATTCAAATCATTTGCTGTGTCGCTCTTCCAGGGAGATGCTAAATGCATTTCGTTGTCTCTGTACTGTACACTGACAATGACAATTAAAATTGAATCTGAATCTGAATCTTTTCACACAGAGGGTTGTGAATCTGTGGAATTCTCTGCCTCACAAGACAGTAGAAGCCAATTTTCTGGATGCTTTCAAGAGAGTTAGATAGAGCTCTTAAAGATAGCAGTCGGGATATGGGGAGAAGGCAGGAAAGGGGTACTGATTGTGGATGATCAGCCATGATCACAGTGAACGGCGGTGCTGACTCAAATGGCCCAACGTCCTACTCCTGCACCTATTGTCTATTGTCATCTGATAATGTTCATGGTTCTATTAATGAAGTGGTGTTAGGGGGCAAAATACTACCTGGATGTTTGTCAGGTATGTAAGTCCTAATCAGATAGCCAAGCTGTGGTCGGTGATTAGTAAGGCTATGGTGTACAGGTTATTGCTTGCACAATAATGTTCATTGAACGGGAAGAAAACAATGAATAAAACCTTTGAAGGGGAATGTCAAGAAGAAGTCTTTTTTGTTAGTTTACCACACCACTGGAAGATCAGCTTTGTATATTTCAAGTTCAAGTGAGTTTATTGTTATGTCTTCCTGATAGGACAATGAAATTCTTGCTTTGCTTTGGCACACAGAACATACCAGGCATTTACTACTAACAGATCAGTGTGTCCATATATCAGCAGAGGGTAGCAGAGAGATGAGTGTGTCCTTGATGATGCTGCCAGCCTTTTTGAGGCAGCGACTGCGATAAATCCCTTCGATGGAAGGAAGGTCAGAGCCGATGATGGACTGGGCAGTGTTTACTACTTTTTGAAGTCTTTTCCTCTCCAGGGCGCTCAAGTTGCCGAACCAAGCCACGATGCAACAAGTCAGCAAGCTCTCTACTGTGCACCTGTAGAAGTTAGAGAGAGTCCTCCTTGACAAACCGACTCTCCGTAATTTTCTCAGGAAGTAGAGGCACTGATGTGCTTTCTTGATAATTGCATTGGTGTTCTTGGACCAGGAAAGATCTTCAGAGATGTGCACACCCAGGAATTTTAAGCTCTTGACCCTTTCAACCATTGACCCGTTGATATAAACGGGTCCCCATCCTACTCCTTCCAAAGTCCACAATCAGTTCCTTGGTTTTGCTGGGGTTGAGGGCCAGGTTATTGTGCTGGCACCATATGGACAGTTGCTCGATCTCTCTTCTATACTCTGACTCATCCCCATCAGTGATACGTCCCACAACAATGGTGTCGTCAGCGAACTTGATGATGGAGTTCGCACTGTGCCGGCTACGCAGTCATGAGTATAGAGTGAGTACAGCAGGGGGCTGAGCACGCAGCCTTGAGGTGCTCCTGTGCTGATTGTTATCAAGGCTGACACATTTCCACCAATACGAACGGACTGTGGTCTGTGAATGAGGAAGTCAAGGATCCAATTGCAGAGGGATGCGCAGATACCCAGTTCTGCGAGTTTGGTAACCAGCTTGGAGGGGATGATTGTGTTAAATGCCAAGCTGTAATCGATAAATAACAGCCTGACATATGAGTTTTTGTTGTCCAAGTGGTCCAGAGCGGAGTGGAGAGCCAGCGAGATCGCATCCACTGTTGATCAGTTGTGACGGTAAGCAAACTGCAGTGGGTCCAGGTTTTTGTTGAGGTAGGAGTTGATTTGCTCCATGATCAACCTCTCAAAGCACTTCATCACCACAGGCGTTAGTGCCACTGGTCGATAGTCATTGAGGCACCTCACCTTACTCTTCTTGGGCACTGGTATAAATGATGCCCTTTTAAAGCAGGTGGGGACCTCAGACCTCAGAAGTGAGAGGTTGAAAATGTCCGTAAAAACTCCAGCCAGTTGGTCTGCACAGGTTTTTAGAACACGACTGGGTATTCCATCATGTCCAGGCGCAGGTCCAGAATATTTCTTTAGGGTTCTCAGATTCACCGATACATTAAGAGATGTTTAAGTTTACAATCATCCTTAGCATTTCCTCCAAGTGGGAGCATGACAATTTTTAGTGTTCTGCGGCCTGGAGCAGTTTTACCATACCTCTAGATGAACACAAAAGACCACACTCGTGTGCTGTCAGTTTCCAAAAGAGCTCCATTTCATTTACATTAAAAACTTATTTTGAAAACTAGTCATTTTCTCAGCTAATTTGTTACAACTCTGTGGTAATTATTCAGAATTTTTGCAATCCTAAGTTTTCAGCTAACTTGTTTTGCAACCTCTCGAGGCAGGTTTGCATGTTTCTTGAAATGTTCAAACCAGCCATGGCTGCAGAAGATCTGTCGACCATTTGGCATTAGAACATAGAACAGTACAGCACCAGAACCGACCCTTTGGGCTACAATGTCTGTGCTGCACATAATCCATACTTCTCCTTTCGCTGCATATCTATGTGCCTATCTAAAAGCCTCTTAAAAATCAGTATCATATCTGCCTTCACCACCCTTCGCATTGCATTCCAGGTACCCACCTGCCTTTGCATAGAAATCTTGCCCTACGTGTCTCCTTTAAACTTTGCCCTTCATCTTAAACCAATGCACTCTAGTCTTTGACATTTCCTTGGGGAAAAAAAATTCTGATTGTTTATCCTGTCAACACCTCTCATAATTGTATATACTTCTATCAGGTCTCCCTTCAACCTCTGGCATTTTGAGAAAGCAATCATAGGCTGACTAACCCCTTCTTATCGCTAATACTCTATAATCCAGGCAGGATTCTGGCAAATCTCTTCTGCACCCTCTCCAAAGTCTCTGCATCTTTCCTTTAATGGAGCGACCAGGACAGTATGCAATACTCCATTGCTAACTGGCCTGTCATAACAACCGCACTTTGTCTTAGATCATCGTCAAAAATTGGCATATGCTCTTGATTCTGTCCTACTAACCTTTATGTTTAACCTTTTTTTCTGTTCTTTCCATCATAACATCTTTGTGCTTCCTAACATGTGATGCAATGTCAGGGGGATATTTTAGACATTAACTTTTATTTTGTTTGTTATTAAGAATGGTTTGCGAGAGACTTAATGAAAATCTGATGTCCACTATTTTCATCTCTACACATTAAATCCATCTTAGTATTAATGCTTGAGGAAGTAAAATCCTTGAAACAACTGGGACATTTTGAAACTATCTTGAAGGATGAGATTAAATTCTAATGATCTCAATTCAGTCACAGCAGTGTGGCCACAGTGTCAAAATGGTGTGGAAAGAAGTGCAAGATATTTTAATGGCAGAAATGGGACGCTTTTCACGATATGAAGAAAAACCTTGCAAAGTGAGGTCACATGCCCCAGTCAATGGCATTTTAGTAAAAATCTATGAATTGAACTTTCATTTACATCCCACCATGCCTAGTCTCTGTCTTGTCCATCAGACAGTTATCAATCCAGATTTATACATCACACAAATGTCATAATTAATGTTATAATGTATAATAGGCCCTCTGCCCTAGCTGAGATCTCTGTACTGGCTACCTGCCTAACAGCTTGTATCCCCTGCCTATGGATCCAACAGCTGAACTATTATCCATTCACTATCGGAGCTGAGTGGCTGATGAGCTCAGTCCATGCTTGGTTGCTGTGCATCTCCAAGTCACCGATAATTGATAAGGCAGCAGGCAACACTAGCAGCCTAACTGACAGCTTGCAACCCTTACCGACGGATGGGGAGTTCATTCTTGTTGACCATCTGACAGCTTGCATTGTTGCTTGTTAATCGCTCGAAGCTTCTGCTGATTGACTGATAGATCACAGGCGCCGATGATGGACAGATTGTGGTCCTCATTGACAGACTGACTGGAATGTCTGCAAGCTCTCTGTCACACGGATTGACAGCTCTCAACTTCTGACTGACAACTTGCAACCTTTGTTGTCTGATATCCCTAATTTTAAACAGCAACTTCCAACTTTGGCTGCTTAAACGACAATGCACAGGCACTCCCCACTGACTGACAACTCCCAGATTGCAACCCTCGCTGACTGGCAGCTCACAGCTCTGTTTACGAGTCTACGAGTTTGAAGAAGGGTCTCGACCCGAAAAGGGGAGGGGAGGAGGGAGGGGGGGGGAGGACGACAATCTCCTGTCGGGCGGCTTCACCATTCCTCGCGTCTCCTCTGATTTCTAAGATGTCCACCCGCCGGAACTACCTCTCTTCGCCCCGCTATGACGTCGATAGCAACCCATCCGCTCGTCGCTAAGAACATGCGTCATTTCCAGGAGAGCCGGTGTATGGTGCCTATTGGGCGACTGCTCCACGGCCAATCAGGAAACGCCAACTATCCGCAAGGGGCCCTCGCCAGGCACGTTGCCGTGACGTCAGCGGAGTGACAGGCACCGCGAACTGTCAGTGACGGGGATGTGGGGGCGGGACAACGCGGGAGGGGGACGTGGACCAATGGGCGCGCACGTCGTTGGGTTGCGCGGCGCGTGCGCTGCCGTGTGTTGCCGGTAGATCCCAAGGTGCTGCCCGACCCAACCCGACCCATTGGAAGTGTCGCTTGGACCGGTGAGGATGTGGTTGGTGGCCGTGGCTTTTGTCTTCCTCGTGGTGCCGTCCGAGGCGCTGAAAGAGGGTGAATGTGAAGGTAGGAGCCGGCCAAGCGTTATAGAGGTGATTCCCGCTGGGGCTGTGGCTCCTGAGTGTGGGAGCAGAGAGGGCCGGCGGCGGCGTCCCGCACCCGCCAGTTGCCCCTCAGTGCCCCGTGTACCAACTGCGCACACATCACCCCTGCCGAGAGCCACCACGGCTTGATCTCGACCCGAAACATCACCCATTCCTTCTATCCTGAGATGCTGCCTGGCCAGCTGAGTTACTCCGACATTTTGTGTCTATCTTCTACTTTCTTATCAGTTGTGTTTTATTGGTACCTGAAGGACCCATTATTTTCGCAGGATTTCTGCGCCATGTCACGAAAGTTCTCACTCCTGATTTTACTCACTGATAATTACGTACCTATTGTGTTAAATCTTTCTCCAGTCTTCTCTAAAGCGAATGAGTGTAGAATTTCCTATGTCTTGCTCTGATATATATCACGATGTCACAACTAGGTCATAAGTGATAGGAGTAGAATTAGGCCATTTGGCCCATCAAGTCTATTATGCCATTCAATCATGTATCTATCTCTCCCTCCTAACCCCATTCTCCTGCCTTCTCCCCATAACTGACACCTGTACTAATCAAAGATGTATCTATCTCTGCTTTAAAATTATCCACTGACGGCCTCTACAGCATTCTGTGGCAAAGAATTCTACAGATGTATATGATGTATAGTTTCAGAAGGCTTTCAGTAAGATCCTGCAAAAGAAGTTGATGAACAAGCTTCATTGAACTACACAATTCTTAAAGGGATCAACAGATAAATGCAGGGAGCACATTTTCCCATTGCTGAGGAACCTAGATCTAGGGGTGATAGTCGTGAATAAGGGTTGATACAAAAGCACTGGATGGTAAAATGTATGGGGAAAGTATACAGTTAATAGCAGGGCCAACAGCAAAGATGTACTGATGGATTTTGGGGTCCACATCCATAACTATCTGAAGATAGCAAAACAAGTAGATTTGTATGTTAAAGAAGGAACTGCAGATGCTGGAGAATCGAAGGTACACAAAAGGCTGGGGAAACTCAGCGGGTGCAGCAGCATTTAAGGAGCGAAGGAGATGGGCGACGTTTCGGGTCGAGACCCTTCTTCAGACTGGTATATTAGTAGATTTGTATAATAGGCTATGGCATGTTTCTTTTCATCAATGGTGATATTTAGTTACTTATCAGGAAGTCATGTTGCAAATGTATAAAACATTGGTAAGGCTGCATTTGGAGATCAACCAGAGAACACGAGTTTAATATAATGGGAGAAAGATGTGATAGACATGTAAGAGGCAACTTTTTCCACAAAAGGGTGATGGGTGTATGGAATGGCTTGCCAGAGGAGGTAGTTGAGATAGGTACTATACAACATAAAATGCTTTTGGACAGGTATGTGATTAGGAAAGGTTTGGAGAGATATGGCTTAAACTGGTAGGGAGACTAAAGCAGATGTGACATCTTGGTAAGAATGGGCAAGTTGTATCAAAGTGGCTGTTTCTGTGTTGTATAGCTCCATAGCTCTTGTGTGCAGTTCTGGTTGCCCCATTTCTGGATGGAATGGGGTACAGAAGAGGTATAAAATGATGCTGTCTGGATTAAAGGGTGTTGGCCATCTGGATAAACTTGGATTGTCTTCTCTGGAGCATCGGAGGCTGCGGGGGAAGCCTGATTAAAGTTTATAAAATTGAGACGTCTTTTTATAAAGACGTCTCCTCCCCTTTCAGCTTTCCGCAGAGGCCACTCCCTCTGTAACTCCCTGGTCAATTTGTCTCTTCCCACCCAAACCACCCCCTCTCCTGGTGCTTTCCCTTGCAACCCTTGTTGCTTTACATCCCCCCCCCCCCTTCACTCCATCCAAGGACCCAGCAGTCTTTCCAGGTGCGGCAGAGGTTCACCTGCACTTCCTCCAACCTCATCTATTACATCCGCTACTCTAGGTGTCAGCTGCTCTACATCAGTGAGTCCAAGCGTAGGCCTGGCGATCGCTTCGCCCCACACCACCGCTCGTTTTGCAATAACCAACCTGATCTCCCGGTGGCTCAGCACTTCAACTCCCCCTCCCATTTCCGAATCTGACCTTTCTGTCCTGGGCGTACTCCATGGCCAGAGTGAGGCCCACTGTAAATTGTAGGAGCAGCACCTCGTATTTCACTTGTATGAGCATAGCGTTATGAACATTAACTTCTCCAATTTCAGGAGAATATAGTCCCTGCTTTCTCCTTCTTTCCCCTCCCCTTCCCAGCTCTCCCACAGCCCACTGTCTCCGCCTCTTCCTTTCTTCTTCCCTCCCCCCACCCCCACATCAGTCTGAAGAAGTCTCGACCCAAAACGTCACCTATTTCCTTTGCTCCATAGATGCTGCCTCACCCGCTGAGTTTCTCCAGCATTTTTGTCTACCTTAAATTTAGTTGTGTCTGGTTGGCTAACTATGGTAGGGTGAAGACTATTGCATGCTTTAATTGTGCGGGGGAACTCCATGGAGCAGCCAGCATCTCTGGATAGAAGAAATAGGGTGATGTTTTGGGGTAGAGATCCTTCTTTCGACCTCCTCTAGTTTTAGCGTTTTTAGTTTAATTTAAGGATACAGCGCGGAAACAGGCCCTTCGGCCCACCGAGTCCACGCCGACCACCGATATCTGTATGTGTGTATGTGGAAGGAAACAAGAGCACCCGGAGAAAACCCATGTGATCAAAGGGAAAAGGAGCAAACTCCATACGGACAGCGCCCATATTCAGGATCAATTCCGGGTCTCTGGCACTTTTAGGCAGCAACTTTAAGGCCAATGTACTGCCCCATGGGCTGGAACTGAATTAAAACATACAGTAGCTGTAAAGGGGGACATAACATGACTTAGAGATTTAAGACTTAAAATGGATAGTTAATTTTTTTAGTAACCAAAGTTATCAACGTATAATTTCTTGTGTGTTGGAAAACAAAATATAGTGGCACAACTACTGGACTTGCTGCCTCACATGCCAGAGATCTGTGTTCGATCCTGTTCTCGGGCACTGTTTGTGTTGAATTTTCACATTCTCCCTGCAAGCGTGTGGGTTTCCTCCCACATCCCAAAGACGCATTGACTTTGTAGGTTAACGTGTCTCTGTAAAATTGCCCCTAATGTGTAGGGAGTGGGTGAGGAAAGTGGGATAACAGAACCCGTGTGAATGGATGGTAGACAAAAAAGCTGGAGAAAATCAGCAGGTGAGAGGGCAGCTATGGAGCGAAGGAATAGGCAACGTTTCGGGTCTAGACCCTTCTTCAGACCGATGTCGAGGGGGGGGGGGCGGCAAAAAGAAAGGAAGAGGCTGGGGTAGAGCTGGCAATGGGAGGGGAAGGAGGGAGAAAGCAAGGACTGCCCGAAATTGGAGAAGCCAATGTTCATACCGCTGGGGTGTAAACTACCCAAGCAAAATATGAGGTGCTGTTCCTCCAATTTGCGGTGGGCCTCACTCTGGCCATGGAGGAGGCCCAGGACAGAAAGGTCGGATTCTGAATGGGACGGGGAGTTGAAGTGCTGCGCCCCCTGGAGATCAGGTTGGTTATTGCCAACTGAGTGGAAGTGTTGTGCAAAGCCATTGCCAATCCTGCACTTGGTCTCACCGAGGTTGATCATACGCTGAATAATCCAACCACATTTTTGATTGGAAGTGGAAAGAAATAATAGAAATTGCATTCATTGCAACATGTAAAAAGAGTTGGGATATTGTATTGTAATTTTGCTGCATGTCATTGTATATATCATGTCTTGATCGGTGAATATATTTAGTTTGTGACTTTATTTGAAGCAGAAATAATATGTGAATGCTTCATTGAGCATAATTCCGACTGGTAACCATGCACTTCGTCCGAGCACATTATCGCATGCTTCATGCAAGCCGTCTTAAATGACCACCTAAACTGTCATTTGGCAACCTAAAAAGCTGCCTAGGTTGTCTGGCAGGCATCAGAGAAAAAAAGTTGTGAGAGCCCTGCTTTCTAACCTAACGCTAGCCTTGCTCATTCTTCCTGTCAATTCTGTTGCCACCCGGCATATATCCATTGTTGAAGTTCAGAAGCAGAATCTTGGTAAGAACAATATAAAATAATTTAGTAGCTTAGTCATATTGCAGAGTATCTCCTATGTTCCTATTTCTATACTTGAGTATAAGAAGGGATCCATCGTTGAGCTCCTTATTCACTTTCCTTAGTCAAAATCAACCTGCAGGATCTCTGCTCTCACTGTGCCTATTGTTGATACTGATATGGTTCACAATATTTACCTGTTCTCTCATTCCCCCTCTGGAATCATTGCAGCTACTCGGTGATATTCTTAACCTTTACACAGGGAGGCAACAGACTATCCAGGAATCACTAACCTATTGCCTAGTTGATCCTTCTCTGTACAGCTGAGCAAGTCGTGATGATTTGGTCTTGGCTCTGTTTGAGCTATATCTCACTTGATTGCTCTCCAGCTGTTGTCACTCTGTGAGCCAGACCCAAGACCACAGTTCTCCAATCAACTCCACTGTACAGGGTCATAGAATTCCTTCATGGCACTGGATGTGCATCCCGTGATGCTGAGCAGTGCAACCATACCTCGATTAGATTAACTTGAAGATATAATTTATTAATGTTAAATATCTTATGCTTTTACTTGTTCTAAACTGTTTTTAAATTTCCAAATTATATAAAGTTGGATTCTGTCTCCCGTGCTGGGTGTGACATATGAAAGTTCCAAATAATTTATATTATTGCATATAATCACTGCATAAAGGCACCTGCCACCTTGCCTTATTTGTTCCTCTGTGAGATCCCAGTTTCACTTGATGGCTGATTTTTCTGTGCTCTCAGGTGGCATGGGTGGAAATAATTCGGTTCTATAGCAAGGCCACCAGCAAATGTGAAGCGTGGGACAAAAGTGATGCTGAAAAATGCATATGGCATGATGATTCTAGGGGGCTAGCTACTAATGATGGGAGGGGGTCCAGACAAACATGGGACTACCAATGCTATGATAAGATTTATCCTGCAATGTTATAGGTTGCAATTAGGAACATTTGTATAATGTTCTGAGAACCTTTGGTACTTTCATTTGTCACATATTTATGTCGAAGGATGTTTTCCTGAAATACAGCAGTAATTCTTACAAGGTTGATATTCCACTAGAAAATTGTGCATCAACAAGCATACATTTAAAATTGCATCAACCTGTTCAAAGGTGAAAACAAGGACCGTGTAATAAAATGTTTCACTCCTGTTGGAGGGGGGGGGGGGGGTGGAGGTGGATAATTAAATGTTGCACAACAGCATACTCCCTGTGGAAAGCAGGAAACGTGTTCTTTTGTGTTAGACCAAGTGTCAACAGGTTTCGGAGACACAAAGGACTGGAGGTGCTGGGATTTTTTTTAAACTGGAGAAACTCAGCATGTTGGGCAGTAACTATGGGGTGAAATGGACATGTGAAATGTAACTTCAGGGTCCTTCCACGGAATGATTCAAATATTTTCTCTTACAGTGTGTGTGACATTCTTGGATCGGTTTTACAAATCACTAGTTGAGCAAAATGAAAAGTTCATTCCTGATGTGATAGAGGAACATCTTATCAAAGCATGCAAGAATGTCAAGGGCAAAGAAAACAGATTTGTAAGTGGTTGCTAACCTGTATTTCCAGTGTCCAAAACTTGCCTGCATGATGTAGCTTAATCTTTTTGTAACTTGGAGTCAAGGCCAGACAGCACGGAGACGGCCTTTTGGCCCAACTTGTCCATGCTGAACAAGATGCCCATCTATGCCAGTCCAACCTGCCTGTCTTGCAACTGCGTTTTATCTCTTGGCATATTTGTTCTTCTAGTTGCTGTTGACTATTTGGGGGGGCTAGAGAATACCCTCAACCAGGTGATGATACCCTTTTTATTTCTAAGATCCACCCATATTATCTTGCTGGAAAAACCATCAGTAATGTTGGATTACTGCCCGGACGTTTTCCTTGAGCAATAAAGCAACATTTCATCCTGTTACGCCACTTCTATCCTGCCTATAGCACCTGCACCATGGAACATTAAGCTGCAGTGCTGTCCCTCGGCCACATTTGCATAATGGCTACAATGTCCCATGCCTTGTGTTTATCCAACTTGCCCTTTGGGCCTCTTGCATTAAAATAAACCAATACAATCTTGAGTCCTTACCTGCTTCCTGCTGTGCCCTTGCCTGTGGAGTCCACTGATATATCTTTCTTCTATACCAGCCTTTCGCCTTCCTCAGTCCTGCATTAAATTCCATCCCCCTGATAATCTATTTTAAACTCACCCAAGTAGGACTAGCAACCTGGCAGGATGTTGGCTGCCTTCCAGTTCGGCTACAACCCACCTCTTGTGCAGGTCACCTCTGAAGAGGCCCCAATAGTCTAAGAATCTGAACCCATGCCCCCTGCACCAACTCGTCTGCCATGCAATCATTTGTCCTGTCGTCTTGTTCCTACCCTCACTGGCATGTGGCACTGAGAATGATCTGGGGGTCACTTCCCTTGAGGTGCTACTGTTTAACCTTTTACCTGACTCCCTATATTCACTTCAAGAATGTATCCCCTTTCCCACGTGTCATTTGTGTCAACTTGCACAATGACTTCTGGCTGTTCGTCCTCCCATTGAGAATGCTGTGCATCCTCTCAGACATCCTGCCGCCAGGGAGGCAGCCTACCTGGAGTCTCAGTTGTTGTAATTCCTACCTATGAATCTCTTAATTTTCCCGGACGATCCTGAGGTAATCCATCCGCAGCTCGTTCCCTAACGTGGTCTCTACACTTCTCACAGATGTACTCATCATCAACAATCTCACACATGAAACTGCATCCCGCACCGTTCCTCCTTGTCATTGCTGAAGCCTTTTGAGCCAAAGCCTCACATTTGCCCTCAACACAGCACTTATCTCAACAGTCTCTCCCCCAAAATAGCTGCTCCCAGTAGGTCACTCTGCTTCACCTTTCCTTTTTATTGCTGCTCCCTCAGTCAATTTAGCCATTTAACCTTTTGAATTCTCTTGCTGCTGCTCTGACACGGAAATACTCGAAGGGCTGTTTCAGAATTTGAATATTTCACTTAAATATATTGCTGAATGTTCAACGTGTTTATTTTAGCAGTGGGCGTCATTAGCCCCAAAAGTACTTGTGATGGCCTGATTAAGTCCAGTGATGCTTCAATGATTTGGATAAAGTTGTGGGCTTATTTAGGAGTAACTGTTCACAAATTATGGTCAGTGTTGAGACTCCATCTCCCAGATGACCCCATAGCCATGTCAGGAAGTACAGCTATTGGACATCAAAGCAGTTTGTAAAGGAAGAACAGTAATACAAAGCCATCTCTTTGTTTTCAGTGCTATTACCTTGGAGCAACAATTGATGCGGCCACCAGAATGGTTAAAGAGGTTTCCAAACCATTGAGCTATCACGTGCCAATCAACAAAATATGTGAAAAACTGAAAAAGCTGGACCCTCAAATCTGTGATCTGAAATATGGTAAGGATTGGCGTTGGAGAGGGGATGGGATGTGTCACTGGTCATTTGTGTTACACATAATTTGGTGGTGTTCTCCTAAATTTAGAAGATTGAGGGGAGATCTCATTAATAAAATGTTTTGTGTTTTGAAAAAAGCTCTGGGGTTGATAAAATAAATGTTTCCATGGAAGGCAGTGTTGAGATGCAGATTCAGCTACCTCTGATGGTTGTATTTGCTAGTGTTTCCCCTGGTGCTCTGCTTTCCTCCCACTTCCCAAAGTTGTGCGATTGAGTTAATTGGCTGCTGTAAATTGCTCCTGATTTATGTGAGTAGCAAGAGAATTGGGAGAGCTGATGGACGTACGAGTGAATGAGTTGCAGAGAAGTGGGGGCTGGACGACTATCAGCTTAAACACAAGTACAGCAATGCATAGGTCCAGTGAAGCAGTGTGACAGCATTAATTCAAGACAAATAAAATTATACATAAATTATAAACTAAAAAGAAAACTGCAAAAAAAAGATGTTCCAAAAAACATAAGTCCATAGTAGTACAAGTGGTTTATAAAGTTCCATTATCAAGGCAAGGTTAGAATTGTGTAAATAGGTTCAATAACTTGATAATTGTAAGAAAGTAGCTGTTGCTGAACCTGTTGGTATGTGACTTCAGGCTTCTGTACCTGCTGCCTGATGGTAGTAGTAAGTTGGCATGGCCAGATGGTGGGAGTCCTTGATTATGCTGATGCCGCTGCCCAGAGGTAGCGTGTCATGTAGATGTACTCGATGTAGGGAAGAGCTGCGCCTGTGGTGGATAGGGCGGTCTGCAAGCCTATTTGAATGTCTTTCTCAGTACGATTTTTTTTGATTGTCAGTAAAGTCAGCAAGCTGCTTGCTGATCTAAGGATCCAACCCACTTTTGCTTTGGTGGTAATACCAACCTAAATCACAAGATCTGGTCTGTGGTGTTCTTCCTGAAATTTGAATGTATGTTAGAGACAATGAAGATAATGACACTGACCATGTTTCCTGCCTTTCTCAATTGACAGACAAGCAGGTAGATCTGAGCACTGTGGATTTGAAGAAACTACGGGTCAAGGAACTGAAGAAAATCCTGGACGAGTGGGGCGAGTCTTGTAAAGGCTGTGCAGAAAAATCAGACTTCATCCAGAAGATCACTGACCTGATGCCGAAGTATGCCCCTCATGCTGCCAAATCACGGAACGAACTCTAGTGAAGTCATCGCCACCATCTCATAATTGTATATTTTCATTGGTTTTTCACTTTTTTGTATTTATTAATAAAAAAGGAACTTTAATGCCATGATTTGTTATAAAATAGACTGATTCTTGGGAAGTGCTGTTTGTATAGTTTGAATTTTCTGGGAGGGTGTTGGGGAAAGTTAAGATGTTGAAGCACTTAAAAGTTGCCCAAAGCTTGATGTTCACTGATTTTGAGTGGTTTAATGAATGTCATGCCAGATTTTATTTTTTGAGGGGGGCAGCTTTAAGAGGATGTGGGAAAACTTGAAAGTCTTCCCAAAGTTGATGTTCTCTGGCTTTAAAAAAATAAATAAATAAAAAGGTTCATCAAAACAGTTTGCCAGCTGATGCCCAAGAGTAAAGGGGTGTTTTTCTTTCATTGGTATCTTTTTTTTGTGCTTGGAGTATGGCCCCTTGGTTTCAGACTAGTCCCGCACTGTTTCTTGTTGATTATACATCGTGAGCCTCAAACTTGATGTTTTTGTTCAGAAGTTTAGTAACAATGGATGCACACCCCAGGAATTTTTTATCTCTACTCCCTGAAAACGTGTAGTGATCTGAGGACTGAGAATTAATTCCAGGTTAGCTGAGAACAATCATCAAGGAACTGCGGTAACTATTAGCAGAACAGTCCCTATTGGAAAATCAAGTTATTGAAGGAGTAAAGGGTTGAACCTAGACGATATTTGCATTGATATTGAGGCCTGAGTACCAAGGGATTTCAGGTTTCTTCAAGCAACTGAGGGTCTCTCCTACTCCCCCCGCCCTGCCCCTCTGAGAAGGCAGGGAAAGGCATTTACTGGAGGAGCTGGGCACAAACCAGTTTGTAGGAGTTGGCTGGTGCTGACATCGGGTGCATTCTTGCCTTATTTGGTAGGAGGCCCCTCATTGACTCATTTTCTCTGCCCCTGAACTGTCCACATTTTCACACCAGTCTGAGCTTCCTGTAGGGTGCATTATTATTACCAGTTATGTTTAGAAAGTTCTCTTGATCATTAAATGTTTAAATTTAAATGTAGCACTGCATTTCTTTTGGTGTGAAACATTAAATGATGAAATACAATTCTTTCCCATCCCAATAATGCTTATTTGAATCATCGATTTTTGGAGCAGGAGACAGCCTAGAAATTAACATGTGACTTTGGCCCAACATCATGCCCATCTCTACCCAGATTCCAGTTTTCCTTCTGCATTCTCATCATCTGCACCACGTTCACCTGGGGTGATTTGGTGGCCAATTAATCTACCACTCAAGTCTTTGTCACAGAAGAAATAAAGCTAACATTTGGATTGAACCTGGGTCACTGGAGCTTTGAGGCAGCAGTGCCACTTTCTACATTGTAGGTTCAGTTAAATGAATCTATATTCACTGGGCATCTTGTGCATTTCACTTTTTTTTAATACTAGTGACAACATTACAGAAATACCTTTTGTACATGTTTGTGAATGGATTGGCCTTATGATGTTCCTTATTTCATTATTTCTGGGCAGCCTGCCCTCCAGCTCTGCTGTGTGCCTCTGGCTTGGTGAGCCTCTTGTATTTCTCTAAAACCCTGCCTATCAGGACAAGCAATTTTACCAAGATGATTCTGGAATTGGAAATTGTGTCTGATTTCATGGTTGAGGAGAAAGTGGTATTTTGTTACAAATGAAATAATTTTGAATACAGCCTCTTGCCAATCTAACATGCCAGAAAGACCAGCAGCAAGCCATTACTGCAGGAAGACTAGCATGTTTACAGTACCCTTGACAAAGTAACATTGTTCAAGAACACTCAATATGCTCCCTTTGAATATAGTAATTTACAACATAAATGTTGGTAATGGTCAGAAAGAAATTTCGGCCCTGTACTGGTCCTGTGTTACTTAGGAAGTTGAGCAGGGTTTTGTGATGAAGATTCAAATTGTGCTCAAACTCGTGACCTTGACTTGTGCTACGGAACAATAATTAAGTCATGAAAACACAAATGGTGACTCTTATCCTGATTGACATGTTGCACACAAGTTGTTATGGGTAAAGGTCCAGTGTATTAAAACAAATGCTTCCAGTGTAAGTATTACTGTGTGCAATTTGTCTGTTCTGCTTACCCATACAAGCAAGGGTAGCAATTATTTAAATTTGAACTAGGGTTGGTGGGCTCCACAGAAGCAAATATCAAATTGTGTATCTTCATGCCCCTAAACAGAGTTAATTGTTCCCATGGTAAAGATAAAATGTAAATTAAATCCAGTTTTGGATATGTGTACATATGAGAGAAAAGTACTTCACATAATAAAAATAGTGTAAAGATTGCACAGATCCTATGCTGTTTGTTCATTTAAACTATATTCTTGCCAGGTAACAAGAAATTGCACCAGTTCTAACAAGTGTTTTTTTTCCCTCTCTAAAATTGATATAGTCTGGACAATTGACCCCTTCCCAACCCAGTTAGATCAAGGAAGCAGACCCCTCAGTCCAGCAGAGCATTCCCACTTCTAGCAAACCCACCCTGCACCATACAAACCTTATCAGGCCCACCACCTAACAATAATAATTAGGATATTTTCCAATCCTCAAACCCACCCAGCTGCACTCCAATTGGTGTTAGAACCAGGCCTCAAGTGCTATCCAACCCAGCCGAGTCATCACAAATTTTTCCAGACCACTGCCTTTCTTACTACACTATGAATTTCCTTAATGAGCCAATACATTTTATCCGAGTTCTACTAACCATAGTGCTATAAGCAGATGTACACAATCCAATGCATAGGCTACAAAATCAACATATCACATCCTAGGTGACCACAGCAAAATGACCATGGATAGCCCAGCCTGTAACATGTGTGTATACTATGTCAAGGTTCAGCATTCCTCAAAATACAGTATTTAGAGTCCAAAGACCACATCCCTGTGCTGATTATTATATCTGCACTATATCCATGTACTCCTGATCCTGCAAGAAATTTGAAAATATTTATGAATATAATTAATTCCTGCCACCAATTCTAAACTTTAACAGTTGTGCTCTTGAAAATAAAAAATCTATGGAATAAAACTGCTCTTTAATCATTGAAGCATGTCAGTATTTCTATTGATGCTTGGAATTTGTGGAAAATTCCATAATGTCAGACTCAATGCTGCAGCAGACCTGTTTGTGTATTTAAACAAATACCTTCACAAAGGTACCTCCTATGTATTTATGGAAAACAATCATCCAATATGGAGCCCGAATTTTCTCCCCTCAGCAATTATCTCGTAGCTGTCCTCGGGAATTAATAAGTTACTCAAATATTTCCATTGTCCCAGTTACATTTCTCTGAAAGATGGTGTTAAAAGAACAATCTTTATTATGGAGAGTACTTTCACAATGATGAAGCATTTTGCAGTATCCCCAATTCATTGTGAGAGTAGGAGGGAATTTTGTGTTATATTCGTACCTGATATCTGGCTTTACTCAGATAGGTACAGACACAAAATAAAACAGCACAGATCAGTGGTGAGTCCATCAAACAAATTGGTTTATTAAAGGCCTTATCAGTGTGCAGTGTAATTATTTTGGTTCAATTAGTTCTTTCAAAGATACTCCAAATGTGGCCTGCTCATGGTAGTGCAGCCCACAGGGATGATCAGAATAAATATAACAATGAGAGAACGGAAATATCAATAATAGTGTCAGGTTGGAAGTGAATTATTTTATAGCACCCATAGTCTGGGTGCCGATGTTTATTGACTACATTCCCAGTTCCCTCGGGGTAATGCTGTATTTGTCAATAATTTGAGGTTGACAGCACAATGTGTGATTGGGGGAGTTACAGTTTTTCTATCAACGATTGAGGATACCAGAGGTATCATTGATTGAGCAATGACGTCGATAGTTGAGGCTTACATTGTGTCGCATGTGCAATTGTTGAGGATTGAAGATCCCATTACAGCTGCTGCTAAAGGTTATAATGTGGGTGTCACTAATTGCAGGCCATATAATGTTTGAAAATTATATAATCCGAGTGATTTATCGAACATCGCAACTTGGATGCTATTTGTTGAGGAACAGAGAATGGATACCAATCACAGTATCATGGCGTCATGGTTGGCCATAGTGTTGGTATCAGTGACGAAGAAACACAAACAGCATCAATGATTGAATTGCCTTCATTACACGAGTGTCATAATGTGAGTGTATGTGGTTGAAGGTCACTTTAAAGGTGTTGGCTTTTGTGGGTAACAATGATTAAAGATATCAATATGTAAATGAGGAATTGACGGTCACACAATTGATGTAAAAGATTTAAGGTCAGATGTGGATGTCACAAACCAAGGACCACAAGTAACATAAATACAGGCTCACAATGTTGGGATTGAGTAAGAGGGTGCTACTGTCAATGTTGTGGCCAACAGCATTGGGATCAGTGATTAATGCTTGCAAAAAATGTGGTAATGGTTGAAATGGAAGAACTGTTCCTTCCCCGTTGTTATCCGACTCTTGAACGGACCTTACATGCTATGACGTATTCCCAATCTTTCAATCTACGTCATTGTGACCCTTGTATTTTTTAAATCTACATTTTCTCTGTAGATGTAGCACTATATTATGTACTCTGTTTTCTTTCTGTTGTACTCAGGAATTCTACTATTGCATTGACACATGGTATGATCTGCCTGGATAGCACACAATACAATGTTTATCACTGTTTCTCGCTGCAGGTTACAATAATTGACCAACTCCAAATTCACAGCATACATGTCAGAATAACTGTACATGTCAGAAATTGAGCGCATTGAATTATACGTTGATGATTGAGGTTCAAAGTATTAATGTGTATTAATTGAGGGTCATATTATGTGTATTAATTGAGGGTCGTATTATGCTAGAGATGATTATGGTGACAGTATGTGTAACAATAATTGTGATTCGTAGAAAATGGAGTTAGTGATTGAAAGCCAAGGTCAGGAATTAAGGCCAACTACATTCCACACGATGGAGGGATTGCATTCCTAGAAAACTGTCAATATAGACATTTGCTAGTTCTTTTGCATTTTGTGTTTATTTTTTCTAACAAATTCATGAGAGTGAATTTTTAGTCTTTATTTCAAATGTTTGGCAATTAAAAGACGTCATAGTGCCAGTGTTAGTGGCCAACAGGCCATAAAGTAGTATCGCTGATTGCGAAAAATAACCAGGGATCACTGCGTAGATTTCTGTAATTGAAAGTTACAGAATTAAGCATAAAGATTGAAAAAGTTTCAACGATCAGAGAAAGTTTTCTTGATTAATATCTTGAGAAGAAATGTTGTGTTTTGAGGAAATCTCCAACAGGCTCAACTTGTATTGGTGTAGTTTAAAAGAATGAGAGATGACTTGATTGAAACAAACAAGGATCCTGACAGTTATGCATGGAGACGATTCGTCATGGTGAAATCCAAACCTAGGGGTATTACAGATTAGCATCAAATAATGCCAATTAAGTTTCTAAAGTGAATAAAGTCTGTAGAAGGATAAACTGGATATTATTATAAAGTGAAATTAAGCATTGTGGAAAAAGGAGACATCATTTTGATTCCAGCATTATCTTATAATACTTAAATACTTTAGTGAGTGGTTACTAAAGGAAAATGGCCCTAAAGGACTCAAAAAGAAATTCCATATTGAGATAGAGAACATGGGTGAAGTGTTAAATAATATCTCCAATTTTTTTTCATATAGGAAACAGAAGACATGAAAATTAAGGAGGACAGGATAATAGTTATATAGAACATAAAACAGTGTAACACAAGAAAAGGTCCTTTAGTTCACAATGTCCACACAATACATGATGCATGTGATCCATATCCTTCCATTCTCTGCATATTAGGTACCTACATAAACGCCTTTTAAATACAAATGTCATATCTGCCTCCACCACCACTCTTGACAGAGCCTTCCAGGTACCCATTGTGCATACCCTCACGTCCTTTAAGCTTTGCCTCTCTCACCTTAAAACTAAGTCTTCTAGGCTTTGACTTTTCCATCCTGGAAAAAAGGGTGTACGTTAAATATGTCTCTCATAGTTTGAGTACTTCTATCAAGTCTCCCCTCCAGAATCTTTCCTGCAAGGCCAGAATTGCACACAATACTCAAATTGCAGCCTAATCAAAGTCCTATAAAGCTGCACCACGGGTTCCTGACTCTTACACTCAATGTCCCAACCATAGGCCTTCTTTACCTACTTGCATTGTCATTTTCAGTGAGCAATGTACTTGGTTGTTGTAATCTCGAAGAATTGCACCTCATCTTCCAGCTGTGCATATTATAGCTGTTAGAATTTCATTTTAATTATAACAATTTCAGATAACCAGTCCTTCCAGTTTCTTGTCAAAACTGGTGGTTCTGATGCAAGGTCACCAGTCTGTAATGCCAGTTCGATTTTTCACCATCACAGATGTTGTCTGACCTCCAAAGTATTTTCAGCATTTGTATTTCTATTCCAGCAGTGTTTTTCTCTCATAGAACAGTATAGGAACGGGCTCTTCAGCCCAGTGTCTGTACCAAACATGATGTCAAGAAAAAAATAATTCCATCTGACTGCACATGATCCTCATCCCTTTATTCCCTGCATATCCATGTTCCTATCTAAAAACATCACAAATGCACTATCGTATTTGCCTCCATCACCACCCTCTGCGGAAAGAAAACCTGCACATTCCCCTCATCTAAAGCTATACCCTTTAGTCTTTTATATATCCACCCTGAGAAAAATGTTCTGTCTACTCTATCTATGCTTCTCATAATTTTATATAGAAACATACAAAATAGGTGAAGGCCACTCAGCCCTTCGAGCCGGCACCATCATTCAATATGACCATGGCTGAGCATCCAAAATCAGTATCCCGTTTCTGCTTTCTCCCCATATCCCTTGATTCCGTTAGCCCTAAGAGCTATATCTCTGTACACCTGCAGTAGGACCTCTTTGCTCCAATACTCAAATCCTCTCACTGTGAAGGCCAAGATGCCACTTGCTTTCTTTCAAATGTCAGTTCTGCCATCACGGGGATTAACCTGGTGAACCTACGTTGCACTCCCTCACTAGCAATAATATCCTTCCTCAAATTAGGAGACCGAAATTGCTCTCCTTGCTCCTAAACTTAAATCCTCTAACATTGAAAACCAACATGCCATTAGCCTTCTTCACTGCCTGCTGTACTTGTATGCTTACTTTCAGTGGCTGATGTACAAGCACACCCAGGTCTCATTGCACCTCCCCTTTTCCTAATATGATGGCATTCAGATAATAATCTACCTTTCTGTTCTTGCCACCAAAGGGGATAACCTCGCATTTATTCACATTATACTGCATCTGCCCACTCACGCAATCTATCCAAGTCAACCTGCAGCCTCATAGCATCCTCCTTGCAGCTCACACTGCCACCAGCTTTGTGTAATCGCAAACTTTGAGATGTTTCATTTAATTCCGTCTAAATCGTTAATATATATTGTAAATAACTGCCTTGTGGCACCCCACTAGTCACTGCCTGCCATTCTGAAAAGGACCCGTTAATTCCTACTCTTCGCTTCCTGTCTGCCTACCAGTTCCATATCAATGCTCTACCCAATACCATGTGCTCTAATTTTGCACACTAATCTCTTGTATGGGACCTTGTAAAAGGCTTTTTGAAAGTCCAGATACACCACATCCACTGGCTCTCCGGTATCCATTCTATTTGTTACATCCTCAAAAAATTCCAGATGAGAAGTCAAACATGATTTCCTCTTCATAAATCCATGCTGACTTCGACAGATTTTGTCACTGCTTTTCAAATGCGCTGCTATTACATCTTTAGTAATCTACTCTAATTAATCCCCACTACCGATGTCAATAGACAATAGGTGTAGGAGTAGGCCATTCAAGCCAGCACCACCATTCAATGTGATCATGGCTAATCATCCACAATCAGCACCCTGTTTCTGCCTTCTCCCCACATCCCCTGACTCCGCTATCTTTAAGAGCCTTATCTAGCTCTCTCTTGAAAGTATCCAGAGAACCGGCCTCCACCGCCCTCGGAGGCGGAGAATTCTACAGACTCACAACTCTCTGTGTGAAAAAGTGTTTCCTCATCTCCGTTCTAAATGGCTTACCCCTTATTCTTAAACTTTGGCCCCTGGACAGGACTCCCCCAACATCGGGAACACGTTTCCTGCCTCTAGAGTTTCCAAACCCGTAATAATCTTATGCTTCAATAAGATTCACTCTCATCCTTCTAAATTCCAGAGTATACAAGCCCAGCCGCTCCATTCTCTCAGCATATGACAGTCCCGCCATCCCGGGAATTAACCTTGCGAACCTACGCTGCACTCCAATAGCAAGAATGTCCTTCCTCAAATTTGGAGACCAAAACTGCACACAATACTCCAGGTGTGGTCTCACTAGGGCCCTGTACAACTGCAGAAGGATCTCTTTGCTCCTATACTCAACTCCTCTTGTTATGAAGGCCAACATGCCATTCGCTTTGTTCACTGAAGTACCTGCATGCTTACTTTCATTGACTGATGAACAAGGATCCCCAGACTCCGTTGTACTTCCTCTTTTCCCAACTTGACACAATTTAGATAATAATCTGCCTTCCCGTTTTTGCTACCAGATCCTCTGGCCACTAGTAGATCAAGAAGATTGTTTTTGTCCTCCTTAGTGAAGCCAGATCCAAAGTACCTGTTCAACGAATCTGCCATTTCCATGTTCCCCATAATAAATTCACCCTTTTCAGTCTTCAGGGGTCCAACTTTGGTCTTAACTATTTTTTTCTTCTTCACATAACTAAAGAAGCTTTTACTATCCTTCTTTATATTCTTGGCTAGCTTACCTTCGTACCTCATCTTTTCTACCCATATTGCGTTTTTGGTTATCTTCTGTTAGGCTAACTGGTCTAGAATTCCGTTTTCCCCCTCCCTCCTTTCTTAAAAAGTGGGGTTACATTAGCTACCCTCCAGTCCACAGGAACTGATCCAGAGTCTATAGAACATTGGAAAATGATCACCAATGCATCCAGGATTTCTAGGGCAACTTCCTTGAGTACTCTGGGATACAGACCATCAGGCCCTGGGGATTTATCTGCCTTCAGTCCCAACAGTCTACTTAACACCATTTCCTGACTAATGTGGATTTCCTTCAGTTCCTCCCTCCCGCTAGATCCTCTGTTCCCTAGTATTTCTGGGATATTGTTTGTGTCTTCCTTAGTGAAGATAGAACCAAAGTACTTGTTTAACTGGTCTGCCGTTTCTCATTATAAGTTCACCCGTTTCTGACTGTGTGGGACCTACATTTGTCTTCACTAATCTTTTCCTCTTCACATATCTATAGAAGCTTTTTCTGCCAGTTTTTATATTCCCGGCAAGCTTTCTGTCATGCTCAATGTCCCCCCCCCCTCTTAATTAACCCCTTTCTACTCCTCTGTTGAATACTACATTTCTCCCAGTCCTCTGTTGAATGCCTCTTCTTTGGATTTAACACTATCCCTAATTTATCTCATTTGCCACTGTTGAGCTGCCTTCCCTGTTTTATTTTTACGCCAGAAAGGGATGAACAATTTTTGTAATTCGTCCATGCGATCTTTAAATCTTTGCCATTGCATATCCACTATCATCCGTTTAAGCATAATTTGCATGTCCATCCTAGCCAATTCACATCTCATACCATCAAAGTTACCTTTCTTTAAGTTCAGGACCCTTGTCTCTGAACTTAAAGAACTTCTGTCAATACTTCCCTGGGGTGGGAAATTGCAACCTTCACGTGGTCCACCCCATTTCAACGAATGCAATCAACCTGGCAAGCACAAACAGAAGATTAAAGAACAAGTTTTCTAAGCAGAAACCTAACAACTATTTTCCAATTTCTAACTTATTCCAGCCCTCCAATATTCTGTATAGGAATCCTTCTACTTTAAATTCCATCTTGTATTTAACCCTCATGCAAAACAAAAGATGCTGGAAATAACCAACTGTTCAGGCACCATTCACGTATGACCAAACATCTTTCTTCTGCATTCAAAATTCTTATTCCACTGGAACTTTTTTCCACTTACCTTCTCCCGATCTTTTCATTTTGAACTATTGCTGGTAAATATATGATAGCTATTTGAACCTCCTTCCCCCAGTTGGATTCTATTAAGGCTCCTGAGTCCATAACCTTTGCTGGAGAGTTGCAAATGGGTTGTATAAAAATTCCATTGTTTTGGCCTAAACAGAAATTTTGAGCCCTTGTCCAAGATATTGCACTTGCAAACCCAACAAGAGCCAGTTCTCTCAGGAGAAATAAAATTATGTTACGTAATGACAAGCATACAAATTAGCCAGAAAAAGCAGCCTACCAGAGGACTTGGAAAAATTCACAGTTCAGCAGAGAAGGACAAAGGGCTTAATTCGGAAAGGGAAAATAGATTATGAAAGAAAACTGGCAGGGGACATAAAAACTGACTGCAAACATTTTTATAGATGTTAAGAGAAAAAGATTAGTTAAAACAAATATAGGTCCCTTGCAGTCAGAAACTGGTGAATTGATCATGGGGAACAAGGACATGGCAGACCAATTGAATAAGGAAGACATAAATAATCTGCCCGGAAATAGCAGGGGACCGGGGGTCAAATGAGATGGAGAAACTGAGTGAAATCCAGGTTAGCCGGGAAGTGGTGTTAGGTAAATTGAATGGATTAAAGGCCGATAAATCCCCAGGGCCAGATAGGCTGCATCCCAGAGTACTTAAGGAAGTAGCCCCAGAAATAGTGGATGCATTAGTGATAATTTTTCAACTCTTTAGTTTCTGGAGTAGTCCCTGAGGATTGGAGGGTAGCTAATGTAACCCCACTTTTTTAAAAGGGAGGGAGAGAGAAAATGGGGAATTACAGACCAGTTAGTCTAACATCGGTAGTGGGGAAACTGCTAGAGTCAGTTATTAAATTGGAATAGCAGCACATTTGGATAGTGGTGAAATCATTGGACAAAGTCAGCTTGGATTTATGAACGGTAAATCATGTCTGACGAATCTTATAGAATTTTTCGAGGATGTAACTAGCAGAGTGGATAAGAGAGAACCAGTGGATGTGTTATATCTGGACTTTCAGAAGGCTTTCGACAAGGTCCCACATAAGAGATTAGTATGCAAACTTAAAGTACACACTATTGGGGGTTCAGTATTGATGTGGATAGAGAACTGGCTGGCAGACAGGAAGCAAAGAGTAGGAGTAAACAGGTCCTTTTCAGAAAAGCAGGCAGTGACTAGTGGGGTACCACAAGGCTCGGTGCTGGGACCCCAGCTATTTTTTTATAAATATTAATGATTTGGATGAGGGAATTGAATGCAACATCTCCATGTTCGCGGATGACACGAAGCTAGGGGGCAGTGTCAGCTGTGGCCGGATGCTAGGAGGCTGCAAGGCGACTTGGATAGGTTGGGTGAGTGGGCAAATGCATGGCAGATGCAGCATAATGTGGATAAATGTGAGGTTATCCACTTTGGTGGCAAAAACAGGAAAGTAGACTATTATCTGAATGGTGGCCGATTAGGAAAAGGGGAGATGCAACGAGACCTGGATGTCATGGTACACCAGTCATTGTAAGTAGGCATGCAGGTGCAGCAGGCAGTGAAGAAAACGAATGGTCTGTTGGCATTCATAGCAAAAGGATTTGAGTATAGGAGCAGGGAGGTTCTACAGCAGTTGTACAGGGTCTTGGTGAGACCACACCCGGAGTATTGCGTACAGTTTTGGTCTCCTAATCTGAGGAAAGACATTCTTGCCATAGAGGGAGTACAGAGAAGGTTCACCAGACTGATTCCTGGGATGTCAGGACTTTCATATGAAGAAAGACTGGATAGACTCGGCTTGTATTCGCTAGAATTTAGAGGATTGAGGGGGGATCTTGTTGAAACTTTAAAAATTCTTAAGGGGTTGGACAGCCTAGATGCAGGAAGATTGTTCCCGATGTTGGGGAAGTCCAGAACAAAGGGTCACAGTTTAAGGATAAGGGGGAAGTCTTTTAGGACCGAGATGAGAAAAACAGTTTTCACACGGGGAGTGGTGAATCTCTGGAATTCTCTGCCACAGAAGATAGTTGAGGCCAGTTCATTGGCTATGTTTAAGAGGGAGTTAGTTGTGGCCCTTGTGGCTAAGGAGATCAGGGGGTATGGAGAGGAGGCAGGTACGGGATACTGAGTTGGATGATCAGCCATGATCATATTGAATGGCGGTGCAGGCTCGAAGGGCCGAATGGCCTACTCCTGCACCTATTTTCTATGTTTCTATGATATATCCTTCAAGCATAATAAACATTCGCATTTCCATCATTCAATGCATGAAATCTGTGTTTTTGTCATTTTCCTACGTCAGAAATGGGTTGAAAAGAACAACGAGCATGAGAAAGTACGCAAGAGTCAACTTGGTTACATGAGACATACAAAAAATTGCAGACTGCTCACCTCTGAAATGCAGAAGTATCTGGATGCCCCGTGCATTATTTGGAAAATGGCTTATCGGCAAGTACAACTAGTAATTAGGAAAGTTACTGGATGCAACTTTTCATTCTCAAGGTATTTAAATACAAAAGGTTCATGCCTCACTTATACAGGGCTGTTGAGCAGGCCACATCTAGAATAACGTGTTCAGTATTGGCATAATCAAAATGGGGACATTAATGCATTGAGATCTACTAGATTAATAGGAATAGATTGATTGTCTTATGAGAAAAGGTTGGTAAAACTAGGCTTTACCACACAAGGAGACACAAGAAATCACAGATGTTGTGATCTAGAGCAAATAGCATACCGCTGAAAGAACTCAGCGGGTCAGGCAGCATCTGTGGAAGCAAAGTATTGTCTACAGTTTAGGTAGATTCCTTGCATCAGGATTTGCTGGAAGTAAGGTCTTGACCGAAAACATTTGACTATCACATAACTTCTAGTTATTAGTTGCATAGAGCATGCTACTAGGGATGGTGGTGCAAGCAGATACAATCATGGCATTTAAGAAGTTTTTTGAGACACATGAATATGCCTCAAATGGAGGGATGTGGAGTATATGCGGGCAGAAGGGATTAGTTTAAGGAGGCCACAAGAGAAAAGTTGTAACAGAACGGTGAACATGGAAGGAAGGTGGTGGGTGGGAAAGAGGTTTATGAATAGAGGGGAGTGGCTAGAGTAAAAAAAAATACATCACAGGAAAGAGAGACAGAGGCAGGTGTGTAGAGGGGAAAGACAGAACTGGAAAGAGGAAGAAGAGAATATAGAAAAACTGGCTGGTTTAGAAACAGCGTGGAAACAGGCCATTCGGCCCACCGAGTCCGCACTAACCAGCGACCCCTGCACGTTATCACTATCCTACACACACTCGGGACAATTTACATTTATACCAAGCCAATTAGCCTACAAACCTGTACGTCTTTGAAGTATGGGAGAAAACCCACGCGGGGACAGGGAGAGCGTACAACCTCCATACAGTTTCGGAATGGGACCAGGGTCTCCGGCGCTGATAGGCAGAAACTCTACCGCTGTGCCACCAGTGCGCCCAGTGGTATATTTCAGCTGTTATATTTTGAAAACAGGGAAGTGGTTTATATATAACAGAAAGAGGAATGTTGCCTGAAGTAAGGTCTTAACTAGAGAGGAATGTTTCAAAGGACATATACAAGAGACCAACAGTAAACTCAAATAGTGTGGCGCAGTAAATTTGTATTTCAAGCTAAAGTGAGAAGTAATGTGCAACTGTGGAGGGGATGGAATGGTGTGAAATATCACGTGGGAAGGAAAACTGTGTTAGGGTGAAAAAAGGCACAAAATAATTAAGGAGGAACAGGTTACAATTAATTAAAGTGGAATTAAAGACAAAGTGGAAAGGTTGTCATAAAATTTGGGAGAAATTCCAAGAGTTAAAGAGTCTTCAGAAACAAATCACAACAGAAAGCAATACAGATCACATTCTTGAAACCCTTAACTATTTAGCAGTCCCAAATTCATAATGCTTTGATGCTAATTCGTTTCACAAAATTTGTGGGGGGAAAAAAATCAAATCCACATTAAAAAAAAAATTACACTTTCTAACTATCTTAGTTTACATTTTTACCTGCTGGAAGTGTGAAAGAAAAGTCAAGGACAGAACGGAATTAAAAATACAACGTTAGCCGCAGCTTTACTGACAATTCAGAACTTTCTTCATACAACCATTTTTTTTTTAAAAAACCAAACAAATGAAAGTCAAAGTTCAGCACTGGCCTAAAATTCCACTTGTAAGGAATAAAAGGTCTATTATGGTAAATGGTAAAAACAGACTACAGAATTCGACAACTAAAAGTTCTGGTGCAGACACACATTTGTTTGGTTTAGCAATTATTGTCCAAAAGACACTTGAACTGAATTGGCAGTTCCAACAAGAGGAGTTACACTTTATTCAACGTGAAAGTCGGCGACACTGTTGCTCTCTCAGACCGAGTCCCGTACTATTACCACAATCAAATGCTCTTCATCCACTTTCCCCAATGTCCTCATAGCCGTCTGCAGGAACTGCTGGGAGAAGACACAGGGTGGGAAGGCGTACAGCATGCCAGTGTTGTCCTTGTCCTTCACCCCACCAATGGGCAAACTGATCACCCCCGCCGCCTGCTTCTGTTTCAAGTAGGACACCAGATTCCGCAAGAGCCGCTGTTGGAGGCCAGGTTCAACTGCCACTGCCCCGTCACCACCCTCAGCCCCCTGGGGGGCTTGCACAGCAAGCAGAACAGCATAGCCATCAGGGCTGCCCTGCTTGATGCGACGGGTCACCTCATCCAATTTGGGTTGGTCTAGGCGGAGACGTTGCGCGATCTTCAGCTGAGACACTTTGGCACCTGTTGCAGAGTCCTTTAGGAGGGCAAGGGTGATTGCAGCATCACCTTCTAGTGTGAACATGTTTGTTGGAAAGCAACTATTTTTTAGTACAAGGACACCGTTCCAGGCCAGTGACAGTGCCTGGGCAAACTCCAACAAATTGGCTGGTTTCTTGGACTCAACTTTTGGAGCCTCAATACTAGCTTTAGTCTCTACATCAATCTCAATAGTTCTGTGATTACGTTCACTGTCTTTCTTTTTAAGTTGCACTGGTTCATGAGCAACCTGGAGCAATTTTTCCTCGAGGGGCAGGCGACGGTCCTCTGGGGCAGAAGCAGAGATCGGCTCCTTGTCAACCACTCCATCTGCCACCCTGTTGTCCCTGTTCCTCTTGTCTGGACTTGGCTCCAATGAGCCCCGTGGCTTTGCTCTCACCCGTTCCTCGAAGGGTGAATGGATAGGCCGGGCACGATCATTGGAGAGGCTCCGGCGTTTCCGTCGCTCCTCCCATGGCTTGGTAGCCGCAGAACTGCGGTCGTTCTCTCGCTCGCTCGGCCAGCGATCTCTGCTGCGGCTGCGGACCGAGGCATTATAGCCATCGGCATTGTTGCGACGATCCAGAGCCTTGGCTGGGCTGCTCCAGTCGCCATCGGAAAAGTTCCTGTCCCGTTCGTGAAATGGAGGCAGTGGCGGGGTTCGTTCACGGGTTCGGGCCTCTCGCTCCAGGCTTCGGTGACGGCTGTACCCGTCTGGTAGAAGTTCATAATGCATGGGCAGCGGTGCCTGGGGGTAAGGCTGCTGGTAGCGTACATCTTCAACCTTGGCAAAATCAACCCTTAATCGACGATCGGGCCCCCCCAGAGGAAAGCCTCGCATCTGTGCACAGGCAGCCTGGGCGGCATCTAAACTCTCATACTGTATGTACGCAAAGCTGTCGCCTTTCACATAGTCAATGGTCCGAATGCTGCCAAAGCGGTCAAACTCCCTGGCTAGTGCAGCCAGTGACGTCAGAGGCCCCAAACCACCCACCCACAAGCGAGTCGTTGGGTTGGCTTTGCCATATCCAATTTTTACATGGTTCCTGCCGATCATACGGCCTGACATGGCCACCTTGGCCCGGTGCGCCATGTCCAAATTCTGAAATTTTAAGAACCCGTATGCACCTCCTTGCCCCCTTGGCGGGCGCTTAATAACTACTTCTTCGATTATACCGTACTTCTCAAAAGCACGTCGCAAATCACTCTCTGAGATGTTGTGGTCCAAGTTGCCAATAAACAAATTCCGGGTGGCCCGCTTATCATCCTCAGGCATCAAATCGTCTTCCTGCACCGGGTAGCTGAAGGCTCGTCCACGTTCATCATATAAACCATAATAATCTAACGACCGCTCACGCTCCCTTGGCAGTGGTACCACTTCAATAGGATAATTGGCATGTCTCGTCCTCTGATCTCTGAGTGCACATGCGGCAGGTGACAAAGAGCGCTGTCGATACTGGTACCCAGTGTGGATGGGTACGTAGTTCACCTCCGGTGGAGTGCAGCTCCTCCTTTTGGGGTACACAGGCTCGATTTTAAGGGGCCGGTCATAAAGCACCAGTCGGCCCTTGGCATGCCTTGCTTCCTTGGCGTCCTCGTGGTGCCGAAAGTGCACGTATGCCAGTCGGCCCCCCTCGGGCGTGTGGGTAGCATTAACGCTCACCTCCCCAAACTTCTTGAACTCATGGAAGAGGCCATCCTCCACTGCCTCGTCCGTCAGCTGAGACCCCAGGTTGCTGACCACCAGGGTCTTGTACTCCAGGCCTGTGGGCCTGCTATTGTCCCCTTTACTTTTCTGCGCCGAACTGGTCCTGGCAGTAGGCAACCTGGTGGGCTCATGATGGTGGTGATGGTGGTCCCCCCTGTCCTCCCTACGGCTATTACTATTCGACTTTTCTCCCGCTCCTCCACCCGCTGGCCTATCTCGGCTCCTACTTCTACTCCGGCCCGGATGTTTGGCGCTCAGCGCGGCCTTGTGGTAGTTGCCTACGCCGCCGCCGCCGCCTCCTCCTCCTCGGTTCCCATCGCACTCCTCCCGCCCGCCCCGGCACTCCCGCTCTCGTTCCCGGTCCCGCTCCCGAGCTCGTTTGGCCGACCTGCTGCCGGGCCCGCTACCTGGGGCCGACCCCGGGCTCGAGTCGCGCTCACTCTGTCTCTTCATGGCCCGCCCCCGCCTCCCCCTCCACCTCTTCCTCCTCCTCCCACCCACTCTCAGGCTTCTCCTCAGCCCACGCCCGCGCTAGGCCGCCAACCCCTCCTCCCCTTCTCCTTCCCCCCACACACACACCTCCTCTCGGTAATCAGGCCGGCGCCGCCGCCGCCGCCAAGCGGCTAACGGGTCCCCCAGATCCAAGGCGAACCGCCGTGGTCCAGCCCGGCACAAAAGCGCCCGCGCAACTGTCGCTTACGGTCTGAGATCCCCGGCCGCCATATTATCGGAGGAACCCCCCACCCCCCTCTCCGCCTGAAGAATGCGCGCCGCTTCCCCTCCACCCCTCTCTGCGCTCCAGGTCACCGCTTCCTGCGTACCTCATGCGGACGCGGTGACGCTCCAGGCACGCAGCTTTGGTCAACGTCACCCCTCCAGGCGGGTCGGATCCGCTTCTCCGGGCCTCGCAGCAACGGCGGACCTGCTGAGAGAGGACACAATGTGTAGGACGGAGCTGCAGATGTTGGTTTAAACCGAAGATAGACACAAAATGCTTGAGTAACTCTGCGGGCCAGGCAGCATCTGTGGAGAAAAGGAATCGATGAATGAATGAATGATACCTTGCTATAGGATCTTTGAATGATACTTTATTATCACATGTGACATGTCACAGTGAGATTCTTTGTTTTCGGGTGGAGTCCCTTCTTCAGACTAAGAGTCAGGGGATCGAAAATTGTACACACTTCAACGTGAACTAACTGGAGAAAGTCAGCGTGGAATTGTAAAATGGAATTCGTGTCAAATCGTAGAGGTTTGATGAACTATCAGAGAATTACGGTTGATTTGTACATGACTTTTAAAAGGTGTTCGATGAGGTAACACATAATAAGCTTGTAATCGAGATCTAAGGGATTTAATGACAAGGGTTGCAGCAGCTTGGGTAGAAAAATAATAAAATCTCAAGGATGTGAGAGTTGCAATGAAAGAAAATAAAAGTCACCCACCTCTTGAGATCTGAAATAAAAGCACATAATGCTGGAAATGCTCAGACTATGTCGGTTGAGAGAGAAGCAAGAGTTAACATTTACAGCTAACTTATCATTAGTCTTGGGGTGTTTTTGGACTGAATACAAGGCACTGCAGAGTTCCTCAGTGTTGGCACTAGATCCACTGCATCTTGTACGATTGACCTGAATGCCTTGGGTAATTTACAGATGGCACATAACTTGAAGATGTAAACTGAAGGGAAAGATGATAGACTTCAAGAGACTATGTGGTACATTTATATAAGAAGGGCAGGAAGGAAGCGGGAAGTAATTACAGGCCTGCGACACAAACATCAGTGAAAGGAAAGTGTTCAGAAAAAAACAGAATTAATATATATTTGGAAAGGAAAGGATTAATCAATTTCATAATTTGTAACGATGAAGACCATAATGCCTTTAACGCGTTCAGAAAACTGGTTGAAAACGTTAGAGCCCGTGGGATACAAAGCTTAGTTGCAAATTGGATCCAAAATTCGATGAGTGAAAGGAGGCATAGGGTGATTGTTCAGGGTGGATTTGGAGATTAAAAGCTTGTGCCTGTGGTGTATCATCGGGATCAGTTGGGACCGTACCATTTGTTGTATATATTATCAATTTAGATGTGAACATAGGAAATATAATGTGTAATTTTGCAGATGACATGAACTGTTACAGGAGAGGATTCTGAGGGATAAAATGCACATCCATTTGGAAAGGCAGGGGTTGATTAAGAATATTCAGCATGATTTTGTGGTTGAGAGAATGTGTTTCGTGAATTTGATTGAGTTTTTTTAAGAAGTAATTATTCCCTACATTCTCATCACCCCACAGATTCTACCACTCATCTACATACTAGGGGCTATTTAAAGGGCCAATTAACCTATCGATCCTCATACCTTTGGGATGTGGGGGGAAACTGAAGCACCTGGAGAAAACATGTTCTCCCTGTTCTTGCTCCCCGCTCTTGCTTCCCCCCCCCATTCGTAACAAAAGCTCCACTCTTGTTCCCCCTTCCCCATTCGTAACAAATAGCTCCACTCTTGCTCCCCCTCCCCCCATTCGTAACAAAGATAGTCCCCCTTGTCCTCACCTTCCACACCATCAGCCGTCACGTACAGCACATAATCCTCTGACATTTTCGCCACCCCCAATGCGATCCCACTACTAGCCACATCTTCCCATCTCCACACCTTTCTGCTTTCCACAGAGACCTCCCCTCCGCAACACCCTGGTCAACTCGTCCCTTCCCACCCAAACCACCCCCTCCCCAGGTACTTTCCACTGCAATCGCAGGAGATGCAACACCTGTCCCTTTACCTCCCCCCCTCGACTCCGTCCAAGGACACCAGCAGTCTTTTCAGGTGAGGCAGTGGTTCACTTACACCTCCTCCAACCTCATCTAGTGTATGTGTTCCAGGTGTGGACTCCTGTATATCGGTGAGACCAAGCGCGCAGGCTCGCCGATCGTTTCGCTGAACACCTCTGCTCGGTCCGCCTAACCCTTCCGATCTCCCGATTGCTCAACAGTTTAAATCCCCCTCCCATTTCCACACTGACCTTTTTGTCCTGGGCCTCCTCCTTTTCAGAGTGAAGCCCAGCGCAAATTGGAGAAACAGCACCTCATATTTCACTTGGGTAGCTTGCATCCCAGCAGTATGAACATTGACTTCTCTAATTTAAAGTAGCCCTTGCTTTCCCTCCCCCTCCATCCCTGCCCCTTTCTAGGTTCTCCTACCAGTCTTACTGTTTCCGACTACATTTTATCTCTGTACTGCCCACTCCCATGACATCAGTCTGAAGAAGGGTCTTGACCCGAAATGTCACCCATTCCTTCTCTCCAAAGATGCTGCCTCTCCTGCTGAGGTACTCCAGCAGTTTGTGTCTACCTTCTCCCTGTGACCACAGGGTTTCCTCATGGTGCCTCAGTTTCTTCCCACATTCCAAAGACGTGTAGGTTTGTGGCATAATTGGCTGCTGTAATTTTTTCCTAGTGGATAGGGAGTGGACGCAAAAGTAGGAATACATAGATCTAGTATAAAAGGGTAATCGATGGTCGCCGTGGATTCTGTGGGCCGAAGAGCCTGTTTCCTTGCTCTGTCTCTAAACTAAACTAACACAGTCAGAGGATGACTAGGTCAGGATTGAACCCGAGTCACGAGTGAGGTAATGGCTCTTTTTATAATCATGAAGAGTTTGGATAAAGTAGGTAGAAAAGATAGTATTCATAAAATAGCTTCTACAGTGGCTTGCAAAAGTTTTCATACCCCTTGAACTTTTCCACATTTTGTCACGTTACAACCACAAACGTAAATGTATTTTATTGGGATTTTATGTGATGGACCAACACAAAGTGGTGCATAATTGTGAAGTGGAAGGAAAATGTTATTACAAATAAAAAACTGAAAAGTGTGGCGTGCAAAAGTATTCTGCCCCCCCCGAGTCAATACTTTGTAGAACCACCTTTCGCTGCAATTACAGCTGCAAGTCTTTTGGGGTATGTCTCTACCAGCTTTGCACATCTAGAGACTGAAATTTTTGCCCATTCTTCTTTGCAAAATAGCTCAAGCTCAGTCAGATTGGACGGAGAGCGTTTGTGAACAGCAATTTTCAAGTCTTGCCAGAGATTCTCAATTGGATTTAGGTCTGGACTTTGACTGGGCCATTCTAACACATGAATATACTTTGATCTAAATCATTCCATTGTAGCTCTGGCTGTATGTTTAGGGTCGTTGTCCTGCTGGAAGGTGAACTTCCGCCCCAGTCTCAAGTCTTTTGCAGACTCTAACAGGTTTTCTTCCAAGATTGCCCTATATTTGGCTTCATCCATCTTCCCATCAACTCTGACCAGCAGTAAATAATGGGTAGGAATAACACAGTGGAAATCTATTTAAACAGGGAATTGTTTTGATCTTAAAGCATTCATTAAAAGATTGGTGAAAGCAATTTCAAAAGTAACATTAATAAATTAATTGAATCAGTACTCAGAAGGCATTTTAGAGCAGTAGAGACAGCATGGTTAGGCTTGATGGGTATCTCTTCAAAGACTTAGCACAATAAATTTTGACCACTCACTCCTTGGTTCCCACCCAAACACATCTTCCCATTTCCACCCCTTTCAGCCCTCCGCGGGAACCGCTCCCTCCGCAACTTTGGTTCACTCATCCCTTCCCACCCAAACACATTTTCCCATCTCCACCCCTTTCCACAGGGACTGCTCCCTTTGCGACTCCTTGGTTCACGCATCCCCACCAAAACCAATGCCTCCCCGGGTAATTTCCACTGCAGCCATAGGAGACACAACACCTGTCCTTTTACCTCCTCCCTCGACTCCATCCAGGGACCCCGACAGTCCTTTCAGGTTATACAGACGTTCACATGTACCTCATCTAACGCGTCCGGTGAGCTCTTATACAATGCTAGACCAAACAAGATCTATATATGGTTACACAAAAAGCTGGAGAAACTCAGCGGGTGCAGCAGCATCTAAGGAGTGAAGGAGATAGGCGACGTTTCGGGTCGAGACCCTTCTTCAGACTTTTGCTGAACACTTGTGCATGGTCCGTCTAGGCCTACAAATCTCCCGGTTGCCAACCATTTCAACTCCCTTTCCCACTCTGGTACTGACCTTTCTGTCGTGGGCTTCCTCAATTGCCAGAGTGAGTCCAAGTCAAAGTCAAAAGAGTTTATTGTCATGTGTCCCTGACAGGACAATGAAAATCTTTCTTTGCATAGCTCAACAGAACATAGAAGGCATTGACTACAATTCTATACATAAATACACCCATGACTTAATAAATTAATAAAGTGCAAATAACAGATGGAGGGATATTAATGTTCAGAGTTCCGAGCCAGGTTTAATAGCCCGATGGCTATTAAAGTCAAGATGCAAATTGGAGAAATAACACCTCATATTTTGCTTGGGCAGCTTACAACCCAGTGGTATGAACATTGAATTTTCCAATTTTAGGTAACTTATTCCTACTTCCCTCCCCCCTTCCTCCACCCTCAATGTTTTACCAGTTCCACAGTTCTCCGCATTGTTTTCCTCTAGAGATCACACCTTCCCTAGCCAACAATGGGTTTACTAGGCACTGCCCTACCCGAGGTAATTTGTGATTTGTCCTGATTGGTCCTGGAGTTTTCTCACCAGCTCTACCCCTACCAGCCCTACTTTCAGTCTGAAGAAGAGTCCCGAGCCAAAATGTCACCCATCCTTTTTCACCAGAGATGTTGCCTGATCCACTGAGATACTCCAGCACTTTGTGTCTATTTTTGGTATAAACCACCATCTGCAGTTCCTTGTTTCTACAGAGCAACAAGATAATTGTACAACCTTATTAGAGCACAATTGGAGTACTGTGCGTGCTACTGGTTGCCACATGATGGGAAGGTTACAATTGCATTGGAGAGGATACAGAGAAAATACACTAAATTGTTGATGGAGCATCTCACTTAGAGAGAGCTACGGGTGAAGTCCTGATATTCCAATCTACATCACTGCAGCCATTGAATCTTTATTATCTGCACTTTCTCAGTAGCTCAAACACTATATTCTGTACTCTGTTCTCTTTTGCACTACCTGTTGTACTTGTGTATTATTTGATTGTAGTATGATTTGACTGGATAGCATGCAAAACAAACTTTTTCATGGTATATCTGTACACATGACAATAATAAACCATTACCAATAAATAGGCTTTCTGTGGAGTGGAGGAAGTTGAGGAGAGACCAAAGACCAGATAAATAGAGTCACACAGTATGGAAATGGACCACTTGGTCCACCATGGCCATATCCGATCTTCCAGCACTTGGCTAGTAGCCTTCAATGCCTTGGCAATTCGTGTTCCTCCAGACGCCTCTTAAATGCTGTTAGCAACGCTGCCTCCACCACTCTGCTATGCAATGTATTCTAGAAATTCACCACTCACGATGGCAGAAGTCCCCCTCAAATACCCACTAAACCACTTATTACCCCTGCTGTTTGTCATTTATATCAATGATTTAGATAAGAGCATACAAGGCATGATTAGCAAGTTTGCAGCTGACACTAAAGTAGGTATTATTGTAGATAGCAAAGATGGCTGTCAGAAATTGCAGCAGGATCTTGATTGGTTGGGCAGGTGGGCTGAGGAATGCTTAATGGAGTTTAACAGAGAAGTGCAAGGTGTTGCATTTTGGGAAGTCAAACCAGGGCAGGACCTACACAGTTAATTGGCAGGGCACTGGGAAGTGTTGAAGAGCAGAGGGATATAGGAGTGCAGGTACATAGTTCCTTGAAAGTGACATCACACATAGATGGGATGTTCAAGAAGGGTTTTGGTACATTGGCCTTCATCAGTCAGAGTATTGAGTATAGAAGTTGGGAGGTCATGTTGCAGCTATGTAAGTTGATGAGGCCACATTTAGAGTATTGTGTTGAGTTTTGGTCACTATGTTATAGGAAAGATGTCATGGTGGAATGGGTGCAGAGAATATTTACATTGCCAGAACTCAAGGGCCTGAAATATATGGAAAGGTGGAGCAGGCTAAGACTTTATTTTTTGGAGTGCAGGAGAATGAGGATGATCTTATGGAGGTGTACAAGATCGTGACCGGAATAGATTAGGCAAATACTGAGAGATACGAGAGATTTAATAGGGACCTGAGGGGGTAACATTTTTTACACAAATGGTGGTGGGTATATGGAAAGAGCTGTCGAAGGAGGTAGTTGAGGCATGTATTATCATAATGTTTAAAAGACATTTGGATAGGTACATGGATTGATTAGGTTTAGGGGGCTATGGGCCAAGCACGGACAGATGGGACTGGTATGGATGGGGCATGTTGGTCAGCATGGGCCGAAGGGTCTGTTTCCACGCTGTATGACAATGAGTAAATATAGAATCATAGAAAATAGGTACAGGAGTAGGCCATTCGGCCCTTCGAGCCTGCACCGCCATTCAATATGATCATGGCTGATCATCCAACTCAGTATCCTGTACCTGCCGTCTCTCCATACCCCCCCGATACCTTTAGCCACAAGGGCCACATCTAGCTCCCTCTTAAATATAGCCATTGAACTGGCCTCAACTACCTTCTGTGGCAGAGAATTCCACAGACTCACCTCTCTCTGTGTGAAAAAAGATCTTCTCATCTCGGTCCTAAAAGACTTCCCCCTTATCCTTAAACTGTGACCCCTTGTTCTGGAGTTCATCAACATCGGGAACAATCTTCCTGCATCTAGCCTGTCCAACCCCTTAAGAATTTTGTAAGCCTCTATAAGATCCCCCCTCAATCTCCTAAATTCCAGCGAGTACAAGCCGAGTGTATCCAGTCTTTCTTCATATGGCAGTCCTGCCATCCCCGGAATCAGTCTGGTGAACCTTCTCTGTATTCCCTCTATGGCAAGAATGTCTTTCTTCAGATTAGGAGACCAAAACTGTACGCAATACTCCAGGTGTGGCCTCACCAAGACCCTGTACAACTGCAGTAGAACCTCCCTGCTCTTGTACTCAAATCCTTTTGCTATGAATGCCAACGTACCATTCGCTTTCTTCACAGCCTGCTGCACCTGCATGCCTACTTTCAATGACTGGTGTACCATGACACCCAGGTCTCGTTGCATCTCCCCTTTTCCTAATCGGCCACCATTCAGATAATAGATCATCAGATACCTCTGGATTTTTAAAAGGCTTAAGAAGTTTGGCATGTTCCCATTTAACCTCACCACCCTACAGATGCACCATAGAAAGCATTTTATTTGCATGCATTACAACATGGTTTGGGAACAGCTCCGTCCAAGACCACAAGAAATTACAGAGATGTGTGGACGTAACCTAGACTATCACACAAACTAACCTCCCTTCCATTGATTCGATCTGCACTTCATGCTGGATTGGCAAAGCCACCAGCATCATCTGGTCACCCCCTCTTCTCCCCTCTCCCATCAGACTAGAGGTACAGAAGTATAAAAACACATACCTCCAGATTCAGGAACAGTTTCTTTGCAATTGGGCATCCTATTAGGCAATTGAACCATCCTATCACCAACTAGAGAGCAGTCTGACCTACTATCTTCCACATTAGAGACCCTCGAACTATCTTTAATCTGACTTTACTGCACTGTATCTTGCACTAAATGTTATTCCCTTTATATTGTATCTGTAGGTGTGGTTCTTGATTGTTTCCATGTGTAGTCTTTTCACTGACTGGATAGCATGCAATAAAAAGCTTTTCACTGTACCTCGGTACACATGGCAGACTTCACGGAACAAGTCAAGAGGCAAGAGTGTTTAATTTTCATAAACACAGGGACTGGAACAATGAAATTCTTACCTGATGCATTTTCTCATGATTTGTTGAACAGCGTGCAGTTTTCTTACACCTATGCAACAAATGGCAGGATTTTCCGGGTTGGTTGTGGATAACCAGGTATTCTGAGAGTATGTCAGAAATTTAACATCCCGATCCACACTGGCTCTGGATAACCAATAATGCCCAATAATTATAGAGTATTTCTGACTGATGATCACCAACTGTGTTCGGTAATGTCTCTGATATATTAACCTCAGTCTTAGGGAAATCTTGGATTCTATGTTGTTGGGATAGCCTTTGGTTCTCCAGGTGCTCTCAAATCCCAAAGATGTGCTGGTAGGTTAATTGAGCACTGTAAATCACTAATTAGTATAAAATAAAATGACAAAATACCCAAAGGAAAGTTGGCAGGCATCTGAGAGTGTACGTAGGTTACAGGCTGCAGGGAGATGCAGTGGGAGAGGCGGTACAAATAGTGTTGCTGTGTATCAATTTCCACCAGCTAATTGTGCTTCTTGAGTTTTATTTGGCATAACATTGAGTCAAGTCTTGCACATTAACTGCCCAGGCATGGTGGTGCCACAGTTAGTGCTGCTGCCTTACGGTGATGGGACCTGGAATCGATCCTGACCTTGGATGCAGTCTGTGGTGCGTTTGCACATTTTCCTTGTGACTGTTGAGTCTTCTACAGGTTCGCCAGCTGCCCTCCACTTCCTAAAGTTGTGTGGATTGGTAATTTAATTGGTATTGGTTTATTATTGTTAGTGTATTGAGATACAGCGAAAATACTTTGTTTTGTATGCTATCCAGGCAAATCATACCTTACATGAGCACATCAGGTGGTGCAAAAGAGAAAATAATATAGAAGTCAGGTATCTGCATCAGGTGGTGCAGAATATAGTGTTACAGTTATAGGGAAGGTGCAGATTTTAAAATGGCTATCATAAATTAACCCTTGGTGTAAAATGAGTGTGAAGATAGCTGCAGTCAGGTTGACTAACGTGCGAGTGAGAATAGGTTAGAGGATTATAGAATAATAAGGACAGTATTGCCCTGGTAGGAGCTGGTATCGTGTGATGGTTGGAATGACCTCCTTCCTTATGGTAAGTAAGTGCAGTCTATTGTATCCCCTGTTCACTCTTACTTGCCCAGTATATGGATGGTGGATCATGCTGACCTATGGTCCACTGTTGAGTCTTAAATGAGGAGAATAGTTACAAAATAAAAGGGCAATCATTTAAACTGAATTGCATAGGAACATCTTCTCACAGAAGATGGTGAATCGTGGATCCTCTATCATAGAGCATTATGAGGTTTGATCAATGGAGGTATTTTAAGGAGAAGATATCTGAATCAAAGGCTGTGGCCTGAGAGATGAAGCATGGGGAAGATCAACCTTGGTCATATTGAATAGCAGGGCAGGTTTGTCAGACTGCAGCTTACTCCTGCTCATATTTTGTTTTGCTGCTTTTGTGTATTAATAGAGCACAGCCTGCATCAGTGCTAATATGAGACCCTGCCACGGTAACTCACCCTGACACAATTGATGGTTGATAAAGTCCTGTCACTATGAGGAGGGTTTTTTTTTAATATCAATATATGTGCTATTCAAGGACATTTTTGAAAAGTATAACCAATCTGGGGTCCCAAATCCTGAGCCAGGTCTATTTTCAGGAAATCTGTCTTCCATCACTGAATTCCAATGCAGACTGGAAGATCTTGTTTAAAGACACAAGGAACTGAAGTTGCTGGAATCTTGAGTAAAACATAAAGTGCTGGAGCGGGTCACATAGCACCCGTGGCACACAGCATTCCAGATAGGCAACATTTCAGGTTGGGACACTTCTTCAGACTGATTGAGGTAGGGAAAAAAATGCTGGGAATGTGGTGGGGGTGGGACAAAACCTGGCAAGTGATAGGTGAGGGGGGAATGATTGGCAGTGGGGTGAACAAAAACCAGAGATAAATAGGAGACAAAAGAGTGTCAGATAAGGAGAGAAAGGAGTGACATGTAAAGCCAGAGGGAAGGATAGACGTGGAAGGTTTAAATGGCTAAATATTGGCAGTTCTTTGTCTTAGCAGAAAAAAAAATCAGCTCAATAGGACATTTGTTTGATAAAGCTGCAGATGGCGCCAGAGCCCAGAAGTAGGAAGTTGTGCAAGCCACACAGCATTTGTCATTGCAGCTTGGGTGGTGTGAGCAGTGTTAACAGAGAACCTGAGAAGGGCAATAATAGCTTTACCCTCTGCCTAGGTGTTAATGACAAAAGTATGGTCGCCAAGCATGAGTATTTGAACAAGCAGAGTAATGAAGCAATGATGTGTGCAAAAAGCACATTTAGAGAAAAACATTATGACAAGGAAAAATGGACCGTGCCTGTGGACATTGTGCCCGTATATGTTCACCTAATAAACACCAGGTGAACAAATACAAACACAGAATAACATGATCCAACAGGTATACACAGAAAGTGCAGTAACATCAGGCAAACAAGTACAGGTAGGGAATGAAGTAACACCATGTTAACAAGTTCAGGCAGAAAGTCCAGTGATACCAAACTACTGGCACACGAACAGGCACTATGCATTCACAAAGTATTCGGACCCCTTCACTTTTTCCACATTTTATTATGTTACAGCCTTATTCTAAAATGGATGAAATTCTTTTTTTTTTAATCATCAATCTACACAAAGTACCCCATAATAAAAAGGCAAAAAAAGGTGTTTTTGCAAAGTAATTAAAAAAAAACTTAAATATCACACTTACAAAAGTATTCAGACCCTTTACTCAGTACTTTGTTGAGGCACCTTTGGCAGCGATTACATCCTCAAGTATTCTTGGGTATGCCGCTACAAGCTTGGCACACCTGTACTTGGGTAATTTCTCCCATTCTTCTCTGCAGATCCTCTCAAGCTCTGTCAGGTTGGATGGGGAACATCAATGCACAGCTATTTTCAGGTCCCTCCAAAGATGTTCGATCGGGTTCAAGTCCGGGCTCTGGCTGGGCCACTCAAGGATATTCACAGACTTGTCGTTGTCTTGGCTGTGTGCTTAGGGTCATTGTCATATTGGAAGGTGGATCTCCGCCCTAGTCTGAGGTCCAGAACACTCTGGAGCAGGCTTTCATCAAGGATCTCTCTGTACTTTGCTCCGTTCATCTTTCCCTCGATCCTGACTAGTCTCGCGGTTCCTGCCCGCTGAAAAACATCCCCACAGCATGATGCTGCCACCACCATACCTACACCACCGTAGGTATGGTATTGGCCAGGTGATGAGCGGTGCCTGGTTTCCTCCAGGCGTGGTGCTTGGCATTCAGGCCAAAGAGTTCAATCTTGGTTTCATCAGACCAGAGCACCAAAGAAAACAACCCTTTTGGCCAACTCCAAGCTGGCTGTCATGTGCCTTTTACTGAGGAGTGGCTTCTGTCCGACCACTCTACCATAAAGGCCTGATTGGTGGAGTGCCGCAGCTATATTTGTGATTCCGGAAGGTTCTCCAATCTCCACAGAGGAACTTTAGAGCTCTGTCAGAGTGACCATCGGGTTCTTGGTCACCTCCCTGACCAAAGCCCTTCTCCCCCGATTGCTCAGTTTGACCAGGCAGCCAGCTCTATGAAGAATCCTGGTGGTTCCAAAGTTCTTCTATTTAAGAATGATGGAGGCCACTGTGCTCTTCGGGACCTGCAATGCTGCAGAAATTGTTTTATACCCTTCCCCAGATCTGTGTCTCGACACAATCCTGTCTCGGAGGTCTCCGGACAATTCTTTCGACTTCGTGGCTTGGTTCTTGCTCTGACATGCACTGTCAACTACGGGACCTTATATAGACACGTGTGCACCTTTCCAAATCATGTCCAATCAATTTAATTTGCCACTGGTGGACTCCAATCAAGTTGTAGAAACATCTCAAGGATAATCAATGGAAACAGGATGAAGCTAAGCTCAATTTTGAGTGTCATAGCAAAGGGTCTGAATACTTATGTAAATGTGATATTTCAGTTATTTTATTTGAATTACTTTGCAAAAATTTTGAAACATCTGTTTCTTCATTTTGGGGTATTGTGTGTAGATTGATGGTAAAGAGAAAAAAAATTAAATTTAAAATAAGGCTGTAACGTAACAAAATGTGGAAAAAGTGAAGGGGTCTGAATACTTTCTGAATGCACTGTAGAGACATAGAAGAAATACAGACATATACATATCCAAACACATGCTTGCGCATATACATACCTATATTTGTACAGACAAAAAATATATATGCATCCACACACAAACACAAACGTGTATATATACCGGTCGGTGGGGGCACTGCAAGCCGGCAGCCCTGTCAGCAGTGTGTTAGTCATTTCAACTTTTTTTTTTTGTGTGTTTTAAAGTGTGTTTTTAATGTTTCTTTGTGTGTCTTGTGTGGGGGGTGGTGTGGGGGGGTGAGGGCAAAATCGTTTTGGTCGCCTCCTCCACGGAGAGGCGACTTTTTCCAGGTCACCTCCCCCTTGGCCCAACAACAAGGATCGAGCGGCCGGGGCTTCAGCGGCGGGCGCAGCATGGACACTCGGCGGGGAGCAGGTGAGCCCTCGCCGGAGGGGAGTGCTCCCTTTCGCTGGCCCGCGACAGCCAGCAGCCTGAGGTCGCAGTCTGCAGAGCTCCAGCTGGCGCGGAGTCCGCAGCCTGGGATCCCCCGTTGGGGACCCGGGAGAAGAAGAAGTTTCCACTGCCGGCCCGCGGCCAACTTCTACCGCGGGCCCGGCGTGGACTTACCATCAGGAGCGGGGTCCCTCGCCGGGGACCCCTGGAGGGAAGCTTCGACTGCCGGCCCTGCGGTCTGCAGTGCTTCTGGCTGCGGCGCGGATGGAACTTTAAATCTTCGACCGCCGGCCTGCGGCCTATACCAACCTGAAGCCACGGTCTCCGGTGGGGAAGAGCCGATTCTGGACTTACCTGGACTTTTACCTGTCTGTACATCTGGACGCCCGCAGCGGCGGCTGCGGAGGGTTGAGGTCCCGACCACGGGGAAACATGGAGGAGGACTGGCCAATGTTTTTGCCTTCCACCACAGTGATGTATGATGTGGTGGATGTTTGTGTTCAATTTTTAGTGTGTTTTTGTGTGTTCTTTATCACTGTACCACTGCTGACAAATTCATTTCACTTGCACTTTGTGTGCAATGTGAAGAATAAAACGGATTGATTGATTGATACACACACTTATTTTGAATGATAATACATAACAAGTACCTGACAGCCCATCTAATGTGACTGTGATCATATTTGGCCATATAGCCACATGCCCTCTTGCTGCTATCATTGAGCAGTAATTACCAAGTCTGAAATCCCACACAACCAGGTTCAGGAATAAGTAAAGATGCAAAGTGCTGGAGTAGCCCAGTGGGTTAGGCAGCATCTCTGATGAACATGGATAGGTGATATTTTGGGTCAGAATCCTTCTTCAGACTCATTGGGGCAGCGAGGGAGAAAGAAAGCTGGAAAAGGGGAGGGCCAGGGCAAAGCCTGGCAGGTAGATTGTGGTTACAGGATTCAGAAGGTAGAGGAAGGAATATAGCGGGGAGGGGGAGGGGATGGGGGGGGGGGGAGAAATAGGTGCGAGTCCAGGAGCGGTACAGGGGAGGGAGAGAGCGCTGGTGAGAAGGTTGGTGGGGGGGATTTGGTAGTTACCTAAAATTGGAAAATTCAATGTACCCAAGCGGGATATGAGGTGCTGTTCTTCCAGTGGGTGTGTGGCCGCATTGTGACACTGGAGGAGGCCCAGGATAGAAAGGTTAGTATGGGGTTGGGAAGAGGAATTAAAATGGTTAGCAACCAGAGAACCGGTAGGCCTTAGCAAGTGTTCGGCAAGTGTTCCGTGAAACAGTTACTAAGTCTATGCTTGGTCTTGCCAATGTATGGGAGGCCGCATCTGGAACACCAGATGCTGTAAATTAGGTTAGAGGAGGTGCACGTGATCCTTTGTCTCACCTGAAAGGACCTTAAATGACTGCTGTGTCACTAGATGAAGGTGAGGGAGAAGCTACACAGGAGGTCAGGAACAACTAATATCCTATCACTATCAAGTCCTTGAATATATATCACATCCATAATTCTATCTCACCAACAGAAAACTACGGACCGCCTCATGCACTATCATTGGCACATTTTCCAATTATGTTTTTCACTAACGTCTTTTTTTAACGCAGTCTTTTTTATCACTCTCTTGGATAATGTATAATTTATGTTTTTGCGTGTTCTCTGAGTCTATTTGCTTTGAATGCTGCTGCAAGTAAGATCTTCATTGTGCCTGCATCTCATAGTACTTGTGCATAAGACAATAAATACTTCACTTGGGACCTCCCATGGTCCTATGCATAATTCTGAGATGGTATTTTTTTTCATTAATGCAAAATATTTAACTCAAATATCTGCTGGTTCTAATGCTTGGCTCATCTATTTTTTGTTTCCCAATATCAATGGCTGTTTCAGACATCTGCTACATTTCACATCTCACTGCAATACGTTGATCTATTTTATCTTGATCCCCTTCCTCAAGGAGTTAATTGGTGGACACCCACAACCAAGATGTCCCTTTGTCTTAACTGTTCCCATGTGGTTTATTCATTTCTCTGTACATTTGGCCAAATACCTGAAAGACCTCACAGTCTGATCCAATATTGAACAAATAGGCCTATAGACCTGTACACATTGAGGAACCAAACATTATCTGTATAAATAGGGTGATCACTCTCCAGGCCACTGATATCAAGTGGCTGCCCACTGTTTATAATATGGCAGCTGCTAGTTTAATAGAGAGCGACCTTGGTTTACACAGTTGCACCTTGCAGTTTAAAAAAACTATCACTACTTCTATTAATATATTTCATTGAAGTAGTTTGATGACTTGTTCTTGCAATATTTACTTTTGACTCTTAACTATGGCTCTCTAACATGCACAATTATTCCCTAGTGTGTTCAGAGGGCAAGCAGAGATAAACTGGTGCACTGTCTTGATGGTTCACTGCCTGTTACCCCTGTGCACAAGTCTCCTTTGCTGTTTGAGGAAGAGACCAACCCCAAAATGTTGTTTATCCATTTCCTACCACAGATGCTGCCTGGCCTGCTGAGTTCTGGAATCTGGAACACAGCAAGAGGTATCGATCGAGACAATACCCTGACATTGTACATCATCAAGAGTGAGATATATTAGCAGACGATAGGTAAAAGAAGGCAGCTCCAGTCCACAACAAAGTTGATAAAACAGAGAGTATTAGAGGTAACACCAGAAACAGCAAAGGTAAAAAACAAAGTGCTAGAGGAACTCAACAGGCCAGGTAGCATTTATGGAGGGATGTGGACAAACAACGTTTTGGGCGGGTACTTTCTTCAAAGAGCAAAGGAGACGTGTGCAAAAAAGAGGGTAATAGGCATTACATAACCAAGGCAATACACCAGTTTATCACAATATAGGGTAGCAGAAAAAAAACCCTTACCACCCGAGACGTGGAGTCTGACTGTCTCCATTTGAGGCTTGAAGCCAGGCTGTCTCCATTTGAGGATTAAGTATTTAATAAAACCTGTTAGTCCTCTGCAAGAGTCCAGTGGGTCAGTCCGTATATTACTCTCTCTTGGATGGAGCAGGCAGTGAGGGGGGGGGGGGGGGGGTTCAGATGTTTCTGAGGTTATGGCTATTAAGGAACTTTAGGTCTGGATCACTCTCAGCATGGAGCAGATGGCCTCCGCCTATAGCGCACCCCTGTGGTCTAGGCACAGGAATGTCACTACCTGAGGCCGGAAGCCTATCACCAGCTCCAAGGTGTTGAAGAAGAGGGAATATCTCATTTTGTTGATGTATCTTTGTTGCCACATGTTATTGAGGTATCTTCTTGTCACATCTGGGGAGAAACCTGGTTAGAGAGGAACTTCATTTAGATTTAGATATCTTATAACAATTAGAATTATGACAGTTTGATCTACTGCCTGGTGTGCACCTGCTTTGGATGAAAGTCTCAACACTCTTTGGTCTAAGGTGATTTTGTTTCATCAACTATTCTTATTTTTAGAATGTATTTTTAGAATTAATTCTGCACCACACTCGACACTGCAGCCAGTAGAATGTGCTTCCAATGTCAAAGCCAGGTCAAAGCCCAGACTGAGACAGGCGCCATTGTGGAATCCTGCGTGCAAACATTGCAAATTTGTTTGCTCAGGGGCACCATTTTCACGAGTTTAGACCAACGGTGACGTGCCCCGAGCTAGGACTGTGATTCCTTCTTATTTTGTCACTATGCTGAAAATAGACACCAGTCCAACAGGAAGAGATCAGAATAGACCAAGAGCTGTGCACAATGGTGAGCGTGTTCGGCGAGAGGAAACAGGGTGGGGAGGGTGAGGGTGGATCGGAAGCCTCAGGTGTGCCTGGTGTGATATTTATCTCTAACTAACTGCTCTGGGATCAACGGTGCATCTTTAGTTGGAGATAAAAGATAAGCTTGTGCTTCATGTCCTATTTTCCCATGAAATCCAGGGGGACAGGTCTCGTGAAGCAGAGAATTGCCCTCATGCTGCTGTGAGTAGGTGGAGGCCAAGAATGGAGGAGCCACACCCTGCTCCTCATCAGTATAGACCTTTTGTGACATAGTTCCAAGCATTTTGGGCTGCTCAACTAAAAGAACCTTACCTCGGTGGTGTCACAGCTCCTGGGGAAGTTTTCCTGGGGAAGGATGCTTGAAGTAAAGGAACTTACCCTGCCCCAACCCAAGCCCCCTATCACAAACACTGTTCCATGTGGAGTTTACGAAAGGAAGCAGCAAAATGGTGTCACACCCCAACATCATCGAGTGGGGTCAGTGGGACTTCAAACCAGCCATCAGTTAAATAGGCTTCGAAGAGAGGCGGAGATCAGCTCCAGAGGCTGAGAATGAGAATGGAGGGGCATTAGTTGAGCCCTCACACTAATGGAGGGTAGTGATGATGTGAAAGGGTATAAACCCCCCACTGGGGGTAGAGTATAAATCCATAGTGGTGTCGAATATAAATCCTCTAGCGGAGGACGATAGGGGTATAAACCTGTCCTCCGGTACTGGGTTCAACTTAATATTCCAGCATCTGCATTTTCTGTGTCTCCATTAATCATCTACTAGGAGTGGAGTAGAGGGGGATAATTTAATGGGGGGGGGAGAGAGAGGTAAATCCACTAGTAGTGTGGGTAGGTGGGGATAGGCCCTTTACTGTGGGGAGAGGTGTACAATCTCCAGGGAGTGGTAAAATCATGTGGGGCTATAGGGGCTAAAACCTTGTAGTGGTTCTAGTAGTGGTGGGATAGAGAGTTATTAACCCTGTATGGAGTTGAGGGGTATAAATGCTCTAGAACTGGATAATGGGGATAAACCCCTTAATGTTGAGGTAGATGGTTATTAATCCTCTAATGGGATCTGAGTAGGGTTTGGAGATCAGTCCTATAGTAGAGGGGGATGTACACTGCACGTGAGGTATAAATCCTTGGGTTGTGGTGGAGTGGAGTGCTATTAACCCTATAAGGAGGACAGGGATACTAACCCACTAATAGCAGAGCGCTGAGGAGCATAACCCTTATAGTGGGAAATATATCTCCCAAACTTGGTGGTGGAGTAGAGATAATTAACTCTCTAGTTAGGTAGAAGGGTATTTATCACACTAATGGGGATGGGGCCCATTGGTGGGAGAGAACATCATTTTTCTGGGATTGGATAGAGGGGTTTAAACATTCTACAGTGTAGAGGGATATAAACGCTCTGGAATGAGGTAGAAGATTATACATTCTCTGGTGAGGATTAGGGAGTATAAACCTTCTCGGGGTCAGACATAGGCATATAAGCCTATGCATATAGGCATAGGCATATAGGATAGCAAGATATAAATGCTCTATTGTAGTAGAGAGGTATTTACTCCATAATATCATTGGGTACAGAGGTATAAGCACTCATGCAGTGTTGAGGTGCATAAATCTCCAAAGAGGTGGAGTAGAGAGGTGATACCCCTCCAGTGTGGGAAGTAGGGGGGACAAACACCAATGGTGGGTTATAACCCCTTTGTTGTCATAGATGGATAGAAACCCTTTAGTAAAGGGGAGAGGGGTATATACCCTCAATTTCTGTATAAATCGCCTTGTTGTTTTGAGGTTGTATAAACATTCTCGGGGGGTGGAGGCATCTGGATTCTTTAGTGATGCAGTCAAGGGGGAGAAACCCTTCACAGTAGGGTAGAAGGGGATAAACCCTTGAGTATGGGGTGGAGGAGCACAAATCCTTTGGGTGGAGGGGGGTAGGATTGGTATAGGAAGGCATGGCCCATTGTGGTCCTGGGTCACCGACCTCAGGAAGAAGGCATCAGCACAGTAATCATTTTACTCAGCATGCATTCCTTCCTCAGTGAAAATAATTTCCTCATATTCTCTGACATTGTTTCCACAGCTGTACCAATCTTCTTTGTTGCTTCGAATGTGAATCCAGTATATTTTTAATCCTTGCTTGCTTTGTAAATATGCAGACAAAACTACCCCACAATATGCAATTTAAAAATATCCCAAAATTGCTCAACAATGCAATTGCCAATCATTTTCTACCATGTGTGGATTTTCTACACAATCTTCAACAATAAAAGTTTGATTCTATCACAGCAGTAAAAATAAAAGTGACTTGGTGATACAATGTGTTCCATGGACATGGAAAAACATTGAATATGTTTCCATATAAAACAAATGTGTTGATATTCCTGGTCAGTAGTTCGGTCTGACTGAACTGATTGAGTTGTCTCTAAGATTTAACTTATATTGATGGTCCCAGATGAATGGAAAATTGCACATGTTACTCCACTGTCCAAGACATAAGAGGGGAAACTTCAGTCTTTTACCCTGACTTCAGTCGTTTGTAAAGTCCATTATTAAGGATGAGGCTGCTAAGCAAGATGATTAGCATTAAAATAGTTTAAAATGTTTGTACTGTAACCACGTTCAAATTCCAGATACATGTTTTATTTTTCTGTACATGCAGGAAAACTGATTTAAAAATCACCACCTTTGTGGCTGATAGATGGTACATTCCCAGCAACATACTGATAAAAAGCACGTATAAATTTGAGAAACGGTTGGCTGACTGAATTTAAATCTACTATCTTTCTTTTCCTGGAGAATTACTGTAACTCCCTTTCAGACATCTCAGCACTAAACACAACGTGACCTGTTGACAACATAGACTGTGACATCAAATTACCACAGCAATAAGCATTGATAGCAGCTTTGCAGTAGTAGGACAAAGACTGAACGTTTAGTGAAAGATGTTACAAACCATGTTTTTCATCTCTTATCATCTTCTTCCATTTGTTTTCCAAACGGATGTTACACACAAAGCATATCAGAAAATGTTTCCTATTGAAGGTTAGATCTTAACTCCTCGGGGAGCTTCAGTAAACAGAATACAACATGCATGGAAAATCCTAGTGGATCAGTTGATGGGATAGTGAAGTGCATCATGAGGTCAATGGGAACTTTGAACTGGCTTTGGGCCAACAATACCATCATAAGCCCTTCACATACACTACTCTGTTTTTTAAATTTCAAAAACTTTATTTATTTAAAATATGCAAGAAATACAAACATAGTAGTTACATGCTAACAGTAAATACATAAATTATTTTACATGCCACTTAAATGATAGGATCAACATGCAGATATTAAACTCCTAATAAGTTAAATGAGGTAACAAAATGTCCCAGTTCACTCCTTTTAAATCATCTCGCATCTCGTTAAAGTTAGCCTTTCTCCAATCAAAAATCTCAACCCTAGGCCCAGTTCTGTCCTTCTCCATAATTAGTTTCAATATAATTATGGAGAAGGACAGAACTGGGCCTAGGGTTGAGATTTTTGATTGGAGAAAGGCTAAGTTTAACGAGATGCAAGATGATTTAAAAGGAGTGAACTGGGACATTTTGTTTTATGGGAAAGATGTAGAGGAGAAATGGAGGACATTTAAAGGGGAAATTTTAAGAGTACAGAATCTTTATGTTCCTGTTCGGTTGAAAGGAACCAGTAAAAATTGGAAAGAGCCCTGGTTTTCAAGGGAAATTGGACATCTTGTTCGGAAAAAGAGGGAGATCTACAATAATTATAGGCAGCATGAAGTAAATGAGGTGCTTGAGGAGTATAAGGAATGTAAAAAGAACCTTAAGAAAGAAATTAGAAAAGCTAAAAGAAGATATGAGGTTGCTTTGGCAAGTAAGGTGAAAGTAAATCCAAAGGGTTTCTACAGCTATATTAATAGCAAAAGGATAACAAGGGATAAAATTGGTCCATTGGAGAGACCGAGTGGACAGCTATCTGCAGAGCCAAAAGAGATGGGGGAGATATTGAACAATTTATTTTCTTCGGTATTCAGCAAGGAGAAGGATATTGAATTATGTGAGGTAAGGGAAACTAGTAGAGTAGCTATGGATACTATGAGTTTCAAAGTATAAGAAATACTGACACTTTTGAAAAATATAAAAGTGGATAAGTCTCCAGGTCCTGACAGGATATTCCCTAGGACATTGAGGGAAGTTAGTGTAGAAATAGCCGGGGCTATGACAGAAATATTTCAAATGTCATTAGAAACGGGAATAGTCCCCGAGGATTGGCGTACTGCGCATGTTGTTCCATTGTTTAAAAAGGGTTCTAAAAGTAAACCTAGCAATTATAGACCGGTTAGTTTGACTTCAGTGGTGGGCAAATTAAAGGAAAAGATACTTAGAGATAATATATATAAGTATCTGGATAAAGAGGATCTAATTAGGAACAGTCAACATGGATTTATGCCTGGAAGGTCATGTTTGACTAATCTTCTTGAATTTTTTGAAGAGGTTACTAGGGAAATTGACGAGGGTAAAGTAGTGGATGTTGTCTATATGGACTTCAGTAAGGCCTTTGACAAGGTTCCTCATGGAAGGTTGGTTAAGAAGGTTCAACTGTTGGGTATAAATGCAGGAATAGCAAGATGGATTCAACAGTGGCTGAATGGGAGAAGCCAGAGGGTAATGGTGGATGGCTGTTTGTCGGGTTGGAGGCAGGTGACTAGTGGGGTGCCTCAGGGATCTGTGTTGGGTCCTTTGTTGTTTGTCATGTACATCAATGATCTGGATGAAGGGGTGGTAAATTGGATTAGTAAGTATGCAGATGATACCAAGATAGGGGGTGTTGTGGATAATGAAGAGGATTTCCAAAGTCTACAGAGTGATTTAGGCCAGTTGGAAAAATGGGCTGAAAGATGGCAGATGGAGTTTAATGCTGATAAATGTGAGGTGCTACACCTTGGCAGGACAAATCAAAGTAGGACGTACATGGTAAGCGGTAGGGAATTGAAGAATACAGTTGAACAGAGGGATCTGGGAATAACCGTGCATAGTTCCTTGAAGGTGGAATCTCATATAGATAGGGTGGTAAAGAAAGCTTTTGGTATGCTAGCCTTTATAAATCAGAGCATTGAGTATAGAAGCTGGGATGTAATGTTAAAATTGTACAAGGCATTGGTGAGACCAAATCTGGAGTATGGTGTACAATTTTGGTCGCCCAATTATAGGAAGGATGTCAACAAAATAGAGAGGGTACAGAGGAGATTTACTAGAATGTTGCCTGGGTTTCAACAGCTAAGTTACAGAGATAGGTTGAATAAGTTAGGTCTTTATTCTCTGGAGCGCAGAAGGTTAAGGGGGGACTTGATAGAGGTCTTTAAAATGATGAGAGGGATAGACAGAGTTGATGTGGACAAGCTTTTCCCTATGAGAATAGGGAAGATTCAAACAAGAGGACATGACTTTAGAATTAAGGGACAGAGGTTTAGGGGTAACATGAGGGGGAACTTCTTTACTCAGAGAGTGGTATCGGTGTGGAATGAGCTTCCAGTGGAAGTGGTGGTGGCAGGTTCGTTGGTATCATTTAAAAATAAATTGGATAGGCATATGGATGAGAAGGGTATGGAGGGTTATGGTATGAGTGCAGGCAGGTGGGACTAAGGGAAAAAAGTTGTTCGGCATGGACTTGAAGGGCCGAGATGGCCTGTTTCCGTGCTGTAATTGTTATATGGTTATATGGTTAATGAGTGTCCCAGATTTAATATTTACAGTCAAAGCTCTTTCATTTGCTACAGCAAAATGATCAAACTGGCACCTCAACCATGTATTACAGCTCAGTCACTTCTTGCAAATATCCAACATCAAATATAATGAAGTTCCCAATGGCAGATGTATGTAAGCCTCTTAGGAAGACCTCTCACATGCTCAGGATACATTCTCAATCTTCCAGTCTACACATTGAGGCCCTTGCATTTTTTCCATTTGCATTTTCTCTCCAGCAATAACTATATTTGCACTCTTTATTTTCTTTTGTTGTTGCACTGCCTGATGTTCTCATGAATGGTGTGATTGCCTGGATAGCATGCAGGCAATCATGCACTATCTCCGGAGGATAGACACAAGTGCTGCAATAATTAAGTGGGTCAGGCAGCATCTCTGGAGAAAAAGTATGGGTGACATTCCAGGTGACTTTTTCACCAGAGATGCTACCTGACCTGTTAAGTTACTCCAGCACTTTGTGTCTATCTTCTGCATATACCGGCATCTTCATTTCCTTTCTACAGCATCCCTGGAGAACAAGGATAAGGTAATGTTTCAGGTCAAGTCCCTTCTTACACTGTTGAGGATCGCTGAGTTACTCCAGCATTTAATGGGGTTTTTTTATAAACCGGCATTTGCAGTTTCTCGTGTCAGCACACAAAACGTTTTTCACTGTGTGCAAGAACAAACCCATACTGATAGCCAAACAAGTCTGAAGAAACATTAGCATTGCAGCTTAGAGGAAACTAGTACTTTCATGGAGAAAAGGAGCATGTGCCAGGATACCCTACAGTGCCAGGAAAAAAATGAATTATATATATTGTTCTGGTAGGCTTAGTACTCAGTGAAAGTTTGGGCAAACATCTCATCATGGCCATTGCAAATGGGCAAACGGTTAGAAGAAACTAAATGAGCTGTTGATTCAGGTTGATCATTGTTCAGTTCACAGTGCAGATAGTGAACTGCTTAACATCTCATTGTTCAGTTCACAGTGCAGATAGTGAACTGCTTAACATCTCATTGTTCAGTTCATAGTGCAGATAGTGAACTGCTTAACATCTCTTTTGAAACTGACTGCTTGTTCCCCATCCCTATCTGGGTTAAACTGGAACAAAATGCAAGGGAGTTCTCAAGGACCAGGGATCTTCCTGAAGGATCTCAACGTGTTTCAGGAGCACACAAGAATGTCTTTAGCTTTGATGTCACACCTTGACCCACTTTTAGGAAGGTGTGACAAGTTATTAAAAGGCAGCTGCATTGATCTAACATTAGAACAGAAGCAAACCTGCCTATTTAACTCCAGACCAGTCTCACGCTGCAAAGGAACCAAACTGCCAAGAGCAACAGTCAAAAGGCAACGATGCTGTGCATATAGTCACATCTATACCCTGATAGTGGGGATCTTTGATGATAGATGCCGCCTTCCTGACGCATCACCAGATGTAGGTACTTTTGCTGTTGGGGAGAGTTATGCCTGTATGGACCAGGCAGAGTCTACCGATTCATGGACATCACTAGTTGCTGGGTGTCTTCTCTGGTGATGCTCTGCCAGGCCTGTATTGCAGCCATCTTTAGCTTATGCTTGTTTTGGGGGCTAGTCTCCTTCAGTTTTCTCTTCAGCATATAAAAGACATGCTCAATTGGGTTCAGAGGCAAATAAATAAATGATGGGTCTTTGTCCAAAACATTAAGACGGGCACCGTATTTATTTGCCGATGTATTCCACAATTTGAGATTTGTAATAGAAAAACATCACATGTGGTTAAAGTGCACATTGTCAGATTTTATTAAAGGGTATTTTTATGCATTTTGTTTTCACTATGTAGAAATTACAGCTGTTTATACATTTCAGGGCACCATAATGTTTGGGACACATGGCTTCACAGATGTTTGTAAATGCTCAGGTGTGTTTAATTGCCTCCTTAATGCAGGTATAAGAGAGCACCTAGTCTTTCTTCCAGTCTTTCCATCACGTTTGGAAACTTTACTACTGTTTATCAACATGAAGACCAAAGTTGTGCCAATGAAAATCAAAGAAGCCATTATAAGACCTAGAAACAAGAATAAAACTGTTAGATACATCAGCCAAACCTTAGGCTTACCAAAATCAACTGTTTGTAACATCATTAAGAAGAAAGAGAGCACTGGTGAGTTTACTAATCACAAAGGGACTGGCAGGCCAAGGAAAACCTCCACAGCTGATGACAGAATAATTCTCTCTATAATAAAAGAAAACTCCCAAACACCTGTCCAACTGATCAGAAACCCTCTTCAGGAGTCAGTTGTGGATTTGTCAATGACCATTGCCGCCGAAGACTTCATGAACAGAAATACAGAGGCTACACAGCAAGATGCAAACCACTTGTTAGCCGCATAAATAGGATGACCAGGTCACGGTTTGGCAAAAAGTACTTAGAGCAACCACTGTTCTGGAAAAAGGTCTTGTGGACAGATGAGATGAAGATTAACATATCAGAGTGATGGCAAGAGCAAAGTATGAAGGAGAGAAGGAACTGCCCAAGATCCAACGCATACCACCTCATCTGTAAAACACAGGGTGGGGGTGTTATGGCATCGGCATGTATGGCTGCTGAAGGTACTGACTCACTTATCTTCATTGATGATACAACTGCTGATGGTATAGCATAATGAATTCTGCAGTGCATAGACACATCCTATCTGCTCAAGTTCAAACAAATCCCTCAAAACTCATTGGCCGGCAGCTCATTCTACAACAAGACAATGATCCCAAACTTACTGCTAAAGCAACAAAGGAGTTTTTCAAACCTAAATGCAATTGGTCAATTCTTGAGTGGCCAAGTCAATCACCCGATCTGAACCCAATTGAGCATGCCTTTTATATGCTGAAGAGAAAACTGAAGGGGACTAGCCCCCAAAACAAGCATAAGCTAAAGATAGCTGTAATACAGGCCTGGCAGAGCATCACCAGAGAAGACAGCCAGCAACTCTTAATGTCCATGAATCGCAGACTTCATGCAGTTATTGCATGCAAATGATATGCAACAAAACACCAATCATGACTACTTTCATTTACATGACATTGCTGTGTCCCAAACATTATGGTGCCCTGGAATGGGGGAAACTGCTGTAATTTCTACATGGTGAAACCAAAATGTAAAATAATGGCTTTTCTAAAGATCTGTCAATGTGCACTTTAACCACATGTGATCTTTTCTATTACAAATCTCAAATTGTGAGTACAGAGCCAAATAAATAAATGATGGGTCTTTGTCCCAAACATTATGGAGGGCACTGTAGAAGATTTGTAGTGCATTTGGTGACACATTGAACCTTTAAACTTATAAGAAAGTGGAGGTACTGGTGCGCCTTCTTCATGATTACATCTACATGGATCGAGAAGAGAAAGGTTCACCTCTAGTGTTAAATTACTTCTTCCACATTATCTGTGTTAACTATAATTATTTCCTATGTAGCTGTTTGTAGACTAAATCTCCCCTGGTTTCAGAACTGCCTGTCCCACTTCCACTGATCCTTTAGCTATGATCAACATGCAAATTTGACAATTTTGCCATTTCAGGCTGTTTGTGTAAATGAGGAACTGGAGATGCCTGCCTCGGTATTTGTTCCCACCTTGACTAGTCATTCAGAGGGAAAATATCTTCTTACCACCTTCCATTCCCAGTGATTCCCCTGAATCCCTATCGCTAATGTAGCTTTGGCGGGACTTTAGAAGTTGAGGCAATGTGACCGCACTACAGGGCTCCACACTGACCCTGTTTATTCACTGCCTCAAGAAAATCTGAATCTTCTCACAATTAGTCAAATAGTTTCCAACAATACATTCCTTTAACTGTTTTTCAGCTGGCAGCAAGAGCAAAATTAAGAATGTTTATTCTTTTACAGTCTAATTTTAACCATTCCTTTCCTGTGCTCTTGGGATTTAGTTGGACACATTCAGCCTCAAACAAGAGCAGCTGTTCGATATATACAGGTATGCTAATCTGTTCAGTGCAAGGCAGAGATATGGTTAAACTGTTTTGAAAAAAACAATATCTATATTTAGGTTTAATTGAATTTAGGTTCTTGTCCCTTCTGACAGGATGATTCAGGTTTTTTATGACTTAATTTTCTGTTCTCCTTGATAACATTGACATTCAGTTTCAGCCTCCTCTCATCTGGAGTGCCCACTAGCTTGACGTGATGAATCATCACCCCTTGGGATTGCATTCTGATCCCATTGGATCTTGGCAATGGAGCTCTAATTCTTTAACCCTAATCGCATAGCATATTAAACCCTTTAGTGACTTTCTCTTGCGAGTGATCTTCTGAGATCTCAAAAGCATTCCAGCTCTGGTCTCAGGCAAAATGCATATGGCATGTCCTGTTACCACAACATCCCCAAACCACCAACCTTACCCAGCCTCTCCTGTAATTTACAATAGTTACAGCATATTTCAAGAGATATTTCACAAGAACAACATGGGAGAAGGGAATGGTTGCTGTCAGGTTAGTTCTCAGTACATGAAGCACAGAGCTGTCCACTGCTACTGTGCATGTGTGTGTATATGAATCCGTATATGTGTGTGTATGTTTATTGTACACCTGCAAGTTTATCTGTACACCTGCACGTGCCTGTGTTTACATGAGTGTGAGAGTGATATGAGTTTGTGTGTATGAGTGTACTTGTGCATGAGTAAATGTGTGTATGTGCATGTGCATGAAATGTGTGCTAGTGTGTATAAATGTGAATCTGTTTTAGATCTGCATTAATGTACTTGTGTGTAAAGCTGCGTGTATGATTATGTGCATGGTTGTGTTTTTGTATGTGAGTATGCATGTGTTCTTGTGTGTAACTAGCCAAGTGTGTGTGTATGTGTACAAGTGTGTTTGAGTGAGCGTGCATTTCTTTCTACGAGCTAATCATTTGATGTGTGTGAGAGCAAGTCTGTGTATGCATTTCTATGTGTTAATATGGGTGAGTGTTTGTTTGTATGATCTTTGCAGGAATGAGTACATGATGGAACATATAGGAGTGAACTATTGGGTGCTGGGTTGGGAGCTATTTGACTAGACCCACTGGTGAAGTGCAAGCGCTGGCCATCCATTTTACCTCATCTCTTCAGGATGCTGCAAGCTGTTTGGAGACCACTTTACTCCCAGGACTATTTCTAATTGCTTCCTCAACTAAATTGCTTAAAAAGTCAAACACAAACGTTTCAGTTATTATTATAGTTTGTAAACTTTCAGTGATGTCTCCAGAGAGAGCACACAATACTGAAACTAGTGTCAGAGCCACAGGGAAGTGGAGATAAGGAGATGCATGATTATAACCAAGAACCATAATGGTGTATGATTGTCCAGCAGTAAACAAGAGATCATCTGCCTCAAAAGCAAAGATAGTTCTGTATATAATCTTGCTATAAACATTTTGTAAACTTTGCCTTGTTCAAAGAGGCTGGGTTGGTCAGGTGCTGGCTACTTTAAAATCCTTTCATTGTTCAAACTTTATTCCCTGTCTGGAATGTTTCTGGGATCTAGTCAGTATTTAGCGCCCATCCCAGGTGCCATGAGGATATCAGGAGTTAACCAACATCAGATAATGGCCTTGAATTGCACTGAAAGGGAAACAAATGCATTTGCATTGTTCTTTCCATAAGCACAACAGTTTTAGAGCCCTGTGCATGGTCACTCTTGCTGTGTAGGAAACGCAGTCGTCTATGTGAACACAGACAATTCTAAATCCAAATATCCTGTTGACGAGGTTTCAAAGATGAACATGGCCAGGACTTCCTTTGAAGGAATAAGGCATGGGAGGACAGGTAGGGACTTCCTTTAAAATCTCATGAAAATGTCAGAGGCTGAAGCTCCCTCTCAGCACCAATGTAGCACTGCAACATCAGTCTGGAGTGCACTGTTGCTTCTTGAATGGGGTTGGAAGCAATAGCTATCCCACTTAAAGTACAGTCAAATAAGACACAACTCTAACGGACCAGACCAAGTGAAGCGCCTGGTTCACCTGTATGAAAAGCAATAGAGCCAAGTCCATTTTATCCAATAATGATTACACTACAGAGGATACCGAGGAGAATCACCAGAATATTACCTGAGATGGAATGTTTACTCACCTTAAAACTTGGCACTTCAGTATTTGACATTCCCACCCTGGGAAAAAGACTTTGACTGTCTACCTTTTCTATACCCCTAATAGATTTATAAACCCATCAAGTCTCCCCTCTTTCACTGACATTCCAGAAAATGTAATCGAGGTTTGTCCAGCCACTCATTACCGCTAATACATTCCAATCCTGCCACATCCTGGTAAATCTCTTCTGCATCCCCTCCAAAGCCACCATATCCTTCCTGCAATTAAGTTACCAGAAATGCACGCTATACTCCAAATGTAGCCGAACCATATCTTTATAAAGCTGCCACAAGAAAATGTCTGCATGGTCGGCATGATTGTGACGGGCTGAAGGGCCTGACCCGAAAAGTCACCCATGCCTTCTCTCCAGAGATGCTGCCTGTCCCGCTGAGTTACTCCAGCATTTTGTGTCTATCTTCGGTCTGCTTATGTGTTGTTTGGCTTTATGGCTCCACATCTATGGAGGATGAAAAAGAGTTAATGTTTTCGTCAATGAGCTGCGTGAGAATTGAACTAGTGAGAGAAGAAAGATGTATTAATCTGCAGGTAGGGAAAGGAATCGAGGGAACAAAGACAATGGATGTGAGAGCAAAAGAACAAGGTTGCCCATATGGTACAAATATTACTGCGCTGCTGTCCAAAAGAGGGATCTATATGGAGGTAAGTGGAGGAAGATAAACAAGGGCAATAAAAAGAGAGAAAAAAGTAGCCTGCTGGATCAGTGAGATGCAGAACATAGCAAGTGCTGGAAATCTGCAATAACAGAGATTGCTGAAAAAATTCAGCAGACCAGGGATAATTTGTGGAGGGAGAAAACTAAGTTAATGTTATATCAGAACTGGCCAGGTCTAACACAAACACAAGAGACTGATTATCTTAAAAAGCTGAATTCATTTTGAGTCCCGAGGGCTGCAGCAGGCCGACATTCAGCTGTGTTGGAACAGCGTAGGAGGTCAAAGATTAGTTTAGTTTTGTTTATTATTGTCACGTACCAGGGTACAGTGAAAATATTTTGTTTGCGTGGTATCCAGTCAAAGAAAAGACTATACATGATTATAATCAAGCAGTCCAAAGTGTACAGATAAAGGATAAAGGGTACAACATTTAGTGCAAGGTGAAGTCTGATTAAAGATAGTTCAACGGTCTCCAATGAGGTAGATGAGAGGTCAGGATCACACCCTAGCTGATGAGGCGACCGTTCAGTTGCCTGATTACAGCTGGTAGGTAGGCCACAGGTTAGATTGGCCATGGTAGGCCTCACAGGTCAGGTGCTCGTGGGTTCAGGAGTGATTCTGGGAGGTTGTTTGGCCCCAGTTATCAGAGAATTGACAAATCTGAGATGAGATTAAAGACAGCATGGTTAGTGTAAGAAGTGCTTCTATTGAAATAAAGATTTAAAAGAGTGGAATAATTGTAATGATGATGGCAGATCCTCTTCTGGGACCAACACGCAAAGACCAACTCAGCCGCCATCTTGGTTTCCAGTTGGATCCATTCGTATTTAGAGAGTGCAATGGCTGGAAGCTGTGAATCATCTGCACATTGAACAGTGGCGCTCTGCAAAGGGATCACCCAGCCTGTGCTTGTTTATTTTTAAATGTAGAGGTTCACAAAATTGGAAGGAGTGCAAGTGGATCTGGTTCATGTTGAAGAGTAGTCTGGGTCACTGGCTGATGAAGAAAGGCTAGGAGTTGCATCTTCTGCAGTTGCATGGTAGAGTATGATGGAAATGGGGTCGTTGACAGAAGAGCCGACAAGGGAGTCGTAAGGGGAAATCTTATCAGCCAATGTTGGAAGGACAGCGGACAATGTGTCTTTAATAGAAGCTCTTCGGTTGAGATGAAAATTGACAGAGGATGGTCTATTGAATGTGGGAAGTGCTGAGGTGTAGGGACAGGCACAGAGAACACCATCCTTCCTTGAACCAGGAGATGAGTGAGAGCAGATGTGTATGAACTGTGGTTGAGAGCCTGGTCCACTATGGAGAGAAGAGCATAGTTAATGAAAAAGGGAGACTTCTTGAAGCCATGAGTGTGGCAAATCCATCATCACAGAGATTGAGAAACTGGATGGATGGATGGGGGTCCTCAATAGAAACTGGGTGTGAGGAGGTGTAAAAATAGCCGAAGGAATCTGTCGGCTTCAAAAGAATGATTTACCCATCTCTGCCCTCGTTTATCCCTTTCCCTTATTTACCCCCACTGCCCCATTTCATTTACACACACACCGATCACGTACCATATACCTACTTATGCCTTAACTATTGTGAACACGCCACCCCCTCCCGTTTTCTCGTGACTGTTGCCCTGGCCTCCCTCTTCCCCACCTCGCCAGCCTTCTCTCCCTCGAATTTCTGTGCCCCCGAAGAGCTGACTGATCCGTGTGCCCGCGTCAGACCCAAGAATGCGATGTGGAGCTGAGGCCAGCTCCTGGAGTCATGTGCTTTCATATCTTGGAAGCAACTGGTGTAAACCGCGAAGACTTGGCAGGAATCCACATCCCATGGGCTGAAGCTGCCGAATTCTTAAACCAGCTTCCTGTGTGGGAGATCAGTGTTGTGCGCGATCCATGTTATCGTACTTTCCCAATGGATCCCGTTTATTCTCAAACTGGTAAGTCGGAAAAGTTATCTTGCTTTACGGAGTGGGATGGTGACTGGCAGCGTGTGAATCAGCGGTAAGGGAACCGGCAGGGAAACAAATAATGCAGCTTTTGGAGACAATCCCACCCCTGGAGAGGAGACAGATGATTTGAAAGGGTGAGTGAAAGAAAGAGTCAGGCAGTGTGTGTATGAGAGGGGGAGGGGCAGAAACAGCAAGGGAGAGAGATGGAAACTGGGGTAGCGGTGGCCAGAATTGACAAGAGGTGCAGGCTAGGTTCATGAATGCGTCGAAGGGATTTTTGCGTTAGATTATTTTGGATATCTTGCTTTGGGTCTCTTATTTTATTTTTCTCATTCTTATGGATTATTTTGGGTCTCTTGCTTTTTTTTTTTAGCGCGCTGTCCGACAATGTAGGACTTAATTTAACTTTAGTTACACACCCGCCGCGAACCGCGAAGGCAGTTACCCAGATGTGGACAGCAGACTCCACACGTCACATCCTGTACATTCAATGTAGAGTAACATAAAGAGAACTAACTTTTAATGAAGGTCAGCGAATTCGTTCAGTCCACTGGAGCTGTAAATGTATCAGCCTCGCGGGTGTAGAAACAAGAGGGCAACTACTAAGTGCATGATCCCATCCGTACACTGGGCTTAAACTTGAGAGCATTTGCGGATTCTTACTGAGCAATAGGGAGATTGCACCAAAGATCATAGAGCTCTCTATGATCTTTGGGTTGCACGGCAGTCGGGTCACGACCCATAACCCGTACTGTTGCCACGCTACGGCAAGTGGAGTACACGCGATAAACTGCAGGCAAGCACTGACCATTGTTTCCAGCGTAGCGGGCCCGTTAAAACCCGCCGAAATTGTCATTTTTTGCGCTGTAAATAAGCATGGAAATCGGGATAAGCGTGAGAGACATTTATCCTACTTCAGAATTCCAAAAGTAAGGAGAAATGACGGTAGATAGAAGCGAGAGCTGAAGGGACAACAACAGCCAGAGTGCTTGGCGAACATTGGCCGTGGAGATATCGAATTGAAAATATTGGGAATGTTTGCTCACTGCATTTCATCAACAGTAAGGCATTATTTGTGTTTTTTCTTGATTCCTTTGGCATCTAAAAAGTTTCGGAAGTGATAAATCTGGCTGTAAACTTCTAAAATCGTCCATGGTTGCCAAGTGGGTTTTTACATACAAAAAGAAAACGCCTCTGAAGCAAAATTTATCATTTAAAAAATCGCAAACCATACGTGGGGGGTTGAATTACATTTTACTCAGATGCAAGCCAAGGAATGGCATAATTGTTAGCTGTTAATTGGACATAATCAACCTCAGCAAATTGACAATATCCTATTGAAAGGGAGTGGGTGTTTAAGGTGTCAGGACATTTTATTATTTGCCAAAATATACATCTCAATAGCATAATGATAGAAAACTTACTTTTCCACACACCACTAGTAAGTCTGGAGATTTTTTAATGATAAATTTAGCTTCAGAAGCGTTTTCTTTTTACATGTAAAAACCCACTTCAGAACCATGGGCGATTACAAAATTTTACAGCCACTTAGTGTTATCCATATTTGGAAACAATTAAAATTTACTCTAAAATTGGGTAATTTATCTCTTTTCCTCCCCATTGCAAATAATCCTTCCTTCAAACCGTCCGTCTTAGATAGAGGATTTGTTCGATGGAAAACTCATGGAATTAAAATGGTGGGAGATCTTTATCAAAAGGAGACTTTCCTCTCTTTTCAGGAATTACAGCAGAAGTACGAACTACATGTTAATAATTTTTTTTAGATATTTACAAATTAGAGATTATGTAAAATTGTATACGCAGGATTATACATTTAGGGGCCCAGAAATCTATGGATGTCTGAATCGACATCCTAATACAAATAAATTAATATCTTATATTTATAATACACTTTTAGATACTGACATTCCGTCATCAATCATATAGACGAGCATGGGAGGATGAATTGGCCCAACCCATAATGAAAGACATATGGGATGAATGTTCACAATATATACATAATTGCTCGTTAAACACTAGACATTCCTTAATACAGTTTAAAATATTTTCCCCTCTTTGTAATAAATGCCAATTTCAAGAAGCCAATTTAACTCACACTTTTGTAACGTATAAAATGCAAAATTATTGATTGGACATTTTTTTAATTATCTCTAAAGTTATCGATAATCAACTGGACCCAGATCCAAAATTAATAATATTAGGATTATCAGAACATACCACAAACTTTACGATAAGCCAGAGACACTTCCTTGATTACAGTTTAATAACTGCGAAAAAATTAATACTTACATTTTGGAAAAAAACCAACAACCCCCATGATTAAAATGTGGATTACGGAAATGACCGAGACCTTGCATTTGGAAAAAATAAGATTTGTCTTAATTGACAAACCAGAACTATTTTTCAAAATATGGTCTCCATTTATTGAATTTTTACAAAAGTAAATTGGTTTAACACAAAATTAAAGTCACAACTTGAGTTTAGGGTTAGATGAACAACTATACTCAACATCTCCCGGATCTATCTCCACAATTTTTATATTTGTAATCTCTTTTCTTTCTTGCTCTCCTTTCTTTTCTATTAGCTTACAGTTTTTCTTATCACTTTCTTTCTCTATTTCTTTTCTTTTTTTAAAAAAACTTCAAAAATTGAAGCTATGTAAGAACTTTTTCTTTTAAAATAAATAAATAAATAAATAAATAAATTGCAGCCAGATTTATCATTTCTGAAACTTTTTAGATACCAAAGGATTCAAGAAAAAACACAAATAATGCCTTACTGTTGAAGAAATGCAGTGAGCAAACGCGAGATGTTCGCCAAGCACTTTAGCTGTTGTTGTCCCTTCAGCTGTCGCTTCTCTTTACCTTCATTTCTCTTCACTTTTGGAATTCTGAAGTAGGATAGATGTCTCCCACTCTTACCCCGACTTCCACAATTTTTTACAGCGCAAAAATTCACCATTTGGCAGTTTTTAACAGGTAAGTATTAACAGCATAGACCGGAAGCTGCAATGTCCTCGAGATGGATTGAGCGGCTCCTTGCGTCAAGCCCTATGACCCGGTGACCTTGTGTGCAACCCCCTTATAGGAAGAAAGCTATTGTACTGCTAGTAATGTAACTGTCGCTGTAATCAAAACCCACCATCTATGATGTTAGTGTTGATATTTTCTTGTCATGAGGTACAGTGAAAAACTGTTTTGCATGTTATCCAGATACAGAGAAATTGCAGATTAAAAAAGTGCAACTAGTTAGTTTCAAAATTTAGGAGTTTAGTTTAGTTTATTGTCACGTGTGCCAAGGTACAGTGAAAACCGTAACATGTTTCACCACCCATTGTAATGTTACAATGCCTGATATATTGTGTTGCCCACTCTGTGCTAATGTGGTTGTACACAATTCCAAAGTCACAGCCGGTGTGGGGTGATTTCTTGGTTTCCCACCAGGTTCCCAATGGGAATTCTAGTTACTGACACCACTGGATTCTGAATCCCCTGTGGAAACGTGTGCTCTGCACAAGTCACCTGGGCAAGACATAAAAGAAACATCCCCAATCCATTCAAATGCCAAGGCGGTTCCACACTGTGAACAACAGGAGCTGTCTGGGCTCAAGGGCAACACTCCTCCTCCTAGTGCCTGCATCGGTGAGGCCCATATGGTGTGATGTCCTCTCCGGCCTGTAATCTCCTGCATATTTGCTCTTCTAATTACTCTTGACTATTTTGGGGCCTGTAGTTTAGCATGTCCCCAACAACCCTCATCAACTTCTACAGATATGCCATAGAAAGGATCTTATCAATAGACAATAGGTGCAGGAGTAGGTCATTTGGCCCTTCGAGCCAGCACCATCATTCAATGATCATGGCTGATTATCCCCAATCAGTACCGAGATGCATCACAGCAAGGTCTGGGAACAGCTCCATCCAAGACTACAAGAAATTGCAGAGAGTTGTGGACGTAGCCCAGATCATCACACAAACCAGCCTCCCTTCCATTGACTCAATCTACATCATGCTGCCTCGGCAAGGCTGCCAGCATAATGAAGGACCAGTCTCATTCTGGTCACTCACTCTTCTCCAATCTCCCATCAGGCAAGTTGTACAGAAATATGAAAATGCATACTTCCAGATTCAGGAACAGTTTCTTCCCAGTTGTTATCAGGCAATTGAATGGTCCTCTCATCAGCTAGAATGTGGTCTTGACCTACCATCTACCTCATTGGAGACCTTTGAACTTTCTTCAATTGGACTTTATCAGACTTCAACAATATATTTTCCACTGAATGTTGTACCATTTATCATTTATCTGGGCACTATGGATGGTTGATTGTATTCATGTATAATCTTTTCTTTGACTGTATAGCACACAAACAAAAGTTCACTGTACCTTGGTACATATGACAATAATAAACTAAACTAAACTAACCTGTCCTGCTATGGAATGTGAGAACCTCCTACAACACCGATCTTGCAATTAGCTAAACTTGCCGACTGCCAGCTTGCAACCGCCATACTTGGAGTGCCGTGTGGAAGCACTGCCATTGTTCTGGTCACTGAGCTGTGGTGACATTTGTGGCTTATTCCTCTTCTCCAAATAATCCCCTGAAATTGGCAACAATGGATTAATCGCCAAGAGTACGATTATATTTTGAGCAGAGCAGGAACCAAGAACTCAGCATACACCTTGTCTGAGCAATGATGTCTCGAGGGTTTGGGGTACAAAACCCATTGTGTTTGTGGAACCCTGACGTCGTTTGGAGCTTCTGGAGATGAACAACCACTGGGAAACTGCAAGTGTGAGGAGAGAATTAAAGAAAGTGAAATTAAATTTACCAAATCTTTCTTCCTGCATTTCCAAAGGTGGGCAATTGAACTGGGTCCCTGGTGAGATTAGGAGGCCCTAGAAATGGTGTTGGCGAATCTCCAGTGTGCCAGGTGGTGTATCTGTGGAGGGAAATAGACAGCCGATGTTTCTGGTCAAGATCCTTCATCTGTTCACCCCGTTCCCCCTCCCCACACACTCCCACGCCCGACAGATGGTGCCTGACCCATCAGATTCCTCCAGCATGCCTTTGTGGTCCACTTTCCAGCATCCAAAGTGTCTTTGTCTCTGGGTCTGCTGTGGTGTTCTGAGCCTGTTGCTGCTGCTGTTGAAGAGGAGGGAGCAGCAGTTACAATGAGGGGGAGGTAAGTTCTCCAATTTGGCTGCTGTAGTGTCTGAGAGGGGCAGATTATAATTTTGGGTGAAAGAATACAGGTGGAAAGTGGGAATAATTATCTTATGCACTGGCTGGTTACGATCTGAAACTCACTGCTGAAGGATGGCAGAAAGAGTTAATTGGGACATCATGAGGTCAAAAGTGATAGCAGCAGAATTAGGCCATTTGACCCATCAAGTCTACTCCACCATTCAATCATGGCTGATCTATATCTCCCTCCTAACACCATCCTCCTGCCTTCTCATAACCCCTGACACCTGTACTAATCAAGACTTTTGGCAGGGTATTGCATGGGCACAAAGGATTACGGAGAAAGAGTGCAGCTATGAGAATGGTGGGATTGTATAGACTCAATGGAATGAATGGCCTCAATTTGTGCTTTACTGATTTCTTAATTATGATTTTATAAAGTCCAATAGCAGCCTTGTATGTATTTGGTGTTCCATAATTCTTCCATTAACCTGCTGTAACCTGCTTCCAGGTTATGCAGAAAACATAACCTGTAGGCTTTCAAAAACAGGACTTGCGGCAATTGGAGTGGGGAAGGGAATAGGGTGCTGGGGTAGGGGAATTATGGCAATGTAGATGGGGAAGGCAATGAGGGAACATTTTAAAAGTTCAATTATTACAGATTTGATGTTCCAACATATTAAAGTTAGAGATATGCGTGTCTGTAACTCACAGCCTTTTCTCTTCTTGCTATATCTGGCCTTTGTCCATCCATCTGCACATGAAAACATCCTTCACCTGTATCCACCTATGATTTCTAATCTTTGTCCCACCCCCACCTCCCTTCCATCCAGGCACGTGCCGTCAGGGTAGGCAAGGTAGGCACTGCCTACCCTGACTAAAATTATAACATAGTAATTACTAAATATAAATAATAAAGGCATGGGCGAATTATGCCTATCTAACAGATCGATCTCTTAGGTAGGCATAATTCTCCGTGCCTTTCATCCGCAGCACTTGTAACACAGGAAGGTCTGTGCAGCCGACGTGCCGTCAGCGCTGCTTCAAGCGTCAATTTCAAGCCGGGCTGAAGGCAGCAGAAATTCTGCCTTTGCAGCACTGCGCAGGTTTCTTGGCGGGGTTTTCAAATATGGATTGGCATTATTTTAAGTGTATCTTAGGAAACAGGGAGAGAAGAATGGAGTTCATGTACCCATAATGTGGTAAGTACATTTTGTGTTTATGTTTTTAAATACCGTATTTCACGGGGTGTGTGGGTGGGGGGAGAGCTATTTTCACAGCGTTTGGGGTGTCTGGCCCGGGGTAAAGTTGCGAGGAGGGCACGAATGTTGTGAAGGAGGGGATCGGGATAATGCCACTTGCGATGCTCCTTGCACGGAGGCGTGCAAAACCTCTCTCCTGCCACTCGCCAGCCTCACTCATGTCCCCCAAATTCCAACAGCGCGATTGAGGTTACTCGGCTGTGGGAATTTAAGGATTTGCAGGAAGCCGCTGACATGAGCGAGCGGCAAGTGAGAGATGTTCAGATGGAGAGCACTGCCAGAAGTGAGCGGGCCGGCAGAAGGCGCTGAAGTGGCGGACAGTTTGACTGTCGGGTCCCAGCGGCCGCTCGCAGCTACCCGAGCTGCTTCTATCCCTGGCTACAATGTGGTGGCTCCACGCCTGGAGCGCCGCGGCAGCGGTAAGTGAGTGAGTTACTGCATTATCCCCGACCCCCTCATTCTCAACAGTCCTGCCCTCCCCACAACTTTACCCCTGGCACAGACTCTCAACACGCTGTGAAAGGAACTGTCCCCCCAATTGGTCACTTGAACAAGTGTTGTTATTCAATAAGGTGACAACTGATTCAACTTTTCCCTGTACTCCCGTTTTTTCCCACCATCTCACCACCTGCCATCACCCTTCACCCCCCACCCATTCAGTAATTCAGAATAAAGGAGACTAGGAAGCCTTTGGCAAATTGAATTGTCAATGTCTTTATTTTTATTTTTATGGAGAGAACAATCTGCACATGCGCGGTTTATATATATGTTTAAAATCCAACTGAGTGCCTACCCCAAGTAATTACTCACGGCACATGCCTGCTTCCATCTTTCTCCCCCCTACTACGATCAGTCTGAAAAAATGTTGTCTATCCATGTTCTCCAGAGATGCTGCCTGACCTGCTGAGTTACTCCAGCATTTTGTGTCTTAGATTTAAATCAGCATCTGCAGTTCCTTGTGTCTACATTAAACTGCTGGAGGAGCTCAGTGGGTTGACCAGCACCTGTGGAGGGAAAGGAATGGTTGACATTTAAGGCCAAAACACTGCATCGGGTAAACTGTGTTTAACCATCTAGCACTAGGTTTACACTTTAAACTTTTTTGTGTAAAGTTGTATAGATTCATAGATTGTACAGATTTATTTTAATTGTATCGGGAAGAAAAGAGAGGAGGCTCTAAGGCAGACATAGCCAAAACTATTTTTGGCGTCTTGTATTATGAGGCAATCACATCATAGCCATACCACATGGAACAGGTCATTTGGCCCACCAAATCCTTGCTCACCATCAACCACCTAAATTTACACTAATCCTAACCTAACCCATTTTATTCTACCCACATTTCCATCAACTCCCCATATTCTACCACTCACCTACACACTAGGGGCAAGTTACAATAGCCAATTAGTTCAACAACCAGAGCATATGGAGGAAACTCGCATGGTCACAGGGAGAATGTGCAAACTCAACATGGACAACACCAGAGGTCAGGATTGACCCCAATTGCTGGAGCTGTGCGCCAGCGGTTCTATCAACAAATGCTCAGGCTATGTGCTCTTCCCCACTATGTTAATATTACAGATGGACACCTGCTGGGTTTTTGAACCATTTTCCTTTTAGTTTCTGCTTCAGCAACCGCTCTGAGATGCATTTCACTGCTTTAACATGTCCCTCTTACTGTTTTCTCTCTGTAACCACAATATTCTATTTAGAGCATCCTCATCTAACCTAACTTTATTTGTAGCTTCCTTAATTAATTACTAATTTTATTTCTTCTCAATAAATGCATAATCATTGAAATTCTGTCGATGCTTAATAGTTATTTATCATTTGGGAGACCTTGTATTCTAATTGTCCATTCTAGCAGCCTATCTGCCCTTCTTGGCTTTATGAAAATCTTTATTAAAGTTTGGGGAACTATATTTTGCTTAAGCTGTATATTATGAATATATATTACCTTGAGGATCTGATGCAGGCTATATCCTGTCGTTATCAAGACAAGTTCCAAGATAATCTGTACTCAAATTGAAAATCTAAATATTGGAGATGTTGAGAATCTGAACTAAACACTCAGCAGGTTAGGCAGTGTCTGGGAGGGAGAAACAGTGTTAACTAGACCAAGTGCAGACCCGTTGGGTCTGTTCCCCCAACGTGCGGTTGCGGGGGGGGGGGGTGTGAGAGGGTTCAGGGAGGGGGTGAGAGAGGGGTGGGGGAGGGGGGAGAGAGGAAGGAGAGAGGAAGGAGGGGAAGGGGAGAGAGGGGGAAGAGTGGCGGGGTAGGGAGAGGTGTAGGGGAGAGAGAGGGAAGAGTGTGGAAGGAGGGGGAGAGTGGTAGGGGAGAGAGAGGGAAGAGTGTGGAGGGAGGGGGAGAGTGGTAGGGGAGGGGAAGGGTGAGGAGGGAGGGGGAAAGCGGAGAGAGGAGGGAGAGGGAAAGGAGGAGGGGAGAGAGGGGATGGGGAGGGATGGGGAGAGAGAAGTGGAAGTGGGGAGGGAGGGTGAGAGGTGTAGCGGAGAGTGGCGGAAGTGGGAGAGAGAGAGAGGGGGATTGGGGGAGTTGTGGAAGGAGGAGAGAGGAGTAGGGGAAAGTTGTAGGGGAGATAGGGAGGGAGGGGAGAGAGAGGGTGGGGGAGGGAGAGAGGTGGGGTGGGGGAGGGAGAGAGAGGTGGGGTGGGGGAGGGAGAGAGGTGGGGTGGGGGAAGGGAGAGAGAAGTGGAAGAGTGGGGAGTGAGGGGGAGAGGGGTAGGGGGAGTGGTGGAAGTGGGAGAGAGGGAGGGGGGAGTGGTGGAAGAGGGAGAGAGGGGTAGGGAAAGGTGTGCGCGGGATGGAGGGGGAAAGGAGGGGGAGAGAAGTGGAAGAGTGGGGGGGGAGAGGGGTAGGGGGAGTAGTGGAAGAGGGACAGAGGGGTAGGGGAAGGGGGTGGGAGGGAGGGAGTGGTGGAAGAGGGACAGGGGTAGGGGGAATGGGTGGGGGGAGAGAAGGAAGGGGGTGGGGGAGAGAGGGAAGGGGGTGGGAGGAGGAGGGGGTGAGGGGAGTAGAGAGGGGTGGGGGAGGGGGAGGTGAGAGCAGAGGGGTGGTGGAGAAGCGGGGAGAAAAGGGAGAGGTGGCGGGGAGAGAAGAGGGGGAGGGGAGGTGGAGAGAGTGGAAGGAGAGAGAGGAGAGGGAGAGAGTGGAAGGGGAGAGAGCGAAAGGGGGAGGAGAGTTGACTTTTCTGTAGAATTAAATCAAACACAATGAAAGAATTTAAAAGAAAACGGTGAAAAATGTGGGTAAATTTAACGGAGGAAATAACAGAGAACTCTTAAAACTGTTAAAAATGCTGTAAATCGAAATAAAGAGAGAATTTTTAAAAACGGATTTTTAATGGTTTTTTTTAAGCATTTTTAAAAAATTACTTGTCTAATGGAAATTATAAATAAGCAATGAAAATCAGAAAATGAAATAAAATTATCACTTGTCTAAAACAGCAGATCATATAAGCGCAATATTTTTAAACACAATTATCTGTTCAAAATGAATTAAATTGAAAATAAAGATAACATTCGAAAAACACGGCTGTGGAAATCGGCAAAGAAAATAACGGCAAAGTTTAAAAACAGAAAAGCAATTACCTCTTCAAAGTGGAGTAATGGAGTCCTTTAAAAAAAGAGAATATTAAAAAAACGGGAAAATGTGTGTTCATTTGGCGGAGCAAATAACGTAATTCTTAATAAAAAGAATTATTCAAATATAAATAAATATTGAAAACATCGTCTACGTATACCTTTTGAAAAAATTGTAAATCGAAATAATAAGTTTTTCAAAATGTATGCGGGATAGTTTTCTCAACCAACATGTGGAGGAACCAACGAGAGAGCAGGCTATTCTAGACTGGGTATTGAGTAATGAGGAAGGGTTAGTTAGCAGTCTTGTTGTGCGTGGCCCTTTGGGCAAGAGTGACCATAATATGGTTGTTCTTCATTAGGATGGAGAGTGACAAAATTAAGTCAGAAACAAGGGTTCTGAACTTGAACAAAGGTAACTTTGAAGGTATGAGATGTGAATTGGCCAAGATAGACTGGCAGGTGATTCTTAAAGGGTTGACAGTGGATGTGCAATGGAAGGTATTTAAAGACTGCATGGATGAAATACAAAAATTGTTCATACCAGTTTGGCAAAAGAATAAATCAGGGAAGGTGGTGCATCCATGGATAACAAGGGAAATCAGGGATAGTATCAAAACCAAAAGATGAGGCATACAAATTGGCCAGAAAAAGCAGCCTACCGGAGGACTGGGAGAAATTCAGAATCCAGCAGAGGAGGACAAAGGGCTTAATTAGGAAAGGGAAAATAGATTATGAAAGGAAACTGGCAGGGAACATAAAAACTGACTGCAACATTTTTTATAGATATGTGAAGAGAAAGAGACTAGTTATAACAAATGTTGCAGTCAGAAACAGGTGAATTGATCACGGGGAACAAGGACATGGCAGACCTATTGAATAACTACTTTGGTTCTGTCTTCACTAAGGAAGACATAAATAATCTGCTGGAAATAGTAGTGGAACGGGGGTCAAATAAGATGGAGGAACTGAGTGAAATCCAGGTTAGCAGGGAGGTGGTGTTGGGTAAATTAAACGGATTGAAGGGCGATAAATCCCCAGGGCCAGATAGTCTGCATCCCAGAGTACTCAAGGAGGTAGCCACAGAAATAGTGGATGCATTAGTGATAATTTTTCAAAATTCCTTAGATTCTACAAAGTCCTCAACCAGTTGGGCTTTACGGGGCTGGCAAAGAAGAGGGCCATTCAATCCGCAAGTGAAGCCGCAGAGAAAGCCACTAGGTGGCTTTGGATTAACAGGGCTGATCCGTGGGCGGTTGCTGCTGGGACGCAAGTCGGGGCTTGATCAACCCCGGCTGGGTCGCCTGGGCGAGGGTGTCTGATGTCGTGAGTTCCGAAACACCCGATGACCCCAGGTCACATCACTGAGGATGTGTCCCAGCGCATCTAGGAGATGTATCTTTCACACTGAGGATTGGAGGGTAGCTAATGTAATCCCACTTTTTAAAAAAGGAGGGAGAGAGAAAGCGGGGAATTACAGACCAGTTAGTCTAACATCGGTAGTGGGGAAACTGCTAGAGTCAGTTATTAAAGATGGGATAGCAGCGCATTTGGAAAGTGGTGAAATCATTGGACAAAGTCAGCATGGATTTACGAAAGGTAAATCATGTCTGACAAATCTGATAGAATTTTTCGAGGTTGTAACTAGTAGAGTGGATAAGGGAGAACCAGTGGATGTGTTATATCTAGACTTTCAGAAGGCTTTCGACAAGGTCCTGCATAAGAGATTAGTATACAAACTTAAAGCACACGGTATTGGGGGTTCAGTATTGATGTGGATAGAGAACTGGCTAGCAGACAGGAAGCAAAGGGTAGGAGTAAACGGGTCCTTTTCAGAATGGCAGGCAGTGACTAGTGGGGTACCGCAAGGATCAGTGCTGGGACCCCAGCTATTTACAATATATATTAATGATTTGGACGAGGGAATTCAATGCAACATCTCCAAATTTGCAGATGACACCAAGCTGGGGGGTATAGTTAGGTGTGAGGAGGATGCTTGGAGGCTGCAGGGTGATTTGGATAGGCTGAGTGGATGGGCAGATGCATGGCAGATGCAGTATAATGTGGATAAATGTGAGGTTATCCACTTTAGTGGCAAAAACATGAGGGTAGACTATTATCTGAATGGTGGCAGATTAGGAAAAGGGGAGACCTGGGTGTCATGGTACACCAGTCATTGAAAGTAGGCATGCAGGTGCAGCAGGCAGTGAAGAAAGCAAATGGTATGTTAGCATTCATAGCGAAAGGATTTGAGTATAGGAGCAGGGAGGTTCTACTGCAGTTGTACAGGGTTTTGGTGAGGCCACACCTGGAGTATTGCGTACAGTTTTGGTCTCCAAATCTGAGGAAAGACATTCTTGCCATAGAGGGGGTACACAGAAGATTCACTAGACTGATTCCTGGGATGTCAGGACTATCATATGAGGAAAGACTGGATAGACTCGGCTTGAACTCAGTGGAATTTAGAAGATTGAGGGGGGATCTTATAGAAACTTACAAATTTCTTAAGAGGTTGGACAAGCTAGATGCTGGAAGATTGTTCCCGATGTTGGGGGAATCCAGAACAAGGGGTCACAGTCTAAGGATAAGGGGGAATTCCTTTCGGACCGAGATGATGAAAACATTCTTTACACAGAGAGTGGTGAGTCTCTGGAATTCTCTGCCACAGAAGGTAGTTGAGGCCAGTTCATTGGCTATATTTAAGAGGGCGTTAGATGTGGCACTTGTGGCTAAAGGGATCAGGGGGTATGGAGAGAAGGCAGGTACGGGATACTGAGTTGGATGATCAGCCATGATCACATTGAATGGCGGTGCAGGCTCGAAGGGCCGAATGGCCTACTCCTGCACCTATTTTTCTATGTTTTTAAAACAAACGTGTCAAATGAAAAATAAAAAAACGGCAGAAATCCAGCATTTAGATCGATCGCTGTCGAGAAACGAAGTCCGAATGACTGTTGGGGAAGAATGTTCTGGAAAAGGTTTCAAAGGCAACGCGAGCCAGCAATGTCCCCCAGTCACATGTGTGGGGGGGAAAAGTGGTACAGTGTCCCCCTAGTCACATGTGTGGGGGATAGTGGTACAGTGTCCTCCTAGTCACATGTGTGGGGGGGAAGTGGTACAGTGTCCCGCTAGTCACATGTGTGGGGGGGAAGTGGTACAGTGTCCCCCTAGTCACATGTGTGGGGGATAGTGGTACAGTGTCCCCCTAGTCACATGTGTGGGGGGGCGGGGGGGAGTGGTGATGAGAGAGGGGAGAGGAGAGAGGAGTGAGGAGAGTTTGGAGAGAAGGATGATCACGCGCTTCGACACAGGCTGCGGGGGGAGGGGCCGGGGCTGGAGCTAAGGCAGATTAAATGAGATCCATTGCGATTGGCAATCTATGAGGGATGGCATTGTGACATCACAGAATGGAACGCGCTGGAACATCAGGCGGGGGAGGGGGGCTGGGGCTGGGGCAAGGGCAAATGTAAATGAGATCCATTCCGATTGGACATCTGTGAGCATTGGGCATGGTGACATCACACGATGGAATGCTTATCAATATTCTGTGGGTGAGAGCATTTTGATTTTTGAAAAATTGGGGGGGGGGAAGGATTTTATTAAAATTGGTGTACGTAACAACGTCTAAATGTAACGAGGAGTGCCTTTGGTAATCTACAAGCATAACGTCTGGAGAAATGGGAAAAAACGGTGGCTTCTGAGTGTCCGGTTTTGGCAGAGCAGGGAATCAAAGGGGGAAAACGCGGCAGCCGGTAGGCTGACGGCTGTCGGCAGACACACACAGAGTTTTAATATAACAGAGATGTTTAGGTCCAAAACTCTTGTCAGAACTGGGAAAGTGGAAAAATAAGATTGTTTTAAGTTAGGACAAAATAAATATCTCTGGCAGAGTGAGACCAGGGTGCCTGTGCTCAGTTTCACAGAACTGTTTGGTTAATAGATTGATGAGAGACAGAAATAGCCGAAAGCATATGGTAAAGTAGCATAGAGACGTTACATAAATTGAAACTAATATGAGAATGCTGGAAATACCCAGCAGGTTCCAATATAATCCATCTGTAATACCAAATTAGTTTTTTCTCTTTCTGCCTACAGGGTATTCTGCTGGGAATTTCCAATATTCTGGTTTCAAGTTTCAACAATAGATCTGATCTGCCCATATTAATCTCCTAGCCAGACAATTTCATAACAGTAGAATCACCTTGGTAACCCTGGCTCCACCCTGTCAGAGATCTTCACCCTGCAATGTTGACTGTTTCACTTTCCATAGTTATTGCCTGACATGACAGTCATGGATTACTCCGTGATGTATGACAAATATTCCAAAAGCATTCTTATCCGGCCAAGCTTTTTGCAACTGGTCCTTCTGAATATTAAAGTATCCGATGGTCAATGTATTAATATTTTAGCCAGTTTTTTCCAAATTTCATGAATAATTCTGTGTTCAGCTGAGGCTGTGTGAGGAACTCCGTTCTTCATTATAGCTTCTTCAAAGTCCGTGGAATAAAATCATTCACTTCCACTCTCTTTCTGCCATCTTGTACAATCAGGATGGCACAGACTCCAAATCCCTTTGGTTTTCTCCTACCTTACCCCTCCTATCACCTTCTGTGTTTCCTCTCTACTTCTCTTTTCCCACCCACACACTGGCTTTCTCATTTTGACTTTTCTAAATGTCAACTACATCAGAAATGTTAACACACCACATTTTTTTCCCCTCAAGGTAAACATGAGGGGTGTTGGCTGATGGTTGGTAGTCTCTGAATGAAAGGGACCTGCCCTTGTTGCCATCAAAGAACCTTCTCCAGCAGCCCAGAACCTGTTGTAAATAATGGAAACTTATGGCAAATTAACAGGACTAGAGGGGTGAAACTGGACATAGACTTCAAGTGATTTGCAGAAGTACAAGTGGGAGATTTGGAAACATCTCTTCAGGCCGAGAGTGGTGGGGTCTTAGACTCGTGGCCTGAAAGGATGTTGGAAATAGTGAACCTTCCCAAATTGAAACAACCCTTGGACGTGTCCAGATCTTGAAGAGTCCAGATCCACTGGGGTTTGGACCTGTTGCTGGAAGGTGTGATTAGGCTGGGAGCTTGTTTTCAGCCAACATTGATATGATAGCTAACTGGTCTCCTGCATTCCTGTAAATTTTGCACGATTCCACGAGAGAGATTGCAGCCTTCACAGCTCATCCAGAGTGGGTTTTGCATAGTTTTCTTCCTCTTCCACCAACCACTGCTGTAGCAGTCAATCAGCAAATGCCCGGGGTGGACAGATATTGAAGTGGGAAACACATGGAGTCCATTGCTAGGCTGTCCTAATCATTTCGGGCACTGTAACTCTGTCTGGAAACCTTGGTGATAGTCTCCACTTTCCATGTTCTGTAGCCTTAATTATGACTGGGTTTGTGGCACTAACTGAAAGGTGCACTAGAATTAGCATTCAGATGCTAACCCATGAATACCTAAGACTATTGGTATTGGTTTATTATTATTCTCTGTACCAAGATGCAGTGAAAAGCATTGTGTTGCCTGCTATCCAGATAAACCATGCCATTCATGCGCACAACGGTAGTGCAAAAGGGAAAACAAACTAAATGCAGAGCCATGTGTTAACTACAGAGAAAGTGTGTACAAGGCCCACAATGAGGTAGATTAGATTGGGAATTTATCCTTAGCTTATGAGAGGTCCGTTCTAGAGTCTGATTACAGTGGAAGATGTGGTGCTATGTGGTGAGTGAAAGTTGGCAGTCTGCACTCTGATGAGTGAGTGAGGAGAGAATGACCAGGGTGTAAAAGGTTCTTGATATTGTTAGCTGCTTGACCGGGGTAGAGTGAACTGTAGATGGTCAATGTCGGGGGAGGCTAGATTGCATGATGGACTCGGGTGTTCACATGTCTCTGAAGTTTCTTGGGCAGAGCAATTGCCATACCAACTGTGATGAATTGGGGTAAGTTGCTTTGTATTGTGCCTGTGTAAACAATGAGCCTCCCAGGAACTATGTGTCTCTCCATTAGAATCATTGGAAGGTTATCCTTAGAGTGGGTGAGTGGCGGGAGAATCCAGGAGAGACCAAAACACTAGAAAGTACACCTTGCGTGTCTCATCAAGGCTCTGTACAATTGTAATAAGGGGGAGAGAATATGTTACAGGGTTGGGTGGGATTGCTCTGAGAGCCAGTAGGGACTCAGTGGGCCAAATGGGCCCTTTTCTGTTGTAGCAAAATATGAGATGAGAAATAATGTTTGGATCTTCAGGATGTCATTGCCTTTCCGTTGATGAATAGCTCAGTATTCATTGAAGTCAATAGCTCCTCTCGCCTGCAGTTGGCTGCTTGCAGAAACTTCAGGGAGCTGGTCAGATCACACTACAGGTACTCTCCCCTTGAAGGAATGGAGACTTAACCTCTGCTTAAACAGAGAACACAGCTATCTCCGTTCACTGCTGAGTCTCAAACTGTGAAAGGTGGTTATATACCCACCACAACTACTCCCACTCCCTAAAACAATACTATGAGATTCAGTGACCCTAATGTCCCTGTCCCACTTAGGAAACCTGAACGGAAACCTCTGGAGACTTTGCGCCCACCCAAGGTTTCCGTGCAGTTCCCGGAGGTTTTTGTCAGTCTCCCTAATGGTCGAAAGTGTTCTCCGCTTCTTCTATGTTCCGCCGATTATTTAAAAAAATTCAACCAAGTTGTTTAACAGAGCCAGGTCCACTTGTCTTCCCCCTACCTGCATCCCTCCAAATCTTCCTATCCGTGTCCAAGCGTCTTTTAATGTTGTAATTGTACCTGCCTCCGCCATTTTCTCTGGCAGCTCGTTCCATGTATTTACCACCCTCTGTGTGGATAAGTTGCTCCTCAGGTTCTTTTTCAATTTTTCCCTCTTGATTAAGCTTGTGCCCATTAGTTTTAGAGTCTCCTACCCTGGGGAAAAGACTTTGACTATTCACCGTATCTATGGCCCTTCATGATTTTGTAAATCTATGAGGTCATCGCTCCGCCTCCGACACTCCATGGGGAAAAGACCCAGCCTCTCCGGCCTCTCCTTATTACTGAAACCCTCCAGACCCAGTAACATCCACAAGAATGTTTAATGCACCCTTTTGATTTTAATGATATCCTTCCTGTAGCAGAGCGACCAGCACAGTCACACAGCTACCCTCAGCTGTTGAGTTTTGCCATGTGTATGTTTGCACTGTGTGTTGGGTCCATACGCAAGCTCCAGTGGCAAGGGACAGAGGTCAAATTAATTTTGCTGGAGGAATGACATCTTGCATTCACTGCATATTTTCAGCTTGCGTGGTCTGCTTGCAGATGTGTGTGTCTTTGCATTTAATTGTGCAACATTCCAATTGCAATTGTCAGTTGAAACTGTGCACAAATGAAGCCCAGAGAGTGGATAGGCAGGGTTACCCATATCACTGCCAGAGGCACGCAGAGGAACCTGAATAGGGAAGCAACATATACACACACACACAGACTCCTACATGTACACACATGCACACACATACATACAAAGCACTGATTACATGCATGCACTATGCGTGCAGATAGATACCAGCACCTACGGATACACACACAGCACAGGTATATACACATACGCATTACACATAAACATACTCCAACACATACGGAGAATACGCATACATACACACTCACGCATGCAGGAAGAGGCAGACATACACTGCATAGTTCACCCACTCAAAAACACTTGCAGCCACACACCTATATCCACTGTGAGCATAGACAGATGACCTAGTTACACGCTCACACATTAATTCACGGCAGAGACCATGCACACACCCAGACACCCACCTATACATACGTGCAAATACTACTCACATGCGCAATCACTGTAAAGGCCACATACACACTTACCCACACACATAATACATATCCACACTGTCACACACCTATAATTATTGCCAGCATCCTTTGCTATTGATTGATGAGAGGAAAATAGAAACACATGCTGGACCGTGGTGAAAATATCTACACCTGCTCTTCAGACTTCCTCAGTAGCTCAGTATTGGTCCCTGTAGTGATGTCAACCATTGCTCCTTGGCAAGTCAAAGGTTGTGGATCAAGATCTGCACCAGGAGCCACCCTGAACCCTAGCCTGATATTTTGATGTAGTATTGTCAGAACCATTCAGTTGAAGTTCTCATGCACTCTTTAGATCATTGGTACCCAGCTCAAAACATAACCCTCAAGTCACTACTAAACACAGATGATCTGTGCAATACCACTGCGCTCTGTGAGAGGTTGCTGTATAAGTTGTTTTCTGTACTTCTTACATTATAGTAGTGACCACACCTCCTGTAATTAGTTGCTGTAAAATGCTTATGGGCTTACTTCTGGGCTTATGAAAGGATGTACATAAATGCAGGAGACTAAACAGGACACGTCATAGGCAGTCCATCAAGTATGGCCTGTTTGATGTAACCCCCTGATCCATGTATACAGACAGTGTCTTCCGAAAAAACATAGGGTTCCTCCAGTACAAGAGGGTCAGTAGGACGTGTTCCAGCCAGAACATCCTTTCAACTGTCTCAATTTACTGCAGATGGGCCAGAGGACCTGGAGGATGAGGAAGGCCCAACAGCGCCTCCCATTGGAATGCTGGACCAGGTGACGGGCTATGAGGGGACTGTCGCCGGTGGAGGTGGGTATAGAGTGAAACCTCCAAATACATAACCTAAGACGTGATCGTACTTAGCCTGTCCCTCATTCTAGGGCAGTGATCGTTCCATGAATGCTCCCGAGTAAACAGTACTTTGACTTGGGAGCATGTAGGGCCATTTGCATTAGATTAGCGAAAATGTAGCTACCCAGATGTGCAGCGTGCGTGAAATCAATGGCTGCCCTGCCTGAGCTCCCAACTCCTTATTGCTATTATGTGACTGCAGCTAGAGATCCCAGGGAAGGGTAGAGATTACAGAGAAGGTCTGGGTTGCCAGCAATGCCCCTCACAGTTACAGCAACTATAAATGACTGCTGCCTGAGTTCCCAGCTGAAGAATTGATTTCTTAAGTATATAAGTTTTAGAAAGTATATAAGTATAATAGTCTCTGACAATGTCAGCATTTACTACCTATCCTTAAATGTCCATGAGAAGGATAGGTAGTAGGTAGTCACTTCTTGAATCGCTTCCGTCCTTCTAAGGTGCTCCCACAGTGGCATATGGCAGGGATTTACAGCAACAATGAAGAACTCAAAATATAATAAAAAAGGAACTGCAGATATTGGTTTATACCAAAGATAGACACAAAATGCTGGTGTAACTCAGCAGGTTGGGCGACATCTCTGGAGAAAATGGGTCAGTGACATTTCAGGTCAGGACCCTTCTTCAGATTGATTATAGGTGGGAATAGTAATTCGTACTGTGGAATAATATTTTGTATTTGCTTCCAGTTTTTTCCCCAATCTGCCTACTTCAATCAGTTTGAAGAAGGGTCCTGTCCTGAAATGTCACCTATCAATTTTCTCCAGAGATGCTGCATTGCCTGCTGTGTTACTCCAGCAATTTGTCTATCTTTGATGAAGAGCTCACAATATGTTTCCAGTTAGGATGATGCGTGAAGCAGAGGGGATCCTGCAGGCAGTGGTGTTCTCTTGCACTGCTGTCCTTATCCTCCTTGATGGTATAGCTGGTGGGTTGAGAGGCACTGTTGAGAATAACCTGTGGCTGAGTAACTGCAGTTCATTTTGTAGATGGGGCCAAATGCCATCCACAAGCTAGAGTCTCAACTGCCGAGTAAGGAGTGTTGGGAAACCTAACTTACCTCAAACAGTGCTCTAGACTAGTTAACACTGGCAGACTTACATTTCAGAGCCTGGTGTATGCTTTAGCACCAGAAACACTCCTCCAGTCAGGATTTGTAAGTAATTGTAAATGTTGAGACATTTGTGACAAATCTTTTTGTTGCAGGTGGAAATTACATTTGTCCACCAACTTACCCATCCGACAAGAGGGAGCAAGCACAACCCCAACTGGAGTGGAGGTATGCGATATTCTTAAGGTCCATAAACTCCCACCTCACAATCAAGGGAAATGTGTTCAATTCAGTTTGGAACCATCACCCATTTCAAATTAGTTTTCTCGTAAATTTGATCACAGATATATTAGAGGTTTGATTCCCTACATTATTAAAGTGATGCACTAATTCATTGATTGAAATGGCTTAGCTGCATTAATCACATATTTCACTTTTTTCACATGAACATGAACGTCAAATTCTGAGTCATATGTACAGTAATAACTCTGGTAATACCTTCAGTCTTCCTGAGCCAGTTTTCAGATCACACAATTCAGGAGTGCAAATGGTAATTGAAATGGTGGTGATGATTACTTGATGTTGGTTTATCATTGTCAAGTGTACCAATATACAGTGAAAAAAAAATAGTGTGCTATCCAGTCAGATCACACTATACTTTAGCTTATGGGAGGAGTGTTCAGTAGTCTGGTAACAGTGGACAAGTAGCTGTTCCTGAATCTTGTCAAACCTGCTTTCAAACCTGTGTATCTTCTGTGACAGAGGAGAGAAGTGGGAATGACTGGGATGAAAATGGTCCAATACTGAGGGAGTAGTATTGGCTGGAACAACAGCGAGTTATAGCCCTACCACCCATGAACATGGGCATGGAGTGAAGAAAGGCACTTGCCATAAATCCTGGGATGTAAGCTTGACATTCTGGCAACCTTTTCTTTCCCTTCAGAATTCCATCCATTACCGAAGATGCAGCGAGAGAGGCGTTGATGCAGTTCGCCACTGCTCATTGCTGTTACAGCCGCAGTCCCGCCAGAAACATGGTATTTCAGGACCTCACGCCCTTCAACATGTACAGGGTAAGGTCTCTAAGGTCAACATCTTTCCACTCCCTGCCACACTACCAGCCGGACTTTCTCACTCTGTTCAGCCCCTGAAAGTAGTAAGAATTAAAGCTGCCAATATGTATGCAGTGAGGCCTACAGAAAAACCATCCAGAAAATAAAGGTTTAAAGGTTTAGCTGGATGATAAACACTGACCAGCACATCAGAGAGAACAACTTATTCAAGCAATGCTTTAGAACCTATAATAGCTACCTGTGGACAAATAGTTTCATTGCTTGTTGGAGAAACAGCACACGGGACAGTGTGACACTCTCTTGAGACTGCAGTGGAGTGCCACCTAGATCCATGATAAACTGCTGAAGTAAAGCTTGAGCCACACCTGCTGTCAGATGAATGCATGTGAAAGCCTGTGTTGGCAAGTGAGGCTATGTTTTCGTGCTTAATGATGAACTCAAATTGTGTTCTGGTGAAGGAGAGTGATTATTGTTGTCCCAGTAATGCAATTAGCTTCTGATTAGGATAGTTGCTACCATGATATGTTCCCTGGAAGGCAATTTTACTTCGGAGTCACGTGAGTGACTACGTGAAGAAGCCCCGCCAGGCGCATGCGCGTCATTACGTCCGCGCATGTCGCACTGAACGGGCTGGAGGACGCAGCTCCACCAGCGGTAAGTAGTAACTCCGCGGGTAAGTGGTTTTGAAAACTTTGCCTGGGAGTATTTAACTCCGTGAAGCTGGCTCGAGCAGTCAGTAGGAGTCGGTGGTATGGAGCGGTCAGGTAGGAGAGTTCGCACCAAGCGTGGGTCCAGTGATGCGGATTCACAAATTACATCGGGTCGGGAGATTAGCGCGGCAACACCGGTTCCGATACCGACAGCCGTTTTATTAGAAAGTGAACTTTCTACAACAGCTCCAGGGACTCAGGAGGCTTAGACCACCGATAGCCATAGAAAGGTAAAAAGAATGTCTATCAGACCCGTGTTGTCAGACGAGTCTGAAGAAGAAGGTGACTCCCCTCCAGATAATAAAAGAATGTGGGGGAGGATGCAAAATATGGAGAAGATGCTCCAAACTTTGATAAATCAAGGGTCAAAGGCCCCAGTGATTCCACAGACAGCTGTTCAACAAGGCCCATATCAAGAGGAATATGTGGAGTATCAGCAAGGGGATTTCCTTCCAGCGCCTTGTTTAGGACTGGAGGATGCCTCCCTACAATATGACGTGGGAGAAGCAGGGCAAGATGAAGCTGGCCCCATGTCTGGTGTCCCTGCTTATGTGCAAACACCAGAGCACAAGAGCAACGCTCCGGGTGTACCGGATATTGCAATGAGTTTTGCTATTCCGGAGGGGACTGGTGAGGCAATGGAAGAGTACCTTGCCAACAATATCAATTATTTAGTGTCTCACCAGCTCCAGCAAGCTACGAAGCAAGAGACTACCAACAAGTATAAGAGACCTGTCAATTGTGCGTCATTGAAAGTGCCCACGGTGAACCCAGCTATTTGGGCACCCATGAGTCCTTCTATGAGGGGACAGGAGGTTCGGCATCAACACGTCCTCCAACTGGTGGCTGCAGCAATTACTGCATTTGGCACTATGGTCAAAGGGACCATGATTACTCAAACTCAAAAAGATATGTTGGCCCTATTATGCAATGCATTCTTTGAGGTAAATTGCATTAGAAAAATTGCCATCAGGCCAACTCTCAATCAAAAATTTGCTGCTCTATGTAAGGCGACTAATATACAAATGCCTGAGTCCCTGTTTGGAACAGACCTTGTCAAGCAAATACGTGAAATTGATGATGAGGCCAAAACAATTGGCTTGATGAAGCCAAGCATATCACGGCCACCTATTCGGAAACCTGGGTTTATGTACCGAAGGTCGGATCCAGGTGCTGGGCCCAGCAGGGGGAGGCCAGTGGGGCAACGAGGTTACCCACCAAGACAGAGCAGCTTCAACCCCAATATGAGCAGACAACAGGCTTACAGGCCAACTGCAGAGTACAGGGAACTTTTGTTAAAGTTTCTGGTGGACAACCTCCTATTGGAGGTAGATTACAATTGTTTTTATAATGAATGGTGCTGTATAACATCTGATATGTTTATACTAAATACTGTGTCAGGTTCTACCATTGAGTTTATCTCAGGGATAGATCCACCTCAGCAGCACAAGCCAAATAAAATGTTGGTGTTTCCTGCTCCAGAAACTGAACAGGTTAACGATGGGATTAAGAATTTATGCCAAAAAGGAGTGATTGAGAAAGCCATTACTCATCCTCAACAATTTGTGTCTAATATATTCCCCAGACCAAAGAAAAATGGGGGTTGTAGAGTAATTCTGGACCTCACTCACTTAAATTCTTCAGTTCTCTATAGGCATTTTAAAATGGACACCTTCGTTACTGCTAAACAGCTGGTATCACAGGGTTGTTATATGGCAACTATTTATTTGGAAGATGCGTATTATTCAGTGCCAATTCATGCTCATTATCGCAGGTACTTGAAATTTAATTGGATGGGACAGCTGTGGCAATACAAAGCATTGCCTAATGGATTAAGTACAGCACCTAGACTATTTACTAAATTGTTAAAACCTGTCTCTGGGGCTATTGAGGGCCCATAATCACATTGCCGTGGCTTATTTAGATGATATCTTAATTATCAGCAACTCTAAAGAGTCAGCTGAGGAGTCGGTTGCAGTAACCAAAAATGTGTTTGAAACATTAGGGTTTTTGGTCCATCCAACTAAGTCTAAATTACAGCCAACCCAAAATATTGAGTATTTGGGATTTCTTATTGATTCAGTTGATATGACAGTAACATTACCAACAGCCAAGGTTGTGGATATTGCTGATGTCTGTACTTGCCTCACACAAAAACTTTATCCCTCCATCCGAGAAGTCGCTAAGGTCATTGGGAAATTGGTAGCAGCTTTCCCTGCAGTACAGTTCGGACCTTTGCATTATCAACATTTGCAAAGAGCAAGAGAACAAGCACTAAAAGAGCATGCAGGCCATTTAGATCGGGTTATGCAGTTACCAACCACAGCTCTAGCAGAATTGCAGTGGTGGATTGTTAATGTTAGTCAAGCTACCAATAACATTTTGGTGCAAGAACCTTCAATGATTTTACAGACTGATGTAAGCGCTCTCGGATGGGGGGCTACGGACATCGAGTCTAGCTGTGGGGCAGGCACGTGCCGTCAGGGTAGGCAAGGTAGGCACTGCCTACCCTGACTAAAATTATGAAATGGCAATTACTAAATATAAATAGTAAAGGCATGGGAGGATTATGCCTATGTAAGAGACTGATCTCTTAGGTAGGCATAATTCTCCGTGCCTTTCACCCGCAGCGCCTGTGACACGGGAAGCTCTGTGCAGCCCACGTGCCGTCAGCGCTGCCTGAAGCCGTCAATTTCAATCGGGGCTGAAGGCAGCAGAAATTCTGCCTTTGTAGCACTGCGCATGCGCAGCATCATACTGCGCATGCGCATCAGTCCCCTGCGCATGCGCAGCGCAAGTTTATTGGCAGGGTATTCAACCATGGTTTGTCGTGTCCCAATGATGTGGTAAGTACATTTTGTGATTTATTTTTTTTAATACCGTATTTGCCGGGGTGTGGGAGTGGGAGTGGGGGGAGAGCTCCTTTCACAGCGTTTGGGGAGTCTGGCCCGGGGTAACGTTGCGGGGAGGGCACGAATGTTATGAATGAGGGGTCGGGGGCATCCACTTGCGACGTTCCTTGCAAGGGGGCGTGAAATGACACTGCTCTAATGCCGGGGGGGGGGAGAGAGAGAGAGAAGTAGCTCGAGCGGCCGCCGGGCTGGAGAGCGGAACCAGCCGCCACCTTAGCTCCAGAACCACCCGCCCACCTCTGGCAGCTCTCCATCTAAACACCTCTCTCCTGCCGCTCGCTGGCCTCACTCATGTCCTTAAATTCCGACAGCGCGATTGAGGTTACTCGGCTGTGGGAATTTAAGGATTTGCAGGAAGTCGCTGACATGAGCGAAGTTGGCGAACGGCAGGTGACAGGTGTTCAGACGGAGAGCACTGCCAAAGGTGAGCGGGCCGGCAGAAGGCGCTGAAGTGGCGGCCAGTTCAGCTGTCGGGTCCCGGTGGACGCTCCCCGAGCTGCTTCTATCCCCAGCTACAGTGCGTGGCTTCGCACCCGGAGAGCTGCGGCAGCGGTGAGGGAGTGAAGATTCCAGTACTTTGTGATAAGTACCTTCTTGCGATTTTCACCATTGCTCCTCACATGTCCAGCCTACATCCTCTATATATCGCTCAGAACGTCTAGTCCTGGCACCTTCCTCGTAAATGTTCTCTGTGTCCTTTCCAGCGCTGGCAGTATGCCCGACACCCTCCTTCTCAACACTTGTGCCCTCCCCACAACTTTACCCCTGGCACAGACTCTCCACACGCTGTGAAAGGAACTGTCCCCCCAATTGGACTAGGAAGCCTTGGGCAAATTGAAATGTCACTGTTTTTATTTATTTATTTATTTAATGGGGAGAACAATCTGCGCATGCGCGGTTTACATTTTTTTTTAAAGCGGACTGAGTGCCTACCCTGAGTAATTACTCACGGCACGTGCCTGCTGTGGGGGTAGATGGAATGAACAAGAAGGTTTGATTCTACACACACAAGGGATTCATTATTTGGAATTATTGGGGGCATTTTATGGGTTAAAGGCCTATTGCTCCACAATGAATAATTTACGTTCACGTTCAACTCCAGATTGATAACACCACAGCAGTGGCATATATTAATCATATGGGAGGAGCAAGATCAGTTTCATGTGATAGCATGGCTAATCTCATGTGGCATTGGTGTATTTCAAGGAACATCTGGGTTTCAGCCATCTATCTACCAGGTGTAGACAATGTGGTGGCAGACCATAGATCAGGAAAGTTTAATGACAATATAGAATGGATGTTGAATTCTAAAATTTTTCAAACAATTGTCACTCGATTTGGGTTGCCAGATATCGATCTATTTGCATCCAGATTGACTCACCAGTTGCCTAAATATGTTTCATGGGAGCCAGATCCAGGAGCAGTAGCTGTGGATGCATTTTTGGTACATTGGGGGCAATCATTCTTTTATGCTTTCCCTCCATTTTGTCTGATTACGACATGTCTCACCAAAATAGGGCGTGACTCCGCCACAGGCGTTTTGGTGATCCAAGATTGGCTAACACAACCATGGTTCCCATTGGTACTCAGAATGATGGCTCAGCCATTCATGATGATTCCCAGCTGCAGTAATTTGTTGGTGCATCCGGTTACAGAAGAAAGTCACCCGTTACATGATCGTATCAATTTGTTGGTCTGCAGGTTCTGAACAGACCATTCCAGGGCCTTGGATTATCGAACAGGACCATGGAGGTTATCACTGCAGCCTGGAGGAATAGTACTAAAAAACAATATGTGGTTCACATAAAGAAATGGGAGATATTCTGTGTACAATCAAATATATCTTACCATACTGCAAGCATAAGTGATGTGTTGGAGTTCCTTGCTAAATTGCATTTTGATGAGCACTTGAGTTATAGTGCTATTAACAGTGCTCGGAGTGCTTTGTCCTCCTATTTAGGGCAGTCTTCAGAACAACCTAACGGGTCCCATCCGTTAGTATCCCGATTTATGAGAGGAATTTTTAACAAAAACCCTCCTAAACCTAGATATACAGAAATCTGGGATATCAGTATAGTTCTCACACTGCTTTGGCAATGGGCTCCAATTACGTCATTGTCTATGCAGAGATTAACTCTGAAAGTGGTTATGCTGATGGCGCTGGTTTCAGCACAACGTGTACAAACATTACAATTGTTATGAATAGATTGTATGCATTTGTCTGTAGATGACATTACATTTTATGTCAATGATTTAATCAAACAAAGTAGGCCAGGTATGGCAGGAACCAAGGTGACGTTTAAAGCATATCCTGTTGACCAAATGTTATGTGTGGTTAAACACTTAAGCCAATATCTTGAGTTAACAAGGAGTCTCAGAGGTTCTGAGACAGGACTGCTCATTAGTCACAAAAAGCCATATAAAAGAGTGTCAGTACAAACTATTTCTAGATGGTTGAAACAGGTTCTCAATTATGCTGGAGTCGACACTCATATATTTAAATCTCACTTCACCAGGGCGGCTTCAACATCCGCGGCGAAGGCTCAGGTCGTGCCGCTAGACCAAATCTTCGGGGCCGCAGGATGGTCTAGAGAATCAACATTCTCACAATTCTATGACAAACCTGTACAGACAGTGCCACGGTTTGGGCATGCTGTTTTGGGTTCCATTTAATTAGTTTGCTTTGTTTTATATCATTGTTTGTAATTTCCTCCTGGGACAGAGGGGTTATTACTGATTTTTATTATTATTATTAAAAATAGTTATTGAATAATTTGAAGCAATGTTCAATATATTATTTATTCACTACCGTGTCAACCGAAGCAGATTGTCGTATGGAGTGCATCTACGGCATGTAAACACAGAGCTTTGAAATCTTCACGTAGTCACTCACGTGACTCCGAAGTAAAATAGTAAGATTACACGAGAACTTACCAGTTCGAAGTTTGATCCTTATTTTATGAGGAGTTACGTTGAGGGATTACGTGCCCTCCGCTCCCACCCTCATAATCTAAGAGATCATCTGGTAGTTCTAGTCTTCTTAAAGCCTTACTATGTTACTTCGGCTATATGTTTTCTGTGTTTTCACGCCGCTGCTTTGAAGTATGACGCGCATGCGCGTGGCGGGGCTTCTTCACGTAATCCCTCAATGTAACTCCTCATAAAATAAGGATAAAACTTCGAACTGGTAAGTTCTCATTTAATCTTACTATTTTTTCTCGAATAAACAGAATATTTTTGTCTCTTGCAGTACCGTCTCGAGACCTTCACCGAATCCCGACTAACTGAATGGACTCATGTACCCTTTACTGGTGAGTGCATAGTTAGTAAAACTTTCATTTTAACAACTTTCACAGTGACAACTGGAGTCAGGTTACTGAGACGTGACAAATTAATATCAGCCATCCATCTGAAGACGTACATCTCCAATAATCTTCAAAGCCATTTTTCTCTGGTATTTGTCTCATCACTCTACGTTTTGTACTTGTGTTTGGCTTGATTGTATTCACGTATATCTGATTTGATTGGATAGTATGCAAACATAAGCTTTTCACAGTGTCTCAGTATATATGAGAATAATAAACCTAAACCGACTGATCAACTTCATTGCATCACAGTGTCTGCCGGCTGATTTTGGTTTGATTCCAGGAGGTTACAGGTTCAGAGAGCAGATAATGGGAGATGCGGTTGTACCATTTGAGAACTCCAGATGTGGCCTCGTACACATCCTAGTTAATCTCCTCCATCACTGGTTACTTTTGTTTGACCCTTTATTTAGTTGTTTTAATGTAAAAATGTGATCTATAACCAAATGCAAATATGTTATTGGGCCCCTCCACCTACATCTCCCAAATCCACAGTTTAATAACAAACTGTTCATCAGCAAATGATTGACCGAACAATTGGTCCTACCTTACCAGTGATCAAGATATTTTTTTAATACAGTTTTAATGGTGAGTGGTTGGGAATAGCTGGGTTCATCATTGTGATGTCTGGCACATATTAACATCCTGTCCTGCAGGCAGTCAGCCGCCTGCCTCAATCCAGGAACAGCCAGAGTTGGATGACAGGAAGCAACTTGCAGGGACCCGGGAAAGCCTGATGGCACGAAGGAAGGAGTCATGTGATTGGGAGTGATGTGATCCTCAGCTCAGTTTATGAGGCTTTCCCCTAGGAATAATGGAGGAGAAGCACTACAAAATGCCCGGTAAAATAAGAGTATGACTGCACTTGCCAAGGTTGTAATTACTAAGGTGCAGTACTATGGGATATGTGATGTTTGCCAAGTGCACCTCAAAGTGCATAGATGCAATATTCTATGGCAATCTTATAAAATTAATCCAGTATCACAGAGAGTATCAGTTTTATATCTCAGCCAAACGGTGGGTCCCTGTGTGCACTTTATTTATTCAATTTTCGGGATCAGGATGCTGCTGACGAGGTAAACACTAATTACCTGTTAAAAAATGAACCATCCTGAACTGCAGCAGACCCACTGATGAAAGTCCTCCCACTGACACTTGGGTAGGGAGTGTCAGGATTTAGACCCAGTGGTGATGAAGGGCGAGCAGTATATTTCCAAGTCAGGGTGTTGTGTGACTGGGAGGCGAACTACTGTTGATGCAGTTGTACCCTGCCCCTCCCCCTGCTTCCCTTGTCTTTAGATTTTAGATACAGTGCAAAAACTGACCCTTCAACTCACCGAGTCCACGATAACCAGTGATCACCCCGTACATTAGCACTATCCTACACACTAGGAACAATTTACAAAAGTCAATTAACCTACAAAGCTGTACAACTTTGGAATGTGAGAGGAAACCAGAGCACCCGGAGAAATCCCACATGGTCACAGGGAGAACGTACAAACTCCATACCGACAGCACCCATAGTCTTGATCGAACCTGGGTCTCTGGCACTGTAAAGCAGCAAATGTGTGTGCTGTGCCCTACTTGGTGGTAGAAGTCGGGGTTTGGAAATGTTGGTGCAGGGTTCCAGGCAAGTCACATTGCACCAATGGTGTTGGGGATGAATATCTATGGTGATGGATAGGAAACATAGAAACATAGCAATTAGGTGCAGGAGTAGGCCATTCGGCCCTTCGAGCCTGCACTGCCATTCAATATGATCATGGCTGATCATCCAACTCAGTATCCCGTACCTGCCTTCTCTCCATACCCTCATTAGGAAGACATTACAGAGGAGAGTGAACATACCACTTCCAACAGGTGAGCGGCAACACCCTACAATCAGCCATTTAACAGCATGGATAATGGTTTAGCCACCAAACATTTCTCTGATTTTCTTTTTTTTAATGCCTGTTTTAATCTGCAGGACAATCTGTTGACAACAGTGCCTGTGGAACCCCTCCCCTTCCATGGGACATCACCGTTGAGGTACCCCCCATGTTTCAGGACTTCACGAAGAAAGTCCCAGTTCCTCATACTGCAGCTGCCAAGGTAATTGCGAGAGGGTGGGGAGGGGGATGACCTTCACCTTGTGTCGGGGGGTTATAACAAACAAACAATCAGACATTCAAGATTACAGTGATCAATGTCAATCTTTACTGAGATATTAAACTGAGAATTTACATTTCAAAACCCTTCTTCGCTTGATTGAACTGATTTGAAATCAGGTCTATTCTCAATTTACCTAATCCCTTTCTACAGAGATCACCTTTCTACACTGGCCAATCCTATTTAATCTACCTGTGGCTAACTTTATTTTAGCCTGATTGAATCTATCCTAATGGATCACACTGATCCACCCATCCCCATTACTCCATTACCACTGTATGCAGCCAACATGAGTACAGTGAATCCCAATGTATTCTGCAATATGTTCAATGCTATCCATATTCTAAGGAAGTGCTGCCTGCATCCAGCCGATGGTATCTGGATTCTGTCCAGAAGTACTACATCCATGCAGACCAAGATATATACTGCAACTGAGCTACTTCCAGTTACCTGTGTTTGGCCCATATCCACATAGACTTTTCCTATCCATCCATCAGTCCAAGTCTATTTTAAATGTTGTAATTGTACCTGCCTCTGCAGCTTCCTCCCGCGGCCGGTTCTTTCTTCCCATTGGCCAGTGTGGAAAAAGTTGCCTCCCAGTTCCGCTTTAAATCTTTCCCGTCTCAACAAATTTCTGCCCTTTTAGACTCCCATACCCTGTGTCCATCCACCTTATCTATACCCCTCACAGTTTTATACACATTCAAAATGTTACCTTCAATCTCCTGTGCTCCAGGTTAAAAAACGTGCCAGCCACTCCTTATAACTCAAGCCGTCCAGTCGCAGTAACTTTCTCACTAAGTTTTTCCTGCACCTTTTCCAGGGTTGGGTACCACAGGGATCAGTGCTTTGGCTTCAGCTGTTTAGCTCTTAATTGATGATTTGTCAGAGGGGACCAAATTCCCAAGTTTTCTGATGATATGCAACTAAGTGGGAATGCGAATGGTGATGAGGATGCAAACAGACTTCAAGGGGATAAAGACAAGCTTAGTGAGTTTAGGCAGCAACATGGCAGATGGAGTACAATGTGGAAAAATGCAGCCTTTTCAAATGGTGAAATATTATAAAATGTTGATTTTCAACAGGACCTAGATGTTCTTGTACACAAGTCATTGGTAGCTAACATGCAGGTGAAATAGGCAACCAGGAAGGCAAATGGTATGTTGGCCAATGAGAATGAAATCGTCATTCAACAATTATATAGAAACTTAATGAGATTGCTTGGTCTCATTTTTATCTAACAAAATGGAGATGCTTACAAGAAGGGAAGCGCGCGATGAAGGGAACTCACTGCTGGGACACTAGTCAGTCCTGTGACTGAGTGGGCTGGGCTTCATGGAAATGTGAAAAACTCTTAGTGGGCTTGACAGAATAGATGTGGACTGATGTTCTCACTCTGATAGACTAGAAATAGGGATTTTAGGACTAAAAGAAATAAAAGAAACTATACTCAAAGAGCAGCGAACGCTTGGAATTCCTGCCCTAGAGGGCCATGGAGGTTCAATCATTGAGATAATTCCAACAAAGCACTGAGATTTCCGAATATTAGAGGAATGAGGGGATATGGTAGGAAACGTGTTTGAGGAGGAAGATCAGTCACAAACCACCTCAATGGCAGAGGCTCAAGTGACCAAATGACTTAGTCCTACTCCTATTTCTTATCTTCTTAAAATAATTGAGTGTTGTTGCTGTTGTTGTTTTGAGCTTGGGTTTACGTGATTCACCATCTTCTTTCAGCGATGCCACAAGTGCAAGGGCAGAGGGAAGTACCGGTGTTCTCAGTGTGGTGGAAAAGGAAAGGTGGGTTGTGGCCAGTCCAGTCTTCAATACTTTTTAGCCTGTTAACGCTGGCAATGTCTATCCTGCTCTCAATGGTTCTTCCTTCTCTCCTCCATCAGTGGCACTGTCGGTTGCTGTGGTACAGTTCCTCAGGTGCAGCAACCCACTAAAACGTTGCAGTCTACATTGTAACAGATGGCAGGTTCTTCAACTGCAGTTCGTATTGGTATTGATTGCCATCATAGCTTACGTCCATCCCTACTTCCTGCCTGTTGACAAGGAGCTAATGCACACAGCGTATTCTAACTAACTCGATGCAGACTGGAGGCTGGATAGAGTGTGATTCATGTCTCAATATCTCATGATTGAAAAAGATTTTGTCCTCTATAGAGAAATTAAATGGAATATGATGATCTAATCTTGGCCACTCGTGCCGACGTACATAGAACCCTGCAGCAGGTTTCACTGGAGTTGTACTGTAATTTGGAGCAACCAATGTTTCACTGAGAATGCAAATTAAAATCTCTGTCACAGTTTAGCACTTGGATTAAATATAATTTTCTTTATCTTTGTTTTTGGGATCTGAACTGGCAAATCCATTACTTATCGCACATCCCTAATAGCCTTTGGAAGCCACTGCAATCTTTCTGGTGAAGGTGCTCCTGCAGTGCTATCAAGGAGGGAATTGTAGTCTTTAGACTCAGTCGTGAGGAAAGACCAGCAATGTGTTTTCCAAGTCACGATGGTGCGTGACTGGAAAAATAACCTGCAGGTGGCAGTGTTCCCTTGCCCCTAAATCCTGTAGGGTTACAGGTTTTGGAGGTGGTATCAAAATAGCCAGCGTGAGCAACTGCAGCCTATTTTATGGGTGCTGCTTACTGCAGCTATTGTGCACCAATGGTGGAGGGAAATAATGTTTAGGGCGGTGGATGTGGTCCCAGTCAGTTGGCTGCTTTTTCCTGGATGGTGTTGAACCTTTGGAGAGTTTCTGCGCTCACCCAGGAGAACGGGGAGCAGTTTATTACACTCCTAACTTGTGTCACGTGGATGGTGTCCAAATATAAATTATTTGCCGCAGGAGGCACAGAAACCCACCTGTTCTTATAGCCATGATGTTCGTGTGGCAGGTGCCTTGAGGTTTTAGTGACTCCAGGATATTACTGGGCGGCTCGACAATCATCATTGGTAACGCTATGTCTGTACATTCTATCGGATTCCCAAATTACGAAGTACCTTTTAACTTGGCTGACGAGAGAGCAAGCCCACCTGATGGGCTGGGTTGCCTTGGTAGAGGGAATGAATGTTAAGGATGTATGTGAAGATCAAGAAAACTTCAGATGCTGGAAATCTGAAATCAAAACATAAAATGCTGGAAACCGTCAGCAGGTCGGGCCACATTGTAGGAAGAGAAAGTGCTAACATTTCAGGTCAAAGACCTTTCATAAGAACAAATCCTGATGAAAGGTCTTCCACCTGAGACCTTGACTGTTTCTCTTCCCACATATGCTGGCTGATCTGCTGAGTGTTTCCAGCATTTTCTGTTCTTATTTTAAGCTCCCAGCTTTTGTTTTCCGACAGGCAGGTTTATTGCACATCCCCTCTCATCCCATCACCCCACCCCATCTCTTGTACCTGTTCTCAGGTGACCTGAACATGAGGGGAATCTCCCACCAGGCGGGGAGAGCTTTGAAACCGCGCCGTTCATTGCCATGTCCAGGTGATCATTCCAACGTGGTGCTGACACCAAGCACGGAGGCACGGTGGCACAACGGTAGAGTTGCCATCTTACAGCGCTTGCAGCGCTAGAGACGCTGGTTCGATCCCGACTACTGTAAGGAGTATGAATTTTCTCCCCATGACCGCATGGGTTTTCTCTGAGATCTTCGGTTTCCTCCCACACACCAAAGACGTAGTTGTTTGTAGGTTAATTAGCTTGGGTTTGTATACTTGGTATAAGTGTAAATTGTTCCTAGCATGTGTGGGATAGTGTTAATATGCAGGGATCACTGGTCAGCGTAGACTCGGTGGGCCGAAGGGTTGTTTCCGCGCTGTATCTCTAAACTGAAGTTGTTCTTGTCTGAATGCAGCTGAAGTGCCTGTCGTGTGGAGGGCGGGGGCTGTTACATGGAAACAAGCGGTGCATCCAGTGTGGAGGCAGCGGATCAAAACGGTAAGTGAAAGGGTCAAGTAAAGGGTTGTTCTTCTAAAAGAATGGAGCAGGAACAGATTCCAAGTAAGAAATCTTTCTGGAGAGCAGGACATTGCCTAATAAATTGTTTACTTTCAGGCAGCAAAGCCTTTCTGCAGGAGCAAGTCTATGTGTTCCCCCGTGTGACAGGTTAGACTGCTAGACTAAGTATATGAACTAATGTCAGCGTATTATTGGTGTTGGAGTGGTGGGTTGATGCGAAGACATGAAGCATTTGACTTTAGTTGCTTTGTCCTGGAAACAAAACCTCCAGCTCATGATCCAGTGAAACCTCTCAGAGGGTAGGTGTAATGCAACGGTTAAACAGACGGACCTGAAATGGAGTTGCCAGCTAAATTAGCAGCACCATATTTCGAACACTGCGTAGAAGTTTTTGAAGAATGCTTTGGCTAATTCAAAGAGACCGCTAGGTCATGAGGACACCTGCGAGGTCACTGAGATAAACTTTGCTTTCCCAGACACATCCGAGACTAGCTTGGTGTCTGATAGGACACATAACTCACGCCATTATGGTACCAAGGAGGATAGCTAGCTTGACACATAATCCAAGGTAGACACAAAATGTTGGAGTAACTCAGCGGGACAGGCAGCATCTCTGGGGATAAGGAATGGGTGATGTTTCGGGTCGAGACCCTTCTTCAGACTGATGTCAATGACATATAATCACCTGTTGTTCTTAGTGATAAAATTATTATATAAACACATGTTTCTACCATGAGAACATGAGCTTCATCCTCGTGGAGAGAAAAGAGCCTCAACAAGGAACGAGAGAGAGAGGAAGAGCTTGGACCATGGTGTGCGCCGGTGCAAGCCAGTGCAGACAGGAGACTCGAATATGCAGAGGGGCGTAAGAGTTACAATCACAATCACAATAATACTTTATTAGCCAAGTATGTTTTGCAACATACGAGGAATTTCATTTGCCAAGTCACTCATACAAATAAAAAGCAACGTAACACACAAAATACATCCACCACAGTGCCTCTTCCGCGTTCCTCACTGTGATGGAAGGCAAAAAAAAGTTCAAATCTATTCCCTTAGCTCTCCCGCGGTCAGGGACCTTGAGACCTCCGTTGATGGGACGATCTTGACTCCCGTAGCCGGCGGCGTTTGGGCCCTCCTCATCGTAGCGATCAGCTCCTGCATCGGGAGGGATGTGAGCTTCCTCTCGCTGGACAATTGGACTCCATGTCGGGGCGGGTCGAGCCTCTGTGTCATTGGAGCTTCCCAACTAGCCTCTCCCAAGCCTGCGAGCTGTTGATGGTAAGTCCGCAGGCTGCGGTTGGAGCAATCCCAGATAAGTGATCAGCTCCGATGTAAGTCCATGCTCCACGGTGAGACCCAAAGTCAGTCCAAGGAGGCCTCCAACTCCATCGATGATAGGCCGCAGAGTGCCCGGAGATGCAATCCGAAAATTAATCACATCTCTGGCAAGATAAGAAACTGAAAAAAAAAAAGTTTTGCCTCCCCCACATAAAACAACTGGAGAACATTTACACAAACTTAACACACACTAAAAATAAATAAAAGACAAAAAAACACACAGACTGGTGGCAGGGCTGCCAATCGTGTGGTGCTCCTGGTGGTAACTTTGTATTGTTTCTTTATGGATAGTTGATAGTTTTTCTGTGTTTTACTTGTGTTTTCTTTAATAAATAGTTATTTGTGCTCTTCACCATGTGCTTTCTCCATTCATTGATCCGAATCCTTGAATCCTGCATATATTTCATTACAGTAGGGTTGGGTGATGCTACTCGGATTGAACAGCCTGTCCGATCCCACTGCTCTGAGTACCTGGGGGTTGGTACTGCCTCTATGCTTGGAATTCTCTGATCTGTGCATAGTCTGAATGTCTAATCTAACACATATTTGATAACTTGTAAAACAAGGAAGGGTCCCAACCCGAAACGTCACTGCTGTGGCCCTACTAAGGTATAGATCAGCCATCATCTAACTAATTGACAGATCATACTCAAAGGGCTAAATGATCTTTATCCAACTCCCTTGCAGAAATTTACCAGGCTGTAAAATTAATCACAACCCAGTGATTCCAAATTATTTTTTCAGACTTGAGGTGGGGTGTGGGTGGCGGAGAAGGTTGGTGCTGATATTGACCCGGATTGACTGTGGCTGTGTGCCACAGCATGCTAATTGTTCATGCAACCAACCCAACCTGTGATGTTACCACATTTCATTTTGTCTCCCATCGGCTTGGGTCAGATGGGCACCGCTCCTGCTTTCCTCAACTTAGGAGTTTAATAGGGACTGATAGGGACAGTAGGTCTGATGGTAATGTCTTTTCAAAGAGCACTGAGTCAGTTGAGTTTCCTGTGCATGCCGGGGTTCAGGCCCTGCTAAAGACACTGGCGTGAGGGGACTTTACCTAAGACAGTCGCAAATCAGATTTCTGATCACATTTGTATGTGGATGAAGCTATTGATCACCTTTTCCCCAACATCGACACCCTGGATATATATGTAGCCAATTGGGGCAGGATCCCCTGGGTGTAGCACAGGTTACTGAATAGACAGCCGTGGCTTGCAAGGTGTTTGCAGAAGGAGCAGACTTTTCTCCAGGTAACACCAGTTCCTTCTGCGCAGGTGCGGCCCTTGTCTCGGCCGAGGCACTCGATCTTGTCATGTCTGCAAAACTAGTGGCCAGCTGCTGTTCTACATTCAGCTGACAATAAAATGGTAAGTGTTGAGTTTATTTAGCATGTTGTCACATTGCCCTTTTATGGAAGCATAATTACAGAGTAATTCTAACTTAACCAAGCAAATAGTACAACTTCTAAGTTCATAAGTCATAGGAGCAGAATAGGGCCATTCTGCCCATCGAGTCTTCACCATCATTCAATCATGGCTGATCTATCTTTCTCTCTCAATCCCATTCTCCAGTTTTCTCCCCATAACTTTTGAAAAATGATGAGTGACGTTTCAGTCTGAGGAAAGGTCCCAACCCAAAATGTCACCCATCCTTTTTCTCCAGAGATGCTGCCTGGCCTGCTGAGTTACTCCAGCACTTTGTGTTTATCCTTAAATGCATTACATGGGTTTCAGTGCACCAACCTAGGGCTCCAATAAAGCTTCACAAACACAGCACCTTGCCTGCTCAGTCACTTAGCATCAGTGAGATTTGCTAAAGATCCATGGGGGTTTGATTTGATTTCATTATGCAGGAAAATGATGGCTGTTGTCAACCAAGTCATTTCTCCCAGCCAGTAAGTTACCTCCAACAAGCAACTTTTATTTTCCATGATAACCTTTGATTTGGCACCTCCTCCTCCTGTACAGGTCTGGTGTGGAATCATTCACACGCAATCTTATCTCAGCCTTTCTCCCTCCACAGACGCTGTCTGACCTGTCGGGTATCTGCAACATTTTATTTTATGTCAGATTTTTAGACATGCATTGTTTTAAATCGCACAATCCCAGCATTGTTCTTTCCCCTCTGGTCTCGTCAAGTCAAGTCAACTTTATTTGTCACATACACATATATGCAGTGAAATGAAATTGGCAATGCCTGCGGATTGTGCAAAACAACAGAACAGAACAGAGCAGAAACCAGTATTTACATTTTAGAAAAATAAAAAGACACAACACAACAGTAAATTAGTCCCTGGTGAAATTAGAGTTTACAGTCCTAATGGCCTGGGGGAAGAAACTCCATCTCATCCTCTGTTTTCACAGCGTGACAGCGGAGGCACTTGCCTGACCGTAGCAGCTGGAACAGTCCTTTGCTGGGGTGGTAGGGGTCCTTCATTATGTTGCTGGCTCTGGATCTGCGCCTCCTAGTGTATAAGTCCTGCAGGGGGGTGAGTGTAGTTCCCATAATGCGTCCGTACAAGATGCTTTCTACAGCCCCAGAGTAGAAGCACTGAAGTATCCTCAGAGAAACTCTGAATTTCCTCAGCTGCCTGAGGTGGTAAAGGCGCAGCCTTGCCTTTCTCACCAGTGCGGCAGTGTGTGTTGTCCATGTCAGATCCTCTGTGATGTGGACTCACAGGTATTTTCCCATGCATCTCCTTGTATTTACACCACTCCACACAGATCAGATGTAATTAATTTGGCCTTGGCCCTCTTTCAGCAAGTCCAAAATCATCTGTGGCACATATAGACCTAATCACAGAAATTCCCTTTGTTCTTTTCATCCTTTTGCACCTTTTTTCATACATACATTTTGATGGATCCACGCAGTTTTTGCCTCTTTCTATAGAAGCTGCCTGACCTGCTGAATATTTCTAGCATTTTCTGTTTTTGGTTTTGTTTTTTATCATCTGCAGATTTTTTAAACTTTAATGTTGCTATTGATGTTATTGCAATCCACAACATGGCAAAGAACGTGCACCCTGATAATAAGCCGGTACCTGCTTTAATGTTGTGGGTATACCAACATCACACCATGTCAACATGTCAATAATCAATGCTTCTCTTCTTGTTCTTGGCCAGGACCAATAACATCTTTGAACAGGTAGCTGACCAACAAATTGGACTTCCTGTGACACTCTTTAGTAATGTAACGGGACAGAATGTCTTCGCCGATGAAAACTACCAGGTAAGAGAGGGTCACTTCTGGGCCATATGTTAGCCAATACATTACAGTTTATCGGAGACCATTTGGAAAACAAGCAGCTCATGGCCAACAGTTTTCCAAAGTACCTGAATATATGTCCAAGACAGGTAGTTTGACTAGGTGCAGTGAGGTCATAACATGTTGCAATCTACATTTACTTTAATTCATCTACAGTTTATGGGCATATGTTATTTTTACACGTATAATGCAATGAAAGGCCATTTAGCCCATTGGGTCCCTGCCAACTCCCAAGGATGTAATCTCATTGGTACCATTCTCTTTCTCATTTCCATAATCCTGCAATATATTCTCCTGTATGTGTGCCCTTTAACTCCCTTTTGTTTCTTTTTTGCCACTTATCCATACTAAAGGTAATTTACAGTCACATTTAGCCTACCAGCACATCATTGAGATGTGGGAGGAAACCGGAGCACCCATTGGAAACCCATGCATTTTTAAAGGGTATGTGTAAATTCCTCATAGACAGCACCAGAGGTCAGGGTTGAACCTGGGTCCCGGGAGCTATGAGATACCAGCATCATCCATGGTACCATCATGCTACCCACTCCTCTCCAATGATCGGGCACCAAGTTGAATCTTTGTGGGCATAAAAGCTTAACACTTGGACAGTATAGGGATTGAATCCATCCCTTTGGTGTTATAAATATCACGTCCCCATCAGGTGAGCTAAATGTCCAGCAATGTCTATGCTGTTGCCTATCCTTAATTGCTCTTAAACTGTGACCCCTGAGTTTTGCACTCCTTAACCAGGGAAATATCTACCCTACTTCCTTACAGCCCTTTCAAGAATTTTAATATTACAATGAAGCAGCCATTTTCTATCATTCACTACCCAACACCTTTATCCTGCTACAGGTTTTCACATTGTTAATGGGATGGTTCAAATAACTGAATATTTCCAATTTATTAATGTTTTTTATGCTGGTTTTGATTTCTTAGGTCTATCCGATAATTGGTTTTCCAGACATTCTAATTGATCACATCTCCCATCAAGGGGTTCAAGAACATCAGGACAAGTTTGGAAGAACAATGTGTATTCTCCAACAGGTGAGAATGGCCAAGGAGACGACAGGCACACCAGGATTATACAAAATCCGTGATCTGATACTTGGCTGTCGATTTTTAACGCTTAAAAATGACTGAATTGAGGTAGGTTCGGTGTTTAAAATTCAAAGCATCTTAAGAAGGAACCTAAATGCCTAAACATCTTAATTCAGGTGTTAATAAGGGTGAAGGGTGATCAATCTGCTTGCAGAAGCTGCGTTGATCTTGTAAATAATGTACAGGCAGTCCTATACGAGAGAATCAGATATGATACGCTAGAACTTTTATCCCAGGAGGGAAATTGATCTACCAACAGTCATAAAAACACAAAATACTTGAAACATGGGAGGGAGTATCTGCAGATATGATTATTTTATTTTTCTTCTTTGCCTCCTTTGTTTCACAGATTAGTGGTCAGTGCATTGTCTAGTTTGCAGCTTTGCAAAATGGCCAGTGCCATCCCTCCAATCTTCATTCCATTACAAAATCATCTGGTGCTAATATTAACCTCAACCACGTTTAGTTTAGTGTTGCGTGTACCAAGGTACAGTGATAAGCTTTTATTGCATGCCAGTCAGCAGAAAGACAATACATTACAATCGATCTATTTACAGTTTGTAGATACATGATAAGGGAATAACGTTTAGTGCAAGGATAGTCCGAGGGTCACCAAAGAGGTAGAGGTTCAGCACTGCTCACTGGCTATGGTAGGATTATTCAGTTGCCTGATAACAACTGGGAAGAAACTGTCCCTGAATCTGGTGGTGTGCATTTCCTCACTGATTGGGGTCTGTTGGTCAGAAAGTCGAGGATCCAGTTGCAGAGATGAGTGCTGACACCAAGTCCCGCGAGTTTGGTGATAAGCTTGGATGGTATAATTATATTAACGGCAGACCTGTAGCGTATGAACAGAAGTCTGACATAGATATCTCTCTTATCCAGGTGTTCTAGGGATGCGTGCAGGTGTTCCGGGGATGAGTACATAACATTGCCTGTTATGTAGTCACAGTTTGATCACATCCTTCTAATCTTTCATATTTATGACCCTGTAAAATGTCTTTTAAACATTGGAATTGTACCCATCTCCTCCACTTCCTCTGGTAGCTCGTTCCATATACCCAAAAAATAATGCAATCTAATTTCTAGCCAATTGCATTTTCTTGGGGTTAAGTAGATTCTTCGCTCCCCCATGTAGTGCGGTTTAATGAATCCGTCTCTCCTTCATTGCAGCGGCAGACAATTGAACTAATTCCAGTGACCAAAGTGCAGGTCCAATGGAAAGGACAAGAGCACAGTTACTTTGTATATGGCACAGAAAGCAACGTCCACGCACCAGACTACCCCGGCAAGTGCCACTGTAACATTCTTTGATTCCTTACCTTCTGTGTCTTTCCATGGATGATCAATGGTGGTTTGTTCAACCTCTGGGAGCATGGGGATAGGCGGGAGAGGTCTCATGATGTTACTTAGAAGAACAAGATATTCTGTATTTCAACATTGCGTTCCTTCCCCTCCATCAACCCCGAAATTCCTTAAACATCTCATTGCTGTTTAAGGTATTGGTCATTTGACTGCAGCTTTTGCCTACAACACAACTGCTGCGCTTCACCATACTTTGTTGCACCTAAACCATTTTGAGACGTGGGCTGAAGCTTCATATAAATGTACATTTAGAATTTGCTGACTCACCAAAACATTCAGTTTCAATTTTCACATTTAAAATCCATTGGAAAAATGAAATCACTGCCAATTCTGTGGCTGCAACTGCACAAAGCTGGATCAATCAACAGTTTCAGCAGTCATTGAGATGTCCTATTGGCCTTGATGCACAGTGGATGAATTAATCAGGGTTTATAATATTCATTCACAACCCAGTCCCTTACCGATTTCCCACCACTCTCCCCCACGGAAATGTGTTCACATCAGGATATAGTTCTTCTAGCACTAGCTGCAATTTATTTTACATAAGTGTTGAGTTTTTAGCATTGGTGCCATGTTTGCCAATTATTACCCAGCCCTCAATGCCCTTGTAAAGATGAAGCCAAGCATGGCCAAACTGTCTCCTGATATGGTTCTCAACTATGCCGAGTAGAATTCTACAATAGAAAACTGGATGGAGAGTCAACACTCAGCTATTGGTGATAGACACAAAATCCTGGAGTAACTTAACAGGTCAGGCAGCATCTCTGGAGAAAATGGATAGGTAACATTTCGGGTCTAATCCCTTCTTCAGACTGATTATTGTTGGGAAAAAGGGCAGAAACTGTAAGCAATGCAGAAAAAAACAGAACATATCAGGCCGGCAACAGATGACCTCAGGCAAAGAGGTTTCCTGATAGGCCAATTGCTGATTGGAGAGTATGAGCCCAAGAGGGATATATTGTTGCGAACTGGTTAACTGACTTTGAATGGAGGGAGGAGGAAGAAGAGAGAGGGGATGGGGAGGGAGATGTATGTAGAAGTTACCTAAGATTAGAGAATTCAACATTCTCCGCTGGGTCATAACTAGCCAAGCAAAATAATAGGTGCTGTCCTCCAATTTGCGTGTGACCTCACTCTGGCGATGGAGAACGCCCAGGACAAAGGTCACTGTGGGAATGGGAAGGGAAGTTAAAGTGGTCAGCAACTGCGAGATCCAGTAGGCCTTGACAGACTGAGCATGTGTTCAACGAAACAGTCACCGAGTCTACACTTTATCTTGCTATTGTACAGTAACCCACATCAGCGACATTGGACGGAGTAGACGAGGTTAGAGGAGGTGTATGTGAAACTCTGAAAGGACTGTTAGGTTCCCTGGATAGAGTCGTGGGTAGAGGCTTCAGGACAGATGTTGCATAACCTGCAGTTGCAGGGGAACCTACCTGGAAAGGGAATGGTTTTGGTGGGAAGGGCTGAATGAACCAAGGTGTTGCAGAGGTAGCGGTTTCTGTGGAAGGCGGAAAGGTGTGGAGGTGGGAAGATGTGACTAGTGGTGGGGTCACGTTGGTGCCGATAGAAATGTCGGAGGACAATGTTTTGGATACGGAGGCTGTGAGTCAGTAGGTTTATAGTAGACAGCAGTCGATAGACTGTCTCTTGTGATGGAGACGGAAAGATCAAGAAAGGGAGAGAGGTGCTAGTGATAGTACAGGGTGGAGGTTAGTGGTGAAGATAATGAAGTCTATGTGTTCTGCACGGGTGCAGGAGGCAGCCCCGATGCAGTAGTTGATGTAGTGGAGAAAGAGTTAGGGGATAGGGCCAGTGTACGCCTGGATCAAAGACTGTTTGACGCAACCAACAAAAAGGCAAGCATAGCTGTGAGTGCCCATGGTTACACCCTTAACTTGGAGCTAGTGGAAGGAGTCAAAGAAGAAGTTGTTGAGGGATGGGACACATTCCACGAGGTGGAGGAGAGTGTTAGCAGAGGGAAATTGGGTGGGTCACTGTTCAAGAAAAAAACAGAGGGTGTTGCAACCTTCCTGGTGCGGGGTGGAGGTGTCGAGGGACTGGACGTCCATGGTAAAGATGAGTGACTGGGGCCAAAAACCTGCACGTTATGAAAGAGTTGAAGGGCGTGTCAGGTGTCTCGGATGTAGGTGGGAATGGATTGAACAAGGGGGATAAGGTAGAATCAAGGTACGTGGATATGAGATCTGTGGACAGGCAGAGACAATGGGTTTCCCCAGGGCAGGTCTGTTTGTGGATTTTTTTTGGGGGGGGGGGGGAGTAAAATTGGGCAATGCAGGGCTGTGGAGGGCAGATTGCCAGAGGTGTGGAAATCAAAGACAGTTTGGGAGGTAATGGCCTGGTGCCTGTGACTGTAGCCACAGCTATTGGTTCTCCTCTGATGCCCTAGGATCTCCCAAGGGGAGTTAAAGTACTCGTGTCTGGCAGAGTGATGGACAGTTACGCATATGAGGACATCGGAAACAGACCCGTACCATTTCTCAACCATTACTGTTCCTGCCCATCATCACCTCACCTTGCATAAAGCAGCACTCATCCACCTGACAAAGCTTCCAAAGGGAATGGTAACCCCTGTGCCTGACTCAATGCAACATTCAGATCTCTACCCCCATAATGGAGATCTCAAAAGAGCATCTAATGATCTGCAGTAGTTGAAGCCTGCATGTGACTCAGTCTGCATCAGCAGCGAGCTTTTGAGGTTCATGACCTGAAAGGATAAATACAGATCTATGCATCATGAAGACAACCAGAAACCTGGTGTGGAAATGTTGAGGAACCCAGTGGTTTACTGATGGAGAACGCGACCTGGCACCACCAAAGGACTACTGGTAATTGCAAACCCATATCTCAACCTGAGCCAGCGTGGTCATTTGAGAAGAGAGTGAGAAAGAAAAAAATGATTCATATATTATTCAAAACATTTTTTGATATATGTAAAATACAAACATTGTATATACAAGTCTGTATGATAAGTAAAATATGTAGATATTCTGTACACGAACCATTGAATACAATTATGAATGTGTTATCTGCAATGAACGAAAAAAAACAATCTGTTTAATATACATGGTGATAATATAGATACATGTAAATATTTATTGTAATGGAATATACATGTTTTTCAATTTTATATAAAACAGTATTTGAACATTATAAATGTTAATTCATAGATACATAGATACATAGAAAGTAGGTGCAGGAGGAGGCCATTCGACCCTTCGAGCCAGCAGCGCCATTCATTGTGATCATGGCTGATCGTCGCCAATCAATAAACTGTGCCTTCCTTCTCCCCATATCCCTTGATTCCACTAGCCCCTAGAGCTCTATCTAACTCTCTCTTAAATCCATCCAGTGATTTGGCCTCCACTGCCCTCTGTGGCAGGGAATTCCACAAATTCACAACTCTGGGCAAAAACGTTTTTCATTGCCTCAGTCTTAAATGGCCCCCCTTTATTCTAAGACTGCGGGCCCTGGTTCTGGACTCGCCCAACATTGGGAACATTTTTCCTGCATCTAGTTTGTCCAGTCCTTTTATAACTTTATATGTTTCTATAAGATCCCCCCTCATCCTTCTAAACACCAGTGAATACAAGCCTAGACTTTGCAATCATTCCTCATATGACAGTCCCGCCATCCCAGGGATCAATCTCGTGAACCTACGCTCCACTGCCTCAATCACAAGGATGTCCTTCCTCAAATTAGGAGACCAAAACTGTACATAATACTCCAGATGTGGTCTTACCAGAGCCCTTTACAACTGCAGAAGAACCTCTTTACTCCTATACCGAAAATCTCTTGTTATGAAGGCCAACATTCCATTTGCTTTTTTCACTGCCTGCTGTACCTGCACGCCAACTTTCAGTGACTGATGTACAAGGACACCCAGGTCTCGCTGCACCTCCCCCTTACCTAATCTAACCCATTGAGATAATAATCTGCCCCCTTGTTTTTACCACCAAAGTGGATAACCTCACATTTATCTATATTATACTGCATCTGCCCACTCACTCAAGGTCACCCTGCAATCCTCTTCACAGTTCACACTGCCACCCAACTTTGTGTCATCCGCAAACCTGTTAGTGTTGCTCCTAATTCCCTCTTCCAAATTATTAATATATATATGGTAAACAGTTGCGGCCCCAACACCGAGCCTTGCGGCACTCCACTCCCCACTGCCTGCCATTCTGAAAAGGACCCTCCTACTAAGTTCACTCCTACTCTTTGCTTCCTGTCTGCCAACCAATTTTCTTTCCATGTCAACACCCTACCCCCAATACCATGTGCTCTAATTTTAGTCACCAGTCTCCCATGCGGGACCTTATCAAAGGCTTTCTGAAAGTCTAAATACACTACATCCACTGGCTCCCCTTCATCCATTTTACTTGTCACATCCTCAAAAAATTGCAGAAGATTAGTCAAGAATTATTTCCCTTTCATAAATCCATGCTGACTTGGACTAATTCTTTTACTGCTATCCAAATGCCCCATTATTACCTCTTTAATAATTGACTCCAGCATCTTTCCCACCACCGAAGTCAGGCTAACTGGTCTGTAATTCCCCGTTTTCTCTCTCGCTCCTTTCTTGAAAAGTGGGATAACAATAGCTATCCTCCAATCCACAGGAACTGATCCTGAATCTATTGAACACTGGGAAATGATCACCAATTCGTCCACTATTTCTAGAGCCACCTCCCTGAGGACCCTGGGATGCAGACCATCAGGCCCAGGGGATTTATCATCCTTCAGTCCCATTAGCCTACCCAATACTATTTCTCACCTAATGAAAATTTATTTCAGTTCCTCTACCCCCTTAGATCCTCTGTCCTCCAGTACTTCTGGGAGATTGTTTGTGTCTTCCTTAGTGAAGACAGATCCAAAGTACCTGTTCAACTCTTCTGCCATTTCCTTGTTCCCCATAATAATTTCACCCGTGTCTGCTTTCAAAGGACCCACATTTGACTTTGCTATTCTTTTTCCCTTAACATATCTAAAGTAGCTTTTACTGTCCTTCTTTATATTCCTGGCCAGCTTCCCCTCGTACTTCATCTTATCAGCCTGTATTGCTCGTTTTGTTTCCTTCTGTTGTCCTATGAAAGTTTCCCAATCCTCTGGCTTCTGGCTACTCTTTGCCGTGTTATTCCTGAGAGAAAAATATAGTTGAAGGTAATCGGAAGGCAAGTTGACTGGCATCTTGTACACTCTTTATAATGATTATGGGCATCTTGTTAACCTTAATGCCTTTATTCTCTTTCTCATTTCCATAATCCTGCAATATATTCTCCTCCATGTGTGCCCTTTCACTCCCTTTTGGGTTTTTTTGCCACTTATCCACACTAAAGGTAATTTATGCCTTTCTTCATTTTGAATTGTAATTTACCCCCAATGTGAAGAGGAATGGTCGAACCTGGGGAGAGAGTTGATGGGAATCTGGGGAGAATAGAAAATGTAGGATTAGTGTAAATTAATTATTGAGCGCAGACTTGGTGGGCTGAAGGGCTTGTGTTTGTGCTGGAAGACTCTATAAAATTGTTGACATCATGCTCTCCCAACCAGAGATGCTTTAAAGGAGCAAAATTATAGTTTGTCAGCTTTATATTAAAAAATCGTATTTCCAAAACAATCCTTCAATTCCAATACTTCAAATATTTCCTTATTTTGGAATTTAAATTAATGGAACATGAAAATACATTAAATTGCATTTTAATTTTAATAGGTATTAAATTGCATTGAGTTACATGATTCCATTGTGTTTCCACATCTTAAGGATATACTTGTCCTTGAATTTCCAATTGTGACCATGGTAGATATTAAATAATTTTAGATGAAAAGTAAATTTTGACCACAAGAAGCAGATTTACTCACCTGCAGGTCAGTTAGTTAAAGGTACACACAAAATGCTGGAGTAATTCAACGGGACAGGCAGAATCTCTGGATAGAAGGAATGGGTGACGTTTCGTGTCCAGACCCTTCTACAGATGGACAAGTCAAAGATTTATACGGTCAGAAAACAGTGTAAGGGAGGGGACTCGAAAAGCCATGGCCACAACAGGCACAAAGGTTAAATGGTATTTGGACCAGTTGGAGTGAGAGTCAGTGAACAGCGCATTTTGCATGGCATTCAATTCCAATCTTCAATGCAAGGGGTGCAAAATGGGCAGGCAGAGTCAAGTACTTTAAGTCCTCTCAATGAACTTTCTTCCCAGTAAAGTCCCATTGTTTGTCCTTTCTTTGTTAACAGCAAGGCTCAGTTTTCACCACCCAAGTCTGGAGCCTGGAGTCTTGGCACTCTGGTGCCACTTACAGACCTCGGGGTCGACAAGTGCTTTGGTGGTGCCCAAGTAAATGGATGGATGTGATATAAATTAATGCTATTCATTTTGTTGATAAGGACCTGTTTATTTATAGTCTATGTATGTTTTATTTCAGTCCTATTCAATACATTGTCATCCAATGCACAATACTGGCACCAAGCCCAGTCACAGAGTGAGTCTGGACAGCAGATGCTTCCTGCTGTTGTAGCTCAGCAGCTCTCCAGAGTCTATAATGAACACTTTATGCACTAACACCCTTCCACTACAGCATTCAAATGTTTCCATTGCAATGGCTACCTGCAGTGGCACCAAGACCTAAAATCAGTTTGCTTACTTCGTTTTTATGTGCTAAGCAATTTGGCATCATACAAAGAACCAATGCCAGGTGCAAGTTCCCTGGAGTCTGTAACTTCCCTTTCAGATCCTCTGTGCACCTGACACACTGAAGCTCAGAGACGCCTGGTCACACAGAAGCAGCATACAATGGTCTGAGTTAAACCTGCAGAAACAGGTTTTCACCGAACTTGAGCATGCTCACTGTGGGTGGTGGTTCTAGGCACTGTGAAATTGCCTCAGTGGTGTCCTTTATAACTTAAATACTCGGTTCACACGTGGGTGTCCAATCTCTTACCGATCCAAGCCAAAATGTCCAAAATTATGCAGGTTTTTAATATCATACTCGAGATCTATGTGCCAAATCTAGTTAGACACACTTATTGCAGTTCGTGTATTCAGCCTGTGATATTGAACTGTAACCCCAAACACCCTGTCAGGTGGATCTAAAGATCCCAAAGCAACATCTGAAAGAAGAGTCAGGATTTTTTTAATTCATTCATTTCTTTCGGATGTGGCTGTTCCAGGCAGGGCAGAATCAACAGCCCATCTTTAGCTTCCCTCAGTAGGATGGTGTTGAGATGTAGTCCTTCAGTTCTCCCTGGTGTTCTAATCAATACTTATCATTCAACTATTATCTCCAGATCCAACTCACCAATCAGGTGATGAAATCACCAATGGGCTTGGTTGGTTGATCCATGGGTTGGCTATGATTAGTTTGGGTCAGTTGATAAATGGGTTTGAATCGGCTGAATGGTGGGTTGGTTCAGTGATCAGGGGGTTGGGTTAGGTGATGAGGAGATAGTAGATTTGGGTTGAGTGATTTGTGGGTTAAGTTAGGTGATCAGTGTGTTTGCTTCTGTGATTAGTGGGTGGGCACTGGTGGGTTGGGTGGATGATTGATGGGGGTTTATGCAGATGACTGATGGGTGGGATTGGGTTAGGTCATCATTGGGAGGACTGGTGTTCAGTGGATCAGGTCATGTCATCAGAATGTGGGTAGGGTTGGGTCATGTCATTGGTGGTTCGGGTGGTTGATCATTTGGTTGGATGGGTTGTGCAGATCAGTTCAAAAATTTGAGATAGGAATAGCTGTTCCTGAATCTGGAAGGAGAGGAATTTTAGGCTTATGTACCTCCCGCTCGACAATAGCATTGATGGTATAAGTTGTTTTCATGAGGCAATGCCTCATGCAGATGCTTAATGGAGGGGAGGGTCGTGGTTGTGAAGGACTGGCCTGAGTCCACTACTCTCTGCAACTTCTTACATTCCTTTGCATTAGAATTGCAATTCCAGGCCTGATGTAGCCAGTCAATTAGGATATTTCCCAGGTTAATGAGCAGATAGTCCGCTGTATTAGAAACATAAAAACATAGAAAATAGGTGCATGAGTCAGTCATTCGGCCCTCCGAGCCAGCACCGCCATTCCATATAATCATGGCTGATCATCCAAAATCAGTACCCCAATCCAGTTTTCCCCCCATATCCATTGATTCCGTTAGCCCGAAGAGCTGAATCTCTCTCTTGAAAACATCCAGTGAATTGGCCTCCACTGTCTTCTGTGAGAGAATATTAAGCTGTATTAGGCAGGTTTTACTGGCTTGACTGCCTGCTCATGGGTACAACATCCAAATCGCCACGTGACTGCAACTTATGGAAACTGCTATAATGATAGATCACAGATCACAGAACTGGGAGCTGAAACGTCCTTCTTGCTGTTCTGTCCTCTCCTCACTAAGCTAATTTTTCCAACACCTCACTCTAACTCTGATCTTCACAACTTAACATCCAAGCATGGCGGGGTTCCCACATGGTCAAAGTATCAAATTAAAGAGGACTCAGGTTTGAGGTTAGAAGAGAGAATTTTAAAGTATGTTTTTTACACAGAATGTGGTAAATATGTGGAAAGCGTTGTAAGAAGTGGTGGAATCCAATATAATTACCACTTTCTGAGGCATTTAGACAAACATTAAAACTGACCAACACAGACTGAACCCTGTAAGGCTTTGTGGGAAATTAGAAAGAAAAATACCAGGCAGGATGCCAGGGGTGCAGAATACTAAGTGTAAAAGAACAGATGGATATGCAATGTAACAAGTCAAAATAAGAATGATGCAGGAGAGGGAACAATACATGGAGATGAATGTTATTTTGCTCACGTAATTAAGGGAAATGTTACTTGACATGGTACATGTTGTGTTAACTTAAACTGTACATTAATTAGATTCAGCAGGATGCACTGATAGAAAGCATTGTGTTAGCACCATATTATTAAACACTATGAAAAGTCAAAGACTGGAACCTCAAGGAGTTGGACCCAGTGTTGCTGAGGCCAACGTAAACAAATGCACTTGCAGTATCTGATGAATTCCCTACCTTTAGTGTCAACCTCATGGGTTATGCAATGACCATGAAATGGGTTATATTATTGAATTATATTTTATATGAATGAAAGTTATTAACCTAATGACATATTATTTCCCGTCCTTAAAATTGTGTTGAGGATAGGGATTATTTTATAGATTGTGTAATGTAAAGTTGATGGGATTTTTAGATCAGAATTCTGCACCATTACATTATGTGCACCAAATTGGAATGATTCTGGAGATTGGCAAACGTAGCTGGGAAAAATCAGCGTGAAAACAGCCTTAGAGAGAAAAGATAAAGATTTGGCAAAGACCGAGGCATTGGGATATGTGGTCTTTTATTATGCTGCAGGAGCACACAAATTTCTAAACCAGAACAAAGCTTTAATATTTATTCCAGCCCCTTAACTGTATCACTTCACAATTCAGATTCACCCAGGATCACAGGTATGTCCAAACCATGTCCATACTTGTTGAGGCACTGTTCTCTACACAACCTGATCCATACTCATGTCCATGCTCTTGATCTCTTTCTGCAACAATATCACCCAAGCTATTGTTGGCCAGAGTTCCACTTTATTCTTCGCATTAGTGCTGCAATAGATGACTCCACTCCCTTTCAGATGTCAAAGATATAAACTTCAAAGACTTGCATTCCAATATTCCTCTTATCTTTTGCCCATTCACTTTCATCAGACACCATCTCCCACCCTCTACCCGGCCATGTCTTCACTATCCCTTCCGATCTTCCCCTCTCTGATCCTGTGATCTGTCCTCAGATGTCACAGCTTCACCCCTCTTCACCCCATCTCAATGAATTCCAAGCTCAACATGACACCATTTCTTTCAGCTGCCTCTATGCCTATTTCTTTAGCCAGGAGACTTTCTTCCCAAGCTGTGGATCCTTTTAACCACCTGTTGTACCCCTGATCCACCTATGGACCTTCCAACAGCCATTTGCATTCTCTAGATTTAATGATTATAAACTGCTGACGTGACATTGACCGGCTTACCTTTTCCACTTCTCTCTAACATACCCTCTTCTGAACTCGCATCACTCTGTACACAAAGAACGAATCCATATATTATCATTCATCCTGCTGTTGTAGTCTGGTGAACTGCTCTCTATCTCACAGTGGCCAGACCTCAGCTCTCAGCCGCATCCTCAGATTTCCCTGTAGAACACGATTACGCCATCGAACATCAGACCATAGTCTCCCAGACAGGCATGTAACTCATTTACTCAGGAGATTTCCCATACAAAGCTTCCAGTTTTATAGTGTCCCAGCTCTACACAGCCTCTACTACCTCAGTTCCAAAATCCACAAGCAGAACTGCCTTCTGTTTCTGCTCTTGCCTTTCTGGACCTATTTCTTACTACCTTTCTCCTATGGTCCAGTTCCTTCCCATTCTGGTGCCTTCCGCCATTTTGATTGTTTCCAGTTCCCTGGTCCCAATAGGCTCATCTTTACCATGGATGTACAATCCCTCCATCCCACATCAGGATGAACCGAGAGTCCTTGACTTCTTCCTTGAGCAGATACCCAACCAGCTTCCCTCTGCCAACACGCACATTCACTTGGCTGAACTTGCTCTCACATCACATGAATGCCATCCCCGTCAACTCCATTCACTTTCTCTAGATCAGAAGTACATCTGCGGGCACCGCATGGGCCCAAGCTATGCTTGACTTTTTGTGAGATATATGGAACAGCCTTTCTGGATCACTCCCTCAACTCTTTTTCTGGTACATTAAAGACTGCATTTGTGCTACTTCCTGTACTCATGCAAAACTCAACAATTTGCCCTCACCTTCACATGGTCAAACTTTGACTTTTACCTTAATTTCCTGAATCTCTCTATCTCCATCTCAGGAGGAGGTTAATTATTGACATTCATTACGTGCCTAACAACTATGACAGCTATATTGAGTACTCTTCGACCCACCCTCCCTCTTGTATGGACTCTTATATTCCCCTAGTTCCACCTACTTCATTATACTCCAATGACAAGACATTCAGTACAGTTGCTTCTGAGATGTTTTCCATCTTCGTGACTGTGACATCCCCTCTTCTTTTATTAACAAAGCCCTTGAGCACATCTTATCCATTTCCTGCATCTCTGTTCTCATGTCCCTATCCTCCAGGATCAAAACAAAGATGGTCCTGGTCCTCCCCTTCCACCCCATCAACCTCTACATTCAATGGAATATTACTCACAATTTCTACCACCTCATTTATCTACTACCATCATCATTTTTATCTTCCCCTTTCAACATTTCATAGAGACCATTTCCTCATGACTCCCTGGTCCACCAACCACCACTCTTCTTATGGTACTTTCCCTTACAACTGAAGATGATGCAACACTTGTCCTTTCACCTCTTTCCTTCCCAGCATCCAGGGATCCAAGCAGTATTTCCAGGTGCAGCAGCGATTCACTTGCACTTCTTCCAGTCTAGTGACCTGCATTCAGTGTTCTTTATTAGCATGAAAAGTTTTTGTGCTATGTCTTGGAATGTCTGCTCCTTAAATTGCACATAATTTCTCATGTCCCTGTGGGAGAACTTCCTCTGAGAAGCATTCTCTGTCCATGGCTCTCATCCATGGTGCAAAATTAGGCTGCAGATGGGAATACAGCTCGTCAGAAAACGTAGGCTAGCATGTTGTAAATAAATGAGTGCATGAATTAACTCATGAACACATGAATAAAGCCATGTGTAAATATTTCAGCGTGCCAATAAATGAGTGTATAAATATATATGTAAGTAAACCACAACATATAAATAATTCTGTGTTTAAATAAGCAAGTTCATGTGCAAATAATTCAGTATGTAAATAAGAGTGTATAAATAAAGCAGCATTGGTAAATAAAGAAGGATCTCAACACGAAACGTCGCCTGTTTATTCTCTCCACAGATGCTGCCTAACTTGCTGAGTTACTCCAGTATGTTGTGTTTTACACAGGATTCTAGCATCTGCAGTCTCTTGTGTCTCAATGTAAATAAACTACTGAGCATCTCAATCCATGAAAATAAATCAGTGTGAAATCAAGCTGCTGAGTGTAAATTCATCAGTTGTAAATTTCCTAGTATATGTGAAATGGCAATGTGTAAAGGAAAAAGGCTTTAGATAACCTGGAAGAGATGCCTTTGGAGAACCAAATTCAACAGCATCAGTGGACCTTCTGAGTCATTTCAGCCATTGCAGCTTGCAGAAGGCATACCAGTGATGGAATGCTTCTACCCTGGGAGTCAAAGCAGATTCCTCCTCTCTGGTTGACGACATTGGGTGCCCTGGGAACTTGTAGGCATGCAGATCACTCTGATGCTGTCGTCAGCAAAAAGCCTACATGGACCTTTGCTCCAGTGATAAACAGCGGTTTGCTGGAAGAAGAAGAAGTATGTATAGATAGCAATGGGCAGATCTTGGGTGGCTGTCACCTGTGAAGCTGAAGCTGTCCATCAATTAATGTGCTTTAGGTGTGTTATTGTTTATTGGCATGAAGTCACTTCCTGACTTGCCAAAATGTGACGCCGGGCTCCATTGAAAGCACTCATTTGGAAGGCTGGAGGAGGTTTCCTGCATTCTCCTTGACTATCCTCACAGGCTTTCTGACAGGTTGGCGAATGCACCAAGCATGAGCCATCATATGTGGGATGCCTTCACCTGCGTTCTCTGGAGCATAATTATCATGTGAGCTCAAGGATATGCTCACTTCCCTGGATCTCTGTCCAGGGAGCAGACCACACTGCTAGGTGCCCCCCAGGTGAGTCACACATCTCTGGACTACCCATTCCAATCACATGCCAGGGCATGAAAGATCACTCAAGATGGTTAAGGCAATGATGCCTTCCTGCTGTCCCTGTTCTTGATGATGTACTTGCCCTGCAGGGCTCAGCTGAGAAGATGGAAACCCTCGTAGTTCTACAAAGATGAAAGGTGAGGGGAAGTTGTTGTGGGATAGGGAACAGTCAAGAGACTTAAAAGGAAGAACAAAGGAAAGACACGGCTAAAAAGGAATATTTTTTATTTGATAGCTTCACATATTATAATATGTATTTTGTTTGAATTGTGGGCTCCATGAACTCCCAGCAGTGTGTGTGTGTGTGTGTGTGTGTGTGTGTGTGTGTACACATGTGGGCGCCACCACGTTTTTCCGCTATTTGCAAAGTCCAAAGTCCGATCGGCCAATACACTCAGTCTACTGGATCGGTTTCCGATACACGTAAGCCCCAGGCTCCTGCAGGACCTCCTCCAACACCATCGACTGGATTGGCATGTAAAACGACATCCCTCTCCTCGCCCAGCCATCTGTGTGTCCTCCTGCAGCTGACCTTTAAGATGCTGGTGGCATTACCTCGATTCACCCTCCTACTGGCCCACGCTCCTCACATCCGATGTTTCCAACTCCCTCCCGGTTATTCTGGCTGATGAGCCTTCGGGCAGGTTCCTGGCCCCACCAACAGATGAAGATCTTTGTTTAAATTTAGACCTACATTAGTTCCTCAAATTGCATCTGCAGAATCTCAGCCCCAGTTCTACCTATGATTTTGATTCCTTTATGGATGGTAACATTTGGATCCTGCCCGAATAGGATTTGTTTTTTAGCAGCAAGGTATGCTTAGTTCTGACATTAGACACATGAAATACAATCTCGAGTACACCAGGACAGAGCTGAAGAGGTCAGTAACTATCCTTTCATCAATACTGTGGTCTATTTCAACCACATTCTTTCTCACTTCTTTCATGTGAATGGTCTCCTGTTCCATAATACTGAAGTCAGTCTGTACTCTTAACCATTAACCACAAAGGCTGTAAATATCTAATTCCTCGAAATCTCTGCCAACACCAAAATTCAACCAGCAGCTTGAAGATTGATATGACTTGTAGCCACGCCATTCGTTTACTGACATCTAACCTAAGGTGCGTGATTTCCAGCTAAACCAGAGCATTCAGTTAACTCAGTGCCCTGATGCCCCTAATATCAATACAATCTTCAGCAACTCTGAAAGTCTTGGGGATGCAACCATGTCAGATGTAAGTTGTCTTGGATCGCAATGCTCCCCTACAATAACATTGCAGTGGTGTATACTTCCTGTTCCTTCTCCATATCTAAATATTGCATTCATTTAATCAGGTTCATGTATTTAATCAACATTAACCTGTAACCTATTCTGCCATTCCATCGTGCTGTAACATTGCTGTAATTTTCACAATGCTCTTGGCATCATCATTCCTTTGGAAAGGACCTTGCGCAATAACCAAAGCCACTCAAACAAGAGTTTCAGGAACAAGAGGAATTGGGAGCACAAATCTCAATTAAGGGAATAGAAGACACAATAATTTCATTAAAGAATGGAAAAACACCAGGACCTGATGGATTCAGTAATGAATTTTATAAAAGTTTTACACCACGCTTACAGAAAATGTATACATATGCCTTTAAAGAACAAACATTACCTGAAACACTAGCCGAATCAACGATTACATTAATACTTAAGAAAGACAAAGATATAGAAGAACCCGGATCATATAGATCTATTGCGTTGTTAAATACAGATCAAAAAATATTAGCAAAAATATTAGCTAGAAGATTAAGTAAGTATGTTAGTAAATTAATAAATCCGGATCAAATTATCCCTAAGAGACAATCATTTAATAATTTGAGACATCTGCTCAACATAATGCATTCACACCAAACTGAAGAACAAGAATTATCAATTATTTTGTTGGATGCAGAGAAAGCATTCGATCAGGCGGTATGGGATTATATGGTTAAAGTATTGCAAAAATTCCAACGGAGAGAATTTCATCCTATGGATTAAATTACTATATAATAAGCCAATGGCTAGAATATTAACTAATAACATTTTATCTACAAAATTTCAATTATCAAGGGGTAATAGACAAGGATGGTCACTATCACCGCTGTTATTTGCTCTTATAATCCAACCCCTAGCGTAAAGAATTAGAACACATCCGAATATCCATGGCTACAACACAAAATATTCAATTAATAAAATATTATACGCTGATGATGTACTACTGTACATCAGAAAAGCCCATACCACTATACCAAATATATTAAACTTAATTGAGGATTTTGGATCATTCTCAGGATACAGAATAAATTGGAACAAAAGTGAAATCATGTCAATAAAACCGAAAGACTCAACACACCTCTTAAATTTTCCTTTTAAATTAGCTACAGAAAAATTTAAATACTTGGGTATTGAAACTGCCAGAAGATATCAAGATATGTTTAACACAAATTATATTTTATCTGTTTCCAAGTTCTAATTGTACTATGTAAAATTGGGTTTTTGTTATAGTTTGTATTATTCCAATTAATTGATGAGAGGTGGATTGCTCCAATATTACAAGGGGAGCAGTCCTCCCCCAGCTTTACTTAAGAAATTATATAATTTAATTAAATTCTGGAAAACGCTTCTGCTGTCTTTAATAGGTCGAATAAATGCTATAAAAATGATTTTTCTACCACAAATTTTGTACCTATTCCAATCAAGTTTTTAAAAAAATTGGATTCAGACATTACAAATTTTATATGGGATTATAAATCCCATAGAATACAAAGAACACACTTGAATAAACCCAAAGCTGTCGGGGGATTAGCACTCGCTAACTTTATCTACTATTATTGGTCTGTAAATATTAAAAATATGATTCAAATGCTGGACAATTCTGCCCAGCAGCTGGATTGGATTATTATGGAGAGAGAGGACTGCTCCCCTTGTAATATTGGAGCGATCCTCCTCTCATCAATTAAGTGGAATAATACAAACTATAACAAAAACCCAATTTTACATAGTACAATTAGAACTTGGAAACAGATAAAATATAATTTTAAACTAAGAAATCTATCTCTCTTATCTCCAATAGTTAATAACCCTTCATTTAAACCCTCAATTATAGACAAATCATTTATACAATGGGAAAGAGTAGGAATTAAAACGCTTGGAGACTTGTATGAAACTGGAAAATTACTATCATTCAAACAATTACAACTAAAATATCTGGGAAACAATCAATATTTTAAATATTTTCAAATATGTGACTATCTGAAAAAATATGCACAAGATTATTACAATATGCCATTAGATCTACTGGATGAAGTAATGAAGACAAAGGCTGAATCAGCAAATTTAATATCATATTAATATTATATTATTTTAAATGTAGAAATACCAACAATCAAAGGTATTAGAAGAGACTGGGAACAAGAATTAGCTATTAAAATTTCAAAAGAGAGGTGGGATGAACATTTATTAAATGTGCACAAATGTTCAATTAATGTAAGACACACTCTAATCAAATTTAAACTTTTACATAGTTTATACTATTCAAAAACCAAAATAAGTAAACTTTTTCCCAACGTATTACCTATCTGTGATAAATGCCAGTCTCAAGAAGCTACATTTGTTTATTGTATACAAATTCAAAAATTTTGGACTGAAATCTTTGAAATCTTCACAAAATTATTTAAAATAAAACTGATACCATAAGCAGAATGGATTATCTTTGGAACAACGGAATTAAATGTGTTTCAAAAGAACATATTTGAATATGGGTTAATATCTGGAAAAAAGCTTATTTAAAATTTTTGGAAAAATGCTCCTATAGCAACAATAAATATGCGTATTTCAACTATGTTTGAAACACTACACCTGGAAGATATGAGACTCCACCTGGCAGGAAAATCAGATCGCTTTTATAGGACGTGGTCTGCATTTATAGACTTACTACAAGGATAGGGTTCAATAGTACTTTAAAAAGGCACCGGCGTCAGGTCTTGGTAAAGGGGGTTGAAAAATTGTCAAGTTGGTATATTCCTTTTGCGTGATGTTTATAATAAAACAACTGTCTTTTCCTTTTTTCCCTCTTTCTCTTTCTTCTTTTCTAGGATCTATTTCTTAATTTCCTTTTTCTAATTCCTCGACTAAGGGTTCTTTCTTCTTTCCCTTCGTCACGCTTCTTCACTTTCACAATTCTCTCTCACTTTCTCTATTTTCTCTATTTCTATCCTTTTTTAATAGCTTTAAAACACGAAGGGGTACAATAAATGTAATAATATATACGGGACGTGCATTGATGTAATTTACTGTACTTCTAATAAATAAAAATTAAATAAAAATTATTATTATTTATTTTTAAATAACCAAAGCCACAGGTTACTAGAATCATTCAGGAGGTGTTTTATCCAAATTAAGCTACCAAGCATTATGTTTCTTCAGCATCAGCAGCACAGTCACTAAAGTGAGCACAGGTGTAAGCCAAATGTATATAACGGAACTACTGTGTAAAATCAGTTGAATTCTGGCTATACAGAGGCAACCAAACCGTTTTAAATGACACGTGCAAAATTGCAGTTGCGGCTGCTATTGGGATATTTGTGCCTAAATGTGAGTGTGTGCTGCCGCCCTGTGGAAATGCATTGTTGCCTCTGGTTAAAGAAGAAAAATATCAGGAAAACAGACAGACATACAATACATGTGCGTGCACACACACACACACACATAAAGATATACTTATGGACACACAAAAAGATATAACCATGAACACGCACATGCACATAGACACACAAGGGTATACAGTATGTACAATAACACGTGTGTGTACACACATACATTCACAAACATTCATGCACACACATACACTAAGATACACATTCAAATAGTTATGTGCACACATATAAATATACCAAAACATTTGCACATCCACATCCACAAAGATATATACATTAACATACACATGAACTGGGACACAGTGGTGTAGCAGGTAGAGCTGCTCTCTCACAGCATTAGTGACCTGGTTCGATCCTGACCTCAGATGCTGCATGGTAGAGTTTGCAGATTCTCCCTGTGACCGCATGATTTCCTCTGGGTGCTCTGATTTCCTCTCACATCTCAGATATGCAAGTTTGTAGGTTAATTGGTCTCTGTAAATTGCCCCAAATGTGGATAAGAATCTGGGATAACAGAACTTATGTGAATGGGTGATCAATGGTTAGTGTGGACTCATCAGGCTGAAGGGCTTGTTTCCATGCTGTATCTCAAAATTAAACACAGACAGAGAGCAGGCAACGAAGGATCTACAAGCTAGTGAGCCTAACATCAGTAGTGGGAAAGTTGTTGGAGGGAATTCTTATGGACAGGAACAACCAGCATTTAGATCGTCCTGGGCAGTTTAGGGATAGTCAATTTGACTTTGTGTGTTGGAAATCATGTATCATAAATCTGATAGAGTTTATTGTCAACAAGAGGATGTTTGAGGGCAGGGCAATGGATGTTGTCTATGTGGGGCAAAGCCTTTGACTAGGCGCGCCATGGTAGGATAGTCTGGACAACTAGATTGCGTGGAATCGAAGGTGAGATATTCAAATGGATTCAAAATTGGCTTGGAAGAAAGAATTATAGGGTAGTTGAGTCGTCGGAATATTTTCTGATTGGAGGCCTGTGATCAGTGGAATGCTGGGTCTGCTGTTATTTGTTATATACATTTGGATTTGGATGACAATGCAGATAACATTGTTAGTAAATTTGGGATAACATCAAAATAGGTGGTATAGTAGACAGAGGAGGTTATCTAAGTTCATCAAAAAAATTAGATCAGCTAGGAAGATGGGTCAAGAAATTCCAATTAGAATGTAACTCTGACAAGTGTGAGGTGCTTACATGACTTACAAATTAAATGGTAGAGCCCTAGGGGGTGTTGCAAAGCAGAGAGATTTAGGAGTCCAGGTGAATGCTTTCCCAAAAGAGACGACTCAGGTGAATATTGTGGTGAAGAAGGCATTTGACATATTTGCCTTCATTGATTGGGATCTGAGTGCAAAAGCTGGGTCATCACGATGCAGCTATACAAGTTATTGTTGAGACCACACTAGGGGTGCTACATACGGTTCCAGTCAGCCAGCTATAGGTAAGATGTCATTAAGTTGGAAAGGATACAAAATAAATTCACCAGGATGTTAACTGTGCTAGAATTATAGGGAGAAGCTAAATATGCCGCAACTTTTTCCTTTGGAGCATTGGAGCCTGAGGGGTGACCTTATTGCAGTGTACAAGATCATGAGGGGCATGGATTTGGTGAACACTCACATCCAGGATAGAGGATTTAAAAATCAAAGTGGAGAGATTTAAGAAGGATCTCATGGGCATTATTTTATCTTAGAAGGATAAAGAATGGGTTGACTGGGGCTTGTATTCACTGGAATTTATGAGGATAAGAGGGGATCATATAGAAACATATAACATTCTTAAGGGAATGGACAGGCAGGAAAAATGTTCCCAATGTTGGGAGAGTCAGTTTACGAATAAGGAGTAGGCCCTTTAGGACTGAGATGAGGAAAAACCTTTTCACCCAGAGAGTTGTGAATCTGTGGAATTCTCTGCCACAGAGGGCAGTGGAGGACAATTCACTGGATGTTTTCAAGAAAGAGTTAGATTTAGCTCTTAGGGCTAACGGAATCAAGGGATATGGGGAAAAAGCAGGAACGGGGTACTGATTTTGGATGATCAGCCATGATCATATTGAATGGCGGTGCTGGCTCGAAGGGCCAAATGGCCTACTCCTGCACCTATTTTCTATGTTCATATAAAGAATAAAACAAAGTCATTATGTCCTTCCTTCAGAATAGGTACAGGCAGTTCCAAGTTATGTAAGGGTCTGTTCCTGAGAACCTTCGGTAAGTCAGAAACATCTGCTTTCTTTAGCGACCCACATTGCGCTCTACAAACTCTTACTATAATTCTTTCATTTCATTCAAAAATTACCCTTGCACAATCCATACTTAAACTAGCAAAATACACACTTTATCCAGTTATTAATAAATCCCATGAAACATTTAATTATTATTATTATTGCTAGCTTGAAAAATGCTTTAAAAATGTACCAGAGAATCTCCGTCATCAGATTTACATAAATCAGGTCATTTGTAACCTCAGTAGGCTATAGGCACAAGCATATAATCTAGGTTGACACTCTAGCACAATAGAATCAGAGGTGTCATCTTCCGGATAAGATACTAAACCACCTATCCCTGCAGGATGGGTAGTGCAGAGATTAGGTTAAATTACTGGCTCCATCTGATATTCCTTCTCATCTTCTTTGGTAAGATGCCTGATTTTCAGTGTTCTAACAGCACCAGTGTGATGAATGGAAATGAAACATCCTCCATTCCACAAAACCCCACATCAAGTCTCTTCTTCACTGTGAGAATCCCCAAACCTCATTGATCTTCGAGTCAATGACCTTAAAGCACATACTGTACAACCTTGCATCCAAACAAACTGCTTGAAACGTGCTTCCAGCTCCAAGAATTGGAACCTTTGACCCGATTGGTCATTTGTAATTCAATCCTACCCTATTCATGCGCAACATGATACAATCACATGGTTTGTAAACTATATCAAAACTGTCAAATAAACCAAGACTCAGAGCACAGTGAAAGATTCAGCATATTCTGTGCTCAGTGTCTTTTATGGGATTCTCAGTGACTCTGCCTTAGGTTATTGCTGATGCCTGGCTAGTCTTTTTTAATCGAGCAGGACCAATTGTTCATTATTTATTGAGTTATTTCATGCATTTGTGAAGCAATTGTAATAAATGAATTAGGTCAGGTAACATAATTGCTTCTCAGATACAGAGCAGCGACTTGTAATTATATAATGTTTCTAACATGATAAAACATACTGAGTAATTAAACGAGATAACAGAAGAGAGACACGGAAAGATTTAAAGGGGAGATTGCAAAATACCTCATCTGGTGAAGATGTAACTGCCAATAGCCAGCGTAAATAAATGGGAGTCAAATATGAGATTATAATTGTTTGGAATGAACACAATAACGGAACTTCCACAGCATTCCAGGGCTGAGCATTCCAAGAATTCATCACTCTCCGAATGAAGACGTTTTTTTAATGTCAGTCCTAAATGGCTTATCCCTTATTTCTGAACCCCGATTCTAAACTCAAGGGGAAACATCCATCCTGCATCCAAAAGATTGAGGCCTGTAAATGTGAACACCTCTTATTCCTCAGAATAGAGGTCAAATATACTCAGTCTCTCAACATATCTCAAATCCATCATCCAGGAATCAGTTTAGTGAATCTTTGATGTGCATTTTTTCTATCAATTTAATCAATTTTTCAGTAAGGAGTCTAAAACTGACCAGAATACTGCAGAGCTCACACACAACTCACTGACTTCATCCATTTCACCACTAACTTCCATCCAGCACTCAAATACACCTGGACCATTTCCGAAATGTCCCTACCATTTCTAGACCTCACTATCTCCATCGCATGTGATAGAATCTGACCGACATCCACTATAAACCCACTGACTCCCATGACTATCTTCCCACCCTGCTTCCTGTAAGGACTCCATCCCCTACTCCCAGTTCCTCCGTCTACGCCGCATCTCCACCCAGGATGAGGCGTTCCGCATCAGGGCATCGGAGATGTCCTCATTCCTCAGGAAACGGGGGTTCCCCTCTTCTACTATAGATGAGGCTCTCACCAGGGTCTTTTCTATATCCCGTAACTCTGCTCTCACTCCCCATCCCCCCACTCATAACAAGGGCAGAGTCCCCCTTGTCCTCACCTTCCACCCTACCAGCCATCACATACAACAAATAATCCTCCGACATTTTCGCCACCTCCAACAGGATCCCACCACTGGCCACATCTTCCCATCTCCTCCCCCGTCTGCTTTCCATAGAGACCGCTCCCTCCGTAACTCCCCAGTCAATTTGTCACTTCCCACCCAAACCACCCCTTCTCCTGGCACTTTCCCTTGCAACCGTAGGAAATGCTACACTTGTCGCTCTACCTCCCCCATTAACTCCATTCAAGGACCCAGGCAGTCTTTCCAGGTGCGGCAGAGGTTCACCTGCACCTCCTCCAACCTCATCTATTGCATCCACTGCTCTAGATGTCAACTGCTCTACATCGGTGAGACCAAGCGTAGGCTTGGCGATCGCTTCGCCCAACACATCCGCTCGGTTCGCAATAACCAACCTGATCTCCTGGTGGCTCAGCACTTCAACTTCCCCTCTCATTCCGAATCCGACCTTTCTGTCCTGGGTCTCCTCCATGGCCAGAGTGAGGCCCACTGTAAATTGGAGGAGCAGCACCTCATATTTTGCTTGGGCAGTTTACACCCCAGCGGTATGAACATTGACTTCTCTAATTTCACATAGTCCCTGCTTTCTCCTCCCCTTCTCAGCTCTCCCTCAGCTCACTGTCTCCGCCTCTTCCTTTCTACTTCCCGCCCCCCCACCCTCACATCAGTCTGAAGAAGGGTCTTGACCCGAAACGTTGCCTATTTCATTCGCTCCATAGATGCTGCCTCACCCACTGAGCTTCTTCAGCATTTTTGTCTACTTTCGATTTTCCAGCATCTGCAGTTCGTTCTTAAACAGAATACTGCAGATGTAGTCTGGCCTAGACCTTGCAGAATTGCAGTGAGACATTTTTACTTCTGCACTCAACATTCTTTCACAATGTATGGCTACATATAATTTTCTTTCTTAATTACTTACTGCATTTCCATGTTAGCTTTCATTGACATTTGTGCAAGAATACCCAGGTCCCTCTGAACCTCACCAATTTATTCTCTCACCATTTAAAAAATAATCTGCTTTGCTGTTTTCTGCAGCTCATATTTTTCCATATTATAATCTATTTGTGTCCCATCTATGTTCTCTTGCGTCTATGTCCCCTTGAAGCATCCTTAAAGCTTCCTCTCCACCACCTGGTTTTGGATTATCAACAGATTTGGAGGCATGACAGTTGGTCCCCTTCAGCTAATCACTAGAGCAGATTGTGACTAGTCAATCCCTTGCGCTTCACTTGTCACAGCCTGCTGACCCTTCTATTCCGTCATTGCTTAATGTTCATTGAACAATTCTCAATCCATTTCAACAGATTAAACTAAATTCTATGCACTCTTAACTACATGGACCAATCTCCTCTGTGGACCTTATCGAAAGCTATCTGAAACTCTAAATATACCACTTACACTGCTTGCCCCTTAACCAGTCACATCCTAAAGCAATGCCACTACATTAATCAAACATGATTTGCCATCTATAAATCCTCGCTGACTCTGCTCAATCCTATTTATCCTTATGTTCTTATGACTCTGAAGCATGGTGTGAGAAATAAGGAAATGAGGGAAATAACAAAATGATTAGGGAAAGAAGGATTTTTATTTATACGGGATGCCACAAAGAACATTCCAACCAATGAGGTATTAGACCATAAGTCTAATTACTGTGCAATATAGTAGACAAAGGAAAAGGATTTTTAAAAAAGTAAGTGCATTTTTTATTTCAGAAAAACATTGAAAATAATAATTTGCCATCATAAATTTTAACGGTAAACTAAAAGGCTTGATTTTTTCCCCCAGGAATGTGCCAATGCATAGAATAGTTGCGATTAAATAGCACAAATACATTTAAAGGGAAAATTATACAAAGGATAAAGAAAAAGAAAGAAATGTTCATTGTGGAGAGGTAGGAGAGTTACCGTATGTGTCTGTATTCTGCACACTAAATCCTATTCTTGTGTGGAATTCACGAAATAATAAATCCAAAAGTGTGATACAGTACTGAAACTAATTTCCCTGAGACAAATATTGCAATGAAAAGTCTAAAAGTTATGGTTATATCATTGTTTTTCAAACTTCAGAGCTACAGTTTTTTAATCTCTGCATTTGATAGACTCCAATTGGTATTATATACTGTTGGCATGGGAGGAACATTGTCCTTATCATATCATAGCCTGATCTGAAAAAGAGTGTTTTGGTCTTGCAAATGTCAATAACCAACAAATTAAATATGAACCATACAGGTGTTTTAGTTGGCAGTTCCCCTTAATCTCCTGATGGCAGTTATACTTACTTGTTGGAACAGGAATCTTGTGGTTTTAAAATTTTCCAGCCACAGAGCTGCTGGAAATGCATACCAGCAGTGAGAGCTAGACCTGGTAAATAGCAAGACCTTGGTAAATGGCAAGAAATACAGTCCACCGATGGAAATAACAAAAATAAACAGAGAAAGGGCTGCGCAGACTGAATTAAAGGAGACAGACAAAAGAAAGATTGAAGTGAATTGACTGCATTTTCCAGGGCAGGTCCTGGAGGAAGATACAGTACATGCATGGTGGCGCACTGGTAGAGATGCTGCCTTACAGCGCCAGAGACCCGGGTTCAATCCTGATTATGGGTGCTGTCTGTACGGAGTTTGTATGCTCTCCCCGTGACGGTGACGGTTTTCCCCAGGACAAAGCTTGGCGCTAAGAATATGAGGGCCGGAGAGGAAAGAGAACCATGTGAAAATCACCCGTGATCTATTGAACACTGGAGCATGTTTCTGGTCCTTATACACTTCCTTATTTATGGCTTGTTATGATCATGCAGAAATAAAGAATCAACAGCCAGTTTTAAATCGCTCCCCCTTTTACTTTCTACTCTAGCAAACACAAATAAAAATGGGTATAAGGAGCCATACAAGGTGCCATCTTGTTACTTTCTTTATATGTAACTCCACCATATCTATGCAGTCATGTCTGGTAACTGAACTAACAAAAGGGTCCGATACTAAACTAAAATGAAGGAAAATGTCACATGACGGCCATGGGACAGAGATAAATGAAAGAATTTTGGTCACAAGGGACAATCTGAAAGCTCTCTTCCCTTGTTCATAAAAATCAAGCAGTATCTTTGTGTAGTGTTTTTCTGTGGCAAGCACTTCCTGACACTCACCATACAGAGCCTGAATAAAGACATGACAAAGCACTCACAGATATATGAAAGATGGGCATTTATTGAGTACACAAAAAACTGGAACACAGATTGCATGACTCAGCACAAACGGCTTCAGTAAACCAAATAAATTCATCCAGTGATTGGTAATAAAATCCAAATTGAGCAGAAATATTTGAATCTCTAAACATCATTATTAGGCACATTGTTACCAACAGGAATACTCCCCTGATAACTCTACAATGAACTTCCTTTGATGACAGGAAACCATTGTCTAGCAAGTTAGCACAGATCCTGCACATGATGCCTGGGTGCTGCTAGAGTTGACGGCCATTATTTTCATTCCATTGCAGGATTCTCCTAAGCAATCCAAGGAATTGAGGATTTATATCAGTCAAGATAGGCCTGCCTATCAAATCTGAGAACCAGATCATTTAGCTAATGTTATCCCACTTTTTAAGAAAGGCGGGAGGGAGAAAACAGGGAATAATAGACCATTTAGCCTGAAATCGGTGGTGGGGAAGATGCTGGAGTCAATTATAAAAGATGAAATAGCGGCACATTTGGATAGCAGTAACAGGATTGGTCCAAGTCGGCATGGATTTCCGAAGGGGAAATCATGCTTGACTAATCTTCTAGAATGTTTTGAGGATGTAACTAGGAAAATGGACAAGGGAGAGCCAGTGGATGTAGTGTACCTGGACTTTCAGAAAGCATTTGACAAGGTCCCACATACGAGATTAGTGGGCAAACTTAGGTCACATGGTATTGGGGGTAAAGTGCTGACATGGATAGAAAATTGGTTGGCAGACAGGAAACAAAGAGTAGGGATTAACAGGTCCCTTTCAGAGTGGAAGGCAATGAATAGTGGGGTACCGCAAGGCTGCGCAAGACCGCAGCTATTTACAATATACATCAATGATTTAGATGAAGGGATTCAAAGTAACATTAGCAAATTTGCAGATGACACAAAGCTGGGGGGCAGTGTGAACAGTGATGAGGATGCTATGAGAATGCAGGGTGACATGGACAGGTTGGGCGAGTGGGCAGATGCAGTTTAATGTGGATAAATGTGAGGTTATTCACTTTGGTAGCAAAAATAGGAAGGCAGATTATTATCTAAATGGTGTCAATTTGGGAAAAGGGAAAGTACGACGGGATCTGGGGGTCCTTATTCATCAGTCAATGAAAGTAAGCATGCAGGTACAGCAGGCAGTGAAGAAAGCGAATGGCATGTTGGCCTATATAACAAGCGTAGTTGAGAATAGGAGCAAAGAGGTCCTTCTGCAGTTGTATAGGGCCCTAGTGAGACCACACCTGAAGTATTGTGTGCAGTTTTGGGCCCCTAATTTGCAGAAGGTCATTCTTGCTATTGAGGGAGTGCAGCGTAGGTTTACAAGGTTAATTCCTGGGATGGCGGGACTGTCATATACTGAGAGAATGGAGCAGCTAGGCTTGTATACTCTGGAGTTTAGATGGATGAGAGGGGATCTTATTGAAACATATAAGATTATTAAGGGTTTGGACAAACTAGAGGCAGAAAACATGTTCCCGATGTTGGGGGAGTCCAGAACCAGGGGCCACAGTGTAAGAATAAGAGGTAAGCCATTTACAACGGAGACGAGGAAACACTTTTTCTCCAGAGAGTTGTGAGTCTGTGGAATTCTCTGCCTCAGACGGCGTTGGAGACTCTGGATACTTTAAAGAGAGAGCTAGATAGGGATCTTAAAGATAGCGGAGTCAGAGGATATGTGGAGAAGGCAGGAACAGGGTACTGATGGGGATGATCAGCCATGATCACATTGAATGGCGGTGCTGGCTCGAAGGGCCGAATGGCCTACTCCTGCACCTATTGTCTATAATATTGTCCAAAAGGATAATTTAAAAAAATTCAAGAATGTTTCAAGTCGATGACAGAATTTCTGCTTTGAGCTATAATTATTTTCAGATCATCTCTAAACAATACATCCTAACCATATTGTGACTCCTTGATCTTAAATCAGTCCAGCCTCAGCTGTTGCAGTTTTAGACAAAAGAGTGACAACATTGTCAAGAGATTCAAACACAGAAAATCCTTTCACTGCAGATTGATACGACTCCTTTGAAGCAGAATCAAATGAACACAGTTGCTCTCACACAAGATTACAGTCCTCGCCGAGAAATGGTGTCACCGTAATATAGCCTTTTAATTTGTTTGTTAAACTGAACATAATTCACTGGAGCCAAAGAAGAGATTGGCAGAATATGTGGTGAAATCAGTAGTTTGGACGGAATGCAGATGGCATTGTTTTAATGATCCATTATATACTCCAGTTCCTATTTTGTTCATTGACATTGATAGAACTGAATAACAAATATATTACGAAGCAGTCTGTAAATACAATTAGATGAAACACTTCGCTGCAATAACAGCTGTTTCTCTCAACTCAATAGATAACCCAACAATAAAGGATGAAATATAAATTTGACACGCCAACTGGAGCAAAACACAATACATTACAAGCAACAGTTAAGGAAATACACAGAAAACAAACACGATTAAATACAGGACAATGAGCTTGGAATGTGAAGGTAGAGAATTAAATAACAATTAATATTGCATCAGCATTAATAAATTAATTAAAAAGTTCATCTCAATCAAGTCTTAATGATAAATTACTACAGTGAGATAATTAATAACCTAGATGGTGTAGAAGACAATAACACCATGTAAAATGGTTTATGAATATTCAGAGATAAAAATTACATTTAATATAATTCCAGGTTATTATAATCATCCTCTCTGAATGTTTCAAAACATGCGTTATTTTTCATACAGCATGAATTTAGTGGAGACTTAACACTGAGCTCCACTTTATGCAACATCTTTCATGAGTACAGTTGTTTCCATTTTCTATAATCTTCTCTTGGACTTCAAACAGTGAGAATGAACTAAAACAATCCAACTGTAGTATTGCTGACCAGCAAAGGAGGGACAGGAATAGGACACTTGAAGATATTCTAATACTCTGAAAGACTGCATCAGATGACAACTAGCACCAGCATCTTAGTTCAACTTAGTTAGTTGAACAGGAAAACAATCCAGCCATTGGTCAGGTCCACTTTTTCACTTTCCAACATAATGCAGGATGAATACTGAGCTGCTGGTAGTTTCCACTTCATCATCAATCACCAGCATTGACAAGAAGCTTGGTGTATTGATTTGTTGGTTTTAACACTTCTCCTCGGTAATTATAGATTAGAGAGAGAGTGAATAGCGGATAAGCAGCCAAAGCCATGGTGGAAGTTTATTCAAGGCTGTATCCTCTTTTTCCTCAGGTAGGCATTAGTAATTTGGTTCATGAGGACCAATGCCAACAGAACAGGGCAGCTAATGGCCAGATACCAGCTAACACCAGTCACTATCCCTGTGAACCATGCTGAACACATGCCCAAAAGCAGACTGGTGCAGCCTAGCAGATAGCCAACAAGTCCAGAGGTGGCGTGATACGATTTCAGTTTGGCCAGGGACCATTTCCTCATCAGTTTGGGATACAGCAGAGTTACTCCACCAGCAGACTGCAGGCAAGTGTACAGGACAGTTGCCAACCCAACCAGACCGTGCCAGCTAGTAAAATGTGGTTTGTCATTCATATATTTGTTATAACTGATAATGGCCAAGCCTACAATGGCACAGACAGTGGCCAGTCCCTGCAACACCCAGTGGGTTCGGACTTTGACTTTCCTCGAGTAGGACAAAATAAGGGAACTCTCCGGAGAGAATAGCAGAATAGCTTGCGTCATAATGAAGGAAAACTAGGGGGGGAAAAAAGAAGCATGGTTATATTTCTGCATTTCATAAAATGACATCTTACTTTCCTGACTCTGCTGTCCTAAAATTCTCGATTACTTTCTGAAAGAGAAAGCTGAACAATTTGGCTCACCTTTCCTTTTTGATTTGCTCTGCTCAGTTTTCTCCCAACCATATCTGCCTGATGTTCTAATCCAGGGCTCTAATGCTTTATAGATAGTGGATGTAGAGAGGATGTTTCCACTTGTGGGAGAGTCCGGGACCAGAGGTCATAGCCTCCAAATAAAAGGATATACCTTTAGAAAGAAGATGATGAGGAATTTCTTGAATCAGTGGATGGTAATTCTGTGAAATTTATTGCCACAGAAGACTGCGGAGGCTGTCAATTGGTATTTTCAAGGCAGAGATTGACAGATCTTGATTAGTTCAGGTGTGAGGGGTTATGGGGAGAAGGCAGGAGAATTGGGTTGAGATGGAAAGATAGATCAGCCATGATTGAATGGCGGAATAGACTTGATGGGCCGAATGGCCTGATTCTGCTCTAACTTGTGATCGTTATAAATCTTATTTTTGAATACACTCGTTATTCTTTTGAACACCTCTGACAGCTCTTAACACGCACTGGAATTGCACTTGCCTAAAATGATGCCATTTAGAGTTGCCGCCTTACAGTGCCAGAGACTCAGGTTATATCTTGATTACAGGTGCTGTCTGTATGAGGTTTGTACGTTCTACCTGTGACCACGTGGGTTTTCCCCAGATGCTCCAGTTTCCCTAACCCAATCACAAAGTATCCCATAATATTGTTTCGACAGAAAGCACTTAGTGGGAAACAGTTCCATTAAGCAAAGAAACATTCTACCAGGTAAAAAAACAATTTGGGCAAGGCCCCTCTCCTTGACCAATCACGAGTAACAGCGCAAAGATACAAAGGGCAGTCCCTAAAGAAAATGTACAACAGCAAATTACTTACTGAGAGAGCCATCAGGAATGGATGCCAAGAAAATAGACCTGGAACAAAAAGTAAATATATTAGCTCTTATCTCAGATATAGTACAATGAAACATTCATAAGGTTATTGGCTGCAACCTTCCCTCCATTGATGAACTAACTGTACAATGCAACGGCCAGGAAGCGAGCAGGTAAGATCATCTCTGACCCCTCTCACCCTGGCCACAAACTCTTTGAATCACTTCCCTCTGGAAGGCGACTCCAGACTGTCAAAGCTGCCACAGCCAGAGATAAAAACTCGTTTTTTCCCACGAGTAGTAGCTCTACTCAATAACCAAAAATCTGTAGCCTCATTTTGCTCTGGTATTTTATTTAATTCACATGTTTAATCAATAATGTTTTATTATTAATGTTTAATGTTTTATGTATCATTCCTAACTGTCACTGTAGGTCATGTTGTCACTTGTGGGCAGAGCAGCAAGGCAAATTCCTTGTATGTGAATACTTGGCCAATAAACGTATTCATTCATTCATCGTCACACTGGGCCACCAGCACCTCATAGATCACAAGCCACATCATACTGGCTGTTCCCAGATGAACTATATTTTTTAATTTCATCTCTTCTCCCTCCTGGAGCCACAGGCTGCCAAAGGAGAATGAAGTTCAATAGACAATAGAGAATAGACACTAGATGCAGGAGTAGGCCATTCGTCCCTTCGAGCCAGCACCGTCATTCACTGTGATCATGGCTGATTATCCACATTCAGTACCCCGTTCCTACCTTCTCACCATATCCCCCGACTCCACTATCTTTAAGAGTTCTATCTAACTCTCTCTTGAAAGCATCCAGAGAATTGGCCTCCAGTGCCTTCTGAGGCAGAGAATGCCACAGATTCACAACTCTGGGTGAAAATGTTTTCTCATCTCCGTTCTAAATGGTCTACCCTCTATCCTTAAACTGTGGCCCCTGGTTCTGGACTCCCCCAACATCTGGAACATGTTTCCTGCCTTTAGCGTATCCAATCCCTTAATAATCTTATATGTTTCAATAAGATCCCCTCTCATCCTTCTAAATTCCAGGGTACACAAGCCCAGCCGCCCCATTCTATCAACATGACAGTCCGACCAACCCTGGAATTATCCTTGTGAACCTACGCTGCACTCCTTCAATAGCAAGAATGTTCTTCCTGAAATTTGGAGACCAAAACTATACATTCCTCCAGGTGTGGTCTCACCAGGGCCATGTACAATTGCAGAAGGACCTCTTTGCTCCTATACCCAGCTCCTCTTGTTATGAAGGCCAACATGCCATTCGCTTTCTTCACTGCCTGCTGTACCTGCAATGCTTACTTTCAGTGAGTGATGAATAAGGACCCCCAGATATCTTTGTACTTCCCCTTTTCCCAACCTGACACCATTCAGAGAATAATCTGCCTTCCTGTTCTTCCCACCAAAGTGGATAACCTCACATTTATCCACATTAAACTGCATCTACCATGCATCCGCCCACTCACCCAACCTGTCCAAGTCACCCTGCATCCTCCTCACAGTTCACACTGCCATCCAGCTTTGTGTTATCTGCAAATTTGCTAATGTTACTTTGAATCCCTTCATCTAAATCATTGATGTATATTATAAATGCATGTCCCAGCATAAATGCAGTCCCAGCACCAAGCCTTGCGGTACCCCACTAGTCACTGCCTGCCATTCTGAAAGGGACCCATTAATCCCTACTCTTTGATTCCTGTCTGCCAACCAATTTGCTATCCATGTCAGTACTCTACCCCCTATACCATGTGCTCTAATTTTTTCCACTAATCTCCTATGTGGGACCTTATCAAATGCTTTCTGAAAGTCTGGGCACACGACACCCACTGGCTCTCCCTTGTCCATTTTCCTAGTCACATCCTCAAACAATTTTAGAAGATTAGTCAAGCATGATTTCACCTTCATAAATCCATGCTGACTCAGACCGATCCTGTTACTGCTAACCAAATGTGCTGCCATTTCATCTTTTATAATTGCCAGCATCTTCCCCACCACCGATGTCAGGTTAACTAATCTATAATTCCCTGTTTTCTCTCTCACGCCTTTCTTAAAAACGGGGATAACATTAGCTACCCTCCAATCCACAGGAACTGATCCTGAATCAATAGAACATTGGAAAATGATCACTAATGCGTCCACAATTTCTGGAGCCACTTCCTTAAGTACCCTGGGATGCAGACCATCAGGCCCTGGGGATTTATTAGCCTTCAGTCCCATCAGTCTACCCAACACAATTTCTGGCCTAATGTGAATTTCCTTCAGTTCCTCCGTCACCCTAGATCCTCTGGCCACTAGTACATTAGGGATATTGTTCGTGTCTTCCTTAGTGAAGACGTATCCAAAGTAATTGTTCAACTCGTCTGCCATTCCCTTATTCCCCATAAGCTTCAAGGGTCGAACTTTGGTCTTAACTATGTTTTTCCCACTTCACATATCTAAAGAGGCTTTTACTACCCTCATTTGTATCCTTGGCTAGCTTACCTTCGTACCTCATCTTTTCTCCCTGTATTGCCTTTTTAGTTATCTTCTGCTGCTCTTTAAAAGTCTCCCAATACTCTGGCTTACCACTCTTCTTTGCTATATCATACTTCTTCTCTTTTATTTTTATACTGTCCTTTGTCAACCACGGTCGCACCTTACTGCCCCTGGAATCTTTCGTCCTCTTTGGAATGAACCGATCCTGAACCTTCTGTATTATTCCTAGAAATATCTGCCATTGTTGTTCCACTGTCCTCCTTGCTATGGTATCTTTCCAGTCATCTTTAGCCAGGTCCTCCCGCATGGCTCCATTGTTGCCTTTGTTCAACTGTAATACTGCCACTTCCGATTTTCCCTTCTCCCTCTCAAATTGTAGATTAAAACATCATATTATGGTCACTACCTCCTAATGGCCCCTTTCCCTTATCAAATCTGTTTCATTACACAACACTAAATCCAGAAGGCTCCAATACAAGCTGCTCTAAGAATCCATCACGGAGGCATTCCACAAAGTCCCTTTCTTGGGGTCCAGCACTAACCTGATTTTCCCAGTCTATCTGTATGTTGCAATTTCCCATGACAACCGTAGTATTACCTTTGTGACATGCCAATTTTAACTCTTGATTCAACTTGCACCCTATATCCAGGCTACTGTTTGGGGGCCTGTAGATAACTCCCATTACGGTCTTTTTACCCTTACAATTCCTCAGCTCTACCATACTGACTCTATATCTCTGATTCTATGTCACCCCTCGCAAGGGATTGAATTTCATTCCTCGCCAACAGAGCTACCCCACCCCCTCTGCCCACCTGTCTGTCTTTTCGAAAGGACATATACCCCTGAATATTCAGTTCCCAGCCCTGGTCCTCTTGCAGCCAAGTCTCTGTAATTCCCACAACATCATACTTGCCAATTTCTAACCGAGACTCAAGCTCATCCACTTTATTTCTTATACTTCATGCATTCATATATACTTTTAATCCATTACTCCCCTCACATCGATTCCTATTTCACTTGGCCATACTATCCTATCCCTTTGTGAGCTTTCTGCCCTGTTAATTCTGGTGTCTTTTCTTATACTCTCTTTCCCTTTAACTCCTAACATCTAAGAATCTAAATCCCTGCTTCCCGCACCAGCTCCTCAGCCACACATTCAGATCCTCTATCCCAGTTCAATAGGAGAGATTAATCACAGAATAGAGCAAGAGGGTTATACACCATTATACCACTATTTTTTATGACATCTGCAACCTTACTAACCATGCCAAATACATTCCCATACAAGTTGCTACGATATAGTATCCAGTGGACCCAGCACTGATCAGTGCAGCACATCAATGGTCATAAGCTTCAAACCTTAAAAACAACCTCTGCCTGCTATTCATTAAGCCAATTTTCTTTCTAATTGGCTAGCTCCTATTCATCCCACCTGAACTAACCTTATGGACCAACTAACAATGTTGTCAAAGACCTTGCTAAAGTCCATGTAGACAACATCCACCATCCTGCCCTTGTCAATCCTCTTGGTTACCCCTTCAAAATGCTTAATCAGATTTGTGAGACATGACTTCCCAGGCATTAAGCCATGCTGATTCTCCCTATTCAGCACCTGCCTTTCCAAATGCAGGTAGATCCTGTCTCTCAGAATCCCCTCCATTAACTTTCACCCTGGCTTGTTGATTCAGTGCCCATAGGGCATGTGATACACTGATTTTTTTCAAAATATACACGAGAATGTTAACCATAAGCATAATCAACTGCGAATAACTGAATGGTAATGGTAATGGTAATGATTTAATGCCCCCACAATATGTGGGGAAACTCTGGCCTGGAGTTAAACCGAAACATAAAAACATAGAAAAACAAGTGCAGGAGTAGGCCATTCGGCCCTTCGATCCAGCACCGCCATTCAATGTGATCATGGCTGATCCTCCACAATCAGTACTCCTTTCCTGCTTTCTCGCCATATCCCTTGATTCCGTTAGCCCTAATAGCTAAATCTAACTCTCTCATGAAAATATCCAGTGAATTGGCCTCCACTGCCTTCTGTGACAGAGAATTCCACAGATTCACAACTCTCTGGCTGGAAAGGTTTTTCCTCATCTCAGTCCTAAATGGCCTACCCCTTATTATTAAACTGTTATGAACCTGGTTCTGGACTCCCCCAACATCGGGAACATTTTTCCTGCATCTAGCCCAAAGATACTAGTATCTTTGATTTAGCCTGTCCAATCCCTATCCAATCCCGAAGATTGACACAAAAAGCTGGAGTAACTCAGCGGGACAGGCGGCATCTCCGGAGAGCAGGAAAGGGTGACGTTTCGGGTCGAGACCCTTTTTCAAACTGAAACAAACTTTTCAGTGTGAAGAAGGGTCTCGACCCAAACGTCACCCATTCCTTCTCTCCAGAGATGCTAAGACTCCAGCTTTTTGTTTCACATAGAGTCATTTGTAGATACAAGTGTTTGACAAGTTGATTAAAAACATGAAGAAATTTGCATCCAGCATCTGATTTGCTCTCCAGGCCAGAGTTTCCCCACATATTGTGAGGGGCATCAAATCACATGTACACACGGATCCCGCCCCTTCGAGGACGCCGTCGCCACCCAGGGCACTGCCCCCCCCCCCCCCCCTTAGTTACGGGCGCTCATAAACATGGCGCACCACCGGACCATTGCCTTGGCTCTGTCCTGAAGGCGGTGGCTCAGATATCATACTCACTCGTCCCCGGCCTACTGACAACCCCGATCCCGACAGTGAAGCCCAGACACAGAAGGTGCGCGGCCGTGCTGGCGGCTTTCCGCAGGATGCGGTACAGCCAGAACTCGGCGCTCGGCTCCGCCATTGCGTTGATTGCGGCCGCCAGCGCCAGAGGCCCCAGCGCGGGCCTCGTTGCGTCCTTGCGTCACCGCGCCTGGGCGCCGCGGCCTCGGGCCCGGGAGGAGGAGCCCGGCCTCACGCAGGGCGATGGGTAGCAGGATTGAATGCGTCTTTTTCAGCGAGTTTCACCCGACCCTCGGTCCGAAAATCACCTTCCAGGTACAGGAGACCACGGATCGCGAGAACCAGCCCGTCCCAACCAGCGAGGCACATGTGGCTTTCTTGGCTTAGGGGCTGCGGTGGCATCTACACGTAGGTCGGTTGAGCCGCCCTCCTGCCATTCAGCCACTTTTCCAGTGGAATACAGCAGTTGTATTCCCTGCTGTGCTGAAGGCTGCTGGAGTGAGGCTGCGCCCACCTGTTTCATAGTTGCACTTGCATGTGAACAGTGGGGGTGTTAGTTTCGTTTTGGCTGAAGAAGGAAGGGTCCCGATCCAAAGTATCGTCTATCCACTCCTTCCACAGATGCTTCCTGACCGCTGAGCTCCACCAGTGCTTTGTTTTGTTCAATATTCCAGTGTCTACAGTTCATTGTGTCACCATAAGTTTAGTTTATTGCCACGTGTACTGAGAGACGGTGAAAAGCTTTATTTTGCACGTTATCCTGTCACATAGTAGTATACAAGGAAAATGGTAGAATGATTCCAATGAGTAGTGGTAGATTTTCATTTAGGACAACACGCAAATATTTGCCACGCCCAGTGGTGCCTTGACCTCCATTGCCAGAGTGAGGCCACACACAAACTTGGGGAGGGGAGGGTGGGGGGTGGCATCTCATATTCCGCCTGGATAGCTTACCCAATGTTATGACATGAGACCCAAGGAACTCAGCAGATGTTGGTTGACCTGTTGAGTCCATCAACACTTTGTGTTTTTGGTTTGAACATTGAAATCTTCAATTTCAAATAGTATCCCCCTACCCCTCTCTTTTCTGTACGCAGGCTGTGCACCCCTTTCTCCCACTATCTCCCACCCAACCAATCACCCTATTCCTTTCCCCTCTTTCATACACTCATCTCTGAGTCCTTCATTTCCCTTTTACCCCACCCTTCCACATATATCCCTACCTATGGCTTTACATTTCACTCCTCTCTTTATCTAACACCCCTTTGTCTCCTTATAACCTCAACCTTTCTTCACTTACACCACCCATCTGACAGTCAACCTCTCTCACCTACATCCACCTGTCACTTGCCAGATTTTGGCCCACACCCTTCTCTCTCTTCCAGCTTTCTTCCCCCTACTACAGCCTGAAGGTTTTCTACCTGAAACTCCGCCTGTCCATTCCCGCTTGATCTGCTAAGTTCCTCTAGCACTTTGTGTTTTACTCAAGATTCTAGCATCAGCAGTTCTTTGTGCCATCTTGCAACTTTTAAGTATCAAATCTCTGAAATCATGTCTGATCTTAGCCTCAGGAGATTGCATTTCTTATTTCCTATGTTTAATTATTGGTGCCCTGGCAGCATACAAAGAAGATGTTTTCAATGGTGTTTATGTTAAAGTGTTAGCTTAATTTCCTGCTTGCGCAGAGATATGAGGAGGAGGTTCCAGTGGGAAGCAAAACAGTTTGAGTAAGAGCAGGAGCAGGCCAGTTGGCGTCAACTCTGCTGGACAACAAGTTCATGGCTGATTTATTTCAGAAATAATTTTCCTGCCTTTATGCCATGGTTCTTTTTACATCCAGAAAACATCTATAGAATACTGGGGTCAGAGAAAGCCAAAAATACACCCCTCTGACTTTCTCAAATGGTCCACCCCTCATTTTTGGACCATCTTACTCAAGGAAAACATCTTCTCTGCACCTATGGCTTTAAACTCCTTAAGAATTGTGTATGCTTTAATGAGGTCATCTCATTCTCTAAAGCAAGTGCTTTAATTTTTTGGTAAAGGAGACCATGATTATACAATGTACACCAACTGTGCTCTCACCAAGGCCCTATGTAATTATAGTGAGATATTCTTGCTTGTGTACTTGTATTTTCAAGCAATAAAGGACAACTTAACCAAATGATTTTCTAACTGCTGCACCCACATGTTAGCTTTCAGTAATGTGTGCAAGGGCACCAGGGTCCATTTGATAAGCATTTCCCAATTTCTTTACATTTCAAATGATTTTCTGCTAAAGTACCATCCTTCCCCTTGTAGTCCATTTGTTATGACCCCCACTAACGTAGCTTGTACAAATTTGCTTAAAGTCTCTTTACATCCTTATCCCCATTGCCACTTGGTTTCATGTCATCAGCACATTTGGATGTAAGACATTTGATGCCTTCAGACAAATTGTCCATCTAGATTGTGAATACTTGAGCCCCAACGTTAATCTCTGTAGTACACCATTAATTGTCGTCTGCCAATTTAAGGCTTTATTTATTCCTATGTTTTTGTTTTATGTGTTAACTGTCTTTCAATCCATGTTTTTACAGTTTAGCTGAAATTCTTGAAATTCCATTCGTTACTCCTCATTTACTGTAGTTGATACATTTACTCTAGTTGATACATCCTTGGAAAATGCAATAGATTAGTCAAATGTAATTTCAAACATCCATTTTGGCTTTACTCATTGATATTTTTAATATTATAGATTCCATTTTCTCTAGTACTGATATTAGACTAACAAGTCAATGTTTTTTCTCTTGCTCCTTTCATAAATGGTGGGAGTCACATTTGCTACTCTCCAATCTGTAAGAATCCACAATTTTAGAAGATGTCACCCTTAGCCAAATGTTTTCTATGCAAATTATGTATTTGTTAGACTATTAATGGTGTTAACTCATTGACTTGGTTACTTGGTTAGAGCTGTAGCCATATTTAGTTGAATTCAGTCAATCCTATTTTGTAAAAAAAAAGAGTCTTCCACAACATTGTTGCCGTTACAACAAAATTAATTATATAGTTATTGCTGCGTAAGAAATATAGCCAATCTGTAGTGTCATGAAAGTCTAGATAAACTGTTTATACAAATTGACAGTCATTGGTCAGGATAATAGTGAGAGCTAGCTTCCCAACTGTAAATAGTAGAGATAAGACTCAAAATGCTGGTAACTCAGCGGGTCAGGCAGCATCTCTGGTAAAAAGAATAGGTGACGTTTCGGGACAAATAATTTGTAAATAGTGGCATTGAATGTCAGCAGTTGGACCTTTTTAACAGATGTCAATAGTTTATCACTCCCTTCTGAAGTGGAATGTGTGCAGTTTCATGTAGGGACCATCGATTTTGAGATGAAAATGGAGAGTTAAGTTATTGGATGTATAAGGTTGAATTTTCAAATAAAACCAGTGCTAATGACAGTTGAATGGGTCTCCCACTACTGGCCGCACTGTTTAGTTTTGATGATTCCATTATCTGACCTATGCATGTCAAGGAAAATTTCCACTTTGCCGTCAAATGTCTTAGATCAGAGATACAAGAAAGTATAAATGCTGGAATCAAAAGATAAAGTGCTTGATGAACTCAATGAGTAAGGCAGCATCTGTGGAGGAAATAGAAAGTAACCTTTCTGGTCAGGACCCTTCTGAGATCAGAACACTGTTGTCTGGGAACACAATCTAATATTGGGACAGTGGAATGAAGAAGGCCTGTCATGTAATCATCTATTTTTCAACCATCCAAAATACACACTTCATTGCCTCAATGCACAAAGATGTTCCTAATCACCCCCCTCCCCCACACATACAAACACAAACACACACATATATTGTGTATGCTAGTTCCTAGTAATGCATTGTCTTGTAACCCACAACAGCCCCAAGTGCCCCAATTATCCTCCTGCAGATTTTCAATAGCAGGCAGCCTCACTAGAAAGTAATTTTGTTAGTCTCCTTGTTCACTAACTCACTGTTCATTGTGCTATAGCCTTTCAATGAATGAACTGCTAGAAATGTCCTCTCCCTAAACAAGACACTTGGAATCCATGTTGTGGATGACAGGCATCTGCAGTGACATCATGACATCCTCCTCCAAACAAAACATCACTGCCTGGTTATACCTTCCATTCACCTTAGTGGCTTTTAACACCAAATTGACCGATCAGACCCGTTCACTGTAGTTTATTTATTAGTTAACCTGTTACTTGGTGACTTTTTAAGAATTTATTAATCAGCAAAATGTTGCAACACTCAGCTGTTCAGTCTTTCTTTTAATCAAATGTCAATATCTATTGCAGGTGCCTGAAGAGTATATCTCAAGAGAATTGTTTGATACAGTCCAAGTGTACATCATTACAAAGCCAGAGTTACAGAACAAACTTATTACTGTGTAAGTGATATATATATATATATATTGCTTTGTTTTCTCATAGGAACTGTGTGATGAGCTGGAACCTGTGCCATGTAAAGTCCAGTATGATGTTGGAGACACTGTTGCAACAAAGAAAAATCGTGTGCAGTTAGGATCATACATGGTAGAAAGAGAATATTATATACTTTGAAAAAACAAGCCAATTAATCCACTTTTTGGCTTTGCCATTATTTTGAAAATCAGACTTAATTTTTTTAATGTGCATTAAAAATTAAGGTAATCAGGGAGAAGGTAGGACCACTCCCAGGTCCAGGTGGGAATTAGTGCCTCAAGTCAAGGATGGTATGAAATTGGCAAAGTATGAAATCACTACTTTACATTTGTATTCACCAAGTAGTGGGCAAGGAGAACAGTGAGATCAGTGTGCGGAACACTAATATGCTTGAGCAGTTTGAGATTAAGAAGGAGATGGTTTTATAGCTTTTAGAGCATTAAGGTGGATAAATCTCCAGGGTCTGATGGGATCTGTTCCACATTATTGAGAGAAGCAAGAGAGGCGATTGTAGGAATCTTGACAAAGATCTTCCCTAGCCACAGGTGAGGTCTCGGAGGACTGAACTGTTGTTGTTGTTCATTTGTTTAAGAAAGGAATTAGAGATAATGCAGGAACTTATAGGCCAGTGAGCCCCAAGTCAGTGGTAGGGAATTCTTTGGGATAGGATTTACTCGCATTTGGAAGAGAATGGGCAAATTAGCAACAGTCAGCATGGCTTTATTGCAACAGTTCATGTCATATAAACATAGGTTTTTTGAGGAGGTTGCAAAGGTGATTGATTGATGAGGGTAGGGAAATGGATGTTGTTGACATGGATTTTTAAAAGTCCATTATGATAGGCTGATTCAGATTAAGATATATGGGATCCACAGTGATTTGATTGTTTGAATTCCAAACTGGCTTGCTTGTAGAAGACTGGGTTGCGTTGGACGGTTGTTATTCTGGCCGGAAGTCTGATCAGAGGAGTGCTGCAGGGAAATAGGCTGGGATCTCTGTTGTTGGTGATATATAAAAGCAATATGGATGTATATGGGTTAATACGTTTGCAGATGACCCCCAAATTGGTGGATTTGAGGATAGTGTGGAAGGCTGTCAAAGTATACAGGGGGATGTAGATCAGTTACAGAAGTGGACGGAGAAATGGTGAAATTGTAGCAAGTGTGAGTTTTTGCACTGGGAGGTAGAATGTAAGGGGATTGTAGAGCGTTAATGGAAAGACCCTTAACTGCATTGGTCTACAGTGGATCTTGGAATCTAATTCCATACCTTCTTAAAAAGCAACAACAATAGTGGTAAATAAAACGTATGGTATGCTTGCATCATGGATCGGCGTATTGAGTATGCAAGTCAGGAAGTCATGTTCTATAAAACTTTGATTAGGTTGCATCTGGAGTATGTGCACAGTTCTCGCCCACCCATTGCAGGAAGGATGAGGAGACTATGGAGAGCGTGCAAAAGAGGTTTACCAGAATGACAATAGGTGCAGGAGTAGGCCATTTGGCCCTTCGAGCAAGCATCGCCATTCAATGTGATAATGGCTGATCATCCCCAATTAGTACGATGTTCCTGCCTTCTCCCCATATCCCCTGACTCCGCTATTTTTAAGAGCCCTATCTAGCTCTCTCTTGAAAGCATCCAGAGAAGCTGCTTCCACCACCCCCTGAGGGTGTCTGTCTGGATGAGATGGTATTACCTATAAGAAGTTGGACAAAAGAGGGGGTGGTGATGGAGGTTGAATTGTTTTCTTTTCTGATAGAAGTATGTAGAATGTAGAAGTATGTAGAATTATCAGAAGCATAGATAGGATGCACAGTCAGGACATTTTCCCAGGATGGCAAATGTCAAAGACGAGAGGGCATGTGGGACAAAATCTTTACACACAGTGATGGGTGCCTAGAACGCTCTGCCAGGGGTGATTGTGGAGGCAGACACGATAGAGGCATTTAAGAGGCTCTTTGCTAGCCATGTGGATATACAAGGAATGGAGGAATACAGATTATGTATACGCAGCAAATATTAGTTTAACTTGGCATCATGTTCAGCAAGGACAGTGTGGGCCAAAGTGCCTGTTCCTGATGTTCAGAATAGTCCAAATCATGACTTCTCACTCATGATTTATATTTGCGATGCTAAGCAACACTGCTAGCTAGATATGCCTATGATGGAACTTAATAAATACACATTTGTTCTAAGACATGAGCACTGAACTGCATGGGGAGGAAATAAACTTGTACCATGCATCCCTTGCACCTTTCACTTTAAAGCCAAACCCTGGGGATAAAGATTCTGACTCTCTACCCTACCCTATGTCTCTCATAGTTTTATATACAATCAGATCTCTCCTCATCCTCCAACATTCCAGAGAAAACAACCAGATTTGTCCATCCTCGCCTTATAGCTAATATTGAATCCAGGAGGCATATTAGTAAATGTCTTCTGCACCCTCCTCAAAACCTCCACATTCTTCCTATAAAGGGAGCGGTCAGAACAGTGCATAGTACTCCAAATGCAGCCTAGCATTTGTTCTGTGAATGTTACCTTAATTCTCTTTTTTTGTGTTTTTTTTATTATATGCTAAGTACTGCTATGGACAAGAAGCTAATTGGCTGTCCCGTATGCATTGAACATAAGAAATATGTGAGGAATGCACTGCTTTTCAATTTGGGCTTTGTTTGTGATGCAAAAGCTAAGACCTGCTCCTTGGAGCCAATCGTTAAAAAGTTGGCAGGTTATCTCACTACACTGGAGGTAAGAACAGGGTAAGACAAAAACATTCAACTTTCTAGAATCTTCTATTTAATTATGTCTCTCAATTCTACAAAACCGATCAAAGAAGCAAACCTTGATACCTTTGGGACATTCAAGTGCATAAAATATTTGCACATTTATTTGGAATTGCATCTATTGCTGTTTAAAATGACCTTAACTGTTTCCAGCGATGTTTTGTCATCTGAATTTAGTACTTTAGCGAAGGGCGGAAGTTTCTAAGCGTGTTGTGCATATGTCCAATTCTCCTCGGACCCTTTTACCAAAGACGTTGGGCCCTACCTAATGAGGACCGATAAGCTTTGTGTAGATAGGAGTCCATGTCAAAATCCTTCCAAACAGCTGAAAGCTAATGGCATACAAGGATGCACATGGTTGTTTGAGCCAGAAGGCTTGGTAATTCAAGCCCCGAATCCAAACTAATATGGCGAAAATCTCAATGCCACCAGTGACAAATCAGGTGTAAAAGGGGGGTGGGAGGGAGTCGCATATCATTGGCATTTTTAAATAGATTCTGTAAGGTGTTGCTGTAGGTGAGATTAAATTGCACGACATGATCCATAATAGCTTTCTTATTCTAGCTTGAAAGTGGTTTCATCTCCAATGATGACAGCAAGCAGAAACTGATCCCACTGATGACTATTATTCTGGAGGATTTGAATGCTCGTGGAAAGTGTTCTCTGCCAATAGGTATGTCTGTCAGTACATGGGCTCATCGTGTGGTTTCTTGGGACTTTCTGAACCCACCTGTTATGTCCAAGTAGAAATTATAAAGTAATGTATGTATATCACCATGATCTTTACTAAAATCTGATATAAACATATCCTGTAGTAGGATTGGGTAATGATGAAGAATATTAAATGTGTTGATGTTTTTCAACACTTCCTTACAAGAAGATTATATATAAAAATAATCAAGCATATCAAAAATGATCAGCCTTCAACTTTCTGGTCCTGCCTCACCAGCGCCCATGACTTATAGGGAGGTTGCACGGCATGGAGGTCACGACCCATGACCCGCACCGTTGCCACGCAATGCCAACTGGAGTACACGCGGTAAATGTCAGGTAATCATTTACTATGGCTGCCAGCACCGCCGGCCCTTCTTCTGTCCCAGCATCTAGACTCCACACTCGCGGACCTCGGGCCGTCTGGGGGGGGGGGGGGGGGGGGGGGAGGGGAGGGTCAGTTCGGTGTGTCACCCACAGCGCGTGACAGTGCGGCCGCACAGAGGGAGACAGGGCGGAGGGCGGCCGTGACCGGACAGCGCTGTGTTTTTCTTGGTTCCTTTGGTATCAAAAAAGTTTCAGAAGTGATGAATCTGGCTGTAAAATTTTAAAGGAATCAAGAAAAAACACAAATAATGCCTTACTGTTGATGAAATGCAGTGAGCAAACACAATAATTCTTGAAAACGGAATTGTCTTTTTCCAATGATTTTCAATCTTGCTAAGTAAAATGGCAGACCATACTGGAAAACACTACCAATATCAATGATTGGCAGAATTAATGCTATAAAAATGATTTTTTTACCACAATTATTATATTTATTTCAAGCTATCGCTTTATATCTCCCTAAAACTTTTTTTTTTTTTTTTTTTTTTTTTTTTAATCGATTCTATTATTAACAGCTTTATTTGGGATTATAAAAATCACAGAATAAGTAAAAAACATTATGTAAATCCAAGATTAATGTAGGATTAGCGTTACCTAATTTTTTATATTACTTTTGGGCGGTTCAGATTAAGAATATGAATTTCTGGTTGGTAAAAATGGATCAGGAACCAGCTTGGCTAAAGAGGGAAAAGGAATAGTAGGATTGAACGAGAACTTACCAGTTCGAAGGTTGATCATTATTTCATGAGGAGTCGAAGTGAGGGATTTCGTGAAGAGCCCGCCGGCGCGCATGCTCGACATACTTCAAAGTAGCGGCGTGGAATCACAGAAACCAACAAAAGAAATGACTTTGGATAGTAAGATTGAAGTGACTAAGATTACCAGATGAAGGTGATTGAGGGTGGGCGAGGAGGGCACGAAATCCCTCACTTCGACTCCTCATGAAATAATGATCAACCTTCGAACTGGTAAGTTCTCGTTCAATCCTACTATTTCATTTCGGAGTCACGTGAGTGACTTCGTGAAGACTTCAAAGCTTCTGTGATTACACGCCCTGGACCACGTCCATGCAGACACACCACTACCAGGGATGGATGGGAGGAACAAACTTGCTCAAATAGATCATACTGCAAAACAAGAGCATATTTGTTAATAACAAATCAAATCCCCTCATGGGGACATCTCCGCGTTCTTGACCTGCATTCAGCACGGCTTCTGCGAACTGTAGAGGAGCAGCAACAGGCTTGTTATAAAATCGCTGACACACAGCTTCATTAGCCCATCCTGCTATGGCGAGGATCTGGCCCATAGGCACCTTCATAATCCTTGCCATTGATGTCAATGCAGCCCTGGTGGAGTAAAACTTGAACACATTAGTGTCGATACCTGACTTACCCAAGACGACTCGAAGCCACCTGGATATCGTCTGGACTGTCACTTGATGATGAGACAAGCCGGTATCTCTCCATTCCTCTGATGCGTGCCGTCACCTTGACATAGTGATGAATACGTGAGGCTGAACACAGCCTAGCATCTGCGGGGCATGCCGGGAACTTCAGCTGCAGCCCTGTGCACCCAGGTCTATGCTGCTTTAGTAGCTCATCAACGACGAAGACTACTTCCATAGGGGTAGATATCATCCTGTCAACACATCGTTTGTGTAGTGTTTGTACCCTCTGCTGAAGTCAGCGCTAGTAACATCACCAGTTTCATGATGAGTTTGTCCAGTTGGATCCCTTCCATGGGAGACCACGTCCTGAGCAGGTTTAATACGTCCCTGACATCCCAGGTGATATCATAGCGTGGTGTAGGCGGATTCATATTGAATATACCCCGCATGAGTCTGGACACTAGCCTGTTGGATCCTACCTCAATCTTGAGATAGAATGATAGCGCGCTCCTGGCGCTGTTGATGGCACTGTAACTTAAGTGTTCATCATGGTGCAACCCCGCGAGGAATTCCAGGACGTCAGTTATTGTCACGTCATCGTACGTGATGCGAGAGCGGCTGCAGTAGGCTCCCACTTCTTAATCTGCGAGCGGTATCTTCGCCTTGTTGACTCTCGACATGACGCCCTGATGGTATCCAATGGTCCGAGTTGAGAGGCCGTATTGGACTAACGGCCTGTTCAGAACCTGCAAGCCAACAAATTAAATAGCCATGGCAGGGATGCGGCTCCCCTGAGACAGGGTGAGTAACCAATTCTGGGCAACCCTTCAAAAGGACCCAAGGTTCGATTGAGCATGTCAAAGACCACCAAGGCCGTGTAGGCCAGTCGGGTATAATAAGGATGCCCTTGGCAGCATCTGCCTGAATCTTTCGCAGTACCCGACTGATGAGGCAAAACGAGGGGAATGCATAGAAAAACCAATTCCCCCAGTCCAGCGAGAATGCATCTAGCGCTATTGCCCCAGGATCTGGTTCCCATGAAACGTATGTTGATACCTGATGGTTCAACCGTGACGCAAAAGGTCAATGTCCGGTTTACCAAATTTGGCTGTGACTTTAGCAAAAATTTCAGGATGCAACATCCATTCAATATTGTCATTGAATTTGCGTGACCTGGTGTCCGCCACAGTATTAAGCTCACCTGGCAAATAGGTAGCTGAAATCCAAAATCTCTTTGAATACACCAGAGCCAAATTGAGTTAGCCAATTTGTCACATGAAACTGACCTGGTACCACCCATATGGTTTAAATATGCCACAGCTGTGATGTTGTCTATTTGGAAACGGACGTGTGCTCCAACAAGCTTGGAACAATACACACGAAGTCCGTGGAATGCTGCCAGCAACTCCAAATAGTTAAACCCTTGAGTCAAGAACATCGTTGACTCAAGGGTGTCCCATCTGCCCCCACAACGAGAGCAATTATCTGTAGCTCCCCAGCCATTGGAGCTTGCATCAGTCTGCAAATATACCACCGGATTAGCCTCCCTGATGGGCTTGAATGAGCTGCTAATGTGACACACCCACCATTGCAACTCATTTATTGCTTCGGACGGCAGCTGCATTGATCGATCATAATGACCAGCGTTCCATTTTAACGCAGTAATTTTAGCTCTTTGCAAATTCTGATAATGCAAAGATCCATATCGTGCTGCCGGAAACAAAGCCACTGTGGCTGTATGCCGAATCGATGGTATATTGGTGCCAATTAAATCTCTGCACACCTGAGTGACCTCCTCAATTTTGTTAATTGGTATGGTTTCCCTCATGCTCATTGAGTTCACCGTGAACCCTAGGTAATTAATTACCTGGGCAGGGCAGAACTTCGATTTCTCTGGATGGACAATGAATCCCAATTGTTGAAATATATTGACAGCAGCTGCAACACCCTGTTCAGCCAATTCCAGGGTGTGGCCCACAATAAAGATATCATCTAAATAGGCCATTACTATATGATGTCGTTGTCTCAAATAAGCCATGATTGGCTTCACCAATTTAGTGAACAATCTAGGGGCTGTAGTGAGCCCATTAGGCAAAGCCTTATACTGCCAAAGTTGCCCCATCCAGATAAATTTCAAAAACCTTCTATCATATTTCTGGATGGATACTGAATAATATGCATCCCTCAAATCGATGCATGCCATAAAGCAACCATGAGAAACCAATGATTTGGCTGTTTCAAACGTATCCATTTTAAAATGAGTATATGTTACAAGCGTATTCAAACGGGTTAGATCAATAATAACACGACAGCCTCCATCCTCCTTAGGTCTAGTGAATATCTTCGAAACAAATTCAACTGGCTCATGCACCATTTTCTCAATCCTTAAAATTTCCTTGTAACCTGCTACCTGTTCTGCAGCATATAATTTAAACATTCGACCGGGCATGTGCTGGGATGGAGGAATGTCGCCATTAATAAACTCAATTTTATGCCCCTGAATATTCTGCAACACACACTCGTCACCAGTAAATTTACCCATGCACCCAAAAACAACCGAAGGCGACCACCAACATGTGAAGTTAAACAAAGAGAAAAGAGAAAACCAGACCCCCTCACCTCCGTGGTTACCGGCGGTCCTTGACATGTGTGGGTGGCCGTGGAGGTGCTGGGTTGGCTTGAGGGCGCGGCGTCTTCGTTTCCCACCAAGGTCTCTGCCGACCCTGTCCTAAAAAAGACCCTTGGTGCTGGTCTGGTGTTGTTGTCGTTGTGGAACTAGAGGGTGGGTCCTCCTCGAGGTACTGGCAAACCCTCATGAGCGAATGTATGGAGCTTTTGAGCCTGACGGTGTGGGGCACTCTGAGAGCGCATGATCCCCACCGTCTTGGCTTGTTCGTCAAGCTCTTTGACTCTCTTCGAGAGGTCTCACCAAAGAGCTGACGGGGCGGCGGCGGCGGTGGTTTGCACAATCCTGCAAACTTCGGGTTGAGCGCTGGGCGGATGCTGTTCTTGCGGAACCCGTTGATTTCGTGCTGGGTCGCGCACAATAAGGCCAGAGCATCTTCCTGGTCCAAATTCAGTTCGTCCCCGTCCACCGACCGCGCAAAGGCGGTAATACCGGCCGTGAGGAGTTTCAGGATCCGCTGCAATTTTAGCTCCTGTTGACGGATAGCCGCACTGATGTTGCCCCATATTGGCGTATTGACCACAGGCACGTTGAGGGAGTTGCAGTGTGATGGAGCCTTGTGACGGCTCATAGCGTGGATGAGGACTTCTTCCTGCAGCACCTGATTATTAAGAAAGTCCACTATGGCTGCCAGTTTTGTATTTAGAGGAAGTCCAGATGAATGTGGAGCCGCGAATTTGGTCGCCACATCCAAGGGTTGCTCCGCTGGCACCTCCAACGGAGGTGGTACGGGATCCACCAGAATCTCCTCGTCCTGCTGCTCCCGGCTGATAGTGGATGTTGGTGAAGACGCCCTGTGCCTGTTGCTGCCCTGCTGTTGTTGACGTTGAAGCAGGAGCTCCAGCAGCCGCTCCATACGGTCAATACGCCCTTCACCCTGAACACTCAGGTGGTCGGAGTCCTCCGGCTCTGAAAAGAAAACCGGGCTCCTGTCATCGGCCCGCACCTCGTCGAGGCCCTGCCGGTGCCGGTAGTTGTCGCTGACAGCCGCCGAGGCGAACTGCGCGATTCCTGCGCGGGTGTGTTCAACCGCCTCCGTTTAGCGGGAGCTGAAGCCGCTGCCACTAAGGACACTTGCGGCGTGGTGTCGGCACCAGCCGAAGCATGGCTGCCTGGGGCCCGCGCAGTCTTGCCGGCTGCCCACATCGTGGACCTTGCCAGCGCATGGTCTCGCCCACCCATCCATGGGGGGCTCGGCGACCGTGACGAGACCCGACTCAACCGACCCGTACCGGCGTCGAGAGTCGGGGTGTGCCGGCTGGACCTCACAGCCGCCCCGGGTCTCGCCCTGGAACCTGACCGCTCCTCCGTGTCAGGCAATGCCTTAGCCCTAACAGGGTTAGGCTTCTGGGCTCCTGCCCTCCCCCTTCTCGGAGGGCTGAGTGGAACGGGCCGTGCAGCCGCACGCACCCTGCTCCAGGTCGCCAGCGAGCCCGCTGACGACCTGACTGCCATGGCAGGGTCCCCCTGCTCTGGTGGCACACCACACTCCTCCTCTGGAACTCCTCCGAGCTGTGGTGTGCTGGCGGATCCGGACCTGTAAAACAGGGCTTACCCCAGTCTCCGCCTGAGTCCCGGCCTGCGCTGCAGTCGGAACTGTTGACCGGGGACTTCTCCAAACATCCTCCGGTCCATCGATCTCCCATCCATGTTCTTGCTGCAAGAAAACATCGCATAGCAAGAACCACCAACTTAAGGTAAGATACTTACCTCCGTGGCCCCTTGTGAAGGGCTGGCGAGGAGCGCGCTCCACCGCCAGCCGTCGCAGCAACGCGGTACGACGATATGTCGAGCATGCGCGCCGGCGGGCTCTTCACGAAGTCACTCACGTGACTCCGAAATGAAATACTGTTTACCGTTCGATTCTCCTGGCTACAAGTGAAATACAAAAAAAAACTTACGGGGAAAACCCTATAATTTATAGCTATATATGTATTTGGAAACAAATAGTTAAGACTTTACATTTGGTTAATATGTCACTTTGTTTACCAATTATGAATAATCCCTTATTTAAACCATCTATACTGGATAAGGGGTTTAGACATTGGAAAAATTTAGGAATTATAAGGATAGAACACCTTTACAGGAAAGGAAAATTTCTCTCATTTCAAGAGTTAAAAGATATCTATGGATTACACCCAAATAACTTGTTTAGGTATTTACAAATTAGAGACTATATCAAGTCAAACATCCAAGACTACAAGAATAGAGAGCAGGATTACTGGATGAGTGGCTTAACAAGCATCCAAATACAGGAAAACTAATAGCGTACATATATAATACTCTTTTGGATAGGGAAGTCCCAACAACAGAATCATACCGACAGATAGGGGAAAATGAAATAGGTCTATCTATAATGAAAGATACTTGGGAAGTAAGTTTACAACGTATACACTGATGCTCATTAAATGCCAGACCTACTTTGGTACAATTTAAACTATTACATAGATTACACTACTCAAAAACGAAATTAAATAGAATTTTCCCTAATATTTCCTCTATTTGCGATAAATGTCAGAATTTAGACGCCAACTTTACGCATTGTTTTGTAACATGCATAAAACTTAATAGTTATTGGGCTGATATTTTTAGAATTATTTCTGAGGTTTTTAAAACTAAATTGGACCCCGATCTAAAGTTAATAATATTAGGAGTTCCTGACCCAAGCTTAATATTAGTCAAATAAATGTTCTTGATTACTGTTTGATAATTGGAAAAAAATTAGTGTTAAAATTCTGGAATCAAAATGTGGACTGTGGAAATGTCGGAGACGTTGCATTTGGAGAGAATTAGGTTTGTCCTAATGGACAAATATGAACTTTTTGAACAAATATGGTCTCCACTCATTGATTATTTAAAGGGGTAGCTGAGCTCAGCATTGTAACTCAATAAGTACCCTGGTGTAGGATTAGATGAAAAGATGTATTCTGGGATTTGTATACACGTCTCTATAGATATTGTTATGTGAAATTGTTCCATTCATTGTTAAGATGTATTCCTTTTTTATTATATAATAATTGTTTTTTTATTTAAAAATTTGTTTATTTTTATAATTTAAATTTTTTTAATTTTTATTGTTTTTTATTTTCTTATATAATCATTATTATTATTTAATCACTATCTATTGATTACTGGTCTATACTTTTACTTTTTTATCACTCTTTTACTTTCCAAAAAAAAACTAGAAGCATACATAAATTATTCTGTAACATCTGTACAATTTTTGTGATAAGTCTAATTGGTATTTGAAGAACTGTTGTACCTTAGACAATACTTTGCTTCTAATAAAAATATATATATTTAAAATAAAATGGCAGACCATACAATGTTCTAAGTAGTTTATGTTTTGTTCTATTTGTAGATGAATCAAATACCATTCACCTAAAAGTGATTGCTCAGCGGAGGGACCAGCCTATAGTACAGGAGTATGATGTGCCAGTATTCACTGAGTGTAAGGAAGATTTTATCAAAATCCACTGGGACCTCACTACTCAGCAGGTGAGTGAGAAGGGATGAAAAAATGAAGGCATAGCTGTCATGCATCTGCCCCTTTGGGAACCTTTGCTTCCAGATGAATTTTTAGATAATGGAAGGATATCTGGCAGAGCAACCACTTCCTTTCCTGGAGGTTGCAATAATTGATGCACTGTATTGATTTACAGAGAGGTATAGTGGGATCTTGGGGTTCAAATCCATAGCCACCCGAAAGTGGCAACACTTGTAAATAATGGTAAAGGAGGCACATGGTAAATTTTCCTTCATTGCTCGGGACATTGAATATAAGAGTCAGGAAGCCATGTTGCATTAAGCTTGGGTTAGGCTACATTTGAAGTACCACGTGCATGGTTGCTCCAATACTGGAAATATGTGGAAGCTTTGGAGAAGATGCGAAGTGATTGACCACAGCGCTGTTTGGATTGGAGGGTAATAGCTATAAGGAGAGGCTGGATAAACTTGGATTTGTTTCCTCTGTAGCGTCAGTAGTTGAGGGGAGACGTGATAAATATATTAAATTATGCGAGGTATAAAGAGACTAGACAGTGATAACCTTTTTCCCCAGGGTGGAAATGTCACTGACTAGAGGGCATAGCTTTAAGGTGAGAGAGGAAAAGTTTAAAGGAGTTTAATGGGCAATGTTTTATACACAGAGTGATAAATGCCTGGAATGCATTGCGAGAGGTGGTAGTGGAAGAAGATATTATAATGGTGTTTAAGGAGCTTTTGGATTGGCTAATGGATATTCAGGAAATTGAGGGATATGGATCCCATGCAAGCAGACGAGATAACTTTAACTCAGCACCATGTTTGGCTGAGGCATTATGGGACGAAGGTCCTGTTCCCTTGCTGTACTGTTCTAAATATCAGTGGGTGAGTCAGTCAGTTGTAATATGTACTGTTCAGCTCACCACTTGAATGACTATGAAACATTAGAATTATTTGATCATTGGAGGCAGCAAGAGACACACACTGACCCCTAATATATCTCAATTAGGGAAAAGACAAGGGAAGATTGTGCTTTAGATTGGTGGCGTAGAGGTGACCGATTAAAGGCAAATTCTCTTGAATATATTCATTGCAGAAGCATTCCATTTGGTCTAATTTCTCCATTACTCAAATCAAACCTATTTTCTCTCAACTAACATTGCTATAATAACATTCTATTCTCTTCACCCTCCTAGATTTGTATGTTTTTCTTAAATTTTTCCATCTGTGGTGATCTCCAGATTCTCTCTCTTTTTGGATATAGAAATTCCCAACTTTATTTCATTGTGACTATCTGGATGTAAGGCTGAATGGGATTGCATTGAACAGTTGTGCCTTTAGCTTTGCATTACGCTTTGGCTCATATTGTCTCTTTCAGATTCTGCCTTACATCGATGGATTCCGTCACATCCAGAAAATATCTGCAGAAGCTGATGTAGAATTGAACCTGGTGCGGATCGCAGTACAGAATTTATTGTGAGTGGGAAAGTGTCAATCAATTTCCAGCAAATTATTTCATTCCTTTTCATTATTTTTTGACTCGCTGACTAGTTGGGCAAACACTGCTTTACAGATCAAAGTGAGCCATCAAGGATGGGAACAGTGTATATTTTAAGTGTTCAATCTCAGGCATTATAAAATAATCAATTTGATAGTGTGTGCTCTGCTATTCACATTCTCTGGACACCTATTACCTGTGTTAGGTACAGAGTAAATAGTCCTCTATTGGTATAGGCTTGTTATTGGCATGCAGTGAAAAAAAATGTTTGGATGCAATCCAGGCAGATCTTACCATACCTAGGTGCAATCATTCCATATATTAGTACAACGTGTAGTATAAAAGAGAGAATTGAGTGAAAATACAGTGTTACAGGTGCAGTGAAAGCACAGTTTTAAAAAAAGTGCAAGTTCTATACAGTCGTAGGCATATACATGACAGGTTAGTTAAAAACTAAAAATTATTCACAGGGATATGGCTGTTCACTGATCATTCAAGGATGATTAGCTCAAGTCATGGATTATCTGAAATCAAGGTGGTCAGCATACTGCATCAGCCTTGGGCTGATAAGTACCAGTGAATGTCTTGTACTGTGGGTCCTAGGTGGATAAAAATCCACTTAATCATTTTGATTCCAGAGCGGCACAGAGGCACTGCTTTTGTGCTGCTGCCTCAGCTTTAGCAACCTGGGTTCGATCTGCGTTGAGTTTGTATATGTTCCCTGCCTCCTTACATGCAGGGTAATATACAAGTTTGCATAATATAATTTGCATATGTTCCCTGCCTCCTTACATGCAAGGTAGTGGCCAATTCCCATCTGGCCTGGCTTTCCTTCAGAGCACCAAGGGGAGAGCCCACATGATCACAGGGAGCACCAGCAAACATCATACAGACAGCCCCATAGGCACAATTCAGTCAGTGCACCACACTCTTGCCCTCATCCACAACCTTTACCATGGAAATTGTATGAATAGTCCATTCCAAAGCACACACCAACCTGACTTGTAATTATTTGTTGTCATCAAAATAATTGAATTCCCCTATAAACAGATGTGCAATCAGCAGTAAAGTGCAGTGGTATAAAGGCATGATGCACCACCATCTTTGTGGGGGCAACATCCCAGCTATTGATGCAAAAACGAGGACTGGTAAAGTCACAGAACAACTTGTCAATGAAGGACAAGCAGGAAAATTGCCCCAAGGGTGCTCTCAAGGTCTCGTTAGGTAAAGTTGCATTCTTGCTAGTGCATAGAAATCCCTGACTCTCGATTGTTCAATATAGTGGAGCTACATCCAAGCAAAAGGAGGCCGTGCATTACTAAAATAAGTAATAATATCTCAAACTACACTCCTGCCCCATCAAGAGCTACCTATTCCATGTGTAGCACAGTCTGCAGGCCCAAATAGAATCTTATCAGCCATGTCAAAGGCCACAGAACTGAACTGGAAGCAACTAGCTGCGACTCCATGGGATTGTTGAAAGAGATGTGCGTTTTTAAAAGCAAAATTATATTTCTTTTTTTATTCCGATACCTGACAAAGTTTCTCTTTACCATTGTGATTCAGAAACTGGAAATGTAATTCTGCAACTGATATGTAGCAGAGCAAAATGTTTTATAATAATTTGTATTAAGGGAACGTTACTTCATTCCATTTTTTGTTTCTTCATTTGGACTAGGCATAACCTGTTGTTTAGTCTCAGCATGAGACTGCAGTTTACCCAGGGCATATTTTGCATTACTTGTTCTCTTAAAATATGTGAGAATTTATTTAATGTGAATTATACTCTGAATGTATTATATGTTGTTTCACAGGTACTATGGAGTTGTGACTTTAGTACCAATATTCCAGGTGAGTGTATGGAGAATTTTGGTAGTATGTATATTTCTAAAACTGTAGCTTGAAATAGCATCTCTGTCTGCTGCCCCATTCTCCCTTTAATGCAACTAAAAATCCTTTTTGTTTTTAACCTGCATGAATTATGTTTACACTGCTGCTATTGCTTAACTGTTTCCTGTACTTTTGTCCCTGCAGTATTCTAATGTGTACTGTCCTACTCCTGGAGTGCAAGATCTGGTGGACGACAAGTCTTTGCAGGAGGAATGCCTGGCATATGTCACCAAGCCAGGTATGGTGAATGATTCAAATAAAGCATTGGAAACCAAATAGCATTGTGTAATTTGCACCCATCCATGTTCAATTTTGACGTCCAATTAATAAAACTAGATGTGGATACAAGCAACTGCAGATGCTGATTTGCCATAAAAGATAAAGTGTTGGAGTAACTCAGCTGGTTAGGTAGCATCTCTGGAGTACGTGGATAGGTGATATTTCGGGTCTGGATCCTTCTTCAAACTGATTCTGAAACTAGACTTTCATTTAAAAATACAGACAGTGAAAAGATCCATTCTGCTCACCCAAAGTCATTGTATCTACCCTGCTGATAGTGATACTGGCCATGGGGCAGCCAAAAAAAACAATTTTAGATAGAAATTTCCTCCTAACCTCCATCTGCCATTTGAGCACATCACACAAGAATAATTGTGACTCCATAAACATCTCAAAATAATACAAGCTCCACATCACCTTAGCATTTCAGATGGTCCTCAAATCCATGCCATGCCAGAATTATACTGAGAGAAAGTGTTGGAGTAACTCATCGGGTCAGGTAGCATCTCTGGAGAATTTGGATAGGTATTGCTTCGGGTTGGGATCTTTCCTGACAGTTGGGAGGCAAAAATATTGAAGAGTTGCAAAATCTGAAGCTAGAAAAAGGAATGTAGGTGGTCTCCATGTACTATCCCCATGTTGAGCTAGATCATCCCTCCCTCAGCATTGTGCCAGAATTGTCCAGTTTATAATATTTTGGTCCTTCAAACTGTTACAAGTACAACCTCAGGTAGACACAAAATGCTGGAGTAACACAGCGGGACGGGCAGCATCTCTGGAGAGAAGGAATGGGTGACGTTTCAGGTAGAGACCTTTTTTCAGACTGATTCGAGAGAGGATGTTGCTCAACTCTCATCGGAGAGAGGAGAACTTCTTGTTTTGGGTCGAGACCCTTCTTCAGACTGAAAAGTCTGTTTCAGTCTGAAGAAAGGTCTCGACCCAACACATCACCCATTTCTTCTCTCCAGAGATGCCGCCCGTCCCACAAGTACAACCTATTATATTTTTAACTCACTTTTTTTTTTAAAAGTACACCGACGATTAGAAAATGGCAAGATGGAGTTTCATTACTTTGGTAAAATTGCTGATGCTGGAAAGTATGACCAAATAAATGTAAGAGATGTTCTGGAGAAATTATTTTAAATTACCGTAGTTTAGTTTATTATTGTCATGTGCACCGAGGTACAGTGATAAGCTTTTGTTGTGTGCATCCAGTCAAAGAAAATACTATACATAATTACAATCGTGTGTACAGTGTACAGATAAGGATAAAGGGTACAACATTTAGTGCAAGATAAAGTCTGATTTCATTTCGGAGTCACGTGAGTGACTTCGTGAAGACCCCGCCAGGCACGCATGCGCGACATATCGGCGACCGCGTGCGAGCGACGGGCAGGGAGGAGCGTTGCTCCTCTACTGCTGGGACCTGCAGGTAAGTGAAAAACTAACCCGCCGTCCCTTTTTTCTTTACAGAGACTCTGTTTCAGAGTGCTCCAGGCCGCTTCGGCACTGACTGCAGACCGCCGGATGCGGGCAGTCAGCGGCGGCACTATAGTATGGAGTCGGTAAGAGCCCGTTGACCCAGGTGGGTCAGGGTTCACACTCACCGGCGGAGGACAGCAGAGGTAGCCGACTCTACGCCACAGCCCGCAGGTAGCGGACTGGCGGCATTTATAAGTGAGTGGGGCTTCCAGGCTCGCCGTGTGCAGTAAGCGACGGCAGAGCAGCAGCCCGATTTTACACCGCAGCCCGCATGGATACTGCGGGCTGTCGGCATTAATATAGAAGTGGGGGCTTGCAGGCTCGCCGTTCCCAGATAGCAACGGCAGAGCAGCAGCCCGACTTACACCGCGGCCCGCAGGATACTGCGGGCTGTCGCCATTAACACAGAGTAGGGGTTAGCCCCAACTCAACTCTACACAGCCTGCAATATCCCAGTGCTGTATTTAAGAGGGAATGGAGTTGCAGGAATTATTCATGTTGTTAAAAGCCCAACTTTATTTTTACAATGGGGCAGCTCGTTGACCCTGTGGGGTCCGGGCTCAACACTCACCGTTTGCGCAGCAATGGCAGAGCGACAGCACATATCTGCACCGCAGCCCGCAAGGTCTGTGGGCTGACGGTTTACATACCCGGGCCAGCCCGTGGACAGGATCCGGGCCCGGAGACTGCCTTTCGCGGGCAGCAGAGGCGAACAGGAGCTACGACTCGACGCCACAGGCCGCAAGTATACCGGGGCCGAACGGCCATGCTACCCTTTAGAGGTAGTAGAGCCGGGGGCTCGCATATAGGCGGGGGCCTTACCGTTAGCGGCCATCTATGTCCCGCATGAGAATCTGGTCACCATTGGAGCTAGGGGAAGAGAGTACGCTCCTCCACTGGAAGCTCATAAAGACCCTCAGGTAAGATACTAACCTTGAGTTGTTTAGCTTCTGTACTAGACTTTGCTTACAGATGGATGGGAGACCAGAATGAAGGCATCGAAGTATGCCTTCCAGGGCCATGGGACTTCGGATGTGAGTCAATGCCCACCATTCCTGGAGCTGCCCGCAACGTCGGCAGCACCCGCGCTGCGGGTCGGGATAAAAACGCGGAAATCAGGGGAGCCCTGCGCAGCCAGGACCCGATTCTCCACCACGACTGACCATGGTGCCGTAAAGTGGTAGGAGCACCGCTCAGGAGCAGGGTAGGAAAGACCCTGACTCCCTACCTCTGTCACTTAACCATAGCGACAGTGGAGCAAAGGTGCGTAACGTGTTATATTCTTGGCACGTTCTCTCTCCCCAAATATGCAGGTCACCAGAGGGAGGACCAGGGGAAGAATCGCACAGCAATCGGTAAACCCGCCATAGGAGCCGGGGTTGACTTTCCACCGGAGCAGGCCACCAGATCGTGGACCGGTGAAGGATTGAGGCCTGGGTCTGTAGCACCACATGTGCGGCCGGCACAGACTAAGCACCGAGGGAGCCTGCCTGGTTGCAGGTCGGTGTAGTCTCATCTCGGTCACCGCACCCCCTTTAGCGGCAGGACGTGACCGAATGACGCTTTGTCCCAAAGGAGGACACAGACTCAGCACCGAGGGAGCCTGCCTGGTTGCAGGTCGGTGTAGTCTCATTTCGGTCACCGTACCCCCCTTGTAGTGGCAGGACGTGACCAAACGTCGCCTTTGTCTCTAAGGAGGACAGGCGGCAAGCCTGCGCGGACGTCGGGGTACCACGCTTCAGCGGCCGGGACCAACTCATCACCGCTCATGTCTTATCAGACTAGCGGGCCGCCTCTGTCCGGAAGACGACGGACCAGCGGCAGGTCCGCGTGGGAGTCGCTTAGCCACGCAGAAGTGGCAGGCAGCGACATCCTGTCTAGGCACCCTTGTTATCACCTCGACGAGGTGTGGGGCAATGACAGAAGCCTCAGAGATTCTCCAGAACCTGAGGAAGTCGACTTGTTGTCCGCAGATGCGGCGGTGGTCGCATGGCTCAGATGGAGCGCATGATGGAGCATATCCTAGAGCACAATCTCTGCAGCTGGACCAGATGTCCTCCAGTCCTGGAGGATCCTGTAGTACCTGTGAAAACCCAGGAGAAACTGCTGAATGTGGTCTCCAAGTTCGCCCAGCCGAAGCACTCGGGTCAGCCTTTTGCAGCCCAAATTAGGGGCTAGCATAAACTACCTCACCACACACCAGCTGCAGGAACAGGTCCTTACCAAGGCGATCAACAAATACAAGGCCCAATCAACTGCAACGTTGAATGTACCGACAGACAACACGCCCATCTGGGGCAACAACAGTCCCGGGATAAGGGCACAGGAGCTGAAGTTACAAAAGATCCTGAACTTGCTGACGTCGGGGATTACTGCCTTTGCCAGGTCGGTTGACGGCACGGAAATGACGGCAGAGCAGGAGGATGCTCTTGCGATATTAGTCATGAAGTTAAACGCTTCCCGGTATATCGCCATTTAACCGACTCCTAAACCCCATATTTGCGGGGTTGTACAAGGCATTTGCGACGCCACCACCGAGACAGCTGTTCGGTGAGGACCTGCCCATACAGGTCAAGGACCTGGATTAGGAGACAGTCGCAGTCGGGTTGATAACCCACCTCCCTCCAGCAAGCCGGCAGTGCGCAGGCAAACATCATATGCAAGACCTCGGGGGCCACCTGAAGACCAGTAAGGACCTATACATCAGCAGCACCTCACCACAATCCATTGGAATACCAGGATCCAGAACGTCAGACCCGCCGGAAACCATGGAGGCAAGGGGTCAAGTTCTCCAGAGAGTGCTGCATATATATTTAACCTCACTAAGAGAGAGAATTTACATACATTATGGGATACATGGGTCTGATTGTCACCATCCCAGGGAACTAAGCTACAGACATCATAGAAGCATATAACAGCCTTGCTTGCACCAGGAAACCGACTATTAGACATGCTGCTAGGCATTGGTTACCTGTAGCTACATTCTAGCTACATAATTGGCCGTTACACTATCAAAGCTTGTAGAGCAAAATCTTGGCATTAATAGCGAATGCTAGACATTACGGGCCTATGTAGCCGCCAATCAAGGCATAAATTGAATTACTATGGTGGATTAGCAATGTTTGTGATTGTTAAATCCCATCCTTACATAAAACCCATTAGCCATGTTAGCCAAACTGGCGCAAGCACCTACGGCTGGGACTGCTCAGATTTACTTGGAGCATGTCACGGGCTGCGGGCTTTATGCACTAATCTGCAGCATACGTATGTCCATCTCTATAGAATACCACTGAGGTGGCATATTCAAACCTTATGGGTGGTATCAAGTCAATATCTTGTGATGAATGGGAAAAGATTATTGGCTCTGATGCATTAAAATAAATATTTGGATATCAGCTATTTACCTTCTGGGTAGCTCTATACAGTGGCGGATAGCAGGTCACAAGTGCCTAATAAACAACACCAAGTGGATCTTGAACCTCCAAATATTTGCTAAAATTATAGCATAATATGGAACACCAGATATCGACCTCCTTGTGTCCAGGTGAACCACTAGATACATATGTGTCTCTTGAGAACCAGATCCTGCGGGAGTGTCGATGGACGAGTTCTCGCTACATTGGGGGAAATGGATTTCTATGCTTTCCCCATTCTGCCTCATCAGACAGGTGTTGCAGAAAACGTACCCAGGTCTGGAACATACAGGACCATGGACGTCATATAGATTGTGCAGAGAAAGTCCACTGGGAAGCACTACCTCACCTACATAGGATATGGGAGGTTTTTGTAGTCGGACCAAGACCACCTACATATCTGCTACGATCTCCAATGTGCTGGCATCCTCACGGGTCTTCATTATGATGAGTCCCTCAGTTACAGTGCTGCATACAGTGCCAGGAGTGCACTGTCATCCTAGCTCAACATTGGAGTGGGATCTCACCAGCTGGTATCCAAACTACGAGGGATATGTTCTATCCATCCCTCCCCGACCACGATATAATATCTGAGAGATAAGGGTGGTGTTGACCCTACTCAGGAGCTGGTCGCTTATGACGGAGGTACCACTGGATTTACTCACCTTTAAAAGTGGTGATGGCAATAGCACTGAACACAGCACAACGGGTCCAGACTCTACAGGAATTAAACCTGGATAGAATGATCGACCCATAATAAAGTAACTTCTTTATGAAAGAGTTACTTAAACTATACAGACCTGCGACTACAGGTCTGGAAATGGCCATCAGGAATATGGAGGCGGATCTGTTGTCAGCCATGGAAACCCACGCCACAAGGTGACGGTGCAGACTATCTCCAGATGGCTTAAGGTGGTATTCGGTGCAGCAGGTAAGACACTAAACATTTTGAAATGTCATTCTACGAAGGCTGCATCCACATCAGGGACGAGGACCGTGGAGGTGTTCATGGAGCATGTCCTCGCGATAGCGGGCTGGGCCAGTGAAACTACATTTCAGCGGTTTAATAACTAACCTGTGGCCGTTCCCGCAACGTTACGCACGTTTAAGTGCTGTCCCTAAACGTTTGTCCCCGAGTTCAGGGGTTTATTGTTGTATTAACAATAATGTTGTTATTTTTCAGCTTGTTCAAGTCTGAAATACGTTAACATACTTCCTCCATCAGTATTACGGCAGTGTGTGAGCATGGACGTGGTCCAGGGCATGTAATCGCAGAGCTTTGAAGTCTTCATGAAGTCACTCACGTGACTCCGAAATGAAACAGTAAGATTAAAGGAGAACTTACCAGTTTGAAGTTTGATCTTTATTTTATGAGGAGTTGCGATGAGGGATTTCGTGCCCTCTGCTCCCAACCCTCTACCATAAGATCAACTGGTATATAGAGTCTCTTCAATCTTACTATAACAAGTCATTTCTGTTGTTGGTTCTGTGATTCCACACCGCTGCTTTGAAGAATGTCGCACATGCGTGCCTGGCGGGGTCTTCACGAAATCCCTCATCGCAAATCCTCATAAAATAAAGATCAAACTTCAAACTGGTAAGTTCTCGTTTAATCGTACTATTTTACTTCGTAGTCACGTGAGTAACTACGTGAAGGCCCCGCCAGCACGCATGCACGACAAATCGTCGAATGCATTGTGGAAGTGACAGTCGGGAGGAGCGGCGCTCCTCCAGCGTAAGTTAAAAACAAGCCGGAGGTAAGTACTTACCAGTCTGGTAGAGTTTCGTGACGACTGTGTGTTGTGTTTACAGGGAAAAACAGCACCATGGAGTCCAGGAAATCGCAGAGAGCAGTGGCAAAATCCGCTGCTGTGGAAAGCAGCCAGCAGCGTGCTGACTCTCCAGAGTTGCAGTTACATCCAGCAGCCCCCAACTTCTCGCCACAACAGACCGCAGGTGCGCCGTGGTCCGGCGGCAAAACCACTCGGAAGTCGGACAGGTCCGCTGACTCGGCTGGGTCAGGACCTGAGGACACCCCATTCGCTGATAGCGACGGTGGTCGTCTTACCCGCATGGAGCGGGTGGTGGAGCAATTGCTCCAGTGTGACCTGCTTTTGCAGGGGCAGAGTTACAGTGGGTCTCTTCGCAGACCCACTATCAAGGACTGCCAAATGTCTCGCCCTCTTCGCAGGGGAGAATTGGGGGTCAGAGCTGGGTTGATTCTGAAGAAGGGGACATGTCTGAAGACTCATCTGTGTCAGGGGTGCCACAAGAAGAATTACTGGGTATGGTCAACAAATTCGCTATGCCTAACCAAAAATGGCTGCCATTGCATCCTAAGCTGGCAGCCAGTATAAATTACATGGCAACAAACCAGCTGCAGGAACAGGCAATTAACAATATGGCAGACAAATACCTTGCGCCAGTTAATTGTATTTCTCTAAATGTGCCTGCTGTCAACAACCCCATTTGGGGCAACATGAGCCCGACCATAAGGAGCCAGGAGGTGAAACTCCAAAGAATCCTCAAGCTACTGGCTGCTGGGATTACAGTAGTAGCCAGAACAGTTGATGGGGTTGAGCTGCAAGACGCTCTAGCACTCCAGTGCAATACGCTATTTGAAATTAATAACTACAGGAAGAGCATAATAAAGCCTGCACTCAATCTCAAATTTGTGGGATTATGCAGGCCCCGCAGTGCACAGCCGCCAACATTGCTGTTTGGGGACAACCTCCCAAAACAGGTAAAAGACCTGGATGAGGAGGCCAAGACCTCCCAAAACAGGTAAAAGACCTGGATGAGGAGGCCAAGGCTATCGGCATGATTAAGGTGCCGAACACCTCCAAAACCCCATATCAGCGACGGTAGCACCCCTACACATCCACCAGGCACTGTTAAAACAAGAGACCATCTGGTGGTGAAAGCTCGAAGGCCGGCCCACCTGCACAACGGTCTTTTTTAGACCATGGCCCAGCCCGGTCTTCTTGGGAAATGCGCCATCCCCACACCGCAGCAACACAACAGAACAAGAAGCAAGGACAGAGACAACCAACACAGAACTGCCGGTAACCTTGGAGGTAGGTGGGCCTGGTTGCCTTGAAAACATTGCATGTCTAGACTCATCACGGGTTGGGGGATGGTTGCACTTGTTTTGTCATGTGTGGAGCACTTTTACCTCTGATCCTTACATACTCGGAAGTATTCAGCGATACATAATTGAATTTGTATACGAACTCCCCATCACAGTTCAGCATACACCTAGCCGGAAGTTTATACTCTCACAAAAAGAGGGAACAGAAGGCCATGCTGAACTTTTAAGATTAAACGCAAAAGGGGTAATTGAGAAGACAAACAGAGAATCTCAAGAGTTCGTATCAAACATTTTTACCAAAAACAAAAAAGACGGCGGATGCCGCATCATTATAGATTTGACCGAACTGAATACTTCCGTTCAGTATATCCATTTCAAAATGGACACGTTTGTCACAGCCAAACAGCTAATCTCTGACAGCTACTACATGGCTTGCATCGACCTAAAGGATGCATAGTATTCAGTGCCAATACACAAGGATCATCGTAAATATCTGAGATTTGTCTGGATGGGACAGCTCTGGCTGTATAGGTTCTTACCCAATGGGTTATCATCAGCACCCAGACTGTTTACCAAATTGCTAAAACCAGCTTTGGCATATTTGAAGAAACAAAATCATATTGTTATGGCCTACCTTGATGATATTCTCATTGTAGGGGAAAATTTAGAGTTGGCTACATTGGCAGTATCAGCCACAAAGCATCTTTTTAAAAAGCTGGGATTTATCATTCATTCAGATAAATCAAAATTGAGACCCTCCACTACCATGGATTATTTGGGGTTCACTATCGATTCTGTTCAAATGTCTATCACCTTGCCACCAAACAAAGTGGCAGACTTGACGAAAGCATGTAAAAGCCTCACTAGCATCAGAAAACCATCCATTTGGCAAGTAGCCAGAGTAATTGGGAAACTAGTGGCTGCATTTCCAGCAGCACAATTTGGATCACTCCATTACCAAAATCTACAAAGAGCAAAAATATTAGCTCTTAAAACTCATGCAGGCCATTTTGATAAGCTTATGGAACTACCAGGGAAAGCAAAATTAGAATTAAATTGGTGGATAGACAATACTCAGCATTGTTCTAACCCCATCACTATCATGAATCCCTCTGTTACATTACAGACTGATGCCAGTGCAAAAGGTTGGGGAGCAAGTAATACCACCTCAAGCTGTGGTGGCAGATGGAGTGCACAAGAATTAACCATGTTGGGGGCACTAGGGATTCATTATGTAGAAATGCTGGGAGCATTTCATGGACTCCGGATCTACTGCTCAGACATGCACCATTTGCATGTACGATTACAGATTGATAATACCACTGTGGTGGCCTATATTAATCATATGGGTGGAATAAAGTCCATATCATGCGATCAATTGGTTAATAATATCTGGCACTGGTGTTTGGAAAGGAATATTTGGATCTAAGCCACTTACCTTCCAGGTAAGCTAAATACAGTGGCGGAAACCAGGTCACGCAAATTCAACGACAACACCGAATGGATGTTGGATCGGGAAGTGTTTGCCGATATTATAGAAAAATGTATGGGACACCAGATATCGACCTTTTTGCATCCAGATTAAATCACCGACTACCGACATATGTTGCTTGGGAACCAGACCCTGACGCAGCAGCGATATACGCTTTCTCGCTGCATTGGGGGGATTTGCTTTTCTATGCATTTCCCCCCCTTCTGCCTCATCAGTTTGGTCTTACCAAAAATCAAACAAGACTCCGCAACGGGTATTTTGGTTGTTCCCGATTGGTCTACCCAACCATCGTTCCCACTAGTACAAAATATGGCCGCAGAACCCTGCATTCGGATCTACAAACGTCCGAGCCTTTTGGTACACCCTGTGACGGGAAAGTCATCCATGCCATGACCGAATAAACCTGTTGGTTTGCAGATTCTGAACAGGCCATTTCTGGACTACGGACTCTCCGACAGGACGATAAATGTCATCACAGCGTCGTGCAGGGAGTCCACCAGGAAACAATATCTTGCATATGTGAAGAAATGGGAAGTGTTCTGCACCAGAACGAACACTTCATACGACACAGCCACCATCACTGAAGTGCTGGAGTTCCTGGCTACCCTTCATTTTGATGAGGGATTGAACTACAGTCATCAATTGTGCCCGTAGTGCCCTATCTAATTATCTGGGCCGAGGGTGTGATCACCTGGCTGTGGGATCACACCCACTGGTATCTAAACTAATGAGGGGTATATTTAATTCTAATCCCCCCAGGCCCAGATACACCCATACTTGGGACATAGGCATAGTGTTGACTATGCTTCGAGGATGGACACCTATATCGGGGCTCGCACTGGATAAATTAACCTATAAAATGGTTATGTTAATGGCACTTGTAATAGTAGGTATGTTACAAAACTTACCTTGAGCAATGCTGCAGTTCTGCCACTCCCCGTGTGCGTGACTTTGGCGCCTTTCAGAGGGGGACGGGCTTAAAGTGCCATTTTTTTACAGACTGGGCAAATCGATCCATGTCGGGCGATTTCGTTGCGGAAGAAAAATCGCTCCGACATTTCATTAATGAAGGTATTTTTAAATTATGCTAGATTATTTATTAAAAATTATTTATTTAAAAATCACCTTCAAAAGCCGTGAGCGCTGACAACGGGAAGGATTTTGTGTAGGGGAGAAAAAAAGGTACACCATTTATTTTTATATTAAAAGTTGGTTTTTATGGAGGCTTTAATAATATTTTCATGTTGCGAAATGGGGTCCAAAAAAAATGTATGAATCGGCTGTATTTTTCCTCCCGACTTCACCGCAAAGCCACACCGTCCAATCCACTGCATTCCACTAAAACCCACGCGCTAGTTGATTTAAATGGCCATTAATTTACAGGCGTTAAACACTAAATTCCTTCCATTTGGTCCAGAAATTCATGAAAATTAGATTTAAAAATTATGTTATATTGTGGATTATTGTGTGAATGTTATTTTGACACTTAGGCAATTTAAAAAAAGTTTATCTTTTCTTAAGAAATGGATAGATGTTTAGATCTACTCATTGAATTTTGTAATTAGCTACAATTAGATAACTAGCTAATTATATGCTTTAATTTCAGGTCATCCAGGTAAGATTGTTTCATATTTGTTTCAGAATGCTTCAATCTATAATAACTGAAAATTTCATTGAGTTCTCTTAATTTTTAAGAAAGTTATGGGCTTTTAACGGTTCTAGATCACAGCTTTTGAGTTAAGTCAATTGAAAGGCAATGGGGAACAAGATGCTAATTTCCGAGTATGAAAATGGTCATAACTTTCTTAATTCTGAAGATATGAAAGTGAATTAGGTGTCAAATTAAACTTCTTTTTATGCTTTATCTGATGGGATAAATTGCAGACTTGATTTTTAAAATCTCAAAATTTTGTAACATTGCTAGTAATAGCACAACGGGTCCAGTCCTTCCATAAGCTAAGTATGGACGCCATGTATATCACTAATGGCAAGAATACCTTCCTTATACAGGGTTTACTTAAACAGGATAGACCCGGATCCACTGGCCAAAAATTAGAATTTCTGGCCTATCCTGCAGATTGTCGGCTCTGCATCATGACATATATATTGCAATATATAGAGGTCACCAAGAGTCTCAGGGGGACGGAGAGGGCTTTACTCATTAGCCACAAACGCCCTCACCATAAGATCACAGTACAAACCATTTCCAGATGGTTAAGGGTGGTATTGGGTGCAGCGGGGGTGGACACTAATATTTTTAATTCTCACTCCACCAAGGCTGCATCCACATCGGCGGCTGGGATGATGGAAGTTCCAATGGACCACATCCTTGCTACAGCGGGTTGGAGTAATGAACGGACTTTTCAGCGCTTCTATAATAAACCCGTGGGCACCCCCAAGACATTTGCGGGGAAATTTTTTAAGTTCTGTTTCATGATTTACCCCAATGTAGGGGCATTATTATTTTTGGTATGAAATAAATACCTTTTTATTTGTCAGCACAGTTTCACGTCTGAAATGCGTTACATCCTCCATTTCCTAGCATGGCAGTGTGTGAGCATGGACTCTGTCCAGGGCATGAAATCACAGAGCTTTGAAATCTTCACGTAGTCACTCACGTGACTGAAGTAAAATAGTAAGATTAAATGAGAATTTACCAGTTTGAAGTTTAATCTTTATTTTATGAGGAGTTGCGATGAGGGATTACGTGCCCTCTGCTCCCAAACCCTCTATTATAAAGGTCAACTGGTATATAAAGTTCTCTCTTATCTTACTATGTTAGTCAACTTTGGTATCTGTGATTTTACACCGCTGCTTTGAAGAATGTCGCGCATGCGTGCTGGCGGGGTCTTCATGTAATCCCTCATTGTAACTCCTCATAAAATAAAGATCAAACTTCAAACTGGTGAGAGTTCCGTTGCCTGATAACAGCGGGGAAGAAACTGGCCTGAGTCCAGAAGTATGTGATTTCAAACTCCTGTACCAATAATTTATTTATTTAGAGATACAGTATGGAAACAGCCCTTCAGCCCATCGACTCCATGCCGACCATCAAACACACCGTACACTAACGCTGTCCTACACACTAAGAATAAGTTTACGAATTTATCAAAGCCAGTTAACGTACAAACCATATGTCTTTGGTGTGTGGGAGGAAACCGGAGCCCCCGAGAAACACCAATGTGGTCATAGGGGGAATGTATAAACTCGGTAGAGCCAGCACCCGTAGTCAAGATTGAACTCGGATCTCTGTCGCCACTTTATCTCTTGACTGATGGGAGAGGGGAGAAGAGAGTGACCGGGATAAGACTGTGCCTTAAATATGATGAGGTAGTACGAGGTGTCGATGGAAGAGACGTTGATTTGTGCGATGATCTGGGCTACATCCACAACTCTGCAATTTCTTGCAATCTTGGATGGAGCTATTCCCAAACCATACTGTGATGCATCCTGATAAAATGCTTTCTTTGGCACATCTGTAGAGGTTGGCATATTTTCTTTTATTTTCTTATTCCAAAATAATTAATTTAACTTCTTTAAAAACATTTTTCTTTGGGACATTCATATGGGTTTCTATTGGACCAGTCGAGAAAATTAGTGCTCTATTATTATTTAGCAGTGCAATTAAACCTGCAATTAACTGACAATTTTTTGTAATTGCGCATCAGCCTGAGTACCTCCATTTCAAAAGTACTTCATTAGCTGTACGTATTTTGGGAACTCGAGATGTGGGAATAGCTGTATTATGTATATGTAACATCTTTGAGTTCTTGTGCAAAGGGTTAGATCCATCAGAAGCAAGAGGTGTTAATTGCCGCTGTCATCCACAGGACACAAACGAGCCAATTTACGAGATGTCTTCCAGTTATATTGTGGACTCAGCCCTGGCACCACAGCCCGAGATCTCTGCTCCCGCTATTCTCAGCAACTTCAACATGCGGATGAGAGGTGAGGTTGAAAACATGGGATCATGATTATCGGGCTATAGCTCAGAAACAATAAACAAAACTTGTTCATTGTGCTATTTTAGTTTAATGTAACATATCAGGAAAGTCAAATAAATGCTAATGGAGTTTCTCCCAGCAATGTAATCTTCCTGGCTTTGTTTAAACATTCTCCATTTATTCTTAAAACGATCTGTGAGGGTGGAATTTGCTCTTTGCAAGTTACCCTAGAGGTGGTGGTGACTGCAGCATCTAGAGCAGCGTTTCTCAACCGGGGCTCCCCGGAACACTAGGGTTCTGCGAGAGGTCACTAGGGGTTCCAAGAGAAATAGTGATAAACCAGACCAGGGGTGTCAAACTACCGGCCCGCGGTCCGCATCTGGCCGCAGGATGATTTCCCCTATGCCAGAGCGGGCTGCAGCTGTCCCCGGTGCCGGATCGGGCTGCAGGTACCCCCTTCCCCCCTCCCCAACCAACACAGCTAGACCCCAGTCTACAAAGAATGGACCCTCTCCTTCCCATTCACCACTTCACACCTACTTAAGGCAAAATTCCAGTATGAAAAGACTGGACCATTTCAAGTCAAGACAAGTTTATTCGTCACATACACACACAGGATGGTCTGCATACCAGGGTCCTCAGGGAGGTGGCTCTAGAAACAGTGGACGCATTGGTGATCACTTTCCAATGTTCAATAGATTCAGGATCAGTTCCTGTGGATTGGAGAATAGCTAATGTTATCCCACTTTTCAAGAAAGGAGCGAGAGAGAAAACGGGGAATTACAGACCAGTTAGCCTGACTTTGGTGGTGGGAAAGATGCTGGAGTCAATTATTAAAGAGGTAATAATGGAGCATTTGGATAGCAGTAAAAGGATTAGTCCAAGTCAACATGGATTTATGAAAGGGAAATCATGCTTGACTAATCTTCTGGAATTTTTTGAGGATGTGACAAGTAAAATGGATGAAGGGGTGCCAGTGGATGTAGTGTATCTAGACTTTCAGAAAGCCTTTGATAAGGTCCCGCATGGGAGACTGGTGACTAAAATTAGAGTGTATGGTATTGGGGTTAGGGTGTTGACATTGATAGAAAACTGGTTGGCAGACCGCAAGCAAAGAGTAGGAGTGAACGGGTCCTTTTCAGAATGGCAGGCAGTGGCGAATGGAGTGCCACAAGGCTCGGTGTTGGGGCCGCAATTGTTTACCATATATATTAATGATTTGGAAGAGGTAATTAGGAGCAACACTAGCAAGTTTGCGGAATGCACAAATGGTGGGTGGCAGTGTGAACTGTGAAGAGGATGTTAGGAGGTTGCAGGGTGACCTGGACAGGTTGAGTGAGTGGGCAGATGCAGTATAATATAGATAAATGTGAGGTCATCCACTTTGGCGGCAAGAACAAGGGGGCAGATTATTAACCATATAACAATTACAGCACGGAAACAGGCCTTCTCGGCCCTTCCAGTCCGTGCCGACCATTTATTTTCCCCTAGACCATACCCCTCCATTCCCTTCCCGTCCATATTACTATCCACTTTACTTTTAAATGTTAAAATTGATCCTGCCTCCACCACTTCTGCAGGAAGATCATTCCACACAGCCACCACTCTGAGTAAAGAAGTTCCCCCTCATGTTACCCCTAAACTTCTGTCCCTTCTGGCAAACATGTACTGTCCCTGCCTGCTTCAAAGTCTCCAATATTGTACCTGTACCCAAAAAGGCAAGGATTACTTGTCTTAATGACTACAGGCCTGTAAGCCTGAAAGGCTTGTGCTGGCCAAGCTGAAAAATATCACAAACTCCCTGCTGAACCCTCTGCAGTTTGCACATCGGGCCAATAGATCTGTGGAAGATGCAGTCAACCTTGGCCTGCACTTCATCCTACAGCACCTAGACCACCAGGGGACCTATGCGAGGATCCTGTTTGTTGATTTTAGCTCTGCATTCAACACCATTGTGCCAGTTCTACTACACTCCAAACTTTCCGAGTGCCTGAACCCCTTTGTCAGTGGATCACCAACTTCCTGACAAACATGTGAGGCTGGGAAAGCACATCACGGACCTGCAAACACTCAGCATAGGAGCATCGCAAGGCTGCATACTCTCTCCTCTCCTCTACTCTCTCTACACCAACGACAGCACCGCCACAGACACCTCTGTCAAGTTTCTGAAGTTTGCGGACGACACAACCCTGATTGGACTGATCCAGGATGGGGAGGAATCTGCCTACAGACAGGAAGTGTCACACCTGGAGTCCTGGTGCCGTAGCAACAACCTAGAGCTCAATGCTCTTAAGACAGTGGAATTGATTGTAGACTTTAGGAGAGCTCCCCCTCCCCTCCCCCCACTCACCATCAACAACACCACAGTCACATCTGTGGAGTCTTTTAAGTTCCTGGGAACCATCATATCCAAGGACCTTAAGTGGGGGGCTACCATCGACTACACAGTCAAAAAGGCACAACAGAGGATGTACTTCCTGCAGCAGCTGAGGAAGCACAATCTGCCACAGGCAATGATGGTCTAATTCTACATGGCCATCGTAGAATCTGTTCTCACCTTCTCCATCAGGGTCTGGTTTGGCTCAGCCACCAAGCATGACACCTGGAGGCTGCAGCAAATCGTCTGAACAGCAGAGAAGATTATTGGCTGCAACCCTCCCTCCATTGATGAACTGTGCACTGCAAGGGGCAGGAAGCGAGCGGGCAAGATCATCTCTGACCCCTCTCACCCTGGCCACAAACTCTTTGAATCATTTCCCGATGGAAGGTGACTCCGGACTGTCAAAGCTGCCACAGCCAGACATAAAAACAGTTTTTATCCACGAGTAGTTGCTCTACTCAACAGCCAAAAATCTGTAGCCTCCCTTTGATCTGATATTTTGTTGGTTCACATGCTTTGTCAATGGTGTTTTATCATCAATGTTTTATTATTTTATTATTAATGTTTAGTGTTTTCTGAGTCATTTGTAAGTGTCACTGTATGTCATGTTGTTACTGGTGGGCGGAGCACGAAGGCCAATTCCTTGTATATGAATACTTGGCCAATAAACTTACTTACTTAGATGTCCCTGGTGCCGGGGCGTCCGGTACAATATTCCCCCAGTAGTACTCACCGATACACAATGCTGGATGTTAAAATGGCAATCCTGGCCTGGCAATCCTCCCCCAACTGTGCAGGCGCAGCTGACAGGTCCCCGTTGTATCGCGCCAGAGATCGCCGTTGTGACGCGAGTCAAGATGGCCATCTCAAAATGGCGGCGGGCCCAGCAACCCCAACTCTGGTTCCCTGACATATGAAAATTATTTCAAGGGTTCCACAAGGATAAAAAGGTTGAGAAATGCTGATCTAGAGGCACTGATGTCGATGTAATGTGGATATTCTCAAGATGCAGCTCAAAGAAAGTTCTAGGCTTTGCCTCAGTAACAAGAAAGAAGTGGTAATAGTTGTCCATGTCAGGATCCACTTGTAGGCACTTCCTGCCTTTGTCGCTTTAGATCCTCGAGATTACCAGTTAAGTTGATTCTTTGGAAGAAGTCTCCATGTGTGTCTACATTTGCATTCTGTAAACATTGTACCAATCAGCGATAATGAATGTAGATTATAGGGTTGCAAGGGGCTGTAATGTGAATGGTATCAACTGCTTGAATCTAGTTGGCCAACTGAACTCATCTATCACAATAGAGAATCATTTTGCTGGGGCTAAACGGCAGCAGGGAAGCTTTGGGGAGTTGGCGGAACATTTTGCAACAGAATGCCTGATCTGCGTCTTGCATGTTTGCAGGAAACTGATTCAATTTGGACTGATGAAGGGCTTGATTCGTCGACTGCACAAGTACCCAGTAAAGGTCAACTGTGAAGAGAAGAGCCAATCGCCACGTCTCTACACGGGCTCTCACAGCTATGATGAGATCTGCTGCAAAACAGGTAACAATCCTGCAATGACCCACTTCATCATTGGAATCTGAATGCGCAATTTAAGAATGGAGATGCATGTACATGGTCCAGCTGTAGATAGAATATCAAAATATCTTTTGGATTCTGAGTGAGATTTTCCAAAAGAAACTTTGAACAAATATTCTATATGTCTTCATGGCAAAAGACATTAAAAACAGCTCACTAATAGTCACAATTGAGAACAAAAAGAAAGAACAATCATTCTTCCCAGAGAAAGGTAATTTGCCGTAAGGTCCATCCACGTCCATTTACCTGAATGTCTGCATTCTAGGATCTTGAGAGGTGTGACTCCAGTAATTGTGGATGCATTGGTTGTAATCTTGCAACATTCCCTAGATTTACGAAAGATCCCAGTAGATAGGAAAACTGCAAATGTAATTCATTTCTTGTGACCAGTGGAAGAAAGAAAGCAGGGCATTATAGGCCAGGTAACCTGAAAACTTAGAAATCCATTACTAAGTAAGTTGTGAGACATATAGGAAATCATATAAAAACAAAGTGGAAACAGTATGGCTTTTATGAAAGGAAAATCCTGTTTGATAAATTTATTGCCATTCTTTAAGAAAGTTAAACTGTGGATTAAGGGGAAACAGTAGATACATTTGGATTTCCAAGGCAGACAAAAATGCTGGAGAAACTCAGCAGGTGAGGCGGCATCTATGGAGCGAAGGAAATAGGCAATGTTTCGGGTCGAGACCCTTCTTCAGACTGATGTGAGGGTGGGGGGGGCGGGAAGAAGAAAGGAGGAGGGGAAACATTAGGTTGAGGGAGAGCTGGGAAGAGGAGGAGAAAGCTGGGACTACCTGAAAGTAGAGAAGTCGATGTTCACCGCTGGGATGTAAACTGCCCAAGCAAAATATGTGGTGCTGCTCCTCCAATTTACGGTGGTCCTCACTCTGGCCATGGAGGAGGCCCAGGACAGAAAGGTTGGATTCAGAATGGGAGGGTGAGTTGAAGTGCTGAGCCACCGGGAGATCAGGTTGGTTATTGCGAACCGAGCGGAGGTGTTCGGCGAAACGATCTCCGAGCCTACGTGGAAGGTGAGGACAAGGGGGACTCTGCCCTTGTTACGAGTGGGGGGGGATGGGGAGTGAGAGCACCCACGCTGCTTCCAGTAAGGACTCCATCCCCCTACTCCCAATTCCTCCGTCTACGCCACATCTGCACCCCCTCCCCCCAGTCACAACAGGGACAGCGTCCCCTAGTCCTTACCTTTCACCTCATCAGCCATGTTCGATCCGCAACTCCCTGGTTCACTCATCCCTTCCCAACCAAACCACCCTCTCCCCAGGTAACCATATAACAATTGCTGCATAGAAACAGGCCTTCTCGGCCCTTCCAGTTCGTGCCGACCATTCATTTTCCCCTAGTCCCATCTACCTGCACTCAGACCATACCCCTCCATTCCCTTCCCGTCCATATACCTATCCACTTTACTTTTAAATGTTAAAATCGATCCTGCCTCCACCACTTCTGCAGGAAGATCATTCCACACAGCCACCACTCTCTGAGTAAAGAAGTTCCCCCTCATGTTACCCCTAATCTTCTGTCCCTTAATACTCATGTCATGCCCTCTTGTTTGAATCTTCCTTACCCTCAATGGAAAAAGCTTATTCACGTCAACGACTATCCCTTTCATCATTTTAAAGACCTCAATCAAGTCCCCCCTTAACCTTATGTGCTGCAAAGAATAAAGACCTAACTTGTTCAACCTTTCTCTGTAACTTAATTGCTGGAACCCAGGCAACATTCTAGTAAATCTCCTCTGTACTCTCTCTATTTTGTTGACACCCTTCCTATAATTAGGCGACCAAAATTGTACACCATACTCCAGGATTGGTCTTACCAATGCCTTGTACAATTTTAACATTACTTCCCTACTCCTATATTCAATGCTCTGATTTATAAAGGCCAGCACACCAAAAGCTTTCTTTACCACCCTATCTACATGCGATTCCACCTTCAGGGAACTATGCACAGTTATTCCTAGATCCCTCTGTTCCACAGCATTCCTCAATTCCCTACCATTTACCATGTACGTCCTATTTTGATTTGTCCTGCCAAGATGTAGCACCTCACACTTATCAGCATTAAACTCCATCTGCCATCTTTCAGCCCACTCTTCCAAATGGCCCAAATCTCTCTGTAGACTTTGAAAATCTACTTCATTATCCACAGCACCCCCTATCTTAGTGTCATCTGCATACGTACTTATCCAATTTTCCACCCCATCATCTAGATCATTGATGTACATGACAAACAACAGTGGACCCAACACAGATCCCTGAGGCACCCCACTGGTCACCGGCTTCCAACCTGACAAACAGCCATCCACCATTACTCTCTGGCATCTCCCATTCAGCCACTGTTGAATCCATCTTGCTACTCCGCCATTAACACCCAAAGATTGAACCTTCTTAACCAACCTTCCATGGGGAACCTTGTCAAAGGCCTTACTGAAATCCATATAGACAACATCCACTGCTTTATACTCATCAATTTCCCTAGTAACCTCCTAAAAAAATTCAAGAAGGTTTGTCAAACATGACCTTCCAGGCACAAATCCATGCTGACTGTTCTTGATCAGACCCTGTTTATCCAGATGCTTATATATATTATCTCTAAGTATCCTTTCCATTAATTTGCCCACCACTGACGTCAAACTAACAGGTCTATAATTGCTAGGTTTATTCCTTGAACCCTTTTTAAACAATGGAACAACATGCGCAGTACGCCAATCCTCCGGCACTATTCCCGTTTCTAATGACATTTGAAATATTTCTGTCATAGCACCTGCTATTTCTACACTAACTTCCCTCAATGTCCTAGGGAATATCCTGTCAGGACCTGGAGACTTATCTACTTTTATATTTTTCAAAAGTGTCAGTACTTCCTCCTCTTTGAATCCCATAGTTTCCATAGCTACTCTACTTTTTTCCCTTACCTCACAGAGTTCAATATCCTTCTCCTTGGTGAATACCGAAGAAAAGAAATTGTTCAATATCTCCCCCATCTCTTTTGGCTCTACAGATAGCTGTCCATTCTGGCTCTCTAATGGTCCAATTTTATCCCTCGTTATCCTTTTGTTATTAATATAGCTGTAGAAACCGTTTGGATTTTCTTTCACCTTTCTTGCCAAAGTAACCTCATATCTTCTTTTAGCTTTTATTTCTTTCTTAAGATTCTTTTTACATGCTTTATACTCATCTAGCACCTCATTTACTCCATACCTCCTATAATTATTGTAGATATCTCTCTTTTTTCGAACCAAGTGTCCAATTTCCCTTGAAAACCATGGCTCTTTCCGATTTTTACTATTTCCTTTCAACCAAACAGGTACTTTCCCCTGCAACCGCAGGAGATGCAACATTTTTGCAACCTCCAAAGGGATCCAACCACCAGTCACATCTTCCCATCTCCACCCCTTTCCATTGAGACTGTTCCCTCCGCAACTCCCTGGTTCACTCATCCATTCCCAACCAAACCACCCCCTCCCCAGGTACTTTCTCCTGCAACCACAGGAGATTGCAACACTTGTCCCCACATCTCTTACCTCGACTGCATCCAGGAACCTCGATAGTTCTTTCAGGTGAGGAAGAGGTTCACTTGCACCCCCTCTAACCTCACCTATTCTTCTTCTTATCGAATCCACACACTAGATTAGAAGTTGTTCAGCCAGAGCTGAATACACTTCTCAGCATCTGCATACAATGGTGTCTGTCTTGTTGATTCTTGTGTTTCTTGTGCGTGGTGGTGGAAAGATTGGTGGAAACAGGGCTGCAACGTGAACGCTCTTTCCTTGACCCCACCTCATCTATGATTCCGTTGTACTCAATGTGGACTCCGATATATTGGCGAGACCAAATGCAGACTGAACGATCGTATCAGCACCTACGTTTAATTTGCCTTGGCCTACACGATCTCACAGTTGCCAAACATTTTAACTCCCCTTCTCATTTCCATTCTGATCTTTCTGTCCTGGGCCTCCTCCACTGTCAAAGTGAGGCCACACACAAATTGGGGAACAGCACCTCATATTTCACTTGGGCAGCTCCAACTCAGCGGTGAAGTAGATTTCTTTAATTTCAAGTAACCCCTGCATTCCTTCTCCCTCTGCCCCTCCCCCACCCTAGTCATCCTGCCCACTTCCACTGTTCACATCCATATATTCCTTTGTTATCACGTCTTTCACAGTCAACAATGGACCAATGTGGGCTCCACTTTTCCTTGGACATCGGTGCCAGCTGATTTATTTTGAACCTGTTTATACCTCTAGTTTCCCTCCTCCTCTACTCTCAGTGTGAAGAAGGTTTTCGACTTGAAACATCACCTATTCCTTTTCTCCAGAGATGCTGCCTGACCCGCTCAGTTACTTCCGAATTGTATCTATTGTGTAAATCAGCATCTGCAGTTCCTTCCTACACATACAGTGGCTTGCAAAAGTTTTCATACACCTTGAACTTTTCCACATTTTGTCACGTTACAACCACAAACGTAAATGTATTTTATTGGGATTTTATGTGATAGACCAACACAAAGTGGTGCATAATTGTGAAGTGGAAGGAAAATGATACATGGTTGCCAAATTTTATTACAAATAAAAAATTGAAAAGTGTGGCAAGCAAAAGTATTCTGCCCCCCTAAATCAATACTTTGTAGAACCACCTTTTGCTGCAATTACAGCTGCAAGTCTTTTGGGGTATGTCTCTACCAGCTTTGCACATCTAGAGACTGAAATTTTTGCCCATTCTTCTTTGCAAAATAGCTCAAGCTCAGTCAGATTGGATGGAGAGCGTCTGTGAACAGCAATTTTCAAGTCTTGCCAGAGATTCTCAATTGGATTTAGGTCTGGACTTTGATTGGGCCATTCTAACACATGAATATGCTTTGATCTAAACCATTCAATTGTAGCTCTGGCTGTATGCTTAGGGTCGTTGTTCTGCTGGAAGGTGAACCTCCGCCCCAGTCTCAAGTCTTTTGCAGACTCTAACAGGTTTTCTTCCAAGATTGCCCTGTATTTGGCTCCATCCATCTTCCAATCAACTCTGACCAGCTTCCCTGTCCCTGCTGAAGAAAAGCATCCCCACAGCAGGATGCTGCCACCACCATGTTTCACAGTGGGGATGGTGTGTTCAGAGTGATGTGCAGTGTTAGTTTTCCGCCACACATAGCGTTTTGCATTTAGGCCAAAAACTTTAATTTTGGTCTCATCAGACCAGAGCACCTTCCTCCACATGTTTGCTGTGTCCCCCACATGGCTTGTGGCAAACTGCAAACGGAACTTCACATGGCTTTGTTTCAACAGTGGCTTTCCTCTTGCCACTGTTCCATAAAGGCCAGATTTGTGGAGTGCACATCTAATAGTTGTCCTGTGGACAGATTCTCCCACCTGAGCTGTGGATCTCTGCAGCTCCTCCAGAGTTATCATGGGCCTCTTGGCTGCTTCTCTGATCAATGCTCTCCATGCCTGGCCTGTCAGTTTAGGTGGACGGCCATGTCTTGGTAGGTTTGCAGTTGTGCCATACTCTTTCCATTTTCGGATGGTGGATTGAACAGTGCTCCGTGAGATGTTCAAAGCTTGGGATATTTTTTATAACCTAAACTCTGCTTTAAACTTCACCACAACTTTATCCCTGACCTTTCTGGTGTGTTCCTTAGGCTTCATGATGCTGTTTGTTCACTAATGTTCTCTAACAAACCTCTGAGGCCTTCACAGAACTGCTGTATTTTTACTGAGATTAGATTACACACAAGTGGACTCTATTTACTAATTAGGTGACTTCTGAAGGCAATTGGTTGCACTGAATTTTATTTAGGGGTATCAGAGTAAAGGGGGCTGAATACTTTTGCACGCCGCACTTTTCAGTTTTTTATTTGTAAAAAAATTTGAAAACCATGTATCATTTTCCTTTCCACTTCACAATTATGCGCCACTTTGTGTTGGTCCTTCACATAAAATCCCAATAAAATACATTTACTTTTGTGGTTGTAACGTGACAAAATGTGGAAAAGTTCAAGGGGTATGAAAACTTTTGTAAGCCACTGTAGGTGAGACCAAGCGTAGGCTTGGCAATCGCTTTGCCCAACATCACCGCTCGGTTCGCAAAAACCAACCTGATCTCCTGGTGGCTCAGCACTTCAACTCCCCCTCCCATTCCGGATACAATCTTTCTGTCCTGGGCCTCCTCCATGGCCAGAGTGAGGCCCACCATGAATTGGAGGAGCAGCACCTCATATTTTGCTTGAGCCATTTACACCTTAGCGGTATGAACATTGACTTCTCTAAGTTCAGGTAGTCCCAGCTTTCTCCTCCCCTTCCCAGCTCTCCCTCACACCACTGTCTCCGCCTCTTCCTTTCTTTTTCCCGCGCCCCCCCCCACCCTCACATCAGTCTGAAGAAGGGTCTTGACCCGAAATGATGCCTATTTCCTTCGCTCCATAGATGCTGTCTCACCTGCTGAGTTTCTCCAGCATTTTTGTCTACCTTCGGATTTCTAAGAATCGTTTAATAAGATGGCATTTAAAAGATAAACTGCAGAAGGGCTCATGGCTTTGGGGGCTTATTATGTTAGCAAGACTGGAAAGAGGGCTCCCTAATGGAAAGAGAGGTGAGAGAAAAGGATCATCTTAAAATATTGCTTATGGATGCCGGGGGGATTAGAGCTAGAACTGCATTTACAATCTTGATGACGGGAACAAGTGTAGTGTTGCCAATTTTCTGACAATGCAAAGATAGGTGGGGGTACAAATTATGAGACGGATACAGAGTCAAAGATAGGTCAACATTTGCCTAATAGACTATAACGGAGCTTTAGATAGGAAAATGTGCATCATCCACTTCGATAGGCAGAATGGGAAAGTAGAATATTGTTTAAAAAAAGACCAGCAAGAATGCTTCTACAGAGATAACGTGAATATCCTAATGAATAAAGCAATGTTAGTAAACGGAGCAGCGTAGGGGAATCAAGAACCAGAAGATATAGGTTAAAGGTGAAGGGGTGAAGATTTAATAGGAACTTGAGGGGTAACTTTTTTTACATAAATGGTGGTAGGTATTTGGAATGAACTGCTGAGAAGGTAGTTGAGCCACGTACCGTCACAATATTTAAGAAACATTTAACAGGTATGTGGATATGATAGGTTTAGAGGGATATTGGGTAAACCCAGGCAGGTGGGACCAATGTAAATGGGACGTGTTGGGCCGCAGAACTTGTATCCATGCTGTATGACTCTGGCTCTCAGTCATTTTTGGAAAGGGAATAGAGTACAAAAGTAAGCAAGCATTACTACAGCCGTACAGGTTGTTGGTTAGACCACAGGTACTGTTTTAGTCATTTATTTAAGGACGGTTATGTCGCTTTACCTCCCCTCTCCACTCCATTCAGGGACCCAAGCAGTCGTTCCAGGTCCGACAGAGGTTCACCTGCACCTCCTCCAACCTCATCTATTGCATCCGCTGCTCTAGATGTCAGCAGATCTATATCGGTGAGACCAAACGGAGGCTTGGCGATCACTTCGTCGAACACCTCCGCTCGGTCCACATTAACCAATCCGACCTCCCGGTGGCTCAGCACTTCAACTACCCCTCCGATTCCGTATTCCTCTCTGTCCTGGGCCTCCTCCATGGCCAGAGTGATCAACACCGCAAATTGGAGGAACAGTACCTCATATTCCACTTGGGGAGTCTGCATCCTCTTGGCATGAACATCGAATTATCTCAATTCTGCTAACCCTGCTGTCTCCTCCCCTTCCCACCTCTCCTTCAGCCCTCGGGCTCCTCCTTTTTCCTTTCTTCCCCCTGCCTCCCTCCACCACCATCATTTATTTAACTACCTCTGTGCTCCACAATTTGAGATTTGTAATAGAAAAAATCACATGTGGTTAAAGTGCACATTGTCAGATTTTATTAAATGCCATTTTTATACATTTTGATTTCACCATGTAGAAATTACAGCAGTGTTTATACATAGTCCCAAATATTATGGAGGGCATTGTACAGCAGACTGATGTACCCAAGTGGGTCTTGAACTCTGACTTGATCTGACTCCTAGGCTGCAAAGCTAGCAACTGCCACAACCCTCTCTCTGCACCTAACCTATATCATACTCAAGAACATCTGTTGGAAGGGTTTGTTAATTATTTGACGGATTGTACCTAATTGAGTTTTATTCTGTTTCCCTCAGGAATTAGTTACAAGGAATTGGACGAGAGATTGGAGAATGATTCAAATATCATTGTGTGCTGGAAGTGAGAGTGCAACAGTCACTTGGTGTTGTACTCTGAAATCATATAAAGATGATCAGGAGAGACTAAACCGAAGGAACACTGTAAAGTAACTGATGATGCTGAGCTGGTAAAGGTAGGCTTTGCTGGCCTGCAGAAATCGTAAAATCGACTGACCTCCCCCGTGAACTTAACAATAGGTGAAGTGAGCATTATAATATCCCCTTGAATAATTTCTGGGTCAGAGGTGACTGGAGGGATAAAGCCATGTTAAATTGCACAGATATCATTGATGCATTGAACTATTAAGTGCTGCATGTGTGTATCTTATTCATGAAGATCAAGGAGTTCTATGTGGTCCATATCATTCTCCAATTATCAATTTACCAATTTTACAATTCATTTTGTGGTAAATATGCATCAACTGTTATTCTGCCAAGTTTAGTCACTATTGTGTGCTGAGCTAGCTCAGCTGGGACACTGGTGAGGGCAATGCCTATGAGTTTGGTAGAACATCCATTTGTAGAAGGTCTGGACCATCCATGGATCCTTGCTGGTTAGGAGCAAATCACCGGTGACGACCCCAATGTTAAATTTTAAATGTCTTGCCATTACTGAAGAAGGACCACTTGAATGTTTACTGCAGATCTTCGGTCTATATTGAACCAGGCAAGTCAGTGCCTTTAGGAGAATGGAAATGTACAAATTTTTCTTGTAATTATGTCAAATAAATGGAATTATATACTGACGACACTTGTGGTATTCTAATAATGTTTGTGACTGCAGAGAAGTGATGTCCATAATCATTAGTAATGGATTAATCTTTGGTGTTAGCTTAGCTCACTTGCACCTCCAAGGTAGAATGTCATCGATTTAAATTCCACTCTCGCGTTTTGATCACATAATCTAAGATAACACATCAGAGCAGTACAGGAGTGCTGTGTCATTAATGTCTGCAGTTTTTGCAATGTCAATTTAGGCCCAGTATGCTGCATCGAGAAAGTATGAAAATATTCTGAGAATGGGAATTTTTTCATGAAAACACAAAAATAACTGCAGATAACTGACGTACCTTAGTTTGAGAATCTCTCAGAAGAGGAAATGTCCTACATACATTCGTCCTGACAGGTCCTCTTAGGATCTTGTTAATGCTGCTCTAATTAATCCGCTTTAAAAAAAAAGTGATTACTGATTAATTGATTAAAGTTATTAGATTTCTAATCTCTCTTTAAAGTTAGTACTAGAATAGGATGGTACAAGGATGCCTGAGCCGCTGAGTTACTTCAACACTTTGTGGCTGAGGCCAGGTGCCACGTCTCAGACATCTCCTATTTACCCCTGGATCATGACCTCACAGATGAGCACCAGGCCATTATCTCAGACCATCTAGGATTTTATCATTTCCGGCTAACTGCCCTGTACAGCCTCGAGATTTATTGTTCCACAGTTCCGCAAGGCCCGGTTTTACCTCCTCCCCAAACTCCATAAGCAGAACTGAAACATCACCTACCCTTTTTTCCCCGAGATGCTGCCTGACTCGCTGACAGCACTTTGTGTCTATCTTTGGTAGACACATAACTGGATTGTCTTTCAAATTCAGATGTTTGGTACTCGCAATACATAGCACGAGAAACTGAGGCGACAGTGGCGCAGCGGTAGAGTTGCTGCCTTACAGCGCCAGAGACCGAGGTTCGATCCTGACTACAGGTGCTGTTTTGTATGGGGATAATTGCTGGTCGGCATGGACTTGGTGGGCCGAAGAGCCTGTTTCGGCACTGTATCTCTAAAGCCTAAAGCTCTCCGATGACCTGATAGCAACTTAGTCAAACCTGACAAAATATTTGATTTCAAGCTCACCAATTTGGAACAGCAACCACATGATGTTGGTAGAAAACTGTATGAAGCTGTTTGTGTCAGGATTGCGCAGAGAAGAAACCCACGCATTTCTAGACTCGGGTACTTGGATGATCCAATGGATAATGACTACGTGGAACTCCCGAATTGCGTTCCCATCAATAAATGATCTTGGCAAAATTGTTGGAGATATTTACATGCAGCTGTTCTCAAACAAAGGTGATGAATTATTTGATGACGTTGGTGAAGAAGATAACGATCAAGTTGAGCCCTCCGTGAAGCAAAGTAAATAAGAAGACCTCGATGCCATTCTTTCCAGAAAGGATGTCAAGAAGGCAAAGAAAAAATTGAGTCATATTCAAACTCACAAAACATTTTGAAGATATTGAAGCACAAAATAGCTGACCTGGAAAACATGTTGAAATGCCCAAGCACACGAAACATAGACAATAGGTGCAGGAGTAGGCCATTCAGCCTTTCAAGCCAGCATTGCCATTCACTGTGATCATGGCTGATCGTCCACATTCAGTACCCCATTCCTGCCTTCTCATCATATCCCCCGACTCCGCTATCTTTAAGAGCTCTATCTAACTCGCTCTTGAAAGCATCCCGAGAATTGGCCTTCTGCCTTCTGTGGCGGATAATTCCACAGATTCGCAACTCTGGGTAAAAAAGCTTTTCCTCATCTCCGTTCTAAATGGCCTACACCTTATTCTTAAACTGTGGTCTCTGGTTCTGGACTGCCCCAACATTGGGACCATGTTTCCTGCCTCTAGCGTGTCCAATCCCTTAATAATCTTATGTTTCAATAAGATATCCTCTCATCCTTCTAAATTCCAGAGCATACAAGCCCAGCTGCTCAATTCTATCAACATATGACAGTCCCGCCAACCCGGGAATTAACCTTGTGAACCTACGCTGCACTCCTTCAATAGCAATAATATCCTTCCTCAAATTTGGAGACCAAATCTGCACACAATACTCCAGGTGTGGTCTCACTAGGGCCCTGTACAACTGCAGAAGAACTGCTCCTATACTCAACTCCTCTTGTTATGAAGGCCAACAAGCCATTAGCTTTCTCCACCTCTGCTGTAACTGCATGCTTACTTTCATTGACTGATCAACAAGGACCCCCAGATCTCTTTGTACTTCCCCTTTTCCCAACTTGACACCATTCAGATAATAATATGCCTTCCTATTTTTGCCACCAAAGTGGATAACCTCACATTTATCCACATTAAACTGCATCTGCCATCATCCGCCCACTCGCCCAACCTGTCCAAGTCACCCTGCATCCTCATAGAATCCTCCTCACAGTTCACACTGCCACCCAGCTTTGTGTCATCTGCAGATTTGCTGATGCTACTTTGAATCCCTTCATCTAAATCATTGATGTATATTGTAAATAGCTGTGGTCCCAGCACCGAGCCTTGCGGTACCCCACTAGTCACTAAAACATAGAAAATAGGTGCGGGAGTAGGCCATTTGGCCCATTGAGCCAGCAGCGCCATTCAATATGATAATGGCTGATCATCCAAAATCTGCACCTCGTTCCTGCTTTATCCCCACATCCGTTGATTCCGTTAGCCCTAAGAGCTAAATCTAACTCTGGAAAACATCCAGTGAATTGGCCTCCATTGCCTTCTGCAGCAGATAATTCCACAGATTCACAACTCTGGGTGAAAAAGGTTTTCCTCATCTCAGTCCTAAATGGCCTACTCCTTATTCTTAAACTGTGAACCCTGGTTCTGGACTCCCCCAACATTGGGATTTTTTTTCCTGCATCTAGCCTGTCCAATCCCATAATAATTTTATGTTTCTATAAGATCACCTCTCATCCTTCTAAATCCCAGTGAATGCAAGCCCAGTCCACGCCATTCTTTTATCATATGTCAGTCCCCCCATCCTGGGAATTAACCTAGTGAACTCATACTGCACTGCAAGAATGTCCTTCCTTAAATTAGGAGACCAAAACTGCACACACTACTCCAATTGGGGTCTCACAAAGGCCCTGTACAACCGCAGTAGGACCTCCTTGCTCCTAAACTCAAATTCTCTCACAATGAAGACCAACATGCCATTAGCTTTCTTCGCTGCCTGCTGTACATGCATGCTTACTGTCAGTGACAGATATACAAGGACACCCAGTTCTTGTTGCACCTCCCGTTTTCCTAATCTGACACCATTCAGATAATAACCTTTGTTGCTTTGTTCCTGCCACCAAAGTGGATAACCTCACATTTATCCACATTATACTGCATCTGCCCACTCACCCAACCTATCCAAGTCACCCTGCAGCCTCATAGCATCCTCCTCGCAGCTCACACTCCCACCAAGCATTGTGTCATCCACAAACATGGAGATGTTACATTTAATTCCCTTGCCTAAATCGTTAATATATATATTGTAAATAACTGGGGTTCCAGCACTGAGCCTTGCGGCACTCCACTAGTCACCGCCTGTCATTCTGAAAAGGACCCGTTGATATCTACTCTTTGCTTCCTGTCTGCCAACCAGTTCTCTACCCATGTCAACACCCTACCCCCAATACCATGTGCTCTAAATTTGCACACTAATCTCTTGAGTGGGATCTTGTCAAATGCTTTTTGAAAGTTCAGATACACCACATCCACTGGCTCTCCCTTATCCATTCTACTTGTTACATCCTCAAAAAATTCCAGATTAGTCAAGCATGATTTTCCCTTCATAAATCCATGCTGACTTTGACCAATCCTGTCACTGCTTTCCAAATGCGCTGCTATTACATATTTAATAATCCTCAAGCAGCTTCCCCTAGTTGAAAAAGTAGACAGAGCACTCATGACAATTTCTCCAAGCTCAGATAAATCTGAAAGATGTGTTTATAAAGGGATATCCATATGTATTTTCATCCACTTCCCTGTGTGAAGGTTCGTTTCTTAAAAAGCAGATAGCAACAACAGTTGAAGGTAGACCATGGCAATCTTTAATTGATTAGTCAGACGGGAGTGGCGAGATTACAATGAGCACAGACATTGCTCAGTGCTTCTCGGGCACCCACTCACAGAACAAAGGCGAGTTAGCACAATTATACATTTTTCTTCTCAGTAAAACTATCCTACCAAGTCTGAATATGGCATGACTGAAAGATTCTGCAGCCTTTCACAATATAGGAAAGCTGGGTCCAAATGACAAGTTATTACTTATCTCTGGAGAGTCAGCTATTTTTTTCAATCTTGGCTTCTTTATGGCCTTGAAGAAGCACATGTTATTACTGCAGACTGCCATCTTAATGTCTTTATTGAAAAGACAACCTGTCCTCCATATTGTATTCCATATGATCTACAATGTCATTCAGACTTGGCACCGAGCCGTTCTTTTGTTCTACTGGTCCATATTTATAGAAGAATGACTCCATTTTAGATTTGGCTATTAGATTTGACTATTAGCTATTTCACCTGCACAACCAAAATTTAATCTTGTCTATTAATCTGCCCTCACAATAGAGAATTGATTTCTTAGCAACTTACCAAGGCTTCTTCAACATCATCTCCAAAACACTGAAGTTTAGAAGGATAACAGACAGGCGCAACATGTGAAAGTCATATGCCAGGCTGACTTGGATATACAGTGGCTTGCAAAACTTTTCGTACCCCTTGAACTTTTCCACATTTTGTCACGTTACAGCCACAAACGTAAATGTATTTTATTGGGATTTTATGTGATAGACCAACACAAAGTGGCGCATAATTATGAAGTGGAAGGAAAATGAAACATGGTTTTCAAATTTTTTTACAAATAAAAAACTGAAAAGTGTGGCGTTCAAAAGTATTCAGCCCCCTTTACTCTCATACCCCTAAATAAAATCCAGTACAACCAATTGCCTTCAGAAGTCACCTAATTAGTAAATAGAGTCCACTTGTGTGTAATCTAATCTCAGTATAAATACAGCTGTTCTGTGAAGGGCTCAGAGGTTTGTTAGAGAACATTAGTGAACAAAAAACATCATGAAGCCCAAGGAACACACCAGACAGGTCAGGGATAAAGTTGTGGTGAAGTTTAAAGCAGGGTGACGTTATAAAAAAATATCCCAAGCTTTGAACATCTCATGGAGCACTGTTCAATCCATCATCCGAAAATGGAAAGAGTATGGCACAACTGCAAACCTACCAAGACATGGCCGTCCACCGAAACTGACAGGCCAGGCATGGAGAGCATTGATCAGAGAAGCAGCCAAGAGGCCCATGGTAACTCTGGAGGAGCTGTCCACAGGACAACTATTAGTCGTGCACTCCATAAATCGGGCCTTTATGGAAGAGTGGCAAGAAGAAAGCCATTGTTGAAACAAAGCCATAAGAAGTCCCGTTTGCAGTTTGCCACAAGCCATGTGGGGGACACAGCAAACATGTGGAGGAAGGTGCTCTGGTCTGATGAGACCAGAATTGAAGTTTTTGGCCTAAAATGCAAAACGCTATGTGTGGTGGAAAACTAACACTGCACATCACCCTGAACACACCATCCCCACTGTGAAACATGGTGGTGGCAGCATCATGCTGTGGGGATGCTTTTCTTCAGCTGGGACAGGGAAACTGGTCAGAGTTGATTGGAAGATGGATGGAGCCAAATAGAGGGCAACTTGGAAGAAAACCTGTTAGAGTCTGCAAAAGACTTGAGACTGGGGCGGAGGTTCACCTTCCAGCAGGACAACAACCCTAAACATACAGCCAGAGCTACAATGAAATGGTTTAGATCAAAGCATATTCATGTGTTAGAATGGCCCAGTCAAAGTCCAGACCTAAATCCAATTGAGAATCTCTGGCAAGACTTGAAAATTGCTGTTCACAGACGCTCTCCATCCAATCTGACTGAGCTTGAGCTATTTTGCAAAGAAGAATGGGCAAAAATTTCAGTCTCTAGATGTGCAAAGCTGGTAGAGACATACCCCAAAAGACTTGCAGCTGTAATTGCAGCGAAAGGTGGTTCTACAAAGTATTGACTCAGGGGGGCAGAATACTTTTGCTCGCCACACTTTTCAATTTTTTATTTGTAATAAAATTTGGCAAACATGTATCATTTTCCTTCCACTTCACAATTATGCACCACTTTGTGTTGGTCTATCACATAAAATCCCAATAAAATACATTTACGTTTGTGGTTGTAAAATGATAAAATGTGGAAAAGTTCAAGGTGTATGAAAACTTTTGCAAGCCACCGTATGTGTAGGAAGGAACTGCAGATGCTGATTTACACAATAGATACAATTCGGAAGTAACCAAGCGGGTCAGGCAGCATATCTGGAGAAAAGGAATAGGTGATGTTTCAGGTCGAAAACCTTCTTCACACTGAGAGTAGAGGAGGAGGGAAACTAGAGGTATAAACAGGTTCAAAACAAATCAGCTGGCACCGATGTCCAAGGAAAAGTGGAGCCCACATTGGTCTATTGTTGACTGTGAAAGAGGTGAATACGAAGGAATATATGGATGGGAAGATGTGGCTGGTGGTGGGATCCCTTTGGAGGTTGCAAAAATGTTGCATCTCCTGCGGTTGCAGGGGAAAGTACCTGGGGAGAGGGTGGTTTGGTGGGGAAGGGATGAGTGAACCAGGGAGTTGCGGATCGAACATGGCTAATGAGGTGAAAGGTAAGGACTAGGGGACTGTCCCTGTTGTGACTGGGGGGAGGGGGTGCAAGAGCAGAGCTACAGGGTACCGAGGAGACACGTGTGAGGGCCTCATCTATGATAGAAGAGGGAAACACCCATTCCCTAAAGAATACCAGGCTGTCCTGCTATTGAACACCTTATCTTGTGCGTAGATGCGGCGAAGACAGAAGAATTGGGAGTAGAGGATAGAAACATAGAAAATAGGTGCAGAAGTAGGCCATTCGGCCCTTCGAGCCTGCACCGCCATTCAATATGATCATGGCTGATCATCCAACTCAGTATCCTGTACCTGCCTTCTCTCCATACCCCTGATCCCTTTAGCCACAAGGGCCACATCTAACTCCCTCTTAATTATAGCCAATGAACTGGCCTCAACTACATTCTGTGGCAGAGAATCCCACAGATTCGCCACTCTCTCTGTGAAAAATGATTTTCTCATCTCGGTCCTAAAAGACTTCCCTTTTATCCTTAAACTGTGACCCCTTGTTCTGGATTTCCTCAACATCGGGAACAATCTTCCTGCATCTAGCCTGTCCAACCCCTTAAGAATTTTGTAAGTCTTTATAAGATCCCCCCTCAATCTTCTAAATTCCAGCTAGTACAAGCCGAGTCTATCCAGTCTTTCTTCATATGGAAGACCTGCCATCCCAGGAATCAGTCTGGTGAACCTTCTCTGTACTCCCTCTAACCTCACATTTATTCACATTATACTGCATCTGCCATGCATTTGCCCACTCACCCAACCTATCCAAGTCACCTTGCAGCCTCCTAGCATCCTCACAACTAACACTGCCCCCCAGCTTCGTGTCAGCCGCAAACTTTGAGATGTTGCATTCAAATCCCTCATCCAGATCATTAATATATGTTGTAAATAGCTGGAGTCCAAGCACTGAGCCTTGCGGTACCCCACTAGTCACTGCCTGCCATTCTGAAAAGGACCCGTTTACTCCTACTCTTTGCTTCCTGTCTGCCAGCCAGTTCTCTATCCACATCAATACTGAACCCCCAATACCGTGTGCTTTAAGATACTAATCTCTTATGTGGGACCTTGTCGAAAGCCTTCTGAAAGCCCAGATATAACACATCCACTGGTTCTCCCTTATCCACTCTCCTAGTTACATCCTTGAAAAATTCTGTAAGATTTGTCAGACATGATTTACCTTTCATAAATCCATGCTGACTTTGTCCAATGATTTTTCCACTTTCCAAATGTGCTGCTATCCCATTTTTAATAACAGACTAGCATTTTCCCCACTACCGATGTTAGACTAACTGCTCTGTAATTCCTGGTTTTCTCTCTCCCTCCCTTTATTAAAAATGGGGTTACATTAGCTACCCTCCAATCCTCAGGAACTACTCCAGAATCTAAAGAGTTTTGAAAAATTATCACTAATGCATCCACCATTTCTGAGGCTACTTCCTTAAGTACTCTGGGATGCAGCCTATCTGGCCCTGGGAATTTATTGGCCTTTAATCCATTCAATTTACCTAACATCACTTCCCGGCTAACCTGGGTTTCACTCAGTTCCTCCATCTCATTTGACCCCCGGTCCCCTGCTATTTCCGGCAGATTATTTATGTCTTCCTTAGTGAACACAGAACCAAAGTAGTTATTCAATTGGTCTGCCATGTCCTTGTTTCCCATGATCAATTCACCAGTTTCTGACTGCAAGGGACCTGCATTTGTTTTAACTAATAGAGTCTTTGCAGGAGGCAGGTTATATGACTTGGATCTATGTTGCTGGTCCTTTATCATAAAAATCTGAGATCTCTGCTGCTGTAACTGTGTCGTTATTGCAAAGACTAGTGCAGTTCATCTCAAATGTTTCTGTCCAGAATTGCATATTCTCCACAATCAAGGATTCATGTAAATGTTAGTTGTGCCTGCGAATAGAGGAAAAAAGAAAAAAAAGGTGCCAAGGAGCATTTTGCTGCGTAGGATGGAGTTTGTACATTGGAAAACTGTGGCTGGAGGATTGCATGAAGTCCCTCTCCATTGGGTTTCCCCTCAAGAGAGCATCCTTCGCATATGAATGCCCAGATTCAGCTAGGTGGTCTGGCTGAAGGTACTCCTGAGCTCTCCAGTAATCACCACCATTGTCCAGCAGCAACATTAATCAGTGCCAGAGTAGCATTCCATCCAAGATGATGGCTTGCCACACGTCCCAGCACCGAGGGAATGACTGATGTCAACATCAATCAGCTTCTCCTGCATAGACAAGGCAGTTGTCAGGGATTACCATGTACTGTTCTGAAATTCCACGATTTGCGCCATATGGCCATCCCTGTAATAAGCCTGCCAACATGCATGTTTGGCTGGTATATGGGAATGACTCCAACCTTGTGCTTTGGATTATGGCGGGAATTTTAATCACTGTGCTTTGAGACAATAGTCTTTTTTTCTGAAGAATGCAGGAAATGGCCATTAAAAAATCCGTATCCCTTGAAGCTAATTAATTAGGTTAAATTAAATGTAACTCTTAACGATCACACTTTTTAGAACTCAGCAGCAATTTAATAATTGGTAGGAATAAATTCTACTGTGAAGCTGCACTTTACAATACTAAGTCCTTGCACATAAATCTGCAGCTTTAACTTGTGCAAATGACTTTGAGTTGCTGCCTTTTCTGCTACTAAAAATCTTTCTCAGAACCCAGCATTTGACAAGATGCTTACTGCACAGAAGTTTGTCTTGTGTTGCCCTGAAACTGTCATGTGCCATGAGAGGTTTCTCCATGCAAGGGACAAGAAGAGAACTGAGGATGGATGCGAGCTGCAGGTTTGGGGTACTTGCCCAAGGGCAAAACCTGCCTCCAAAATCAGAAGCTTGACTTGTGGAGACTGCCCCAATTTTTGCTGAACTGCACAGGACATGAACATTTTAGAAGATGTTTGATCTTTTGATTCTGAGCTGAATTTTCATCATTATACAGGTACACGTACTCCCTCAACATCGCTAAAACATCATTATCTGTCATTCTATTCCTGGTTGTGGAATCTGCTTCGGAGGCTCGGCCGTGGACCCAATGGACGACTACATCGGAGGCCTGGATCGCCTCAGCGCAGAGGGAGAACGAGAAAGGAAGAAGACGAAGACTTTAAGACTTTTGCCTTCCATCAAAGTGAGGAGGTGCCTGGTGAACTCACTGTGGTGGATGTTAAATATGTGTTTATTGTGTGTTTTAAAAAAAATATATATGTATGACTGCAGGCATGAAATTTCGTTTAGACCAAAAGGTCTGAATGACAATAAAGGTAGCATTTCATTTAATTTTAATTCGTTTTCATGTGTTCCCTCATTGGCAAGCTGTGGCCAGCCTCATATAACCCTTGCAGAGTGTACCTCAACAGTTCAGCAAGGTTCATCAATGATAATCACAAACCTACAAGCTTGTAGGGGGTGGGGTGGTGGGGGGGAGGCATGAAGCATGGAAACACCACATTGCAACCTCCTACCCTACAAACCCCATGGAGTATTTTCACCACACGGATTAAAACAGGCATCGATCTATGTAGGGAAGCACGGGTGAAAACTAATTGCTAACCTTGCTGATGTACCTAGAATTTCATGAACAAAATTGCTATTTTTATTTTCAGCAGCTTCTCTGGGCTTTAATTTCTTTCCCTTCCACCTACATTAACCCATCCTTTCAACCTGAAGCTTCTTCTCGTGATATTTACTATCTCTCCAATTTTGCTGGTCCTAGTTATCATTGGCCAATTTGATTTCATTTTCAGTTGAGATAATTCCAAAGATGCAGCCCCTTATGCTAGTACTGCCTCCAGTGTCCTATGCAATGAGACATCCCCTACCATTCTAGTTTATCATTAACTTTCCTTGATGCCTGTCCATATCCCAGGAAGTAATCCTGTTTTGTTTTTATTTGATTTGTCATATTCCATGAGCAAGAACTTCTTCCTGACTTTAACATAGGCTGTGACAATTGGAATTGCACTTTTCAGTTAAGGAACTTTTATTGTAAGTTAAGTGATTTATTTCTTTATTAAATCGTTGAAAACATTAGCGACACAGTGGTGCTGGTTTCCAACAGGCACGGTGACGGATGCACCACACATCTCAGTCCTCTATGCAGCTGGCAAGCTCCTCTTTTGTCTCTACGCATGCATCTTAGTGAGATGATCAATAACGCTGGGGTGATGGATGTTGCCTAAATTGATTTGTGGAAGGCATTTGATAAAGTCCCACATGGTAGGCTGATCTAGAAGATTAACAGGGAAGGGATTAACAGTGACTTAGTCATTTAGATTCGGAACTGGCTTACTGATAGAAGACAGAGGATTGTGTGAGAAGGACACTATAGAGGCAGGAGCACTGTGACCAGTGGATTTCCGCAAGGATTCATGCTGGGATCTCTGTTTGTGATATATATAAATGACTTGGACATAAACATTACAAAACAGGTTGCTTAGTAAGTTTGCACATGACACCAAGATTATTGGGATCACGGACTGTGAAGCAGGCTTTCAAAGTATACAGCATGGTATAGATCAGATACAGAAATGGGCAGCGAAATGGCAGATGGAGTGCAATCTGAGATGTTGCACTTTGGGAGGTTGACTGTAATGGAAAAATATACAATTAATGGTAGGAAGGAACTGCAGGTTTACACCAAAGATAGACACAAAAAGCTGGAGTAACTCAGCAAGTCAGGCAGCATCTCTGGTGAAAAGGAATAGGAGACATTTTGGGGCAAGATCCTTCTTCAGACAGAGTCAGGGGAAATGGACACAAGAGGTATAACGGTAAATAGGAGAAATGAATGAAAAATATGCAAAAAGCACCAATGATCGAGGAAAGGTGGAACCCACAATGGTTCATTGTTGACTGTGGGGTAGGGGATGAATTATACCGACAGTGAAACTGAACAGGATGATAGTTGAACTAGTACAATGACTAGGGTTGGGGATGGACATAGAAAGAGGGGATGCAAGGGTTACTTTAAGTTAGAGTAATCAATATTCATACTGCTGGGTTGTAAGCAGCCCAAGCGAAATTTGAGGTGCTGTTCCTCCAATTTGCATTTGGCTTCACTCTGACAATGGAGGGGGCCCAGGACAGAACGGCCAGTATGGGAATGGGAAGAGGAGTTAAAGTGTTTGGCAACCGGGAGATCGCATAGACCAAGTTATATGGTTATATGGTTAAGGCGGGCTGAGCAAAGGTGTTCAACAAACGATCGCTCAGTCTGAGCTTAGTCTCACCGATATGTAGGAGTCCTTACCTGGAACAGCGGATACAGTAGATGACATAAAGGAGATGACAATTAATGGTAAGACTCACTTTTGATGGCAAAAAGGTTGGTACAAAGCCCAGAGGTAAGAACGGAATATAACCATATAATTACCATATAACAATTACAGTACGGAAACAGGCCTTCTCGGCCCTTCCAGTCCGTGCCGACCATTTATTTTCCCCTAGTCCCATCTACCTGCACTCAGACCATACCCCTCCATTCCCTTCCCGTCCATATACCTATCCACTTTACTTTTAAATGTTAAAATCGATCCTGCCTCCACCACTTCTGCTGGAAGATCATTCCACACAGCCACCACTCTCTAAGTAAAGAAGTTCCCACTCATGTTACCCCTAAACTTCTGTCCCTTAATTCTCATGTCATGCCCTCTTGTTTGAATCTTCCCTACCCTCAATGGGAAAAGCTTATCAACTGTCTATCCCTTTCATCATTTTAAAGACCTCAATCAAGTCCCCCTTTAATCTTCTGCGCTCCAAAGAATAAAGACCTAACTTGTTCAACCCTTCTCTGTAACTTAGTTGTTGGAATCCAGGCAACATTCTAGTAAATTTCCTCTGTACTCTCTCTATTTTGTTGACATCCTTCCTATAATTAGGCGACCAAAATTGTACACCATACTCCAGAATTGGTCTCACCAATGCCTTGTACAATTTTAACATTACTTCCCTACTCCTATATTCAACGCTCAGATTTATAAAGGCCAGCACACCAAAAGCTTTCTTTACCACCCTATCTACATGCGATTCCACCTTCAGGGAACTATGCACGGTTATTCCTAGATCCCTCTGTTCCACAGCATTCCTCAATTCCCTCAATATGTGAGACAGGTTTGAAGAGCTGAGGATTGTGAAGCCAATGGGAGGAAAGTGGCAGTGTGGGGAGGGGGGAGGCAAGGGACAAAGAGGTGGGGGTCCATGTGGGCCACAGAGGAGAGACGGGGGTGTGTGGGGGGAAGAAACAGCAGGAGGGGGTTAGTTAGAGATTACCCAAAATTGGAAAATTAATGTTGATACCATTGGGTTGTAAGCTAACCAAACGGAATATCAGATGCTGTTCTTCCAGTTTGCATGTAGCCACACTCTGAGTTTGGAGGAGGCCCAGGACAGAAAGATCACTGTTGGAATGAAAAGGGGTGTTAAAACCCGGGAGTTCCACGAAGCCTTGGTGGACCGACTGGATTTGAAAAAGGCATTTGATAAAGTCCCCCATGGTAAACTGAAGCAGACTAAAATTCAAGGGATTATTAGTAATTTGGAGTGTACGCGTGGTTTATTCAGAGTATATACAAGAGCAAAGAAGTGAAACACTGATGCAAAGTGCGTGTAGTGTGCAAGACAGCCGTTAATTGGTATACGTCCAGCAGCCACAGCCCACCTGTCTCCCTCTGGAAGTGTTTCTGCCCTGCAATGCTGGTCTCTTGTTGCAGAGCAGAAAGAGGGGCTGGTCCTTAAGCCTGTGGGAGGAAAAGGTTAGACTACTGGATAGCACTGCAACAAATGAGGGCCAAATGAATATGGTGTGTTCCAAAACAGAGTAGTTGGGAAAATGTGTGCGGCGGGAGGGGGGGGGGGGGGGGAGTGTATTTACCTGAAATAGTTCAATCTTCATACTGTCGGGTTGTGAGCAACCCAAGCAGAATTTGAAATGTCGGCCAAGCACAGAAAAGTCACTATGGAAATGGAAGCGGTGTTAACTGTTTCGCAACTAGGAGCTCCATTTAGCCCTGGTGGACAGTGCAAGTATTCGACAAAGCGGTCGCCCAGTCTCCACTTTCCCACAACTAGTATGATGTTGTGGGAATTACGGAGACATGGCTGCAAGAGGGCCAGGGCTGGAAACTAAATATTCACGGGTATACCTCCTATGGAAAAGACAGACAGGTGGGCAAAGGTGGTGGAGTAGCTCTGTTGGTGAGGAATGGAATTCAGTCCCTTGCAAGGGGTGACATTGAAACAGGAGATGTGGAGTCAGTATGGATAGAACTAAGGAATTGTAAGGGTAAAAAGACCCTAATGGGACTTATCTACAGGCCCCCAAACAGTAGCCTGCACATAGGGTGCAAGTTGAATCAGGAGTTAAAATTGGCATGTAGTAAAAGTAATGCTGTGGTTGTTATGGGAGATTTCAACATGCAGGTAGACTGGGAAAATCAGGTTGGTACTGGACCCCAAGAAAGGAACTCTACAGAGTGCCTTCGTGATGGATTCTTCGAGCAGCTTGTATTGGAGCCTACCAAGGAGAAGGCAATTCTGGATTTAGTGTTATGTAATGAACCGGATTTGATAAAGGAACTTGAGGTTAATGAGCCATTAGGAGGTAGTGACCATAATATGATCTGGTTCAATGTATAATTGGAGAGGGAGATGGGTAGATTGGAGGTGTCAGTGTTACAATTGAATAAAGGGGACTATGGGGCCATGAGGCCAAAGTTGACTGAAAGGATACCCTAGCAAGGTACAGTGGAACAACAATGGCAGGTATTTCTAGGAATAATATAGAAGGTGCAGGATCAGTTCATTCCTAGGAGGAATAAAGATTCCAAGGGGAGTAAGCGGCGACCGTGGCTGACAAGGGACAGTATAAAAATAAATAGAAGAACGTAGCAATACAACGTAGCAAAGATGAGCAGGAAGCAAGAGGATTGGGTAATGTTTAAAGAGCAACAGAAGATAACTAAAAAGACAATACGGGGAGAAAAGATGAGGTACGAAGGTAAGCTAGCCAAGAATATGAAGGAGGATAGCACAAACTTCTTGGGTTTGTGAATAGGAAAACATTAGTTAAGACCAAAGTTGGAAAAGGTGAATTTATTATGGGGAACAAGGAAATGGCAGATGAGTTGAACAGGTACTTTGGATCCGTCTTCTCTAAGGAGGAGATGGAGCGGCTGGGCTTGTACACTCTGGAGTTTAGAAGGATGAGAGGGGATCTTATTGAAACATATAAGATTGTTAATGGTTTGGACACGCTAGAGGCAGGAAATATGTTCCCGATGTTGGGGGAGTCCAGAACCAGGGGCCGCAGTTTAAGAATAAGGGGTAAGCTATTTAGAACGAAGACGAGGAAACACTTTTTCTCACAGAGTTGTGAGTCTGAGGAATTCTCTGCCTCAGAGGGCGGTAGAGGCCAGTTCTCTGTATACTTTCAAGAGAGAGCTAGTTAGGGCTCTAAAAGATAGCGGAGTCGGGGGATATGGGAGAAGGCAGGAACATTGTTCTGATTGGGGATGATCAGCCATGATCACATTGAATGGCGTGCTGGCTCGAAGGGCCGAATGGCCTACTCCTGCACCTGTTGTCTATTGTCTCGCCGATGTAGGGGATACTGAATCGAGAGAACTGAAGGCAATGGATAATGTTGGAACAGATGCATGTAAATCCGTCTCACTTTAAAGGGCTGTTGGGGTTATATGTTGCACCTCCTGTAATTACAGGAGAAAGTACCTGTGCAGGGGGCAGGAACTAGTGGATTAACGAGTTCTGGCAGAGCCACTTTCACCAACTTCCAAGATCACAATGGATCTGCTGGAATTAAGTTACGGTATACATTTAAAGAGGTGAGTCGAAAGATCAGGGTTTTGAGAAGTATTACGTACTGGCACAGAAGAGATAGAAACATAGAAAATAAATGCAGGAGTAGGCCATTCGGCCTTTCGAGCCAGCACCGCAATTCAATAGGGGGGTTTCACGTAAGGTCACGGGTCATAGGGCTTGACGCACGGATCCATCTGGAGAACATCGGTAACTGCCGGTATATGTTATTAATACAAGAAACGCGTACTTTCCTGCATGTTAAAACCCGCCAAAATGTGGATTGTGTAAAAATTGTGGAAATTGGGGTAAGCATAAGAGACATGTACCCAACTTCTGAATTCCAAAAATGAAGCGAAATGAAGGTAAAGGGAAGCGAGAGCTGAAGGGACAAGAACAGCTAAAGTGCTTGGCAAACATTGGCCGTGCAGATATCTGAATTGAAAATATTGGGAATTATCGCGTTTGCTCACTGTATTTCATCAACAGTAAGGCATTATTTGTGTTTTTTCTTGATTCCTTTGGTATCTAAAAAGTCTCAGAAGTGATAAATCTGGCTGTAAAGACGCGTTTTCCTTTTTGTGTGTAAAATATGTTTGTATCCCGATTTCCATAATTATTTACAGCGCAAAAATTGATAATTTCGGCGGGTTTTAACGGGCCCGCTACGCTGGAAACAATGGTCAGTGCTTACCTGCAGTTCATCGCGTGTACTCCACTTGCCGTAGCGTAGCAACAGTACGGGTTATGGGTCGTGACCCGACTGCCGTCAAACCTCCCTACATGATCATGGCTGATCATCCAAAATCAGATAAGGCCAGAGAGGCCGACGCCTGCTCCTATTATCTGGTTTTTATTTTAAAGCGTGCACTCTCGGCTTTATTATGTTATATTGGGAAATGGGAATTATCATTTGGTTTACAACATACCCTTCATCTTAACACATGTGTTGACCCATTGGTGCCCTGGAACCTGTGTGTGAAAACGCCCTTCCAACTCAACCGACATCTGTCCCCCCACTCAATCTATATCGCCTCTCCCTCCTCGAACTGTGACACTGCTTATGCGAGGACTCCCTGTGCGACCCGATGTCCAGTTTGACCGCAGAGGCGTCGCAAGCCTGCCTTGTCCAAGGCCCCGATGCTTTCTTGGCAGCTGTCAGCGGCGGGTGAGTGAGTGATGAGTACACGACTGGGTCCAGATCTCATCGATCGCGCTTCGTGACGGTGTGGATGAAATGCCGCACCTTCGCTGGGCGGGAGAGTTCCTCTCTTGGAAACGCCAGTGAACTAACTGCCTTTTTCCTTCCTGTTCTATCACCACAGCCGGCCCCATATCCACCTTCCGCGGCGGAGATGTCGACTCCGCCTCCTGCCTCATCTCCGCTCCACCCGCCTGCCCCACCACTGATCCTTCCCCCTAGACTAAAGTGACTGCGGTAATGTTCTTTGGAAAGCGCCCCAACCTTTACCGAGACACTATTCTCACCGGGGCTCAACTAGGACAAAGGGCACGTTTTTCAAGTGCCCCATTGGTCTCCTCCAATCCTTCAGACCTGCAAAATCCCATGGTGGACAAAAATGCTGGAGAAACTCAGCGGGTGAGGCAGCATCTATGGAGCGAAGGAAATAGGCAACGTTTCGGGCCGAAACCCTTCCTCAGACTGATGCAGGGTGGGTGGGGGGGGCGGGAAGAAGAAAGTAAGAGGAAGAGCCAGAGGGAGAGCTGGAAGGGGAAGAGACAGCAGGGGCTACCGGAAATTAGAGAAGTTAATGTTCAGGCCACTGGGGTGCAGACTGCCCAAGGTGTCTGCTCATGAGGTGCTGCTCCTCCAGTTTCCGGTGGTGCTCACTCTGGCAATGGAGGAGGCCCAGGACAGAAAGGTCGGATGCAGAATTGAGGGGGAGTTGAAGTGCTGAGCCACAGGGAGATAAGGTAGGTTAATGCGGACCGAGCAGAGGTATCCGGCGAAACGGTCGCCAAGCCAACGCTTGGTCTCACCGATGTAGAGCAGCTGACATCTAGAGCAGCGGATGCAATAGATGAGGTTGGAGGAGGTGCAAGTGAACCTCTGCCGTACCTGGAACGACTGCTTGGGTCCTTGAATGGAGTCGAGGGGGGAGGCAAAGCGACAAGTGTAGCATCTCTTGCGGTTGCAAGGGAAAGTGCACGGGGAAGGGAAAAATTGACCAGTGATGTATGGAGGGAGCGGTCTCTGCGGAAAGCAGACGGGGGGGGGGGGGGGGGGGGAGATGGGAAGATGTGGCGAGTGGTGGGGTCACGTTGGAGGTGGCGAAAATGATGGAGGACTATTTGTTGTATGTGACGGCTGGTGGGGTGAAAGGTGAGGACCAGGGGGACTCTGCCCTTATTCTGAGTGGGGGGATGGGGGGAGAGAGCAGTATTGCGGGGTATTGAAGAGACCCTGGTGAGGGCCTCATCTATGATTGGGGAGGGGAACCCACGTTTCCTGAAGAAATAGGACATTTCCGATGCCCTGGTGTGGAAACTCCCATTCTGGCTTTAATCACTCCGATTTCCCAATGGGAGTCTCGTGCTCTTGGAATTTTCTTCCAGAACCTCCTCGCCAAATTGATTTATTCTAGCTTTCTTCACTAGTCTTCTTATCTCGAGCTCAGACTATCTGAAACTCTCCCTGGATCTTCCGGCAGTTTTCACCACAAGCCATCCCCAGCAAGTAAATTATTGCATATGCAGCAATACTGCACTTTCAACGCCTTAACTGTAAAGGGTTTTGAGTCATCACGTGGATAAAGCATTGCATAAAACCCGCTGAGGATTTGCAGACGTTAATCAGGGCACAAATCTCGGTGATTAGAAGCGTGCGGACGTCTTAGAATACCGATTTCAGGCACGGTCGACAGATTGCACTCGTCTCTCCTCTCCCTCGTTGTACCCCAGTCTACACCGAGTAGGCTGAGGTCGGATCAGCTTACAATAGAGCACAGTATTCCACACCTGAGGGGATCCGCCGTCTGTGTGGCTGGAACGCATCTCACGTGAAGGGCGCCCTTACTGAGTTGGTGAACGGTCGAGCCTCTGGAGGGTGGCGAATGCAGGTCAATTGTTATGCCCCTTTCTTTCCCTCCCCCCAGTAAACTTCCCGGACAGATTTTGGCAGGTTTAGTCTCCAGCGAGGCAGAGAAGGCGGGTGCAGCAGCATCTAAGGAGCGAAGGAGATAGGCGACGTTTCGGGTCGAGACCCTTCTTCAGTCTGAAAAAGGGTCTCGACCCGAAACGTCGCCTATCCACTTCGCTCCTTAGATGCTGCTGCACCCGCTGAGTTTCTCCAGCCTTTTGTGTAACCCTCGATTCTCCAGCATTTGCAGTTACTTCTTTAACACAGAGAAGGCATCCAGAGGCCAACTTCCGCACTCCCAACTATCCCGCAGGTTTATACCACTTAAGGTTTAAAACAAAAAGTGTCTCACTAACGTGTTATTGGCGAACTCAAGAGCTTGCTCTTCTGCCAAAGCCCACATGGGATAGAGCTAGAAGCATCAACGATCGCAGTGATCTCTAATCTCAAAATGTCCCGAATGGGGCCCACTGTGCCCCTGTGGAGATGCCGCATCCTGATTTATTGTGGACTTCCGTAACAGGAGATTGTTTTTACTTTTCCTTTCCCTCCGTCGTTTCTCACCCAACTACGTTGACACTTTCTGAAACCCAAACTGAGAAAGCCATTGGTCGCTTTTATGCACCAATTTCTCCGCCCGTCTAATAGAGGTCCATCCAACGACTTAAGATCTCAAGTTTGTTTCGACTGAAATAAACTTCCACCGTCTAAAGCAATGTGTATAGGGCAGGTCCAACGCACCAACCCAAATGAGCCGTTTTTCGCCGCCCTTTTATGGATTGGGTAGAAAAATCCCACCCCGTGATCTCGATGGGCGGGCAGAGGTCACCCCTTGAGACGACGAACCCCGCCGCTAGATTTAACGCGGATAGAGCAACATGCCTAATTGAGTGGATTTTTGCTTTCATAGGAATCTCAAAAAAATCGACCCAAAAAGGTCACAGAGAACTCCCATAATGTGCCAAAAAACTTTTATTAAGATTTTATAAAAGGAATTTGTGTTGCATAAAAAACTTTTATTTAACGAAACATAACAGGAAATATAAAAGAAACAACTGCAAAGGAAAATGGAGAGCGAATTTGAACACCACAACACAAGATGAGGACAGAGGCGGGATGAAGACAGAGGCAGGAAAAGGGTACAAAGAACGGGGTCTGTAATATTAGACATGGCCGCCTGCCCAGAACCCTGTGTGTGCACACAGAGACTCTGCCTGTACCATTACACAAAGCTTTCTTCAGCAAGGATTCAGCAACTTGCAGCCACAACTAAACAAGCACCATCTCAGGGAGGTGAGTCATCGCATCACAGCGCTTCAGCTTTACGGAGCGGGACCACAGGCTCTGTCCAACCTTCTTGCGAGGACGAGCATCCCCAGGTCAAGGGTGCCAATGGAATTCAGGGAAACAACACAGGACCTGTCCCCAGGGCAAGGAACGCCGTCTTCTACACTGTCCTACCGCACATTCCCGGGGTTAGAGGAAAGCTGTCCCCACGTTACAGCTCGCCAGCATCAAGAGTGCACCTTGCAGCACCCACCTACAACAGATCTGAAACAGGCGGCGTGTAACCCTGCACCTGCACCCAGCGAATGGGCCTTGGCTTTCAGCACGCCTGCAATCCAGTTCAACACCATAACCAAGATCTCTCCTCTGCCCGACGAACGGCCCGCGTGGAAAAGCTTTGTGTAAGGGAGTGGAATGTCTAGAAGCTGTCAGTGATACTTCGAGATGGCGTGTGCGCGTGCCTGTGTGTGCGCGCGCTCGTGCTCGTTCATGAGATGTGCTGCATTCCTGTAGCTTGCACAAACACAACTTTTCTTCAGGCCTGTCCTCCTGTGCTCCATCCAGCACTGGGGATGTTGGAGCCCCAACTGAACTCCTGGAAAAATTTATTCACTTTCTAAACATAAGAGAAAAATAGGTCCAGTCCCAACGAGAACGTTTTTTTAAAAAAAAAATCAACTTTCAGGATCTGGCTGCAGGATTCAAATCAGATGATGTATTTTATTTTAAAAATCAAATCTATGTTTAACTTTTGCATAGTCTGTTGATGCTTAATTTTCAGCCTGTTCCTGAAGGGTCGGGTATTAGATATGTGGGGACTGGTAGGGGGCACACGAAAACTTGTTGACCTTGGACCAGAGATGTTTACTGCAGCCTGACCATGCTACAGTGTAGTCATTTGTCACTCGTGAATGCTTGGAGAGAAAACCAAAAAAAAAACAATTAAACATTTTTTCATTGTAATTATTCAATGTTGAAATATTGCCTGAAGTCATCAGGTATAACTAAAATGATTAAACATCTGATTAATGTGAAGTACAGCACACAGGAAGTGGTTAGATTAACGGAATGCACCAAGCCCCCAAAAGCCCAGTGACTTCCAATATGGCTTCCCTGATTCCCAGAATGCACAGCGAGCTGGCATCAGCAAAACACCTCCCCCTTCCAAATTGCATTATTATTTAAATCAAATCTCCTTATTACACTTTACCCCCTCTGTTCTTAAAGGCAGCAAATCAGCTGGGACATCGGGAGCTAAGAACCACATCAACCACAAAGGATACTAGGTTAATTTTAATATTCCAAGGACTAATGGACCCTATTGTTGTGAGAGGGGTCAAGGTGGGGTGAGGGAGGGGAGGGGGGGAGGGGGGGGTGGGAGTTAACCAAACTTAGCTATGATATCCCCACTCCTCCCTCAGCCCACCCCATGGTCGCTTAGCCTTCTGATGTCTGTTCCACCAGAAGTCATTGATGCGAGTCTGGAATGGGAACCCAGGTTGGCATTCTCCCTCCTTATCTCAGGCTAGAGGGCATTAGTCATCCTGCCTTGAGATTGAACACAAGGATTTTGTGGCTCAGTTATTCAGTGGGCAATGTATTTATCCACTGAGCCAATGTCTCAATTGTGATTAACCAAGGGGAAGTTTAAATTTATCAAATAGCGCCAGCTCTTAAAAATGTTGATTTTTTTTGTGTGAATGCTGAGGGAATCAGGTAAAAGGTTATTCAGCCACTCTAAGGGGTTGGGGGTCAATCTGCAGGTACAGACTTGCATGAAAACAGACCTCCTAAACAACAATATTCACAAATCTGAATGATACTCCCAATGACTCCTTCCCGTCACTCGTTACCTCACTAGTTCTACACAGGGTCTGAGCAGCTGCACCATCCTTTCAATACGGTGAGAACTTCTGTCGCTCAGACTTCTTAACCCCATTGGATGAGGAGATTTTGGCTGTGTAAGCTGACAGGCTCCCAGAAGGCCCCGAGTTGGCTGCAGACAATGCCAGGAAGGGAACATTTTTCATGCCAAGGAGGCTGGAGATGGGAATGGCATAGGGGGCATTCAGCATAGAGGATGGGAGGGCGGAGCTCATCGATGCCAGTGGGGAAGAGGCAGGGTTGGCAGGCTGAGAGAAGGTCATGTTGAGGTCAACTGGGGTCGTGATGGAAGCATTCTGGGAGGTGGTTTTAGCCATCTCTAAACTGCAAAGAAAGAGAGGTGGAGAGAGGTCAGGGTTATATTAGGTGAGAGGAATAGAAGACTGAGTTAAGGAGGGGTGGTGGAGGATGATATTAAAACAAATGTAAGGATACATTATGCCACAGGTTCAATACTTTTGTATTGAATTAAAAACACACACAAGGCACTAAACACATGCAGGGGGGGGGGGGGGGAAGGGGGCCTTCCCAGCTCAATAACCTTCAGCTACCTAGGATCCCAAATTTATGAAGGGCACCCATTTCAGCTTCCTAACACCAACCAGCCAATAAATGCAGACATGTAGTTAAAGTTCTCCTGAGGAAACAGTTTGGTGTACAAACCAGTTTCCTTGAGTAAACCACACTGCTCACCCCAAGCACTAATGGCATTTCAGTATAGAAAGCTGATCAATTCATGAAAGATCTATCTTTTACAGAACCTTCAATCAACTGGCTGGAAAGCTATATGAAAACGATTCTTCTCTCTCCCTCTACACTCTCTCTCTCTCTCTCTTAATCCCCACATTCCATTTATTCCTCTTCGAGATAATCCCAGTGCCCCTCAAATAAAGACCACTCAATGAAACTCATTTTCTCATTATGGTATTCTTATAAAACTCACTTTTCTCCAGCCTAGCCATCGGGGTTTTTAAAGGGTCAGATTTCTCGATTTAGGTTGTCTCTGATCCAACCATTCTCAGCCCTGCTGATAACCTGTCCTACTTTACCTAGGCTTCCCAAAGACAAACCAGGTGACAGAATTCACACTGAGGACTGGTCTGCCAATGCATGCTAGGAGTAAGATTTGCATCGACAATCTCATCTGCACTGAGCTCAAGGACCTGTCTGTACCTTGATCTCCCAGAAGGTGACTCAAGAGTAGCAGGTTGCCAGTCTTGGCCAGAGAGCCCGGGAGTTTTCAGCAGAGGAAACAGGAGAAGGTAACGAGTCATAGTGACAATGACCATTATACTGTAACTGAAAAGTTTTCTAAGAAAGGTTGGTGGACATATTCAACACAAATGCCAGTGGAACTGAACATTCAGTGTCTGTAATCTTAAAGCCTCTCACAGCTTCAACTACACTTCAGGGAGTAGACAAACCCCAGCATCACCAACCAATCAAGTCTCAAGTTTGATCTTTGCTCCCAGCTAATTGAACCAACACCAGTCAATACACCTGCCAATGTTGAGGGTGAGAAGACAAAGAGGTTTAGGTTGGGGAAAACTTTAAGAGTTTTAGCCTTTGACTGGTAACTTTAAGCCTGTGTCTCACATTTGAACTGCACCTCTATACATTGCATGACATCAATAATCCTTTTGACACTTGCCATGAATGCTATCACTTAGGTGGGATACTAAAGGGTAAACAGTATTTGTGAAACCGTACAAGGAGGGGAGAAAACAAGGAACCACAGAGCCAAAGCATATCCCAAACACCCCAAAGTGGTGGCACAGTGTCGCAGGTGGTAGAGCCACTGCCTCACAGCTCCAGAGACACTGGTTCAATCCTGACCTCGGATGCTGTCTGTCTGGTGTATGAACGTCCACCCAGTGACTGCGTGGGTTTCCCCCAGGAGATCCGGTTTCCTCCCAGTCCCAAAGACGCGCAGGTTGGTAGATTAATTGGCCACTGTAAATTGCCTCTAGTGTGTAGGTAAGTGGTAGAATCTAGGTGGGGTGGGTGGGGAGGGGGAGAAGGCGGGGGGGAGGAAGGAGTTGATGGGAATGTGGGGAGAATAAAAAAAATAGGATTAATATAGGATTTATGTAAATGGGTGGTTGATGGTTGGCATGGACTTTGTGGGCCAAAGGGCCCATTTCCATGCTGCATCTATGACTGTTATCAATATGAGGAAGGACAATCGTGCCAGCATTCAGTCCAACAAATGATCCTTGCAAGAAGGCAGTGATCAGAGGCCTCTGCCTCCAGCGGACAGAGGGAAAGGGAAGGAGCACAGAAGAGGAATTCAATTTCAGATCACCCTCCTGATGGTTGAAGGTAGAATGCCCCCTGCAGTCTCCAGGGAAAAGGACAGCACAAAGGGGCCCTGGGCAAGCTCAGCAAGACAGAGCACATGTTGAAAGAAACTAAATGCTCCAAACAGCCCACATCCCCCTTCCCATTCCATATCCCGGTCAGTGTTAATTTATTGGGTGTTTATGTGAGTTGGCTCAATTTCATCTACTGTGCCCTTTACTCTGAAAAAGCTCACCGTCACCCAGCACCAAACTTGTACCCAATGCCAGCAGGCCGCCTGTCCCTCTTAACTGTATGCTATATTGCCTCCTCCATTACCGTACTGGGGTAGGCCACCAGGTTTCCTTACCATGCATTTATGAGGTACTGTGCCAAGTTGATGTTCAGGGCACCCCCTGTGATTGTAACGAGTCTCTCGGTCGAACCGTCAACCTGATTGTCGATCTTGATTTGAGCACCTGACATCTGCCGGATTTCATTTATTTTACTCCCCTGTCTCCCAATGATGCAGCCAATTAACTGATGGCAGAAAAAAAAACAGAAGTTAGTAAGAGGATCAGCAATTACTGCCACCCTTACTGCCCTTATTAAAAAGAGGAAACATCCACAGGTAGAAATTGTGTTATCAATGTGCTCATCGAAGAAAGCATCCATTTCTAACTGCAGGTATCACCACTAACACCAAACACAGTTCTGCCAATCTTTTTAATGCCCGATGAAACATGGCTCCCTCTATTCTGCCACAAATGCTTCTAGTTTGTAGCCTAATTTACCGAAATACTCTGTATACCCTACAGAATGTACTCTGACCTCCAGCAGTAGTGTCCCTCCAGCTTTGGCCTGACATCTGTTTAGTGAAACTTAATATCTCTCCATTCTTGTTCTGAATTTCAAAAGACACATGTCGTGTGTTGTCTGGACAGCATTCCTTTCTTCCTTTGTCACTTGACACTCCGGGGTTTTGAAGAGAGTATTGTGTGGTACTGCTGATTGACTATTTATAAGCATTGGGCTGTGACCCTGCTTCACATTCAGCACATGCCAGGAATTGCAGCCCAATTCCTGTCCACTATCCATCAACAGGAACAGAGCAACAAAAAAAAAATTGCAGCATCAGTCTCAGATTCATATGAATGTGGCTAGGCACATCACATACAACTTCAGTCCAAACAGGTCACAGATATTTAATATTGCCTTCTCACGATATGCTGTGATGTTGTCATCATCGTAGGGAGTGCCTCTAATCAAATGTATTCTAAATTTGGTTACTCTGGTTATAATGTGAGCTACTCATTTCATCTGTAAAGACATGCTATTAATACTGTGAGTTGCAACTTCCCATGTATATAATCACCCCATTCATGATGGGAGGGATAATCACGCAGATTGAGGGCAGTTTACTTATTGTTGCATCTGTGCAACTGGTAGAGCTGCTGTCTCACTCAGGTTTAATCCTGACCTCTGGTGCCGTCTCTTTGCATGTTTACCCTGTGACATGTGGGATTTGTCCATAAGGGGTCCCACAGTAAGCTTTATCTTCCCCACACTTTAAGTGCCCAGAAGACACAGCGGGCAGCATGAGTGAGCAGCACAAAACTCATTCCCCAGCTAGTGCCAGCAGTCAGCAGCAGAGGTGAGAAAATTGGTAATTATAGAAACAAAGTTAAATTAATGTGAAAACATAACTCTAAAAGTCGACGCCACTCTGGTCCAAATAGTGTATTTCTTTCTTTTTCTAGTCCTGGTCACTAAAATTGCACTTTTGGGAAACACGGTAATATATCAACTTGTTCACACACTGACCCACTGTAGTGCCATCAACTCTCCTAGCTCCACCATCCTGCTCCGTTTTTTTGGCCGTGCATACGTTTTACTTCGCTAATGGATGAGTGTTAGGGATGGCCGGAATAGCAACACGAAAAAGGCAGGTTGGGTTCTCTGGCCATTCTCTCTACCACATTTGTTCTAAAGCTGCAACCATATCCTCACATCCGAGTCAGGAGGTGTTCAAGCCCCAGGCAAATGGATACAAACTAGACTGACGTGTTAATGCAACACAGGGGCAATTCCTTTTCTGAGTAAACTGATGATTCACCTGGACTTGGGTAGATTTGCAATACGTAAAGAGCAAAGTTCATCCCTTGTACCCAAGCAAATATTTACCTTCAAATATTGTTAAAGGGCATCTAATTATCACGTTGCTAGATGCAACTTAGCTACCACAGTTCTAATATTACCCTGCAAAATGTATTAAACTGCCTGGAACATCCCAAGGTTGTGAAAAGCAAAAACAATACCCTGCCTGTATCCAAATCCCTCACCGCTGTTTTCATTTTACTTTACACTGATCCAGTAGCCCTTGGCATATTTCGATAAATAAATATTTCTAGTTGATCCTCTTCACCTCAAATCCATCTCTCCAACAATGCAGTGCTATCATTGTTAACATGTATGAATTTTAAGCTAGCAAATCGAACTTTAGATCCGGAATGCAGCTAAGGGAATGTTTGTTCCAGAATAGCAGGTGTACAAGCTTAGGGCGAGCACTTACTAGAACTTAAATGTGAATGGATCACATTAGATGTCTGTTTTCCATGTCTAACCCAAGAGGAATACGCACATGCACAGGAAACATCCAACTCAACTAACACTACTTACATCATTTGGAATCAGGAGCTCCTGAGATGTAGTCTGACCACTGTTGTCCAATCCTGCAGATATAAAGGAAAAATTAGCACAAGAACAGAGAGGCTTTTTTTTTTTTTTTAAATGATCAGCATCATGGAACTTATGCAATGCCACTTAATGGCCAGTGGAAAGATTTTCCAATTTTCTCTGTACCATTAAAGGTAAATTAAGCAATCCATCCGAAACTTAAAGTTACTGACACCTAACCAGATGCTGCTTTTCGTTTCTTCGCATGTGCTTTCATATTTCTTCACAGCTTCATCATCTGCTTGTACTTAATTCTATATGACCCCTGACCTCATCCAAACCAGACAGCTGTATATTCTTTAACAATGACACACTGGTGGTATTATGTATAAACGGAGCCGCTTCATTCTTTAAAGCGGATTGCACTGATTCTGTATCCATGAGGGCAGTGGAAGCTTAGTCACTGATGGAACAACTCAGATCAATTGATTTATGGACATTAAGGGAGAGTTCACAAACAAAAATCGAGAATTCTGCCGAGCAGTGATTGTTCAAGAATAAGGACTATCAGATTAGATGCAGCTTCACCACGTAATTAACTAACAGAACAGTTGCTGCCTCTTTCTTCGATTGTGTTGGCACATACCAGCGTATGATGAGGAGGACTGGTTCACTGCATTGTAGGAAGCGTGCTGAGCAGCCAACTGGTGAAGCTTCGACAACTACAAAACAGAATGAAAAAAGTTATCAACAAAAGTTCAGCAATCACAATGGACAGTGCTTGTCGCTCCTGATCTCAGGACTTAATCTTAAAATTCTGAAGCGTTTCCAATATCAACTTGGCATCTGCCCTCACAACAGAAAGTGGGCAACACCAGAGGTGAGAGAACACCAGTGGCTTCTCAGGGCCCAGATGATACAGCATCTGGAGTAATGTTCATAGATCTAGACTCCCCCACAGGGAACAATATACTTGTGAAAGAGTGAAGTGTTTAATTATCTTATGTACCAACACGGGACAATTAAATTCCTACTTGGAGCAGTTTAACCGTAAAGGCAATACACGGATAAATATATAATAATAAAAAGAAATTCAATAAATTAATAACCGATTTGTCATATGAGACCATCTCTCAATTTTCTAAACTCTCCCTTTCCTCATTAGAGAAACTCTAATTACCCCTTCCCTCACCATTCCCAGGAATCATCTGACAATTCTTAGTCCACAGCCCACATTGTGTAATGTCCATTTCATTGCACCACCCATCCCTTCCTGCATTGCAAACAGCAGCTGGAGAAAAAGCAGGGATTTTTCACAAGATGCAAGTAGCAGTTTGTGCTCAAGCTATTTACTCCTTAATTTGGGTGGCATGGTGCAAATTTCAGACAGCTCCAACCTCAAAGTTTGTCAATTCTTCCTGGCAGAAACTCTTGGGATGGCTAATTGTAAGTCCAGGTTGATTGAAGATCACTGCCCTGTCCTGAAGTACACCCACCCAAACATAACAATTCAGGAGCAAGAAACACAACAGGATTTTCTGTGTAGAGGCTCATGCTGCGACGACAATATTCAACAAGACAGTTCTTTTAAATTCTACCCTGGCCATTCCCTGAGTTTGGGTGAGATAGAAAGTATTAGCAGGCACAGAACAAGTTTCCCACTTAAGCATGGCTTAAAAAGCATTGTAGGCAACCGCAGTCACCAACTCGATCAAGAACACTGTCCTCTTCCAGGGGAGGCTGGTCGTGGATAACCAATGCAAAATCTAACATGCGGGGAGTGGGAGTTAATCAAAGGTTCTCCCCCCCCCCCCCCCCAAATCTTCTACCCAGTGATTCAACATGAAACACAACCCAAGCAGCCATTTCCAGGCTGCCAGGGCTTAATTCCCAATACCAAATGACTTTTTAAAGCAGTGTTTTTGTTTACACGCTACAACTATTTGAATTTCACTTACATCTGGATGAGGGACTGCAAACTGTCCTTGGACGGTGTAGGCCTGAAAGAAAATTTAAAGCATAAGACCATGTTTGAAGGTACATCTCACTAACAGAGCTACCAACAAGAACAAAGTCTATTGCCATACAATAGCACTACAGAAAGTTAAGTTAAACTGGTGGCAGTTTGGCTCCTCTTGTCTATCCCTGCCAGACAACCACATATACAACGATCACTTTTTCTCTCGGCTCATAGCATTGCTTAATTTACTCTTCAAGAGCTAAATGTTCTAAATATTTCTAGCCCCACTTTTATTTAAGAAGCACTAGACTTCTAAACCACATCTGCAAAAGCTTTTAACTTGAACTCTGAGCCACAGCTGATTCTGGTTCTTCAAAGGAGAATTATTCAGGGATGAAAGATATAGGACAGCAAATCAGCAACGACTCAGTGTTACCCCAGTCAAATATACTGGGTTCAAATCCCACTTTAGTGATAAAAAAAATACCAGGCTGACATTCCAGAGGGAATTTTTTAGATGAAATGTCTGCTCCCTCAGTTGGGTATAAGCCCTTGGCACAACTTCAAAGGCTGGGAATATTCCCCTACAATAAACCGTGGCTACACTTTATTGCTTAATTCATTTAATGTGCTGCACAAGGCTTTGAGTTATCCTGACCATTGGCAGTTCTTTATTCACAGTACGAAAATCTCTAACACCCAAGTGCCACTCTGTAATTAATATAATAGTTGATTATGTGGTTTGATTGCATTGACAAGAAGAAAGGTTTTCCTTCAGTTTCCCAACGTTAGTGTAAGTCGTCAACGGTAAAATACAAATCACTAGTAGCACATTTCCCTAGGATTCAGGTTAGGAGAATTAGCTCCGTGTTAAACCAAGGGGATTGAAGAACAGGAACGAATAATAGAATATTGTGGGACACACTACAGAGTAGGACTCTCCAATTTCTTGGTTTTTCAAGGAGAATTAGGTCAGTCATAAAATGGTGATCCAGTGTCAAACACTACACGATAGGACAGCAAAAGCACAAGGCCTGGTGGATAGCTTTATATTTATAGAGGATCGAACATGCAATCAGAATAGAAACAGCAGCAGCTGCCACAAATCCCATTAACTAAATTGATCATTCATTCTAATTTGCCCTACTTCTCCACCTCGTATTTGTGTTCATATAAACCATGTCAAAAGTCCAGAGAAGGTTATATCAATAGAAAATTCATTAGCAGTACCATACAATGAGACTGAAGCATGTATTTCTAGTAATATTTCCATTCACCGCATACCAACTAAAAATATAAAGGACTCAAAAGCTGGCCTTATCCAGAGGGAAGAGTGTTGGGCCGTGGTACTCTGAAACGCGATAAATCCCAAGAACATTCATAACCATACACATTTCCATTCATATATACATACAAATTGTCGGGAATAAGGTCGTCTTTGTCCTTAAGAGACTAAAATAACAGAGGGATGTTAGCAAGATATTCCGTCCTTGGTGGAGGGCCTGCAATTGAGTTGGTGGTATGTGGAAAAAATAAATATGTCAGGTTGCAACCAAGCCTGACTGCAAATCACTTGACTTTGGTTCTAGGTGAATTCCAGTTCTAATAAATTGAAAATTGAAGTTTGAGATTTACCACAAGCAACAACCCAGGAAACGTGTGTCCCACTGGTACACTAGCATGGTACTGCACTCGTATCCCCAAACTGCCCCAGCAGCCTGTAGTTAGAAACATTGAAAATAGGTGGAGTAGGCCATTTGAGCCTGCACCGCCATTCAATATGATCATGGCTGATCATCCAACTCAGTATCCTGTACCTGCCTTCTCTCCATACCCCCTGATCCCTTTAGCCACAAGCTCCACATCTAACTCCCTCTTAAATATAGACAATGAAGTGGCCTCAACTACCTTCTGTGGCAGAGAATTCCAGAGATTCACCACTCTCGGTGTGAAAAATGTTTTTCTCATCTCGGTCCTAAAAGATTTCCCCCTTATCCTTGAACTGTGACCCCTTGTTCTGGACTTCCCCAACATCGGGAACAATCTTCCTGCATCTAGCCTGTCCAACCCATTAAGAATTTTGTACGTTTCTATAAGATCCCTCCTCAATCTTCTAAATTCTAGCGAGTACAAGCCGAGTCTATCCAGTCTTTCTTCATATGAAAGTCCCGACATCCCAGGAATCAGTCTGGTGAACCTTCGCTGTACTCCCTCTATGGCAAGAATGTCTTTCCTCAGATTTGGAGACCAAAACTGTACGCAATACTCCAGGTGTGGTCTCACCAAGACCCTGTACAACTGCAGCAGAATCTCCTTGCTGCTGTACTCAAATCCTTTTGCTATGAATGCTAACATACGATTCGCCTTCTTCACTGCCTGCTGCACTTGCATGCCTACTTTCAATGGCTGGTGTACCATGACACCCAGGTCTCGTTGCATCTCCCCTTTTCCTAATCGGCCACCATTCAGATAATAGTCTACTTTCCTGTTTTTGCCACCAAAGTGGATAACCTCACATTTATCCACATTATACTGCATCTGCCCACTCACCCAGCCTATCCAAGTCACCTTGCAGCTTCCTAGCATCCTCCTCACATCTAACACTGCCCCCCAGCTTTGTGTCTGCCAGCCAGTTCCCCACTACCGGTGTTATAGACTAACTGGTCTGTAATTCCTTGTTTTCTCTCTCCCTCCCTTTTTAAAAAGTGGGGTTATATTAGCTACCCTGCAATCCTCAGGAACTACTCCAGAATCTAAAAAGTTTTGAAAAATTATCACTAATGCATCCACTATTTCTAGGGCTACTTCCTTAAGTACGCTGGGATGTAGCCTATCTGGCCCTGGGGATTTATCGGCCTTTAATCCATTCAATTTATCTAACGCACCACTTCCCGGCTAACCTGGATTTCACTCAGTTCCTCCATCTCATTTGACCCCCGGTCCCCTGCTATTTCCGGCAGATTATTTTTCCTTAGTGAAGACAGAACCAAAGTAGTTATTCAATTGGTCTGCCATGTCCTTGTTCCCCATGATCAATTCACCCGTTTCTGACTGCAAGGGACCTACATTTGTTTTAACTAATCTTTTTCTCTTCACATATCTATAAAACCTTTTGCAGTCAGTTTTTATGTTCCCTGCCAATTTCCTTTCATAATCTATTTTCCCTTTCCTAATTAAGCCTTTTGTCCTCCTCTGCTGGACTCGGAATTTCTCCCAGTCCTCTGGTAGACTACTTTTTCTGGCTAATTTGTATCCTTGTATAGGTGTGATGTATATCCCTCATGTCAATTCAGACCCACTATCATCCCCTACAACCCTGGGACATTCTCCAAGAGAGCCACCAAGGCTGCAAAGCCCCCCTGGAGCAATGACTGGACATTCAAAACGAAGGGCTAAATTCCCAAAGGGTTACTGTGTTGAACAGCTCACATGCTCTTTGACAAGAAACACGCGACACTTACTGGCGTTAAGAATGTACAAATGGCTCACATTCAATCATGCTTACCTGTCCACCAGAGAACACCACTGGTCCAGGTCCAAGGGTGGGACGGTAAGGAATGGTGGCACCTTTTGGTGGAGACTACACAGAAGAAACATAATGGAGTATTACCATTAGAACATTAGAAATAGAAACACGCCATAAAGCCTCTATGATTTAACGCCACTATCTGTCTAATCCCCATATTATCAACTATCTTAGTATCCAGAAAGCTATCCGTTTTTTTGAATGTCTTAGCATCCACAATATTCCGAAACACACATGACCAGTTTCAGAAAGGGAGGGGAATTGGTGAACTGCATCGCCGCACCAGTTGTGTTACATTGTATGATTCGAGCATGACTCCCTCCACATTGACTTTGCGGTCAGGCATTTGATGGAGGGAAAAGGGGAGGAACTCTAAAGACAGCAAGGCTCGTCTCCCTCTGCTCCATTGAATGTAGAACAGTGCACTTAAGGAAGTGCCCCCTTTTATTCTCATTGCATCCTAACCTTACTCGTGCCTCAGTTCAATTCTCACCAAAATTATTTCTCATTTGGTCCAAGATATTAAGCAGAATTCCACCCATAATGCTGAAATCAGGATTCATTGAAAAGTTCCAGACACCAATTCATTATCTCCCAGCCCTTAAAATCAATGCCATTCCGCTCCTCCTCTTCCAACAGATTTGTAAATGTCAAACTGAATATCATCACTACACTTATCTTAACTCTTTCCAGTTTTGTCATTCTGACAATGTGTTTGATGCCCTTTCAACAGCTTTGGAGTTAAATACAGTGGCCTGTCATTTCCAATCAGCTTCAGTTATTATCCTCACGCATTCAAACTTGGTTTTCCAGAAAATTCCTCAATTCCATTAAACACCAGATACTGTGCTTCTATATTCTCCAATCACAGAAATCTCACTCCCTACTCAGGGGCTAAAATATGTACTATACTCTAATCCCTTTCTGCTGCCCAAGAATACAGATCACTCCAGACAATTTCAAATCCTGATCTCATCAATGTCAAGGCTGGGAAATAGGCACCTGGACCGGAAAGTGTTCTGTGTCCGCATCAAATTCTTATCATAGGTTAGAAAGAGGAATGTATTCTTTCCACGCTGCCGCATCAAACATTCCTAAGATTGAGTAGTAGACACAGAACTATATATCATTTCCTTCAGTGCTGCTTTTCCACAAACATTGTATCATCCACAAATGCTAGACACTCTGCTCCAGAATTTCAAAGTTCCCTAAGTGACCCTAGGGAGTCCTGAGTTGCCATTACTGATGACTGTTCTATGTTTTCATGTTTTCTGTTAATCATTTACCAGATAGTTCAAAACAGAGTCCATGACTGAACCCTCACAATTCTCACCTCCAGAATTACTGCACAAATTTGCCTGATGCAGTGGATGATGGCATCCTGAGTTCCAGAGATGGTGACTGCACGCTCGGTCGAGTTTGGCAGCAGATCCCCGGCTACCTGAACCTGAGCTCCTGTAGTCTGCAAAGGCAAAGATAGTATTTCTGCTTCTGTTGCTTTAAATTGCGTTAGTCAAGCCCTATCATGTACAACATTTAGCTGGGAGAAAAACTTGGACCGCAGCTTGCTGGCTTCAGGAAAACCTGCTTTAATAAATTTCTCCATTTGGATTGTGAGATTAAACCATCACTTCCACTGGTGATCTTAAATTATAAAGCAAAGACTGGAAATCTGAAATGAAATCTCATTGCTGTATATGTTCAATACATCAGGTAGTATCTGCGAATAGAAATTAATATTTTTTTGACAAAAGCTCTTGAAACATTAACTAGTTTCTCCACAGAAGCTGCTTGACTAACTGAATATCTCCTCTATTCTGTTTTTAATTTCATGGTCCATATCAAACCTTCCCAGAATCACAATGCGTGAATCACACAGGATAAGACCATTCAACTAATTGTCCTTGCAGTGGCTCCATATAAAAGCTGACCACCTCATTCTAATAATTCACCGTCCTATCAAAGTTACTGCTGATCAATCATTGTTCGCCAGATTATGTTACATTAAAAAAGTGTTCCATGTGGTCTCTGGCACCTGAAAAAAATGAACTCCTCCATTTACATCTCTTATTATATTGGTCAGATGTATTCCATTACACTGGATGGCACAGTAGAGCTGCTGCCTCACAGTGCATCAGACTTGGTTCGATCCTGACCTCGGGTACTAGCTGTGTGGAGTTTGCAGATTCTCACTGTGATCACGTAGGTTTCCGCCAGGTGTTCGTTTCCTCCCATATTGTAAATTGCCCCTAGTGTGTAGGGAGTGGAAGAAAAAGTGGGACAACATAGAACTACTGTGAACGGGTGATCAATGGACTCAGTGAGCCGAAGGGCATGTTCCAATGCTGTATCTCTAAACTAAACTTAGCCTTTTCTTTCATTAAAGACAATTAGCAGTAATAAAACATCTCAAATACTCGATGTCTTGCTTTGAACCATAATTTCATACTGTGGAGAGCTCCCAATTTTTACCCTGATGCGCATGGAACAGGCATCATCCGGTGCAAAACAGGCTTAATTCACCCACCCATTCCTCACCAACTCACAGGTAGCTTGTATACGTGATGACCAATTTTACCAAAGTGGGTCAATTTGATTCCCATTGTGTGTGGTCTTGCATTAGTAACATGTAATTAAACACAAGATGCATTAGTACTGCCATAGTTGTATTGAATTCACAATGTTGCAAGCGCCCACAATTGGATCCAGAATTACTCACAATTGGATCCAGACTGCTATGTTTCTTACAGCCAAAACAATTTACCTCTCTAATCTCCTTGATTTTTGACCCTCCTTTGCCTATCAGCGAACCACACTGACTGGCAGGGATTACCAGGCGCAGTGTAACAGGGGGCTTGCTCCTTGTGGTGTCACTCAGGCTTGATGTACTGAGGTCCTGGAACAAAGAAAAGACAGGGCCATTGGTCTAATGTCAATAACAATAGATCTAAGCCGCTGAAAAAGGGAAAAGGGGTAGGGAGGTAGATGGAAAGGAGAACAACTTATACTATACATATATTAATATACATTCACAATAAAATTACGCAGAAACAAACATAAACAAATCCAAATAATTTCAAATAATTATCAATCAATCATTTAAGAATGCTTGGGAGAAGAATAGGAAATTTAACGTTTAAAGAGACAATTCCAGAGAATACAAGCAAAGGAAAAGAAAGGCAGGAGTCAGAAGAGGGACACATAACACAAAAGATGAGACCATTAAATCTGAGACACTTGATGTTAAGGTTGAATTGAGGGATAATGGGGATAGGATTAGATCAGCATATGCTGTTTCCCTAGGGTAGATGTGCTAGGATTTAATAAACATATCTTTAATAACTCACCACTTCACTGAACTCGGTTGTTAAATGTCACTAAGGGGTACCTCAGCCATTACTGATGGATATGCCATGGAAGCAGCAAATCCTACTGCCAGATCTTGGTCTCAGTTTAATGAAAAACAAACTGCACTTTACATCTAGCCTGCACTGTAATAACTTGAGAAACAATGACAAGCAATGAACTGGGTCCTTCATCCAGAACGTCACATATGTTACATTTAATTTGGAAATATGACAGAGCAGAATAATGAACTTATTCGAAGTGCTGTATCCCTACTGGTTACAACCACACTCCATGATAATAGTAAATACACAATGCTCATTGCGTTTTTAACACTGCTGCTCTAATCTTTCAAGCAGAGTAAAACATCACTGGCATATTCAAAGCAGTATTGTCTCTAACAGGATTCTCCAGAGTAAAAGATAGGGAAACCAATGAGACAACTGAAGATATCTATACATTTGAGATGCAATATGCTTAGCTTTAACCGTTCCTTCCCAGAAGACCACAAATAGGCTGTGGGCCGAGCATCGAAAATGTGCCTAGAATTTAACTTTCGTGACCCATGACTGGTATCTACTTGAAATTTGGCAGAGATTTAGATAAAATATAATTGAGAAGGAATTCATAACTCATCAGTCAAAAGTTGGACACTAATTAATTAAGCTAATTAGAAAATTAGATCGAAAAAGTAAGCGCCATCTAGTGCTCAAAGCTCATATTACTCTATGTGGAGCCTAATTCCGTGCTGTGGTCTATTTAAACCATATATATATATTATAGTGTGTGTGTGTGTGTGTGTGTGTGTGTGTGTGTGAGAGAGAGTGAGAGTGTGTGTGACTTGTGAATATGACTGGAGTTATATATAATTATATTATTAAAAAATATATACAATTAATATAATTGCGAGTGTATATGTTGAGTGAGACTGCCGCAGAGGTCCCGGGTTTCACCGGCTCCTGAACCCGCCTAATTAATGTGTGAGGGCAGATCCTGTGTGTTCCCCCGTTTACTGAACCCCACTGCCTGCCAGTGGGCAGAGTGGGGATCATGGCCATAGTGGGACTGGGGCAGTGCCAGGCTGGGGGAAGGTTAACGCATCTTACACTGAGAGGAAAATGCCTAACCCTAACTCGCCTCCCCTTCCAGAGCTGCTCACGGCTGGAGCTGGAGCCGCTTTGGGACCGGCTGCGGGCTCTGTACGTGTGGCCGCTTAGCGCATCCACCTCGGCTAGCATGCCCTTCTGGATCATCATGGTGATGATGGTGGGGAACAGCACTGACCTGCACGCCGCCTTCAGCATCCCCATAGCACCGGCTCCATCAGTATGCCTGCTCGCTCGCTGCAACATCGGCCAGCCGACAGCCCGACCGATCCCTCGCAGCACCCACGCGCCTACCGACAGCCCGACCAACCCCTTGTAGCACCCAAGGGCCAGCTGACAGCCCTGACCTCTCACAGCACCCAACGGCGGGCCAACAGCCCGACAAACCCCTCGCAGCACCCACGGACCAGCCGACAGCCCGACCGATTGACTGACCCTAATCCTGGCATTACATTTTTATTTAACAGTTCACATCATAATTTTACAACGATAAATCAATTGTAAAACAAAGTTATCAGCAAGGTTACATTACCTTTATTCTTTCGAAACGTTGCTTTTTAAAAATATAATTAGAAGGCAGCCATGTTCCCAGTGTGCTCGCTGCCTAGCTACCATGAAACAAAGCGCGTGATTGGTCAATTAACGTGCTTTGATTGGACAATTACTACTCCGAAAATTTGAGGTTTTTCTCATATTTTAAAAATATGTGCAGGTTTTGGTCTTGACGGGTTTCAGGTATGGTTTCTATAATATTTTTTACACAATATGTTATAAATACAGGTAGATATGTGATTTGGGTCATGAAATTAAACGAAAAAGCACCTCAGCCCACGGTCTAAAAAGCTCGTACTAAACCTTCCCATGCACGTACCTCTTCAAGTTTGCCTGTGATCATTGTGAATGCTTTGAAGACTGCCTCCATCGAACCAGTAATTGTGATGATCCGTTCAGGGCATGAGCCCTCAGACACGTTGATACGTGCGCTGCTCTACAGAAAAGAAACAGAAAACACTCACCTAGCTAAATGCAGCAAGTCACGCAATATTTATGTACCCCATCATTGAACCCCAGTTAACCTTAGTTTGTATCCCAAATATTATTTATTCTAAAAAGAATCACCCCAAATATTTCAATTAGCTGTCTGTAAATTGAAGTTTTGAAGAGTTTAATTCAGGTAGCAAGAAACTAAGGTGTGAGATACTGAGCCATGTCCAACATATTACTGAATCAGATAACCATGACCATGCTCAGAACATCACCTTCAAAAGAACAAGTTGGTTAAGTCACTCATCCACTTTGAGGATGTACTCCATCATGATATGGTAGGCTAATGCAGGACCCATTTAGCAATCAAGTGATATAAACAACAGACTTGTATTCTACTGAGTTAACATCCGTGATCAGCGTGAACATTGAATGACAAAAGATCCCCATAACTCACCTCCTCACGCATTCGCTTTATCGTGTCACCTTTCTGAAAAGTGAAACAGAGTGTGAAATTGCTGAAACAGCCTAACCAGTGGTGGCGCACGGGAACAAGAAACCAACCCGCGTGGGAAAAATACAAGTGTGCTGAGTACTCACCTTCCCAATGATGCTGCCAACTTCCTGTGAGGAGAAAGGAAGAACACAATTATCAACATGGGGAAACATCCAGATCCCAACTCTAGTTGTGCTATCTCACGCCTGTGATGCTACATGGTTATCAACATTGAATATCAATGAATATTAAGGGAAAGGTATATTATCCATCCATAGTTGCCCTCTTTGATCACTGATAATAGTTTGTTATAATTGAACAGATAGTAAGCTGCTTTAGAGATCGGTTAAGTCAACCAAGTTAGTGTGGTGCTATGGCCAGACAGGGCATGCATGGTGAGTTTGTTTTCTTAAACCAGGTACATTTTCAATGATGCGAAGGAAATAGGCAACATTTCAGGTCGAAACCCACACACTGGGACTTGAATGAATGCATTATTGACCCAGTAAGTTAACACGTTATCCACACACTATAATGCTTGGATAATTAATGGATGTGAAATTCAGAGTCCAATTCAGGCGTCTATCTGGTGATGAGGTGGAGTGGTCTAGCAATGCCACCCAAAGACTAGGTATAAATGGGTTGTAGGTTTCCTTTGGATTCATAATACATTTTGCAGCTCCTCAGTCACATACCTTGCCATGCATGAGCAGTCGGAGGGTCAGTGTAACATGCAGTCCTCCATCAGAACAATAATCAGTCTGATCCATTGTCGGCTGCAGCTCCAGGTCAGAGCACATCAAACTGTCACTAAGCATGAAGAAAAAGTTTACAATCGAAAAATAAAAATAAAACTAAAATGATAGCACGCGCCACTAAAGAGACAGGAATGGAAATGAATTAAAACGAAGGGCTCAGATAACCAACCCACAAATAAGCACTCTCAATAATTAAACCCTGACAAGAGATTACTTGGATCACAACGTCAAAGGTCAGCCCAGGACCACACCCATCAGCCTTCAAAAGAATTTGCATAAAATGAGAAGAGGAATGAAATGTAAAGCCAGAGAGGGAGGGATATAGGTGGAAGGGAAAAGAGGGGGGTAAAAGGGAAATGAGGGACTGAGGGATGGGAGACGAATGCACAAAGGAAGGGAACGCAGCAGGATAACTGGGGGTTCGAGGATATGGGGGCGCATTGGGGTGGGGAGCATGGGAAAGAGAGGGATGTTAATTGGGTTATTAGTTGAAATTGGAGAATTCAATGTGCATACCGTTGGGTTGTAAGCTACCCAAGGTGGAATACGAGGTGCTGTTCCTCCGGTCTGCGTGTGGCCTCAGTCTGGCAATGAAGGACGCCAAGGACAGAAAGATCGGTATGAAAATGGGAGTTAAAATGGTTGCAACCAGGAGATCCCTCTGCCTTTACATTCCACTCCACTTCTCTCTTTATCTGGCACCCTTTTCACCTATAGCCTTTGTCACTTCACCATTTACCAATCAAGAGATCCCTCACATATATCGACCGATCGATCACCTGCCAAGCTTTGTCCCACCTCCACCTCCCTTTTCGACCCCATTCTCCATCAGCCTGAAGAAGTGTCTTGACCTGAAACCGTGTCTGACCATCTCCTCTACAGATGCTGCCTGACCCGCTGAGTTCCTCCACCACCTTATGTTTAGCTCAAAATTCCAGCAGCCACAGGTGGCAACCTTTATGCTCAGGCGATTTAAGTTCTTGTCTAGAGACTTCTCAAACGCTGTTGGGGACTCTGCTTATACTTCTATTTCTATTTCTCTCCCTCTCTCTCTGGCAGTGCATTCCAGATATTCACCACTCTCTCCTAAATATAAGCCCTCTAGTTTTCTTCACCTATTAAAGGGAGGTTTTTCTGCAATTTTTCCAATTTATGCACCTCATTTTATATATCTTAATCATTATGCCTCTTAATCTCTTCAGGGAAAACATAACTAGCCTCTACACTCTTTAGAAGCAATTTACTTGGTAGAAAATATGAATAGTGGGATATCCAAAATATATCTGGGGATTATTGCAGTGAGCAATAAACTTTGAAGGGATGAATGGCCTTTTCTCAATTATCTTCCTCATGTTCTCCTGAGCCTGGCATACGCACAATGACTGCAGAGATGTCCAGGGCAACAACCATTGCAACAATTGTCAACTTAGACGATTAGCAAATTACCCAAAGTACCTTTCTTGCTTGAAATAACCAGATCATAGAAAAGAGCAAAAAGCACCACCACATTAAGGCAACATTCAGGATTCTATCAACTTTGTGATGAGATTTCTTAACTTCCCCATGGTTCCTTAGCCAATTATTATTACATTTTACACATTGATTGTTTTCATAATTCTGAATCTTTTATTATACCTGATAAGCGTATTCACTGAACTCTTAATCAACGCATATGAGTCCAGCATCAGCAATCTCGGTATTTATACTGCCTAGAATAACAGTCATCTAACAATCCAAACTCAGCCCTCGGGTTTCAACATAGCCTGAGCGGTTGGTTTAGAGGAATTACACATTGAGAGAACAGATGCAAAGGCATTCTGCCGCTTGATCTCGCTCAGCTGTCTGGCACATGGCCCAGATGATTATCTTATTTTAACAAGACAAATGACAGGCTGGCCGCTGAGGGTGGGCAAAATTTGGACCCTTCACATTGAAATAAAATTTCTGTATTTTCAACACATCAAATGATGAACAAATAGAATATGTGGACAGGAATTCCCCATTTTCTCCAGCCCTCCATCGAGGTTATTAAAGGTGTCAGCTTTCAGGTAGGACATTAAGTCACAGTTCTTCGTCCCTGATTGAATGTAAAAAAGGGATGAGCGGTGGGGGGGAAACAGGTCGGAGAGTGGGGGAAAACCGGTTGGAGGGTAAGGAAAAGGGTCGAGCGCGGGGAAGAGAAGGAAGCGGGTCGGGGGGAGGGGGAAGGAAGCGGGTCGGGGAGTGGACGGACGGATGGGGGGGGGAAGGAGGAGTCAATGGGCGGGGGGACGAGGCGGGAACGGGTCAGGGGTGGGGGGGGAGGAGACGGGACAGGGGAGGAAATTGATTTGGGGGGGGGAGATCGGGGGCTGACGGATCGGGGGGTAAGGATACGGGACATGGGGAAGGAAATGGATCGGGTCGTGGGGGGGGAAGGAAATGGGTCCGGGGGGGGGGGGGGGGAACGGGCCGTCGGGTGGGGTGGGAGGAACGGGCCGGGGACGGACGGGGGGATGGATGGAGGGAAAGAAACGGGCCGGAGGAGGGGGGGGGGAGAGAAAACAGGTCCGGAGGGGGGGTGGAGGAAGGAAATTGATCGGGGGAGGAAATGGGCCGGGGGAGGGGGGAAGGGAAGAGACGGGCCCGGGCGGGATGGATGAAGAAACGAGGGAGAATATGTAAAGGCGTGAAAATGGGGAATCTGGAGACGTGGAATTTGAGAAGTGGGGAGGAGGCGGGAGTGGAGCGGGGAAGGGACGAGGAGTGATCAGTTGGCGGGTTTTGGGGCCGAGCGCGGGCAGGATTAGTAACTGCGAGCGCGAGGCCTAGTCCGGGAGCGGCGCCGAGGCGCCTGGAGGCCGCGTGCGGCCCAGCTCCCCCCCTCCCCCCTCCATGCTCTCTCTCTGAGGCCCGCCCGCGCCCCGACTACACCCCGCGGGACTCAGTACCCGTACCCGGACACGTTCACTCAGCACCATCCCCTCCCCGCCCCGCCGCCATCGCCTTACCCCGCCAACATCTCCGCCGCCGTTGTCCGAATGTGGTTCCTCTCCGACTTCCTGCTGACGAGAAGCAGCGACAATCGTCCGCCTGTACGACACGCAGCGCACCGCGACCTCCCTCGCCACCGCCCTCGCCCGGCCCGCCCGCCAACTGCACACATCTTCCGCCCCATCGTCAACAAAATATCCTCCCCCACTGTCTGATCGCGCAAACACCCCTTCCATTCACCCGTCAAATTCTGCAAAACAACTCCCCACCCTTCTCCACTCACCCCACAGTCTGATCGTGCAAACAACTCACCCACAGTCTGATCGCGCAAACCCCTCCCCCTCCTTCCCCCTAAAAATTGAACTTCGGGCCCGAACGCGTGCATTTTCTAAATCCTTGTGATTTGGGGAAGACGGGCTTTAGATTGCATTCTCTTTTGTACAATGAAAGGGTATTCTCATTCCTTACTAAATGTACTTTCGGTGAATTTTAAGATTTTCTACTGCATTCGTCAATTCCCCTTTAAACAAACACATGCTGGAGTAACTCAGCGTGTCAGGTAGTATCTCTGGAGGACATTTCTGGTCCCTTCTTTCCGGGACCCTTCTTCTGCCACCTTCCCATGCCCTTCAGAGATGCTGCCTAAACCACTGAATTACTCTTAACATTTCATTTTGTAGACCAGCATCTGCAGTTCCATGTTTCTCAATTCTCCTTTATGCATCAAATCAAATCTATTTATTATGTTAATTTCCCAAATCTCACGTACTCAGATCAAACTTAAAAACACCGTGATGGAGATACGAGAACCTGCAGATGCTGTTATCCCGACCAAAAACAAACTGGATGAACTCAGCAGGTCAAGCTGCAGCAGGGGAGGTCGACATTTTGGGTGATAGCTGCCAAGGATAAATTCATCATTATATTTAGTGACCAGTCTTGTACACGTGTTAATGGAGTGGATTGTGGTAAACCCATGACAGCCATAACACTGATTGTACAGTCTAAGCGTAAAATATTCAGGGGTGCACAGTGGCGCAGCAGTAGAGTTGCTCCCCAGTGCCAGAGACATTCGATCCTGGCTATGGGTGCTGTCTGTACAGAGTTTGTACGTTCTCCCTGTGACTGCGTGGGCTTTCTCCGGGTGCTCCAGTTTCCTCCCACAGTCCAAAGACTTGCAGGTTTGTAGATTATTGGTAAAATTTTGAATTGTCCCAAGCATGTAGCGTAGCGTTAGTGCACAGGGCAATCGCTGGTCAGCGTACACTCATTTGGCCGAATGGCCTGTTTCCACACTATCTCTAAAGTATATTGTACACATCCTCCACTCCTTTCTTAAACTGCCGTTGCATTAATTGCCAACTCTGCTGGAAGTGTTTACTAGCACTTCCACATCACCTGTATCCACCCAGTTTCAAGACATGTGCCATCCCAGGATTACTTTGTTGAGTTGTTATCTCAATACATTCCTGGCCCCTACCACCTTTAAACCACTAAGTTCACTTTCAACTTCCCCTCCCGCACCACACACATTCATATCCTTCCTGAAGAAGTCTGAAGAAGCGTCTCGACCCGAAACGTCGCCTAGCTCCTTAGATGCTGCTGCACCCGCTGAGTTTCTCCAGCCTTTTGTGTACCTTCATATCCTTCCTGCCTGCCCGTCCCAATCCAGTGACTTTGTTTGGAAGCGTCTGACTTTTAAATTATTCATCCTGGTTTTGACCCAAAACGTCAACTATTCCTTTTCTCCGGAGCTGCTGCCTGACCTGCTGAGTTATTCCAGCATTTTGTGTCTACCTTTGGTATAAACCAGAATCTGCAGTACCTTCCAACACAAGTGTTTTTGAGACCCGCCCTCTAAAATGGATCAAAAGACCACACAGCATTGTTTTGACGTGGAGGGGCAAGAGTTCCCGATGTCTTGGTGTCAATATTTAGCTTAACACCTAAAAATAAAGGCTTAAATTTAAGTGTATTGGAATGGCACAAAAGTAGGACACAAACAATTTTAATGTTTTATGTGTCATTCCTAACTGTCACTGTATGTCATGTTGTCACTTGCGGGCGGAGCACCAAGGCAAATTCCTTGTCTGCGAATACTTGGCCAATAAACTTATTAATTCATTTCTTTCCAGACCTGGTTTGCACAATTGCACCCCGAGTTAGATTTAGCTCTTAGGGTTAAAGTAATCAAGGAATCTAGGGAAAAAGCAGGAACGGGATACTGATTTTAGTCCCAATTCATAAACATTCTATGTATGGTTGTTGGCGGGAAGTTTGGGCAGGTGACAGCAGTTGCTGGGTTAAACAATACTCGGGCAGGTTTAAGTGGTGAGAATAGATGTGGTGGCACATCATTGCAGTACGCCAAGCCACACCAACTTCAAAAAGATGCAGAGTGAGCCCAGTGCTTGGCGTCAGGCGGTCTGTTCGTCAGTCTCTTCCTCAGGAGGTCACAGATTTATAAATTAATTTACTCTTCGTTTATTGTCCAGTCAGACTACAAAGGTGACTTCAACATCCAGGAAGGCAGACGGTGGGGGCAGGTGGGATAATGCAGCAATCAACACAGGCACTGCAATATATTCAGCCAAGCCAGTGTCACATTACACTGTTGTTCCAGCCCAGAAGCCCCAGGGCAAAAGACCTTTAATGACGCAAGACCCATCTCGCCAACTCTACTGCTGCCGTCACTCTCCCAGCCTGTCTCGTTCAGTTATTCTTTCTCTCACCCTTCTCTTTGAAGATTGATGAGCAAACCTCACTGCTGATAAATGTTGAGATGGGGAGTTTGGCTTCCAATTCTAATGAGCCATAAAACCTGTCTTTTGTGGCTTCTAAATAAAGTTTCAGTCCTGGCCTATCATCACTACACTTTGCCCCTTCTCTATTCTACAAATTACAGCTGTGCATTCAGCCACTGAGGTCTCAGAAAGCATGATCTGTGAGCCCAAGGATAGAGAGTGGACCACTGAGTAACTAAAGGCCAACTTTTTGATTATTGACCTTAATCCTCTAGGCACCCAAACTTCACTGAAATTAAAAACGATCATAATCTGTTATACATGCTCGATCTCCTCAGTGAAAATATTCACTTTAGTCACGTCCTAATACCCTAAACTACATCAAATTATCCCAAGCAGGGTGGCACAGTGGCGCAGCGGTAACATTGCGGCCTTACAGCGCTGGAGATCCGGGTTCGATCCTGACTACGGAGTTTGTAGGTTCTCCCTGTGACCGCGTGGGTTTTCTCCGAGATCTTCAGTTTCCTCCCACACTCTGAAGATGTACAGGTATGTAGGTTAATTGGTCTGGTATAAATGTAAATTGTCTCTAGTGTGTGTATAGGATAGTGTTAGCGCGTTGGGATCGCTGGTAGTTGCGGACTGAGTGGGCCGAAGGGACTGTTTCTGTGCTATATCTCTAAACTAAACTTGTCAGCAAATCTACAACCTGGACACAATGTGACAGGCAACATGATTTCACAGGAGTAAATGGTTACACAAACATAAGTACTGGTAGTTCTGCTCTAACGTACTTTTCTATAGTACAAATTGGATGCAACAAGAATAATTAATATCTATTACACAATTGATTACAACATTTACATCTGGAACTAGAAAAACATGGAGTGACGGCGCTGCCTTGGCAGCTGCGGCTCGCCTGCAGTCCGTCTGTTTTTTTCTTTTTTTGTTGTTTTCTTGTCATGTTTTAGCGTGTTAATTTGAGTTATAGTGTGTGTGGGAAGGGTGGGAGAAACGTTTTAGTCTCTTCCTTTGGGGGGACGCGACTTTTCTTGTCGTATCCCCCCTCTCCGTCTGCGCTGAGGCCTAATGGCATAGCTGGCAGCATCCAACTGCAACTGACCTCGAGTTTCCGGAGCCACCGGAAACTTACCAGCGCGAGGCTGGCCGACTTCGGGGCTGTGGCGGGTTCAGGCATTCCGGCGGCCTGACTAGGAGCTGTAGCGGCTTTCCGGTGGCGGTGGCAGCAACTTCAGAGGCCCGGCCACGGGCTCAGTGGACAACATCGTCGGGAGCTCGCAGGTCACAGGTGGGTTACCTGTTTTTCTGGAACTCCCACGGCAACAGCAGCGTCCGCTGGACAAGAGGGCAGCAGCTTCGGCAACTTCGACCGTCCCGGGCCGTGGAGTTCAACCGGCCCATTCGCGGAGCACGGTTCAGCCGCGGGAGTTACTTACATCACCCAATGGGTACATAACATCGGAGGCCTGGATCGCCTCAGCGCAGAGGAAGAACAAGAAGGGAAGAGACAAAGACTTAAGATTTTGCCTTCCATCACAGTGAGGAGGTATCTGGTGAACTCACTGTGGTGGATGTTACACGTGTGTTTATTGTGTGTTTTGTTATTTACTATACGTATGACTGCAAGGCAACAAAATTTCGTTCTGACCGAAAGGTCTGAATGACAATAAAGTTTCCATGATACCTGACTTAAAAGTTACATTGGGGAAAAAACAGAAAAAAAGTCTTGGATTTAAACAGTATAGGGAATGAAATCTGTGTCTTTGCAACTTGCCCGCAGTAATCAGACGCCATTGCCTAAGAGCATCACTGCTACTTTAACTGTGGATGGCCACTGAAATTGCCAAACAATCACTTCTATTGACACTTGTCAAGCAATACGATTAAACAATTTAATACAGCCTATAATACTTTTAGCTTGAAGTACCAAAAATAAACGTAACTATCAAAGATACATATTTTATTTTAAATCCTGTGGGGGAAAAATAACCTTGTCATTGCAAGTCTGAAACCCTCCAGCCCCTAATCGGCTTTTCCCCTTTGACACAATCTTGAAACTGAAGAAGTCTGACTGAAGAAGGTCCATCTGTCTCCTCAGATCCTGGTGAACTTCTACCGCTGCACCATCGAGAGCATCCTTACCAACTGCATCACAGTTTGGTATGGCAACTGCTCTGTCTCCGACCAGAAGGCATTGCAGAGGGTGGTGAAAATTGCCCAACGCATCACCGGCTCCTCGCTCCCCTCCATTGAGTCTGTCCAAAGCAAGCGTTGTCTGCGGAGGGCGCTCAGCATCGCCAAGGACCTCTCACCCCAACCATGGACTGTTTACCCTCCTACCATCCGGGAGGCGCTACAGGTCTCTCCGTTGCCGAACCAGCAGGTCCAGGAACAGCTTCTTTCCGGCGGCTGTCACGCTACTCAACAACGTACCTCGGTGACTGCCAATCACCCCCCCCCCCCCCCCCCGACACTTATTATTATTTATTCAAATCATTTGCTGTGTCGCTCTTCCAGGGAGATGCTAAATGCATTTCGTTGTCTCTGTACTGTACTCTGACAATGACAATTAAAATTGAATCTGAATCTGAATCTGAAACATGATTTTGTAGCAACACAAATATCACGTTGCAGCAGAATTACCCCAAAGATGAAATATTTGTTCACTGCAGATTTGTAGGTAGAAAACAAATCAATAGTGGTTCGAATCCCCGACTGTACATTCTACCCCCACATTTGCTCAGTCCAGTCTGAAGACCGGTCTTGACCCAAAACGCCACCCGTTCCTTCTCTCCAGAGGTGCTCCCTGTCCCGATGAGTTACTCCAACATTTTGTGTCTATCTTCGATTTAAACCAGCATCAGCAGTTCTTCTGACAGATGTCATTCATTACACTAAATCTCAAAATTAAACACCAAAGTCTGGAGATTACATAGGGTATAAACAAAAATAATATTTGACAGAGCTTTTAAAGTTGCTCTCCAAAGGGAAAATAAATTGTCAGTTGCAAAAGACTAGAACCAAATGAAAAGAATGAGTAATATGCTGGAAGTAGTTACAACGATAGGAAGGATGAGAGGTCACAGGGAGAAAGAATTTCACGGATGAGCCGGGAATTTCAAGATTAAGCAGAGGTTGAAAGGGCTGACAAAGAGATTGAAATGGATGCTTCCATACAGTAACGGACCACGTGCTCCGTGGATGTTGGCAAGGTGTGATATTGAAATATCACCAACAAAAACTGATGCCAAATAACATGAGGTGATGTCATGGTAAGTGAAGAGTTATGAAGGACTGCAAAACCAGTGCCAAATAATCAAACCATTCTTAACTGGGTGCCAATGCAGGTTAGCAAGGCGAGAGTGACGGCCTGATTAGCAAAGGTTTGCTTGACCCCATGTTTTAGTGGAGTTAAGGAAGCTGACCATGAGTCAGCTGCAGCTATGCAGTCTCAAGTTTCCATGTCCTTCAGCCGGGTTTCTACAGCAGACAAGTTGGAGGCAGGAGCAAAATCAAGCAGCTTGCAGGATTGGAAATAGGTCAGCTGGTGCTGAACTGTAATGGTCAATTTGCAGTCAAAACAAGCCCAAGTTTGCACAGATAAAATATATTTTTATATTTCCCTTCCCTTTTATCTTCACCTTGCCCTCTCCCTATTAAAAAGCTTCAAAATTTTAAACCTCAAGTATTCCTTTTACCATGTTGCTATGTCTCCCCTCCTTGATTAACCTTTCTAGCTAGCTTTTCCTCTCACTCTGCCCAAGTTTTTGACAGGGTCCCTGAAGTGTAATGCCCAGGTATGGAACTGGTACTCTTCAGATACCTTACCAATGATTTTTACGAGCTCCATGTTGGGAGTAGTTAACAAGGTACACTTCAAGAACAAGTGTTGAACTTAGGCAGACAAAAGAGAATTTAATGGCTATCCTGCATGACAGTGGAAGAAATATTAGCGAGTTTGTTTTTAGCTTTGGTTGTTAATGGAAGATTGGAGGCAACAATTACACAGCAAGAGTTGTTGACACCATGGTGGTTGTGAGACAGATGGATATTAGCCCTGTCTGGCTAATATGGGATAATTCGACCAGATAGTCCCCATCACCCCTCACTACCTGGCACTCTAATTGTAGCTCATTCTGAAATAATCCCCTAGTTGTGTCAGAAGTAAAGCAGCTTTCCCCTGATCTGTCTAACTCCTTTCCAGCCTGTTTAATTAAACACCCACAGAAACAGATATCTATTGCCTGACGCATCCGTCTTTATTCAGTGAATGTCTGCACAAGAGAAGGGAATGAGAGTGTAATAAAGATAAACAAGTTCTGGTTTGCGCCAGCTTCACAGTTCTCATCCATTTCAGCTGTGAGGTAGTTACGTGGCCTCTGTCTAAGGCACAGATAAGGCCCTGCTGCCAACTACATTTTTGTCCACCACGCTTATTCCATATTCTCACATCATAGAAACATAGTGACTGCAACCATCTATGCCTTCCTATTTAAATGATCTGATTCCCCATCTCCTCTGACAGCATGTTCCAGATATTAAGGGCTCGAAGGCCTATTCCTGCACCTATTTTTCTATGTTTCTATTAACGAGTAAACCCTGGCACCCTTGCAATGCAGCATTCTCCCAACAAGACAACAGATACTGAATGTAGCATTAGCTGCCTCAACGATGAGAACGATATATTATTCCTGTTATCATTCCTTCCCCCACCACAGCATGATGGATTGCCATCAGGTTAAAAAAATGTAAACTAGAGTTCAGATTGAACAGGATGCAGAAACTCCAGGACAAAATTTTAGCCTGAACCGTTAAGATGCAGGAACTTGCATTTCCCAGCAATGTTCATAATTCCATCTGTTGCCAAATGCTTAAAGTATTATTGAAGCCATTATTGAAGTATTATTGAGAGGGCAAATTCCACAGTGATACTGCCTAGACAACATTCTTTCATGATGCCAGATGAGGGATACATATTAACCAGAACATTGCAAGAACTACTTTATTCTTCTCTGAAGTGCTTTGGATGGAATGGTGGCACTCAGCTCAGATATGCTGCCTCACAGCTCCATTGACTTGTGTTCAGTCCTGACCTACAGAGCTGTCTGTGCAGTTTGCACAATCTGCCTGCCACCACGTGGGTTCTCCCCAGGTTTTCCCGTTTCATACCACATCACAAATGGTCACAGGGAAAATTATTGGCAGAATGGGGTTGCCGTGAGCTGTCAAAGTGGAGGACATTTAGCCCATCGAGTATGTTGTAAGAAAATATTGGATTGTTTATATTCACTGATGAGGAAACAAGGCTTCCTCTTAACAAGCCACCCAAAAGATGGCACCACCAGCAGGCTAACTCTCCCTCAGTTAGACGGATATAGAAACAGGTCTTTCAGCCCGTCATGTACATTCTGACTAATCACATACATCAACACCATCCTGTTTTCCAGTCCTGGAATAACAGAGTGGGACCCAACCCTCCTAGCAAACCATGGCTGCATGGTGGCCTCGGGCATCCAGGTAAATAGACAAAACTATACAAAGGCCCAGATGTGACTTGCACTAACACCCTGCTAATAAAAGATTCCTTCTTGTGAAGCTGTTATTCAGTGTTGCTGTCAGGGGCAACCACGGAGACAGGATGCCTCTCACCCAGCAGCTGATTAAATGTAGTGCAAAGCCAGTGAACGGGAGCTGTGATCAGCTCCCTCTCTCTCTTTCCTCCCCCTATAATTCTCTTGAATAGGCCACTGATTTATGGCATCGCAGCAGTTGTTAATCATCAGAATCTAGAGGAAAAGCAGATAAATGAATAAAGCAGAAGCAGGTGGACGATGGAAGATGACCGCAGTAACCTTTGGGCTTATCCTTCAATCGGGCGGCTTAGCCGCATTCTGACAGTACAGCTGTCACTCGGATTCATTGTTGCATTAAGGGGCCTCTCTGCTCAACTCGCAGTTTTAAAAAGCCTGTGTCACATTTCTCCCAATTGATAGCTGTAAGTAAACCTGGGGATGACTGAAAGTTTCAAATTACGGCGGCGACAGATATTTCCCTACCCCCCCCCCCCCCCCCCCCCACCGTCTCTCTCTCTCGCACACAAAGAATTGGTCTCCCCAAGCCATCCACAATCTAACAGTCTTCATGCAATCCAGCATGAGGAACACATACAAACACCCAACGGGGTCATTATATAACCTCCACGGCGCAGCAAATGCTTCTTCGGACAAAGCTGAACAATGAAGATAATGGGATTGGGTGTCAGAAAGAGATAGCGGGAAGGTTTTCTATTTGGGGGGGGGAAGGGAGGGAGATTCCCAAGTCAAGAAATTGGGAAGTGTTGAAGGCCCCATTTGAGGGAGAGAGCAGTTTTAGGGGTGAGGTTTTGGAACCCACTGGGAACTCCTGTCCAAGAGCTGTCCTACCTTTCGATCTGGAGCCGTTGCTTTAACGCGCGCTGCCTTTGCAGTGGGTGCCAGCGACTTCACTCACTTCCTGGAATCGGGAGGTTTCACACAAGCCAGCAGCTCTGAACGCACGGATTCACTCCACCGCACAGTCCTCCTGATATTACAATCACGTCTTTCTCACAGCTACAATTCCGCTAACATTAACAAAGAGACACAGAGCTCCTCCCCCCAGCTCACCAAAGAAAAGTGGGCGGTGACAAAAGTTCTTGTCTTTTACTCGCTTTAACCCTTTGGAAGTCAAAACTAAAAACACAAGAGATGCTTGAATCTAGGCAGCATATGTGGAGGGAATGTATTGATGACTTTTCGACCAGACCCGCTTATTTTCTCCAGCAATTTGTTTTTGCTCGGCAGTAAAAACTGACTGGTCAAAGATAGTTAGCAGATTAAATGAATTAATGCACACAACTGTTATAAACAACCGACCACACAAGACATTAGATACATAACATTAGATCAAGTTACGAGATGTATTTATTTCTCAAAGTAAGAAAAGGAATCTCTAAATCAAATGAACTACTGACAAATTGACAATGAAAGGCACCTCGTGAGGGTTATTATCAAGAACCCTTTGGCTCCACTCAAACTCCCCGACCTTCAAACACCGGTAAATATCAAAAAGCAGGAAACGTTCAACAGGCCAGGCAGCTTCTGTGGAGAGAGAAAGAGAGTCAACTCTTTAGGTGGTGGCATCTGGACAGTTCTGGCATTTTCTGTATGTTTCCCATATTCAGCATCTGCCAGTGTTTGTTTGGATTACCCCTCCCCCCCAGCCTCCCTCACGGCAGTCCCTAGCTTGATCTTCCTCCTAACACAGCGTTTCATCCTTTCTGGTATCTCTCTTGCTCTTATTGGTCCCTCAGCTTCACTTACTTTTGCAGGATGTCCGAAGAGACACATTTCCTTCTGGTCTCCATGGAATCTTGCTTTGCTGGTCTAATATTCACACCAACCACTACGGGGCGACAGTGTAAGGCAAGGCCTGACCTCCTTCAATTAACCCAGGCCTGCTTGCAGGATGGGACAGGTAGAAATGACATTGACCCTTAAATTAAGAACCAATGGTCACCACCTTACAATAAGGGGGTGGCCATTTTGAACAGAGACAAAAATATATTTATTCAATTCAGGCACAGATTTGCATGAACTCTTGTCCAACTTCATAGGGGCTTCATTGTGGTGCAGCTAATAGAACCAATGCCTCACAATTCTAATGACTTGTGTTCAACCCTGACCTCAGGTGCTCTTTGCGTGGAGTTTGCATGTCCTCCTTGTGTCCAAGTGAGTTTCCTCCGGTTTCCTCCCACTTCCCAAAGATGTGCTGATTAATAGGTTAATTAACCTGGGTAAATCGTCCCTCGTGTTTATGTGGGTGGTAGAATCTGGGGGCAGAATGTAGTTGACCAGAATGTAGTTGACCAGAATGTAGGGGGTGAATGACAAAGGATTAGTGTATTATTACTGTAAATGAATGGCTGATGGACAGTACGGACTTGGTGGGCTGCACCTTCTCCAACTCTAAAGCCCAGTTAGACCATGAGCTACAGGTCTGCCCACCCCCACTCCAGCCTTCCCCAGGCTGCATGTAACACATTCATCATTCCAACACCACCCTCACCATCCTATTTGTTTGCAAGCAATACCTAAGCATTGGTGAAGATGCACTAACACACAATCACACCTGTAAGTGTGTAAACTGGCAGAGGTCAGGTCAGCAGGCACATTGATCTGCACAGCCAGCTCAGCAACCTCTATTTACAGCAGGTGGGCTGCAGCTTGGCAGAAGAGAAAGTGTCCAAATGTTTAGGGGGACTCAGGAGGCATCCATATGTGTCCTAAAGTCAACTACCATTCCATGCCCCTTTGGTGCCAGTGGTCCTTATTATTGGCTACTGATTGATCTGATGGACGATCAAATGGTTTGGGCTGTGAATTAAACTCTGGCTTTTGTATTTAAACATGTCTGTGTGCGAGAGTGCCTGTTATTATCACTAAACACAGACAACAGCTACCTTACAGGATCCCAAGGACCCAGTGTGGGAAATGCTTGCATTTGCGATGCAGGAGCGGATTATTCAGCCCCTCAATCTTATACTGGCATTCAATTAAATTACTTCACATGAAGGCTATCTCTGCTAAATATGTATGAATGTTAGATAAAAGATGCTGGTATTCCCAATGTCCATAGATTTGCAGAGGAGAGAATGCCAGTTTGTCGTGACTTATATATGGAATAATCCCTTTCTCTTCACATTGACGCAACCTGTCCTTTCTGAATGCAAACCATCATTTTGAGTACATCAAGACCTTAGTATCTGCACCATTTTAAGAACTTGTATTGGCAAATATCCTACATGATGTAGGCACCTGGGAGGTCAAGAGGCTATGTCCCTGGAGCATATCATCAGGCACACCTGATCCAACTGCAAGGTCATATACAGTGGCCACAAGCGTAAACCTGGAGCCGTCAACTCTCCAAATCAACATGGCTTCTCGTGACTATGGAAACAATTTCAACAGAACACTGATGCATACAAGGGAAGAAGGAATCATTGATAGGGATGAGAGGAAGATAGAAAATGGCTCAAGTGGATTACAAGGTTGCAAATAGTGGGAGGGGTGAATAGGCTGTTTCTATGCTCATGAATTCTGTGTAACCCAATCTTCTAGTCAGTGAAAGGTTGGCAATGCTCCAGGAGCACTCAGGAGTCTGTAGCAATTAAAGATTAATGTTCTGGACACTGCTGTAACAGCCGAGGAGAAAAATAATTGGTGCATTAAAAAGATTGTCTCCATTTTTCTTTACCCACATTATTTTGAATGGCTTAATATATTAGTTATAAAACCAAAGGAGACGGGGGGAGGGGGGGAGAACAAACCTGTCTGACACTGTAGCTGGAAACTGAAGGTCAAATAAAGGAACAACCAGGAAAATCCTCAAATTATATCAACTGTGTGCCGAAACCTTTTGCCATCCTAACCAAGTCTTCGATGTTGTACTGATACATTAATTTGCCTTCCTGTTGGGCATAGATTATTCAGTTGGCGGTTTCCTTTCCATCCCCACCTCTGGGGAAGGGCTGGGGCAGGCTCACCGGAGGGTGCAATTTTACTGAATTCCTTCAAACAAAGGCCAGATCTGTTTTGCAGGTGGAGAGAACCTCAACGCAGGAAGCAGCAGCTACCTTTAATGCAGCAAGCACTCACAGGAACAAGTTCAAATCAAAGATAAAACAGAGCCTTACACAGGAGACATTGAATCAATGTTTACTGGGTTTTCTAAATTGGGTTCAAAGTAAGAGTAAATACAGAGGAGGGTAAGGATTTAGGGAATGAAATACAGATTTAGGAGCCTTGGCAGATGAAGACATTGTCAGAAATAGTGGAGCAATTCATTCAGGGATCATCAAGAGATCAAAATGAGAGGCAGACAAATGAAGGTTAAAGAGCTAGAGAAAGTTACAAAATAGTCAGGCATTAGAGGCCAAAAGGCATGGTGAAGATTGCAATAGCCAATGAACAGCCAAATTCTTTGCCAGGTTAGGCATTCTCAGTGGTGATATTTAGATTGTCTAAAGCTCATTTTATGATTAAATAACACACCAATATTGCGAGTACTCTCCTTCAGCCTCAGATGAGGGATGGAGTTGGTGCTAAGGAATGGATTATGCAGCAGGAGCCCAAGACTATTATTCCAGTGTTCCTAATGTTCTGCTCATGTAACTATGGAAGTTAAACAAGTAGACTGATAACTTGCGTGAGGAAAAAAAGGTCAATGGTTAGCAAGGTCGAAGCTGAATGCCAGGGTACATTGGAAAACATCACTGAACAATGTCTGTGAAGAGCCAAGAGCATTTGATGATGAATGGAGTGAACAAAGGAGCAATTCTTGGAAGACAGCAGAAGCTACCAATACAACTAGGATAGAAGCATTATGGGTGATGCACCTGGGTGAAGTAGATAGGCAAGAAAGGATTCAAAAGTGTTTGTTGGATGAAGGAGATTGTAGAAGTGAGAGAAAGTGTCAAAATCAACTGATGACCCAATCCAAGGCGAGAGGTCAAAACTTCTAAAAAGGGAACTGTGCTGGTGTGGGGTTGAGAGACAGCAGAGGATGTGGGAGTTGCTCGAGGAGATGGCAAGCTCAGTTAGGGCATATTGTAGATAACGGAGAAAAAATAATTGTTAAATAAATATTTAATGCTGTGCCACGGAATTGTTTGACCCGTCAGGGCAGGGGAAAAAGACAAATGCTTGCAACCACAGGCTCCTGTCCCTTGCTCTGTACTTGTTGGGTGTCGACAGGGGAGAGTTTAAGATGCATCAAGGAGTTTTTAGCCGAGAATAACTTATGTTTGGAAGGGTTAGTCATGTTGTCAAAGAATCATCTATAAAATTTGTTTCTCCGCAGTTAGCCTGCCATTTTCTTGACATTCTGTTACCAGAAGATTACAGAGTGCAGTCAGAGTCTGTAGCAACCATTAAAGCAGCCAAATTACATGTGGGTCTTAGAACTTAGATACATTAACTTTTGCACAAACTGCAGATGCTGGTTTACACCGGAGATGGATGCAAAATGCTGGAGTAACTCAGCGGGACACACAGCATTTCTGGATAGAAGGAATGGGTGACGTTTCAGGTCGAGACCAGAAACGTCACCCATCCCTTCTATCCAGAGATTCTGCCAGAGTTACTCCAGCATTGTGTCAATCCAAAGATTCAAACCCTCTCGGTGAAGAAATTTCAAATTTGTTTAAATTCTGGCCCCTTATTTATAAACTATGACCAGATTCCAGAAACCCCACCCAGAGCAAAAAACGTCCCCACATCCACCCTGTTAAGCCCCATGAAAATGTTGCTGGCAGTGACAGGCCAAGCCACCTTGCTGCAATCCACAACCTCTGCCATCCTCAGCAAAACACACCTGGGTGACAGACCACGTCCAATGCCATGAAGTGAGAAAAGTAAATGTTGAATTAGAAGAATGTTGCATTGCAAAAGGTTGGATTCCATAAGTAAAGTTGCTTAGGGGGGAGATAAAGATAAATAGAGGAAGTTGATAAGGTGGGGAGAGGAAATAAATTTGCTCTGGGGGGAGCTCAACCACAGATTGTGTCACTAGTTGAGCCGCTACCTCACAGCTCCAATTCAATCCTCACTTCCAGTACCCTGTGCATGGAGTTTGCAGGTTCTCTGCACAGGTTTCCTCCAACATCTTAATGAACTGTGAGAAATTGGCTATTGCAGACTGTCCCAAGTGTGCAGATGAGCGGCTGAGAGGAACCCGGGGGGGGGGGGGGGGGGGGGGGGGGGAAGGATGGTGGAAATGTGGGGAGAACGTAAAAAAAATGCAGTGATGGGAATGGGTAGTTAAGGGCCAGGGTGGATTTGAAGGGGCAAAGGGCTTATTTCTGCACCGTTGACTCCAAGAAAATAGGCCATACAAGGACTGTCTTTAAAAACCACAATAAATTGTGGAACTGTTGGAGACGTTATCAGTCAGCACCTTCACTTAAACCACCAACTGCCCACAACCAACACTAGAAAATGGTTCAGGAATGTTAGCTGGCTGACACTTTTACCACACCTTGCCAGAGGTGTTCAGTACATCAAGAAATTCATTTCATTCCTCAACTCGTGACTGTTCTATGATTTAAGATGATCAAAGCAGATCCTTTACCAAGTCCATATTTCCAGTTCAACCTGACCCTACACTCATTAATCAATCGACCTATGATTTGAATAGCAGAGCATCGTGGCTCACTGAGGCAGAACTCCAAAAGTTCAAATCTTGTTCTCATCTCAGTCCTGAATGGCTGATGCCTTCCCCAGAGGCACAATAAAACTCCCACCCTTCCTTCATTCAAGTCTGCATGCTCCAACGTGAGGAAACACACCAGTTACCCAGTCTAATACTTGCAGACCTCTCGTGAGTCAACTGCGGTGGCGCCAGTGAGATCTGTAGGCCACGGCCTCCAAATCTCCAAATCGGAGGAAGGACATTATTGCCATAGAGGGAGTGCAGAGAAGGTTCACCAGACTGATTCCTGGGATGTCAGGACTGTCTTATGAACAAAGACTGCATAGACTCGGTTTATACTCTGTAGAATTTAGGCGATCTTATAGAAACTTACAAAATTCTTAAGGGGTTGGACAGGCTAGATGCAGGAAGATAGTTCCCGATGTTGGGGAGCTCCAGGACAAGGGGTCACAGCTTAAGGATAAGGGGGAAATCCTTTAGGACCAAGATGAGAAGGACTTTTTTCACACAGAGAGTGGTGGGTCTCTGGAACTCTCTGCCACAGAGGGTAGTTGAGGCCAGTTCATTGGCTATATTTAAGAGGGAGTCAGATGTGGCCCTTGTGGCTAAGGGGATCAGAGGGCATGGAGAGAAGGCAGGTACGGGATACTGAGTTGGATGATCAGCCATGATCATATTGAATGGCAGTGCAGGCTCGAAGGGCCAAATGGCCTACTCCTGCACCTAATTTCTATGTTTCTATGTAACCAGGAAATATGTCCTAAACCCACACATTACCACAATTCCCAGGTCAAAGAACAATCAAATAAATGCCCCGATGCACGAAGCGACGGCCTGCATTTCAGAACCTTTTCCTCAGGTTGCTGGTAACCGCAAAATTTATTGCTGCTCCTCTTTCATGCTGCTTTCCCAGAATAATGCCGGGCTTTAAATAGTACAATGCAACGCCCAGTTTCTGTGTTCCTGTCACCTCACCGCTTAATGGACAAAGATAACTACACCCTCGCCACCCTTGACCTTGTCACTGCAGAGATAACTATCGCTTGAGCATTTTAGAGACTTTTATGTTCAAGCAACACCTGTGGAGGGAATGAACAGACGGCGTTTTTGATCCAGGGAGAGAGGGGGGGGGGGGGGGGGAAACTGGAAGAGAGGGGTCGAGCAAAATCTATGGCAAGTGATACAGGTGAGGAGGGGCAATTGGAAAATGGGTGGAGGTGACAAAGGATAGAAGTGAAAAAGAGACAAAGGGGTGTCAGATGAGGAATGATACGTAAAGCTGGAGGGAGCAGTATGGGTGGAAGATGACAAGGAGATGATTAGAGAGGGAAATTGAGGACTCAGTGATGAGAGCGGTGGGAGATTAATATTTTTTTTACAAAATTGAACTTTATTCTGAATAGAAAATATGTACTTGAGTATACCGAGGAGCAGTGTGACGGGGTAGTCGAGGGAATGCGTGTCCACTTGCTTGGATTGGAGTCAGCTGCTTCACAGCATGGGTTTATTGCCTTCCATGGCCAGGGCGCTAGGCTCTCCAGCCGTCTGTGTACTGCCTGCCGCCGGGCCCCACTGCACCAAACCAGCACAGACCCAGCAGCGCACCGTGGGCCAAAGGCATCTGTCAGCCGGAGCTCGATCCTCCCACCCAGCTGCTGGAAACAATAGCAGAGACATCTGGCCATTTCTTCCCTGGGAACAGGATCCCCACGGGGGGGGAAATGACAAAAGGTCACTGGGAATACTGCAGATAGTTTGAACACAGAATCTGATAGAGAGTCAATAGCAATTATACGAGACACATGGAACTGCTGATGCTGGAATCATGAACAAAGCACAAAGTGCTGGAGTAACTCAGTAAGTCAGGCCGCATCTGTGGAGGGAATGTATTTGTAATGTTTCACATTGGGACCCTTCATTCCCTCCACAAATGTTGCCGGACATGCAGAGTTATTCCAGCATGATACTGGACACACTTCACCCCAGGCTCTGACAATGGATCCCCAGCACAAAGACCTCGCTCAACTACTGATCGTCTCGTGCTACATCGGGTGTGAACAAGTGAAACAAACCTTTTCAATGTTTCACTGTTGTAAAAGGTCACTAGGCATTTTACAGCCATAACGTCAGAAATACAGCCACAGCAAACAACCAGAGAGAAAGGCAGTAAGTAAAAACAAAAAAAGACATTGATCACGGCACTGGAAAATATTCCCACGTTGATCTTCAAGACCTGCTTTGGATTTTGTTGCATCCACCCATCAGGATCTCGGCAAAAAGATGGACCAGAGATCTGCAGTGTTGGATTGGTTTATGTTTAGGATTATTATTGTCACATGCACCTATGTACATTGAAAGGCTTTGCTTGCTAACCAATCAAATCAGATAATGCTATACATGAATACAATCAAGAAAAAACTAGAGTATGTGTGGAGCAAAGTAGAAGATACAGAGTGCAGAATACAATAGTATCAGCATTGTAGCGCAACAGTTCCAGAGATAAAGTTCAATGTCCACAATATCGGACAGTACCCGACCTTATGGAAGGACTGTGTAGAAAAGGACTGCAGATGCTGGTTTACACTGAAGATAGACACAAAATGCTGGAGTAACTCAGAGGGACAAGCAGCATTTCTGGATAGATGGAATGGGTGACATTTCGGATGTGACCCTTCTTCAGACCGAGAGACACAGATGTGGAAGGGTATGGTGAGACAAGGGGATGAAGATAAAGGAAAATATAGAATAGATCATTGTTAGCAAGGGAAAGCTGACAACGAAGTATACAAAGATAAAATGTAATCAGGAAGACAGTCTGACAACTAGGAGAGAGAGCGAAAGTGTTACTTAAAGTTAGAGAAGTCAATGTGCATACCGCTGGAATGTAAGCTGCCCAAGCATAATATGAGGTGCTGTTCCTCCAATTTGCTTTGGGCCTCACTGACAGTCTAATCTGCATGATGGACTGGGCTACATCTACAACCCTTTGCAATTTCTTGCAGTCTTGGGCAGATTATTCCCAAACCAAGCTGAAGCAACGTGACAGTATGGTTTCTATAGCGCATCTACACAACAGATTACATCGTCGATGTGCACTGTATTGGCATAAGATTCCTCAGCCTTCTGACTCATAGCATTCACGTGACTCCACTGCAGCTGAACCAGACTGATAGAGAGAGGACCGAGGGCATGCAGCATAAATAACTTGTTTACAATTTCCTCAGAGGTGTAAGAAAAATGTAAAAAATCCTAGATTTGCATTTCTCCTGTTAACTTCAGAAAATCACTTCCATTACACAGCTGCAGTAGTCACGTGAATGCTATGAGTCAGAAGGCTGAGGATTCTTGTGCCACTACAGTGCACATTGAGTGCGTAAGCCCTCACCATAACGCATTACATCATATGCAAGGAGATGGCTCATCGCCACTCCAGGATTGTCTCGTGCATAATTGACGACATTACATTTCCTGCATAGCACTTGGTTTCAGGTTCCCAATCAATCCTCTCATGAAACACTTTCAGAGAAATTAATCTCCTGCCACGTTGACCCTTCCCCTTCAATCTCCAGCACACATCTGTGCAGGAACACTTTTTTTAAGTGCTACTTGAAGAAAAAAAATTATAGCCAACAGCTTGAAGACTTCAGGGTGGCTGGTGGTCTTAGTAGCGTACAATATTTGTTATTCAGAGCTGCTTCCATATCTTTACTCCATACCTCCATATCTAAGAGTAGGCCACAATTGTGTGGCCATATTGATGTGCTCCAAACATTGTTTTACAACAGGTTACTGGTGATTTCAGATCTTATTTATTTTGTACATTCTTGGCAGTGATGCAAGATAACAGTTGAATTGATAACTTATTTTTTGTAAACAGTCAGCAGCAAACAGAAATGGCATGAATAAAAACGATCGATCTTCAGGGATGGCTTGATTTGAAGAGGTTTGTATCTTGCATTCTCAACAAAATCTAACATTGCCCCCCAATTTCAAATACCAGGTAAACATTTATATTAATACCAGCGATTTCAGAGTCAGAGTTTCCCATTAACCATTGCAAGTTAATAACAGTCAGAGTATGAACATTATCTTGTTGATTCATGGTACTCATTATGACTACCACCTCCCGGCATCTTTGGCTGTCCTCCTCCTCCCTTTATTAGCTCTGGATTATTGTTCTAGAGCTCACACGACCACCCACCGTGAATTTTGCATCATCCACAACTCTTCTGCTGTTGTCCAACACACACTATTCCATTCACCATTGCTTGCCAAGGTGCATTGACAGATGGTCCCAACACACCTCAGTTTTAAATCTTCCATGACTTTGCCTTTCCCCATCTCCAACCCTTGACCCCTGCAATACTCCAGAGTCTGGCCTTCTGTATCCCTTTAGTTTTGAGATACAGCATGGAAACTGTACATGGAAACAGCGAGCAGCCTTACACACGAGTTCTATGTTATCCCACTTTCTCCAAACACACGTCTTTGTATGGTGGGATAAAAACCAGAGCACCCGGAGGAAAGCCACACAGTCACTGGGAGAACGACCACACAGACAGCACAGAGGTCAGGATCAAGCCCGGGTCTCTGGCACTGTGAGCAGCAGCTCTATCAGCTCTGCTGCTCAATCCCTGATATTCATCGCTTCAGGTCACCATGTCTCCATGCTCTACAATATTCTGCTTAATCCTTTCCAGCTCGTAGAATCTCTTTAAAATCTGTATCTAAAGCTTGATCCGAGGCAGATTAGTTTATTGTAACAATTCCTTGTTTGCATGAAGCTCAGAGTAAATAGTATATATGATAATGAATGATAGATAGAACAGTAAATACAACAGCAAACACAAAACAGCAGAATGCCACAAAGATTGTGGGCAATGTGAAATTGTGCAACAATGGAATAACTGAAAGTGGTAGAGTTAAGAGCAAGAGTATGTGACAGCATTGAGGAAAAGGGAAGTGAAAAAATTGCTTATGTGAGGAGGCTGATTTAGTGGAGAAGAACCAGTCACGTATGGATATCTAGGTTTTCAAGCTCTTGTATTTTCTCCCTAAAGGTAGAAGAGAGAAAAGGAATGGCCATCCTTGAGAATATATCCAGCTTTCCTGACGCAATGTGTATGGACCAGGTTAGATTGCTGACGATATGGATGCCTGGGAACTTAAATTGTCCACCATCTCTACAGCAGCCCCATGGACGCGGACAGCGTTATATTAACCCTTCCCACCAACCCCAGAATAAATAGAATGGAGCAATTTCTGTCCTTCAGTTGTAGGCACCTTAATTAAGTCTTTCTCAACCTGGCAGCATCTGTATAGGGAATGGACAGGTGACATTTCGGCTTAAGGCCCTTCAATTGGAATGAATATGGGGGAAATAGCCTGTATAGAGGAGAGATAGGGGAGATTTCTTACGTATGGTGTGCCACTGAGCCAGTTTCATAATTAATCGAAGTGTTGCCAGGGCTAAATGAAGGGAATAAACCAAGACGCTGGATCCATCCCGTACAGCAAGTTCGGTATTCCGAAAAACGCAAGGAATCATGGGATTTGTCAAAGGTCAAACGCTAAAAATAAAAATTGAATAAAGTGCTGTAGATTCAGTGAGTATAGTTTTATCAAGTTTGTATTTGTCATGGGGCATATGAGAGTGTCCCATCCCCGGGAGGGGCGGCCGGAGACGTCCGGACCATTGGGACATCGGCCCCCAGCCAGAGCGGGGAAGGGCCAACCCCAGCTCACCAAGCCTCTCCCGCCAGACCAACGGACAGCACGGACCAATGACAAAAACAGGATGCCAGATTATCTAAATGGTGTCAAGTTGGGAAAAGGGTCTGGGGGTCCTTGTTCATCAGTCAATGAAAGTAAGCATGCAGGTACAGCAGGCAGTGAAGAAAGCGAATGGCAAGTTGGCTTTCATAATGAGAGGAGTTGAGTTTAGGAGCAAAGAAGTCCTTCTGCAGTTGTAAAGGGCCCTAGTGAGACCACACCTGGAGTATTGCGTGTAGTTTAGTAAGGACATTATTGCTATTGAGGGAGTGCAGCGTAGGTTTACAAGGTTAATTCCTGGGATGGCGGGACTGTCCTATGCTGAGAGAATGGAGCGGCTGGGCTAGTATACTCTCAGCAGAGGACAGTCCCGCCATCCCGGGATGAGAGGGGATCTTATTGAAACATATATGATTAAGGGTTTGGACACGCTAGAGGCAGGAAACATGTTCTCGATGTTGGGAGAGTCCAGAACCAGGGGCCACTGTTTAAGAATAAAGGGTAAGCCATTTAGAACGGAGATGAGGAAACACTTTTTCCACACAGAAAGTTGTGAGTCTGTGGAATTCTCTGCCTCAGAGGGGGATGGAGGCTGGTTCTCTAGATACTTTCAAGAGAGAGCTAGACAGGGCTCTTAAAGATAGCGGAGTCGGAGGATATGGGGAGAAGGCAGGAACGAGGTACTGATTGGGGATGATTAGCCATGATCACATTGAATGGCGGAGCTGGCACGAAGGGCCGAATCGCCAACTCCTGCACCTATTGTCTATTGACCACAGACAAAACGCAAGCCTGCACACAATGCAGCACCACTGTTGCCGAGACTGTTTATAGTTGGTGACCTATAACCTGGGCATGCGCAGTCGGAATACCAAACTCACTTATTAGAAACATAGAAACATAGAAAATAGGTGCAGGAGTAGGCCATTCGGCCCTTCGAGCCTGCACCGCCATTCAATGTGATCATGGCTGATCATCCAACTCAGTATCCCGTACCTGCCTTCTCTCCATACCCCCTGATCCCTTTAGCCACAAGTGCCACATCTAACGCCCTCTTAAATATAGCCAATGAACTGGCCTCAACTACCTTCTGTGACAGAGAATTCCAGAGACTCACCACTCTCTGTGTAAAGAATGTTTTCCTCATTTCGGTCCTAAAGGAATTCCCCCTTATCCTTAGACTGTGACCCCTTGTTCTGGACTCCCCCAACATCGGGAACAATCTTCCAGCATCTAGCTTGTCCAACCCCTTAAGAATTTTGTAGGTTTCTATAAGATCCCCCCTCAATCTTCTAAATTCCATCGAGTACAAACCGAGTCTATCCAATCTTTCCTCATATGAAAGTCCTGACATCCCAGGAATCAGTCTGGTGAATCTTCTCTGTACCCCCTCTATGGCAAGGATGTCTTTCCTCAGATTTGGAGACCAAAACTGTACGCAGTACTCCAGGTGTGGCCTCACCAAAACCCTGTACAACTGCAGTAGAACCTCCCTGCTCCTATACTCAAATCCTTTCGCTATGAATGCTAACATACCATTTGCTTTCTTCACTGCCTGCTGCACCTGCATGCCTACTTTCAATGACTGGTGTACCATGACACCCAGGTCTCGTTGCATCTCCCCCTTACCTAATCTGCCACCATTCAGATAATAGTCTACCCTCATGTTTTTGCCACCAAAGTGGATAACCTCACATTTATCCACATTGTACTGCATCTGCCATGCATCTGCCCATTCACTCAGCCTATCCAAATCACCCTGCAGCCTCCAAGCATCCTCCTCACACCTAACTATACCCCCCAGCTTGGTATCATCTGCAAATTTGGAGACTTATTGGCAGATACTGAAAGACAAGATCAGTCTTTTTGTTTTGATCAAATGTGTTTGATCAAGATCAGACTTTACTCAGCCTTCACATACTCCTGACACCCTGATTTTTTTTATGTGCAATTAATTGATGGGATTTTGACAATGCTGACAGATATTGCTCCAATACCCTCAGGAAGGTGGTTGCAAGCTGCCTGCTTGACCTGCTGCAGTCAAAGTGCCCAGCACGGGGCGCATCACATGGCCAGGAGATGTGATCAGTGCAGGGCAAACTGATCTGTTTTAATCCGTACACTGATTTGTACTCTGTATCACTCATCCCAGCTCCGCTAATCCGATGTACGTGTCAGCGGCTCCCTGACGAGGAGCTTTACTGGAGATTGTGCTCCATTGGGGTTGCGCAGCTAGAACTGCACCAAAAATTATTTTCCATCAGTTCCCAACAAGATTTTGTTGCTGCATCTTTTGTGATTTTTATTTTTTGGTATTGCTACCTTGTCCACATCCAACAAGGGGTGCAAAATGGATTTTGTGCTGTAAGGAGTGAACAATCGGCAGGACTTCAGTAGAAATCTGGGTTGCGTACACAGAGACCCAGTTGTGCTGAACCAGGATTAGCTCTGTGCCAGATGCAGTTGCAGAGCTAAAAGGCTGTAAATGAGATTAGTTTTCATCTCAATATAATGGCGAGGCAGAGACTTCAGCCAAAATCTGCACTTTCATATTCCCCGTGGAATCAAGCCAGGCTAATGGGATTTCCACATTATGAGCACACACACACACAATCATTGGCCCAATATCTAATTCAATACAAAATATTTGAATTGATCAGTAATAAACTGGAGAACCATCAGTACAATAACCCGGTTAACAGGAGCTAGAATAGATTCAGAAAGTTCTACCTGACTAATCTCGTTAAAATCTGTTACGTGACCAACCTGTTGCGATCCGGGCACAGTGTAGCTGGTTGTCCAATAGGTTCTGACAAAGTTCCACGTGGAAGTTGTTGGAATTCAGAGGAAAGGATAATGGCTGCAAAGTAGGAACAAATGGTTACTAGTTGCAACAGTGGAGTCACGATATAAACATATGGAGGGGAGGACTTCAGGTCTTGGTGCTATTTCTAATTTGGTTCAATACCCTATTTAACAGAGCAAACAAGTCATGCAGTGACCATCTCCAACAAGAGAGCTTCTCACCAGAAGTCCTTATTGACCTGAAAATAAACTGGATCAGTTACGTAGATGGACACAATAGCAGGGCAGAGGTGCGGATTCTGCAGAAGAACCACCACTCTGACTTAGAAATATATCACTGTTCTTCCTTTGGCACTGGATCATAATCCTTGAACTTCCTGCCTAAAGGAAATACCCTCACTAGTAGCAACAGCGCCTCACCTTTGCTTCTCTTACCGCTGATCTCATATCCCAAAAAACTACTAAGAACAAGATTTTAATCTTTTTATAATAAAAAAGTCCCACCCCACATAATCTTCCCCATCGGTTAAAACCATTTCAGTTCTTACATCATTCTTGATCATGTCCACATGATACCCTATGCAGAATTTGGACATTGCATGGCAGAATACGCCCGGAGGTGTTAAATCGTTCCGACTTCTTGCACATTTGAAGATTGAATGCATCCCCCACTCACCTTCCCCCAGACGTCAGACTATAAGATACAGGAGCAAAATAAGTGGCAGAATAGGCCCTGGTGCTCTGCATGGTTCTATGTATGCTAGGAATTTGAATGCAACCCCCACTCCCCTCACTCAAGTGCTAAGGTCCTGCCACTGTGGTTTAGAGACATACTCCAGAAATTAGAAGGCAAAATCTGGGTGGATTCCAGTGGGACAACTACACTGTCACTGGTCTGAATGATTCTGGTGCACTACCCCATTACCCTTGTATCTGCATTTATTCATAGATCATTGGTCTTTAACAGGTTCCCTGGAACACTCAGTAAAGACTGCAAGTAGCAAGTTCCAGAGATGATGCAAAATAGATTCCCTTGACATTAAGGCTACATGACTAAATATAATGTCAAGAAATGAGAGGAAAGAGTATAATCAATATGAATAGGCAAGGGGTGGGGAGAACATCTCCACTGCTGAGATAAAAGTAAATCTGTTGCAATTTTTAGATCAAATCATCCCAGACCCAGCAGTTCCTTAGGGCAGTGTCTCAGGCCCAACCATCTTCAACTACTTCCATCAATGGCCTTTCTTGTAATATCACTTCTGAAGAGGGCACACCTGCACAATTTTGCTTTCCATTTAAAATATATTACCAATAACCAAATTCAGCATGCGGCAAGACATGGATAACCTTCAGCCTTGGGATGATAACTGGCAAGTAAGATTTGCCACAAAAGCACCAGGTAATGGCCACCTCCACGGTCTAGCCATCTACCCATGATGTTCAATCGTCAGTCCCTCACCATCAACAGCCAAAGTCATCACCAGCTAAACAATTAGACGCAGATCTGACAAAGTCAAACTTCTACTTTCTGCTGGAAGAAACAACAACCTCTATTTTAGGTTCTTGCTGTTCCCATCTCTATGCTGCCCAGACCTGTGGAGAAAGAGCGTGTGAGCGTGTGTATGTATGCACATTGGAAAAACAGAGATATGCTCCACACAATCACACCCAGAGTACAGGAATCAGAATGATAGGGCATCAGTCTCAATTTCTGTCACTAGCACCCAATAGCTCAAATTCCAAAAACATATTCTGTAATAATTGGATTGTCACTAGTAACGCATAACATGCCACAACAGGGAAGTCTTGACAGAAGACAACTTCTGTCAAAAGAAACAAGAGTCTTTTTCAACCGGGATGGAAATATCAAAGCCCGGAGGGGAGGATGCTCCTCAAACTGCGGAGCATCCTGGACAATACAGCTCACCCCCTCCATGCCACACTGGTCAGCCTGAGGAGTACCTTCAGCAATAGACTGGTTCCACCACCATGCAGGACAGAATGCCACAGGAGATCCTTCTCCCCTGTGGCTATCAAACTTTACAACTCCTCCCCCTTCTGTCCTGGGGTAGACGGAGACTGACTCCCTCTCCCACACCCCCTCCCCAATCTTGGCATATCCCCTAATCCTTTCCACTTGTCACTTTAATTTCATGTTTCATGAATTTTGTGTTTTTATGACTGTTGGCAGGTCAATTTCCCTCCTGGGATTAATAAAGTTCTATCGTATCGTATCATACACTATAGGGGAAAGTGGTGGAAGCAGATATGAAAGCAATGTTTATGAGGAGTTTAGACAGGCACATCAACAGACAGGAAATTGAGGGTATACAGACAACGTGCCAGTAGATGTGCAGTTTAAATTGGATCACGTTTAGCACAGACATTGTGGGGCAAAGGGCATGTTCTATATTCTATGTAACTATCAGCACTTACAAATACAACTGCATATATTTCCGTAGCAACTTTGAGCAAAATGCCTCAAGGAAGTTCCAGGCTATAAATCAGACAAAAGGTGACCCAGTAACATGCAAGAATTAGGAAACATCAAGAGGTTAACTAATGAAAGGTGGGGAGGTTTGGGGAAGAAATTCCAGAAAGGTCAAGACCTTGTTAGCAAGGTGAACAGTGGCTTTGGAATATACTGGAGACAAAGTGTCAGCAAACACGCTTGGTTCAGATAAAATAAAGGCAGGCTCACGTTTAAAGATTTTTACCCCGATATACAATACTGATGTTGCTCTGGAAACTCATTTGATTGGAGAGATTTGTGGCAAATCAGTTTAATCTTGACATTCGAAAAGCACGAAACCTTGCATACCAAAGGCTTCATTCATCATTTGAGCAGACTCCAGTCGGACTAACCGACCTGGAATTGGGATTGGGATTCTGATTATCAGACAAAGCTGGCAAATGCAAGTGCATGTGAACATTCCCATGACTAGTTAACCTGCAAATGCTCACTTCAGACCAGGGTACCCGAGACACTAGCATAGTTTCTACCCTAGGAAACGGTGGCAGAAAGCAAACGCCATCTGCACTGTGGCTCATGATTCACAAAGCACAAGAAGCAAAAAGCCTTGTATGGCTTGCGAGGGCATATGGATAGCAAAGGCTGCTTGGAGCAGTGGCTCAGACATCCAAAACAAGGATCAACCAAAACTTGGCCTCACCTCAATAAAAAGATAATTTTACAATAAATGGGTTCAAATCATAATTTGAGCCCATTTATTCTCCTCTCGCATTGCAGCACTATTCAGCAGTCTCACTAACCTCCCTGCTCCCTCACACTATCGAATGAGCAGCATTTCCAGAGAAACAGCAGCCAGACATCAATGAACAATCGCTGCAAGACTAAAGAGAAGCAAGACACCAACTCACTTTGGTACAAACGCAAAATGTGTTGTTTGGTACCAATTGACAGGAAGGGTCTCAAGATAATGATTTAAGCCCAAGAAAAAAAGTGATTTAATCCTCGGCCACTGCTTAACAATTACAACCGAGGACAGGCCATTCAACCCCTTCATTTGGTGGTTATTTTCAACACCCCAAATCAGTAGCTGCCAGTTTTTCACTTTACATTAGCCCAAGAAACATTGACATGATTGCCACCAATTAATATGAAGGGAAGCATTCCATATCTTCTGAGTACCCAGTGTAAAAACCTATAGGAGCTAATCCCAAATTTCTTGCAATTGAATCTAGTGTCTTCATTTGTTGTGTGGGCAGCTTGCAGGCCAAGTGATGATGCACGTTATTTATATTGCACCCTAGGACAAGACCATGAGCCAGAGAGAGAACAAATCCTACGGTTTTGCTCATCTTAGTCTAGATTCAGCCCATTTCTGTCCATACCATTTTATTTCTGATAGCTCCTGAAAATCAAATATTTCCTAATGGACACAGACCGAATTAGTTTATTATGACCCAACTAGCCCAGGAGAGTGGGGAAACACAACACATGCTAACCCCGGGGAACAAACGGGTTCGGTTTTTACAGACGTCTGTTCGTAAGTTAGTTGTTCATGTCCGAAATATATATAAAATTCACTATGGCAATCATATCGCCACAATATTATAATGAATGGCCTTGAAGTCTGATAGGAAACAATAATTACTAAAAGTAGTGAGAACGCAGAAATTAGTTCTGCCGTTTGTATGAATGATTGTGTTTATGTAGGTTGGACATTTACATGGGTGTCAATAAGTCGGCCATTTGTAACCTGGGGATGGCCTGTGCCAGGTTACTGGGCTAAGACTTGACAAGCCACAGGGACTGTACCCTTTATTAGGGCCACAGCCTTGCTGCAATCGCCTTGCTGCCATGCCCTCCAAGCACAATGTTCATCAGACAGCATGAACAGTCAGCACCTGTCCCGCCCTGCTGAGCTTCAAAAGGCACAGAGACCCGATATTCTCTTTGCCAACAGATGTTTCTGAAGCACTTCAAAACATTTTCCATTCAAGCTAACATCAAATGTTTAGTACAATGGATTGAACTCAGTCACGGAAGCTCCCATGGGCCAGATCCTCAGCCATATTTTCCATAGGAACTTAGTTCTAAGCTGCTTTCTCTGCAAAACTGCCTCTCCTTCTGCAGCACAGGCATCGTATTGAGCAGAAACCGCCATTGCACCATTTCCATTGTACTGCCTGAAGGTAACCTAGCACATAATGCAGACTCAGCCCTTGGTCCAACTGATTCCAGAGCCTTTCTCCCACTTTCTTCCAGACCTGTCATCTTTGCTAAAGGTTCTTCCCATTCCACAGAATTCCAATGGAGCAACACATCCAGCCAGAATCCATGCCGCAGAAACTCTCAGCAAATGCTGAGACCATGGGGTCAGCCTACATTTATTGAAATGTGCTGATTTTTAACGTCCAGCATACTCCAAGAAATTACTTGTTAAAGAAGGAACTGCAGATGCTGGAGAATCGAGGGTTACACAAAAAGCTGGAGAAACTCAGCGGGTGCAGCAGCATCTAAGGAGTGAAGGAGATAGGCGACGTTTCGGGTCGAGACCCTTCTTCAGACAGGAGGGTCTCGACCCGAAACGTCGCCTATCTCCTTCACTCCTTAGATGCTGCTGCACCCGCTGAGTTTCTCCAGCTTTTTGTGTAACCCAAGAAATTACTTCCCAGCTGGAAATGATGGTTTTTGGCAGGATGCGAAGGAGGATAGTGTGCTCCTTCACGTAGCTGGAAAAGAAAGATTCCACAAGGAAATGTACAGATCTGGAAGCTCCCTGCAGGGAGCTGAACATTATTTCTGTCAACACCATAGGACTAACACTCGACCCAATGAGATCTGGCACAGACACCAACATTTACTGGTTCAACATCCCTGCAGCCTTCAAGCCCTGCCCTTTTCTTTTCTTCTCGTTCTTTACTCTGCCTTCTAGAATGGGTTACTGCAGAGCTCCACATTCCCATCAATTTCAAGGGACAACATGTTTTGTTTTAAATTGCCTTGGGATTTGTAAATGGCTGTGTTCTGGACACTGCTGTTTGAGACAACCCCAAGTTACGACAGAGAACATAATGGTGCTTTCCCGATTTTGCAGCTTCACAGCTCCGTTTGTTCCACAGCACCGATGCCAGCTGTGACTGCAAGTTACCGATAGCAACAGGCCGCTGATTGGCCAACACGTTTACATAGGACAGCAGTGTTCAATGCACCAGTTGCATCGCAGTTTTCAAAGATGAATAGAACAGCTTGTCTGCCTTTCTAATGCAGTCCCTCGGGATAGAGGATGATTTGCTTCCACTAAAAATTAAGAGCAATGTGGCTGATGAAGCCAGTAGGAAATCACGGACTATTACACAGGGAAGGTTCTCTACAGGGCAAGTGGATAGATGAAGAACTAGCATCCTCCTTCTCATTTTACACAAGGTGCCTATGCATTTCACAATTCACAAACGAGGTTCTCAATACCTCCTTCATTCCCACCATCTCCTGGACCAGAGATTCTAGTAGACACTGGGAATGTTTCACATTTTCTTCTCCCCAAAGGAAGCTTTGAGCACCTCCTTGAATAGTTTCTCCTGTTCACCTGATAACCTCTGCCAGTGGCATAGCTGTGAATAGAGCTAGTATTTCAGGAGCCTGGTGTTCGGCAAGCCGAGGTAACTTGGCCCTCAACCTGTAATGTTGGCTGGGAGTTGGTTAATTTGTGCTGCCAGCAAAATTGGAATATTGTACAGAGAAAACACTAGCATTATCTCTCCAGTCCTTTGAAATAGTCCAGTTCTCAGAAAACTACCGTTGGGGACAGAAATTGCTGCCGCCCTGTAAACCATGTGCTCTGTACCAGGTCTGGTTTTGATCTTCAGCTATTTTGTCCCTCCCCCTTCAGTCACCTTAAAGAATGTACTGGCACATTAAACGTGGCCATACATTTCATCGTCAAATCTGCTTTTGCAGAGGTGGCTGCTTCTTCCATATCTCACAGAGGACCTTTATTGTAGCAGATGAAAGACAGAAAGGTTCTTGGAGGACAAAACATCTTGTACCAACCAGTCTTAAAAACAGCCTGAGGCACTTTGTCAGATCAAAGTGTCTGTAGTTGACAAAAGAAAGGAAAACTGAAGCTGGACGAGAAATAAAGATGATACGGGTCACCTTTACGGCTTCCTCTGTTGGTTAAATTCTCACTGTTGCAGGGATGTAGATCAATGATTCAGAGACACAAGTTCCACTCTCACCACAGCAGCTGGGAATTTAAAATAAATCTAGAATTAATGCCAATTTCAAGAAGTGACCAGGAGACTGCTTGATGTTCAGAAAATCCAATCTGGTTCACAAACCTTTTGCAGAGGAAGTCTGCCATCACCCACTATGACCTGCACACGACTCAAGACCCAGCAACATGGTTAATTCTTAACCACCTTCTGAGATGAGAACAGCTGGGGGAGAACCCACAGTGACGGAAGAACTCAGCAAGAGCAGTACCAACAGGCCACTCAAGCCAGAACTGCCATTCAGTCATATTTCATTGACCCATTGATGGGATAACTCAACTGGCCCATCTCAATCCCCTTTCTCTGGGGCACTGAACTCCAAAGATTGAGGCAACAGAAGAAATGCCTTCTTACCTTTGCTCAACCGACAACCCCTTATTCTGAAACTATAGCCCCTGGATCTTGATTCCCTCATACAGCGAAACATCCTACCCTGACAATCCTTTGCAGCATAAAGAGTCATACAGCGTGGAAACGGGCTCTTCGGCCCAACTTACCCACACTGACCAACATGTCCCAACTACTTCACGTCCCACCTGCCTGCATTTGGCCCATATCCCTCAAAAACTGTCCTATCCATGTACCCTTCTCTTGATCAAATGTAGAGATGTACAGATCTCAACGAAGTCAGATGGGGCGTGACCAAGACTGTCCTGCTGAAGCACGTCCCTTCCCTTCGTATTTCATATCCACCTTTCCCATGACAAGACATACAATTCTCCTGCTTGGTTCAGAGCTAATGACTAATGCTGATCCAGTGCTGCTGTCACCATCAATAAATGGTAAACTCAATCAGTCCATGAAAAAGGGAGGCTTCCTTTGATCATTAACTCAGAGGTACTGAAGCATGAGAGGCATGGAAATATGCATGGAGCCAAAATGGGCCGTTGAGGATGTCCAATACAGGCTCATCCCAAATGAACTGTCAGGGAAAGGAAGACTGTACAAACCCCATGGCCATTTATCCAACAATCACTAATAGCACAGCCAACACTTGGTCTCAAGAATATCAGAGTGATGCAATACATGTATATACCCCAAGGGTGAAAAGAACCATCACAAAACATTTGTTCCACTGCAAGCTACTGGTTGCTTAAACCACAACAAAACAGACATTCCAGCCCAACAGTGGGTAAAGGACAGCAAAAGAAACTTGGGTAGCACAGTAACACAGGGGGAGTGTTGCTGCCTCACAGCACCAGAGACCCGGATCTGATCCTAGCCCGCACGTTCTGCCTGCAACCACATGAGTTTATTCCAGATGCTCTGGTTTTCACCCACATTCCAAAGACGTGCAGTTTTGTAGTTTAAATACCTTCTGTAAATTGCCCCTAATGAGCAGAATAGAACTAGTGTATGGGTGATCACCGGTCAACAGTCTCGATGGGCCGAAGTGCATGTTTCCACATTGCATCTCTAAACTAAAGTCCCAGAGCACATTGATGCATTTGGATGTCAGAGAAATGTACTAGTCCAGAAAATGCTAGAATTCCAACACCTTCTACATAAGCTTCCAACACTCAAGAAATATGCATTATAGCAGAACTACCTGTATATAGAAACCAACACTAGTCCAACAATCCCCAATTCAACTTCCCTCTTCCCAAAACGTCAACTCTGGCCATTAAACAGATAACAGACAACAATACAGCACAGGAAAAGGCCCATTGGCCCACAATGAACAGAATGCCTGCATATCCATGTGCAATCTAAATGCTTCTTACATGCCACTATCGTAACTGCCTCCCACACCACCCTGGCATTGCGTTCCAAGCACTCACCAATCTCAGGGTAAGAAGAAAAAAACGTGCCCAGCGCATGTCCTTGAAACTGCTTCCCTCTCATCTTAAAGCCATGCCCTCCAGTCCTTGACATTTCCATCCTGAGAAAAGAGACCACTACACTTTCTTCTGTTTTTTTGCTACCTAGTCTCCAGATCCCAAACATTTAAATGAACATGTTACTTCATCACACCAGCACATGGTTAACCAGAGGGAAATGTACAGTAGAGACCCCAGGTAGACAGTACTACGAATGCTACTTTTCTTAATATCTATTAATGATTTGGAAGTATACAATTTCAAAATGCCAGAACTTAGGGCAGAGTGAACTAGAGACAGACAGATACATTGATGAAATTTAATGCTTTGGGAGGAAGAACATGAAATGCAAACTAGAGGACGTCTTTAAAAAGGTCACAAGAGCAGAGCTATCATCGCATGCATGTTTAAGAAAAAACAGCAGATGCTGGAAAATTCAAAGGTGGACAAAAATTGCTGGAGAAACTCAGCGAGTGAGGCAGCATCAATGGAGAGAAAGAATAGGCGATGTTTCGGGTTGAGACCCTTCTTCAGACTGATGTCGGGATGGGGGAGACGGGAAAAAGAGAGGAAGAGGCGGCGATAGTAGGCTTTGTGGGAGAGTTGGGAAGGCAGAGGGGAAGGAGGGAGAAAGTAAGGGCTATCTAAAATTATAGAAGTCAATGTTCATACCGTTGGGGAGTAAACGGCCAAAGCGAAATACGAGGTGCTGTTACTCCAATTTGCACTGGGCCTCACTCTGGCAATGGAGGAGTCCTGCACCCCGCTGACATCAGTCTGAAGAAGGGTCTCGACCCGAAACGTCATCTATTCCTTCTCTCCATAGATGCTGCCTCACTCGCTGAGTTTATCCAGCATTTTCTGTCTATCATCGCATGCATGTACATCGCACATTGAATGTGGCCGGGCAGGTTGAGAAAATGGGCGTAATAAAGTATGCGGAATCCTGCACTTTATAAATCAAGCCAGTGAGCAAGGAAATCATGGCAACATTTTATAAAACGCCAGTTTGGCACAACCAGAGTAGAGTGCCCAGTTCCTGACACTAGATATTTGGAAAGATTTAAAGTCTTTCAAGACTGCGCAGAAGAGATTTACTAAATAGATTACAAGGATGAGAGATTTTGGATTGTCTGGAGGTGGAATTATTGACAGTAGAGCAGGTAAGGTGGCTGACATATGTAGAAAATAGAACAGACAAGAACAGTGGGAGGAGCAGAAACATGAGGACCGACAGGCTTAATTGCATTAGTTTTAATACAAGTAGCCTCACTGGCATGATTGATAGGCCGAGTGTGTGGATGAGCACACGGGATTATGATATTGATGCAATCATTGGAACATGATTGATGGATGGGCAAGAATAGCAGCTCGATGTGCCAGGATGTAAAAGTTTCAGATGTGACAGAGAGGTTGAAAAAGAGGGGGTGGTGTGGAAGTACTGCTCTGGCAATGAGGTTATTTGGGTAAAATAAATAAGAAAAGGCTGGTCAGTATGTGGGGCTATGCTATAGACCTCTCAAAAGTCCATAGGAATTGGAAGAGACTCGTAGGCAGATCATAGCAGGGCTATAGAAGTAGTGATTTTAAACTTTTCAAACATTGACGAGGGTAACTTCAGTACCACGGACTTGGATGGGGATGCATTCAAGAGAGTTTTTTCCTGAATCAATATGTAGAGTGTCCTATTAGGAAGGGGGCTTGACCTCATCTAGGACAGGCAAGTGGTGGAAGGAATTGCCGAGGAACACTTTGAGAACAGTACCATAGAGGTTGGAGATTAGAGGTTGTAATGGAAAAAGATAAAGCAAGTCCTTGAGTTCAGTCCCGGTTCAGTGCAGTGGACATCTCCTATGCTTGCCTTCATAGGGCAAGGCATTAGGTGCAATAGTTGGGACGTTATGTTGCAGCTGTACAAAACATTGCTTAAACTGCATTTGGAATATTGTGCACAATTCTGGTCAACACACTACAGAAATGATGTGTAAATAATAGAGAGAGTTCAGTGGATGATAGCTGGAATGAAGGGTTGTAATTATAAGGAGAGATTGGACAGGCTAGGTTTATTCTCACCGAAATGCAAGAGCTAAGGGACAATCATATATAAAAGTTTAGATTAGGAGCAGCACAGTGGTGCATCAGTAGAGTTACTGACTTACAGTGCCAGAGACCCGGGTTTGATCCTAACCACTGCTGCTGTATGTATGGAGTTTGCACATCCTCCGTGACTGTGTGGTTTTTCTCCAAGTGCTCTGGTTTCCTCCCACATTCCAAAGATGTCCAGGTTTGTAGGACAATTGTTTTTTTGTAAATTGTCCCTAGAGTGTAGAATAAAACTAGTGTATGAATAATTAATGATAGTATGGACTCAGTGGGCTGAAGGACCTGTTTGCACTCTATGCCTAAACTAAACTAAACATGATGAGGGCCATAGAAAGGGTAAATATTCAGCCTTTTTCTTAGGGCAGGGAATGCTAGAACTATGGGGAACAGATTTAAGGGAGGAGATTGGAGGGGCAAGATTTCTCCAACACAGCAGGTGATGAATATCTGCCAGAGGAGGGGGTGGAGGTTTACAATGTTTAAACAATGTTTAATTACAATGTTTAAAAGGCATTTGGAAAGGAACTTGAAAAGGAAAGGTGTAAAGGCATGTGGGCCAAATGTAATTAGCATTGATTAGGCATCAGAGGCAGGGAAGGGTGGCTGTTTCTGTGCTGTACATTTCCAGTGTAGGAAAGAACTGCAAATGCTGGTTTAATTCGAAGATAGACAAAATGCTGGAGTAACACAGCGGGACAGGCAGCATCTCAGGAGCGAAGGAATGGGTGATGTTTCGTGTCTGAAGAAGGGTCTCGACCCGAAACGTCACCCTTTCCTTCTCTCCAGAGATGCTGCTTGTCCCGCTGAGTTACTCCAACATTTTGTGTCTACCTGTACATTTCCAGGCTTGTTCAGGGAAGAGGGAGGATTGAAGAGATCTGATGGGATATTAAAGTACCCGGACATAATAGAGTTAAAAAGCGTTTCCATTGGTAGAGTGAAAAAAGTGTTTACATTTGTGGAGGAGCCAATACCCAGAAGACAGAAGAAAGGAATTGGCCAAAGCACCCGAGGGACACCAAGCTTTTTTAAAAACAAGCACAGCAAGTGGTGAGAACATGGAATGCACTGCAGGAGTGGCAGAAATAAACAACTTAGCTTTCAGATGCTTCCAGCTCACTTCTGAAAGGAAGTAGTTTCCACGACAGTGCGGAGAGTGAGTGGTGGGACTGGATTTTTTGAGATAAACCAGTAAGGTCTTATGGGCCAAAGAGCCTCCTCCTGTACTGTAACCATGCTGTGATTGTGAACTGTGGGGTATGGTACCTGGACCTTGCAGTGAACTGTAAGGCACAGACCATAACTCCACACTCTGTCGCTTGCCTTAAGTGTGGCTTCACTTACTGCCTGCTCCCATTTGTCCGTTGGAGATCTGGACAGAAATTGCTCTGTCAATGTCCAGTCGCTATCTGTAGGACAGATCCACCCACATTGCCTCACCCTCCAGGCAACAAACTAGCCTGCAGAAGTTATGAATGCAAAGCCTTGTTGTGAGACACAGGAGCTTGGCGCCCTCGTGACCTGCTTGTTTCTGCAGGCAGCCAGGGCACACAGTGGCCCATTGAACAGGCGATGATGCATTGCTGGTAATTACAAGCGACTTCTTCACATTCCTCAATCCCACACATCCTATCCCAAATATGCTGACCTTCAGTAATTGGCTGCCGCCTCCATCGTACAGCAGCCAAGAACCTCTGGCTAGGAGGAGGCTTACAGAAAACTAATGTCACTCACGCTCAAAGGTTTTAGCCACTAAAATGTCAAGCATCATTTCTGGCTGAAGACATTTTTTTTTTAAATATAAGCAGGCCTTTGTTCTGGTGCCTCTCCCTCTGTTCATGCCACCACACACGGGAAGGCAGCGCTCAACAATAGTAGCTCACTAGACTAAGTGGGACCCGTTGGGTCCCATGTTCACACGGGAGGGCTGGTCCCCCAACACAATATTCCACCTCTCCACCAATTCCAATATTGGTGGCCTGTGGGGGGGCTTTCTGGAGCGCTGGTATGGGTTCTTGGGGTGGCAGCTCAGTCACTCAAGCCTGATATGCTGGCAGCTCACTCATGGCTGGCAGTTGACTCATGGCTAATCCTTGAAATTCCATTTCAAGCAGGGTGCAAGGCCACCAAATTCAAATCAATTTTCCTACCATTTCAAACAGGGTGCAAGGCCACCAAATTCAAGTGCAGTTTCATAACACTTCAAGCTGGATCCAAGGCCACCAAAGTCAAGTGGTTTCATACCACTTCAAGCAGGGTGCAAGGCCACCAAATTCAAATGCAGCTTCATACCATTTCATGCAGGGTGCAATGCCACCACATTCAAATGCAGTTTCATACCATTTCATGCAGGGTGCAAGGCCACCACATTCAAATGCAGTTTCATACCATTTCAAGCAGGGTGAAACCACCATAAAACCACACAAAACACCAAACACACAGTTCAGTAGACATTCAGTGTGTTCCGTTTATTCACAGCTCAGACAGAGTCGTGACCTCTCCCTCCCCCATCATGCAGACTGAGCCACACCCACACTTCCGGGTTTTAAACCCCTCCCACCGGAAAGGTGTGGCCTTCATGACAGGATGCCTTTTTTAAAGGACATTTTTTAAATACTAATAACACTTTTATTTTTCATTGATGGGAAGAATCCTTTGCACCTGCTGAGTGGGGCTGAGTAAGATGGCCAAAAATCACAGCCATAAGTGGTAGCGTTTTATCTAAAATCAATATACAGTGCAAATCAGGAAGTTAACCAAAGCACCCAAGCCACCATTTTCAGTCATGCCGTTTCACTTCAAACCAAAGCCCCCAAGCCACCATTGGCAGTCGTGCCTTTTCACTTCAAGCCAAAGCCCCCAAGCCACCATTTGCAGTTGTGCCTTTTTCACTTCAAGCCAAAGCCGCCATTTGCAGTAGTGCCTTTTCACTTCAAGCCAAAGCCCCCAAGCCGCCATTTGCAGTAGTGCCTTTTCACTTCAAGCCAAAGCCCCCAAGCCGCCATTTGCAGTTGTGCCTTTTCACTTCAAGCCAAAGCACCCAAGCCATCATTTGCAGGCAGTGCTTTTTCACTTCAAGCCAAAGCCCCCAAACAAACATTTGCAGGCAGTGCTTTTTTACTTCAAACCAACCATATTTTCATTTTCAAACCACATTAAGGGCACTCACAGTTGAGTAGACATGTGTCCAGTGCTATTCAGAGAGACGTGACTCTCTTGTTCCTCCATCTTGCAGAGATTGAGTGAGGCACACCACTTCCTGGTTTTATAGTCCCACCCCCTCCCTCCAGCAGGGGCAGCAGAGAGAATGGGGAATTTGTTAAAAACATTAATATCTCTCTGATTTTTCATCGATTGGAAAAATCATCTGGTCTCGGAAGGCGGAGGGGGACAAAAATGACGGCCGTAGGAGCCGGCGTTCTCTCGGATATCACAGCACAGCGAGCCAAACCCAGTCAAGATCAGACTTTTAGTAATATATAAGATGTATTTCAGCTGCAGCTCAGTTGGTTAGTTACCCTCTTGCTTCTGAATCAGAAAGCTGTAGGTTTAAGTTGCACTATGGATACTTGGATTGGCATGAACACAATTCTCAAGGGACACTGCACTGTACACCCAACTACATCACACTGAGAAGGATGCAAAAAAAAAACCTCGGCACATTTTATGGCGAGATGGGACTTCATCCTGCAATGCAAATTAGCTTGCGTGGAGTTTGCACATTCACCCTGTGATAGCGCGAGTTTCCCTCAGATGCTCTGGTTTCTTCTCACATTCCAAAAACATGCGGGTTAGTAGGATAACTGGCCCCTGTAAATTACCCATAGAGTGTAGGGGGGAATAAAACACGTGTTTGAGAAAAATTAGCCTAAGTGGTCATCAATCAGCAAGGATTCAGTTTCAAAGGTAGACACAAAAAGCTGGAGTAACTCAGCGGGACAGGCAGCATCTCTGGAGAGAAGGAATGGGTGAAGTTTCGGGTCGAGAAACTTGTTCAGACTAGTTAAGGCAAATGGAAATGAGAGATATAGGTTACAAAGCTGTATCTCCATAACACCCACCTTGTATTTTCTCAAGCATCACCCTTCATTCTTAGAATTAAGCGGAAGGAACAAAAGCGATCCCAATAACATCTGATCTGTAACATTGATTACCAAAGAAGGGTCTGTTTCTGCACTGTATCTCCCCATGTTAAAACTCAACTCATTGTTCAGGTAGTCAAACATTTTATAAAGCTGGCATTTTGATTTTCCAGAAACACTATTCAACATATGGCCCCAGCCTCTGATCCAAAAGAACTGGAGTGGCTTCACTCCATCTTACAACAGTGATGGAACAATAGGTCAGCATTAATTTGGAGGGCTGGCTTGTTACAAGAATATCGCACGGTAGATTCTCAGACCTCGATGGGGTCCATGGAGGTGATGCACAGCACCAGGAAGCCTAGAGAGTGGGCAATTTGGGGAGGATGACCCTAGTTTCAAGCAGAATTGTAAGCCAATGCCAAGTTAGGGAGCACAGGTGGGGCTCCAAGTATCAAGCAACTCTGGGTAGCACAGCATAGTTACTGGGGTGGGAGCTGGATTACCCAAGAGGTTCCGAGACTACCCAGAGGCTCAGAAACAACACCCAAACTTTCCGCTCACAGAGCAAAACACAAAGCACTGGAATCTCTCAGCTGTTCATACATCTGTGGAATGGACAGGTGATGATCATGTCAGGATCTTTCTTCAGTCAGCTCCCTCCACAGATGCTGCCTGACCTACTGAGTTACTCTAACGCTTTGTGTTTTACTCAAGATTCCAGCATCTGCAGTTCCTTCTGTGCTCAATAACAGAATAACATATAGTACACAAATAAATATTACTCTTCAAAGAATTCAAGGCAACGTTAGTCCACAGTACCTGCTGATGCTCCGAGTTGTGCCTCAGGTGGTTTGGTAATCCTTGTTAGTTGGTACAGGGAGGCAGCGAAGTCACTGAGTGGAAGAGGTCATTCCAATTACAATGGATATCACTCCGCGAAGAGGGCCTAGTTTCTGAGATAATATGCATCATTCATGTTTGAGGGGGTTGCAGATTATTTATTAACCAATCAATCCGAGATCCTGCCTGGGATTATCAACCCCCATCTCAGGTCAAGCCCGGGTCTCAAACGGTCTAATACAGACTCCAGTGACCTGCAAATGACCACCCCACAACAGCTCAGCGCCATATCAAAGTAGAGTGTACACCTTGGTCCTTCTGCTAACCTTCTGTACCCACCTGAGCTATTGCAAATCTCATCCCTCACTTTGCATTGAGGGGGGTGGTTCTCCCTGCCAAGCCCACCCTGCCAAGCGGCCTCTCTCATGCAGGCGTCCATCTAACCTTTTACTCCCCTCAACGCTGCCTCCATGGCAGCCAGTAGTGAGTAACGCACCATCGATGCACACAGACTCCGATCAGTTAAGAGTGGGCTCCGCAGCTGATGAAATGAAACAGCACTTGTTGAACAGCGCCGTGCTACGTAATCGGATTCAGGGCATCAGTGTGCTGGGACAAAGCTAACAAACACACACATTTCTGTCAAGCATGGCACAAACAAACCCAACCCTTCTACAGGGTGCTAGCGTATTCCCCATCACTAAACATCAGCCAAGGCCCCAGGCTCAGAACTACCTAATTTTATTGTGCAAGCCCAGTGAATGCCTTAGATAGTGCTTCTACATTAAAGGCATCGAGGCACACAAGTTATTAACTGTGCCTCTTAACAAAAGATGCATCACTATAAAGGACTTTCACACCTAAAGGACCTTTAACACAAAAATACCCCTCAAACTCTTCACATCATGGAAATTACTTTTTAATAAACTTCCAAACCAGGGCATCGGAGATGTCCTCCTTCTTTAAAGAACAGGGATTCCCCTCTTCGACTATAGTTGAGGCTCTCACCAGGGTTTCTTCTATACCCCGTAACTCTGCTCTCACTCCCCATCCCACCCACTCATAACAAGGGCAGAGTCCCTCTTGTCCTCACCTTCCACCCTACCAGCCGTCACATACAACAGATAATCCTCCGACATGTTTGCCACCTCCAAAGGGATCCCACCACATCTTCCCATCTCCTCTCCTTTCGGCTTTCCGCAGAGACCGCTCCCTCCGTAACTCCTTGGTCAATTTGTCCCTTCCCACCCAAACCACCCCCTCCACTGGTACTTTCCCTTGCAAACGCAGGAAATGCTACACTTGTCGCTTTACCTCCCCCCTTGACTCCATCCAAGGACCCAAGCAATCTTTCCAGGTGCGGCAGAGGTTCACCTGCACCTCCTCCAACCTCATCTATTGCATCCGCTGCTCTAGGTGTCAGCTACTCCACATCGGTGAGACCAAGTGTAGGCTTGGCGATCGCTTTGCCCAATGTCTTCGCTCAGTTCGCAATAGCCAACCTGATCTCCGGGTGGCTCAGCACTTCAACTCCCCATTCCGAATCTGACCTTTCTGTCCTGGGCCTCCTACATGGCCAGAGTGAGTCCCACCGTAAATTGGAGGAGCAACACCTCATATTTCGCTTGGGTAGTTTACACTCCAGCAGTATGAACATTGACGTCTCCAATTTCAGGTAGTCCTTGCTTTCTCCCTCTTTCCCCTCCCCAGCTCTCCCACAGCCCACTGTCTCCGTCTTCCTTTTTTCTTCCCACCCCCCCACATCAATCTGAAGAAGGGTCTAGAACCAAAACGTCACCTATTCCTTCGCTCCATAGATGCTGCCTCACCCGCTGAGTTACTCCAGCATTTTTATCTACCTTTGAAATAAACTGAACGTTGTTTTGCAGGGATACTAATGCACATATCTAAAGCTAAAGGAGCACATGTAGTCCCCATATCATTTTTAATGTGGTAGAAACACCTCTAAAGTTCAGAATGATCACTCACCCAGGAGGCAAAGATGCCAGACAATGCAGCACTCTATAAGCGCCAAACACTATTTACACAAGATGCAGTACTCCAACTCACAACATTCCGGTTCAGCAGGGAAAGCTGGTACTATCTCAACACGGCTCAATCATGCACTTGGAAATATCTGATAATCTAATGGAACTATATTCCATTGTACATTATTAGCATGTCACAAGACAAAGTAGACCTTTCTGTAAAATAGACATTTAACATTTGTGCTATCCTGCAGCACACCTACACTGCATTGTTCTACAATGCTTCAGATTAGTACTAATGAGTTGCAATCGTTTTAAGTAGAAGCCACCTAACACATTCCCAGAGTAACTATAATGTAATTTTACTTGTAAGATTTACACATAACAAACATCAGCCAGGACTCCAATGCTCCCTCCGTGCTGCCCTTTGAAGTACTCTTTACATCCAGTTGAGAATACAAATGCAAAGTTTTATCCAAATACAGCATCTCTACAGGTGCTACACCTCAGAGCAGACATAATTTGTTATATTCTCGACACTGACCTGGGACTTGCACCACATCCTCACTACTTCCATGGAATGGATGGGCAGGGTTATCAGAAGCTCCCAGACCCGTCATTGTTGAAAGCACAGCTACCAAAGCGACGGGTGACAAGAGTTGCTGCGTAGACCCTGTGATAAACATCAACCTCTGGGCAAGGACCAGAAGGCCTTGCAGTCCACCATTTCATAGAGCATTTAAATAAAGCCAAAGTGACAAGAAAGTAGCAATGACTCATTTCTTCCAGTACCTCAAACACAGCAACATTTGGCCTGATAACAGGCTGGGCCTACATTTAACACGTTTAACCTCCCCAATCGAAGTTTCCTCACAACATTATGCAATGAGGTACCCAGGCAGCTTTAGCAGGAAGCTATAAATTCATGTGCGACATAGGAGCGCCCCTCAGTCCTCGTAAACAGTAATAACAGTAAACTAACATACATCACAAACACAAAAATCGGAAATGATGTTTCTCTCTGTCACTCTCCTAACTCTAACGGTCAGTTTTGTTTCCAAGATAGCCACCCTAACGATCGCTTCGTGAGCAAGTATCAGAACTAGGCCTAATCCTGCACAATCGGCAGAAACCAGAGCGAATTCCCTCCTCTTTAACCAAAGAGCAACTTAAAAATCCATAACCAGCTGAGACCAGGCAACTCTGCAACGATTGGGGTAAAAGTCTTCAGTGTAGAAATGCAGCCGCACACTCGTTCAACAAACATAGCTCTCTGTGCCCACAAACACATCAAACGTACCGGTTTGCGAGGATGCCCCGGGAGATGGGCTGGTGGAGGAGGAAAGAGATCAAGGCGGGAGGGAAAGAGATGATACGGCAGCAATGGGGAAACGGGAAAAATACACATTGGTGGGTGGGTGGGAAGGAGGGAGGGGGAAAGAGGCAAGGTGGGGAGAGCGGGGGCCCTGGACTGGTCACAGACTGGAACTCACCAGGAAAATCGGCGAGAGTGCTCCGGTCACCAGGATCCGCACAACTGCGATTTTCTGCACAGCCGTCACCGCGCTGCGGACTCTCCGCAATGTATCTGCTGTTGGCGACGTTCAGCCAATGGGCAGCCGCGCGGCTGCTGCTGCACCACCAGGGCCAAAGCCTGGAGCACAATCCACACTCACAGTTACCCCAACTCCCGGCAACCACTTCAAAATGCCACCCCTGTTCAAAATGTGCACCCGCCCCCGACGTGATCCTGCTCAAAACCTTACCCCTCCCAAAAACTCTTAAAGAGACTGCACCTGCTCACAATTTCCCCCTCACTATTTAAAAGAGCCACACCTGCTCACAATTACCCCCCTCACCACTTAGAGGCAGCACTTCCTCACAATTACACCCCCCCCCCCCTCCCACGACTGTAAGATAGTCATGATGTGGCACGTTTGTGACACGGATCATGTGATAGGAGCAGAATTAGACCATTCGGCCCATCAAGTCCACCATTCAATCGTGGCTGATCTATCTCTCCCTCCTAGCCCCATTCTCCTGCCTTCTCTCCATAACCTCTGACACCCGTACTAATCAATAATCTATCTATCTCTGCCTTAAATATATCCACTGACTTGACCTTCACAGACTTCTGTGGCAAAGAATTCCACAGATTCACCACCCTCTGACTAAATAAATTCCTTCTCATCTTCATCCTAAAAGAACATCCTTAATTCTGCTGCTATGACCTCTAGTCCTCAACTCTCCCAATAGTGAAAACATCCTCTCCACAAGCCGTTCATTATTCTGTACGTTTCAATGACGTTCCCCCCCATTCTTCCAAACTCCAGCGAGGACAGGCCTAGTGCCGTCAAACACTTATCATCTGTTAACCTACTAATTCCTGGGATCATTCTTGTAAACCTCGTCTGGACTCTCTCCAGAGCCAGCACATCCTTTCTCAGATATGGTGCCCAGAATTGTTCACAATATTCCAAAGGTTGCTTGCCACTTATCAAAAATGTCTGAACATTGTCCAGGTGTGCCCGGGCAACTTCATTTTTATTGCCAATGGCAACTAGTATCAGGATCTGAGATAGTAGAATGATCCACCAGTGTGGTGCCCTGATATAATTCCTCTGTGGCTCCTGTAAATATGAGATGTATGTTTGAGTCAGGGTAATACATCAGCGCTCACTGGTCAAGTTGAAATCTTTTCTGCCTCAACCTGTTTGCTGTAAATACCTGGATTAGGTCACCTTCACTAATAACAAGTCATTGATTTGAAATATAAACTTTTCCTCCAAAATAAATGTTGTCTGACCTGATAATTATTTCCAGAGCTTTCTATCTTATATCAAATTTCCAGAATTTGCAGAATTTTTAGTTTCTAATTTGAGCATGCTTTGGCCCAGCCTGACTCTTAATTGAAATGACACCGTTCTGCCAAAACTGGCCTAACCTGTGTGCACACCCAACAAAACATCAACTCACTAACACACAGCCCAAACCGATTCCCATAGATGCATGTGCATACGGGTTTGTAAATACATGAACACAATTAAAAGATAAAGCAAACATCCAGCCCAAGCTCCAAAGCAGATGGCCCATCCGGACAAATTGGAAAGTCACAATTCCTGCCTTCAACAATTTATCTCACTGCACGATTATCAGTAAGTGACTGACGGCATGGGACACATCAAAGGTTCCTGGTCCCAACAACATCCCAGTCGTATCACTGAACATGTGTGCCCCAAAACCATCTGCACTTCTGACCAAGCTCTTTTAGTGCAATATGCCAATGGCATCTGTCCAGTAGTGTGATGAATTGCCTAGGTCTGCCCTGTTCACTTACATCAAACACAATATGGCTAATTTTGCCCAATTGGTGTACTTCCAATAATCAACAATGTGGAAGAGGTTACCCATAGAAGTGCTATTAGACAACACTTACTCCCCAATAACTTGCTCAGTGGGGCTGTGTTTCGGATGTTAGCCACCTGATATCACATCCTTTGACTAAATGAGAAATCCAGGAGCTGAATTCCAGATGTGAGATTAATTAATTTAATAATAAGGAGCCCAGATCAAAATCAATGAAACCAAGAGGAATACTAGTCACTGACAGGAGTCATATGTCACACAGAGGAAGTTAGATGTGGTAGTTGGAAGTCCACCCAGGACATCACTGCAAGAGGTCATCAGGGGTATTTCCTAGGCCTAATCATCTTCCCCTGCTTCTACTGTGACCTTCAATTTGCAACTCCTGGATAAATGCAACCTGGCTGTGATTTCCAGAATGCATTTGACAAGGTGAGACATCTGGAAATATTTTAAGTAGCGAGACTGAGATCTCCCATGTACAAAACCATGCTAAATCAGCCAGTCTATCCAAATGCAAGTATTTATTATCCCTTCGAATCCCCTCCATTAACTTGCCTATCAGAGATATTAGCCTCACTGGTCTATAGTTCCCAAGCTTTTCCATTCAGCTCTTCTTAATAAGACACAACATTAGCCACTCTGCGGGGTGGAAGATTGCAACCTTCACGTGGTCCGCCTTGTTTCGACTAATGCAATCAACTCGACGTGCACAAATGGAAGATCAAATAGAACAAGTTGTTCAACAACTTTAGGCTGTGCACGCCACACGAAAGAAGAAGAAGCCACACTGCAATCTACCGGTACCTCATCCATGTATTGTGATGATTTATATATCTCAGACAAAGTGCCCACAATTTTTTCTCTTGCTTCCCACGGTATCCTCAAAAATATCTGATCTGGTCTGGGAGATTTATCTACCATCCTACACTTTAGGATGTCCAGCACCTCCTCGATCGTAATACGGAGTGGGTGGCACGTTGGCACAGAAGTAGAGTTGCTGTCTTACAGCACCAAAGACCTGGGTTTGTTCCTGACTACGGGTGCTGTCTTTACCAAATTTTGTACGTTCTTCCTGTGACCTGCGTGGGTTTTTTCCAAAATCTTTGATTTCCTCCCACACTCCAAAGACATACAGGTTTGTAGGTTAATTGGCTTGACATAAATGTAGTACCTAGTGTAGGATATTGTTTATGTACGCGGATTGCTGATCGACATGGACTCAGTGGTCCGAGGGGCTTGTTTCCGTGCTATATCTCTAAACTAAACATAAGACAGCTCTATTAAATGTCCCAAGTTCCCCAGTTTTTATGTCTTTCTCCATAGTAAAAACAGAGGAGAAATACTCATTAAGGACCTTGCCCATCTCCTGCAGGTCCACACGGAGATGACCACTTTGATTTCTGAGGGACTCTACTCGCTCTTTCCCTTGTTGTACATAAAATCTCTTTAGATTTTCCTTAGTATTGTTTACCAGTACTATCTCCCATCTCCTTTTTGCCATCTTTATTTTCTCTTTATGCTCAGTTCTTGAAACTCATTCAGTGATACACTTGATATCACCTGCCCAATACCACCTTCCTTTTCCTGACCAGAGCCTTAATTTCTCGTCATCCAAGCAAGGGTGGTGAAAATGTGTAATTCATTGCCACAAAAGGCGGTGGAGGCCGTCAATGGATATTTTTAAGACAGAGATAGATTCTTGATTAGTAAGAGTGTCAGGGGTTATGGGGAGGAATCAGGAAAATGGTGTTAGGAGGGAGAGATAGATCAGCCTTAATTGAATGGTGGAATAGACTTGATGGGCCGAATGGCCCAATTTTGCTCCTATCACATATGAACAGACACAAAATGCCGGAGTAACTCAGCGAGACAGGCAGCATCTCTGGAGAGAAGGAATGGGTGTCATTTCGGTCGAGACCTTCCTTACTCCCACCCGTTTTGCCTTTCACTCCAACGCAAACATGCATGCCCTCACTCTTGTCACCACATTTGGGGTGGTAGAGTTGCTGCTTTACAGTCTTTAGGTTTTTTGGTTAATTGGTAGAGTTGTAAAAAATGTCTCTAGTGTGTGTAGGATAGTGTATGCGTATGGGGATCGCTGGTCATAGAGTCATAGAGTGTGGAAACAGGCCCCTTGTCTCAACTTGCCCACACCGGCCCACCTGCCAGCATTTGGTCCATATGCCCCCAAACCTGTCCTATCCATGTACCTGTCTAACTGTTTCTTCAATGTTGGGATAGTCCCTACCTCAACTACCTCCTCTGGCAGCTTGTTCCATACATCAACCACCCTTTGTGTGAAAAAGTTACCCCTCAGATTCCTATTAAATCTTTTTTGAGAACATAGGTTTAAGGTGAAGGGGAAAAGATTTACTAGAAATCTGTCCCTCGATTCACCTACACTGGGCAAGAGACTCTGAGCATCTACCCGATCTATTCCTCTCATGATTTTATACACCTCAATAGGATCATCCCTCATCCTCCTGCGCTGCAAGGAATAGTCCCAGCCAACTCAACCTCTCCCTCGGGCTGGCAACATCCTTGTAAATCTTCTCTGCTTCCTTTCCAGCTTGACAACATTGACTTGGCGGGCCGAAGGGCCTGTTTCCACGGTGTATCTCTAAACTAAACCAAACTCTTTTGAAAGCATCTCACTTTCCGGATGTTGCTTTGCCCACAAACAACCTAGTCATTAGCGAGTTCCTGTCTCCACACTTTGACCTTCTGGGAGTTTGCAACATATTCTGTTTTTACCTTGTCCATTAATCACTGCCCTCGTCCAAATGTGTCTCAGCTCTGAAACAGTTAATGGTCAATGGTCTCACCTTATTATAGAACCAGGATGGGGACCTCGGGGAGACAGCTGGGGCCTCTCAAGGTCTTATTGATTTCCCTCCCCCCACTCATTGCAGAACTGATGGCTTGTTCTGGGCTGCTGCTGGCAGCCGCTTTTGTGTCAGGCAGCCTGAAGAACAATCTGGGTCACGTGCCTAGTGAGTGCACAGAGCCAGGCCCTGTGGGACTTCAGCCACTGGAACTGATCACATTCAGCAGTTGCTTTCTAAATATGGTCGAGAGCTGCCCTTCCCCCACCCCAACACATGCATGAGGTGCACCAGAGGAAAGACAAGACAATGCACCAGTGACTGCCATGTACTCACTCTCCCTTTCAATAACATGGTTCTAATTCACAGAATCAGACACTCAAACCTCAAACCTCCCTCCAGGAGGTTCATCCTACGTTTTGCAAGGCCACTTTCAAATCACTCGGGATAGACTTGCAGTATTTCATTGTTCTTGATTTTAATACTGTGGTTTAAAAAAAATGCATACTTGATTTTCAGCAGCAGCAACAACTTGGGTCGTTGCTATGGAGACTGAGTATGTGCAAGGGTTGTATAAAATGGAGGAGCAGTAATTTTGTCAATGTCTCGACAAACACTCATGTATTTACTAGCTTTTATATTTCATCAGTTTACCACAATCGGACAGGTCCAGAGCAAGATAGGATTAGGCTAGACAGCAAGTATCCTGTTTAAACAACATCTCTCAGAATGAGCCATTGTTAGGGCAAAACATAAAATGGCTACTTTCTAAATGGATAGGAATCCATTGTAACTCACAGCAGGAAATCAATGGGAAGTACTTCCTACAAAAAGCAACATATTATTTCATTATACGCTTAAGAAATGTAGCAATGGCTGCACTCGCAGCACTGTTGAGCCACTCGGTGGTTATATTGTTCAAAATGTCGAAAATTTACTCTGTCCTAAACTAAAGTGCAGTGCAGAAAAAGAAAAGATATAAAAAGCAAAGTGCCAGAGGAACTGAATGGATCAAATGTGCCTCTGGAGATTCTGGAGTAGTCCTGAGGATTGGCAGGTAGCAAACGTAACCCCTCTTTTTAAGAAGGGAGGGAGAGAGAAAACGGGGAATTACAGACCAGTTAGTCTAACATCGGTAGTGGGGAAAGTGCTAGAGTCAGTTATTAAAGATGGGATAGCAGCACATTTGGAAAGTGGTGAAATCATTGGACAAAGTCAGCATGGATTTACGAAAGGTAAATCATGTCTGACGAATCTTGTGGAATTGTTCGAGGATGTAACTAGTAGCGTAATAGGGGAGAACCAGTGGATGTGGTGTATCTGGACTTCCAGAAGGCTTTCGACAAGGTCCCACATAAGAGATTACTATACAAACTTGAAGCATACGGCATTGGGGGTTCAGTATTGATGTGGATAGAGAACTAGCTGGCAAACAGGAAGCAAAGAGCAGGAGTAAACGGGTCCTTTTCACAATGGCAGGCAGTGACTAGTGGGGTTCCGCAAGGCTCAGTGCTGGGACCCCAGCTATTTACAATATACATTAATGATCTGGATGGGGGAATTGAAGGCAATATCGCCAAGTTCACGGATGACACTAAGCTGGGAGGCAGTGTTAACTGTGAGGAGGATGCTAGGAGACTGCAAGGTGACTTGGATAGGCTGGGTGAGTGGGCAAATATTTGGCAGATGCAGTATAATGTGGATAAATGTGAGGTTATCCACTTTGGTGGCAAAAACAGGAAAGCAGACTATTATCTAAATGGTGGCCGATTAGGAAAAGGGGAGATGCAGCACGACCTGGGTGTCATGGTACACCAGTCATTGAAAGTAGGCATGCAGGCGCAGCAGGCAGTGAAGAAAGCTAATGGTATGTTAGTTTTCATAGCAAAAGGATTTGAGTATAGGAGCAGGGAGGTTCTACTTCAGTTGTATAGGGTCTTGATGAGACCACACCTGGAGTATTGTGTACAGTTCTGGTCTCCAAATCTGAGGAAGGACATTATTGACATAGAGGGAGTACAGAGAAGGTTCACCAGATTGATTCCTGGGATGTCAGGACTGTCTTATGAAGAAAGACTGGATAGACTCGGTTTATACTTTCTAGAATTTAGGAGATTGAGAGGGGATCTTATAGAAATGACCAAAATTCTTAAGGGGTTGGACAGGCTAGATGCAGGAAGATTGTTCCCGATGTTGGGGAGGTCCAGGACAAGGGGTCACAGCTTAAGGATAAGGGGGAAATCCTTTAGGACCGGGATGAGGAGTTTTTTCACACAGAGAGTGGTGGGTCTCTGGAACTCTCTGCCACAGAGGGTAGTTGAGGCCAGTTAATTGGCTATATTTAAGAGGGAGTTAGATGTGGCCCTTGTGGCTCAGGGGATCAGAGGGTATGGAGAGAAGGCAGGTACGGGATACTGAGTTGGATGATCAGCCATGATCATATTGAATGGCGGTGCAGGCTCGAAGGGCCAAATGGCCTACTCCTGCACCTAATTTCTATGTTTCTATGATCAGGCGACATTTGGGGTTGGGATCCTTCTTCAGAAATAATGTAGTTCTGACATGCAGATCTTCTGAGTGATCCTATCGATGTTTAATCACAAAAACTATAACAGCACATTATATCTTCAACACTTCAACTCAGGTTTGCAGGAATATTTTAGCAACAACTGCTTTTCTTAAAAAGTTTCCCAAAGTAAAAAGGACTGCGTGAGGGAAGTTGAAGGTGAAGTGAAAGGACAAGGCATGCACATGGCTCAACAACACCAAGCGTAGGCTCAGCGACCGCTTCGCCCAACACCTCCGCTCAGTCCGCACTAACCAACCTGATCTCCCGGTTGCACAGCACTTCAACTCCCTCTCCCATTCTGAATCTGACCTTTCTGTCCTGGGCCTCCTCCATTGCCAGAGTGAGGCCCAGCGTAAAATGGAGGAACAACACCTCATATTTTGCTTGCGTAGTTTACACCCCAGCGGTATGAACATTGACTTCTCTAATTTCAGGTAGTCCTTGCTTTCTCCCTCCTTCACCTCCCCCTTCCCAGCTGTTCCACATAGCCTACTGTCTCCACCTCTTCCTTTATTTTTCCCGCCCCCCCCCGACATCAGTCTGAAGAAGGATCTCGACCCGAAACGTCGCCTACTCCTTGTCTCCATTGATGCTGCCTCACCCGCTGTTTCTCCAGCATTTTTTGTCTACATGGCTCAACAATGTGATGTGGTAGGACAGAATTGCCAATGCTGTTTTAAACTGGATAGACAAAAAAAGCTGGAGTAGCATTGCAGGTCAAGCCAAGTCAAGTCAAGAGAGTTTATTGTCACGTGTCCCAGAGAGGACAATAAAATTCTTGCATTGCTGCAGCACGACAGAATATTTAGGCATAAATATAGATCAGATCAGTGTGACCATATATCATAAAATATATAGATACACACATAAATACACAAATAAAGTGCAATAGGCTGTTATAGTTCATAGTTTGTTTGAAGTTGTGTTTAATAGTCTGATGACTGTGGGGAAGAGGCTGTTCCTGAACCTGGATGTTGCATATTTCAGGCTCCTGTACCTTCTACCTGATGGCAGCAGAGAGATGAGTGTGTGGCCAGGATGGTGCGGGTCCTTGATGATGCTGGCAGCCTTTTTGAGGCAGCGCCTGCGATAGATCCCCTCGATGGTAGGGAGGTCAGAGCTGATGATGGACTGGGCAGTGGTTACAACTTTTTGCAGCCTTTTCAGACAGCATCTCTAGAGAAAATAGGTGACATTTCAGGTGGAGACCCTTCTGCAGACTGTTAAGGTATGAATACGATGGATCAAAGCAGACGATGATGAAATATAGAATAGTTCATTGTTAGTTGAGGGGAAGGTGACAAGTATACGATCAGTAAATTAATTAGTAGGACAGTGAAACTAGTCAGAGACCTAGGGTGGGACAGGGACACAGAGAGAGGGAAAACAAGGGTTATTTGAAGTTATAGATATTAATATTCATACCCCTGAGTTGTAAGCTGCCCAAGCAAAATATGAGGTGTTGTTTCTCCACTTTGGATTGGGCCTCACTGATAGTGGAGGAGGCCCAGGGCAGAAAGATCAGTATGGGAATGTGAGGGGGAGTGTTTAGCAACTGGGAGATTGGGTAGGTATAGTTGGACTGAGCGGATGTGTTCAATGAAACGATCGCTGAGCCTGTGCTTGGTCTCGCTGATATATAGGAGCCTACACCTGTAAACCCGATCTCCCGCTCCTCCTTGCAGCAATTGGGAATTTTGATAGGATTTCAGTGCTGCAGCAGGAAAAGGTGATAAGCAGCAGACACCGTGGCTTTAAACCCATCTCTTTAATACCGAGATAACAAGGACTCCTATGTATCGTTTACAGCTCCTCCTTCAACATCGTAATCCCATCCAAACTTCTGGACTTGGAATCAGCACCCCCCCTCTGCCACTGGATCTTCTAGTTTCTAACCCTAGACCACAATCAGCAAGTATAGGTGACAACACCACAATCACAATAATTCCCAACACCGATGCTCCTCAAGGGTGTGTTCTCAGTCTCCTACTATACATTCATGACTATATGGCCAAATTTGGCTCAAACTTAATCTACAAGTTTGCAGGTAATCCCAAAATGGTGGGCTGAATCACAAACAAATGAAGAAGCAGATAGAGAACCTAGTGACAGTGTCAGGACAATAACCTCTCCCGCAATGTCAGTGAGACAAAAGAGCTAGTTCGACTTCAGGAAGTCTGGGGAAGTACATGCTGCAAAGGTTTGCTAGTGCTACATGGGTGGGTTCGAATTAAACGGGGGGGGGGGGGGGGTGAGCGGTGGAGTCAACAATGTGGTAGCGTATACGTGCAGTTAATGGGAAAGAGAGTGTAGGAAATGTCACGTTTATACTTACAGGGCAGGGGGATGGTAACCAATGCAAGGACTCAGAGGGCCATAAAAGGAGGACAGAGCAAAAGGTCAAAGGGAGATAAGAAAAACAAACCTGAAAGCTTTGTGCCTTAATGCTCGGAGCATTCGTAATAAATTGAATGGATGAATTGAATATGCAGTTAGTAGTTAAGGAATATGATATAGTCGGAAATACGGAGACATGACTCCAGGATGACCAAGGCTGGGAGCTGAACATGCAAGGGTATTCAATATTCAGGAAGGATAGACAGAAAGGGTAAGGAGGTGGGGTGGCTTTGCTGGTTTAAGAGGATTGAATGCAATAGCAAGGAGATGCATTAGCTTGGATGCTGTAGAATTGGTATGGGTAGAACTGCGAAATAGCGAAGGGCAGAAAACGCTTGTTGGAGTTGTAAACAGACCACCAAACAGCAGTAGGGAAGTTGGGGATGCCATCAAGCAGGAAATTAGGGATGCGTATAGCAAAGGTACAGCAGTTATCATGGGTGACTTTAGATTGGGCCAACCAAATTGGTAGCAACGCTGAGGAGGATTTCTTGGAATGTATATGGGATGGTTTTTTAAATCAATATGTAGAAGAACCAACTAGAGGGCAGGCCATCCTAGACTGGGTATTGTGTAATGAGGATTTGTTAGCGATCTTGTAGTACAGAGTCCCTTGTGCAACAGTGACCATAATATGGTGTAATTCTACATTAGGATAGAGAGTGACATGGTTAATTCAGAGACTAGGGTCCTGAACTTAAAGAAAGGAAACTTTGAAGGTATGAGACGGGAATTGGCTAGGATGGACGGGCAAATTATACTTAAAGGGTTGATGGTGGGGATGCAATGGCAAAGATTTAAAGCATGGATGAACTCCAAAAATTGTTCATCCCTGTCTGGCAAAAAAATAAAACGGGGAAGGCGGCATAACCGTGGCTAATGAGGGAAATCAAGGATTGTGTTAAATCCAAAAAGGCATATAAATTGGCCTGAGGAAGCAGCAAACCGGAGGACTGGGAGAAATTTAGAACTCAACTGAGGAAGGCAAAAGGGTTAATTAAGAGGGTGAAAAAAAGAGCATGAAAGCTTGTGGGGAATATAAAAACTGGTTCTAAAAGCTTCTTTAGATATGTAAAAAGGAAAACAAAGTCCCTTACAATCAAAGACAGGTGAATTTCAGAATGGCAGGCAGTGACTAGGCTCATATATTGCAAGGCTCAGTGCTGGGACCCGTTATTTACAATATATATTAACGATTTAAACAAGGGAATTAAATGTGACATCTCCAAGTTTGCAGGTGACACAAAGCTGGGTGGCGGTGGGCTGCGATAATGATGCAGGGTGACTTGGATAGGTTGGATGAGTGGGAAAATGCATGGCAGATGCAGTATAATGTCGATAAATGTGAGGTTATACACTTTGGTGGCAAGAACAGGCAAACTGATTATTATCAGAATGGTGTCAGATTAGGAAAAGGGGAGGTGCAACGAGACCTGGTTGTGCTTGTACATTAGTCACTGAAAGTAAGCATGCAGGTACAGCAGGCAATGAAGAAATGGCATGTTGGCCTTCATTGCAAGATGATTTGAGTTTAGAAGCAAGGAGGTCCTACTCCAGTTGAACAGGTGAGACAGCAACCGGAGTGTTGTGTGCAATTTTGGTCACCTAATTTGAGGAAGGGCATTATTGCTATTGAGGGAATCCAGCATAGGTTCACCAGGTTAATTCCTGGGATGGCGGGACTGACATACGATGAAAAAATGGGTCGACTGGGTTTGTATTCACTGGAATTTAGGAATTTACAATTCTCAAGGGATTGGACAGGTTTGATGCAGGAAAAATGTTCCTGATGCTGAGGGAGTCCAGAACCAGGGCGCAGTTTAAGAATAAGGGGTAGGCCATTTAGGAGAGATGAGGAAGATTTGTTTTCACCCAGGGAGTTGTGAATCTGTCAAATTCTCTGCCACAGAAAACAATGGAGGTCAATTCACTGGATATTTTTAAGAGAGTTAGATTTAGCTCTTAAGGCTAAAGGAATCAAGGGATATGGGGAATAACCAGGAATGGGGTACTGATTTTAGATAATCAACCATGATCATATTGAATGGCAGTGCTGGCTCAAAGAGCCAAATAGCCTACTCCCGCACCTATCTTTCTATGCAATCAGCTTCATAATAATATCTTTTATTGTCATTACACATAAGTGCAACAAAATTTGGTTTGCAACTTCCATCCGATGTCATAACTTAAACGACTAATAAAATTTAGGTTTAGATATCCCGAGAAGGTGGTTTGTAAAAAGAACATTAGAACAGTAAAATTCAAAACAGACTAAAGTGCAGATGTGTCTGTGCGACGTGACCATCCGAGGGAGACAGTCCATGGGGGTGGGGGGCACTCAGCAGGGCCGGTTCAGAGCCGCTATAGCTCTGGGAATAAAGCTGTTCCTGAGTCTGGAGGTGCGGGCGTAGAAGGCCTTGTAATGTCTGTGGAAGGGAGTAGTTCTAACAGTCCATTACAAGGGTGAGAGGAGTCTTTATAGATGCTGACGGCCTTCCTGAGGCACTGTGTGTGGTAGATGCCCTCCAAGGTGTCCCAATAATCTTTTGCGCTGTGGACAACGCGCTGAAGAGCTCTCCTCTCCGCCTCTGTGCAGCTGAGATACCACACAGAGATGCCATACGTTAGTATGCTCTCTGTCATGCAGTGGTAGAAGGTCATCAGCAGCTGTTAGGGCAGACCAGTCCGTTCCAATGTTCTTAGGAAGAACAGTCGTATTCCCCAATCTGTGACCTCCTGAAGTCGATAATCAGCTCCTTGGTCTCGGAGGTGTTTAGTGACAAGTTGTTCCGTGAGCACCAGTCCGCCAGGTTCTGCACCTCCGCTCTGTATTTTGTTTCATCACCGTTGGTGATCAGCCCGTTCACCGTTGTGTCGTCTGCAAACCTGACAATGGTGTTGGTGTCAAATGCAGGAACACAGTCGTGAGTGAAGAGGGAGTAGAGCATGGGGCTCAGTACACAGCACTGTAGTGTGCCAGTGCTCAGGTCGCTCTGTCAGAACGTTCAGGATCCAATCGCATATCAGTGAGCTGAGGCCTAGCTGGTGCACTTTGGTGGTGAGCTTGGTGGGGATATTTAATGGGAGTTAAAGTGGAAATAGTTGAGTGCATCAGGTTCCTTGGCATTAATATATTAGAAATGATCTGGCCACATTGAGGCCTCTATTTCCTGAGGAAATTTACCATATTGCCATCATTCTTCTACAGCTGCACAATAGAAAGCATACTGTCAGGTTGCATTACAACTTGGTTTGGGTCAGCTCCGATCAAGACTGCAAAAAATTGCATTGACCCCAGTATATACTTCACACAGCCTCAAGAAAGTAGAGAACATAATCAGACTTGTCCCACCCGTCATTCCTTCTTCTCCTTGCTTCCGCCTGGTAGAAAGTAGACCAGACACAGTAACAGCTTCTTCCCCTATATCAGACGTCTAAACTGTCCTTTCATAAGCTAGGTTATTGTCTGATTTACCTTGTAGACATGTGGAACTGATGCATTACAATGCTGAGAACTATATTCTGCACTCTTTGTTCTGTCTTCCCCTTTGTTCTGTCTATTGTACTTGACTTCAACTTGATTAAATTTATGTACAATATATTCAATCTGTTTGGATAGTATGAAAAGCAAAGCTGTTCACTACACCTCCAAACATGAATGAGTTATAGGAAGGCAACACAATTACATGAAAACAGAACCAAGCATGGGTCTTCTGGGATAATGGGTAATCTGTAAGATGGTGTTAGTAATTAATAACAGCAAATTATCAGATAATGCGGGGGCAGAGTAGAATGTTGAGTGGTCAACAGATTGGACAGCATGCAACAAAAAGCTTTTCACTGTACCTCAGTACATGTGAAAATAAGCTAAATCAGTTTGAATAAAAGAGCAAGAGGCAGAAACAAGTCAGAGATGGGATAAAGCAAATGGGAAATAAAGGTAAAGGGTGCATATACTGTGTTAGGGAAAGGGAAATACAGGAATTCAGGCAAAGAGAAGCAGACAAGGCATCCGACAAGATGTTCCCAATCTGTGACAAAGATGTAAGATCTCACGAGAATGGTTGGGTGGAGGGAGGGGAAAATGTTTCATAAAACTGTTTAAATTGGCAGAAGGAAGCCAAGAGTTAACTTCACATTCCAGGATGATCATGCATTGCCACAGAAATATAGGAGAGGAAAGCAATAAAGATAATGATTTATTTGGTCCAGTCACATTAGGTGATAAACAGCAAAACTGACATGCAAGTTAAACATTCAAGTACACTCTAATTTTGAAAGTGAAAATGAATGTATGATTGGTTCTGGATTTTAAAAAAAATTTAAACGTAATCACCAGTTTAATTCAGAGACATGAGCTCATATTCCAGCTTGACATTTCAGTGTAGTACAGAAGGATTATTGTGTTCTCAGCAATGCTAGTTCCAAGATGTTAAATTCAGATCCTACCTATCTCTTGACTAGCAGGATTAATCTTAAGGCACCATTTGAAAAAAAAACACACAAAACTTGTGGGTCAAAGCCAATTCTTCACCACAAAAGCAATGGTTAACCATTTTCACCGTTGCTTGTAGAATTTGCCATGTCCAAACTGACTGTCAAGGATCCTACTTAAATCTGAGGTCAGAGATCAAGAGCAGTTCAATGGCTACAAAGATATTTCCGATATCTTGAGGTCAGAAGATATGCAGTTCATTCTCTGATAAAGCATAAATGTCCAGGCTAATAACAGAAACAGATGGTTACAATTCCTTGGTCTTTATTTGTTTTATTTTCAGTAATAAAAATATTTCAACTGAATTCTGTACAAGGCCTAATCTTTTTACAGTTTCATTTTGTGCTTTGTATCACACGCTTGTAAATTACAGAAAATGCACAAAAGAAATTAACGCATCTCTAGTTAAACGCAGAAAACCAAATCTGGCTCTTGCTCTTTTTTTTGCTCGTTAACAAGCTCTCAATGTTTTGCTTTATATATTGTTTTCCACAGGGAAAATTTGCAATGACATGTGCACTTCCATCAACAGTCCATTTCAGAGCCAAGCAGTGACCCTCTACTTCTTAACTAATTTTAGTAAAAGATGGGAAAACAACAAGATTGCTTCTTTTGAAGCAATGACATCACTTGTTCTGCTACTGCTGCATGTAAACAGTATTCTTGTATTCCAGCACCACTTAGTGGCAGAGAGCTGTCCAATCTTCCCAACCCAAAACGTCACCTATCCATGTTCTCCAGAGATGCTTCCTGACCCATTGGGATACTCAGCACTTTTATTTTGTAAACCAGCATCTACACTTTTTCTCTCTGTTCTACGATAATTTGATCAAAAATCAGAAACCGTAGTAAGGGGGTAACATTTTATTTCATCTGCATGCTTAGTTGGACTACTTGAGTAGTACCATTACCTCAGTCTTGAGAGCCCCGAGTCAATAGTGGTGCAGGAACACACTATTCTGAACCTGGCTCACTTATGCTATTGTTCAAAGTAGTATGGGTATACAAGGCCGGTTAACATCTTACTTCCCATTCAAAGATTGCATTTGTTATCTCATTTATTATGATCAAGACTATTTTGGGGCAATAGGTTCGCCTGGAGTTTTATGCTGGTGAGATAGATGACTACACTGGGGAAAAATAACCTTTTCCATTAGGAATTCAAGTATGTCATCAGCACTGCTTAGTTTGTTTACAATGCAGAATAAAACCAAGGGAACTCTCTCAATATTGCTCCATAAACATTCCTGCTGCAGAGTAGCAAGGGTTAATTATAGACAAAGACTCGCCCAGCCAGAGAGATAGCTTGCATTGGGTCGTAAATCTCCTTCTACAGTTTCTTAATAAACAACACCCGGGCTGGGATAGCATGGGTTGGATATACAACAAATCTGCACACACATCTCTTGCTTTTGAGCAAGAGCCACCTGGCTTTTAAAGACTAGGTACACTTGGCCCCGATGGCCACGCTTTTATTTGCTGGTTTGTTGTATTTGAATATTGTTGTGGAAATTGTTAAAGGGTGCTTTAAAGTACCGAGACATTCAGATTTGTGAAAGTGAATGGGATTTAAGAGCATTTACATTTTGTACACAGCCCAAGGCTCATTAGTAAAATGAGGACAGACATTTCTCCAGCTTTATTGGTATAACATTTCTTATATTAACCATTGAATGGCCACCTGTTTACTGCACCATAGAAGAAAGGCGACTTCAAAACAATGATTTTCCACAGTCCCTCCAGTAGCTGGGTCTTGATAAGTTTGTAAGCTCGGTATCACCCACTCAAATCCAACTCCACAAATAATACACAATTTCTTTCATAAGGGACAGACGCTGAGCATTTTACCCACTTAATGCACATAGGCATTAAGATGGAGTTTGAAGAGCTGCAATGTTCTACTTCGCATACAATGCTGTTGCTACAGCAATCGAGAGACCAGATCACAATTACTCTGCTTGGATAAGCTAGGCTTCTAACCAGGCTTCATCCTGGGATTATTTGCAAAAATGGTGGTGGTGAGAATGGTGAGGAGAGTGCGTGGAGGGATGCGATCTAAAATCTGCCATCATAGTTGCTGCCTCGGGTGTCAAATTGAGTTAGTTACTGTCTCGGCTGCCAACTTGTGAGCACATTATCTGGAAGGGAGCTAGACGACCACACCTGCATAAAACGAGATTGCATAAAAGAACACCCAGGGAAAACAGTAAATAAACATCACTGAAAGAATTACAGTGCCATGGCAAAAATCAACATTTTGATGGAAATAGAATACATCATCCTCTGCTGATCCAGGAACACGATTTAATTCAAAAAATGTAACAAATGATCTATCACTCAGATTGTTGAAAATGGTGCGGTATAAACTAACATGGTTTACATTCCCAAGGAGTACTGTCCTGATGTTTGTTAATCGCTATATAGTATCTTGCATCTCAGGGATGAAAGTCTATTCTCTTCCACATGTATCAACCTATGATTGAAATTCAGATCCTGTCAGAATGGAATTTGCTGGCACGAAGAAAATGTGGTGACAAAAGAGGAAATATAAGATAATACAGGAGTGAAGTGAAAGGTGGTTCATATTGGAATCATTGTTTCGATTTAAATCTTCCACATTTAAATGCAAGCTGCAAACTAAAATTCAAACTACCATAATCTTTGTCAGAATTGCTTGTGATAGATGCACTGATAGTGGGACACATGGCAATCTTTAACATTGCTAGGTTGGTGCCAAAGAAGCAAAGCACCCCTGTTGTTCAACCAACTGATGTTCAAGTCACTAGCTCTATGTGATGTTTATTTAGTCATTTCACCGGACAGTGTTCACCGCAAATATAATGTGTAAAAGTGCTTTACTTGTCTACATGTAAGTTTGCATGTACGTATCTGGGAACACCTTGTATGCTTTGCATCACATGTAGTTCGAATACATTTTTCAAAAACATTTGAGAATATGTACAGCTAGCACTTCATTTACAACTGCCATGGGAATTGTGCTCATACACTCAGAAATCAAGACTAACCTTTCTGAATCACAACCAGAGAGTTATCAGCTCACTGTCCAGCAAGGATACAATTCAATCCATGAAACCCATTCAATCTTTTCAGTTGTGAAGCACCGTGGTGACTTGTTTTATCCCCACTCTCCTGGTCTGCTGGAAAGGTGATTGGATTGGTGCTAGATAGAACAAGGGAGGCAATGAAACTGGTTCATGGTAAAATAAAAAGAACAAAGATTGCTGATACTCAGCATAGCTTGATTGTCAATGCCGATTGGATCTGGATGAAATGTGGCAGATACGAGGGAAACACTGGGCCAAAACTGTTATTCACATTAGTCACATGAAAGTTCAATTAAAACTGATCATTTATTGGCACATCTGTTCATCTTGTGTGTCTCAGGATCCTGACCAATTTACCAACATTTATTACACCCAAGAGATCATGGCAACTAAAATACAAACTATTTTCTGTAACACTGATTGAGAGGGCCCCTAATGTTAAAACACAGGCAGTAATGTTAAAACAGGAGCATTAGCAAGATGCAGTGAGCAGGGCTTTGAGCTTGCTTTGAAAGCTTTACTCAGTGATATTACAAATAGAAAATTACAGCCCATCTCTTCATTATGGCCACTCTCAACATATGGCTCTTTTGTCTTCTATATATATATATATATATATATACACACATACATATATATATATTTACACACGCACACGCATATAAACAGATGTCTCCTAGAAAATCCATTTAAAAAACGGTTCTGTTTTAAATGCACTGCGCCTATCTCCTGAAGGTGTGATGGCCATACTGTGCACAATCCTGGAGGCAAGATTATTCCACGGCTCCACAGCCTGCGGGAGCTGAAGGGTCTCTGCAGTTTCACACAACTTGACGGGAAAGTTACCACTGCTTTGATAATTAGTTCTGTTTTAGTTTTCCCCTCTTTGTGTGTGTACATTTCAACACTGAACTCGTGGAGCCTGAAATAAAACGTTATTTACGCTTGCTTTGCTCTGTTTTCCCCAGTGAGGGGCGTGCTTTGCATCTGGACCTAGATTCCTGCTGGGTCCAACAATTCACATGGAACATTCATTCATTCAGAGACAGGATGACATCATCTTCCAGGTCGGAGTTATCTGTGCTATCTGCTGGATTAAAAAAAACGATCAATTAGTAATATCTCCCACAGCTTAATTACATGTAGAATTCCTCAAGATGTTGGTTCGTTAGCACTGGAGCCACAACATGCAATTCCAACCAAGCTATGTGCACGCATGGAAAATGCACCAGATACTCGATGGCCTTCCAGGAACCAACTCCAAGAGAGAATAAACAACTGTATCCACCATATTTGTCAGCATGGTACAATTCATCTCACACTCACCTAGGAGTCATTACTTAGGTGCTCAAGAGATGGCACACAATCAGGTCACCAGCATCAATGGAATATTGTTAGTTGGCATTTGGACAAATTAAACTCGGACATTGTGTACCTTCCTGTATGAATGCAGAAGATCCTACCTTACTATTGCAAATATTTTCTCAATCAATAGTACAATATGTTTTTTTATAAACTTTGTCCACGAGGCATGACTTGGCAAATACTGGTTGCCCCATTTCCCTATAATAGTGGTCACACTCAGAAATGCCTATGTGGCTGTAAAGTGTTTAGGGTGGCCTGTTACCACAAGAAATGATCAAGGCACTCCATTAATATTGATGTTTAAGAAGGAAGTGCAGATGCTGGAAGATCGAAGGTAGACAAAAATGCTGGAGAAACTCAGCGGGTGAGGCAGCATCTATGGAGCAAAGGAAATAGGCAACGTTTTGGGCCGAAATCCTTCTTCAGTCTGAAGAAGGGTTTCGGCCTGAAACATTGCCCATTTCCTTCGCTCCATGGATGTTGCCTCACGCGCTGAGTTTCTCCAGCATTTTTGTCTAGCATTAATATTAATGGTAGAATATCAGCTTATCTCCCCTTCCGTCTATTGGCAAGGACTAGGGGAGTAGATGGGGGTGCTTGCAAGATTTAGGGCAGGGGTATCTCAGGAGAAAGGAGATTGTGAGAGCAAATGTCGAACTTGATTTGTTGATCAACAGTTGCACGGCCGTAAGAGCTTATGAAGCTTTTGGGATTAAGTTCCAAATACAACAACTTCAAGTGAAACACCCTTACAATCTCCAAGAATGTCTGTATCTTCATCCTCCCACTCATCGTCTTCATCCTCTTCCTCCTCTGCATCCTCCTCACCATTACCCAGCAGGGCCTCCAGTTCCTCTTCGTCGGACTGAGTGAAGTCCTGTTCACCGTCCTCAGCCGCATTTGCCTCACTCCCGTTATTTTCATCGTCACCTTCCAGCAGCGGATCAGTATCCAAGTCATCCAGGTCATCTTCGGAATCGTCGTCATCATCATCCTCCTCTTCCTCTTCCTCCTGCAACAGTAAAATTATCACTATGTTCATCACCCACTCACTCCTTTTAAAATATGCAAAACTCAAAATTTCAAAGCTCAAAATATGTTGTGCTCATATGTCATTAAGAGGACAGCCATATGTAGACAATTGAGGCACAAAGTCAAACTCATAGTATTCTCCTTCCATGGAAGCACAACATTTAATGTCATGCCAAAACAGCAGTCCCCTGCTGCTCCGATCGTGCAACCCCTCTGGATCTGATCACAGTCAACACTAACACCCACAGAGCCAGCAGGGCAATATTAACGTGTATTTAATGTCAGGGTCAAAGGATAATGAATTAAATGATCAATGAAAACACCACAATTTTGACCAGCGACTTAAACTAAAGGGATAATAGTCAACTGTTTGAGTATTAACATGGTACAAACCTGATCCTCCTCTTCATCTTCTTCTTCAGCCAGCCGTTGTCGGCCCACCTCATACAACCTGCAGATGGTGTCCATTGACAATGCATCCATGCTGCTGCCTTGATTCTGTAAATACATTGTGAAACCTTATGAGACTGGGTGACATTACATCGTACCTAACATGGCTATATGAGCTCAGAAGCATAAGTTTAAATAATAGACCACAGCTACAAAAAATGTTTTAACGTGGTAAAGGGTCATCACAGGAGCATTATTGACAAAATAGATTGCAATGGAAACACAGGCAAATAGAAGCCTAGTCAAGTGTCAGGTTTTAAGGAGAGGTAAAAAAAAAACACCAATGGTTTAGGGAATTAATTTCATAGCTGATGACCAATATTGGACGAGAAAAGCAGGAAAATGCAAATGGACTGACCAGATCAGCTCAGGTAGCACAAAAATAATCAAAAGTTGCCCCTCAAGTCCTGGCAACACCCGTGTAAATCTTCTCAGTACCCTTTCCAGCTTAACAAATTATTTCCTATAACAGGGTGACCAACAGAACAGAATACTCCAAATGAAGCCTCATCAATGTCTTATTCAATTGTAACATGACCTCCCAACATCTATACTCAATACGATTGACCGATGAAGGCCAATGTGCCAAAAGCCTTAGTGACAACCCTATCTACCTATGATGAAACCAAAGCACCCAGAGAAAACCAATGCAGTCACAGGGAGAACATACAAACTGTGTGTACAAACATACAAACAGCACCCATAATCAGGATCGAACCCACCTTCCGGGCGCTGTAAAGCAGCAATTCTACCGCCATGTATTATGCCGCCCATGGAAATCAAGAATTGTTGAAACAAAGAGAACTGTCGAAGCTCAGTCACTGAGTATATTAAAGTAGATCAATAGGTTTTTGGATATTAAAAGATGAAGGGATGTAGCTTGTGCAGGAAAGTACTAAGGCAAAAGGTAAGCCATATTTTATTGCATGGTGCAGCAGGTATGAGGCGCTGAATGGCCTACTCATGCACTTATTTCTAATGTCCTCACTCAATTTTTTATCCAGAGGGATGATCACCTGATCTAAATTAAGCCAAGGGGTTCCTTCAATCTGACTTTCCAGGAGAGGACAATTAACACATTAAATTAATGTTTACAGAGAACAGAAGGAACAGGAATTTCATTTCGGAGTCACGTGAATGACTTCGTGAAGAGCCCACCGGCGCGCATGCTCGACATATCGTCGTACCGCGTTGCTGCGACGGCTGGCGGTGGAGCGCGCTCCTCGCCAGCCCTTCAGAAGGGGCCACGGAGGTGAGTATTCTACCTTTAGTTGGTGGTCCTTGTTGTTGCTTTTGTCTTGCAGCAAGGACATGGATGGGAGTTCCAAGGGCCGGAGGACGTCAGGACGAGTTCGCCGGTCAACAGTTCCGGGGCCTTTACCATCGGCAGTACCTGCAACGCAGGCCGGGACTCAGGCGGAGATGTGGGTAAGCCCTGTGTTTACAGGTCCAGATCCGCCAGCACACCACAGCTCGGAGGAGTGTGGTGTGCCGCCAGAGCAGGAGGACCCTGCCATGGCAGTCAGGTCGTCAGCAGCTCGCTGGCAACCTCGAGCAGGGGGCGTGCGGCTGCACGGCCCGTTCCACTCAGCCCTCCGAGTAGGGGAAGGGCAGGAGCCCAGAAGCCTAACCCTACCAGGGCTAAGGCATTGCCTGACACGGAGGAGCGGTCAGGTTCCAGGGTGAGACCCGGGGCGGCTGTGAGGTCCAGCCGGCACACCCCGACTCTCGGCGCCCGGACGGGTCGGTCGAGTCGGGTCTCGTCACGGTCGCCGAGCCCCCCATGGATGGGTGGGCGAGACCATGCGTCGGCAACGTCCACGATGTGGGCAGCCGGCAAGACTGCGCGGGCCCAGGCAGCCATGCTTCGGCTGGTGCCGACACCTCGCCGCAAGTGCCCTTAGTGGCAGCGGCTTCAGCTCCCGCTAAACGGAGGCGGTTGAACACGCCCGCGCAGGAATCGCGCAGTTCGCCTCGGCGGCTGTTAGCGACAACTACCGGCACCGGCAGGGCCTCGACGAGGTGCGGGCCGATGACAGGAGCCCGGTTTTCTTTTCAGAGCCGGAGGACTCCGACCACCTGAGTGTTCAGGGTGAAGGGCGTATTGACCGTATGGAGCGGCTGCTGGAGCTCCTGCTTCAAAGCCAACAACAGCAGGGCAGCCACAGGCACAGGGCGTCGTCACCAGCCTCTACCATCAGCCTGGAGCAGCAGGAGGAGGAGGTTTTGGTGGATTCCATACCACCTCCGGTGGAGGTACCAGCGGAGGATCTTCTGGATGTGGCGACCAAAATTGCGGCCCCACATTCATCTGGACTTCCTTTAAACACGAGCTACAGGAAGAAGTCCTCATTCAGGCAATTAGCCGTCACAAGGCTCCATCCAATTGCAACTCCCTCAACGTGCCTGTGGTCAATACGCCGATATGGGGCAACATCAGTGCGGCTATCCGTCAACAGGAGGTAAAACTGCAGCGGATCCTGAAGCTCCTCACGGCCGGTATTACCGCCTTTGTGCGGTCGGTGGACGGGGACGTCTTGAATTTGGACCAGGAAGATGCCCTGGCCCTCCTGTGCGCGACCCAGCACGAAATTAAAGGGTTTCGCAAAACCAGCATCCGCCCAGCGCTCAATCCAAAGTTTGCAGGATTGTGCAAACCACCGCCGCCGCCCCCGCCCCGTCAGCTCTTTGGGGAGGACCTCTCGAAGAGAGTCAAAGAGCTTGACGAGCAAGCCAAAACGGTGGGGATCATGCGCCCTCAGGGTGCCCCCACACCGTCAGGCTCAAAGTCTCCATACATTCGATCACGAGGGTCTGCCAGTACCTCGACGAGGACCCACCCTCAAGCTCCACAACGACAGCAACATCAGACCCAGCACAAGGGGTCTTTTTTAGGACAGGGTCGGCAGAGACCGTGGTGGAAAATGAAGACGCCGCGCCCTCAAGCCAACCCAGCACCTCCACGTCCACACACGCGTGTCAAGGACCGCCGGTAACACGGAGGTGAGGGGGTCTGGTTCTCTCTTTTCTCTCTGTTTAACTTCACATGTTGGTGGTCGCCTTCGGTGGTTTTTGGGTGCATGGGGTAATTTTTACTGGACGAGTATGTGTTGCAGAATATTCAGGGGCATAAAATTGAGTTTATTAATGGCGACATTCCTCCATCCCAGCACATGCCCGCTCGAACGTTTAAATTATCTGCTGCAGAACAGGCAGCCGGCTATAAGGAATTGTTAAGTCTTGAGCACAAAGGAGTGATTAAGAGAGTGGTGCATGAGCCAGTTGAATTTGTTTCGAACATATTCACCAGACCTAAGAAGGATGGAAGTTGTCGTGTCATTATTGATCTAACCCGTTTGAATACTTATGTAACATATTCTCATTTTAAAATGGATACGTTTGAAACAACCAAATCATTGATTTCTCATGGTTGCTTTATGGCATGCATCGATTTAAAAGACGCATATTATTCCGTATCCGTCCAGAAATGTGACAGGAGGTTTTAAAATTCATCTGGATGGGGCAACTCTGGCAGTACAAGGCTTTTCCTAATGGGCTCACTACAGCCCCTAGATTGTTCACTAAATTGGTGAAGCCAATCATGGTTTATTTGAGACAACGACATCATATAGTTATGGCCTATTTAGATGATGTCTTTATTGTGGGCCACACCCTGCAATTGGCTGAACAGGGTGTTGCAGCTGCTGTCAATATATTTCAACAATTAGGGTTCATTGTCCATCCAGAGAAATCGAAGTTCTGCCCTGCCCAGGTAATTAATTACCTAGGGTTCACGGTGAACTCAATGAGCATGAGGATAACTATACCAATTAACAAAATTGAGGAAGTCACTAAGGTGTGCAGAGATTTAATTGGCACCAATATACCATCGATTCGGCATACAGCCACAGTAATTGGCAAGCTAGTGGCTTTGTTTCCGGCAGCACGATATGGACCTTTGCATTATCAGAATTTGCAAAGGGCTAAAATTATTGAGTTAAAACGGAACGCTGGTCATTACGATCGATCAATGCAGCTGCCGTCCGAAGCGATAACTGAGTTGCAATGGTGGGTGTGTCACATTAGCAACTCATTTAAGCCTGTTAGGGAGGCTAATCTGGTGGTATATGTACAGACTGATGCAAGCTCCAATGGCTGGGGAGCTACTGATAATTGCTCTAGTGGTGGGGGCAGATGGGACACCCTTGAGGCATCGATGTTGTTGACTCAAGGGATTAACTATTTGGAGTTGCTGGCAGCATTCCACGGACTTCGTGCATATTGTTCCAAGCTTGTTGGAGCACACGTCCGTCTCCAAATAGACAACACCACAGCTGTGGCATATTTAAACCATATGGGTGGTACCAGGTCAGTTTCGTGTGACAAATTGGCTAACTCAATTTGGCTCTGGTGTGTTCAACGAGACATTTGGATTTCAGCTACCTATTTGCCAGGTGAGCTTAATACTGTGGCGGACACCAGGTCACGCAAATTTAATGACAACATTGAATGGATGTTGCATCCTGAGATTTTTTCTAAAGTCACAGCCAAATTTGGTAAACCGGACATTGACCTTTTTGCGTCACGGTTAAACCATCAGGTACCAGCCTACGTTTCATGGGAACCAGAGCCTGGGGCAATAGCGCTAGATGCATTCTCGCTGGACTGGGGGAATTGGGTTTTCTATGCCTTCCCTCCGTTTTGCCTCATCAGTCGGGTATTGCGAAAGATTCAGGCAGATGCTGCCAAGGGCATCCTTATTATACCCGACTGGCCCACACAGCCTTGGTATCCGGTGGTCTTTGACATGCTCAACGAACCTTGGGTCCTTTTGAAGGGTTGCCCACAATTGGTTACTCACCCTGTCTCAGGGGAGCCACATCCCTGCCATGGCTATTTAAATTTGTTGGCTTGCAGGTTCTGAACAGGCCGTTAGTCCAATACGGCCTCTCGGCTTGGACCATGGATACCATCGGGGCGTCGTGTCGAGAGTCCACAAGGCGAAGATACCGCTCGCATATTAAGAAGTGGGAAGCCTACTGCAGCCGCTCTCGCATCACGTACGATGACGTGACAATAACCGACGTCCTGGAATTCCTCGCGGGGTTGCACCATGATGAACACTTAAGTTACAGTGCCATCAACAGCGCCAGAAGTGCGCTATCATTCTACCTCAAGGTTGGGGTAGGATCCAACAGGCTAGTGTCCAGGCTCATGCGGGGTATATTCAATATGAATCCGTCTACACCACGCTATAATATCACCTGGGATGTCAGGGACGTATTAACCCTGCTCAGGACGTGGTCGCCCATGGAAGGGCTCCAACTGGACCAACTCACCATGAAGCTGGTGATGTTACTAGCGCTGACTTCAGCTCAGAGGGTACAGACACTACACAAACTTCGTGTCGACAGAATGACGTCTACCCCCACAAAAGTAGTCTTTTTCATTGACGAGCTACTAAAGCAGCATAGACCTGGGTGCACAGGGCTGCAGCTGAAGTTCCCGGCATACCCCGCAGATGCTAGGCTATGTTTAGCCTCACATATCCGCCACTATGTCAAGGTAACGGCACGCATCAGAGGAATGGAGAGATACCTGCTTGTCACTCATAAGAGACCTCATCATCGAGTGACAGTCCAGACGATATCCATGTGGCTTCCAGTCGTTTTGGGTAAGTCAGGTATCAACACTAATGTGTTCAAGTCTCTTTCCACCAGGGCTGCATCGACGTCAACGGCGAGGGTCATGGAGGTGCCCATGGACCAAATTCTCGCCACAGCAGGATGGGCTAATGAGGCTGTGTTCCAGCGTTTTTATAACAAGCCTGTTGCTGTTCCTCTACAGTTCGCAGAAGCCGTGCTGAATGCAGGTCACGAATGAGGAGATGTCCCCGCATGAGGGGTTTTGATTTGTTATTAATAACTCTGCTCTTGTTTTCCAGTATGAACTATTGAGCAAGTTTGTTCCTCCCATCCATCCCTGGTAGTGGTGTGTCAGCATGGACGTGGTCCAGGGCGTGTAATCACAGAAGCTTTGAAGTCTTCACGAAGTCACTCACGTGACTCCGAAATGAAATAGTAAGATTGAACGAGAACTTACCAGTTCGAAGGTTGATCTTTATTTTATGAGGAGTCGAAGTGAGGGATTTCGTGCCCTCCTCGCCCAACCCTCAATCACCTTCATCTGGTAATCTTAGTCACTTCAATCTTACTATGCAAAGTCATTTCTTTGTTGGTTTCTGTGATTCCATGCCGCTACTTTGAAGTATGTCGAGCATGCACGCCGGCGGGCTCTTCACGAAATCCCTCACTTCAACTCCTCATAAAATAAAGATCAACCTTCGAACTGGTAAGTTCTCGTTCAATCTTACTATTCTATTGCATCCTGAACAGACCGAATGAAGATTGAGGAACAAATAATGTTGAATTTGATGTTAAATTTAAATATCTTTAAGATGATGCTAACCAGCTCAGTTGACACAGTCGGATGAGAGGCATGTGACCAACCTGAACCCAACATGCAGATGGGTAATTTAATGATTTACCGAAGCCTGCAATTATTCTGCCTCGCTGCATTTACAGCAGGTGCTCACCATTTCTTTTCTATTAGATGGGAAGACAGGATTGTTCACTAGACAGTGAACATAAAGCAAGAGGGGAAATCAGACCGTGAGCTTTCCATCAAAATATTAACTGCCCCGCCAATATTCACAAAATCTGATATTTACCCAGAATGCAGGCCAATGTGCCCAATTTAAGACATATAGTTCCACACTTTATTCCTTCTGATAAACGGCTTTGTCAGAACATAGATTATTATATCTTTTAGAGATAGAATGGGAGGACATGGAGAATAACTCGGGGATCCAGCTCGTAAATTGCTATTTAATACATGCATGGTCATACTTGGCTTATTGTCCTTCAGCAATAAACAAAGTGCTGGAGGAACTCAGTGGTTCAAGCAGCATCTGTGGGGAGAGACAGGCAGAAGTTTCCTGTCCTGGCCCTTGGCCTGTCAATTCTCACACATTGTCTCTATTTGATGAAAGATAGATGACAATTTATGTTTTTTACTCAGGAAGGAAAGTCTATTTTGAAATAATCTACTGCTGTTGCCGAACATGACAGTTTAAGAGTTAACAAATTGAACACATAATACATGCGAACATGTCCTACCTCAATCACAGCAAGATAGCAGTCCTTTGTGTCAGTACATAGATCGAATATATTCCTTTTCACATCAAGCGTCGCTTTAAAAAAAGGATTGAAAATCAAGTTTCAAATATTGTTTTGTTGCAAATTATACTCCACCACCTCAACTGGGTACCCAAAATAGAGAAATGTTCTAATTCAGACCCTCATTTGACATGTGCTAGAGGGGGGAAGAATAATCAGTATATACCTTCAATATTAGCTGCAGCATTTAGTTCAGATTCAAGATTAGTTGAGCGTTAACAAGCAAACTTCACATAAAAGAAAATATCTTCAGTACAAGTGCAAGTAGTTTACCAGGTGAGCAAAATGTCTCAGACTGCCACTATAGCATTATCATTGCCTTGAAATCAGACTAAGTCATATGGGTTTACAAGCTAGTAACCCTCATTTGTAAGGAATATTGCAGACATTGAAAGACAATTATTTTTCCAGATTTTTTTGTATCAAAAACGAATCCACAGACTACCCTCCCAACACCCTGAACATTTAATAACTGACAGAGCAGGTCCTAGACCTTCGAAACCTGTCTCTGTAAGTCCTCTAATGCACGTTAAATCTAAGCAGGTTCTCCCTTTGCTGCTCCAATCGTTTCTCTAAGTGCCAGTTCCCCACTTCAGTCAACCACTCAACCCGAAATTGAAATCTCTCCTTGAACACCAGCTGCCCATCTCTCTCAGCCTTATCCAGAGTAGTGATCTGCTGCCAAGTCAGGACCACCCTAGCACTCCTGCAAGATTTACCCAGCTACTCCCAATTGCCATCTCTCCACCCTCAATATCACACACCCACAGAAACAATCTTTGAAGGCCCGAATCCATCAATTGACCCCTGAGATGTCCTCTCTCACCCAAGGCCCCGTACGATATGGATCCACTCAATTTGCTGTGTGCTCGCTAGAATGGGGAACTGCACAAAGGAAGGAATTTTACAGCATGGGTTCTCTAATCAACATTCATTAACAAACTGCAAAATTAATAGTTGTACAGCAGCCATTCCACTCCTAGAGCTATTTAATATTTGAGTCGGTGGATTCATATTGCCTGGAACCAGTCTATTTCTGCTTAGGGATCCTCAATGAACTGTTTCTCTGTGCTATATAAAGGGATTTTGTTTCCACCCCACCCTCCCAGGCCAACATTTCCTTGGTACTTGATGACGTTGTCTGCTCTCACGCTAAAATTAAAAATGTAACCAGCTTTGGTTCCAATGGTGATTTGGTTCCAACAGTATTTCTCACCATTGCTCACCTCCTTCTCTTCCTTACTGTCATTTTTAGGGAAAGGCTATTAATCAGCGGAACCGACTGCCACGGTTACTTTGCTGTATTCCTTTTCACTTCCATTCTCCTGCGTTCTACTTCTCTATCACATCTATTCTGATGCCACCTTCCAAACGAATGCTCCTCTTTTCTCAATGAAATGTCTCCATGTGCTGGTGGCAAGCATTTCCAAAACATCTGTTTTTACCTCTTTCTCCAATCTAAGTGCCATGATGCCTGCAGGTAGTCAAGGAATTAACCCACATGGCAATGAGGCATTAACAACGATGTCAAAGTGCAAATATTGTCTCGGGCTCTGAATGGAAAAGCTGCAATGAGCCAGATGGCCATGGGTGCGCAGTACCAAAAGTGAACATGAACTCCAAGACAAACATGGCAATGCTAAACTGCTCCAGAAAGCAGCAAGGACCTCATATTACACTAATCGAGCAAGCTGGTAATCAGCACCAGAAGATTAATCAGCCAGCAATCTGAAATTGCAAATCAGTGCTCTCACCTATTGGTTTGTAATCAGTAGCATCAAAGGTCCTGAAAGATGATCCAAAGGGACTTTTCATTCGTACTTCTAATAAATCATCTTCATCATCTGCCTGCAGCATAGCTGGATACAAAATGGAATCTGATGAATAGCTTGCATTCACAGAGCTTCACACCAAATGTCAAATTCAATGGCTGTTGTATATGTAACAGTTCATACACAGCAAGTCAAAATAGCACACATGCATGGTTTACTGATATCATGCTATATAAATGCAAATATTTTATATCGTCAGGCCCAATCCAATTAATAATGTTAAAACTGCACCTAATCAAGAACTTTATATTGCTATCGCTTTGAAAGATCTATCCAATTAGTCATATGCCTTTATAACTGAAGAAGGGTCTCAACCCGAAACGTCGCCTATCTCCTTCGCTCCTTAGATGCTGCTGCACCCGCTGAGTTTCTCCGGCTTTTTGTGTAACCCTCGATTCTCCAGCATCTGCAGTTCCTTCTTTAACACAGTTATATGCCTTTGCTGTTTTCCTGAAGGTGTACAATATATTTTATTTATCAAATATTTCTTATTTACATTCGGAAGCTTCCTTACACTCAGTACAATTCTGGTGAATGCCATTCGTACTTGTTCCAAGGCCTTGCCTCCCCTTCCCAAGAGGGTTTGGGTTGGTGATAGAATGGAGTGGAGCAGAACGGGTTGAAAGTCAATAGTTTAGAAGACCCTAACCATGCTGGTTAGCTTTTGTTAGTTCTCGGACCAGACCCAGGGCAGTATTCAATTTTCAGCCTTCAAGAGGGAGCAACAAAGCACTGCAGTGGTAAATGGATTTTGTGAAGATGCCATTTTGTTTGAAAACATAAAACGTATCAATTAAATACATTTTGTCCAAAAGCTCCACAGAAACTAAGAGGATCTAGTTTCTGTGGGAGCTTTTGGATAAAATGTATTCAGTTGATGAGTTTTGTGTTTTTAAACAAAATGGGATCTTCACAAAATTGTCCTTTCAAAATCATGTGCAGGAGAAACAACATGTAGAAAGCACATCATAAGGATTCATGGAGTTTGGAAGTCAATGCCGAGGACTTCATTAGCTTGAGATAAGCATTCAGACCATTATTTGATTTCTCCCCATACACAATAAACTCTAATATGTTTGAAAATAATGTCTTAAATTTAAATAAAGCTTCAAGCGATTACTTGCCCAACCAACACTCCTACCTCCATAGATGACGGTGCCAGTGTTGTTGAAGACAATACGACATTGATCTAATGCAGGTACCATATGCAGGAGGTGGAACGTTCGTAGGTCCCACTGAAAAGGAGCCATTAAGGAACTCACTTTGTCATGAACAAATGCAGCTAGGCCTCAACAAAATAATTCTTATTCATATTCAATTACATATTCTTCTGCCCCATAAGTTTTAATCTATTTAGACACAGCTTCAATCTGATCCAGCAATTCTGGGATTGCTGGCTCTCACCATTGTTTTTGTTTAGTATTATCTACCACAACTTCACTAGTTTGCCACATCACTTTGGGGGATTTCCTGGCGCTGATTACTGCATGCCCCTCAGCGCTTCTTATTGAACCAAGGCAATACCGTGGCATGACAATGCTGCGACATGGGGTTACCCATGGTGGTGAAGCAGAGTTCTGATGTAGTGCTTGGTCAACAGTACCACACAGAATTGAGGGCACGCTCAGGATGAAGAGACAGCAATTGTACAAGCACTTTGCCATGGTCACCCCTGCCAGTCCTACTCCTGTTGATGACAGATGCGTTTGGAATGGGTAGATTAGCAAGGACATGGTCAAATACGTTTTCCCTTCAATCTGGTTCACCAAGCACCAATCAGGGACCTAATCTGACACCTACTCTTCAGGAAAAACGGTCCCACACCACTTCACATAAATGACAGCGATGTCAGTAGCACTAAGTTCCTGGGGGTGCAGATCACTAACGGTCTGACCTGGTCAAATAACATCTCATCAACAGTTAAGAGAGCGCAGCAGACATTGTACTTTCTGCGCCAGATGAGAAGAGCTCACCTCCCCCATCCCATCCTCACCACTTTTTACAGGGGCACCATAGAGATTATTTTGACCAGCTGTATCTCTGTCTGGTTTGGGGACTGTAAAGCCTCTGACTGGAAGTCCGTGCAGAGAGTGGTGACAGCGGAAAAAATCATTGGGACTTCTCTCCCCTCAATCGGGGATATTGCGACCAAACGTTGCGTGTTTAAGGCCAGTAGTATTATAAAAGACCCCGCACATCTCCATCACGGACTGTTCACTCTGCTGCCCTCGGGCAAAAGATATTGTAGCATAAGGAGCAGAACATCAAGGTTCTGCAACAGCTTCTTCCCACGAACCATCAGACTCCTGAATGCCATGTAATGGGCTGCCACCATTGTCTATTTATCCTTTTATCCATGTTTATCCTTCTGTTAATTATCATGTTGCACAGGGAGCCAAATGCAACGGAATTTTGTTTGGAATTGCATATATCAACGTATTTCTAAATGACAATAATGTTTCTTTGACTTTGACTACTTCAGACCATGGTCAGTTCAGTGTTACCAAGTAATGCCTGGCGATGGACAAAAGCTCCTCATCCAAAGTAAATTAAGTGCTGGTTTTATTTTCAATGCCTTTGCTAATCATTGATAATATTCAACTTGGAGGTGCGCGGATTTCTAAGTAGGGGGAATTGGCAGAAGATTTTCTCATCCATGTTTGACTCGAAGCAACAAGGCTTCAAGGAGTCTGGAAGTCAATGCCGAGGACTTCATCAGCTATAAAATCCCAAATATGTATCAATATGACACCAGCCTAGGCACCAAAGTCTAATTGATAGCTTAGTAAATATCCAGAGCACGACGAAGGCTCAATCGCCAACTCAATGTTCAACTACGAAGTGATTTTGCTCACAAAGAGATGACAGCTGTTCTGTCTAGCTTTACTCTCCGTTTAGTGGCTGACGATATAGTTGAATGGCTTGCGAGACCATTTCAGAGGGCTGTTAAAGGTCAATCAAATTGGGACCACACATCAATCAGAAGGTCATTTCAGAACTACCTGATCACCAGGAATAGAGCAGCAACAGCTCAACGCCACTCTCAAAGCTGGCTTTGCTGACCATCCCACAGGCAAATAAAACAGCAAAAAATAGATCATCTTTCCAAACTCTGGTTGAGAGTAAAAAAGAAAATCATTTGGATTGATAAAAGTGGGTGAAATGCTCCTCCAACCTCCAAACTGTGTGGAATGAAAGTGTTAAAAGCCCAATGACAATACTACCGTTACACCGGAAGTGGCGGCGCTGCTTGGCGGCTGCAGCTCACCTGCAGTTCATCTGTTTTTTATTTTATTTTTGGCTTCGTGTCTGTGTTTAGTGATTATTTTGGTTTATTAGGCTGTGTATGTGTGTGGGAGGGGGGGGGGGAGAGAAACAGGGTTTTAGTCTCTCCCTTCGGGGGGATGTGACTTTTCTTATCGTGTCCCCCGTCTCCGTCTGTGCTGAGGCCCTAATGGCGGAGCTGGCGGCATTCCAGCTTCCAGCAGCGGCTTCGGAGCTTCAGCGGCAACTTGGCTTTCGGGGCTGCGGTGCTCCAGCGATGGCCTGGCTTTCGGGGCTGCGGTGCTCCAGTGGCGACCTGGCTTTCGGGGCTGCGGTGCTCCAGTGGCGGCCTGGCTTTCGGGGCTGCAGGTGCTCCAGTGGCGGCCTGGCTTTCGGGGCTGCAGGTGCTCCAGTGGCGGCCTGGCTTTCGGGGCTGCAGGTGCTGCAGTGGCGGCCTGGCTTTCGGGGCTGCGGTGCTCCAGTGATGGCCTGGCTTTCGGGGCTGCGGTGCTCCAGTGGCGACCTGGCTTTCGGGGCTGCGGTGCTCCAGTGGCGACCTGGCTTTCGGGGCTGCGGTGCTCCAGTGGCGGCCTGGCTTTCGGGGCTGCAGGTGCTCCAGTGGCGACCTGGCTTTCGGGGCTGCAGGTGCTCCAGCGATGGCCTGGCTTTCGGGGCTGCAGGCACTCCAGCGACGGTCCAGTGGCGACCTGGCTTTGGAGCTGTGGTGCTCCAGCGTTCCAGCGGCGGCCCTGTGGCGGTGTTCCGGCATTCCGGCGACAGCGGTGGCCCGGTTTTGAAGGCTCGGCCGCGGGCCTGGTGGATGGCAACATCGGAGGCCTGGATCTCTCAGTGCAGAAGGAGAACAAGGAGGGAAGAAGACAGAGACTCTTAAGACTTTTGCGTTCCACCACAGTGAGGAGGTGTTTGGTGAACTCACTGTGGTGGATGATAAATTTGTGTATATTGTGTGGTTTTATTATTTTTAATATATGTATGACTGCAGGCATGAAATTTCGTTCAGACCGAAAGGTCTGAATGACAAAAGGTAATTCACATCTGAAATACAATGCGTTTAATGATAGCTTAACTGAAGGAGAATGGTAGTTGGTGAATAAGTGAGCCATTTTAAGGGAAAACACTATAAATCACACAAAGCCCCTGCAGGACTACAAAGAAAACCCATTATCCCCAACCTAGGCTGGCCTACATTTTGTGCTTTACATGCATTCAAGCTATCGTAAGTGGAAAGGGCAATGAATACAGTGCTGCATGTGTTGCTAACATTACAAAAACAAATTAATTTTAAATGTCAGAGATTAGACAACTGGACTCCCTGCTATGAATACAAATTAAAATACAATTTTGTGAACCTTGTTGAAACTTTTATACCACTGATATAGATATGGCCATGGTTTGACATGTTGAAAGATTAAATTAGGACTGGAGCTGGCAGTCAAGGGTATTCTGCAGCAGATGCTTAAGTGGAGGGAAGCCTGCTTGTCTGCCATGCAATATTATAATCCTTGAGTTTGCAATTCATTTCTGGTTAGCTGAGGGCCACCTTCCCTCACATGGTTACAACCATACGCATGCCAGAGTAGCATGATAAAAGTAACATTACCCCAACATGTGACCCGTGAACTCTGGGCGTGCTGGTTAAAATATCTGGTTAATATTTCCAAGTCGGGCCTGAAACCTGATGCAAAGGCAAAAATTCTAACAGTCACGTCCTGCACACAAGTTCAAACACACTTAAAATGAAAGTGCTCACTTGCGTGCAGGACGTAGACTTTTCATGCTCAAAAACTATTGAACCTTTACTCCAATTAAAAATTCACATGTACAGAAGGAAATACATTTCTCCAGCCTTTTAGCACTTAGTGCACCTCTCCATATTATTGAAAGATACAATCTCCGTGTTGATGATGACTTCTAGCCCATTCGGATGGAACACTCCACTAATGTTCATGTTGAACTTATCAAACTTGTGAATCGCCTGCATTGAACGCACATCCCACAGCACTCCGTCGTTTAACACCAAGTCATCAGTAGGATTGAAGGTCGCACAGTTCCGCTTGTAGTTGTTGGCCAAGTCTGGATTGTAGAGAGTGAGAATGTTCTGCCCAGTCTGAATATCGTAGATCTACAGATGGAAAAAAGACAACAAGCTACAGATCCACTAATGTTGTGTGTATGTTGTGAACTTAAAGAACACTGCAATTAAACATCCAGAGACATGATGGAAACATTCAAGTACGGTACAGTTAAAAGCAACATTCTTTATCAGATGGCACTACAACAATTGTGAGAGTGTTGATTTCCAAAGGGGTCAGAGAATTCTAAGCATGTTAAATTCTGTTGAATTTAATGCCACTAACATAGAGGTAGGTTTCAAGCAGGGTCTTACGATGGTAGAGTGAAGGCAGAGGTCCAGGATTCAGAATGCAGCCCCAGATGACAACCATTAATGAGAGCAAAAAAAGGGTTTATTTTGGGGGGGGGTTGGGGTGATTAAAGCAGGGAAAGTGGTTAAAAGTGTAGGAGGGAGGGAGTTTGGGTGCAGGATTGTCAGCCAAGAGGAAGGGAGATAGAAAGTTTCAAAATTATTGAAGTTTTAGTTACCTGGAAACTAGGAGATAATGAGAATTAAAGCAAGGGCCGCAAGATTAACAGATGTGGTGGAGTATAGGAACCATTTTTGCATAGCCAAATCTTAATGAAAGGTAGAATAGTGATCTTAAAAACTTGGAAAAGTGGATATTATAAAAAGAGGGTTACCGCATCAAAAGGATCGAGGCATAATAGAAATGATCTCTTTTAAAAAGCGTTCAGTGATAAAGAAAATGCAGGGTTAACTGGGAGGGAAATTAAGAGTTTGTTTTCTGTGATAGCAGCTGTAGAGGGGATGGAATCTGAGCATGGATTACAGGCTATAGATGGTAGCGATCAGTGTCTCCCATTGGTGTGCAACGATGAGGGTCATGTCGGTAACCTCACCATTTGAGATGCATCTTTAGTCAGAGGGTGGTGAATCTGTGTAATTATTTGCCACTGAACGCTGTGGAGACTGTCAATGGATAATTTTAAGGCAGAGATAGAGTCTTGATTAGTACAGGTGTCAGAGGTTATGAGAAGGAGACCCATAATGGGGTTATGAAGGAGAGATAGATCAGCCATGATTGAACGGTGGAGTAGACTTGGTGGGCCAAAGAACCTAATTCTGCTCCTATTACTTATGTCCTTGTAAACTAGGATGATTGTGGGTTCAACTTCATTTTTCAGTTAATTTTTATATTAGAATCATGGTCAAAGTACTCACATGAGCCACTTCTTCCTTTGTCCCAATGACTCTGTCCTGGGAGAGTTTACTGAACTCTACATAGTGATCATCTGTGAAAGAGTGCCTGAAATGTTGGGAACAGCAGCATCAAATTACTTTAGGAACATATATCTAAAAGAAACATTCAGCCTTCTGTACCATATGTAGTGCTGATCTGGCACTGTCTGGAACTTTCACCAAGAATGATTGTTACTCTCCACAAGACAAAAATAGTTGCTCCAGCAAAACTTTCACATGCTGACCTGTCTCCCAAGGTTCCCCTACTTATTGTAATGACAACAAATTCACGTGTAAAACAGGGAATTAAGCTTGCACAACACAGGCTAATATATCAGGCAGGCAGACAAAAATGCTGGAGAAACTCAGCGGGTGAGGCAGCATCTATGGAGCGAAGGAATAGGTGATATTTCGGGTCGAGACCCTTCTTCAGACTGATGTGGGGGTGGGGAAGGGGGGAAGAAGAAGAGGCAGAGACAGTGTGCTATGGGCGAGCTGGGAAGGGGAGAGGAAGGAGGGTAGAAAGCAAGGACTACCTGAAATTGGAGGTCAATATTCATACCGCTGGGGTGTAAACTACCCAAGCAAAATATGAGGTGATGCTCCTCAAACTTTTGGTGGGCCTCACTCTGGCCATGGAGAAGGCCCAGGACAGAAAGGTCGGATTCGGAATGGGAGGGGGTGTTGAAGTGCTGAGCCACTGGGAGATCAGGTTGATTAAACGGACTGTGTGGAGGTGTTGGGCGAAGCGATTGCCAAGCCTGCGCTTGGTTTCACCGATGTAGGGCAGTGAGTCCCACCGCAAATTGGAGGAGCAGCACCTCATATTTTGCTTGGGTAGTTTACACCTCAGTGGTATGAATATTGATTTCTCCAATTTCAGGTAGTCCTTGCTTTCTCCCTCCTTCTTCTCCCTTTCCCAGCTCTTCCACAGCTCACTATTTCCGCCTCTTCCTTTCTTCTTCCCGCCCACCCCCACTTCAATCTGAAGAAGGGTCTCGACCCGAAACGCACCAATTTCTTCGCTCCATAGATGCTGCCTTACCTGCTGAGTTTCCCAAGCATTTTTGTCTACCGTTGATTTTTCCAGCATCTGCAGTTCTTTCTTAAACACATCAGACAGGCATGCCGGCAAATGTCAGTAAAGTATCTTTGAAAGAAAAGCCATAAATAAAGCTTACACATGGAGCCTTATGTGTAGCAAAGAACTGCACATGCTGGTTTAAATAGAAGGTAGACACAAAATGCTGGAGTAACTCAGCGGGACCGGCCGCAACTCTGGAGATAAAAAATGGGCGACGTTTCGGCTCGACCCGAAACGTCACCCATTCCTACTCTCCAGAAATGCTGCCTGTCCTGCAGAGTTACTTCAGCATTTTATGTCTACCTTATACATGGAGTCTTCAACTTGGCCCTGAGCAAATGGGTGATTTTCAAGTGTACAGAGAACTACTTAATATTTTTGAACATGGCACTAAACACGCAAACCTTGTCTTTGGACAAGGATATCGTTTAAATCTATCTACAGCAACATAATTTTTAATTTTAAAGATACTAAAACTGACTTCAAAGAGCTAATGAGGGGACTTCCAAATGAAGTTGATTGTGCAGGCACTGGTTACAAAACAAACAGCTTTAAGTTAGCATGAAATATTTTGGCACGGTTCCAAAAGTTATCCAACTGACAATCAAAGCAAGGCCCAGATTATTCTCTGTACGTCAATGTCCTATAATAATGCCTTTGATCATCCACGCTTAATCCATGAGCACAATTTTAAATACCAATGAAAACATTTGCTGAGGAGCAAAATCCCTGTTCGGTACCACTGCCGTCATACCGTGATACTATACTCGGCCTACTAAAAGTCTCTAAATCCTAACTCAAACCTTTCTGGCAAGGCAAGGGCACTGGACATTACAGGAGGTCATCAATATGCCTTTCCACTGCTGATATCCATAATTACTTACTTCATATCGAACACAGACTTCATTCCCCAGAGAGCAGAGAGAGGCTGGCCCCAACTTGCTGAAGTCAATAACAAGGACCCATCCTGTAAGTGGACACGCAGAGATTAAACAAGGATTAAAGAATGACCGTAAGGTAACAATGGCAAACTCTGCAAATGCCATCACTGAAATAAGACAGAAAATGTTAGAAATAATCAGGTCAGATGGTATCTGTGAAGAAAGAAACAGTTAATGATTAATATCCATATTTATATTTAGAGAGACATGGAAGGTCGTTGAGCCCAGCGAGCCTGCAGAGTAAACATGTAAAGAAAGCTGGTAGAAACAGAAGCATCAACCACTGCCAGAAATGGTTGAATTTGGTGCAAAGTTCTGGAGCGTGTAAATGTGAAGGAGGAAGTGCTGCACTGTTTGCTTTAATTCCATTTCCAATTGTATAAGTAGTTCCGGACTGCAAAGTCACGTACAAAGCTTGGCAGGTCACCCCAATGTAGAGAGGACTGAATCATGTATATTGATTAAATTTAAATTACGTGCAAATTGCAGTTTCACCTGGAAAGATTGCTTGAGGGTCTGACTGTTTGGAACAGGTTAGGTGAATAAATAGATATTTGCTACGTGTGGTTGCAAAAGCAGGGTAGGAATAATGGTTGAGGAATGAAGTAGAGAATGATAAAGGGAATAGATCCTCTTCGGACTGAAAGGATGAAGAACGAATGCTTGTGGGGGAGATTATCTAACTGAGTGGAAGGGTTTGACAAGGGGAACCTGGGGCTCTGTTCATGCAAAGAGCACAAGCAGAGCAGTGCACAACAGGAAATGGAAAAAACAAGATAAACCATCTGTGAAGCAAAGTTAATTTTGAGGAAAAAGACAGACAATGTAAGCAGTCATGGAAGGTGACATCATCAGAACACATACTAAGACAGAAACAGGTAGAATGAAGTACAGCCCTTGTAAGAAATAAGTTGGGGGGAAGTGCAACAACAGTAACCATGGAATCAGTGGTTAATGAATTGATGTCAACTACAGCCCACCATCAAAAATCACCAAACATGACCTGATCATCATCAAATTCCGTTTTTTCCGCCAACTGTCTGTAGGTTTTTTCCGTCTTTTTTTGGTTATTTTCAGTGTGTTTTAAAAGTTTGTGTAAATGTTCTCTGGTTTAGATTAGATTCCTTTATTATCATTCAGACCTTTCGGTCTGAACAAAATTGTTACCATGCAGTCATAACATATAATTAATAAAAACAGCACACAATAAACACATATTCAACATCCACCAAAATGAGTTCACCAGGCACCTCCTCACTGTGGTGGAAGGCAAAAGTCTTAAGTCATTGTCTTCATCCCTCCTAGTTCTCCTTCTGCGCTGAGGCGATCCAGGCCTCTGACGCCGCTGGAGCACCGCAGCTCTAAGCCAGGCTACCGCCGCCGCTGGAGCACCGCAGCTCTAAGCCAGACCACCGCCGCTGGAGCACCGCAGCTCTAAGCCGGGCCGCCGCCGCCGGAGCACCGCAGCTCTAAGCCGGGCCGCTGCCGCCGCCGCCGGAGCACCGCAGCTCTAAGCCGGGCCGCTGCCGCCGCCGCTGGAGCACCGCAGCTCTAAGCCGGGCCGCTGCCGCCGCCGCTGGAGCACCGCAGCTCTAAGCCGGGCCACCGCTGGAGCACCGCAGCTCTAAGCCGGGCCGCCGCTGGAGCACCGCAGCTCTAAGCCGGGCCGCTGCCGCCGCCGCAGTTCTAAGCCGGGCCGCTGCCGCCGCCGCTGGAGCACTGCAACTCTAAGTCGGGCCGCCGCTGGAGCACCGCAGCTCTAAGCCGGGCCGCTGCCGCCGCTGGAGCACCGCAGCTCTAAGTTGGACCGCCGCCGCTGGGGCACCGCAGCTCCAAACCAGGCCGCTGCCGAACGCCGCCACAGCTCCGAGGCCACCAGCTCCGCCATCAGGCCTCAGCACAGGCGGAGACGGGGGACATGCATCCCCCCCGAAGGGAGAGACTAAAACAAATACAATCTCCCCCCCCCCACACACACAACCTAATAAAACAAATTTCTACTAAAACAAACACTAGAAGACAAAAAAAACAGACAGACTGCAGGTGAGCTGCAGCTGCCAGCCAGCGCGGCCACATCTCCCTATGTGGGGGGAGGGGGAGGAAGCGTGGGTCGGGGGAAACCTTTTTTTCAGTCTCTTAACTTGCCGGAGATGCGATTGGTTTTCGGGTCGTCTCTTCGGTCGCTCTGCGGCCTAACATCATGGAGCTGGAGGCCTCCTCAGGGCTGGCTTTGAGCCCCACCGCAGGGTGTGGACTTACCATCGGGGCTAATCCCTAGCCTGGGATCGCTCTAACTGCGGTCTACGGATTTTAACATCAAGGGCTTGCAGTCTCGGGAAAGACTAAGTCGGGAAGCTCCAATAACAGAGGTTCGACCAGCCCTGACCCGGGGTCCGATCGCCGGCGTGGGGGAGCTGAGATTCCCCCCCAATGCAGGAACTGATCGCCCCGATGCGGAGAGCTCAACCGTCAGCCATGAGAGTCAAGATCGTCCCATCAACGGAAGGCTTGAGGCCCCCGACCGCAGTAGAACAAAGGGAATAGATTGAACTTTTTTTACTTCTTCCATCACAGTGAGGAATGTGGAGGAGTCACTGTGGTGGATGTTTATGTTAAAATATATTTGTGTGTTCTGCTGCTTTTTATTTGTATGACTGACTTGGCAAATGAAATTCCTCGTATGTTGCAAAACATACTTGACTGATAAAGTTGTATTGTATTGTGAGCGAGCAAATCTCTCTGAAATATCTAATTAGTCAAAGTATTGTAAAATACACAGGTCAAAGTGCTGCATGCAAGCAATCTGTGTATAATTACATCAAATTCCACCTCCCTCATGCGAAGAAAGACTGACGCTAAATGATATGTCACTTACCTTGGACGGTTCTAAGTGCGTAATGGCAGAGTTATGGCAGGCGTACGTGGCTTCCTCTTGGCCGCTGAATAAGTTATAGAGTTTGAGTTCTCCAGTACATGTCCCCAGCATCAGGAAGCGCTCTCGGGCAGAAAATGCACAGCACGTAAAACCACTGCCTTCATCATCAGATTCCCTGAACACAGAAATGGGTCGAAACCTACAGCAGAAAAAGTGATATATGGAATTCAAGTTCTTTGTTGTAATGCAAGTATTCATGGGGCATGTAGCCTCAAACATATTATTGTGTCAATAAGAAGCGCTGTTATGTATAATAACTGTGTTTGCATAAAAACTGGCTCAAACAGTTTGGTGAAATTAATATAAAGATAATAACAATGTTATTAACTTATAGTGGATGGAAGGAAGTCAAGGCAAACATCACCCATTCCTCTTTCCAGAGATGCTGTCTCTCCTGCTGAATTACTGCATGTCCAGGAGAGCTTCTCATAACATAATCACAGACCCATTGCTCTATTTTTACCATCCAAAACAAGGGTTCATCTTCATTAAGGTTTCTTGAACAATGTACTAAACTTTGTAACACAAATCTCTACATTTGTAATAACTATCACTATAGTTGCAAGGTTAACAACATATACAAGCGTCACTCCCCCACCACGAAGGAATTCAAACATCATCCCTACCAACAGCCACTAATTAATAGTCCAACTTCAATAGTTGCCATGAACAGTGAGATTCAAAAAGATAAAAACTTCAGGAGTTATCATTAGTGCAAGACATTACTTGTACATGGCTCTAAGGAGTAAGATGTATGAAAGCAAAGACCAATTGATAGAAATTGAACTAAAGCATAGAAATCCAGCTAATTTCATTAATATTTAACAACTAGTGCAGGAAGCAAAAATATATGCATAATACAGAATCAGAAATAGCTCTCCCATTTATTTGAACTGGTGGATTCTCAAAAAAAACCAAAATGAAGTTGGCTACAAAGATCTGCAAACTAGAGTCTGAAAATCAAGAGACTCATTGACGTAGCAATTGCTGAGGCTGACTACATTCTGGTCTGCAAAGGCACAAATCAGGCAAACTGAAAAAAAAATAATAATACTGGAAACTTCAGGTCAAGCAGCATGTGTGGAAAGAAACATTTTCTGGTTTGAGACTCCTTCATCAGAACTGTAATGAAACAAATTTGTTTTGGTAGCAGTGAAAGTGATGGAGCACAATGGGTGGAACAAAAGTGGGAGAGTGAAATAATGGGGTAGTTAAGTTGCCATGTGGCTCTTATGCAAATGAAGAGAATGTGACACCTGGTTAAGATAATTCATTAGAGTCCTGTCAGCTGCAACATGGCCAGAAAAGGTGTCGTTCTTCCACCTTACGCTGGTCGTCGTAGCAGCGGAGAAGGCCGTGGACAGAAATGGCAGAGTGGAATTGAGATGTTGAATTGAAGCACCAGGCAACAGGAAGTTTGGGGTTATTCCTGCAGACTGAATCAGTCTGAAGAAAGGCCTCGACCCAAAACCGCATGCTTCTCTCCAGAGATGCAGCCTGCTGAATTACTCCAGCATTTTGTGTCTATCCTCGATTGAATGCAGGGGTTGCACAAAGCAGTCACACAATCTGTGCCTGGTTTCTCCGGTGTAGGATGACGCGTTGCAAACACTAAATGCCGTACACTGGATTGGAAAAACTGGATTGAATTACTGCTTCACCTGGTAAGACCCCTGGATGACGAGGCAGGAAGAGCTAAAAGGACAGATAATGCACTATGCTATTATGGGAAAGTACCATATGACAGGGATTGGTAGGTGGGGAAGGAAGGGCAGACTAGACTTGGGAAAGGAACAAGTTAAGGACTAGGAAAACATTTTATGCGCTGTCCAGGATGAGTGCAAAAGTGCAGCAAAAAATAAGAGCTGCAGTTATGAGCCGCATCCTCTTGGTCTTCCATACAAATCATCCCAAGTTCAAAGAGGCACATGATGCAGGGTCCATAAGATCCAAATCTCAAGGATATTAATAACACTGATTGGTGAGCTGATCAAAATTTATTGGCAGCACAGCCATTTTTAATTTCACCATGATTGGCCAAATCACTCTAACACCACTGTATTCACTTCCAACCTGCACTATCACCATTGACGATCCATTTATGAAAGCTTGGCACCGTTTGCAATAGTCTAACAATTCATGATCGACTTCAAATTATTTAGGTATTTACCATGAGGTATTTACCTCATCTAAAAGATTAAATAAAAAAATCAGTGATGCAGAAATCAGAAAGAGACAACTTGGACCACCTCAACGGCTGCTTTCACCAATCTACATAGAAACATAGGAAAATAGGTGCAGGAGTAGGCCATTCGACCCTTTGAGCCAGCATCGCCATTCAATATGATCATGGCTGATCTAAAATCAGTACCCCGTTCCTGCTTTTTCTCCATATCCACATTCGCCCAGATATGGCCTGACACCTTATCTATAAAATGGGCAAATCAAATAACATGCCCAGTTACAACTCTGAAATTAACACCAATTCTTGTACTCAGCCAACAAATATCTGTAGAGATATTGAAACTAATGTACTAGAAACAAATTTACACATTTGCATTTTGACATCAGGTTTTATTTGCGGTAACCTAATTTTAATTACCCATAATATACATTTGCTAACCCAAACAAGCAAGACCCTATTCATGGAATCAATCTCCTCATTCATGGAGTTTGTAAGTTGGTTGGTGTTATGAGTTCAAGGAGTTTACACAAACTCAGTTGTTACCTGCTGAAGATAAGATGTCGGTCAAAGCAAGCCCCATCCACTCCACCATACTTTGGAAAGGCAGCTCTGTGCGTCACACGGGAGGTGAAGTTCAATGGAGCCTGCCGTCTCTGTTTTGGCTCTGGGCACTGGTGAGGCGTAAAGAGGGAGAAAGGAGGGCAGGTAACCACAGGATTTTTGCAGCGGGCATGTTGCTCCCGCAGGTATTCAGTTATGATGCTGTCCAAGGATGGTGGGGATGGCAAATGGCGGTCCAGCTGCTTTTTGATAGCTGGTGTCTGGTTGTATGCCCCGTAGTCTGATTTCTGACGAATTAGTCTCTGCTTCTTCAGGTTTGTGCTGTTGCAGGGCGATGGCTTCTCCTTACAGAAGCTTATCTTGCCAATCACCGGTGAGCCATTAGGGCAAGAAGCAGGAAGTCCCGGCACTGAGGGGTTCCCTTGAGAAACTGCAGCCTTTGATTGGCAAGGTGTAGCAAACGTATTCAGGTTGATGGCTCGAGAGGCAATACCGTTAGCCAGCCTTGGAGTCCGAGGCAAGGTGACTAGCGAGCTACCAGCAGCGACAGGTGTGAAAGCCGAAGAATGAGACGGCACAGCTGCAATGGCTGGTGTCCTGGGAAGGTCGGCCTCCTTGGTAAGTGCTGAAGCGGTGTCATGCAACCCATGGGAGACAAGGTGGTTGCGGATGAGCAGCAGCAGCTCCTTCTCGGAGAAGGTGATCCGAGTCTGCGCCACAACATCTGCTTTCTGAAGCCTGGCCAGTGAAACATCAGAGCCGATGGACAGCGGCTTCCCCGAGATACGCTCGATCAGCTCGGAGGCATACTTGCAAAACTTGACGTGCTCGTGCCGCTTGTCCTGAAGCACAGGTTCCCGCATCAGTTGCTGGATCTGGCCGCTGCTGAACAGAGGCAGCTTGCTGATGATCTGCCGCACAGAGTTGCTGCGCGACAAGCCAACCAGGGCTTTGCAGGCCAGGCTGCGGATCTGATCTGCGTCTGTAATGGGAGTCTTCACGGTCAGTAGGGACAGCAACACCTTGATGCCGTTGTTGGCCTGTACCATGTTCCACATCTTGGTCAGCACGCTCTCCGAGCTCTTGGCATTCTGAAGGCCCTTGCGACGAGGGGTCCCAGAGTTAAACTTGCCAATGCTGGATATGCGTTTATCAGGCCCGCAGACACAGTTGATGATGACCTGAAGCGCAGACTTCTGAGTCTCAGCGTCATTCGAAAAGATGTCGCCCTCGGCAACTCCCAGGATAATGCTCATGCCTGCAAGGGAAAGGAAAGTGCTTAATGGACATAAACCTAGAACTTTAACCAGCATCTTCAGCTCCTTCCTAAACTTAGAACTCTATCTGTGGCAAGGTTACAAATGAAGACAACTGGTTTGTAGCAAATGTTCATATGCCTCACAAAATCCTCAGGTAAACTTTGCTCCCCCTGGATGCGTAAAGATTCCATGCCTATTATTTATCAAATTATGAAAAGTGGCTTGAGAACCAATGAGACAGACTTTCAAGCACTCGTCTTAAAAAGGCTCTATCACACTATGGTAATACTGGGTGAGACTCCATGCTTCCAGTACAAGTCTTAGGTGTTTTCAGGCACAACCACTTAATGGTTGGGCAAAGGGAGTGGGGAGTGTTGAATGCAGAAGGTAAAAGAGGTTAAGGTCAGGAACGGCAGCCTAGTGGGAAGCACATAGATAGGAGCAAGATTTCAAGGGATTTAAAGGGAGTTCAGGTATTTGGAAGATGGAAGGCAATGAATATTAAGTGGGGTGTAAGATATGGGCAGCAGCATTTTGGATTAGTTGAAGTGTAATGGTAAGTGTGTGACAGTCGCTCCCAGAGAGACAATGTTTCCAACAAAAGTCATTTATTTTAATGTTCAGTTAACAAATTACACAGCAGCAAAACCAGTTTAAATGTTAAAAACTCAGTGTTTGGTCTGAATTTATCTCCATGATAATAGCAGATTAGATAAAGAACAAAGCTATTTCCATACTGCCCCATCAAATATTCCAATGGTAGCATGTTGAAAGTTTCCCTCTCCAAACAACATGCCTGAACGTAATTTTAATATCTTGCTCTGCGAGCACGAGGGATTAAGCATGAGGCACAAGATAGATCCCAATAAACAGACGTTTTATCACGATTGAGCTCAACTTGCATTCACATTCAGCATCAGTCCCTCTCCCACACCGAAACAACTCAGTTCATATTAATTGATCTTTTAATCAAAAATGACTTAAAAAATAGCCACTCACCCACAGCGGTCACAGGAGTGGATCCTTCATCCATCACACCTACAGGCTCTGCTAGCAGAAGCTGAGTTTTAGAAACCACAGTGAGGACAGCAAGTACATCTAGAGCAGAACGAACAGTGTCACTCCTGAAGGAAGGAGAGCATGCAGAATTAGGATACTATACATAGACACAAACTTAGTTGACATTCTATGTAACGCATTCACACACCTCACACAAGGATGATTATGGGACATAAACCACAATGTTGTAAATTCATTTTCTAATTTCAGGCACATGCCAAGGGAATAGAGTCAACAAAAAAAATCACCCAAAGACCAAGAATGGAAGATTAAACTTAGTTTATTTGTATATAACCCACACACCTCAGTTTATGTTTAGTTTACATCACCTTACTAATAGGCTATTTCACAACTCAAAACCATATTATTCCAAATTCTCCCCATGCCTAGTTATTTAGCTCCTCCTCTGACTCAACTACATATGATAAGAACTTCCATGACAGAGTAAAGATGAGCAGGTAGTCGCCTGGAGAATCTAACATTTATGGGTTTAAAACAGAACATTAAAGGATATCCGCCTCTTCACAGATCCTATCTGATTTAATAGTAAGATTAAACGAGAACTTACCAGTTCGAAGGTTGATCTTTATTTTATGAGGAGTTGCGATGAGGGATTTCGTGAAGACCCCGCCAACACGCATGCGCGGCATCCTTCAAAGCAGCGGTGTGGAATCACAGACTCGACGAAAAGTAAGGATATTAAGATTAAACTGCGAACTAACCAGCTGAACATAATGATCGAGGGTTGGGAGCGGAGGGCACGAAATCCCTCATCGCAACTCCTCATAAAATAAAGATCAACCTTCGAACTGGTAAGTTCTCGATTAATCTTACTATTTTACTTCGGAGTCACGTGAGTGACTTCGTGAAGACTTCAAAGCTCTGATTACACGCCCTGGACAACGCCCATGCTACCACACTGCCGCAATCCTGATGGAGGAAGTTTGTTAAAGCAATCCAGACTGGACAATCTGAAAATAATTAACATTTATTAAACACAAATCATAAACAAACCCCGACTGGGGACAAATGATATTAGGGAGCAGCCCTGAGTACTGCATCCGCATATGTTGCAGGTCCGGCCAATGGCTTATGGTAGAACCGTTGAAAGGTTGACTCACTGGCCCATCCTGCCGTAGCGAGGACGTGATCCATGGGCACCTCCATGGCCCTCGCTGTTGATGTGGATGCAGCCCTGGTGGAATGAGATTTAAACAAGTTAGTGTCAATACCCGCTGCATCCAACACTTCCCTGAGCCACCTGGAGATCGTCTGCACTGTCACCCGGCGATGTGGTTTTTTGTGGCTTATAAGCAGTCCTTGTTCCAAATTCCTGATCGACCGGGTCAACTCAATGTAGCAACGGAGATGGGTGACTGTGCAGAGTGTGGCATCAGAGGGGTACGCCTGGAATTCCAACTGCAGCCCCAAAGATCCGGGTCGATGCTGCTTCAGCAGGTCTGCAATGTAAAACGTTATTTTCCCAGGGGTAGAGAGCATATTGTCAATGCGCAACTTTTGAAGCGCCTGTACCCGCTGAGCAGACGTGAGCGCCATCAACATGACCACCTTCAGGGTGAGCTGGTGAAGAGGTAACCCCGCCATGGGGGACCATGATCTTAACAGGGACAGGACCACTCCTGCATCCCAGACAACGTTATATCTGGGCCGTGGAGGGTTTGTGTTAAATACACCCCTCATAAACTTCGACACCAGATTGTTGGTCCCCACTCCTACCGGAAGGTACGAGGACAGCGCACTCCTGGCGCTATTGATGGTACTATAGCTGAGCCCTTCATCATAGTGGAGGCCCGCCAGGAATTCCAGGACGTCAGGTATTGTGGCAGAATCATAGGTAACACTCTTCCTTAAACAGAATAGTTCCCATTTCCTGATCTAGGTCAGGTACTGCCGCCTTGTAGATGCTCTGCATGATGCAGCGATTAAATCCATGGCCCTCGGTGAGATCCCCGTGTTCAGCAAAGGCCTTTTCAGAACCTGCAGACCAACAGGTTTAAATAGGCGTGGCACGGATGCGGCTCGCCAGTGACGGGATTAGTAACCAATTGTGGGTTGTTTCCTATTCGCACCCACGGGTGCTTCAGCATCTGAGAGACCACCGGGTACCACGGTTGTGTCGGCCAGTCGGGTATTACCAGAATGCCTGATGCAGAGTCTAATTTAATCTTCTGTAATACCCGACTGATGAGGCAGAATGGGGGAAAAGCGTAGCAACACCATTTCCCCCAGTGGAGCGAAAAAGCATCCAAAGCCACTGCCCCAGGATCTGGTTCCCACGATACATATGTTGGTATCTGATGGTTCAGTCTAGACGCAAATAGGTCAATATCTGGCATACCGAATTTTGTCACAATTTCAGCAAACACAAGGGGATTCAGCATCCACTCAATGTTATCATTAAAAACTCGTGACCTGGTGTCCGCCACCGTATTGAGTATCCCCGGAAGGTACGTTGCTGATATCCAAATACCCCTTTTGATGCACCAGAGCCAAATTGTATTTGCCAAATCATTACAAGATACTGACCTGATACCACCCATATGATTTATATAGGCTACCACCGTGGTGTTATCGATTTGAAGGCGGACATGTGCATGACGCAAATTACTGCAATATGCCCGCAGTCCATGAAAGACCCCCAGCATTTCCAAATAATTAATGCCTTGCCCTTGGAGAAGCGTGAACTCATGAGCGTCCCATCTGCCACCACAGCTGGTTACAATGTCAGTTGCCCCCCAGCCTTGTGCACTCGCATCAGTTTGCAACAGAACCGTGGGATTCGGGAGAATGATGGGTTTGGAACTTACTCCAATATTATGAACCCACCATTCCAGCTCAGTTTGCTCCCCTATGCCTAAGCGCATAGGTCTGTCAAAATGTCCGGTATTCAATTTTAACGCCAGAATTTTACTTTTTTGTAAGTTTTGGTAATGCAACGGACCATAATTTACGGCCGGGAATGTGGCAACCAGCTTGCCAATTACCTTAGCAACCTGCCGAATGGTTGGCCTGTTGTTGTCAAGTAAACTGATGCATGCTTGTTGAACGTCCACCACTTTGTCAACTGGGACCGTGATTTTCATCTGGTTAGTGTCTATAGTGAACCCCAAATAGTCCATGACCTGCGAAGGGTTGAGCTTGGATTTGTCTGGATGCATTACAAACCCCATTCTTTGAAACAAAGATATAGCGGCCGAGACTACCAACTGGGCGTGCTCTAGGGTTTTCCCTGCTATAAAAATGTCATCTAAATATGCCATTATAATATGGTTTTGTTTCCTGAGATGTGCCAATAAAGGTTTGACAATTTTAGTAAATAGTCTCGGCGCTGTTGTAATCCCATTAGGCAAAGCCATATATTGCCATAATTGACCTTCCCAGACAAATTTCAAGAACCTTCGATGTTGTTTAGCAATAGGGACTGTATAGTACGCATCCTTCAGGTCAATGCAAGCCATAAAGTACCCATGACTAACCAACTGCTTGGCCGTCTCAAACGTCTCCATCTTAAAATGGGTATATTGTACGAAAGCATTCAACTGGGTTAAGTCGATGATAATCCGACAGCCTCCATCCTTCTTAACCCTAGTAAAGATGTTGGAAACAAACTCCAATGGCTCGTGCGTCGTTTTTTGTATCACCCCTTTCTTTTCTAATCGTAGTATTTCAACATGAGCCCGCTCCTTCTCTGACTGAGAGAGTGCAAATCTGCGACTAGGCTCATGTTACGAAGGGGGATCTCTGCCATTAATAAACTCTATCTCATAACCCTGAATGCTTTGTAAAATAAAAGGATCCGTAGTTAGGGTATCCCAAGCAGACCGGAAACCCCGAAGCCGTCCCCCCACCGGTGAGGTTACTAATGCTACGTTGTGGACGGACCCAAGCCCCCTTACCTCCAAGGTTAGCGCCGGGGTCTGGACTGTGGTGTCTTTGCTCCTCGTGTGGCGCGGCCCTGTTGCCGCATCTTCCAAGCTGGCTTGGGCTGGCCTTGGAATAAAAAAGGCCTCTGCTGTTGGGCCCCCGCCGAGGAATATGTTTGTGAATATGTTCTGGGGCCTTGGTCCACCGATGTGTGGGGCCTGAACGAGGAACGTGGCTGCTGCCTGGTGTAACCGGGAGTTTTGGATGAATAAGACTGTCTCATCATCCCCACAGTCTTGGCTTCCTCGTCCAGTTCCTTTACGCGTTTAGGCAGGTCTTCCCCAAACAAGTGCCTTGGTGGTGGTGGTGTGGTGGAGGTGCTGCATAATCCCGCAAATTTGGGATTCAAATTTGGCCGGATGGAGCTCTTCCTGAAACAGTTTATCTCAAACTGTGTGGTGCACAGAAGTGCTAGCGCATCCTGCTGCTCCTCGGACACATTCGTGGCATCCAGTGACCGAGCAAAAGCCGTGATACCTGCTGTCAGCAGCTTTAAGATTTTCTGGAGCTTGCCCTCCTTGACCCTTGTGTTCGCCGACATGTTCCCCCATATTGCTGCATTCACTTTCGGTACGTTGAGGGAGTTACAGTTTGCTGGTGCCTTATACTTCCCCACTGTTTCCGAGAGCACGGTATCCTGGAGCTGGTGCGTAGTCAGGAAATCGATTGACGCCGCTATTTTGGGATGTAGTGGTCCTCCTGCCGCCGCAGGTGACCCAAATTTCGACACCGCCTCCAACATTTCCTGACAAGGCTGGACTTTAGCGAGGCTTCCCCCCTGTTCTGCCCGCGAGGGACCTTTAAAGGGGGGGATGCACTCGCGGACACGCTTGCTCCAAGAGCCCCACGTGCCTTACCTCCAGCCCTGGTCTTGGGCACTGGAGTTCTGGAGTCAGGGTCTCCCAGCCCCTGCTCCTGAGCGGACACCCTCTTCTTAGTCAGAGGGGTTGTGCCGGGTCTGGTCAGCTGCTCAGAGCTCCCCGACTTCTTCCTCGGTGGTGTCTCAGCTGCTCCCGATGTAGCGGGCAGCTCCGAGGACTTCACTCGCTGAACGCGACTCCCACTTCTTCCTCCTTCCATGGTTCTGAAAAACACACAGACCACACAAAACGGTAAACCAGCTCAAGGTTAACTTACCTGCAGCTGCTTACCTTTTTGAAGGAGCCGGTTGAGGGAGCGCACTCCCCCCCCAGCTGCCGTGAGCAAATGCGCGCGACAATATGCCGCGCATGCGTGTTGGCGGGGTCTTCACGAAGTCACTCACGTGACTCCGAAGTAAAATATGATGGGATTGGTAAGCCGACTAGTATTTTCTATTTTAGATTTCCAGCAACTGTGGAATTTTACTTGCACATTTAGAAGGACTAGTTTTAAACTTCCAGCAAGAGGAAACATTTTCTCACATAGCTATGTCAGAGGATGTTGTCCAGACTCTGTTCAGTTTTCCATTGAAAAGAACACTAGATTTTCCTATTCATGTGATTTTGGTTGAGGAATAAATATTAAATCAGGAGAACTGCTGTTCTTCAAATAGTGCCAGGGAACATTTATGCCAACACGAGGGTACATTGGGTTTTATTCGAAAGGGCCCCAATTTAACATCCTTTAGAACCTTGTTCTGCATAGGGGCCGGGACGCATGTCTGTGAGCAGATGGCGGGCCACATCTATCACGTGTACACATGGATCCCGCCCCCATGGCAGGCATCAAATCACGTGTTCACAGAAGGTGAACACTCTCAAACTGCTATTACAGAGGTGATAAATACAAAAATGCTACAATTTTAGTCACATCCCCTTTATTCGTATTTAATTTGCAAATACTTCTGATAAATTTTAGTTATCCGATGATCTCTGGTAACAGAAAAGGTTAGTTATTTTCTTAGGCTCGATGATATCAATAAAGGGGAAGCATGTTGTCTGAATGCATCTCATGGGGCCCCGTGAAGAACATGTCGACATGAGCAGAGAAAGGGATTCTGAAGAGAAGGTACAATTTGTGTATGGTTCTATTAGCCCCAAGTGAGAGACAGAGATCCATTCAAACGAATATAGATCAGCCTTGCACTCCATCGCTTTCTACTTTAAACACCTGCTTCCAGTAACCTCCCCAACATTTCGCCCAGTTTTTGATCAGAATCTAAGACCCCTACTCTGTCTAGGGATGTTTTGTGAAATGTAACTATCCTCTAGAAACATAATTTCTTGGCTAGTCTGATAACAGTTTAGTGACCTATTCCAATCAAACACACTCAGTAAAAGGCTTATTGCAATTTTATAGTTTGAAATAAATACAGATACTCAGGTAACAGTAGACTTTGCTTTGAAAATGTTCTTCACTTTTCCCCTTTGGATACAATTGTGTGCAGATAGTCCCTTTGTTACATTGTTAAAGAAAGAACTGAATATGGCAGCATTGTGAAACAAGCAGCACAAGGCAGAGCTTCAATTATCTGGCGTTACTGTTTATATCACTGATAAGCATGGGTAGCTTGTGTCAGCAAAATCATTGTTTTTAAAAGGATGAAGTTACTTGAAAGTCCACCACCACATTGAGTTACAGAAACAGCTCACCCTCCAAGACCACAAACTTCAGAACTATTTAAAAAATAACTGCTGCACTAAGCTCCCTCTTGGAATTTTACCAAAGCTCAATTTTAATTTTCCCAAATTGTAATTAACGCAACATTTACACAGCCATGCTCATGATTAAGCATGGACAATAAATAGGAGGAAGAATACTGACTAACTTTCTCTTTGATTATCTAGAGTACCAAGGTTTGTGAACTTGCACCCAACCAGGCATTCTGGCTCATCATAAACTGCATTTGAAAATACTTGAAGCTGGGTTTGTCACACTTGTCAGTTTCTACTGTATCTGCATCTGAAAAGGCATGGAATGGTAATGCTCGTGCAGGATCAGAATGGCTATAAATTGTGTTACTCCGGATGCACTACCGATCGTCAAATACCTCTACACATCCCTGAGGCAGTTCCACTCAAGATGGTCAGAAGTGACAGAACATCTAAAAGTTCAGGAGCACTTGCTGTCTCACTTTCTGCTGGAAAGAAGGACAGGTATTGGCGAGGAACTCCCAACCTCCCTCTAACACAGCTTTTCTCAACCTTTTTACCCTTGCGGAACCCTTGAAATCCCCTAATTTTATGTAGGGAATGTCTCAGAAATCCCCTACATAAAAAATAATATCTCTTTATTAATCTCTTTCTTTCTCTTTCATAAACTTAAAAGTGCACAAGGCAAACATATATTTTTCTGATAACTGGGTTAAGCAAAAAAAAAAACACGTTTTTAGACATAAAATTTTAAAATTCATATAACATCCCTAAATGATGGGCATAAAAGTGAAAATATTACATGGGTGAATGAGGGACTGTATCTGCACGCCAGGAAGCAGCAGGACTGATGGAGACCGTGCATGCGTCTGTACTCGAGTGAGTCACTTGATGATACACAAATCCATCACGTACAGCTCCTGTCCAGTGACCACTGAAGGCAGTTTCACACTGGCGCCGTACAGACATCGCTAAATATGCTTAATAGACGTCGCTAAATATGCCGTACATGTATAATAAAATTACAAATATGAAATTAAACACAAAAATGACTCAAAAATGCATTTACATATGATTAGCCTATTTATCACTATTTCTCTCGGAACCCTGGCGTTCTGGGAACCCCGGTTGAGATATGCTGCTCTAACAGCTCACGGTCTGTTAAATTTCCCTCATAAATGTGTAAGTGGGGGATTGTATGTATGGGTAAATAATCGCTATTAGGTCCACGTGGTTAGTCACAAATCAGCTTGTGTCCAACTTCAATACTGCAGGTCCCTCAATCCTTTTTATTGTCAGAAACTCATTCAATTGTTCCATGGACCGTTACTCAGTATTTTTCATATAACCTCCCCTTATAATTTTAGCCAAAACACACATGTTCACGGGTTTCTAGTTTTGTTATATTTTACAATTTGATCACCACAGAACAAATTAACAATGGATCAATCCCGTCCATTCCCCTCATCTGTTCCTTTTTTTATGTAAAGAAATTTTACATTTTACCTTCTTAAGTGCATCATTTTATTCTCGTGTCAACCTAAAACATTAAAACTAAAACTTGTCAATTCACACATTGCTGTCTGACCTACTGAGGATTTCCAGCATTGTTCGAGTCTTATCAATTTTTTAATTTTTTTAATTTTAATATCTATTTTTATTAGAGTAGGTAAGCAGTGAATTAGCAAACACATATTATGATAGCAATATTTTGTGTACAGCAATCATACATTATTAATATTATCAAATTAATCATATTGTCTCTAATATTTTTTTTTTATAAAGAGAGAGAAAAACAGAAAGAAAAATAAAGTAAAAATCAAAAAGAAATCATAAAGAATGGAATAATTTACCATTAATACATCATTGGAGATGAGATCAAGGAATATAGAATATAACTTTTCATCTAATCCCGAGTCCAAGTTTCAGTTAGGATTCCCCGCTGAACCGATCTACCACTTTAAATAATCAATGAAAGAAGACCATATTCTAACGAAAACTTCTTGTTTGTCCATTAGGGCAAATCTGATTCTTTGCAGGTGTAGGGTTTCCGACATTTCCGTAATCCACATTTTAATTGTGGGGGATATAGGGCCTTTCCAAAATTTTAATATTAATTTCTTCCCAATTATTATACTATAATCTAGGAAATTTCTTTGACGTTGTAAGTGTTAAACTTTGTTCTGATATTCCAAGTATTATTAATTTTGTGCCCAGATCCAATTTGGTATTAATAACTTCAGAAGTTATTCTAAAAATCTCAATACAGAAATTATTAATTTTTACACAATTAGCAAAAGTATGTGTTAAATTAGCCTCTGGATTAGTCTTATCAATTTTTAATTACTCTTCGAAAGTTCACAAAATTTTTTATAAATGCACTTTATAAATACAAACATCATACAAAGTGCTCTTAATTTTAAACCCGTAAACACTAGAATTAGCTCTTCATTATTCAAAACTATGGAAATCCTTGCCTCCTGCAATTTATAGACCTTTAACACCCAAGTGTTAAGCTCACCAATCAACCATTTTAATAATTGTTCTGTCAATGCAAGAATAACCATGCACCGTGGTTTTTGAATAGCTTATTACATCATGGAAATAATTTCAGAAGGGTGGAGCTTCAAAAGTAATCTTAGGTGTCATCCATGTGATCATGTAGCTCAGAGTAGAGCAATGCGTCATGGAACCAAGCCCTTCAGCACATTGTCCATGCCAACCACATCATGATGGATCCAATTTGTAGAATTTACATTTGGAACGTGCATTAATTCTAGTTTGGATATTAAAAAAAAAATAGTATAATTTGGACTCATTTCAAGTGTTGAAAACTTTTCAAAGGCATGAACACAGGTAAATGGAACAGCGGGTTGCCCAAAGTGGCACCAGGTAGACAATGCCAAGTGTGACTTGTCATGAAAGGATATAGATTACAGAAGCAACCAAAGCAGGCAATGGAATAATTTAGGTCCACAGCTGCTGCCAAGATGCTGGAAGAGAATTTTGCGATAAGGACTGCAAACATTTTTAAGGTCATATTTTGGAGCAATCAAAAGGAAACCTAAAGTTATGCACCAAAGCCTACCTGCCATAGTAAGTTCTCCACTCACAAGCGATGGATATGAGTTGTAAAAGAAGCTGTACGCAGGAGAGCTTATGAAAGACCTCAGCAGGCTCCCAGAAGAGTCTTGCTGGACCATATTCAATCAGAAACTCCATCATCTCCATGACCTGTTCATGGGTGTAGGAGCAGGCCTAGAAGCAAGAATTAAAAAAAGTCCCAATATCAGCCAGCTGAATCTCTGTGGTTCTAGTTCACTTGTAGCATCTCCTCAAGTATTACAACATTAGGCAAATGAAAGAAGTGCCCTTCGAATAAAATATCTTAGATTCAAGGCATCGATTTTTTTGTTGCTACAGCTTTGGGGGTATAAACATACACATTCGTTGCTTATTGTCTTTTACTCTGGAACTAATGGGAGTTGCTGAAACATGGCCAGCTTTCTACACCAAAAAGATAAAAGTTACATGGATGATGTCTCCAAAACCTCCGTGAATCAAATTGGTAATACGTCCATCCTGGTAAATTAATATGTCTGAGAAAGAAAAGATTTAAGCCTCCTCCTATGCGGCAGCCATTTTGTAGCTCAAGCTTAGCAACAGCAAAAACCATTTTCTAATGAGAGCCTTCTTCCATACCAATTGAACAAAAAAATATGCATCAGATATAGTAAGCAATTTTGACAAAAGTTCCATACCTGATTTCTGGATACAGGACACATTAACTGTTCCCAGCATGCCCATTTTCGAAAGGAACCTAGTGTCTGATGAAAGAGAAGTCACTTATAAAGGCTGGTTTAAAATCTGAATCTATTGTCAAGTTACATGTGCTGCTTGAGCACATGCTGACGTCCGAAACCCAAGCATGCATGGTTGCTACCTCAAAAGAGATGTAATAAATACATTTAGATGCTCCATTTTGAAAAAAGCATAAGGCTGTACAGCTCCCAGCATATTTATTAATGAAAAGGCATGAAGGATCTGATGGAAGGTAACAACTAAACAATTAGGCCAAAGTCTTAGAAAGCAGAAAGTTTCATTTGTTCACGGAGGAGTAGACAACACCATGTCATAAACTGCCCAAAATATAGAGATGGGCAGTGAAAGGGAAGTGAAAAAGGACTTCAATTTACATTGCAAAATAAACAGCACCATCAATTTAATAGCTACAATTTCAAATATATTGTGAATTTGTTCTTCTGAATCCTTGCGCTAAATTCAGAGGTTCTTACATTTACTGATGACATACAATATGGAGAAGGCCTTTCCGTGTGAGGGGAATGCAATTTTTGACAATGTCCCCAATAAAGCAATTTTGATTCCGAAAAGACTGAAACCAGTTTTCTCCCTAACATCTTAGTAAAAAATTGTGAAATTAAATGTTAGTTATCCAGCAGAATGCACACAAAATATTTTAATGACAAGTTAACTTTTCCATTTTAATCAATGTAGAAATAACTTAGGAAATATTAGATGCAGGACAATAAATATCTTTCTAGTTCTGAATGGAATTTCAAAGCGATTTTTCAAACTATTTTATTACTGTTTCTAAAGTCTTAATTTGGGCATCAACATGCTACCCCAAGGAACTAAAGGTTTGTTTGAATGCTCATAGGGAACCTCAATTTTCCAAGATGTGCACTTCTGCAAAGCAATCCTCCGAATTCAGGATGCCTTTATATAGCAATGTTGGGTTTATTAATGACAGCAGCTTGTTTGACAGCTGGACTAATCTGTGAAGAAGCTATTCTCACTGTTAAAGTACTTTCATAGCAGTACATTTTTACCAAGAATGATAATGCTCCCTCTCAAAACAAACTTTGCATTCCTAATCAGAATGCTCAATTCAAGGCAATTACTTGTTTTGAATACTTATATTTAAAATGGTGCACAAAAAAACTCAAAACTTTAATTACACCAGACCAAAAGCACCAAAAAAGTTATTTTAGTTTAGTTTAGTGACACTGAGCGTGGAAACAGGCCCTTTGACCCACCGAGTCTGCACCGACCAGCAATCCCCGCACATTAATACTATCCTACACACACTAGGGACAATTTACATTTACAAGAGGCCTGCTAGGTTGTGGTGTTTTTTTCAACATGCTGAAAAATGCCCACGAGTAAAAAAAGGTTGCTATGGAAAAAAAAAATTGATTTTTTTTTTACTCGTAGGTTTAGTCGAGGTAGGTCGGCATGCTATCCTAGGTAATCGAAGGCAATCGAAGGTAAAGCTCGTTGAGAAAAAATGGTAAGTATACCGACCGGTAATGTTAAATGCCCACAAAACTTTATTAAACGTTGTCTGTCTTCTTAAAAGTGTCTCCACTCCTTCTCCCCCTCCCCGGGCTCTCTAAAGGACTTACTGTAACTGTACCAGCCATCTTTTAGCTTCCTGTTCATCGCGGGTGTGAATTTCAGACAACGCGCTGTGTGTGTGTGTGTGTGTGTGTGTGTGTGTGTGTGTAAATCTACCGCTGCACCACCATTAATGCCATCTCCTCCGACTACATTGAAAGCATCAACAGAATTTATAAAGATCTCTGCACACACCTTGCATGGTGGGTGTGGGTGAACAATAGCACCTCCTTCTGTCCGTTGTAAGGATCTTTTCACATGTTCCAGTTTAATTCCCAGGTGTGACTCGAAGTATCTCCGTAGTGCCATACACGTGTGCTTGGCAGTCTGGCGGCTGGCAAAGATCTCATCATCACTAAGCAAAGCACCCTGATCTTCCAAGTTTAAGATTTCTAACGTGCTGATCTATAGGAATTAAACAGAATTAAACACAGGCACAATCGGAACATAATTAAATTTGGGATTTTGAGCATAGGCAAAACAGGACAGGCAGAACAGTTCATTCAATGAAATCATCCTTTATTTGGAACCCAGCCACTTTCATCAGCCTCGCTCCTAATAAGCGAGTTTGGTATTCTGGAAAACGCAAGGATGTGATTTGTCAAAGGTCATTCGCGATAATGAAAAAGCGAATGAAGCGCTGGCTGTATAAACTGTGAATAAATTCTTATCTTTATTCATAATTAAGGTGTAAAAATATATTTAATCTGAGGAACGTGGTGCCAGGTAGCAGGAGAGCGGGGTGTAACAGCGCGAGAGGGGGCAGATGCGAGTGGGAGACAGGGAGAGGCTGATCCGGTGTAGAGACATTCTCGGCAGCTGAGCTGCTGAGCGCAGAGACCCACGCCTCATCCGCAGCCAGGATTGAAGCTGGATCCCCAGTGCAGCAAGCGCTGCCGCAACGCCAGTGGACCATCCCCCCCCACCCACAGGGGGCGGCCGGAGACCCCGATCGACGGGACACCGGTTGGAGCAGCGGTGGCCAAACGCCCACAGCCAGCGCGGGGAAGAAGCGCTAACGCCAGCTCGACTCCGACAGCCCCGCCGGGCTAACGGCCAACCGCACCACCCAGCGGCCACTGGCCAGCCCACCCGGCATCGGCAAAAGCCGAGCACCAGCCATCAACTGGAACACACACAAATCGCTGCAGCAACTCAGTGAGACAGGCAGCATCCCCGGAGAAAAGGAATGGGTGACGTTTCGGGTCGAGACACTTCTCCAGAGAGGTTGACTGACATAGAAACATAGAAATTAGGTGCAGGAGTAGGCCATTCGGCCCTTCGAGCCTGCACCGCCATTCAATATGATCAGGGCTGATCATCCAACTCAGTATCCCGTACCTGCCTTCTCTCCATACCCTCTGATCCCCTTAGCCACAAGGGCCACATCTAACTCCCTCTTAAATATAGCCAATGAACTGGCCTCAACTACCCTCTGTGGCAGAGAGTTCCAGAGACCTACCACTCTCGCCCACCACTGACCCGCCGAGCCACCGCAACGCCCCATGGCATAGAGGTCCTTGCCCGCCCGGAGACGGAGCAGCCCCCACTTTGCGCCGGCTCCAGCCCGGGTCCGCCACCACTCCGGGCAGGTGCCCCGCCAGTCCAGGGCTGCCAGCCAACCCGGCAGGACAGGCAGAGCCGAAATGGAGCCAGCGCCTCCATTCCCGATACAGACTGCTAGCCTGGGGCCACCACCGCCCCATGCCAACCCCCCGCCAGCCCACGGCCAACCCGGACAGGGACGGGACACCCAAGAGGGGACAAGGACTGCCCAGCATCAACTCCATCGCGCCCGCAGCACCAGAGGCCCGACTCTGAACGAAATGCACGCCTGCACACACACAGCAGCCAAGAATGTTTATCGCGAGTGACCTATGACCTGGGCATGCGCAGTTGGAATACCGAACTCGCTTATTCTTTTAACATCTTTGCGCAACAAGAAAACTACCACTTTTGGTTTTGAATACCCTAAATTTCAAAGATATTTCCAGATATTTGTTAATATTTTTGAGATAATTTCCCTAATATTAATCCTTAATGGTGTGTTTTATTACATGATCTCATTCTTTATTCCCTCCACTAAAAAGCAAAACATTTCTCAGCATACACTGAAACCATTTAACAATTTAAACACGCCTATCATACAACCAGAAATGTACAAGCAGGCATAAATAACAACTTGGATACGATTATATGTCTATGGGAGTATTATTTAACCGTTTATTTTGTTTAAAGCCACCCTAATTTAAATGGACATTGAAATCGTCAATTTGCTGCAGACTTGAGGCTTGCGCAGGATCTTTCCCTTCCCTACTAACCATCGTTAGAGAACAAGGCAATCCGAGGCTGCAGACTATTGCAAAAGCTAGCTTGCCTCTGCTAATGTGCAACTTTCCTCTATTCTGCAGAAAAAATAGGAATATCGAATGCTTCCGTGCCAGGTTAAGACAACAAAATATATCAGAGAATCACAAAAGCTTTGTGCAATCATACCAAATTAACCACCCGCCGAAGACCATCCTGTTTGTCAAAAAGCTCCAGGATGGAGCGGAATGCAAACGAGATGGAGAAGAACATGGTGGCATGGCAACGGCCCGACTCATGGGAGCACTCCAGTAGCCAAAGGGTGTAGCTGACGACATCAGACAACACGGCGTGAGGAAGCAAGCACACCTAGGATAAAACAACACTGTCATCATGCTGCATAGTACTAAGAGAAATATCTGCATAGGATGTTTTATGACCTCAGGATAACCTGGATCCATTCATTGCTAATTAAGTTACTTCTATAACACCAGGAAAATAACAGCTAGAAACAAACATAAATTATCAAATAATCTGTTTTAGATGCTGCTTATCATAAGGGAAAGAGGTGGAAATACAGAAGTTCTCCTCCTACACCTCGCCAATGGACTGGCCAACGAGATAGAGCCAAGTCCTTCTTGTTGACGACTACTGTTAGGATGTACTGCCCAAGACACCGAAGCACATTGGAACAGAAGGGCACATAACACATTCCAAAAATATCTCTCCCCAACTTGCTATGAATGATACTTATCCTCCTATGCCACAGACCAATTGAGGACTCCTCAGTATTATTAGACTCACCCGTTCCATCGCATCCTGATTGTAGGCCAAATAGTATAAACACAGGGAAACACCAGTGGCAGCCATGGAGGGCCTGGGGATCTCCAGCAACTTTTGAACTCCTTCATGCGCCACAAATTCTGCGGCAAACTTCTTGTGTAACAACAAAGAAGCCAGATACTATGGAGGAGGAAAAGCAGATTTAAATAAATAGATACAAAGCAGCAGGATCATTGGGTGACTTTCTGCACAAGCACGTGGCAGAGGGACCAAAGCCCTCAATTAAGCCTGCACTTCTAAGGCTAAAAATAAGTTAGTACCTATTGACTTATGGATTGGGCCGTTTTGAACAAAGACTACAAACAATCCAGTAAAACAGTGCAGAATCTCTTTTCCCGACCCTCCTGGACTCCTTTCTAACCATCCAAAAATTTCCCTCTGATGAAAGCAATGGTTCATATTACCATAAGATACCTCATTAACATAGTCACATAATACTAAAGAAAGACCAAATGGTTAGGAGCAGGCAAGGAAGAAAACACTGCAGCCTAGTCATACATCCTCGCCAAATTATCTCCCCATATTCAGTTTCCAACAGAGATCATGCATGTGAAACCAAGTCAAGAGAAACCCTGATTAATTTACGCCTCTTGATTTTAACCTTGGAATGCAGTTCCCAACTGTGTTTAAACAGACCTTCACGTGACAAGGGTTAAATTAGTAAAGCATGCAATCTGTGAGACATTTATGATTCAAATCTCTGGTCAATGAGACAAATGTAAAGCTGGACACAATAACACATTCTCAAATATAATATCTACCTTGCTTTCCAAATAGTCTAAAGAGTCAAAGGAGCATATTTAAACAATAAAAATGCCAGACCAGCGCATACAACTCTTCCTTAAGGGAAACAAATTAACAGAAATATAAAATGTAAGTAACAAATATAATTAAGGGATAAATAATCCATAAGGGATTATGGATTATAAAATAAATTTGAATGTGGAACGCACGAGCAGAACAGTGACTGCTTTTGCAGGTAAATTATATAAATACATGAAGTAATATGCAAGGATAAAATAGAAAGCACATGGGGAAAAATAAATCACGTTGGCAATGAAATGGGACTGGTGGAGTATATAACCTGAAATTAATCACCCGTTTCTGTATCTGGGTGACTATTCTGAAATTAATCACCTGATAATTCATTATCTAGAATCAATCCTGGATGGAGACTTGGCAAACTATTTTAACACAAGGGCACCTTATGAATCTAATTTTGTTCACCTGAATGGGCAAGGGCGAGCAATGACCATCTCCAACAATGCAATATCTAACCTTTCCTACTTATTGCTCAGACATGACTATGACTATTGAGAAAATGGTCCAACTTCAACATCCTGGGATGAGGAGCGATCACCATTAACAAGATATTTAACTGGATCAGCCACATAAATACTTGAGGTACAAATGTAGATCAGAGGCTTGGTATTCTGATGGATAACTCCTCAAAGCTGTGCACAACCTACCCTTGCAGACCAAAAGCTAGGGTCTGTCCGATTCACCTCTACCCCATTGCTGACATTGGACTTGGTCTATAGAACTGTTATGTATAATGCTGAGAACTATATTTTATATGCTGCATCTTCCCCTTTGCTCTACCAATTGCACTGGAATTTAACTTGATTGTGTCTATGCATAGTATTATCTGATCTGAGTGGATAGCATGCAAAACAAAGCTTCTGACTATACTTTGGTACATGTGAAAATAATAAACCTAAACCATATGCATATAATATTCTCGATTCGCCCTAGTGCATTGGCAACACTACATAAATATGTTCAACATTTTTAGAAGCAAACAGCCCTCCGTGACAGGCTGCTTATCTAACATTTGGTCTCCTTTTCGCAAGTACAGAATGCAGAGCAGTAAATCCAGTTCTTCAAAAATGCTCCAAAGTTAGCACTGTCAGCATGCTTCGTAACAAATCAGACAGCTGTTTGTCTCTGAATGTTTCTTTATCACTGCTAAAATGTGGAAGCCACAATGTAATAGCAATGTGAGAATGCTTCAACAAACAGAACATTGATTGAAGCAACCAAGTCAGCAACCACTTCATGAGATGTGGTCCCAAAAGGTGAACTGTACTTCCTTGTCGATGTATTTAGGGTGGGGCAAGAGGGGAACCTGGAAATTTCTGATGTGTCTTTTCTCCTTATGTCCCTGCTCTGATCCAGTTCAAAATAGCTTCCTTATAAATAAATCCCAAACTAAAGAAACCTGCGTTATCATGATTACCTTGGCTCAGCCCTGCAAAGCATAGTTCACTTACAATTTGTCATTTTATGGTGTAACAAGCTTGACATAGCCCGACACCAAGAGTAAAAAAACACAGATGGATGTCCTTTTATACCTTAAGTGCCTCAAAGGTGAGTTGAACATCATTTGTTTGCTTCAAGTCGACATAGTACATGAGCAGCTCTCGAGCACCAAGCTGCATAAACACAGCCAACAACTGGGGAGGGGGAAGGAAAACACAATCACTGAATTATTAAAAGTTTGGAAATATTAAAGAATCCCATCTAAATTTCTCATGAGTCTTGAAGTATAACTGGCATAGAAATTCTATGAGGCCAAGTAAGGCTCTTGTAAAGCTTTTATCTCCAATATTAGATCAGAGAGAACAACCATGATGTGCCAGTGACATCTACCGTCAGAAGCACAGCAATGCACCATTGTTTTGTGAAAATAAAGAGATATGACAGTCGTTTCATTTAACGACCACACATCGACACACTGGAATGTGGAGCAAGAAATAGACGACTGAAAGAACTCAGGTTAGGCAGTTTCAAGGATGGTCGAGTCCCGACACAAAGACTGAAAGTGCGGTAGGCGGATGGTCAGCATACAGAAGTGAGAGGGAATGGTTAGAGGATGGCGGGTGCTTGGTGAAAGCAGATGAAGGTGGTGGGGGATAATGAGCGCAGGTAGGAAAAGAGGTAGTGCGGAGGCAGAGGCTGGTAGGTGATAGCCAGAAAAGCAAAAGAACAAAAATAGACAGACGGAGCTAGGTATGGAAGGAGATAAGAAAAGTGACATCAGGTATATGTGTGACAAGCAAATGGAAGGAAGAGGAGGTCGATGTTACTTAAACAGGTGGGTGGAGGGGGAGGGGCGGTGGAGAATGGAAAATATATGATGTGAGAGACCCTGGGTGGACTGGTGTGGGAAAGGAACACAGGAGGAATGGGTTACGTGAAATCGGAACATTTAACATTCCTACAACTGGGACAAATTAAAAGTGAGGTGTTCTTCTTGTCTGTGTTGCACCTCATCATGGCAATGGAGAAGACAGAGGACCGACAGATCAGTGTGGGAATGGAAAGGGAAGGTGAAGTGATATGCAACTAGAAGTTTGGGATGGCCATTGCATAATGAAATGCAATCTTGGCCATGACCAGAGTCAGGAATGGGAATCAGGCTTTCTGGTTCACTGTTGTATTTTCAATCCAATTGGTCAGTTATGTAACTAAGAATATCATCAGTCATTAGTTATTAAAAAAAATGAGCAACTCAAATTAAAGGCAACTCAGTGTTCTATATGTCAATGCTGAAGCTGCAGTTGTACAACAAAGTTTTAAACATGGCTTATAATCGTTAAGTGCCACACTACATAGGTGTATAGAGTACAGATGTAAAGCATTATTTCAGGGATATACACTTAATCTGGAGATGAAATAATTTACTACAATAGTCAAATAACCCAAACTAAATATAAAACTGTAAAATGTATATATATTGTAAGTTAATGTTATTAAACTGCATCTTAAGCCAAAGCGTCTCAGTAAAATAAGGCTGATTTAGCCGAGTCTGCTTCCCTCCAGTATTCCAGCTCCTACAGAACATTCAACTGGACTAAGAGTGGATATTTCAATTTCACATACCAACCTGATTGGATGTTAACCGAGAAATAACCAGATCTTAAACATGTTTAAACAACATTTAAAATGTCCAGTGCTGTTTAATTTGAAGTAGTGGTCTGAGATATCCTTTCTCTCCATCATCTACCAATTTATTTGATTAATTTTCTGTATCATAGTTTAAGTTGTTCCATTCTTTCCAAATAGCCCAACTTCCATACTTAGAATCATTCTTGTTGACCTTTATCATGACAAATCAGTGCAGGTTCCATAACAGACTCGTGAAAAAAAAAATGACAGAATATTGGCACCCTAAATGTTAAGGACTAGATTTATTTTCAGAAATTTACATCCATGTTTTGCCACAGAATTGTAAACTTTGGCACAACCTGAATCCCATGGTCCATGCGAGGGAACTCATCTCATGGATTGTTGTGAAAGAAAGCCAACAGAAACTCATCAGTACATCTGGTACTCAGCGGAACTGCATGAAACCAGCAGAGATGGATATAAAGACCTAATAATCTAAATGCCTCGCTTTAATCATCCAGGAGCAATTAACTGATAAATGCAAGCACAAAGTACTGAATTGACATAAGAGCAAGTTGTTTTCCAAGAAAGAGACCCAATTGTCTCAATCCAATCTGGTTTAGAAGTAACTCTACACATGATTCAGTGTGCAAGTCTGAGTGGTCTTACACTCGGGTGTAAGTGGTCTCTAGAAGGACCAGTTGGATCAAAAAGTACCATTTAAGGATCAGTAAGAAAAGGAAAAACGTACAACTGCAAAAAAGAAATCAGCTTTGCAACTCACCTCCTGATATTCCCCCAGTGGTGTTAAATACTGTAAAATTAATCTTTGCTCAATGGCAGATGTCAAAGGGAAAAGGCTATAATTAGTGCCAATTACCCAAGGGGACATTTCTGACCAGCTATTTGACTGTTCATTACATATTCGTTCAGAGTCCAAGTTTGTAAAACTGAGTCTTTGTTTGACTGTTATATTTGCATCCTCTCTCTCAGTCCTTCGCTCATCCTTCCCCTTCATTCCTTCCACATTCTGCGCAGTCTTGATGGAAGAATTAATCCTGCTGCTAGTATTGTGTGACGAATTTAACTGGAAGGAAAGATTGTTGGCACAGTCCCCCACATCTTCAGCTTTCAAGGTATCACCATAGTCCATGTCAACTGCTTCCTCGTCCATTGGAAGCAAAGCTGTAAAGTGAGGCCTTCGTGGGCTCTGCCATTTTATCTTCTGGTTGTTTTCCAGTTCTTGCGTTTGCAAGTCTCGTAGACGCTGCAGCATCACTGGGACCTTAGTACAAACCACAAAGGGACATTAGGGCATTAAAGAAAGCAAATGCAAATTTCAAATACAAATGTCCGCTGTGGTCAGTACCACTCTGGAATAAAAATCTTCTTTGTGTTAAGGATATGATTGCCTCACTTTCTGCCAAATATCAATTACTGAAAGGTCAAGACTACTGATACAATAATGTTTTTAGTACTGTAAAACTAGTTGCACTTACTCTAGGAATATATCCACAGCAAAAGGAGCACATGAATTAACCTTCCTGCACCCTCACCACTCACAGCCGCCATACTGGAGTTAGGGGTTGCTGACATTCAGAAGAAACTAGTGAGGAAATAGTTGCTCTTTCAAAAGCAATAACGCTGATACAAACTGCACTGCTGCTATCTAATTATTGACGTACGTGATTGAATAAACACAAAGGTATTATAGAAGGTCAAACTACCAAAATGATCCACATCTATAATCCAAAGACTACCAGAAGCATTAAAGAGATTCAAACATGCAAAATGCACAAAGATCCTTGCCTCTCAGTATACGAAACCTGATGTGGTCCCTGTACTATACAGCACATTATTTTCAAGTCAAAAGTGCTTAATTGCCATATGTACCAAAAATGGAACAATGAAATTCTAACTTTTAGCATCATAACAGGCCTGTAAACACAATACCAGAGCTGCAAGTTCTGTCAGAGCATTTCAGTATTCTAGTACTGGAAATTAGTATTTTTACGCGGTGCCATTTTGCTGAAAAAAATGTTATTTTTTTATGTGCGGTCATACCCATGTAAGAGTACAAGAATGCATAACTTTGCTACCAATTGACATAACTACTACGCACCTTACTTGACAGTGCATTCATTGCCATCTCTTTGTATACTGCTGTTTTAATGGCTGTTTCCTGCTTTTAGCAACAGATGATGTAGAAGCCATTTTGGAAGCCTCCCTCTCCTCCCCCCCCCCCCCCACCCTCCACCACCTTCCTTTTTTTTCTCCCTCCCTCTCTTATTCCATCCCTCCCTCTCTCCATCCTCTCCCTCTCCCCATCCTCTCCCTCTCCCCATCCTCTCCCTCTTGAGCCCACCCACTCATCTGTAAAATCAAGGCCAATCCCAATCTAACTGCAATCCCACTGGTAAACTTTCACCACTAGGCTTATCCAGAATTCTACCACTGCCTGAAAAATAATCAAAGGTTCAAAGAGAATTCCAAACACTCATTGTTAAATGAGAATTTTCCTGACCAGTCTGTGACCCATAGCGCTGTGGCCATAGCTCTATGTTTAAAGCCCATAGCGCTCCAGCCGATAGAGCTATATTTAGATCCCACAGCGCTCCAGCCGACAGCTCTTCGTTTAAATTCCCATGCGTTAAACTGACAGCACTCTGTTTAAACCTGGAGTGGGACAGGCAGCGACTCTGGAGAGAAGGAATGGGTGACGTTTCTGGTCGGGACCCTTTTTCAGACTGAACTGAACTCCGTATTTAACAACACAAATTCGTACATCAGTATTCTAATCACATTTCCGGAAAATACGGAAAATCTGTACTACTTGGCAGCTCTGTAATATGCCTAGATAATATAAGAAACAAAAAATAAAGAAATTAATAACCCCAATACTAGTGCAAAATAACCCAGAACCCTTAGTTTAACCAAAGGCAGTTCATAGTAGAGGTTAGTGTGCATAATAGTCATGTTGTGGTGGTGGTTGTTGGCATGAAGCTATTAAAAGCTACACATTAAAAGTCATGAATATTGTTCCAAGTTTTCCCAAACCATAGAAATGTCTCCTGTGAATTTCTATTTTACTTGTGGAAAAGTGTCAAATCCTATAAAAATGGAAAATTCACAGGAGATATTTTTATGGTTTGGGAAATCTTGAACAAACTCACTAAGTTGCCAAATCCCAAGCACAGCAGTTTCACAAATCTTACCATCTGTGAATTTTCCTCCCGGTAGTTAGCTGCAATGTCTTGGTTTTCCATGGCTCCAGCAAGAAGACCTGTTGCATAGGTTCTCAATGGCTGATCGGACTCTTTTGCCCACTTGAATAAGTTTTCTACAATCCCCTCCTAGAATGAGCACAAAATCATAAATAACTGTGATTCCTCAGTTGTCCCCATCAAAAAACATACAAAATTGCTTTCAGCAAGATCGCAAACCTCCTTCATACACTTTATGTAATTTTTTTCCTCTACGCAAGAGTCACTGTATCCAATACTATTAATTTAAAAAAAATTCACATTATTCCTTTTTTTCAACATTATATATTAATGTCCATTCGCTGCCAATTTAGTTTCAAAGCTTCCTAGCACTGACTTTCCTCACAAGGATGTTGATTCCAGTCCTGTTTCTCAACTGCCCCAGAAATGATATCAATGCCCACGATATGTACCATGCATTAACCCTGCACCATTTTTCCAATTCTCCTCTTGCAGGGGTGTGCTCCTGGAGTAACGGCAAAGCCCTACTTAAGTTACTCCCTGGACAAACTCAAATTTCAACTCCTTTCGTAGCACCAAAACCCAAGTAACTGGGAACCGATACCAACCAATACCATGCCTTCCGACAACCTCACTTTTCATACTATGTCCTATTCTCTCACTGACTTCTTGTCCCTGGTACAAGGAAACAACATTTTCGTCCTTATCCTTAGGCATGAAATTGCATTTCTATCTGTCGGACTTCCCCTCTGTGCAGCTTTTGTTCCGAGGTGCCACTTCTGGTCTGTACTCAGGATGCCATCATTCCCATTAGCACCCAATCCCAAGTACTGGTTTGACAAGTGCCCCCAGAAAATTATTTTTATTCCTTTCACCTTTCCAAATGTTATGACTGGGAGTGAACACCCCACAAATCTTAACGCAAGAAATTGCAGAGTTTGGATGTAGCCCAAACCAACCTCCCTTCCAATGACTCCATCATCACTTCATGCTGTCTTGGCAAGGCTTCCTGCATAATCAAGGACCAGTCTCACCTCAGTTACTCTGTCTTCTCCCTTCCCCCGTCCGACACGAGGTACAAAAGTTTGAAAACACATGCGCCCAGATTCAGGGACAATTTTGTCCCAGCTTTTATCTTGCAGTTAAATGATCCCTCTCATCAGCCAGAGTGCGGTCCTGACCTCCCATCTACTGCATTGGAGACCTTTGAACTATCATTAAATTGGACATCAACTTTATATTTATATTATCTGTGCAGTGAACGCTTGATTGTATTCATGTAGTCTTTTCTTTGACTGAATAGCACACAAAAGTTATTCACTGTACCTCATTGCATGAGATAATGATAATCTAAACAAATGCTCTGCAGTGACTCTAGTTGCTCTTCAGCTCACAAACCTTAGGCGTTGACCGCCTACAGCTACTTTCCAGTATCCCCAAGACATTCAAAGCATCTTCAATTTCCCATTTGATGCAGAAATCTTGAGCAACAGTCATAAGCTGCATAAGATGTACTTCTCTTTACCATACCCCTCTCCCAACCCCATTGTCTATTTTCTTTTCCTGGAAATATTTCCCAATTTATTTATATCTGCATTTGGTCTTTGATGCTCATTGTCAACTATCTGACCCACAGACCATGAAAAAGCATTATTTCATGCAGATACAACCATTTCAGATTCCTTGTTCAGTGGATGTACTTTTAGTGGACAGAGGACAACAGAGAATGGTGTTAAATCGAGCTGAATCAAAGTATTAACGTAAAAACGAGGAACTGCAGATAGTGGTTTACCCAAAAGGTCTGAAGCGGGGTATCGACCTGAAATGTCACCTATTCGTGTTCTGCAGAGATGCTGCCTGACCTGTTGAGTTACTCCAGTACTTCGTGTCCTTTTGAATCAAAGTACTATTAGGTCTTGCTCTCTTTAAGCAACAATTCTCAATATTCCAGGTCTACCTCGCATGCAAATTTACTATAAAACGATCCTCGGAGACCCCTAGCCTACCAACTTTTTCAAAATTGAGTAACTCATGGACTTTTGTCACTGAAACTGTAACTATTAGTTCGCAGCCTCTATTGCTTCTCACAACCACAATGATAGACTAAATTTCTAGGCAGGGCTGTTATTTGATATTAAAAAGATAGTGAATTTCAGTTTTAATTACACCGTCAGACATTAACAAAATCTTTTAATTGCCCAACAGAAAATGTTTTGCCATTATACCCTCAAGTTGATGCAATTTAAACTTTTTTTTAACGTTCAAATCCCTCACCTTGCTGCCACATCACTATTACTATAACCTTAAGTCATACAAACTACAGATGATTTTTGCATTCCTGTTTCTAGCTAGTTCACTGATTTCCTGTACATCACCAGTGGGACACATATTACGTAACATGACTGATTGATTTATTATATGTGACATGTCCTAGTAAGATTATTTGTTTGCAGTGTTGGTTCGTGTTGACTAAGTTACACATTAAGAATGGAGTTCTTAATATGCTTTTTAAAAAAAGGAACAAAGAGGCTGAACTATGTTTTGGCAGACAGAACTCAACTCTCATAACTTTCAAGAAAAATTGAACAATGTAGCCCACAATAAATCAATTGTTGCTTATACCATCATCCCTGGCTTCCTCCAGACTACCTCAACATGCTTCCAGCTAGTTTTTCCTTCTAAAACCTAGGAACTCATCTAACCCTCTCCTCATGTTCCAACTCAGTCCTGCTTACTACCCATGCCACTTTGGCTCCTAGATCGGCAACAACTCAATTTCAAATAAAACAAAGTGGTGGAGGAACTCAGCGGGTCAGACAGCATCTGTGGGGGGAATGGACCACTGACAATTCCAGTCGGGATCCTTCTTCAGACTGAAAGTGGTCCTGACGCAAAATGATGCCTGCCCATTTCCTCCATAGATGCTGCCTGACCTGCTGATTACCTCCAGCACTGTTTTTAGTTCCAGATTCCAGCATCTGCAGCTTGTTGCAGCTCCAATTTACTGCTCCATTATGGAATCTCCTAAATGTATGTCAACTTTGAAGAAGTTCTACTCCTCTTTCCGCCAAGAGCTCTGCAAAACCCTCTCTGTTTAATTCTTGCCTTCCACCCACATGCGGTCACCAGGGTGACAGAGTTTCCTATCCTGCCCAGCTTCTCAATGTGGACACAAACTTGCATTTTGAACTCAACCTTTCATCCAGATTTCTTAAAGGACCTAAAAGAAGAAAGGAAGGTTGCTATTGCCCTGTAGGTTAATGGAGCTACAGATGTTGGTGCTTCAGCTAATTCAATTCATATTTAAAGTTGAAAGCACCAGAGAATATAGTGTTTCTATACAATGGGACATAACCCAATTTATAAACAAAATCCTCAACCTTACAAGCATCCTTCTTCCTACCTTCTCTTGAAAGACGACAGCCGTTTCCAATCCAGGCATGATGTCCAACAGGAGTCTGCATGCGGAGGTGTTGACTACCAGGTCTCTACTAGTCATCACATAAGTATTCACCAGCTTTCCAAGACAAAAAGGGATATATGGAAAGATAAAATCAGATCACAAACCAAGGACGGTATGCTTACTTTGTCTAAAAAAACTAGTACTTCTGTAAGTACCTCTGTACACTGTAAGTGTAGAATTTTCAATGAATTTGACATTCTCCACTGCAAATCATCGATTGTCAGTGGCAGGATAGATGGAGATGGAGGCATGTATGGGAAACGGGAGAGGTGTAAAAGGGGAGAGGTGTAAAAGGGGGCGAAAGGTTGGAGGTGGAAGGGTCAAAGGTGGGGGTAACAAATACCAAAGCATGCAATGAAGGAAGACCATGAGTGAGATACAATACATCCCCCTTTCAAATATAACCTTAAATTAATTTTTAGTATGTAATAGACCATACCATTACAACTGCTAGTTTTAAATCTCATAGCATAAATTCACATTTATCTGTCAAACTATAGCAAATCTATATTAACATTTTGTGCCACATGAGTAGGTTAGCAGCTTAATGCAAATGTGTGCATGTTGCCTGCACTTTTTCCATGAGAAAAGTGTTCATATCTGTATTTTGTCACCGAGTAAGAGGACTATATGCATCCTGAAATATCCATAAAAGCAAAAATATTAAAGGATAATCGGTAGTACACATGTTGGTTCGCAAGGTGTAGGAAGGAACTGCAGATGCTGTTTTACGAAGATTACTCCCCCTTAACTCATCCCCTCCCACCCAGATCACCCCCTCTGTACCCAACCCACCCCCTCCCCTGGTACTTTCCCCAGCAACCACAGGAGACACACCTTTCCCAAAACCTCTTCCCTCAGCTCTATCCAAGGACACCGAAAGCCCTTTCAAGTGAGGCAGGGGTTCACTTTCACCCCCTCCCACCTCACCTACTGTATCCATTGTTCCAGATATAGACTCCTACATATCGGCAAGACCAAGCATAGGCTCGGTGATCGTATTGCTGAACACCCTCGCTCAGTCTGCCTAAATCTACATGATCTCCCGGGTTGCTAAACACTTTAACCCCTCCCAGGCCCATACCGACCTTTCCGTCCTGGCCCTCCTCCACTGTCTGAGAGAGGCCCAATGCAAATTGGGAGGAACAGCACCTTATATTTCGCTTGGGCAGCTTACAGCCCAGTGGTACGTATATGTTGTCTCCAAGCTGATAATGATCTATTCTACATTTCCCCTCACTTCATCCTCTTTAATGTCTCATTTGCACACCTTCCATATCTATGTGTCTCCCTCCCCTGACTCTGTCTAAAGAATGGTCTTGACCCAAAACATCCCCATTTCTCCTATCCAAAGATGATGCCTGTCCCGCTGAGTTACCCCAGCATTTTTTTGTTGGTTCATAAGGGATGTGTTTTATCAGAGTAGAAAATAAGAGTGACAAGCTTTTACAGGAGAACTGAAGATTCAATATAAGATCTTCTGAGGGCATGACATGCAGGAAAAATGACCTTAGATGAATAAAGTAGAAAGGGGAAGAACTAGTGTACAAACAGATTCAACAGTGCCATTCAAAGGAGAATAAAGGGCCTGTTCCACTTGGGTGTCATTTGGACGTCATGCATGTGGCGCGCAAAGATTTTGTGAATCCCAAAATCCTGGGGCGCTGCGCGCGACCGTGCGTCACTGCCCACATCACCACGCACCATGCACGCCATGTGCGTGTCACGACGTGCAAATGACACCCAAGTGGGACAGGCCCTTTAGAGAAAAATTCACAAGGTCTCTAGCAGCAACCTAGATGAAGCCTGGACCATGCGGAAACCACTTTCGACCATTATGGAGAGTGACCAAAACATCCTGTGACCTCATGGAAACCTTGGGTGGCGGGCAAGCTCACCAGAGCTTGCTGTTTAGGTCTCCTCAGTAGGACAGGCCCTTCAGGATTCAATGGCTACATAAAAATGGCTTTTCCTCCATTCTGATGAATTTCCCTTGAACCAAACTTCAGTTATTTTAAGGGTACACAAAAAACTGGAGAAACTCAGCGGGTGCATGGTAAACAGTAGGGAATTGAAGAATACAGTTGAACAGAGGGATCTGGGAATAACCGTGCATAGTTCCTTGAAGGTGGAATCTCATATAGATAGGGTGGTAAAGAAAGCTTTTGGTATGCTAGCCTTTATAAATCAGAGCATTGAGTATAGAAGCTGGGATGTAATGTTAAAATTGTACAAGGCATTGGTGAGACCAAATCTGGAGTATGGTGTGCAGTTTTGGTCACCCAATTATAGGAAGGATGTCAACAAAATAGAGAGGGTACAGAGGAGATTTACTAGAATGTTGCCTGGGTTTCAACAGCTAAGTTACAGAGATAGGTTAAATAAGTTAGGTCTTTATTCTCTGGAGCGCAGAAGGTTAAGGGGGGACTTGATAGAGGTCTTTAAAATGATGAGAGGGATAGACAGAGTTAATGTGGACAAGCTTTTCCCTTTGAGAATAGGGAAGATTCAAACACGAGGACATGACTTTAGAATTAAGGGACAGAGGTTTAGGGGTAACATGAGGGGGAACTTCTTTACTGAGAGAGTGGTAGCGGTGTGGAATGAGCTTCCAGTGGAAGTGGTGGCGGCAGGTTCGTTGGTATCATTTAAAAATAAATTGGATAGGCATATGGATGAGAAGGGTATGGAGGGTTATGGTATGAGTGCAGGCAGGTGGGACTAGGAGAAAAAAGTTGTTCGGCACAGACTTGAAGGGCCGAGATGGCCTGTTTCCGTGCTGTAATTGTTATATGGTTATATGGGTGCAACAGCATCTAAGGAGCAAAGGAGGTAGGCAACGTTTATGGGCAAAACCCTTCTTCAGTTATTTCAAAGTTGGCCTAACTTACCGAATTCATAAAGTCATCATTTTTAAAGAGTATTTTTAACAGATGTCCCAGCCTACATTCTGGATCCGCTCGACCTGAAATAAATGAATGTTAATTATATTATAAGGAATACACATTTCCTCACATTAGATTTTTGCTATCAAGGCTTTTGTCAGTAATTTAATATATACCAGTCACTTTATTTTTAAGGAGATATTTTTAGGTGAACGCAAACTTGGCAACAATATATCTACAAGATAGACACAAAATGCTAAGCGGGACAGGCAGTCTGAAGAGGGTATCAACCCAAAACATCACCAATTCCTTCTCTCCAGAGATGCTGCCTGTCCCGCTGAGTTACTCCTAAAATTTGGGTCTATCTTCGGTTTAAACCAGCATCTGTGCAAAATATACATCTTCTAGATGAGCTGGGACGCATCCTCAGTGATGTGACCTGGGGTCATCAGGTGTTTCGGGTCTCACAACATCAGACACACTCGCCCAGGCGACCCAGCCGGGGTTGATCAGGCCGCGACTTGCGTCCCAGCAGCAACCGCCCTTGGATCAGCCATCTTAATAACTACTCTGCAGGGGTTGGTAGACTCTAGTGCATGGAGGGACCGGGCTCTGTGGGGTGACTCCTGGCTGGGCTCCTCCTGCGTCTCACCAGGTTCAAGGCCTGTGCGCTGCACCTCTTTCTCCTTCTCCAAGCATTTCATTCTCGCCTGATGGATGTTTAGGCCACGATGGTTCATTAGGCCTTTCCATAGCTTTGTTGGGTGTCTTTCTCACGGAAGACACAGACTGGGGTGCTAACCCAGCCTTTCCCGGGTGCCTTCTTTCCATGCCGTCAACTGTCTCTCCAGTAGTCTGCAGTTCCTAGTAGTCTGCAGTTCCTCCCTACTCAACAATATTTCTAGAGTTTGACTACTTAAAAACAATCTACCAAGTACTAGGTAAAATGGAATGCATCTCTTTTTCATAGGAGTAGGCATGTCAACCCCCTAAACGTGCTCCATTATTTAACATGACTGTCATGTGACCCACATCCACAACCTTTAATGCTTTTGATTTTAACCCCTATTAAAAATTCCTAATTGATTCAGCATCAGCTACCATTCGTGGAAGGATACTCCACAATTCTTCCACCACACTTTCTACAAAAAGCCCTGGGACTAATTTTAAGACCAGACTCCATTTCTAGGACTGAAATGGCAGAATAGGGTTTTCTATCTTGTGTTTCAGTTCCTTTGCTCCCTCCTCAACATCAATCTCCACAATGTTTGCTCTGCTAACAGACTTTACTGCCTCTGGGGGTCCATCCTTGCTGTACTGACTGATAACTCCAGCATTCCTTATAGCTTTGTCGACACTTCATCTCCTATTCTTCCCACACTTCTCCAACATTGAGATAAGTCTTCCCAACTGAAGGTGTGACCTCATATTTGCGCTCCTCGTTTTCCATTAAGATCCATTTGTAGATTATCTATCACTCAACATACCTATACCCTATGGCAAAGTCCAATACCCCCATCACAGCATATTCATTCCCCCACCAATTTTCATGCTATTGGTAAACTTATATAGCTTACACTCTACCCCCTCACTAATATAGATTGTACCACCACAGATACCTCCCTGGCCTGACAGAATAACTCCAAACAGAAAAATAGTTTTCTATTTCTAAATCGCATCCACAAAACTGCACCATCAACTTACTTGTTTTTAAATGGTCTCAACATAAAAACAATTTCATCCTTGATCACTGAGGAAGCTCATACATGCCACTATATAGTTTAAAACAAAGTTTTTGTCTGATGGACACACTTTGTCCTATGGGTGGAACAAGCTGCTGACTCGTAATATATTGCTTTATTAGATCTGGCTGAACTTTCAGACAACAGAACTGCACCATTATGCATTCCCAGCACATCAGTCTCTTACTAGGATTGCACAGGGCTTTGAAAGGCAATTTGGATTTAACCAAAGAGTCAGCTATTTAAATGGAAGAAGTCCTCTTTACCTGGGTGCCTGTCATCAAAGGGATCAGGATCAGCCTTATGGTACTCCTCAGTTTCCTTCTCAATGAGATCCGAAATCCTGCAAGGGAGAAGGAGACACCAGAGCATTTGAAGACTTGTGCACCTCAAGGCTGAACCATCACGGTGCCAGTGACTAGCACAGAGATGTGACATTCCCATTGAAAGACACAAAAAGGTTTTCCTTTGTTAGTTCTTCACAATTAAAATTTATATGCCTACATTTTAAATAAAGAGGGCACTAGAATAATTATCAAGTCTGAGTTTGTACTGAAAGGGCACCACAGATATGATTCCAATTTAAACAGCTAACAGTGTATGGAATCAAAAAGAACCTTTGGGCTTATTGCAACAGATTTTACCGAGCAATTGAACAATTTTGTGGTTTTGGTACTATTAGCATCAAGCACAATTAGATGCTGAGTACAGTCAGGAGTCCAATGGAATCATCTCCAAGATGACCAAGATCAGTGAAAAAGCAAACTGGTAATTGGCCGCCCATTCCATCACCCGAAACATATCTCCCTCCATCACTGATGTAATGAGAGTGTACTTCTTCAATAGATCCTGAAATTCATGATTTCGAGGTCGTAGGAGGATTAAAAAAAAAACTATTACATGGGAGTCGCCTCCAAGTTCTTTACACATTCCATTATCATCTGGAATTATTTTGCAATTCATTTATCACTATGGGGTCACTCCTTCCCAACATTACACAGTGCAACCCACCTGTGCTTTCAAGGAGATCAAGGACAGACAATTAATGGTTGCTTAGCCGGGAATATCCTCAACCCATCAATGTTACAAATAAAACTCCCATTTTAATTCTCACCTTTGTCTCCCTCCCTGGATTGCTCTCAATCCAATCACCAAGTTCCATCACAACACCTTGTCTTCAATGGCCAACAACCCTATTCACTGCCAATGCCTTACATAGAATCATAGAAAATACGTGCAGGAGTAGGTCATTTGGCCCTTCGAGCATGCACCTCCATTCAATATGATCATGGCTGATCATCCAAATCAGTATCCTGTACCTGCCTTCTCTCCATACCCCCTGATCCCTTTAGTCACAAGGGCCACATCTAATTCCCTCTTAAATATAGCCAATGAACTGGCCTCAACTACCTTCTGTGGCAGAGAATTTCACAGACTCACCACTCTCTCTGTGAAAAATGATCTTCTCATCTCGGTCCTAAAAGACTTCCCCCTTATCCTTAAACTGTGACCCCTTGTTCTGGAGTTCCCCAACATCGGGAACAATCTTCCTGCATCTAGCCTGTCCAACCCCTTAAGAATTTTGTAAGTCTCTATAAGATCCCTCCTAAATTCCAGCGAGTACAAGCCGAGTCTATCCAGTCTTTCTTCATATGGAAGTCCTGCCATCCCAGGAATCAGTCTGGTGAACCTTCTCTGTACTCCTTCTATGACAAGAATGTCTTTCCTCAGATTAGGAGACCAAAACTGTACGCAATACTCCTGGTGTGGCCTCACCAAGACCCCGTACAACTGCAGTAGAACATCCCTGCTCTTGTACTCAAATCCTTTTGCTATGAATGCCAACATACCATTCGCTTTCTTCACAGCCTGCTGCACCTGCATGCCTACTATCAATGACTGGTGTACCATGACACCCAGGTCTCGTTGCATCTCCTCCTTTCCTAATCGGCCACCGTTCAGATAATAGTCTATCCTCCTGTTTTTTGCCGCCAAAGTGGATAACCTCACATAAATCCACATTATACTGCATCTGCCATGCATTTGCCCACTCCCCCAACCTATCCAAGTCACCTTGCAGCCTCCTAGCATCCTCCTCACAGCTAACACTGCCCCCCAGCTTCGTGTCATCTGCAAACTTGGAGATGTTACATTCAATTCCCTCATCCAGATCATTAATATATATTGTAAATAGCTGGGGTCCCAGCACTGAGCCTTGCGGTACCCCACTAGTCACTGCCTGCCATTCTGAAAATTACCCGTTTACTCCTACTCTTTGCTTCCTGTCTGCCAGCCAGTTCTCTATCCACATCAACACTGAACACTCAATACCATGTGCTTTAAGTTTGAATGCTAATCTCTTATGTGGGACCTTGTCGAAAGCCTTCTGAAAGTCCAGATACAACACATCCACAGGTTCTCCCTTATCCACTCTACTAGTTACATCCTCGAAAAATTCTATAAGATTCGTCAGACATGATTTACCTTTCATAAATCCATGCTGACTGTCCAATGATTTCACCACTTTCCAAATGCGCTGCTATCCCATCTTTAATAATTGACTGTAGCATTTTCCCCTCTATCGATGTTAGACTAATTGGTCTGTAATTCCCCGTTTTCTCTCTCCATCCCTTTTTAAAAAGTGTGGTTACATTAGCTACCCTCCAATCCTCAGGAACTACTCCAGAATCTAAAGAGTTTTGAAAAATTATCACTAATGCATCCACTATTTCTGAGGCTACTTCCTTAAGTACTCTGGGATGCAGCCTATCTGGCCCTGGTGATTTATCGGCCTTTAATCCATTCAATTTACCCAACACCACTTCCCGGCTAACCTGGATTTCACTCAGTTCCTCCATCTCATTTGTCCCCCAGTTCCCTGCTATTTCCGGCAGATTTATGTCTTCCTTAGTGAAGACAGAACCAAAGTAGTTGTTCAATTGGTCTGCCATGTCCTTGTTCCCCATGATCAATTCACCAGTTTCTGACTGCAAGGGACCTACATTTGTTTTAACTAACCTTTTTCTCTTCACATCTATAAAAACATTTGCAGTCCATTTTTATGTTCCCTGCCAGTTTTCTTTCATAATCTATTTTCCCTTTCCTAATTAAGCACTTTGTCCTCCTCTGCTGGACTCTGAATTTCTCCCAGTCCTCTGGTAGGCTGCTTTTTCTGGCTAATTTGTATGCTTCATCTTTAGTTTTGATACTATCCCTGATTTCCCTTGTTATCCATGGATGCACTACCTTCCCTGATTTATTCTTTTGCCAAACTGGGATGAACAATTGTTGTGGTTCATCCATGCAGTCTTTAAATGCCTTCCATTGCATATCCACCGTCAACCCTTTAAAAATCAATTGTCAGTCTATCTTGGCCAATTCACGTCTCATACCCTCAAAGTTACCTTTCTTTAAACTTAGAACCCTTGTTTCTGAATTAACAATGTCACTCTCCATCCTAATGAAGAACTCAACCATTTTATGGTCACTCTTGCCCAAGGGGCCACGCACAACAAGACTGCTAACTAACCCTTCCTCATTACTCAGTACCCAGTCTAGAATAGCCTGCTCTCTCGTTGGTTTCTCTACATGTTGGTTTAGAAAACTATCCCGCATACATTCCAAGAAATCCTCTTCCTCAGCACCCCTGCCAATTTGATTCACCCAATCTATATGGAGATTGAAGTTACCCAATATAACTGTTTTACCTTTGTTGCACGCATTTCTAATTTCATGTTTGATGCCATCCCCAACTCCACTTCTACTGTTAGGAGGCCTGTACACAACTCCCACTAGTGTTTCGCAGCTCTACCCATATCGATTCCACATCCTCCAAGCTAATGTCTTTCCTTTCTATTGCGTTAATCTCCTCTCTAACCAGCAATGCTACTCCACCTCCTTTTCCTTTCTGTCTATCCCTCCTGAATATTGAATATCCCTGGATGTTCAGCTCCCAGCCCTGGTCACCCTGGAGCCATGTCTCCGTGATCCCAACTATAACATATTCATTAATAACTATCTGCACATTCAACTCATCCACCTTATTACGAATGCTCCTTCAGGCTTGTTTTTACAACACTCTTACCCCTTAAACAATTATGTTGAAAAGTGGCCTTTTTGATTTTTGTCCTGGATTTTTCTGCCTGCCACTTTTACTTTTCACCTTGCTGCCTATTGCTTCTACCTTCATTTTATATCCCTCTGTCTCTCTGCTCATGCTCCCATACACTCTCCCAAGGACAGCACTAGCACAAGGACAGCAATTACCTTCACAACATGCATCAATTTTCCCCAATATCAGTGCCAAACAATTCAAGATAAACTATCATGCATATTGTTTTAAAACCAATTCTTTTGACTTATAGCCATCTAGAATTTAAAATTTTCTTGACTTACTTAGTCAACACGGGAATGATATTCTGTCCATTGTTATTCTCCCGCTCCCACTGTTCCAGTAATGAAGTGAGCTCTGCTTTAGAATCAACATTCGAAGTCACAGAAGCCATTGCTGAGCCTGGTAAAAAGGTACAAGGAACATAATTAAATGATAAATCACCGGTATTAAAATAGATAACCAAAAGTCTTTTGAAGCAGGAGGTATTAGGAGAGATTTAGAGAAAAGATAAGCAAGGAAGTTAAGGACCAAAGCAAATTTAGGATGCCACTCAGATGGTAATGTAAATAACGGAAGCAAGTGGCCAGCATTAGATGAATACATGCATCTCAGATGGTTGTAAAAAAATGGAGAAGTTATGGTAAAGTAGGAATGTTACAAAATTTTGAGATTTTAAAAATCAAGCCTGTAATTTATCCCATCAGAAAAAGCATGAAAAAACATTAATTTGATACCTAATTTGCTTACATATCTTAAGTATTAAAAAAGTTATGGTCATTTTCATACTCAGAAATTAGCATCTTGTTCCCTATTGCTTTTCCATTGACTTAACACAAAGGCTGTGATCAAGGACAGTCAAAAGCCCATTAATTTCTTAAAAATTAAGCAAACTGAATGAAATGTTCAGTTATTATAGATTGAAGCATTCTGAAACAAATATGACGGAAATAATAATAAACACCCAGACTGCCTTGAAAATTCAAAGTGTGATATTCTCAAGATCAGAACTTCAATATTATTGTATTATATGCTGTAAATCCGTAACAGACAGATAACAAAATTACAATTTCTAGCAAAAGACCATCATATACTCCTCAGGCATCATCATACTCCTCAGATTGTAACCAATAAGCCACTCTGTACACCTTTGTACACCTTGTTTTTCCTCAACTTTTCAATTTTGGCATTGATCGAGGACAGGTATGTCATTTATTTAACATATTATCTTGCTTTTTGATGTGGCTTCATTTTAATCTTATGATGCGAAAAATGTTATGTAGGCCCACATACGAATCAGCCGTTTCTTGCTTGCCGATATGGTCTAAAAACTTATGGCAACGACAACATTCCAATCGATCACATTCCAGAAACATCCATTCTCAAGATAATTAAATTCAGTATTTTTTTGCACAATGATGTCATAAGAACATCTAAATCAGCTATATTTTGGGTTATTGTCTATCCATGATCAATATTTTCATACTAAATATCCACAGTATAGTTTTAGTCAGATGTATTGTGCAAAAAATAATGAGTTTGATTATCTTTAGAGTGGATGTTTCTGGATTAATTTATGGGAATTAAACATCAAATTCCTTCCATTTGGCATATAAATTAATGACAGTGAGATTTAAAAATCATGTTAAATTGTGAATTCTTGTGTGAATGGGATCAGTTTGTTATTTGGTATATGGATACTTACCAAATTACCAATTTTAGCCTTTTCTTAAGAAATGGATAGATGTTTAGATCTAGTAATTGAATTTAGATTACTTTAATTGATTAGATGAATTTAATTGATTTCATGAATAATGAATATGTTTTTTTGGTTGGGTATTTACTATTTGTTTTAGCGTTTAACTTATCATTTCTACCTTGTTTTTCTAAAACTGCAAATAATTACTTGTTTCTGTTTATGCTGTTCAGTGTTTTATTTTCTTTACAATTTAAACAGGTGTCTCCGAAGAAGAAATGCTCAGCAAAGGAGACTGATTTAGACAGCATTCGCAGAGATGATCCAAATTTGGACTACTCCAAATGTGATGATCTACAGGACATTCTTAATGGGAAAGTAGTGGACTGAAAGGCATGTCACGTGTGGTTTGAAGAGCAAAAACCTGTAGTTTACAATGCCAAAATTGAAAAGTTAAGGAAAAAGTTAAGTAAGATGTTTCATATTTGTTTCAGAATGCTTCAATCTATAATAGCTGAAAATGTCATTCAGTTCTCTTAATTTTTAAGAAAGTTATGGGCTTTTGACTGTCCTCGATCACAGCTGATGGGATAAATTACAGGCTTGATTTTTTAAATCCAAAAATTCAAAGCCCTCCAGTGTGAACATGGGACCAAAAACAAAAACAGGGAACAAAAAGGGCATGTGATCACAGTTGCTAATTTACTGGATGAACAATCCACAGGCCAGAACTAGTGATCCAGAAGCACGAGTTCAAATCCATCACAATGAATCTCTCTTTTCTGTCTTTGGTTAACAATTTGCTCAGTTCACCTTTTTGGTATTGTTATTTTTCATCAACATCTCAAGTCGGGAATGGGCAATTGGCACAACTTGAACATGGTAATAGTTCAGGATTAAATTTACTAACTAATTTCTATCTGCTGCCTAAGACTTTTCTTCTCACTATTCATAAAACCACCAATTTTGTGCCACCTGTAAGCTTGCCAACATGGATCCCACATTAACATCTCAGTCATTAATGCATGTCAAACAGTAAAAGCCTTGATATTTATCCCTGTGCACAATACTGGTCATTGGCTTCCAATCATAAGAGCAACTCTACGCATTCACTCTGTGTTAGCAGCAAGATAATTATTTTATTTCTTATAACCGACTCCCTTAACTGCCAAAGCCCTTGGATTAAAATAGATGCAATTTAGCTTACCAATCCTCCCATATGCTCACTGTGCCAATGTCTGCTGGACTGATCTAATTTATCTTCTACATTTAACTGCACCCTTTCTTCCAGCTGGACATCTATTCTGTGTACTAACCCAACCCTAATCCTAACAGTAAAATTATTTTAAAACCTCCCCAAAACCACAAGCAATTATGCATCGGGTACATCTATCTTGCTTGTACAGGTCCCATCTATTCAACAGTGTTTTCTCCAGCTTGGCTGCCTGACAGCATTTTGTGTCTATCTTTGGTAGCAACCAGCATCTGCAATTCATTATTATGACATAAGGACAGTATGGGAATGGGAAGAGGATTAAAATGGTTAGAAACCGGGAGATCCAGTAGGGCTTGACGGATCGTGCGCAAGTTTGCAACCGGGAGACCCAGCAGGCCTTGGCTGACGAAGCACATGTTCAGCGAAACGATCACAGAGTCTACGCTTGGTCCACGGGTGTATAGGAGGCTACATCAGGAACAACGGATGTAGTAGGTAAGTTTACAGGAGGTACAGATGAATCTCTGTCTCACCTGGAAGACTGCCAAGGTCCCTGGATGGAGGTGTGGGATGTATAGGAACATCTCCAAAAGGAATGTTACATCTCCTGTGGTAGCAGGGGAAAGGACCTGGTGAGGGGTTAGTTTACACAATAGACAATAGGTGCAGGAGCCACCTTCGGCCCTTCGAGCCAACCCCGCCATTCAATGTGATCATGGCTGATCATCCACAATCAGTACCCCTTTCCTGCCTTCTCTCCATATTCCTTTACTCCGCTATCCCTAAGAGCTCTATCTAACGCTCTCTTGAAAGCATCCAGATAATCAGCCTCCACCGCCTTCTGAGGCAGAGAATTCCACACACTTACAACTCTGTGTGAAAAAGTTTTTCCTCATCTCTAAATGACTTACCACTTGTTCTTAAACTATGGCCCCTGGTTCTGGACTCCCCCAACATTGGGAACACGTTTCCTGCCCCTAGCGTGTCAACCCTTAATAATCTTGTATTTATCAATAAGATCCCCTCTCATCCTTCTAAATTCCAGAGTATACAAGCCCAGCCGCTCCAATCTATCAACATATGACAGTCCCACCATCCTGGGAATTAACCTCGTGAACCTACACTGCACTCCCTCAATAACAAGAATGTCCTTCCTCAAGTGTGGAGACCAAAACTGCACACAATACTCCAGGTGTGGTCTCACTAGGGGCCTGCAGGAGGACCTCTTTTCTCCTATACTCAACTCCTCTTGTTATGAAGGCCAACATGCTATTCGCTTTCATCACTGCCTGCTGTATCTGCATGCTTACTTTCAGTGACTGATGAACAAGGACTCTCAGATCCCGTTCAACTTCCCCTTTTCCCAACTTGACACCATTTAGATAATAATCTGACTTCCTGTTTTTTGCCTCACATTTATCCACATTAAACGCACATTTATCCACATTAAACTGCATCTGCCATGCATCTGCCCACTCACCCAACCTGTCCAAATCAACCTGCATCCTCATAACATCCTCCTCACAGTTCACACTGCCACCCAGCTTTGTCATCTGCAAATTTGGTAATGTTACTTTTAATCCCTTCATCCAAATCATTAATATTGTAAATAGCTGCGGTCCCAGCACCGAACCTTGCGGTACCCCACTAGTCACTGCCTGCCATTCTTCCATTATAGACGAGGCTCTCACTAGGGTCTCCTTGCTATCCCGCAGCTCCGCTCTTACTCCCCCTCCCCCTATTCGTAACAAGGACAGTCCCCCTTGTCCTCACCTTGCACCCGATCAGCCGTGGCATACACCATATAATCCTCCAACATTTTTGCCACCTCCAACGGGATCCCACCACTGGCCACATCTACCCATCTCCACCCCTTTCTGCTTTCCGCAGAGACCGCTTCCTCCGAAACTCCCTGGTCAACTCGTTCCTTCCCACCCAAACCACCCCCTCTCCGGGTACTTTCCGTTGTAACCATAGGAGATGCAACACCTGTTCCTTTACCTCCCCCTCGATTCCATCCAAGGGCCCAAACAGTCTTTCCAGATGAGGCAGAGGTTCAGTTGCACCTCCTCCAACCATATCTACTATATACGCTGTTCTAGGTGTCAACTTCTCTGCATTGGCGAGACCAAGCGCAGGCTCGGCGATCGTTTCGCTGAACACCTCCGCTCGGTCCGTCTTAACCTACATTATCTCCCGGTGGCTCAGCACTTCAACTCCCCCTCCCATTCACAATCTGACCTTTCTGTCCTGGGCCCCCTTCATCGTCAGAGTGAGGCTCAGTCCAAATTGGAGGAACTGCACCTCATATTTCGCTTGGGTAGTTTACACCCCAGCAGTATGACTTCTCTAACTTTCGGTGGCCCTTGCTTTCTCTCTCCATCCCCTCCCCTCTCCCAGTTCTCCCACCAGTCTTACTGTCTCTGCCTATATTCTATCTTTCCCCTCCACTGACATCAGTCTGAAGAAGGGTCTCGAGCCAAATTCCTTCTCTCCATAGATGCTGCCTAACCTGCTGAGCGACTCCAGCATTTTGTGTCTACCTTTGATTTTACCAGCATCTGTAATTCTTTCTTAAACATCTGCTGGAAATTGATGGCTTTGCTTTCACTCTGCAATGGTGTGGAACATTCAATGCACTATGAGCCAAAGTTGCATGAATGCTCCATGCCAATCAAAGCAGCTTTAGACAAGTAACTGCAGTTCATACATGAGGGACAAATTACTGTAGAGAGAGAGGAAGCTATATCCACAGCTCTATGTTTATATTTAAAAAATGGTAAGGTGGCTGTGCTAGAAACATCCGGAAACTGCGATATTCAGAAGTCCTAGCTAAGCTTGATTTATTTCCTGAATAGTATGGGTAGGTGGTCAAATTCTCTATTGCTAGAGATAATTACTACCTCAAATATTATCCCAGCCGAAATGTTATCCTGATTGAGACACAGAAACAGACCCCTCGGCACAAATGCTCTATGCCAATCAGTGTTTTACGGAGATGGTTTAATTTGCTAGTATTTGGCCCATACCTCTATAACCTTTCTTATTCATATACCTATCGAAAATGTCTTTTAAATGTTGTATTTGTACACACTTCTAGCAGATTGCTCCTACGCCCACCACTGGCTGAATAAGGTACCTTTTAAATCTTTTCCCTCATCTTGAATCTATACACTCATGTTTTAGACTTCCCTACCCTGAAAAAAAGACAATGACCATCCACCTTATCTACATGATTTTATACAAGCTCTATAATATCACCTCTTGGCCTCCTACTCTCCAGGGTAAAAAGACCCAGCCTACCATTATAACTCAAGTCCTTCAGCCCTGATAACATCCTAGTTAATCTTTTCTGCACTCTTTCCAGCTTAATTACATCTTTCCTATTGCTGGATAACGAGAACTGAATATCCTTTGACTCCTTCCAAACCAAATTTACATTCAATTGGCTTGCTCACCCTGGATCCCATGTGATTTAACATTCCAGACGAGCCTACCATGCGGGACCTTGTCTTCATGAATGTAAGCATACAGCTTCCTTTTCTGTAAAGCTGCAGAAGATAGATATCAAACACCAGTGAACTCACCCACATACAACTTTATAAAGAATACAAGTAGATACAAAAAGCTGGAGTATTTCTGGAGAGAAGGTGTGGGTGATGTTTCGGGTTGAGATCCTTCTTCAGACTGGTTTGGGATAAGGGAAATGAGAGATATAGACAGTGATGTGGAGAGATAAAGAACAATGAATGAAAGCTACGCAAAAAAGAAATGATTAAGGAAACAGGCTATTGTAAGCTGTTTGTAGGGTGAAAATTAGAAGCTAATGCGAATTGGGTGGGGGAGGAATAGAGAGAGAAGGAATGCTGGGGCTACCTGAAGTGAGAGAAATCAAAATTCATACTACTAGGCTGTAAGCTGCCCAAGCGAAATATGAGATGCTGTTCCTCCAATTTGCGTTTAACCTCACTCTGACAATGGAGGAGACCGAGGACAGAAAGGTCTGAGCAGGAATGGGAAGGAGAATTAAAGTGTCCAGCAACCGGGAGATCAGGTTGGTTCACGCGGACTGAGCAAAGGTATTCTGCGAAATGATCGCCCAGTCTGTGTTTGGTCTCGCCGATGTACAAGAGTCCACAGTCCACATCTTGAACAACGGATACAGTAGATGAGGTTGAAGGAGGTGCAAGAACATGGATGAAACAACAGAAGGCAGTTGGGACGAGGATATCTTGCATAGAAAACCCAGTGCTGGGGAAAATTAACCATCAATTCCACGTGGATAAGCTTTTCCCTTTGAGGGTAGGAAAGATTCAAACAAGAGGGAATGACATGAGAATTAAGGGACAGAAGTTTAGGGGTAACATGAGGGAGAACATCTTTACTCAGAGAGTGGTGGCTCTGTGGAATGATCTTCCTGCAGAAGTGGTGGAGGCAGGATCGATTTTAACATTTAAAAATAAAGTGGATAGGTATATGGACGGGAAGGGAATGGTCTGAGTGCAGGTAGATGGGACTGGGGGAAAATAAATGGTCGGCACGGACTGGAAGGGCCGAGAAGGCCTGTTTCCGTGCTGTAATTGTTATATGGTTATCAATTAAACACAACCATTCTCCCCTAATCAGGAAGGAGTGACTGTGGCAGGTGAGATGATTTTCCCTTGATGCCTATTGACTTCAGCTTCCTTGGTATCAAAATGACAAATGCTACCTTTACATCAACAGATACGAATCTCATTCTACCGCTGCAATTCCTACCAAAATCAAGATTGTGTTAAGGTGTGGAGACAAGTGGCCCCTGTGATACCCAAACTGAGGAGTGAGCAGAATGTTGGGTGAATACATGCCATTTGTTAGCATTGTCAACTACACCTTATACATTTGTTGATTGACGATCAGTGGGGCAATATTTAGTAGTTGGATTGATCCTGCCTTTTGTACAGAAAACAAACTTGGGGTACATTCCTATATTGTTAGGTAGATGCAAATTCTTTCACTATTTCACTATTGACTGATGACAGGCACTTGTGATGGCAAGAACCTCAGGAAGAAATGTGGTCACCAATGCGCATTTCTGATCCGTCTACTAATATTATATCCTTGCATTGGCACTCACATGATAGGCTCTGCCATTAATGCAGATGAATGCGTTCATATCTGCTATTCAATGTCTAACACCATTCACAACATGGACACTCGAGTGTTACAAAACTTTGAATGTTGGCTGAAAGTACAATTTCACAAGTACAATCTTGTTAGGCTGTTTCTTTAATCGCCTTTGGGACTGTTCTCCTGAAAGATATCAGTCCCTGCTAGAAGAGTTTGTAGAATCAGGCACCTGGCTTTATGCCAATGTGATCTATCGTTGTATTTGTATTTTGTTTAAATGCGTCACCTGAACGGCAGTTAGGAATTAACCACATTATTGTGGATGTGCATCATGTTTAGACTAGATTGTGGATCAAAAGTCCAGGCCTTAGTTTAAACTTAGCAATATAATTATTACTGTGGCTCGGTTGTATTGCAGCAAACTAACGTTAGTGGCATTATTTCTGAATTTGTTAAGGCATAACTAACACACATTTTACTCCCAATGACACTGTAAAGGAGCATGGTTTGCAGCAAGAAGCTCTTCTTCACAAGGCTTTGCAACCAGCAACAATAGCTTGCACCAGATCAAAACAAAGGCACGACTGCTCAGAATGTAGACTGCCAGTGAAGAAAAAAGCAGCATTTTTTTTCCATTTCCCCTTCCGCTTTATTTGACCACTATGTTTCAGTAAGCTTTGTCAAACCATCTGAAGATTAAAAGAAATGATCTGGGACATACATGCCATGTGTCACCTGGCACACACTATCAATTTGTTTGTTTCTAACAATAGACTGTGGGAGTGGCAACATTTACATAAAAGGTACATCAGAGCAACATCACTGGAAATCCCACTAGCACAAGAGAACAAGAGAGGAACTGCAGATGCCGGTTTATTTGAAAAAAAGACAAAGTGCTGGAGTAACTTAGTGGGTCAGACAGCATCTCTGGAGAACATGGACAGATGACATTTCAGGTTGGGACCCTTCTTCAGACCGATTGGGGTAGGTGGGGGAAAAAAAGCTAGAAGAGAGATATCTCTTCCAGCTTTCGTACCCCCTCCATCACAAGGAACAGGACCAATACTTCAGCCAAGCTCAGGCTAAAGTATGTTCTAAGCTCAGGGAATGACCAATTGTCAACTTCACCAATTAAATAATTTTCTAGTTCACCTTTCACAAGCTTCTGAGCTGTCAGTTACATTGAACTCAAAGGTCAACACTGAAGACCAGCAAAAGACAGCGAAGTGCTGGAGTAACTCAGTAGGTCAGGCCACATCTCTGGAGAATATAGATGGGTGTCATTTTGGGTTGAGACCAGTCTTCAGACCGATTGTAGGGGGGGCGACGAGAGTAGAAAGTTAGTAAAGGGGAGAGGCAGAACAAAGCATAGCAGGTAGTAGGTCAACCAAAGCACCTCCTCTTGCTGATTGCTACCTGCCCAACTTGGAAAAAGGCAACAGCAATAAACAAGGGTTACACAAAAAGCTGGAGAAACTCAGCGGGTGCAGCAGCATCTAAGGAGCGAAGGAGATAGGCGACGTTTCGGGCCGAGACCCTTCTTCAGACTCAGACCCCAATTGGTCTGAGTTTCTCCAGCTTTTTGTGTAACCCTCGATTCTCCAGCATCTGCAGTTCCTTCTTTAGCAATAAACAAGGCCCTGTGAGCCCATTCCATAATTAGATCAGTTAATTACACTTTCAACCCCTTTTTCATTTCTATTCCTCATATGAACTCAAAACTTTTACAGTTCAAATATACACTTCAATTTTGCACATATTCAATGCCAACTTCCACAACATGCTGGCAAATGGAATTTCAAAAACTCTGCATCATGGGAAAACAGAGAATCAGTCACCCTATCCTAGAGGGACATACTATTCTATGGTTCTACTGCAGCCCTCTCCCCCAAGTCCCACCAACAGCAGGAGTAGCCTCTGAAATGTGGAGAGGGTGTTTCCACTAATGGGAGAGTTTAGGATAAAGATCATAGCCTCATAATTAAACAATCTTCTTCTAGGAAGGAGAAGAGATGTATTTAGTCAGAGGGTGGTGAATCTGTGGAATTCTTTGCCACAGAAGACTGTGGAGGCAATCAGTGGGTATTTTTGAGGCAGAGATAGATTGATTCTTGAAGTACACGTGTCAGAGGTTATGGGGAGAAGGCAGGAGAATGGGGTTAGGAGGGAGATAGATCAGCCATGATTGGATGGTGGAGTAGACTTGATGGGCCAAATGGCCCAATTCTACTATTCCTTATGACCCTTTCCACGCTCCTCCACAACAGCCACTCGCCCAACACATAAAACCTCCTCACCTCACACAGAATGAGCGCTCCATCCCCGCTCCCACACAAATAGACTCAAGCCCCCACCTCCTAATACACCCGTGTCCCACCTTTCTACCCATCCAGTAGACCTACCCAGTCTCACCTTCTTCCCATTCCTCCTCCTGTGATTCATTCCCCCCGCCCCACAGCCCACACCAAGCCTTGCTGCCTTGCCAGCGATTCGCGCCCCCCTCTACTTTCCCAAGCCTCCCCTCATCATCAGCCACCCACTATTCGGCGCCCCCCCCCCCTCATCATCACTTCCCAACCTCTCCACACACTCCTTCGCCTCGAACACCAATTCCTCCTCCAACGCCATCCGTTCTCTTCCGACCCAACAGATCCGTTCCCCACCCAATACCCCAGGTTCCACCTCCCTCAGTATCCCAGACAACCCTCCTCTCTCTGCCCATTCTCCCCGCCAGGCACGGCACGGCCCGGCCCGGCCCAGCTTGCCGTGGTCCGGCAGGGGCAGCCACCGGCCGCGGCCACGTGTTGTTCGGGCTTGTGTTTACCAGTTGCCCGCGCTCGCCAGGCCTCGCCGCCTCCTCCACGGCGGCGGCGGCGGCGGCCAACGTGCCACCCGACCACCGCTCCGCTAGGCCTTGCCGCGTCGCTGTGCCCAATGTCCGAGGCCCTGCCGTTACCACTCTCCATGCAGCTGCCATTTACCTCACTATCCGACGGCGAAGCGCACGGTCTCGGCCTTAGCCCCGCGATTCGCACTCAAACACCGAGTAATGGCGGCGACATGCGCCGTGACGGAAGGTCGTTCCACACCCTGAGCATTCTGGGGGTTGTAGTCTTTCTCCAGCATTAATGCGCATGTGCGTCATAAATAGCCCTCTGGCCAGAAGGGAAATGTGTAGGAAGGAACTGCAGATGCTGGCTTACACCGTAGACAAAAATGCTGGAGCAACTCAGCGGGACAGGCAACATCTCTGGAGGAATGGGTGACGTTTCAGGTCAAGAATTACGCCAGCATTTTGTGTCCATCTAATTCAAGAAGTACAACGTGTGTAGCTTCACTCACAACAGAATTGTTCAGCGCCCACCACGACTTGGAGCTCTTCTACCGTCGCCTCCGCCTCACAGCATTGTTCCACGGGAATAAGTCCTTGCCCCCCACTGATGATCCCTTTTCCTGTCTCCCACGTACCCCCTCCTCGTGGACCCCCCCTCGTGGCCCTCCAGCTTTAGAACTCTTTATACAGAACTGCCGTCAGGACATCAACCGCCTCGACTTCTCCACTCCCCTGTCTCACTCCAATCTCTCCCCCTCCGAACGTACTGCCATCGACTCACTCAGCAACAACCCAGACTGGGTTATCAAACCCGCCGACAAGGGAGGTGCCGTGGTAGTCTGGCGCGTTGATCTCTACAAAGCGGAGGCCACGCGCCAACTCTCGGACACCTCCTCCTACTTATCCACGACCCCACTGACAAGCACCAGGCCACTATCTCGAGCACCATAAAAACGACTTCATCAACTCCGGCTCCCTACCCCCCCGAGCCTCCAACCTCATCGTTTCCCAGCCCCGCACGGCCCGATTTTACCTTCTCCCCAAAATCCACAAACCCGACTGCCCCGGCAGACCCATTGTTTCTGCCTGTTCGTGCCCCACCGAACACATTTCCACATACCTTGACTCCATCCTATCTCCCTTTGTTAAATCCCTCCCCACCTACGTTCAAGACAACTCAGACACTCTCCGTCGGCTCCACACATTCCATTCCCCAGCCCCCCATCCTCTCATCTTCACCATGGACGTCCAGTCACTATACACCTGCATCCCCCACCAGGATGGTCTCAAAGCCCTCCTGTACTTCCTTGACCAGGGGAGCAACCCATACCCATCCACTGACACCCTCCTCCGCCTAGCGGAGTTGGTCCTTACCCTCAATAACTTCTCTTTTGACTCCTCCCATTTCCTCCAAACACAAGGCGTAGCTATGGGCACACGCATGGGCCCTAGCTACGCCTGCCTCTTTGTCGGGCACGTCAAACAATCTTTGTTCTCGGCGTACCAGGGCCCCACCCCCGACCTTTACCTCCGTTACATTGACGACTGCTTTGGTGTCACCTCCTGCACCCACACACAACTGACTGACTTCATCCATTTCACCACCAACTTCCATCCGGCACTCAAATACACATGGACCATTTCCGACATTTCCCTACCATTCTTTGACCTCACCATCTCTATTGCGTGATACACTCCTGATCGATGTCCACTACAAACCAACTGACTCCCACAGCTACCTGGACTACTCTTCCTCCCACCCTGCTTCCTGTAAGGACTCCATCCCCTATTCCCAATTCCTCCGTCTATGCCGCATCTGCTCCCAGGATGAGGTGTTCCACACCAGGTCATCACAAATGTCCTCGTTCTTCAGAGAATGGGGTTTCCCCTCCCCCACTATAGATGAGGCTCGCACCAGGGTCTCCTCCATACCCCGCAACACTGCTCTCTCTCCCCATTTCCCCCACTCACAACAAGGGCAGAGTCCCCCTGGTCCTCACCTTTCACCCCACCAGCCAGCGCATACAACAGATAGTCCTCCGCCAGTTTCGCCACCTCCAGCGTGACCCCTCCACTCGCCACATCTTCCCATCTCCCCCCCTGTCTGCCTTCCGCAAAGACCGCTCCCTCCGCAACTCCCTTGTCAATTCCCATCCCTCCCACTCCACCCCTTCCCCGGGCACTTTCCCTTGCAACCGCAAGAGATTCTACACTTGTCCCTTCACCTCCCCCATCCACTCCTTTCAGGGACCCAAGCAGTCCTTCCAAGTCCGACAGAGGTTCACCTGCACCTCCTCCAACCTCATCTACCGTATCCGTTGCTCCAGATGCCAGCTGATCTACATCGGTGAGACCAAGCGGAGGCTGGGCGATCGTTTCGCTGAACACCTCCGCTCGGTCCGCAATAACCAACCCGACCTCTCTATTGAAGGAAAAGTTTTTTGAGGTGTGGAAGCACTGGCCCTAGGATTTGTTTCCGTGCTGTATGACTCTATGACACTCACATGCTTTCATTCAAATAATCATCCATATCCTAGGTATGTTGGGTGCAGACTGCCCAAGCGGAATATGAGGTGCTGCTTCTCCGATTTCCGGTGGTGCTCACTCTGGTAATGGAGGAGGCTCAGGACAGAAAGGTCGGATTCGGAATGGGAGGGGGAGTTGAAGTGCTGGGCCACAGGGAGATCAGGTTGGTTAATGTGGTTGATCTCCCTGGGCCCTTGCTGTCCCCTCCCCAGCTCTCACTCAGCCCTCTGGTTCATCTTCTTCCTTTCTTCTTCCCGCGCCCCCCCACCCTGCATCAGTCTGAAGAAGGCTTTAGGCCCGAAATGTTGCCTATTTCCTTCGCTCCATAGATGCTGCTGCACCCACTGAGTTTCTCCTGCATTTTTGTCTACCTTCGATTTTCCAGCATCTGCAGTTCCTTCTTGAACACTTAAAAGAGCAACCACAGTTCTGGAAAAAGGTCTTGTGAACAGATGAGATGAACATTAATTTATATCAGAGTGATGGCAAGAGCAAAGTATGGAGGAGAGAAGAAACTGCCCAAGCATACCGCATCATCTGTGAAACACGGTGGTGGGGGTGTTATGGCATGGGCATGTATGGCTGCTGAAGGTACTGGCACCTTTGGCCGCTAACAACTTGGTGCTTGGGTTCAGATTGCCCAGTCACCTATGGCTTGAGTTGGGAAAATTACCCACCCTCCCAAACACCTAACATTTATCGACATAAAACTGCATCTGCCATGCTTCTGCCCACTCACCCAACCTGTCCAGGTCACCCTGCTTCCTCACACTTCACACTGCCACCCAGATTTGTGTCATCTGCAAATTTGCTAATGTTACTTTTAATCTCTTCATCTAAATAATTAAAGTATATTGTAAATAGCTGCAGTCCCAGTACCAAGCCTTGCAGTACCCCCCGAGTCACTGCTTGCCATTCCGAAGGGACCTGTTAATCTTTGTTTCCTGTCTCTTTGTTTCCTGTCTGCCAACCAATTTTCTATCCATGTCAGTGCCCTACCCCCAATACCATGTGCTCTAATTTTGCCCACTAATCCGCTATGAGGGACCTTATCAAATGCTTTCTGAAAGTCCAGGTACACTACATCCACTGGCTCTCCCTTGTCCATTTTCCTAGTTACATCCTCAAAAAATTCCAGAAGATTAGTCAAGCATGATTTCCCCTTTGTAAATCCATGCTGACTCAGACCGATCCTGTTACTGCTATCCAAATGTGCTGCTATTTCATCTTTTATAATTGACGTTGGAGTCCAGTATAGACCAGTTAGCCTGACATCAGTGGGGAAGATGTTGATCTTCCCCACCACCGATGTCAGGCTAACTGGTCTATAATTCCCTGTTTTCTCTCTCCCGCCTTTCATAAAAAGTGGTATAATAATAGCAACCCTCCAATCTACAGGAAATGATCCTGAATCTATAGAACATTGGAAAATGATCACCAATGCGTCCACAATTTCTAGAGTTACTTCCTTAAGTACCCTGCGATGCAGACCATCAGGCCCTGGGGATTTATCAGCCTTCAGTCCCATCAGTCTACCCAACACCATTTCCTAATTCACCTAATGTGAATTTCCTTCAGTCCTCCGTCACCCTAGATCCTCTGGCCACTATTACATCAGGGAGATTGTTTGTGTCTACCTTAGTGAAGATGGATCCAAAGTACCTGTTCAACTCGTCTGCCATTTCCTTGTTCCCCTTAATAAATTCACCTTTTTCAGTCTTCAAGGGTCCAACTTTGGTCTTAACTAATGTTTTCCTCTTCACATACCTAAGGAAGCTTTTACTATCTTCCTTTATATTCTTGGCTAGCTTACCTTCGTACCTCATCTTTTCTCCCGGTATTGCCTTTTTAGTTATCTTCTGTTGCTCTTTAAAAGTTACACAATCATCTGGCTTCCAGCTCATCTTTGCTATGTTATACTTCTCTTTTATTTTTATATTGTCCTTGACTTTCCTTGTCAGCTACGGTCGCCCTTACTCCCCTTAGAATCTTTCTTCCTCTTTGGAATGAACTGATCCTGCACCTTCTGTATTATTCCGAGAAATACCAGCCATTGTTGTTCCACTGTCATCCCTGCTAGGGTATCTTTCCAGTCAACTTTGGCCAGCTCCTCCCTCATGGCTCCATACTACCCTTTGTTCAACTGTAATACTGACACATCCGAATTTCCCTTCTCCCTCTCAAATTGTGGCTTAAAACATCATATTATGGTCACTACATCCTAATGGCTTATTTACCTCGAGTTTCCTTATCTAATCGGTTCATTCCACAACACTAAATCCAGAATTGCATTCTCCCTGGTAGGCTCCAGTACAAGCTGCTCTAAGAATCGATCACGGAGTCACTCCACAAACTTCCTTTCTTGAGGTCCGGCACCAACCTGATTTTCCCAGTCTACCTGTATGTTGAAATCTCCCAAAACAACCGTAGGAATACCTTTACGAAATGCCAATTTTAACTCTTAATTCAACTTGCACCCTATATCCAGGCTACTGTTTGGGGGGGGCCTGTAGATAAGGGTCTTTTTACCCTTACCATTCCTCAGTTCTATCCATACTGATTCTACATCTCCTGATTCTATGTCACCTTTCACAAGGGACTGAATTGCATTCCTCACCAACAGAGCTACCCCACCCCCTCTGCCCACCTGTTGTCTTTTTGATAGGATGTATACCCTTGAATATTCTGTTCCCTGGTCCTCTTACAGTCATGTCCCTGTAATTCCCACAACATCATACTTGCCAATTTCTAACTGAGCTTCAAGATCATCCACTTTATTTCTTATACTTCGTGGATCCATATATAATACTTTTAATCCATTACTCCCCTCACCCTTCACATCGATTCCAATTTCACTTGGCCATAGTCTCCTATCCCTTCCTGAGCTTTCTGCCCTGTTCATTCTGGTGTATATCTTAACTTTTCTTATACTCTCTTACCCATTAACTCCATCCTTATATCTCCAGTTTGTCCCCTCCCTCCCCACTATTTAGTTTAAACCCACCCATGTTGCAGTGGCAAACCTGCCTCCCAGAATGCTGGCCCCCCTCCTGTTAAGGTGCAACCTGTCCTTTTTGTACAATTCACCCTTACCCCAAAACAGATCTCAGTGAACTAAGAATCTAAATCCCTGCTTTCCCCATCAGCTCCTCAGCCACACATTCAGATCCCCTATCTCCCTGTTCCTGCCCTCACCAGCACGAGGAACTGAAAGCAAACCGGAGATAACCACCCTGGAGGTCCTGGTTTTCAGCCTTCTTCCGAGTTATCTGAAGTCACGCTGCAGAATGTCTTTCCTCTTCTTCCCGATGTCATTTGTGCCAACCTGCACTACCACTTCCGGCTGCTCACCTTCACCCTTGAGGATGCTCTGCTATCGGTCAGTGACGTCCTGGATCCTGGCGGCAACATATCATCCTTGACTCCCGCAGAAACCCCTGTCTGTACCTCTCACGATGGAGCATCACCAAAGAAGACAACCGGTGATGTCCATGAATCACATACTTCAGCAGTCATTGTATGCAAAGGATATGCAACAAAATACTAGACATAACTATTTTCATTTACATGACATTGCTGTGTCCCAAACATAATGGTTCCCTGAAATGGATGGACTATGTTTCAACACTGCTGTAATTTCTACATGGTGAAACCAAAATGTATAAAAATGGCCTTTATTAAAATCTGACTTTTAATCTACTCCACAATATGAGATTTGTAATAGAAAAAATCACGTGGTTAAAGTACACATTATGCACTTTAACCACATGTGATTTTTTTCTATTACAAATCTCATATTGTGGAGTAGAGGCAAATAAATAAATGATGGGTCTTTGTCCCAAACATTATGGAGGGCACAGTACTTGTAAATTGGCTTTACACTCATTCCACCTTAATGATATCCTTCCTATAGCAGGGAGACCAAAACAGAACACAGTATTCCAAGTGTAGTATTCACCAGGGAGCACACGGTGTCCACGAACACCTTGGTTACTTTCCGGGAACACTGGGCATTGCAGGGGCTTGAATGTTAGTTAGATGAAAGTACATCATTTTAATTTGATGCCTGTGTGTACATTTTCCTTTTTTAGATTGATGTCTCCTTTGAGTAGTGTTTTCATTGTGATTTTGTACCTGTTAATAAACTTACTTTTGTAAACAAGTGTAGCCTCACTAACATCTTCTACAACTATAACAACATCCCAACTTCCATACTCAATACCCTGACTAATGAAGGCCAATGTACGAAAAGCCTTCTTGGCTATCCTATCTACTTGGGACACCACTCTCAGGGAACCTGTACTCCTAGATCCCTCTGTCTTGTAATCCTAATTGTTGATATAAATCACAAAAAATGGGCCCAGCACTAATCCATGAGCACACCACTCCGGTTGAAAAAAATACCCCCAACCACCACCCTTTGCTTCCTTCCATGAAGCCAATTCTGTATCTAGTTAACTAGCTCTTCCTGGATCCGGCGATTTCACCTTCTGGAACAGCCTACTATGCAGAACCTTATCAAAATGCTTGCTGAAGTCCACATAGACAACATCTATGGCCTTGCCCTCGTCAATCTTTTGTTACTTGTTCAAAAAATTCAATCTGATTCATAAGTCACAGTGTACCATGTACAAAACCATACTGTTTATCCCTAATTAGTTCCTGTCGATCCAATGCATATATCGTATCCTTCAAAAACCTCTCCAGTAACTTTTCAACCACAGATATCTGTTCACTGGTCTATAGTTCCCAGGCTTTTTCTTGCAACCCTTCTTAGAGGTAAACATTAGCCACCCTCCAGTTGCCCGGCACCTCACCTGTGCCTAACAATGATTCATATATCTTAGCCAGGACCCCTGCAATTTCTTATCTAGCTTCCTACAATATCCTTGAATATAGCTGATCAGGCCTGAAAGATTTATCTACCCTCATATGATGTAGGATGTCCAGTACCTCTTTAACTGTAATATGGCTGTTCTTAAGACATCACCATTAACTGTCCCAAATTCCCATGCCTTCATGTTTTCTCTATGGTAAAAACAGAGAAATACTAATTGAAATACTAATTGAGGACTTGCCCATCTCGATGCGACTCCACACATAAGATGACCGTTTTGTTTTCGGAAGGGCCCTATTCTCTCCTCTTTTCCTGAATGTACCAAAATCAGTTTGGATTCTCCTTAATTTTATCTGCCAGAGTTAACTCCTGCTCCTGCCTCCTTTTTACCTTCCTAATTTACTTTTTAATTATGATCTTTATAACCATTTTTGATGGTTATTTATCATAGAGTGCATAGTGTACTTTTACTTCGGAGTCACGTGAGTGACTACGTGGAAAAGACCCCGCCAGCACGCATGTGCGACATATCGTCTACCGCATTGCGCATCGACAGGCTGTTATAGCGCTGCTCCACCAGCGGTAAGTTTGAAACCTGAAGGTAAGTTTTTCAACTTAACTCCAGGTCTGTTTTTTCTCCTTGCAGGAAGCTCTGTGCACAGAGTTCCTGCTGGAGATATTGCGTTCTCCTACATCGTGGGAAAGTCCTGACTGCGAGAATCGCGGGGATGCCCGGCTGGAGGGGGAACCCCACCACTGACTTCGCGGGGAATCCCGTCTCCAGGGACCGCGAGGGAATCCCGGCATTGGTAAACCGTGGAATGGATTCCGTGGGGAACCCGGGACAACAACAGAATCAATCCGTGAGGTGAACCCGGCTCGGGGAAATCCGACCACAGGGACCGCGGGAAGAAGCCTAACCGTGGGGCGAACCCGGCTCAGGGAAAACCCGGCTGCGGGGACCGCGGGAAGTCTACCACAGGAAGAACCCGGCTCGGGGAAAACTGGGCTACGGGGACCACGGGATAAACCCGGCTCGGGGAAAACCGGGCTGCGGGAAGACCACGGGATAAACCCGGCTCGGGGAAAACCGGACTGCGGGGACCGCGGGAAGACAAACCGCGGGATTAACCCGGCTCGGGGAAACCTGGCCGCAGGAACCGCGTGAGCGGACCGTGTGAAAACACGGATGCGGACCACAGAAGTGCGGATAGCCGGCGGCATTTTTCAGACTCCAGCGGCCCAGAGAGGTTCAATGGAGTCTGAAAGGCCAGGAGGGTCCCCTCCAACATGGGCACGTCCTCGGCCGTTTACCCATGTGGAGCATGGATAGCGTCAGAGAGCGCTCATCCCACTAATGCTTTCTCCTGATATGGTCCATGTATGGCATAGCAGTAGAGATATACCACCTACGATAAGCCCAGAGACCTGCAGTGTCCGGGCTGCCTATATGCCACCAGCGGATGAGCCGGTAGACTTGGAGGGTCCGGGCTCTAAGATTCACCGCCTGCAAAGGAATTTCCCGTCGGCGGATAACCTCGGAGACTTGGCATGGGTCCGGGCTGGAAGGTACACTGCCTACGTATCCCGCATGAAGCGGAAGACTTGGAAGTATGTCCAGGGAACATACTGGAGTACAAACGTGAGGTTCCAGAAATTCTGCCGTGGCATCAAGATCTTCGCGAAACATAGCCTGAAGGCCAGAGTTCCCTCGTGAAGGAACAGCCACCTCACGCCACATCACAGGTGCCGGCGGTGGGATACCACACACCTGCAAATTTGTCCCTGAAAGGACCAGCAGTGAACAGCGCTATATGGGGGTACAATGCACTTCAAAATGAACTGCTTCCAGAAGAACGCCATTGGACCTGCCTTAAATGTTAAAATCTGGAGGTTCAAGTGAGGCCAGCAATGTCTAGCTGCCGAATCCTCTCTTCAGGAACCTGCACAAACAGGTAAGAACCGGATGAAGAATTAAAGCTGTTGGGCTTATCACGGTACCAAGGCAACACACCCCACGCCTCTATCGGCTGCAAGCTTTTCACTGAAGCTGGTGGCAACTGTTTTTTCAGGCCAAGGCCAAACTCAGGGAACTCAGGGTCCTCAGGGAATTGGGTCCACACACCCCAGCAATCCTACTCTCCAAATCTGGGACGGAATTAGAACCCGCGCCAGGGGCCTTTGGGATAACCACAAGACCACCAATAACCATGAAGGTAGGTGGGTCTGGTTCTTTCCGAAAAATGAGGTATGTGGACCATTTACAAGTTGGTAAATTTACACTTGTTTATGCAAAATGAGTTGCCTTTCAGGACAGGCCGTAGTTGCGGGCCGCTCATTGCCACTATGAAAGATACCGGTTTCAACTCGCATATGCAGTATAGACTTTTACTGTCTAACAACAGGGGAACAGTTTCCACTGGGCTCACCTAAGATATTATTTTATGGGCTATCTGGATGATGTTCTAAAACACTGTATTTTGCCAAATCAGCGGTATCAGCCACAAACCATTCTGCAGAAATTGGATTCTCATCCATCTAGTAAATTTAAGTTGATACCAACTGAAATTATTAAATTGTCCGGGATTGGCAATATATTGGCCAGCTGTGCTATTGCACCTTCTGTACCATCAGATATACGGCGTGCAAAGGAGCAAGCTCGCAGGCTATTCCCAGCTGAAACTATCAAAGTCACCATGGTGGACAAACAGTACTCAGCATTGCCCCACTAACCTTCATCAGTATTCATCAGTTAATTACTAACTGATGCTATGCTTAAAGAAGGATAATTACTACATACCATCTTTAGTATGGAGGCGAATGGGGGTTGCATGAGTTACCAATTATTCAGTTATATGGTATCAACTACTACCTATTCACATAAGGTGCATTCTGTGGATAAAGGTTTGTGCGAATATGCTATCTGCATGCTCAAGTCTAACTTGATACACTCTGGTGCTATTATGTTTAAATCACATGGGTGCAATCAAGTCAAAGTATCCGGTAATAGTTTACCTAACTTCATGGGCAAAATGTTGCATCCAGGCTCAAACGGCAGTTGCAAAATACGTGGCGTATCAGTGGTGATGGATGCATTCTCGCTACACTGAGGAAGTATGTTCATTGTGTCCCTCCATTTACCTTACCAGACAGGTCTTGCAAATTCAGCATTTCCTGCTTCAGGCATTTTCGGAGTGCCTGAATGGTCTATGCAGCCATGATTCCCGCTGATGTTGGGAATGATGATAGAACCTTATATGGATTCCAGGCACTAAATGGCTGGTTAGCCGTGACCGGGGAACCATGCTCTGCATACTTAAATCTGTACATTGACTTGCAGACTGGGAAGACCGCTTCCTGCAGCATAGAATTGTCAAACCAAACTATGGACTGCAATTGCAGGGTTAGCACCAAACTTACAGTGCTTCCCTCATAGGGAAGTTGACACGATTGACTGACATCTTTAGTTCAGTTCCATATGGGGTTGACAATCATTTCAAGAGTGCCATTACTGTGCCGCACGTGCCTTCTCAGCATATTGGCTGCGAGGAGCAGAATCCACTCTGTCGGGTCACCTTCTGTCATCGAGATTATGAAGGGTATCTTCAACTCGACACCCCCCTAGGCCAGGTACGCTGAGATATGGGATATTAACATTGGACCATTCCTGCCCTTGGCTCACTAAACCAAGTGGTTATGCTCATGACGCTGAGTCAGCACAACGGGTCCAGTTTGCATAGCTGTGACTGGACAAGATGATTATTCTGCAGGGAATTACATTTATGTTATCACTTAATCAGCAGAAATCACCAGGGACATTAGGTCTCATATAAGAATTGCATATCCCATGGACCTTCGGTTGTATGTGGCTACACACCTACACCAGTATGTTAAGGTCACTAGAGCCTTAGGGCCACTGAACTAGCAATGATTGTTAGTCACATGAAGCCTCACTAGAGAATCACTACAGACCATCAGCCGGTGGTTTATATGGGTTCTGGGATACAGGAGTGAACACTGACATACAAGTCTCACTCCACCCAGGCTGCAACTATTTCAGCAGCAGGGGATGGACGTTCATGGGACCACATCCTAGCGGCTGCAGGATGGTCTAACGAACGATTCCATTAGAAATACCCTTGCCAGGCCAGGGGTATTTGCCGACTCTTTAAGGTATGTGTACATTAATAGCATCAACATGTCTATACCTATGTCATGTCTGAATGCATTATTAAAATTAGCTCTTCACTGATGCAGTGTGTGATGCATGGACTCGTCCATGGCATGAAATCACAGAACTTTGAAATCTTCACGTAGTCACTCACGTGACTCTGAAGTAAAATAGTAAGATTAAACGAGAACTTACCAGTTTGAAGTTTGATCCTTATTTTATGAGGAGTTACGATGAGGGATTATGTGCCCTCCGCTCCCAACCCTCTATATAAGGATCAACTGGTATTTTAGTTCTTATCTTACTATATATTCAGTCAACTTCTGTTATTTCACACCGCTGCTTTGAAGAATGTCGCGCATGCTTGCTGGCGGGGTCTTCACGTAATCCCTCATCATAACTCCTCATAAAATAAGGATCAAACTTCAAACTGGTAAGTTCTCATTTAATCTTACTATTAAATTGTAGAGTATGATATCACCGTCAATGAACACTCTAAGCATGTATATAAGACAATCAATAACAGCATGGACACATCTAATAAGATGCAGGTCGGCTCAGAGTAATGCAGTAAATGTCGTTTTAGGCAAGCAAGAAAATATTTTTTTAAAGCAGCAAATCCTAATCCAATATAAACATGGGTGGTTGAGGTACTGCCTCACAACTCCAGAGACCCAGGTTCGATCCTGGTGCCATCTGTGCAGAGTCTGTACATTCTCCCTGTGAATACGTGGGTTTCCTACCACATCCCAAGACATACAGGTTTGTTGGTTAATTGGCTACTGTAGATTGCCACTGATGTGTAAGGAATGGATATAAAACTGGGATAACAGAATGTGAATTGAGGTAGTGTGATTTCTTGCTGTATCTCTAAACTAAACCAGTGTAAATTGAACATAAACACAAATCTAAATCAGGTTAAGATTTGTTTGTGGTGATGCACAGGAAACCTCTGCTTTTATTACAGTGCCAAAAAGGCACACTCAGCAAAATGATGATGCTTAAATGTGATTCCTGTCAGTAGCTCTTTTTATTAAAGGGGAAAGTTCAGACTTTAAAACACAAATTTTAAAACAACTAAAATAAGCAAAAATAAAAAATACACAATAAACAATAAGAAGAAATTTAATTCATAACTAATAGAATGCAAATGTCAAAGAATTAGGTTTAATTAAAACTTCTATATCTGTCTTCAATAAAAGACAAAACTAATTTCTAACGCTACTTAATAATCCAGTGCACAGATTAGTGCCGCCCCTCGTTTAATCCAGTGTTGGTGTGGTTTAGTGGTTGGTAATTCCACAGCTATGACGTAATTGGTGGAATGGCCAGTTGTTGACAGCGTACCTAAAAAGAAACATTTTGACAAATTGAAGTGCACAGATTACACATCTGGAATATTCAGTGTCCAAAATAGATGGAAAGAACAATATTTTCAATTAACATGTCTTAAAATGTATACAAGTATGTAACTTCTTGTATGTTAAGCTTGTTCCAAAGCAAATTTCTCTGTCAAACCTCAGTACAAATATAGAGTACGTGAACTTCAATATAGAAAGTGAAGTAGCATGGAGGGGAGGGGTATTTCTGAGTCAGGATGATGCGCAACTCTGAGGGAAACCAGCAGCTGGTGATGTTCTCATCATCTAAAGCCATTGTCCTTGCTGTAGAGTTGTGGGTTTAGGAGTTGCTGAATTAGCCAAGGTGTGTAACTGTAGTGCAATTTGTACTATTTTGCATCAGTGGCGTTGAAAACTCATGTTTAAGATAGTATTAACCTTCTTAAAAGTTGTCGAAGCTGTACTCATCCAATAAAGTGGAGAGGAGTCTAGTACCATACTACTTTATGCCTTGTAGATAGTGGGAAGGCTTTGGGGTGTCAGGAGGTGAGTCACAACAGGATTCCCACCTCTCTCAGAGCCACCCTGTATGCGTAGTTGGTACAGTTGTGCTTCCAGACACTAGTGACTCCAGGATGTTGATTGTGAGAAACCTGATGATGGTATAATACCAGGATTAATATCAAGTTGCCCAACTGAGCTAGTCGCATTTGCTTGTGTTGGGCCCATATCCTTATAAACCTTTCCTATCCACATACCTGTCTAACTGGTACATATGAAGCACTGCAACCAGAATTTTGTCTATTAGCTTGAGGCATACAGATTTTTTTGGTCAATAATGTTCATTATGTTCAGCTATTATTATTAGAAATATCTCCACGTCACCCTTTCATTTTCCTTTTCCATTTTGCATATCCTTTCAAAACATCTAGTCTTGGCCACCACACAACTAAGTCTCTGTAAAAGCTAGTAAATCAAACACATTTCTCTCTGTAGGCACAAGGAACTGCAGATGCTAGAATCTTGAGCAAACACAGTGAGCCAGACAGCATCTCTGCGGAAAATGGATAGGTGACGTTTTGGTTGGAACCCTTCTTCATGATTGGAGGAAGGGAGGAAAGCTGAAAAAGAGAGGTGAGGGCTAGACAAAGCCCCCACTTTTCCCAATGCCATTATTTTATTCTATTTAGTTATGAATATATTTGCCATCATATAAACCATGTTCCTTCTATCATTGTACTGTTTTCCATGAATTGATTTTGTTTACTGATGCAATACTAATCACAAAGCTTCTTGCCTCATTACAATCATCATAGTTATAAAAATGTACAACATAAGACCAGGTCGTTTGATCCACTGCATCTATGCTAACTGCCATGTCTACACTGCCTGCATTAATTGCATATTCTTCTTCACTTTATTATTTAAGTATTGTCCAGATATTTTTCAAATGATGTTAACAGTCAAGAGATTCGAGAATGTTTAATTGTCATATGTTCCTAAACGGAACAATGAAATTCTTACTTGAATCAGCATAACAGGTCTGTAAACACGGTACTCCATAGATAACATTATAAACAACCAAAGAAAAGTTCAATAAATCAAAATAATGATGTTAGTGCAAAACAAAAAAGTCCAAAGTCCCCAGTGCAAACAAGACAGTTAATAGTTCAAAGTTTAGTTGGTGTTTGTAATGTTCAAAAACCTTATAGTTATTGGGAAGAGATTGGTCCTGAACCTGGAGATCACAGTCTTCAAACCTCTATATCTTCTTTCTGATGGCAGGAATGAAATGAGAGTGTGGCCAGGATGGTATGGGTGCTTGATGATGCTGGCTGCCTTTTTGAGAGAGTGCATTCTATTCTGTTCAATGCTCAAATGCATAACTTGCTCTATGGCATTGAATTTACTAATTGAAATACTGGAAATACTTAACAGGTCAGATATTCATCTGGAGAGACAAAGGGAATTACAAATTTAGATCACAGGTTTTCATGAGCTCTGATGAATGATATTGTCCTAAAAGGTCAAGTTTCTCCCTCTCTCTCTTTCTTTCCCCCTACAGATGTTGCTTGACCTACTGAGCATCTTCAGCATTATCTACTCTTATTTCACATTTCCAGCATTTGAATGATTTAATTTTGGATTTGCCAAATCTAAACCGTTTGCCACCTATGGGTATGCTTCTGAGAATATGTAGAATCGAGGATACTTTATGACTAAGGTTTAACTATTCGGAGTGAAGTTGGTTCAAGTATTCAAGCGAAATACATATAAATACCGGATATAAATACTGGAATTGTCACTTCCACTAGTTGGTATACCATTAGGACATACTGTGTCCTACCTTTGAACAACAGACACTCCCTGACTTATGTAAGGGTTACGTCCCATGGACCCTTGCGTAAATTGGATGTTACATAAGTCGGAAACGGAAATGCTACTGCGCATGCATGATTTTACCATTTGACTCCGGAGAGCAAGTGGGAGCTCAGACTCAGAGACTATGGGGCCCGATGAGACTACCACGGGGAGATGTTATGAGGCGATCATGTGGGAGCTCTGACACAGAGACCATATGAGCAGTCTGACGCAGAGACCCCGTGGGAGCTCCAAAGTGGAGACCATGTGATCGTAAAGAGGCTCAAACATTTGCGTACGCAAGTGCGAGATTACATAAATCACCTATTATGTAGTTCGGGGAGTGCCTGTATAGTGCTGTCCCTTCATAGTGACTGGGTCTAAATCTTAGAGCTTCCTCCCTGTATGAGTATCTTCATCACAAGCCATGGCAGCAATTGAAGACGACAACACATCACATTGCATTTTACAATTAGAAACAGGCAATAAATGTTCGTCTTGAAAATAATCTCACATCGTGCAAAATGAATAAATATCCCACTAATTCCACTTTTACCCTTGTGCTCAGACAATGCTGTGTTCTATTGACTCTTCAACTTTGCCATCAGATTTATCTTACCTGCACGTTTGAGTGTCTTGTATATTGGACAATGATAAATCCCTCCCGGTGGTGGTTTTCGATTTGCAGTTGGGATTAACCAGATCACGGCCATATTTGTGTAAAGTTCTTTGGGTCGAGATTCGCTTAGCCGGGCTATTGCACCATCCCAGCAGGCTCCCTCCAAGTAGAGCCCATAGATGTAGCATCCAAATCTGGGATGTATTAGTTCATGGGGGTCATTTTCAATTATCTGTGTTCAGACAGTATAAATTAGATGAGTATGTCCTCAAAAATAAAACATACAACAGGCACATTTTTTCTTTTCACACAGAATGTATAAAACGGTTCATATGCTAGACACAGTTCAATGCTCTCTTGAACTCCCTTGACTGCAATGTGACCAGAAAAAGGTACGACTCTTTGGGTGACTCCTCACGACCATATAGGTGCGGAGTCATGTTCGGGACAGATTCTTTTATCCTTGTTTTTCAGTCTCATTATGGCTTCTTTGACTTTCATTGGCACAACTTTGGTCCTCATGTTGATAAACAACAATAAAAGTTTCCAATGGTGATGGAAAGACCAGGTGCTGAGAATATCTTATATCTGCATTAACAAGGGAATTAAACACACCTGAGCAATTACAAATGCCCGTGAAACCATGCGTCCCAAGCATTATGGTGCCCTGAAATGGGGGGGGGACTATGTATAAACACTGCTGTAATTTCTACATGGTGAAACCAAAATATATTAAAAAGGTACCCACTCTCTAACTTTATTAAAATCTGACAATGTGCACTTTAACCACATGTGATTTGTTTCTATTACAAATCTCAAATTGTGGAGTACAGAGGCAAATAAATAAATGATGGGTCTTTGTCCCAAACATTATGGAGGGCACTGTAGTTACACAATGTGGTACAAAACATATGGGATTTACATATAAGCACACATGTTCATAATGCTATTCAGTAAATTAGGGTGGAATTACAAATATACATGGGTGAAGATGTGACATGAATCCTTGTACTTGGTTCAGGAATAGCAGTTGTTAACTTCCATTTGTGCATGAGCTATTCTCTGAACTGAACACACCACGTGTTAACAACTAGAAGCCAAATTTTGTGATAGGTAGAACAGATTGCTACGTTGTGCTTTGCAAAAGCCATCTGGTTACTGCCACAATGCGTTTCCCTCCAAAACCAAGAACTCACTCGCAGTCACTGTCTGGGAATCAAAAAACTGCAAATAGTGGAAACCTTATTTAAAACAGGAAATGCTGGAAATACCCTGGCCAGCACGCCAGGCAGCATCTGTGTGCTGAGAAACAGCTAATGTTTCAGGTGGAAAGTCCTTCATTAGAACTAGACTAAAACAAAGCTTTCAAGCTTACCTGCCAGGCATGCCTTCCTGCACTGCATTTAACAATTCCTGAAAATTTTGGTCGGTGTACCCACTCTCTAACTGTTCCCATTCTCGAATTGACAAGATAACCTAATTTATAGCCTATGCCCATGGTCACCCCAGTTTTACCACTATCGGAGACATCTCCCTCCCCCACTATCTAATGAGTTTCTTTTGTCTCTTTCTGAGATCCGACAAAGGGTCTTTGACCTGAATCGTTAGCTCTGCTTCTCTTCCCACAGATAAAAACTGACCTGTTGAGTGTTTCAGCATTTCTATCTTGACTTCACACTCACTGCCTGTGTGATGTACATGTAGGAGAGTTTGAAGCTAGTGGACTATTCTGGTTGTGTTTAAGTAGGATCTTACTTTATGTCTGCAACCCACAACGGCTGTCATGAAGACTTCTACTTACCTTGACCCTAAACACAGCATCAAAAATGTAAATCCATCAAGTCTGATTTGATGACACAAGGAATTGCAGCTGTGGGAATCTTGCATTGAACACAATTATAAGGACATGGATAGGTGAAATTTTGGGTCGGAACAGATTGTAGTAGGGGGGAGAAAGCTGGAAAAGAGGTAGAGGTGGGACAATGGCAGGCACATTTTAGTTTAGTTTTAGTTTTAGAGATACAGCGTGGAAACAGGTCCTTCGGCCCACCGGGTCTGCGCCGACCAGCGATCCCCACAAATTATCCTACACACACTAGGGCCATGTTTTACATTTACCAAGCCAACTTACCTACAAACCTGTACGTCTTTGGAGTGTGGGAGGAAACCGAAGATCTCGGAGAAAACCCATGCAAGCGCTGTAAGGGAGCAATTCTACCTCTTCACCACTGTGCCGCCCAAATAGGTGGAAACAGATGAGAGAAAGTTTTGATTGTCAGATGGGTAGACAGAGGCAAGAGATGAAAAGGAGATAAAACCGTGACAAAAGGAGATAAAAAGGAGACAAAGGGGTATGAGCTAAGAGGAGAAATTTAAAGCTGCATATAGATGGATGGGGTCAGGGGAGAAAGAAAGGGGCTGGAAGAGTGGAAGAAATGGGCGCACAGTGGAGTGGGAAGAGGCACAGGAAAGGTGGGGGGGGGGGGGTTGGGTTACTTAACATTGGAAAATTCAACGTTCATGCCATTGGATTTTAAGTTACCCAAGCAGAATATGAGGTGCTGTTTCCGCAGTTTGCGGGTGGCCTCACTCTGGCAATGGTGGAAGCCTAGGACAGAAAGGTGGTGGTGAACCTGTGGAATTATTTGCCACAGAAGGCTGTGGAGGCCAAGTCAGTGGATATTGGCAGAGTAGACTTGATGGGCCTAATTCTACTCTTATCACTTATGACCTTATGAAAGTATGGAAATGAGAAAGGGAGTTAAAATGGTTAACAACTAGGGGATCCTGCAGGCCTTGGCAAACTAAGCCCAAGCATTTAATGAACTGGTCACCTAGGCCACATCTAGAACCATTTGCAGTAGATGAGGTTAGAGGAGGTACATGTGAAGGTCAGTTTCACCTTGAAGGGCTGTTGGGGTCCCTGGATAGAGGTGAGGATAGGGATGTAGGGATAGATATAACACCTCCGTCGGTTTCAGGGGAAAGCACCCAGGGAGGTGGCAGTTTAGGTGAGAAGGGATGAGCGAACTAAGGAGTTGCAGAGGGAGTGGTCTCTATGGAAAGCAGAATGGGACGGGAAGATGTGATTAGGTGTGGGATCATGTTGCAGGTAGCGAATGTTTTGAATGCAGAGACTGGTGGGATGTCTGAGAGCCGTTGCCTGGTCTCAGCACAATAGAGGTCAGCCTGCCAGATCACAACAGCAGGTTTGATAACAATATTGGAAATGTTATTGAGTGAGAGAAGGCATGTACGTTCACAGGGGGTGAGATTAGAATAAACAAGTGGAGAGGTCAGGACAAATGTCGCCAATGGAAATGAAAAGTCCAGAGAGAGTAAAAGGCCAAAGGGGGAGTCCACGAGAAGGAGGATTGTAGGAGATGGGAAAAGTTAGTCGTCACTAGGAGCGAGGACTCTTTGCCAAAGAAATAGGCAGAGACGCAGAGACTGCATCATGGCAAAGCTCAGAATTCAGGTCAAAGTAAAACTCAGTCTACATTGCACAGATCAATTAAAGCATTTCTGAATGTGGAGTTAGGCTTCCTCAATTCTATTCTTCAGTTCTAATTTTTCATGAACACCGCTAACACATACATGTAGAACTTTTAATTGAAGTGGAAGTTGAATTTAAACACAGGGCTAAGCTGTGAAAAACAATGTTTAACCCACTGTTCTCTTCAATTTCCCTCCTAGTCTCATACCGTAAAGTCAAATGTTATTATGTCAATAGAGATAACGGATCGTCTTGCAAAATTCTGAAGGGTGCCTGTTAGAAATGCTTGTGGGAAGAAAAATCCGCTGATCCAGAAAGCAGCTGGAATCCCATTGGTGATCCATTTCTGCAGGAAGTTGATTCTCTCAAGAAGATCATTGACCCAGGAGGCCAAGGGTTTCAGTGAAGGATATGCCTGGATAATATAGACACATGGGTTAATTGGGTCAACATTTGAATAACTTCCATATTAGGCTACAGATTCAAGAGAGTTTATTGTCATGTGTCCCAGATAGGACAATGAAATTCTTGCTTTGCTTCAGCACAATAGAATATAGTAGGCATGAATACAGAATAGATCAGTGTGTCCATATGCCATTATATAAATATATACACACATGAATAAATAAACAGATAAAGTGCAAATAAACAGATAATGGTCTATTACTGTTCACAGTTTCATTTGAGTTGCGTTTAATAGCCTGATGGCTGTGGGGAAGCAGCTATTCCTCAACCTGGACGTTACAGTCTTCAGGCTCCTGTACCTTCTACTTGAAGGTAGTGGGGAGATGAGTGTGTGGCCAGGATGGTGTGGGTCCTTGATGATGCTGCCAGCCTTTTTGAGGCAGATCCCCTTGATGGTAGGGAGGTCAGAGCCGATGATGCACTGGGCAGTGTTTACTACTTTTTGTAGTCTTTTCCGCTCCTGGGCACTCAAGTTTCTGAACCAAGCCATGATGCAACCGGTCAGCATGCTCTCTACTGTGCACCTGTAGAAGTTAGAGAGAGTCCCCCTTGACATACCTACTCTCCGTAATCTACTGAAGAAGTAGAGGCGCTGATGTGCTTTCTTTATAATTGCATCAGTGTTATAACATTTTAATATCTTCCCTATCAGTCTTTAACATTTTAATATCTTCCCTATCAGGAGTAGGAGTGGCACTTTGCAACTGTTCTAGGACATAATAAAATTAGAAATAATCTTTGGGAGAGGGGGATTGTGGAGCAGGTCAGACAAGGGAGGAGTGTAAAGTAGCTGTCAAGAAGAAGCTTCATTTAGCAAAAAGTGCTCAAGAACAATTCTACATGTATCTCAAGAAGGAGCAATGAAGAAAAATATACATCACTGAGAAGATATTAACAGAGATACACCATGTCCAAGGCAAGCTAGGACCATTATTGACTGTTAAACCGATCAATAGTTCTGTTTATAGATCTTTCCAGGCTGGAGCCAGACCACCCTCAGTATATCACATTGTGATATAATTGGAGCAGGAAGGCAAAATGTACCTACTTTTTCATGAGAGGAAGATGCTGGAACTACACACATAATGGTATTGCCATTATTGTGGAATTCCAGAAGGTGAGAAGATCTCATGATTGTGTTCATATCCAACAGGGACACAATTAAAACTTCACATGCTTCTAATCCCTGAATTTGCAATTTGTCTTGCTTATGTTTAACATCCTTGTTTGGCATCCTTGTGGCCATAAAATGCTTTATATTATGAGCTAGCCCACTGTACCTCGCATCTTCCAGCCACCATCTCAAACCACGGAGAACCAGTGGAAGGCAAATGCTTTTCTTTCACTACATGATTATTGATTCAAATGCAAAGTGCAGCACAAGTGCATAATAAATGCATAACTAAGGCTATATTACTAAATGCAGCTCATGTTGACCAGACCATCACAGCTTCAAAGTTCTACTGTTATCTGGGCTGCCTAGGAGGTGCAGTAAATCAGTATGCAGTAAATCAGGTCCACATTTATTATGGTGTGCCAAATGTTGCACAAGCTGGTAATTATTCTCTTAGCAGCAGCAGAGGAGCAGCAGTGGTGAAATGGGAAGGAAGAGGAAGTAAAGAAGAAGGAGGAAGGCAAGAAAGGGAGAAGGAAACACGAGTAGTCAGAAATCCTTTCTAACAAAGTCAGACTAACAAAGACTAACTTCCACCCTACCCGCACATTCACTTGATCATCTGACACCTCTCTCCCCTTTCTTGATCTCACTGTCTTCATCACAGGGGACGGACTATCGACTGATGTCTTCTACAAACCCACTGACACCCAGTGTCATCTGGACTACACCCACTCCCACTCTGCCTGCAGCAAAGCCACTCTTCCCCTACTTTCAATTTCTCTGTCTCCTCTGCATCTGCTCCACAATCAATCTGAAGAACACCTTTTCAGTGTTGATCACCTCAGCATCTGATGACCATATTGTTGGAATAAAGGCTAACATGATCAAAATTCCAAACAATATTTAAATATCGACTGAATTGCCTTCATTGCATTACAGGCTCTTATTCTATGGATGTATATCCGTTAGTCACAATTTGGCAGAAATGGTACTGAGCTGACCACTGAAGAGGAAAGAATTGTTAACAAGAGGTCAAGGAAAACAATGGTGAACTATGATCAACTCATTGATAAATAAACAAAGATAACATAATAGAATTATAACTGGGCATTGGGGATCTGTGATTGGAGATGGGTGTGGAATTCCATGGAGACAATTTATATGGAAATAAGTCATTTTTCCAGTATACTTAACAATGATTTTCAAATTCCATTGAAGGAAGTTTTATGAATTCAGATGGAGTCATGCTATAAATGCAAGTTATGTTTACAACTGCTAGAAATAATTTTAGTGAATAAAAGCAGTCCTACAATTGACTCTGCATGGCCCTTTGTAGGTTTGCAAGTTAATTGGCGGGTTAAAAAAAAAGTAAATTGTCCCTCGTGTTTAGGATAGTGCCAGTGTATGGTGTGATCACTGGTTGGCGTGGATTCAGTGGGCCGAAGGGCCTGTTTCTGTGCTGTATCTGTAAAGTATGAAGTGTAAATTCTAAAGACTTTGCAGATCAGCCCTTATTCGTTGAGCACCCATATTAATAAATATTGACTCCACATTAAAATGAGTTCTATCGGGACTTGACAAAAGCAATTGAGATCTCCCTCACTTACCATAGTCTGCAATAGTCTTAACAAAAATGATTGAAAGGGTCTGCTCCTCATGTTAGCTGTTAGGGTGGTGAACCTTTGTGCATGTCCTGCTATTTTTTTAATGTTATGTGCATATCCAAACGCCCTGCTCTAGCCCAACCGAACTCTTCACATTTCAGCTCCCACCACACGAAACGAATGTACCTATTTTTCTCATTTGCTATCTCGTTATCATAATTTATTCAGTCCTATAATGAAAAGTTGTAACTGTCACCTTGGCATTCCAGAGCTCTGGGACAGAATTGTTATACAAACTTTCTGCCATCAATTCCAGTTGTGAGGACATAACAACTAGACCCTTTAGTGCTTTCAACAGGTCATTAAGACTTTGCACAATAGTCTCCAATAGTCGATTATACCTATAAAACAACCAAATAAAAAATAAATGTAATTTATTTATTCTTTTGCTGGATACTTAAGACAGCTACAAATTGAAAGAAGATTGTTCTAAATGAAGTGAACGCAGGTCTTTTCACCTCTTCCCTTCCTAATAATCTTCCAGGTAAAACAGTGATTCACTTGCACTTCTTCCAATTGAATGTACTGCATTCATTCACAATTTGGTATCCTCTATATTGCAGAAACCAAATACAGTTTGGGTCATAACTTTGTAGAGCACCTGTGTTCAGGTGCAGGAGTGATTCTGAGTTCTGGTTGCCTGCGACTTTAATTCTGACATGCATCCATGGGCTCCTGAACAGGACCAAGATATGAACCAAGGCCTCATTTTAAAGTGTCTCCTGGAATATGTAATTTTCCTGATCATATAAGTGCACCACTGTAATTTGGTGAATTCCAGGCCAATATTCCCAAATCCAGACTGTGAAGCATTAGGAAAATGATAACTTGAGGCATGTTTGATGGTGCTGTTATGTTTCTAACCAGGAGATGGCAGGGTGAACATGTACCTAATCACTTCTTGAACCAAGACTGTGTTCATGGATTCCCCGTACTGCACTGGAAACTTCTCCAGCACTGCTTTAATGTCGATCAGATCAGGAATATCTTCCAGGATATTTCCACACATTTCCCCTACTATCTAAAAAAATGAAATAAACATCAGTTGCAATTTTAAATCACACTGCTGTACGATTTCAATACTTCACGATTTTCTCAACCTCTGAAGAGCTCTAGTTTCAGCTGACCACCAGCTGAGCAAATTCTAGCTAATCACGTGTAAGTTTTCAGTGGGACTGTCAGCTCCCCAGGATAGTCCCAGAATCTGCAGCAATTAACCTGCTGAATATGGCTGAGAGCAGATTAAAGACAAAAATAAGAATATTTGAAAAAGTTGACCGTGTTGAGAATTGTCTAATTGAGTACACAAATCTAAGACAAACCTCAAACTAATATCGGCCAGATGGTAACTGGGCAGAATGACAATCAAAACAGCCTTCTAGATTTCACTAACTCAGGTAATTTATGGGAGATGCTAGGGCCCTTTGGAATATTGAAGTACTCCCTGGGTCACTGAAGCAGAAATGCTCACCTTTCCTAAAGACATGGAAATGCACCAATGTTGAACCAGTACAGTGGCCTAGCTGAAGCTTTTGGACCAAAGCATGTTGTCTCTGCAGACATAAAGAACTTTGAACTGGGGACTGCAAAAGGAGAGCAAGGAAGAGAAATTGAGGTCAGAGGAATAAATATGTGGGAGAAGAACTGAAAGAGGACATAGTGAAGGGAGAATGACAAGGATTCAGAATGGTGGAGGAAATGAAGGGAAAAGGGCAGAGATCAGTGGATAGGAATGGGGAAGAGAGGGCATGAGGAACAGTAGAATATAATGGTACAGCATAGGAACCGGAACTATGGTCCACAATGTCCATGTTGAACATGATGCCAATTTAAACTAATCTAATGATACTGGAGGGAAAAATCCAACCAACAACTTTCACCTGGTCAAGAGTCCCGACCCGAAATGTCACCTATCTATGTTCTCCAGAGATGCTGCATGACCTGCATTTTGTGTATTTTTTTGACACAACCAGCATCTACAGTTCCGTGTGTTTGCATCTTTCATGGAACCTAATGGCCCCAAACCAATTAAGTACTTTATGTTGTGTCGTCATTGTTAGAGTGTAACAATTGTTGTAACAAGAATGTAACATTGTTACAGAAATTTACACAGAGCAAGCAGAATTTGTGAAAGTGAATAGATTCTCTCCTTAAATTCAGGCCAGGGTACCGGGAATTAACCCCCTACTGTTTGAAATATTCCATTTGGATCTTTTATATCCCCCCCGAGAGGGGAAATGGGACCTCAACTTAACAAAGTGCTACAACAGGGGGGGGAGAGGACAGGATCTGGAGTGAGGAGAGGACAGAAGAATATTCATCCAAAACACTGTCTGGATTCATCAAAATGATCAACTAATAATCATTGTGAAGAAGGGTCTCAACCTGAAACGTCACCCATTCCTTCTCTCCAGAGATGCTGCCTGAGTTACTCCAGCATTTTGTGGAGTCCCAGCAGCTAATAACCATTATTGCACATCATGCACCAAAACCCATTGCACAGATCCCACGAGAGTGTGCTTGCTTGTCTGAATATTACTATCATGTTGTCGGTGGTGCCTGAATGTGCTTCGAGATGTAACATCAGACTTTGGACTTGTAGGATATATATCATCGATCAAAATTCTTGAACCCTGTTTGCATAATGGCACCGCAACAATCCACATCACATTTGGACGTTAAAAGTATTACTGGGTGGGGTAATGATATTGTTCAGATCCCACGGAGGACACCGAATAGAACAACATGGCAAAACGTGAAAAGAGAAAGGCTGGTGTAGTGACATATGAGATATGTTGATGAATCTACAACTGAAATGAACTATGGACAAGGAAATAGTGACATAAGGGCCATTTTAATCCGGCACTGTCAAGGTCATTCGTAAATTTGACACAGGCAATATTATCTTGGAAGGGTAACAGGCAAAATATTTGCTAGCTATAAAACTTTTTTCTCTCCAAAATCCACCTTGATGTTGGTGCCAAGAGTATCAGTTTTTAGAAATCAGACCTGCATTAATAAGTAAAGAGTCCAATCCAACATAATAGGTTGAGTAACAAGCATCTCATTGAAACAAACCTCTTCAACTCCTTTTCCCCCAGCTGCTGATGTTTTAGGCTGAAGGAGGATGAGGCAACTTAATAAGGCAAACGTTTCATTCTGGGCAAATGTGATATTTGCGTTGTCATGTAGTCCAAATATTTCTGGTGTGTCATTAATTGGTAGGTGTTTAATGTAGTCCAGGTAGCCCTGTGGAATTAAATCAGAAGGAGGTTAAGATGTTGCACATGTACGTTTCTTGTAATATGTAGTATAAGTCTGTGTAAATACGCACTTTTACATACAGCCCCAGCTCTTTGTACATGAGACTACAGTTTTAAAATGTAAAACATAAGTAAATTCATCGTTACTTTGCTTTGTCAATGGGTGATTTATGTTTAATTGAGGTATAAAGGTATCTAGAAATTTAATTTTCTTAATAAGCTTAGGCTAACTCAGACATTTTCTGACTTACGTAAGGGATACATTCCATAAACCATATGCAAGACAGATTTTAAGCAAGTCGGAATCGCCTTAAAACTAGGTAGAAAATTGGTCCAAATGCAAATTGGAGGAACAGCACCTCATATTTTGCTTGTGCAGATTACTGATTTATCTACCTTCAAGTAACCCCTGCATCCCCTACAGTCCATATCCTCTACCTTGCCTTTTTAAATACCTGTCTAAATGTTTCTTAAAATTATAAAAGATATAGATGGGATAGATAATAGACAATAGGTGCAGGAGTAGGCCATCCAGCCCTTCGAGCCAGCACCGCCATTCACTGTGATCATGGCTGATCATCCACAATCAGTACGCCGTTCCTGCCTTCTCCTCATATCCCTTGACCGCTATCTTTAATAGCTCGATCTAACTCTCTCTTGAAAGCATCCAGAAAAATGGCCTCCATTGCCTTCTGAGGCAGAGAATTCCACAGATTTACAACTCTCTGGGTGAAAAGGTTTTTCCTCATCTCAGTTATTCTTAAACTGTGGCCCCTGGTTCTGGACCCCCCCAACAATGGGAACATGTTTCCTGCCTATAGCGTGTCCAATCCCTTAAAAATCTTATTTGTTACAATAAGATCCCCTCTCATCCTTCTAAATTCCAATAGATACAAGCCCAGTCGCTCAATTCTTTCAACATAGAATCCCAGGAATTAACCTCGTGAACCTAGACTGCAATCTCTCAATAGCAAGAATGTCCTTCCTCAAATTTGGAGAGCAAAACGGCACACAATACTCCAGGTGTGGTCTGATTAGGGCCCTGTGCAACTGTAGAAGGACCTCTTTGCTCCTATACTCAACTCCTCTTGTTATGAAGGGCAACATGCTTCTGTTGTTAGCTTTCTTCACTGCCTGCTGTACCTGCATGCTTACGTTCAGTGACTGATGATCAAGGACACCCAGGTCTCGTTGCACTTCCCCTTTTCTTAACTTGGCACCATTCAGATAATAATCTGCCTTCCTGTTCTTGCCACCTCACATTTATCCACATTAAAACTGCTTCTGCAGTCTATAGCTAGTCAGACTCTTTTAAGGTGAGAGGACAGTGTTTTCATGGGAATTTGGGAAGAAGGTTTTTTACAAAGGGAGTTGTTGATAATTGGAACAATTTGCTGGAATTCATTGGTAGGGTCATGCAAAGCAGAGAAGGATATGGCCCTACTGTAGGCAAATGGGATTACGGTAGTTTAGATGGATAAAAAAAGGTTGAGATGAACAGTGCTGCTGAAGAATCTGTTTCTGTGCTATACAGCTCTATGATTAATAAAATGAATAAAAGTAATTGATTAAAAAAAAAACAGCACTTGCGTCAAGTTCAGTTTCAGTACTAATCTGCACATAGATCCCAGATTCAGAGTACAGATGACCTTCTTGTAGAACATCTTCACTATAAAAATCCTCCAAAATATTCATTATACATCGTCTGTCCCAGTCATCTGTTACACGACCCCCGTAATTAATCTCACCGGCTGTATACTTCAGCACCTGTAAAATCAAAACAAATATTTTAAGTGGAATATTTTGATAAAAAACAAGTTCTGTGGCCTCATTAGTTGAATATCAGATCTTCAGCATGCTGGCACACTGTACGAGGTAATTCATGAGTTCTCCCGAGTTTTCCCCGATTCGAACTCGGAGAATGTTCGTTGCGGATTCGTAGCGGCTCGTAGTGCTAATGGTAGGTACTTTAGACATCCGGTAACTTGTGACGTTTCTTCATCCCTGTAAAAAATGTCCACGAGTAAAAAAATACTCGTGATGAAAAAAATTGTTACTTTTTATACCTACCGTTAGCATTACGAGTTAGCATGTTCGAATTAGGGAAAAACTCGGTAGAACTCGTGAATTACCTCGAACAGTGGGATAGGGGCATAAACGGTGATAACTTATGTTGTAAACCCATGAAAGCTCGTATGTCAGTATGAGGAAATCAGAACAATGAAGATAATTAATTTCCATTGTTACAGGTGAACATCACAATGCAGCCCCTTGGCTTGCTGCGTGCCGTTTGTATTTAAGAGACTTTTGTTATATCAGCTGGCATGTGTTTTGGTGTTATCTCTTGCACTTATTTGATATGTACTCAACTCTTGGATATTAACTGTTTGAAGTGGTACAAAGGAAGTAGTTTGTTAATTGGAAGGTGTTTTTTTCCTGGAATGTGCCTTGGCAGTTCTGAATAGATAAGATCTGGGAAATGTTGTACATGACAATTTTACTGAGTTTATATGGTTCCTCTGATTTGCCACATTCCCCAGACAAACTCTCCACACCTTCTCAAATAACTGGAGGGAGCATCTCAAAAGATGCTACTAAATTGTGGAAAAATACATACCCTTACTCCCCAGTCTTGCATCCCAACCCACCTGTACTCCTTCAATCTAGAAAAGTAATTAATTCAAGTAAAGAACTTTAAAAGCCATGACTGGAACTTCTTCACTCTCAGCCATTAACTGAAAAATGCTGCAGGCCTAATATACAATAGTTGAGTAAAAGTTAGACTGTTGAGGTTGATAAATTGTACCTCCTAGAGGCATTGACTGTGCAGAGGTATCTTGAGGTCTAAATCCATAGCACGTTGGAGGTGGCAACACAAGAAGATGGAGTGGTAAAAAACGCCTATGGTATGCTTTACTTCGTCGATTGGGGCATTGAGTATTGAGCATTGAGCCAGGAAGTTATGTTGCAGCTTTATAGGACTTTTGTTAGGTTGCATTTGGAGTATTGTCCCATTGAAGGAAGGATGTGGAAACTTTGAAGAGGGTACAGAAAACGTTTACCAAAATGCTGCCTGGATTAGAAGGTATTAGCTAAAGGAAAAGGCTGGACAAACATATTTTTTTCTGTGGGGCGTCGGAGTCTGAGGGAAGACGATATAAGTATATAAAATTATGATCGGATTTACTCTCATTTGGAAGAGGATAGGGTAATTAGTGATAGTCAGCATGGATTTGCCAATAACAGGTCATGTCTCACAAACTTGATTGAGTTTTTTTTTGAGGTGCGAAGGTGATCAATTAAGGAAGGGCAGTAGATGTTGTCTACATTGATTTTAGTAAGTCATATAATAAATTTCCTCATGATAGGCTGATGCAGAAGATTACGATGCATGGGATCCACAATTACTTTGAATTTGATTCAGAACTGGCTTACTCATAGAAGACACAGGGTTGTGGTTGAAGGGTGTTATTCTCGCTGGAGGTCTGTGACCACTGCAAACATCTTTAGCTTTTAGTTTAGGTTATTGTCACATGTACAAGTATATGTACGAGCTACAGTGAAAAGAGTTTTGTTGCATGCTTTCCGGTTAGCGCAGACTATACATGATGATTACAATCAAGCTGTCCACAGTGTACAGATACAGGATAAAATGAATAATGTTTAGAGGAGTTTAAGAAGAGCATAGTTAGAGTAAGAAATGCTGCTGTCGGAGTAGATATTTCAAAGAATGGAGCGCTTATAACTGATGATTGCAGATCCACTTCTTGGACCAGCAGACAGAGAATCGCTTGGCTTTAATGCCATCTTTGCTGGGACCTCTGTGTTTGTGAAATATGTAAACGACTTGGATGTAATATATATGAATTAGTTTGTAGGTTTTCAGATGACACCAAAATTGGTGCATTTGTGGACAGTGAGAAAGGCTGTCAAAGTATAAAGCAGGACATATATTTTACTTTGGAGTCACACGAGTGATTTCGTGAAGAAGACCCGCCAGGCCACATGCGCATCAGTACGTCAGCCGCATTTGACGCACGGAGGCTGCGAGGAACGGAAGCTCCTCCAGCAGTAAATAGGCAGACTCCAGGTAAGTTTAAAACTTTCCACTGGAGCTTGAAATCCGTGCTAGCCGGTACGCTATACCGAATGCTAGCATGGAAAAAACAGGGAAGGGAAAGTGGCGTGCTTCAACCAGAAAGTGGCGCAGTTCAGGCTTGGAAGCCCTGCCTCATACCCCTGTTCAGTCGCTAAGGACAGAAACAGCGACTGCAGACTTAGTGCTACACAGCACAGTGCCGTTGCCATTAGGGCACAAGGCAACAGATAAGTCTGCTAGGCCCACGGAGTTGGGGGATTATTCCTCACCGGGACGGTGGATGGTGGTTATGTGACCAGAACACACCAAGAGGCTCTAGGGTTGTTATGTAACACCCATTTTGAGATCAATGGTCTCAGGAAAAGGGCTATTAGGCCCACCATTAATCCTAGATATGCTGCACTTTGTAAGCCAGCAAGTATCCAACCACCTGATCTGCTGTTTGGCGCAGATCTAACCAAACAGGTCAAAGAAATAAACAAAGTTGCTAAAACAATGAGTCTGATGAGATCAATGATGCCGGGCAGGCAGCTGAAAAGAAAGTATCCTTACAAAACCACCTCAGCATCCGGGGCTGTTCCAGGTACAAGCCGGTCCTCATCACAAGGACGTGGATGGTATCCCTTGGTGGGAGCACGAGCAACTATGGGAGCTACTGCCAGAGGCTGGAGTCAGCAGGGTGTACCAGTCACCAGGGAGGTAAGTGGACCTGGTTCTCATAGAAACATATTTAATGTAACTCAAGGAAAAATTGGTGGTAGATTACGGCTTTTTTTATAACGAATGGAAGCAGCTTACTTCAGATCTATTTATCAGAAGTATAATTCGAGGGTTTCAGATCGAATTTATTTTTATTTTTAATAAAAATACTTTATTTTTCACAAACAGAGGTTATAGAGGTTCAAGCTGAACTCACAAAATTATATAACAAAGGTGTTATTGAAAAGACAGATCATCGTCCATCAATTTGTGTCAAATATTTTTCCCCGTTCCAAAAGAGACGGAGGATGTAGAATCATTTTGGATCTAACAAAATTAAATTCATTTGTACTCAAAAGACACTTTAAAATGGAAACATTGGTTACGGCCAAACAACTCATTTCTAAAGGTTGTTATATGACTACAATAGATCTGAAGGACGCTTACTATTCAGTGCCTGTTAATTGCGAGCATAGGAGGTATTTTAAATTCATTTGGATGAATCAATTATGATAGAGTAAGGCATTGCCAAATGGATTGACCTCAGCCCCTAGAGTATTTACTAAATTATTAAAATCAATTTTGGGGTTGCTTAAGAGGTCAGGTCCATGTTATTATGGCCTATTTGGATGATATTCTAATAATAGGACAAACAAAAGCTTTAGCCGAAATATCAGTGGCAGTTGTCAAATCCACATTTGAAAAACTGGGGTTTGTCATTCATTTGGAAAAATCCAAACTTACGCCAATTACCACAATTGATTATTTGGGGTTTTCAATTAACTCTATCAAAATGGTAATTACTTTGCCAATTGAAAAAAGTACAGATCTAATTGAGGATTGTGTAACGCTTTTAATCAAAGCATAAACCTTCAATTAGGCAAGTGGCAAGGCTTCTTGGGGAAATGGTTGCAGCCTTTCCAGCAGTCCAATTTGGGCCTTTGCATTATCAGCAATTACAAAGAGCAAAATAACATGCACTTAAGGTACAAATTGGGCATTATGAAAGGCCCATGCAATTATCAGCTGAAGCAATTACTGATATCTTATGGTGGATTCAACATGTCTCCAGTAGTTTTAGCACAATAGAGCTGGAACAACATTCCATGGTTTTGCAGACTGATGTAAGTGCACTTGGATGGGGTGCCACAGACACAAGTACAAGTTGTGGAGGAAGATGGAGTTTAGAAGAAGCTGTGCTCCCGCAGACATGGGGAATTAACCATTTAGAGCTTTTAGGAGCATTTCATGGGATCAAAGCTTATTGTTCTAACAAAAACAGTCTGCATGTTCAGCTCCAGATTGATAACACCACGGCAGTGGCATATGTCAATCACATGGGTGGTATCAAGTCCGTATCTTGTGACAGACTGGTAAACCAAATCTGGATCTGGTGTATTGATAAACACATTTGGCTTTCAGCTATTTATCTGCCAGGAAAACTTAATACAGTGGCAGACAACAGGTCACGGAAATTCCATGACAACATAGAATGGATGTTGAATTACGATGTGTTCAAAGACATCATTGCCAAATATGGAACACCAAATGTTGACTTGTTCGCATCTAGACTAAACCACCAGGTTCCCAAATATGTGTCATGGGAACCAGATCCTGGGGCAGTAGCGATTGACGCTTTCTCGCTGAATTGGGGTGGTATGTTTATTTATGCATTTCCACCTTTCTGTCTCATAAATCGATGTCTGCTCAAAATCAAGCATGACAACGCTTCAGCGGTACTGGTTATACCCGACTGGCCTACTCAGCCATGGCATCCTTTGATCCGACAGCTGACAACACAACCTTTGATGGCTGTTCCTAAACGAAGGAATTTATTGGTGAATCCAGTGACTGGCGAATGTCATCCGTTGTATGACCGTATTGATTTGTTAATTTGCAGATTCTAAGAAGGCCATACCTGGGGCATGGATTGTCGAGTCGAACTGTCGACATGCTTACTGCATCTTGGAGATCGAGTACTCAAAAGCAGCATTTTTGTTATGTAAAGAAATGGGAAGTTTGCTGTGCACAAAATGACATTGATTTTACTTCGGAGTCACGTGAGTGACTACGTGAAGACCCCGCCAGCACGCATGCGCGACACATATCGTCGAAAGCATTGCGTAAGCGACAGTCGGGAGGAGCGTCGCTCCTCCAGCGTAAGTTTAAAAACTTACGGAAGGTAAGTCTCACCTGTAGTGGTGAGCATGGCGACTCGGGGTTTTTCTTGTCTACAGGAGAAAACCCAACATGGAGTCGCGAAAATCAAAAAGAGCAGCAAATCTCAACCATTTTCAATCAGCGAAGAAGCTCCTCTTTCTCTCGCACTTCCCGCTGCAGTTGATCCTTTTCCTGCAATGGGAAGTAGCCAGCAGCGTGCTGCTACTCCTGAGCTGCGGGTGTTACCGGCAGCTCCCGACTTTTCGCCGATGAGGACCGCAGGTACGCCGCGGTCGGGCGGCAAATCCACCTGGAAGTCGGACGGGGCCGTTGACTCAGCTGGGTCCAGACCCGAAGATACCCCGTTCGCTGATAGCGACGGCGGGAGTCTTTCCCGCATGGAGTGGATGATGGAGCAGTTGCTCCAGCGTGACCTGCTTTTGCAGGGGCAGAGTCACAGTGGGCCTCTTTGCAGGCCCACGGCAGAATCCTACCATGTACTGCCAAATGTCTCACCCTCTGGGCAGGGGAGCATTAGGGGTCAGAACTGGGCTGACCCTGAAGAAGGGGATTTGGCTGAACAACCAGCAGTGTCAGGGGTGCAGGAAGAGTTACTGGATATGGTGAATAAACATGCTGTTCCTACACAGAAAGGACTGCCTATTCACCAGAAGCTGGCAGCCAGCATTAACTACATGGCTACCAACCAGCTTCAGGAGCAAGCCATTAATGCAACAGCTGAGAAGTATCTCGCTCCTGAAAATTGTAACTCTTTGAATGTTCCTGCGGTGAATAACCCTATATGGGGGAACATGAGCCCTACTATCAGAGGGCAAGAAATCAAGCTTCAGAGGATTCTGAAACTTTTGGCCGCCGGGATTACAGCAGTGGCCAGGACTGCTGTAGGGGTGGAGTTACCAGAAGAACTGCAAGATGCTCTGGCTTTGCTGTGTAACACACAGTTTGAAATAAATAACTATCGGAAGAGCATCATCAAACCTGCACTTAATCCCAAGTTTGCGGGGTTATGCAGGTCAGGTAACTTGCAACCACCTAATCTGCTGTTTGGGGATAACCTTCCAAAACAGGTGAAAGACCTGGATGAGGAGGCCAAGGCTATAGGCCTGATTAAGGTACCTGGTACTTCTAAACCCCACTATCAGCAGCGGCAGCACCCCTACACACCCACCGGACAGCGATATTACAACAGACCGTCCCGTGGTGAAAGCTCGAAGGCCGGCCCACCTGCACAACGGTCTTTTTTAGGCCATGGCCCAGCCCGGCCTTCTTGGAAAATGCGCCATCCCTACAACTCAGCAACACAAGAAGCAAGGGCAAAGACCGCAACACCGGCAGTAACCATGGAGGTAGGTGGGTCTGGTTCCCTCAGGAACATTGCATGTCTAAATTCATCTAATGTGGGGGGACGGTTGCACTTGTTTCATGAAGTATGGCGCACCTTTACCTCTGATCCTTACATACTCGGAAGTATTCAGGGTTATAAAATTGAGTTTATTCACAAATTCCCTACCCCAGTTCAGCATTCGCCTAGCCGAAAGTTTATACTTTCACAGAAAGAAAGAACGGCAGGCCATGCTGAACTATGAAGACTAATTAACAAAGGGGTAAATGAGAAGACTATCAGAGAATCTCAGGAGTTCGTATCGAATATATTTACCAAAAATAAAAAAGATGGCGGGTGCCGCATCATCATAGACCTGACCGAACTAAATACTTCCGTTCAGTATGTTCATTTTAAAATGGACACTTTTGTCATGGCTAGACAGCTAATATCTGAAAGGTACTACATGGCTTGCATTGACCTTAAGGATGCGTACTATTCAGTGCCTATACACAAGGATCATAGGAAATACCTGAAATTTATCTGGATGGGACAATTATGGCAATATAAAGCCTTACCCAATGGGTTATCATCAGCACCCAGGCTGTTTACCAAAATATTGAAACCAGCTTTAGCCTATTTAAGGAAACAAAACCATATTGTCATGGCCTACCTTGATGATATCCTCATTATCGGGGAGAATTTGGAAATGGCTACATTGGCAGTTCTAGCCACAAAACATCTTTTTCAAAAGCTGGGATTTATCATACATCCAGATAAATCGAAATTGGAACCCTCCACTACCATGGATTATTTGGGGTTCACCATTGACTCGGTGCAAATGTCTATCACCTTACCATCTAACAAGGTGGTGGACTTGATAGAAGCTTGCAGGAGCCTCACTGGCATCAGGGATCCATCTATACGGCAAGTAGCTAGAGTGATTGGGAAAATAGTGGCTGCATTTCCCACAGCACAATTTGGGCCACTCCATTATCAAAACCTTCAAAGAGCAAAAATTATAGCTCTCAAAAATCATGCAGGCCATTTTGACAGGCCTATGAAACTACCAGAAAAGGCAACATCTGAATTAAATTGGTGGATAGAAAATGCACAGCTTTGTTCTAACCCCATCACTATCATGAATCCCTCGGTTATCTTCCAAACTGATGCCAGTGCCAAAGGTTGGGGAGCAACTAATACCACCACAAGTTGTGGAGGCAGATGGCGTGCACAAGAGCTAACCCTATTCAAAACATTAGGGATTAATTATTCAGAAATGCTGAGAGCATTTCATGGTCTAAGGGCACACTGCTCAGATATGCACCAGTTGCATGTCAGGTTACAAATTGACAACACCACAGTGGTGGCTTATATTAATCATATGGGTGGAATAAAGTCGATATCATGTGATGAATTGGCTAATAATATCTGGCACTGGTGTCTGCAAAGGGAAATTTGGATCTCAGCCACTTACCTTCCAGGTAAGCTAAACACAGTGGCAGACACCAGATCACGAAAATTCAACGACAACATAGAATGGATGTTGGATCGGAAAGTGTTTACGGATATTATAGAACGTTATGGGACACCAGATATCGACCTTTTTGCATCCAGACTTAATCACCAACTTCCAACATATGTTGCTTGGGAACCAGACCCAGGGGCAGTAGCGATGGACGCTTTCACGCTACATTGGGGGGATTTGTTCTGCTATGCATTTCCCCCCTTCTGCCTCATCAGTCGGGTCTTGCAAAAAATAAGACAAGACTCCGCATCGGGTATTTTGGTTGTGCCCAACTGGCCTACCCAACCATGGTTCCCAGCGGTACAGAAGATGGCCACAGAACCTTGCATCGGGGTCAACAAACGACCTAATTTATTGATACATCCCGTTACAGGGGAAAGCCATCCATGTCATGACCGCATGGACCTGTTAATTTGCAGATTCTGAATCGGCCACTTCTGGGATACGGACTCACCGACAGAACAATAAATACCATCTCAGCGTCGTGCAGGGAGTCCACCAGGAAACAGTACCTGACCTATATCAGAAAGTGGGAAGTGTTCTGTACTACAACGAACACTACCTATGAAACGGCCACCATCACGGAAGTTCTGGAATTCCTGGCTACCCTTCACTACGATGAAGGATTAAACTACAGTGCCATCAACTGTGCAAGGAGTGCTCTATCGAATTATCTGGGCAAAGGGAGTGATCATCTGGCTATTGGATCACACCCATTAGTGTCAAAGCTAATGAGGGGAATATTTAATTCCAATCCCCCCAGGCCCAGATACAACCATACGTGGGATATTAGCATAGTCTTGACTATGTTACGAGGATGGACACCCAATTCGGGGCTCACCTTGGACAAGCTCACCTATAAAATGGTAATGATTATGGCACTTGTCACAGCACAACGGGTCCAGTCCCTACACAAGTTAAGTATGGACGCCATGACAATCTCCAATGGCAAAATAACTTTTCTTATACAGGGGCTGTTAAAACAAGACCGACCCGGGTCCTCTGGACAAACATTAGAGTTTCAAGCTTATCCTGCAGATACTCGACTCTGCATCGTTACACTGATATTACTATATATCACAGTCACTAAGACTCTAAGGGGCACGGAGAAAGCTTTGCTTATAAGCCATAAACGGCCCCATCACAAAGTCATGGTGCAAACCATATCAAGATGGTTAAGGGTGGTGTTAGATGCAGCGGGGGTGGACACTAATATCTTCAAATCTCATTCCACCAGGGCTGCATCTACTTCGGCGGCTAGGATGATGGAAGTACCCATGGATCACATCCTGGCCACAGCGGGTTGGAGCAATGAGAAGACATTCCAACGCTTCTATAACAAACCCGTGGCCTCTCCTGACACTTTTGCAGGGAAAATTTTGAGTACTGCTAAATAATTACCCTATATGGGATATATTTTGTTTTGGTATGAATAAATACCTATTTTTTGTTTTTCAGCCAGTGTCATGTCTGAAATACGTTCATCCTCTTATCCCAGCATAGCAGTGTGTGAGCATGGACTTGTTTCCAGGGCATGAAATCACAGAGCTTTGAAATCGTCACGTAGTCACTCACGTGACTCCGAAGTAAAATAGTAAGATTAAATGAGAACTTACCAGTTTGAAGTTTGATCTTTATTTTATGAGGAGTTACGATGAGGGATTACGTGCCCTCCGCTCCCAAAACCCTCTATTATAAAGTTCAACTGGTATGGAAGTTCTCTCTTATCTTACTATATTAGTCTACGTTGCTATCTGTGATTTCACACCACTGCTTTGAAGAATGTCGTGCATGCGTGCTGGCGGGGTCTTCACGTAATCCCTTATCGTAACTCCTCATAAAATAAAGATCAAACTTCAAACTGGTAAGTTCTCATTTAATCTTACTATTATTGTACAGAACGTATTTCACATGTTTTGGAATTTTTGTCAACTCTCTACTATGATGAAGGACTAAGTTATAGTGCAATTAATACAGCAAGAAGTGCTTTATCGTCATATTTAGTGATGAAGTCAGACAATCATGCACTTGGATCTCACCCTCTTATGGTTCGATTTATGAAAGGTAATTTTAATTCCAGACCTCCCAAACCTAGATATATGGTTATTTGGGATGTAAGTATAGTCCTTAGGAAACTACGAGAGTGGTTTCGTATATCATCTTTGACGTTGACCAAAATTACCATAAAATTGGCCATGCTTATAGCACTGGTTTCAGCACAAAGAGTACAGACATTACAAAAATTACAGTTAGACAGAATGGAAACTGCTGTGGACAATGTTACGCTTTATGTTTACGACCTCCTCAAACAGAGCAGGCCAGGTGTCACAGGATTTAAAATAGTATTTGCACCATATCCTACGGATCCATCTTTATGAGTAAAAACACATTTGATGCAATACATTGCACTTACAGAGAATTTACGTAATATTGAGACAGAATTGTTTATCAGTTGTAAAAAAACACATAAAAGAGTGTCAGTTAACACTATTTCCAGGTGGCTGAAACAAGTTTTGATTGATGCAGGTATCAACACAGATGTGTTTACATCTCATTCCACTAGGGCATTGGCGGCCAAAGCGAAGGACGTGCCCGTCGACCATATTATGGCGGCCGCTGGATGGGTAAATTAGCTGATGTTTCAGAATTTTTATCATCGCCTGATTGTTGATCCAGGGCACTTTGCTAATGCCATTTTAAGTTCTGTTTAAATGCCCTGGTATTAAAGAATACTGTAGTTTGTTTATGTTATTAAATAAACCCTATTACTACATTGAATGCAATGTTACTACTAATGCATTATTTCTCATTCGAGTCAATCAATGCAGTGGGATGCCGAGTTTGTAATCTGCGGCATGAAATCACAAAACTTTGAACTCCTCACGGAATCACTCACGTGACTCCGAAGTAAAATAGTAAGATTAAACGAGAACTTACCAGTTTGAAGTTTGATTTTGATTTTATGAGGAGTTACGTTGGTGATTACGTGCCCACCACACCCAACCTTCTCTCATAAAAGATCATCTGGTGGTTCTCGAGTCACTGATCTTACTGTTTACTTCAGTGTTGTTTATTTGTGATTTCATACCGCTGCTTTGAAGATTGTTGCGCATGCGGACTGGCGGGTCTTCTTCACGTAATCACCAACGTAACTCCTCATAAAATCAAGATCAAACTTCAAACTGGTAAGTTCTCATTTAATCTTACTATTAGCTACAGAAATAGGCAGAGAAATGGCAAATGGAGTTTAATGCAGTATTGAACTATGGTGGTTAAAATGTAAGAGGAATGTATCCACTTAATGGCAAGACCCTTAAAAGCAATGATATTACAGAGGTATCTTGTATTCCCCTGAAAGTGGCAAAACAAGTAGATAGAATGGTAAAGAAGGTACATGATATGTTTGCCACTGAGTATAAGTCAGGAAGTCATGTTGCATCTTTATAGGACTTTGGTTTGGTCGTATTTGAAGTATTCTGTGCAGTTCTGGTCGCCGCATTACAGGAAGGATGCGGAGGCTTTGGGGAGAGTGGAGAAGCTTACCAGAATGCTGCCTAAATTAGAAGGTATTAGCTATAAGGTTGGATGTACTTGGATTGTTATCTCTGGAACATCCAAGGTTGAGGAGAGACATGATAAAAGTATATACAATTATGAACGGATTAGATATTGTAGATAGTCAGTGTGGAAATGTCAAAGACCAGAGGGCATAGCTTTAAGGTGAGATGGGCAACATTTAAAGAGATGTATGGGCTAAGTTTTTTTTTTTAACAGAGTTTGGCAGGTTCCTGGAACATGCTGTCAGGGTGGAGGAGGAAGCAGATATGATAGTGGCATATAATAGACTTTCGGATAGGCTCATGGATTTGTACAGAATGGATCGATATGGATAGCATGCAGGCAGAGGAGAATAATTTAACTTGGCATCATGTTTGGCGCAGACATTGTGGACCAAGGGGTTTGCTCCTGTGGTGTACTGTTCTGTTATGAATCTCTCTGAGAAAAACTCAAAACTGGTATTGGCCTTGATTCCAAGTAAGTCAGAGAGTGATTTGCGACTTGTTTGGAGTCTTAGGGTAGAAGTGCCGAAAAAACATAAATTAAATCTTCCTCTTTTGCTGATCCATTTTCTAAAGTCAAGACCTCTGGAGAATGACAAATACCTGTCGGTGCTCGAGTAACTAAAAACTAATTGCTCTGGCGAGCATAAATGTAGGACGACAGATTAGTAACGATCTCAGATACTCAAAATACCTCAGCAATTTTTTGCTCAGCAAATCAGTTCTGACCCTGAAAAGAATATACTGATGTATACTTCAATTTTTAGTCCCTGTAACATTAACAAGGAGAAATATACTTTGTAGTGGGAATTAGAAATTTCCAACACATACCTTGTAGGGTAATTCTGTATACTCATCCAGGAACATCTTCAGTTGGCTGATACAGATTCGTAGGTCTCCATCCGTAAATTCATATGGAATATTAAATCCAAGGGGTCCAAACTTCCTACGTTCAATGATGCTTCCATGGAACAGGCACAAGGAAAACAGGAGGGATTTAAAATCTGAAAGCTAAAATTGAGGGGGAAAAGTTTAAGCTCAAAAATATGACAAAACAAATGTAATACTTTGATGATTTGAAGTAAAAGATGCTCTGAATAATGGAACCAGTGGATGCGATGGTCTTAAATTTCAACCATTAAACCATTTAATAAGATGCTACATCAAAAGGTTATTTCAAATTAATGACTTGTTTACTGGTTAACAAGGTGTAATGACACGTGTCACACAGTTTAGTGCCAGGACCTCAGCTTTTTAAAGGACAACTTGTTCTATTTGATCTTATTTGATTGTGCACTTGTTGATTGCATTTGTCGAAACAGGGCGGTCCACATGAAGGTTACAATCTCCCACCCCCTGTAAGATGCTGCAGATGTTCTACCAATTGGTGGAAGGCAGTGACATATTCTTCACTGTTGTGTGCTGGGGCAGCAGGGCAAATGCTGCAGACACCAACAGGATTGACAAGCTCATCAGAAAGGCTGGCTCTGTCCTGGGGGTGGAGGTGGTCTGGGAGGAGAGGATGCTCCTCAGACTGAGGGGCATCTTCGACAATACAGCTCACCTCCTCCATGACACACTAATCAACCTGAGGAGCACCTTCAGCCAGACTGGTTCCACCAAGATGCCACAGGAGATCATTTTTCCTTGTGGCTATCAAACTGTACAACTCCTCCCCCTTCTGACGTGGGATAGACGGATTCCCCAATTATCACACATCCCCAAATATTCCCACTTGTCACATTAATTCATGCACCTTGTGTTTTATGACAGTTGGCAGATCAATTTCACTCCTAAGATAATTAAAGTTTTGTCGTACCGTATTGTATCGTAAAGGAAGAGTAAGAGTTATGAATTGGAAATGCAAAGGTGTAACATATTTTGGATTGTGCTAGCAGAGAGCTGGCAAGTCACAATGGATTGAATATTGTCCTTCCATGCCCTACATTGTTATAGTTAGATGTGCCTGGCCACTTAGAAATGTAGGAAGCTCACCGCAGAAAATACCCTAAATTTGCAAATCACATACTTCAATTCCACATTTTAAGATATAAAATTACCCTGGTACAAGAGTTTAGGAAGTCATCACTAAAGTTTGTGTAGGTTTTCATCAGATTAGCTTTTATTCCTCGTGGTGGTTCAATAGTCATCTTGGAACCATTTTGAAGAATCGAAACTGGAAATGTGTTGCTTGGCAAACTAGTCAACCAAACTCTGAAATCACGATGAACCTAGACATTAAAAAAATCTATTATATTTGAAGCAAATAACAGAATAATTTTCTTAAAGCATCTTAAATTAGTGCCCTGCTGGTAGAATATGAATTATATTTCAATCTCATACAAGTATGGTTATTATAATAGTGATTACATCTCAAATACTTAATTGAATATGAAGCACTTTGGAACATTCGGAGATTGGACGATATCGATAATGTTTTTTTAAATTTTCTTTCAACTGAAGCAAAACAACTGAGATTCCAGGAATATATTCTAAGCAGCTCACTTAGCACATCTGGAAACTTGGTCATAATTATCCCAATCTCTACAATAGCCTAATTTCTTGAAAATGTTAGTAATCTCTGTAAATGATTGTGAAATTATTGGATTATTGTAAAACCCATCTATTTCATTAATGCCCTTCAAAGAAAGAAATTAGCCACAGCCCTCATAGCCTGAAAACTGGATATTCATATCCGTTTCTAAAACTGAGATGAAGCAATGGTTATTTCATTGGGACTAATTATTGTTGACTAAGAGGATTAATTTGCCGTCTATAATCTTTATTTAAAATGTTTCAAACAAATCACTAGAAATATGTCAAACATTCCACGCAGTTGCAAGCTTTCCTCAAATGCTGACCATCTACTTAAGAGAAAACAATTTAAGTTCCCTTTGGTGCGAAAATGCAGAGAAATTTAGAGGTACATCTTTCTTCTTATCACAAAGAAGATCATGGGGTGGCCCATGTTGGTTTGCAGCAAATCATAAAAAAATTGATGAAAAGGTTTACCTGTTTAACTTTAAAAAAAAAGTATTTATCATAAATTAGGGACTTAATTCGTTACCGGGGAAATATAATGTATATAATAATGCTGCTGACCCCCTTAAAAAGTAAACCAAACTAATTTTAGCTTCTGAGGAAGAGATGTGCAAAGTTTCCACATGAAATTTTCCAGAAGCAGAATTGTATTGGGCACCAATACATGGAACATTAATCTGGTGTTTGTAATATTTCAGTGGAATTTACAAAGAGGGCATTAGGTTCCATCTTTTTCCATTTTTCATTTTTAACACTTACCTCACAATCCGTTGTCATGTTGCAACCAGACATTATTAAAGGGATAACTAATTAAGTATTGGCATTAAGTATTTACATTACTCTAGATAAAAATAAAATAAAACAATTACTTTGTCAGGATCTACTGTTTCAATAAGTCTCTCCAGACTAGGCATCCAGCTAGGAGCCAGATGACAGTTTTGAAAAAACACCCACTTTCCACGTTCCATAGAATTATGCATCATGGCTTCTGCTCTTGGCCCCTGCAAATTAAAAAAAAAACACCTATGATGATGGTGCACAGTTATTCTATGTCTAAAGAAATACATGGACGGGGACCTTCCATTCCTCAGTGGAAGTGAGTCTCCTCAATCTCAAGGATTGCCAAGAAGACGACACTGCACACTGCCAGCTTCCATGAGCAACACGTCATGCCATAGTGAACAATGTAATGATCAATTTAAGTATGCTTAAAATATTTTTAGACACTGGAGTCATTAACACCTGGCTCTGCTTGGCAGTATGTAGTTATTATTTCTGACATATTCCAATCTTTGTGCAAGTTCATTGACCTGAAGGGTCAATTTACGTACTAAGTATTTCCAGTGTACTTTATTTACGTACTAAGTATTTCCAGAGACTTTATTTCTAGTCTCAATCAACATATTATTATTATAGTTGTATATCCAATGTTGGCACAATGAGAAACATATTAAAGAAACCGAGGATGCAGAGTGTGAAATTGTTTGGGAGCTTTATTCCTTACCTGCCCCTGTCCTAATGAGATAGCACTCATTTTTTTGGAAAATTTCATCTCTTCTGCAAACTTGTACAGGTCAGCTGCAGGATCTGTGCCCGGGGACAGCACAAATATCAGCGGAATGCTGGGAGCTGAATCTTTAAAAACTGCGGACAGGTCTGAGGTCTGAAACAAATAATATCAATTTTTAAAACATTTTAGGAAGTATTGTAACACTGAAATGACTTCAGCAGAATCTGTATAAACGAATGATAGATTTGCATTTATGATGCTTAATCAATGAAATAAAAACTTTAAGTGTAAGGGCTCCAGGGTTGTCTACTAGAGGTCTGTGCTTCCAATGCATTACTTGGATATTTGGTAGCTTCTGTCTATACTGAATTTGAAGCTGACACATCAGTCATTAGACAAACGTGTTATAATGGAACTGACTGTCTCTTGGTTGCTGGAAAGAATGAACTTGAAGTTCTTAAGTTTAGAAACTGATTTCCCCATGTTTTTGACTGCGCCATGCAGTCCTGTCAATGCACCAAGCATGCACCTCCCCATCAGCCATTCGATATTGCCCCATTAAAATTTTGACCTGAGCTTTCTGAGGCAGAATTTGTGTGCAACTATACCCTGGAGTATCTGGAATATGGGCAACCCTTTCCTCCTGCCTTTGCAACAGGGTCTTGTGCCTCAATACTTAGTAATCAAGCCTCTAATTTACGCACTGCAGTAGGCAGTGTTTCTGGGTATGCTATAATTGAATAAGTAGCCGTGTGGAAAAGTTATGGGACACATGGATGCGAGACTTGAAATTGTAGTAAACGTGCAGGGATGCTTAGGACCATCTTGAGGAAAGGCAGGAGTTCTGATTGATGAAGCTGTATGGTGCGTAGCATGTGTGGCTAATGATGCAGTTATTGAGAGGTAAGATGGTGTCTTCACTAACCAGGACCTTACATGTAACATTATTACATTTACTGCTGCATTTCATATATCTCTTTTGGGGTTTGTTTCTAGCACTATGAATATGACTGACCCGCTGCTACTTGGTTATCACTCTATTGGGCTTACTGGGTCCATCAAGTAATGACCCTTATTCTCGCTACTTCTTCTAATGAAGAATCCAGAACAGAACTTGAAAACAATGTCTCTTACCACTCACCATCCATGCTTAGCCAGACTTTCTCCCAGCTTCCATTGCTTGTAAAGTGATTTCCACTACTGATTAAGCAAATCTTCCCTTTAAATGCGAATCTCAATTAATATTAACTAATAACAATTGGTGCTAACTATGCATGCAATTAGACCTTATAGATACACAATGAGGTAGTGAACAGTGTGGTTGGTGCAGCCTGGATTCCGGAACTATTATTATGAAGTTGGAACATGTTTGGTATATGTTTGACTCTCTGGAGTTTGATCCAAATTATTGTAGCACCATTTTTCCTGTGGTGCACAATTTATTCCTTCACAATTTTTTCAAAGGACATTTCAGACATTGTTGGCTTTACCCCTCCATATTTGCATTCGGAAAATTAATGCTTTCCAAAACAATAGTGGGTTGCCAAAACCATATGAAGAACATAGATCAGTGTGAATTGAAAGAAATACTTTCTACTCCCACAATATTTCAATTAGTGTTGATTGTTCACCTGGATATTTGTTTGTATGTTACCCACATATTATTAAAAAATATATTGAAAATATTTAAATTAACATTGAGTAAAAAACTGCCATAATTTCTCAAAGATCAAAGCCTAATTGGGCTTTAGTGCTAAACATAAATGTTTGATGGCACACAAATAAGACCAATCAAATTTCTTGGCATAGAAAAACACATAGAAGAAAGAAGTAGAAAAAATAAAGGATACATTGAGATAGCTGAAAGAAGTAAGGTGGGAGAAAACTAGTGTGAGCAGAATCAACAGCACACATCCATCGACCCTAAATGGTCTTTCTCTGTGCTGTAAAAACTCTATTTAAATTGATGTTGATCTCCTGGACCTTTTTGCATTGTTCAAAGAAAATAATACAAACAATGAGCATAGTACACAAACAATTGTTATAATTGCAGCAATTGAACTCAGAAAAAATACAGAAAGTCTGACCTGTGGCTCAATGAATTTTTGCCCAAGGTTCAGTGACACAAAGTCCTGCATGGCATTGGTGACTTTGTCCACTCGAAGACAACGCATTACAAGTAATTTCTGAAATGAATTTAGTTGAGATTCCAAAGTGCCTGGGAAAGACTGTCTATAAAAAATGAAGGGTAATTACCAGTACATTTAATTTTGGTTACAATGGTACCTATAAATTCATGGTTCCTTAACCTCTGAAGCTTCAGGTCAACCTCTGAGATCAACATTTTCTTGGGAACACAAAAAATAATACGCATTTCAACTTGATGGACAGCCAATTACATTTGCCAGGATAAGACAGATTGTCAACTTAATTGTAAATGAAAAATTAGTAAATACAATATTATAAAACATGATGGTAGCTAAAGAAAGGGCAGGTCTACTCAAGGACAAAGGCGGGAATTTATACCTGGAGCCAGAGGAAGTGGCCAAGGTACTAATAGATTACTTTGGATAGGTACTAACCAAAAATGACAGAGATGATAGTGCAATTAGGGAAGGGTAAGTTGATATGTAAAAGTATATGATATTAAAAAAGGAGATGGCGCTGTGTCTCTTGAAGAACATTAAAGTAGATACGTCCTTAGGTCTTTATGAGACCTATTTCAGGATACTGAAGGAGACAAGGCAGGAGAAGATTGGGAGTTTGGCTGAGAGCTTTGTATGAGGAGCGATTGTATTGAAACATACCATATCATGAAAGACCTGGATAGAGTGGATGTGGAGAGGGTTTTCACTAATAGGAGAGATTAGGACCAAAGGGTACAGTCTCAGAATAAAAGGACATATCTTTAGAAAGGAGATGAGGCTGAATTTATTTAGCCAGATAGTGGTGAATCTGTCAAAGAGTCATACAGTGTGGAAACAGACCCTTCGGCCTAATCTGCCCACACTAGCCAACATGTCCCAGCTAAAATAGTGACACCTGCCTGCGTTTGGCCTAGATCCCTCTAAACCTGTCCAATCCATGTACCTGTCTAATTGTTTCTTAAACATTGCAATAGTCCCAGTTTCAACTACCTCCTCCATACACGCACCAGGTGAAAAGTTACCTCTCAGATTCCTATTAAATCTTTCCCCCTTCACCTTAAACCTATTTTCTCTGGTTCTCAATTCCCCTAATCTGGGCAGGAGACTACCCGATCTATTCCTCTCATGGAATTCCTCTATGGAATTAATTGCCACAGACGGCTATGAAGGTCAAGTCTTTGGGTATTTTTAAAGTGGAGATTGACAGCTACTTGATTAGTAAGTATATCAAAGGTTACAGGGAGAAAGAAGAATGGGAACAAGAGGGAAAGATAGATCAGCTATAATTGAATGGTGGAGTAGACTCAATGGGCTGAATGGCCTTATTCTGCTCCTATTGCTTATGATCATGGATCAGCTAACTACTAGTGACTTGATCAAAAGCCTTACTGAAATCCATGTATACAACATCCACTGGCCTATCTCATCAATCTCCTTCGTCACCTCCTCGAAAAACCCAATCAAGTTAGTTAAGGGCCTGTCCCACCAGCATGCAACTCCATGCGATGAGCGCGACCAAACTGGCAGCGGGGGCCACACGGAGGTCGGGTGATCCCCTGTACAGGGCCGTTCCCACCAGCATGCGCCTGCATGCGGCAAGCGCGACCAAACCGTGCAGCGGGGCCTGCGCGGAGGTCGGGTGAGTGGCGCAACGCGGCGCAAAGTGAGGCGAACTTGGAGCGAAGTCTTAAAGGTAAGTTCGCCAGGAGAGAGAGGGACGCACAGAGAGGGGCACAGAGGCACACACAGAGAGGGCCACGGAGCCACACACAGATAGGGTCACGGAGGCACCTACAGAGAGAGTCACGGAGGCACGATTTTGAGGCGGTGCATAATGCGTCGAGGCGAGCCGACAAGCCGTTGCCGCGCGGAATTTTTGAACACGGTCAGTTTTTCAGAGCCCCGGGCGATGTCGGGATGAACTCCGCACAATTCTGCACGGCTCCGGCGATCGAAGTGGGACTGGCCCCGCAATGCCGGACGGCTCAAGCGACCACGTTAGGTCACGTTCATCGCATGGAGTTGCATGCTGGTGGGACAGGCCCTTGAGACATAACCTGCCACATACAAAGCTATGCTTGCTATCCCTAATTCGCCCATTCCCTTCCAAATAGGAGTAAATTCTCTCGAAGAATGCTCTCCAACAGTTTCCCTATCATTAACATGTGTTGCACTGGCTTTTTTGTTCCCTGGATTCTCCCTACTTCCTTTCTTAAACAAAGGAACATTACTGGCCACACTCACCTGTGGCTGGAAAAGAAACAGAGATCATCGTCAAGGTCCCCACAATCTCATCACTTGTTTCACTCAATAACCTGGGACAGATCCCATCTGGCCCAGGGGACTTATCCACCTTAATGCTCTTCAAGAGAGTCAGCACCATCTCCTTCTCGATCACAAACTGCTTACATAATTGTATTCTCTAAACTTAAACATTCTTCAGTATCCATCACAGCTGCTTTACAGCGGCAGGGTTCAATCTTGAGCATGGGCGCTGTCTGTATGGAGTTTGTATGGGTTTTCCCTGTGACCGCCTGGGTTTTCTCCGGATGCTCCAATTTCCTCCCACACTCCAAAGATATATAGATTTGTAGGTTAATTGGCTTAAGTAAAATTATAAATTGTCCCTATTGTGGAGGCTATTGTGTGGGGATCGCTGGTCGGCACGGATTTGGTGGGCCGAAGGGCCTGTTTCTGCGCTGTATCTCTAAACTTAACTCCAAACACACCACCAATTTTGGTGTCAATTGCAAACTTAATAATCACGTCACCTATATTCTCATCCAATTTGTTAATATATATCACAAACAACAGCACCAATCCCTGCAGCACAATACTGGTCACAGGCCTCCAAGCTGAAAAATATCACTCCACTTACACCAAGCCAATGTTGCATCCAATTTGCTAGCTCACCCTGAATTCCATGTGATCTCACCTTTTGGATCCAATCTACCACGCAGGACCTTTTCATAAGTTTTGCTTTAGTCTATGTAGATCACGTCTACCTCCCTGCCCTTATCAACCCTCTAGGTCACCTCTTCAAAAGACAGTCAAATGGGTGAGATACGATTTCAGATGCACAAACCCATACTATCTCTACTCAGTCCAAACCTTTCCAAACACAGATAGATACAATCTCTCAGAATCCTCTCCAGTATCTAGCCTGTCATTCCATGGTTTGTTCTTGAACCCCTACTTAAATAAAGGCACAACATTAGAGGGTAGCTATGTCTTTAATATACCTCACCCATGGCTAAAGTAGATGCAAAAATCTCTGTCAGGTCCCCAGCAATTTCTTCCATTGCTTCTCACAATATCCTAGGCAAGGCAACACCTCCTCTTTCATAATGTCACAATCACTGTTCTCTTCCCTGAACTTCCCAGCTTCCATGACCTTCTTTGTGGTAAGTAAAAGATGAGTGACCTACTGTATGTTAAATGCAGACAATTTCCCCAGGGTGGGAATGTCAATAACCAGAGGAACTAGCTTTAAGGTGAGAGGGGAACATTTAAAGGAGATTTACAAAGCAAAATTTCTACTCAAAATTGGTGGGTATGTGGAAGGTACTGCCAGGGGAAGTGGTAGAAACGGAAACAATCACAATATGTAAGAAGCATTTTGACAGACATATGAACAGGCTGGGAAAGAGGAATGTGGAACTTGAGTAGCCAGATGGGCTTAGTTTGAGATTGAAGGGATTGGCATCATGGCTAGGATTGAAATCTTGGTCTGAAGTGTTTCTTCCTGTGTTGTATTGTTCTTTTGGAATTCCTTGGTATAAAGTAAGAATTTGAAATCTGTGTCCATGACAAATTGAGACCATTCAACAACTATATTTGAAATGTTTTATGACATACCAAGGATCATTAGAATTTGAAGTATTTCTCTTTCAAATCATTTGGAGAGCAGAAAGAATGTAGAGAAGATTTTTGAGGATGTTTCCACGACTCGAGGGCCTGAGCTATCGGGCGAGATTGGGCAAGCTAAGACTTTATTCCTAGGCGCTGAGCTGAGGGGTGATTTTATGGAGCTGTATATAATCAGGAGTGGAATTGACAGGTTGAATGCACAGTCTTTTGCCCAGGATAGGGGAATCAAGAACCAGAGGATATAGGTTTAAGGAGAGAGGGGAAAGATGTAATAGGAACCCGAGGGGAAACGTTTTCACTCAAGAAGGTGATGGGTATATGAAATGAGCTGCCAGAGGAGGCAGTTGAGGTTGGTACAATAACAACATTGATAAGATACTTGGACAGGTACATAGACAGGAAAGGTTTAGAGGAATATGGGCCAAATGCAGCCACATGGGACTAACTTAGACAGGACATCCAGTTAGGCATGGATGAGTCGGGCTGAAGGGCCTGTTTCCATGCTGTATTAGTCTACATCAATACCAATGGAATGGAGGGTGAGGATGAGATGAAGTGGAGTGAAGAAAAGAAGAGGGGTTTAAAAAGTACATCCAGCAGATGACTCTAGTGGACTGCCTAGAATGACCACTGGTCTGTGGAGTAGAACGGTGCCTCCTATGCACACATTCCCAATGACCATGCATTCTCTGTCAAGCTCAGTGCACTGGCAGCTTGGGACATTCGTGCGGGGAAATTATGTATGAATAAACATGTCAATAAAATAATTCTTAAAGTTCACCTGTGAGGATCTGGACTGTCAAAGATTATTTGAAAACCACTCAGATTTTGTACAAAATCTTCTAAAAAGTTGGAAAAACTCTGCAGGGTAGTAAGGCTCTGGATGTCTTTCCATGCTCTGTCTGAGAGCCAGTCAGGGGCTGGGTTGGTGCTGAGAGTGTGGCTAGCTGCTCCAGAGAGTAGGTAACGCCATTCATCCTATTCAATTACAATCACATTAGGAATGGTTATGATAGTATTGTTCACAAAGAAGACAAACACACAGTAACATTTTAAGTAAATATTTTTTGATATACTTTACATTTGAAGTAGTAACTAGAAACTAGTGTTTGCTCTTTTGCTGTTATTGGGCCGATTTACTTGCAATTTGCTGAATGACATATATGAACATTTTCCTTACATTATTCACACATATGCAATATTTGGAAGCCATCAGATAATGTAATATCTGTGCATATTATAAATTTACAGATTAGAAAGATTGTGATGTGCATCGGCTGTTAATGCTGATTTGATTTCACCCCTTTATTGGGATACTCTGCTTTGAACAGGAGGCTAGAATGATACAAACTGTACAGCCATTGAGCAGGCTCAGAACCATGTCCACAGCAGCACTCTGGTGCAATAACTGAAGCTCTTCACTCTAAGAGAATGGAGTATATCTAATTCCCTCTTGGAAAAGTGAACTTGTGAGTGCATGGATTCTCCTGATTGCATGTGCAAATAATTATTTTCTGCATTCACTTTGTTTTGAAGTGCTACATTTAAATACCAATATGTTCCACAATTGCAAAGACTTTAAATTCCTGAATGTGCAAATAGGATACAACTATACCGAGCATCTTGATAGTGTGACAACGCCCCCTCGCTTGGATGCCGCTTTGATTCCCATCACTGACAGGCCAGGAGAGGCCAATCCCTAGCATCATTGTAACAGCTTGGTCCAATTAGCTGACATCGGATTGGCCCACCTGAACCTCACCAGCCTACTCCTTAAACCCATCCTCCTTCGAGACCACGACTCATCCGCTGGGACAAGCCCGAGGTCGCAAGCATCACTGCACATGCGCTCTGATGACGAAGGACAGCTGCCCCATGAGGTCCTGGACTTTATCATCGTAAATAAAATATATCACAAGAGTTCACCCTACTGTCAGTGTCGGTCTGATCACTGCTGAACCCTGTTAAATTGCCGACGCCACAAAGGTCAATACATTCCCCAGAGTAGTCCTTCCAATCCTTGTGATCTATTGAGATGTGTGACACACCAGAATCTCTTTGAGTTAGTGTATTGTGAAAATACTGTACATCAGCAACATGGAGACCAGTCCTGCAATCCTACAATATTCAGGTGATATTTAATAACTCTTGCGTAGAATGGTTTTCTTCTCTATTGTAAGAATGCATGCTTGATATTAGAGATGAAAGTTCTACTAGGAAGCTCACAATGATGCAAGCACACAGGGGAACAATTGTCCATCATCTCGACAGAGAGTACTGAGATGTAATGTAACAACTCACTAGGCCAATGGAGATTTATGGATGTGTTACTGACCATATCAATCCTGTCATCATTCATCATGATTCTCACGCACACCAGGAAAGCAAACATAAGCTTGTGCTTCTCAAATAGGCTTCTGCAGACATTGAGGTACAGGCTGTAGGTGAAGTAATTATTGATAAGTTTTATCCTCTTCTCCACAGTATCTAGGAGACAAAAAAAAACATAGTTTTGCCATTTCTGTGAGTTAGTTCTGCTTAAATTAAGTAATACATCTTATGGCTTAGAACTCCTAGTAGAGATTGTCATAAACTCCTAGTAGAGATTAACAGGAACAGGAATTTGGTTAGAAGGGTCAACATGGACAACAATTCTATTGATGGAGCATATAGGGTGTTACACTGTAAGTATAGAATACAGATTGAACTATGCTTGAATTCATAACACCATTCTCGTTATTGATTGAACTGCATTAGGTATATTGGATATTACTATTGGATATATAGTAAAACTTACTCCAAAACTGAATACCAAATGAAGTTTGCTTGACGACAACTCAGAATCAGAGTCATACAGCATAGAAACGGGCCCTTCAGTCCAACCAAGGTGCCCTCTTAAGCTAATTCCAATTACCTTCAATCGGCCCATGTCCCTCTAAACCTTTCCTATCCTTTTATCTGTCCAAGAGTCTTGTAAATGTTGTTATTCTACCTGCCTCAACACTGACGGCTCTTTCCACATACCTACCACCCTTTGAGTGAAAAGATTGTCCCTCATGGTCCTATTAAATCTTTCCGGTAAAGAGACTAATTGCTAATTAGTGCATTACACAATCAGCAGTCAGAATGAAAAATATTATCGACAGTTAAGTCATGGTCTTGCACTTGTAATCTCCCATCACTCGTTCAAATATTCCTTATCTAGAAGAACATTTAAAGATAGCTTTTTCTGATCTGCTTTCCTTCTTCCTTTTTTTGATGCAGCTGGTTCTTTTTAATAATAATATATAATAATAATAGCTTTTATTGTCATTACACATAAGTGCAACGAGATTTGGTTTGCAACTTCCATCCGATGTCATAACTTAATCGACAAATAAAATTTAGGTTTAAATATCCCGAGAACAAGGTTTGTAAAAACGAACATTTGTCCAGTAAAATCAACACAGACTAAAGTGCGAGGCCGGGGAGACAGTCCATGGGGGTGGGGGGGGAGGGTACTCAGCAGGGCCGGTTCAGAGCCGCTATAGCTCTGGGAATGAAGCTGTTCCTGAGTCTGGCGGTGCGGGCGTAGAAGGCCTTGTAACGTCTTTAAAGATTCCATTCTTTGGGACTTGAATACGAATGAATACTTTGTTATTGAGATAGACTCTACCTTCACCCACCATGTGCAACACAGGTGTGGGAGCAGTGAAAGTCATCTATGTTGCCTAATTACTCTGGAACCATCAGGTTTTAAATGTTGTGTTTTACAGGACATGCGGCTAGAAAACTTAAACTATTCATTTTTTCCAATAAATCTAGTTTGTATCTCAATCATATTAACAGGCTGACTGAAACTTTTACCAGCAAATGAAAGTTAAAAAAATGATTAGAAGTACTTATCTCTTAAGTAAGTTTCTCTTATCAAGATGTTGCCTGACCTTGTTTATTCTGGACCCTATAATATAGGAAGTATGCGAGTACACGGGAGAGAGAGCAAAGAATTTTCACCAGGATGTTGCCTAGATTTGAGCACTTCAGTTATAGGGAGAGGTTTGATAGGTTACCTTGGATAGTTTTCCTTGGAGTGAGGATGCTGAGGAATTAACTGATGGAAATATATTAGTTTATGAGAGGTGTTAATAGGGTAGATAGTTTAATTGATGTTTAATCCAAATCATTGTCACATTCAATTTATATGGGCAGGATTACTCCCACGCTTTGGTTCTTGAACACCAGATATAAAATTAGGTTCTTCACTCTGTGGAACCTTAGCCTTCAGCATAATACAGTGTAATGCACTGATTGAGAAATAATTGTTGGCTACTCTGCCTTGGAAACCACGATGTGTAGCACTGTCTGTCACGCGTTAAAAAGCTAAATTACAGCAAACAGAAAATAAACAATGGAAAAGAGTATTGCATTAGCTTGAAGTAAACACGACTCAGAATGGCAGAGTTGACTTGGTTGGCATACCTGCTCGCTCAGAATTTGCAATGCCTGCCATGAAGATGGTGAGAAACCATTCCAAAGAATACTGATACATTGGGTCCACATTGGATAAATCGGATACGCAGAAAAACAGAATCTGGGTCCTTTCAGCAACAGGGACATACTGGAGCCGAGTTATATCAATGTCCTTCTCTGTTTGTTCTGCTATTGTCACTTTCATCTGTAGAAAAACAAATTATATTTTCAGTATTGAAGAATCACAGAAAATGTAGGCTGAGAGAAAGATAATTTTCCCTTTGGTCTCCTGGATATTTACTACATTCACCAGCCTCTAAAAACTGCTGCCAACATCCATATGAAGTACTTTAAATGCACTTGTCCCAATGACCATCCTTGTTACCTCCTCAAAAAAAGGCACCACCTTTTTTGAACACATTGAAACCTTAATCCTAGATTCCTAGATGGTTTATACAGACCACATCAAGATTAAACTAAATGGTGTACAATTACCCTGTTTAACTCTTCCTTCACTTTTAAACAGTATAATGTCAGCAGTCCACCAGGCCGATGACCTGCTTAGCTAGGAAGGATTAGAAAATCAAAGTCAGAGCCTCCCAGTTTCCTCCTTTATGCTCAGTAACAGCCCATGGTATATTCATCCCGGTCTGGTGATTTATTCACTTTCAAACATGTCAAACCTTACAATACTTCCTCTCTTGCTATGTTCATCCCATCCAATATCTCACATCTTCCATCTTAACTACCATCCCACCATTACCTCCTATTTGAGAATTTTCAGCAAAACTTCTACCAATATACTTCATCTTCAGAGGTTACCTTTGTGGTCCCTAAAATTACAGTTCATTTCTTTGTTATCCTTGTGGTCTTTATGTATGCAAAGACATATCTTTGAACTTTCTTTGATTTTCTTGCCCATTTCTTTACATTTCAATTAGTTTCCTAATTTTACTTTTAACTTACGACCCCATTCCTCACTAACCCCTCACCATTCACACACCAAGTTTTATATATTTATTTGGTTTCCTGCAGCATTGAGCTCCAGGTGTCTGAAATAAACTTGCTTCCCTTTAACTTATCCTATCCTCCATGCATATCGTCATCCAGTATGCTCTTGTTTTGGCAGTTCTGGTTTGCTCCAAAACTCCAGAATTTCCTTCTTTAATCCGACTACCCTGACACTGATATAACACCAAGGAACCAGTTCACTTTTGCCTAATCTGTCCAGTTTAGTAAAATTTGCTTTCCCCTGAATTAGATCTTTCGCTACTCTTCTAACAGCATACTTTTCCACTATTGATATATCATTGCTACCATAAAAATACTATTTGACTTCTATTCGAACATTTGCCCAGCTTCCGTGCCATATTTCCTTTCAACATTCGTTGAAACTAAATTTGCCCACTGAATTCCATTTTGTTGATCTGGCTACAAGGTGGCTTAAAAAAATCTTCTGAATGCAGTTTAGGAATTCTTTATTCAACAACAGCAAACTTTCTGCTGCCTATCTTCTCTCCAGTTATGGATGGCCAGTACCCGGGCAAGGCGCCGACAGACAAGAAGCCGAAGCAAAGAAGTCAAAGCCAAAGAACCAAATGGAAACAAGGCCGAAACGCCAATAAACTGAAAGAGTCCGAAGATGAAATGCCTACTAACCGAAAGGATGGGACGCCTAAATGCAAACTAACCAAAAGGGCGGGACGCCTCAAAGCCAACGAACCGAAAAGCTGCGACGCTTAAAAGCAAACTTACCGAATGGCTGCTCTGTCGAAACGCCACCTACCCGAAAGGCGGCGTCGTCTACAGGCCAAAGGACCGACTGCTGCTCAACAGAGACGTCCAATAATGGACATGACGTTGCTGGAGGGCGGGACTTGTCAGCGATTGGTCCAGACCCCCGCGTCCATCACATCACTGTGAAGGCATGAACACTGTCCCAACGGCTGGGCCACTGTGTGACAGCAGCCTCTCCGGCTGGGTCACTGTGTGACAGTGGTCTCACCGACTCTGCCACTGTGTGGAGGCAGCCTCAACGGCTGGGTCACTGTGTGACAGCGGTCTCACCGGGCAGCATCTCTGGAGAGAAGGAATGGGTGGCGTTTCAGGTCGAGAACTTTCAGACGCACTCTGAAGAAGGGTCTCGGCACGAAACGTCACCCATTCCTTCTCTCCAGAGATGCTGCCTGTTTTGTGCGTGGGAGCTTGGGTGCATTCCGCAAGCACTGAACCGGTAATAAATAAAACGTCTGTCCCCACGGCCGGGGTGAATCACCCGGTGTGGGTGTCGGGGTCCGGGGTCGGAGGGGGGGGATCACCCTGGTGTGGAGGTTGGGGTCCAATGGCGGTGCATCGCGGTCAGTGACTGAGGGATGCTCCCGCGGGTGAAGACGAAGGAGAGAGAGAAGGGGAAGAGAAGGGGAGAGAGAGAAGGGGGAGGGGAGAGAGAATGGAGAGAGAGAGTTGGGAGAGAGAAGGGAGGGCGGGGAGAGAGGAGGGGAAGAGAGAGGAGGAGGAGAGAGAGAAGAATGGAGAGGGAGAAAGAGAAGAGGGGAGAGGGAGGAGGGGAGAGAGAAGGGATAGAGAGAGAAGAGGGGAGAGAGAGAAGGGGGGAGAGAGAAGGGAGAGACGGGAGCATGGGGTTCATTTTCCCACACAAGCCATAGGTGACTGGGCAATCTGAACCCAAGCACCAAGTTGAAAGCGGCCGAAGGTGCGCATCGCTCGGGACAGCCCCCACTCTCCCAATGCCACCCTTCGTGGGCTGTGGGTCGGGTGGAGCGGAGGTCTGGGACAATGTTCATGCCTTCACAGTGCTGTGATGGACGCATGGGTCTGGACCAATCGCTGACAAGTCCCGCCCCCAGCAACATCATGTCCGTTACTGGACGTTTCTGTTGAGCGGCAGTTGGTTCGTTGGCCTGCAGGCGACGCCGCCTTTCGGGTAGATGGCGTTTCGACAGAGCAGCCATTTGGTAAGTTTACTTTTCGGCGACGTAGCTTTTCAGTTCGTTGGCTTTTAGGCGTCCTGCCCTTTTGGTTAGTTTGCATTTAGGCATCCCATCCTTTCGGTTAGTAGGCATTTGGTCTTCGTAATCTTTTGGTTTATTGCCGTTTTGGCCTAGTTTCCATTTGGTTTTTTGGCTTCGACTTCTTTGCTTCGGCCTCTCGTCCGTCGGCGCCACGTCTGCACGCGGGATGGCCATTGTCCTTCAAGGAGCTCATCTGTCCTTTGAAAATACTTTAATCTGAGGCTAACTATCATAGGGTCATATTTTAGTATTGGATTACCGACAAAATGTGGGCTGTACACTTATTGGTTTAAATGGTTTATATTTATTAGACCAAAAGTACCTTCTGACGAATGAACAGAAAGGTAAGCGAAATAAAGGAATCAATGTTGCTGGCTGAGTTTGGCAAGTTATTAATTTTGCTTCTATACATGTTCATAGAAACCTGGAGCCAGACTTTGGAAATGTGGGTACCGAATAATAAGTATCAGATTTATTTTAGCGTGCGTTAATGAGGAAAATAAATCTCTTATTTGTGGGATATGACAAAGCTAGAGTTCTTAGGGAGATGATGGAAAGGGTGTTGCAAAATTTTGCAATTTGTGGGTAAATTGATTACATTAAATTCAGGAGGTTGGTGTTGTGTGCATGTTATATATGTGTGCTTGAGTGTGTCAAGTATGTTATCAGCGTCTCTGTATACAGTATATTTCTCACTATTTGAATTGTAACTCCACTTACGACCAGCGAACACTACTGATACCAACCTTGATTTCTCCTGCTTTAATTTTAGAAGCCTCAAGGACTTTGATTAACTCCACATCATCGACAGGATTGCCCTCAGAGGTGCTCAGACGTAAAAGTATCTGATCCTCTATTTCTTTTAGCTCGCTTCTCATTTTAGCATTGCTGATGATCAGCTGATTTTTTGCATCCTCCAGATCTGGACGTTCCTGTGCCACAACACGTCCCAAGAGCTGGTCCTCCAGACCACTGCAAGATGGTAACACAGTTTACATGATGTACAAAATTAAGATTCCTCTGAATTAGTTTAGATTAGACTTTCTTAAAGGTAGAAACATTATGTATTTTCTGTTTGAATAAGGAGAACAAAGAATTTAAACTTACAAGAATATACAAACTGAAAGAAAATACCAATTGACATGGGCCATTTCTAGCAAACACAGCAAACTAATCAAATCACTATCTTATATTGATCCCACGGGGTGAGAATATCACCTCAAATCTACAGTCATTTCATAGGATCATAGTTGATTTGATTATAATCTCTATTCTGCATTCCTCTTCTCTCTCCAGATCCCTGCCATCCAATTTATTTTATTCAATCGATCATTTTCTGAATTTTTTGTCACCTCCAGTGTATTGCCACCACCAAACACTTCCTCCACTCACATTCTCTTTCAGCACTTCTAATCGAAGATCTCCTTTGAGGTCCAGTTTATTTTTTCTTCTCCACCAACATCCACTCAATTTTCTATAGTATCCTTTTGTGCAATGCATGAATTGTTTTTTTTAAACCTCCTCCCTTTCTACCATCTTGAACCGCAAATACTTTTTTTCCAGATGAAGCATCAATTTACCTGTATGTCTTTTAATTTAGAATCCTGCATTTACTGCTCACAAAAAGCAGACTATTCTGCATTGGGGAACAAGTCCTGAGTGCATGTGGAACACCTCCATAACAGACCCAATTATTTGTCATTTTAATTCATTTTAAGTACACAAATTCCTCTGTATTCAGCTTCTTAAAAGGACCCACTCCAGTTCAATGTAAACGTAAGAAATAGTACCTAGTTTTGCAACTAAGCACACTGCAGATTTCTGAATACAGTACAACAATTTCAGAGAATCACCACTTGCTTTCAAGCAATCGCAGTGTTTTCCACCCTGTAATTTCAAATAATTCTGCCTCTCCCCGGTAAAATTTCCTTCAGTCTGACCTTTTGTCCCATGCACCACTCTTTTTCATTTGCATTGTCATCCATTTTGTCATATAATCATTCCTGTTTTTTGTCCTTCAGGCCTTTTCTTTCTTTCTCTTCTCTTCCATATTTCTGATTTTCAGTTTTTAATTTTGGACTTCCAGAATGAACTATATTTTGCTTTTATACACATTTACCTTGGAGATAGTGTGAAATTAATGAGAGTGACCTTTGTTGATATCTCAGGAGTGTAGTGAGGATTGGGCAACTTGGTTGTAATGTACATTTTAAAATCATCATGATAAGGGATAACTGCATCTCCCAGTTTTATAACTGTGCTCCCTTGTTGCTTATAGATCTGGAAAACAGAAATATATTATTTGGTATGGTTACATCCACATAACTTATACATAAGCATTTATGTCAAATGTTTGCTTTTGACATTTATTGGCATGATATCATATGGATTTTAGATTATGATTTTGTAGGTTTCGACAGTTGCTTATGGTCCATAAAGGTCATGGATATTTAGTTTTGCGCTGCCAGATCTGTTTTGAGTCTATCCTACTTCAAGTTTCAAGTTTATTCATGGATAACCCCTTGAGATGGACAGTCATCTCGTTTTTGAGGGGGTCCAACATAGAACATACAGCACCAGACATAACATACATAGAGGCTCTCATTGACCCACCTACCCACACACCAATCCCAAAACTCCTCCATCCCCACTTGTTATAGTTTATAACAATTGTTAATTGACTTTACATATCCAATAATAATAAGTTATGTGTTACAGCATAATGTTGATGCATAATACCATATACCACCTATCATACATCGTACGTTAATACATACTATCAAAATTATTACATGATATATTATTTCATAGTATTGTGACATAATACAATATAAGACCTAGTTACACTATGCAATACAATAATACATAAGTGTAATGGCCATGCATATACAATAGCTATGCCAAATGATCACACACAGAGCAAGCTAGATAAAGGAGCAGGAAGACTCTAATACTAGAAACAGGTACATGGTTTTATAAGCAAGGGCAAAAGTGTATTTTCAAATAGACGAAATGAGCTAATAGTTCTTATGGTACTAGGCAGAGTGTTCCAGTCAGAAGGAGCTTTGAATTTAAATGCACGTCTCCCAATTTCTTTGTTAGTTCTTGGAATGAAAAAGAAGGGTTGCTGAATATGTCTTAGTGAATATGAGGGTGTGTATGGTAATAGGTCTTGTTTTAAATAAAAAGGATAATTGAGATGGATGCATTTAAAGATGAACTGGAACCAGTGGTAGCATCTTCGAGCGTGGGGGGATAACCAGTTTAGAGTTTTGTACATAGAACAGTGGTGAGTTAGATATGGACACCTTAAAATAAATCTGCAGAGACTATTATAAACTACATTGAGGGGTTGAAGATGTGTATCAAATGTATTCTGATAGACAATATCAGCGTAATCCAGTGTTGGTAGTAGCAGTTGAGTGACAATTCTTTTTCTCATCTGAAAGGTGAAACAATTTATATGGCGGTAAAGAATAGCTAGATTACAGCTGAGTTTTTTAGTAATCGTCTCAATATGCGGCATAAATGAAAGCGTTGGGTCGAGCCAAACACCAAGATATTTGAAGTTCAATACTTGTTCTAATGGTGATCCTTCATTAAATGATATAGTCAGATCTACAGAATTACCAAGGCCTTGTTTGGTACCAAACAACATACTGCATGATTTATTTTTATTTAAAATTAATTTGTTAAATAATAGCTATTTCTGAACAGAAGTAAGATCTGATTGAAGGGATCTTTCAATTTCAGACTTGTTAGTACTAGATGTATATAGCACTGCATCATCAGCATATAGTTGTGTTTGACAGTCAGAACAAATATTAGGGAGGTCGTTTATGAAAATAGAGAAAAGGAGTGGTCCCAAAGACGGACCTTGCGGGACCCCCTTCTCAACAATTAAGGAATTTGATTGACTTCCATTCAAGGTAACACATTGGCGTCCGTTATGAAGGTATGAGTTAAACCGCAGTAGATTGTTTTGAGAAAGTCCAATTGAGTAAAGTTTATCAAGCAGTAGGTAGTGGTCACCAACATCAAAGGCCTTGGTTAAATCAAGAAAGATGGCACCGGTGAGTTTACCATCCTCAGAAGCAGAGAACACATCGCTGGTGAGTTTTAACAGAGCTGTAGTTGTGGAGTGATTAGGTCTGAACCCAGACTGGCATGGAGATAGAATGTTGAAAGTTGAGACATAATGTGATAGCTGTGATAGTTTCTCGAGGATTTTAGCCACCGAGTTGATAATTGAGATGGGGCGGTAATTGTTAATATCGTGTGGGTCACCTCCCTTATGCAGTGGAGTAACATTGGCACACTTCCATGCGGAAGGGAGGGTACAAGTTGAGAAGGACAAATTAAACAGGTCGCATAGTGGGTACATTAGAATATTAGCTCCTAACTTAATGAATTTAGTCTCAATACCAGCTGGTCCAGATCCACAATCATCCTTTAATTCATTAATAGCATGTTGAACGTCAACAGGTTTTATTTGTTGAAAAGAAAAAGAGTATCTACGTGTAGAGGTAGCTGGAAAGTCACATAATAGATGAGTCAAATACAGTAGAGCTACAAACAGTGGAGAAGTGATGGTTGAAAGCATTGAATATAACAGCAGGGTCCTGAATGATGTCATTATTGACCCGAATCTGAGTGCTGATATTTCGATTTGATTTATTAAGAACATTATTTAGTCTTTTCCAGAACTTTTTTGGATTATGCATGTCTTCAGAAAGATGTTTTTTAAAATGACTTGATTTAGTATTACGTGTTCTTGTCGTACACTGATTCATTTAAGGACCTATATTTTTCCCAATCAGCAGGGTCCTTTGTTTCCCTGAAAGTATTCCAGACTTTATCCCGCTCATTAAAAAGGTTGATCAAATCAGCACTAATCCATGGTAAATGTTTTCCCTTAACTTTTATTTCTCTCCAGGGGACATGCTTATCGATAACTCTTGTGACTTGAGTGTATAAATAGTTCCAGGCATCCTCAACAGTTCGTATAAGTTGAAACTTAACACAACTGTTATGCAACATCACATGTGGAAGGTCAAACATAGAACAGTACAGGAACAGGCCCTTCGGCCCATAATGTCTGTTCCAAAAATGATTCCTGGTTAAACTAATATTTTCTTTCCGCATGTAATCTATATCACTCCATTGCCTACATATCCATGTGCCTATCTAAAAGTCTCTTAAATGCCTCTATCGCATCTGTTTCCACTGCTACACCTCGCAGCGTGTTCCTATCACCTATCACTCTGTGTGAAAAACCTAGGTGAAAAAAACAGGAATCATTCTCCCCAAATTCTATATGGTGGTCATAAATATCAATGTTGTAATGGACAGATGCACTTGGAAGACTGGTCAGGATGAGGACGTGGATTTACACTTCATGTTGATTCACTCACACCCTGGTGCAGACTGTCTGGCAGGAATTAATAGAAGGGACATCAATCATGATTCAAGCAGCTCACGCAATGGAAGTGTTTATTGAGTTACTCATGGTGATGAGTATTGAACTACCCCAATGGTAGACCTTGATACTCTCAGCACTTTTTAACAGTGCCTTTCAACATGGAGGAAGACGGATTTATCAAATGAGTGCAGAAAGAAAGTGGTAATTAGGAGGAACTTCCTTGCCCATTTTTGGCCTGATTCCAGGAGACTTCATAAATTCTGGTCAATTTCAGGACCCAGGATAACTCTTTCCTTTCTGTGCACCAAAGCATTCCCAGCTCTGTTACATCTCTCCTGCTGATGGGACAGGATAAACCCAGGGATTGTGATGGGGGAGTCAGGCTCATGCCTGTAAGGTACGATTATGCAAGTACAATAATGTCAGGCTGTTGCTTGAATAATCTGTCCGTTATTTAAACAAGTCCCAGAATATTGCATGAAAGTCTTTGCAAAACCAACTGCGTTATGGTCAATTTTGGCATGTCTAAATTCAGTACTTGCATTAAGGCTGTTTGTTCCATCAGATTTTATCCTTTTCCTGCTTTAGTAAAACAATTTGATACATCCAAATAGCTTGTTAAGTCATTAAAAAATGAATCATATTATCATTCTAAATTGGCACAAAGACTAGACTAGGTAAGGTGCCCAATTTCCTTCACTGAAAGCCATTAGTGAACCTGATGGGGTTTTAAGACAATTTGGTTGTTTTGACTGGAGATTTTTCATAAACTTACACATTAATGACATGTCTAAATTGTACAAACATTAATGGGATTTGAACACATCTCTCCAAACTGTTGGCCCAGGCCACTGGACTTCTGATCTGATGACTTAACCACCTCAACATTGCATAATCAGGGTGCAGATCATAATTTTCTATTCATTGTGAATGAGAAACTAATAGTTGCAGTGAATGACTTCCTGAGTGTGCATCTGGTGAATGTGCATCTGTGTTCTATGGACATATAGTCAAATTATATTACAGCCAATATGTGGCTACTACTTTACCAATTTCAATAGTATGGGCTCCAGGGCTGGATCCAGTTCTTCCCTCACATTCTCCAAAAGACAAGGCTTTCCAAAACGAATGGCATTCTCAAGACTCCGCAAGAAGTCACGATCAGACATCTTGAAAATATCTAGTCCTAGGTCTCGTTCCTAGAAGTGGACAAGAAGATCAATCAAACTGATTAGATTAGTTCTTCACTTTCTGTGTGGAAGATTCCACTCTTTGAGAGTGAATTAATCAGTTAGGTTTTCTAAGACATTCTATTGGATGAATCAAATTCAATTTCATAACTTTCCATGGTGTGATTTGAGATCTTAATTCAAGATTGCTCATAGAGTACCATAATAAAAGCACTCAGTTTTAGACACAAAATGCTGGAGTAACTCAGTGCGTCAGGCAGCATCTCTGGAGAAAAGGAATAGGTGACATTTTGGGTCTGAACCCTTCTTCAGAATTCCTTCCTACACACACTGCCAGTTTTATTTGTGCGGTTGTGTGACTGAATGGACACCTGCAATATTATACTCTCAATCTTCTCATCTATTCTCCTGGAGACATTGCCCATAATTCACCATGTTCTGCAGATATCTGTAAACCCCTGATCTTTGTGCAAGGATATTCTGAAACAATAATATTTTTTTTCTCAATGGATGCTGCTTGACGTACAAAGTAATTCCATCATTTTCTGTCTTTATTTCCGAATTCGAGTCTCAGCCATATTTTATTTCTGTCCAAGAGTGTGAGTTTCCTTCTGATCCATCATTAAATGTGCTATTTTTCATTTATAAATCCAGACAGTGGGTGTTAATAATGGATGACTTCAATGATTTTCAGCAGTTGAATGCTGTCACCAAACATGAGAAGGAGGAGATGGACTTTTCCTACTGTCTGGAAAGTAAGCTCACTTCTCGCAAACCATCTGGGATCAGCTAAAATAGGGACCATGTCTTGTGGCTTAGTGTCATCTTCAGATTAGAATTGATTTTATGGTCTGGGTTGTGTATCTATAAATTAAATTAAAATCACATCCATAACAATTTTAAGAAAAGGTATTTCAAGCTCAAATAATTGTCACTGGATAATAGAATACTGCAGTGTGAAATTCTCAAAGTATTTGGTTGCAGGTACCGGTATCAGCATCAAAATGAGTTCATTTCCAAATCCAAGGTGGAGCTATGGGCACGCGCATGGGCCCCAGCTATGCCTGCCTCTTAGTAGGGTACGTCGAACAATCCTTGTTTGAGGCATACCGTGGCCCTATCCCCAAATTCAACCTCCGCTACATTGACGACTGTATTGGTGCTACCTCTCGCACCCGTGCAGAACTCACTGACTTCATCCATTTCACCACGTACTTCCACCCGGCACTCAAATTCACCTGGACCATTTCCTACATCTCCCTACCGTTTCTAGAACTCACTATCTCCATCGCAGGCAACAGACTTCTGACCGACATCTACTATAAATACACTGACTCTCATGGCTATCTGGACTACACTTCTTCCCACCTTGCCTCCTGTAAGGACTCTATCCCCTACTCCCAATTCCTCCATCTATGCTGCATCTGCACCCAGGATGAAGTGTTCCAAACCAGAGCATCGGAGATGTCCTCATTCTTCAGGGAACGGGGGTTCCCGCTTCGACTATACATGAGGCACTAACCAGGGTCTCTTCTATACCCCGTAACTCTGCTCTCACTCCCCAATTTCAGGTAGTCCTTGCTTTTTCCCTCTTTCCCCTCACCTTCCTAGCTCTTGCTCAGCCCACTGTCTCCACCTCTTCCTTTCTTCTTCCCGCCCCCCCATCCCCTCATCAGTCTGAAGAAGGGTCTTGACCCAAAACGTCACCCAGTTCTTCGCTCCATAGATGCTGCCTCACCCGCTGAGTTTCTCCAGCATTTCTGTCTACCTTCGATTGTTCCAGCATCTGCAGTTCCTTCTTAATCATTTGTACAGTGATGTGTTTTATATTTTATACTCCTCATACCAAACGAAGTTGATCAATCTTTAGAATTGCGAGTTGTCAAGTTATTCATAAATTAGTGTCTAATGTGATACAGATTACCCGTACCAAATTTTTAATCCATTTATTTGCTTGACCTTGTGGATCAATGAACAGCGGCCATCGTTGAGTATATTGCGCAATTATTCCATTCTCAACAGATAATGCATCTTTGGGAAGACCTGAAATCTATGAAACAGAATGTCTATTAACAAATATTGTTTAATTTGAAATGAGGATATAACATTAAAAAATATATAGAACAAGGCTATTTGGGAATGACATCAGGAGAAATTTATTTCATACAGAAGGTCATGGAAGATAAAACACATGGAGAGCATACAAGCATTGATTACTGTTCGGATATTAAAAAAAAGAGCTGCTGGAGGAACTCAGCCATAAGGCAGTGTCCATGGAAGCAAAGCACTGTCAGCATTTCGGGTTTAGACTCTGCATCAGGACTGAGAGTGTAGAGGAGAGATAACTGCTGTAAGGCAAAGATCCTATAGCAAGCAAAGTAGACCACTCTTTCTAAATGCAATGGACTGACGTATAGTATGTAACGGAGCGGAACGTGGGCCTTTTTACAAATCTCAGATTAGATCTTTTCATCTGATCCTACCACCGGGTACTTATTGAGTTACAATGCTGAGCCCAGCTACCCCTTCATATAGTCAGTGAATGGAGACCATATTTGTTCAAAAAGTTCATATTTATCCATTAGGATAAACCTAATTCTCTCCAATTGCAACGTGTCCAACATTTCCACTGTCCACATTTTAATTGTAGGGGATAATGGTCCCTTCCAGAATTTCAATATTAATTTTTTTTCAATTATTAAACAGTAATCAAGAAAATTTCTTTGATTTACTGTTAATGTTTGATTTGAATCTAAAACACCAAATATTATTAACTTTGGGTCAGGATTCAATATAATCTTAAGAACTATAGAGATAATTTAAAAAATTTCAGTCCAATAACTATTAAGTTTTGTGCATGTTGCAAAACTATGCGTTAAATTAGCTTTTATGTGCTGACATTTATCACACAATGGAGATATGTTAGGAAAAATTCTATTTAATTTTGTTTTTGAATAATGTAATCTATGTAATACTTTGAATTGTATCAAAGTATGTCTGGCATTTAACGAACAACGGTGTATACGTTGTAGACTTTCTTCCCAGAAGTCTTTTAATATAGATAAACCTCTTTCATTTTCCCATATTTGTCGAAGTGATTCTGTTGGTATTTCCCTGTCCAAAAGGATATTATATATGTATGCTATTAATTTCTCTGTATTTGGGTGCTTGTTGAGCACGTCATCCAATAATCCTGGTTCTCTATTTTTATAATCTTCCATATTTGATTTAACATAATCCCTAATTTGTAAATACCTAAACAAGTTATTTGAGTGCAGTCCATAAATATCTTTCAACTCTTGAAATGAGAAAAATTTCCCTTTCCTATAAAGATGTTCTATCCTTATTTGCAGTTTGTGTTAATAAATTATAACTCTGAAAATGAGGAGAAGATTTTTACCAAATAACTTTTATTTTTACGAGGATGTTTCCGTATCCGGCTTCCGTCTCTGCACTAGTATCTTTGCTCCGCTGTGGGATCTTTGGTGCGGAGACGGAAGCCGGTTACGGAAATGGGGCTGAAAATTACCCATGAATCTGCCCATGACCATACTATGTCTTTTTCGTCGAGTGATCTATCACGCTTGCTGTAGGATCTTTGCTGTAAAGAGGTGATGGGGTGGGGTGAGGCAGGAATTGGCAAGCGATAGGTGGATCCAGGTGAAGAAGAATTGATGGACAGATGGAGCGCAAAAAGTGGGGAGTGGGGGAGGGGTAGGTGGAGATAGTGCCAGAAGCTAGCTGATGATAAATGGTGGGAATAAAGGGTTGTTGATTGTGGAATCTGATAAGAAAGAATGATGATATGTGGAACCAGAGAAGGGAAAAATGGCAGATGGCTACAGCAGGGGTATGGATAGGGAACCCAATTGATTGAATGGTGATGGATAAGCAGTTGGAACCTTCTGGGAGTGGGGAAGTAAACTAGATAATAAGGGTTTGGTGGTGGGGGGAAAAAAGTATGCATGTGAATGGACCTATGCAGATTTGCTAGAGAGAAAGGAACAGAGGAGATGCAGTTCACCTGAAATTGCAAAGATGAATGTACACAACATTAGACTTTGAATTTCCCAGGGACATTATTTTGCATTTGGCCTCAGCCTGGCAATGAAGGACACTTGCGGATGGGAATTTAAATGGCTTGTGATCGGGAGCTCATGATTAACATAGTCAATAGAGTGCAGGTGATAGGCAAAGAGATCACCTAGTCTGTGTATGGTCCTGCTGACGTGGGGGAGGCAATCACGTGAGCACTGAACGCAGTAGTCGAGGTTGAAGATGATGAAGGTAAAAGGCCTGTCCCACCAACGCGACTTTTCAGCGACTGTCTTCGACCTTCAACTTCGAGCTGGATCAACCGTCAGCAATGAAGCCGCGAGCTGGATCGAGCACACACACACACACACACACACACTCATCGCAAAGTCGGGGGCCAGGGAAAGCGGGGGAGCGTTGTCTGAAATTCACACCCGCGATGAACAGGAAGGTAAAAGACGGCTGCCACAGTATACGGTAAGACTTTTAGAGAGCGCGGAGGGGGGAGAGAGGGGGAGGGAAGGGGAGAGAAGGGGAGAGAAGGAGTGGAGACACTTTTAAGAAACCAGATAACATTTAATAAAGTTTTGCGGGCATTTAACATTACCGGTCGTTTTTCCTTGGTCCTGAAAAACCAATGAGCCAATTAAAATGCCCGGTCAGCAAAGGAGATCGCCCACGGCTACCCTTAACTGCCTATAACTACATAGCGACCCCACTCCACTGCACTACAAGTTCAAAAGAACCATGCCAACCAGTTTTTACTCGCGGAAAAATTTCAGCATGATCAAACTTTTTCCTCTACCGTGAGTATGCGGGAACTTCCCTCAAGCATGACAGGGAGTTCCAGTGACCTCTTAGGACCACGTGTCAACCATGCTGCAAGTTTGAGTCGAGAGCAAACTCTTCTAAACTCGCAAATTAGGTCGCCACAGTGGGACAGGCCCTTAAATATCTGCCTCAGCAGGAAGGGTTGTTTGGATGGAGCTGAGGGACTAGGTGTAGAAGCAGGTGTCGAACTTCCTATTGTTGCAGTGTAAAGTGTTTAGAGATGGGGAGGGATGTTCTGAGAGGGTTGAGTGAACGAAGAAGATGGCACTGCAGAAAGGCATGGATATATGAAGATGTGACTGGTGATGGGTTCATGTTGTAGCTGGCAGAAATGATCTTCTTATCAAGTCCACACAAAAGATTAGAAACACACTTCTCGGCATCTGCATACAATGGTGTCGGTCTTGCGCTTCTTGTGTTTGGTGGTGGAAAGATTGGTGAAAACAGGGTCGTGACGTGAACACTCTTTCCTTGACCAGAAATGAAGAAGAATGATATATAGGATGTGGGAGCAGGTAGGGTTTGTCCTTTGTAGTTCTTTCATAGATAAGCAGATCCCTACCCCTCGACCAAGTCGATCACAGACTAGAGCGATCTCACCCTTTATCTTCTCATATTCGGGGAGTGCAATATACTCTTGCTGTTAACAGTCTGGGTAAAGTGTGCGGTTTGGAACATTTTCCTAAATATATTTGCCACATTTTATGTTCTTGCTGCCTGTACATCAACCTGTTAGCAAAATGCCAAATTTATCAAGCTAGCTCTCTGACTAAAACTATGGCCAACTTAAAATAGTGAATAGAACCCACCTGCCAGGTCCTTATGTTCACAGGTTCCCCTAATGTTGAAGTCAGGCTGCATTCTTTTGTGTGTGGAACACCAAGTGCAAGAAGCTTATGCAGCCATTCATCATTCATTGCTGCACGATATTCTCCCTACAGAATCAATTACAATGTGGTCATGACAAGGTCAATTCAAATGAGCTGATAAGACTAACTTACACTGGAAGCTACCAAACTGTAATGTATTAGAATCTTAATTTAAATGTGTGTGTGTGTGTGTTTCTAAGATAAAAATCCTACAATGTGATAAAGATTATATTCCTCTTTCGATCCTAATATGCATTCTTCTATTATTCTGTATGATCGTAAGGTGATACAAAATCTATGCCTAGAAATTAACTTTTGACGATTTGATGTGTTAAATGTGCACTGTGCTTATCGTTAATGCCCAATCAGGGTCCCTACAGACAGAATATTCACATAGAAAACGTACAAAACCCCTAAAACATCCATTAAGGCACAACCTGTATGGTTTCTGAAGGGATCTTTCTCCATTTAGTATATCTGTAAACAATTTTCTGATCACCAATTCTAGATGGACATTAGCTCTTAAAGGCATGCTCCCCATTAGAGTCACACAGCAACAATATATAATAATAGCAGCAGTGAAGTACGAGGCTGTATTGAATTAAGGTGGTGAAAACCTTTAAGACCCTAAAGGGCCTGTCCTACCAGCATCCGACTCCATGCGATGAGCACGATCAAATTAGAAGTGGGGGCTGCGCGGAGGTCGGGTGATCCCCTGTACAGGGCCGTTCCCACCAGCATGCTCGACCAAACCGGCAGCGAGGGCCGCACGGAGGTCGGGTGAGTGGCGCAACGCGGCGCAAAGTGAGGCGAACTTGGTACAAAGTCTTCAAGGTAAGTTCGCCAGGACAGAGAGGAGCACAGAGGCACACACAGAGAGGGCCACGGAGCCACACACATAGAGGGTCACGGAGGCACCTACAGAGGGTCACGGAGGCACGACGTCAAGACGGTGTGTCATGCGTCGAGGCGACTGCGAGCCGACAAGCCGTTGCCGCGCGGAATTTTTGAACATGGTCAGTTTTTCGGAGCCCCGCGCGATGTCGGGATGAACTCCGCAGAATTCCGCACGCCTCCGGCGATCGAAGTGGGACCGACCCCGCGACGCCGGATGGCTCAAGCGACCAGGTTAGGTCGCGCTCATCGCATAGAGTTGCATGCTGGTGGGACAGGCCCTTTAGATTAGAATGGTGTGGTAGGAGGAGGCTAAAGGGCCTGTCCCACCAGCATGCAACTCTATGCGTTGAGCGCGACCTAACGTGGTCGCTTGAGCCATCCGGCGTCGCGGGGTCGGTCTCACTTCGATCGCCGGAGGTGTGCGGAATTGTACGGAGTTCATCCCGACATCGCGCGGGGCTCCGAAAAACTGACCATGTTCAAAAATTCCGCGCGGCAACGGCTTGTCGGCTCGCAGTCGCCTCGACGCATGACACACCGCCTCGACATCGTGCCTCCGTGAACCTATCTGTAGGGGCCTCCGTGACCCTCTATGTGTGTGGCTCCGTGGCCCTCTGTGTGTGTGCCCCTCTCTGTGTGCCCCTCTCTGTGTGCCCCTCTCTGTCCTGGCGAACTTACCTTAAGACTTCGCTCCAAGTTCGCCTCACTTTGTGCCACGTTGCGCCACTCACCCGACCTCCGCACGGCCCCCACTGCCGGTTTGGTTGCGCTTGCCGCATGCAGGCGCATGCTGGTGGGAACGGTCCTGTACAGGGGATCACCCGACCTCCGCGCGGCCCCCACTTCTAGTTTGATCGCGCTCATCGCATGGAGTCAGATGCTGGTAGGCCAGGCCCTTTACACACTACCCACAAAACTCACAGAAACATTGAACAATGCAGTAACACATTTAATGATCTAACTGCTCATTTCTGCTCACCAGCAGCAAAACCAACTACTGTCAATCGTGACACTCTGTGGACTTCAGAAAGTGTTTCATCAGCCTGCATTGAGTTCTAAAGTTGCCCCCGTCAGGTATCAGAATGTTGACCAAATATTCTTTTAATTCACAAGTAGGGTTATTCGCTTCTACTTTAACTGCAAGTTCATCAGACATGGGAAGTCTTAACCCCCTGAGGCAATATAATGAAGCAACTGTGACTGCTTCATTGTTTATTAGCGATGAATAAACAAAAAAGAGTCATCCCTGTAAATGTAAAATAGCCTCTAGCTGCCTCTGTAAGTTAAGTAAATATTAGGAGAAATATTGACAGTTATTTAATGGTATAATTAGGTACATGAATTAAGTCAGGAAAATGTTAGGTGTACTGCGGCGTATAGCACTTGGATCAGCCCTGTCCTATTTCATGATAGATGAATGTTCAACATGAACGATGTTAAGGTATGTAAACGTTTTTATGCATGACCTACACATAAAAAAGGGGACAATTATTTAAATTTTGAGACTGCAGAAGTTACAAGTTGAAAAAACGAGTCTAATGCTATATGTTGAGATGAAATGACGTTCTTATGCGCTGGAGTAAAAGGCAGATTCTGTCTGAAGTGAACTGAAAGGCTCTGTAACACTCACCGTGAAAGGACCCAGATAAGCTACAAACCCTCCTGAAATGAGCACATCCCCAGCTACATTAATGATCATGTTGTCCAGATTCTGGACAGTTTCTTGCCAGCGAATTTTCTCATCAGACAATCCATTTATGAGCTACGAATAAACAAAAAATATAGTTAAACCTATAATTTAAAAGCCGTAATTTCCTCTATTTGTCTTTGTAAATTGTGTAGATATTAGAATTAAAAAAACTGTTATTTTTCAGTATTGCAAAGAACATTCTATAATAGAAGCTTACAACAGATCTGAAGAGAGTTAGAAAATAAAACGGTGCAGCACAGAAACAGGCTCTTTTGCCAGCAATGTCAGTGCCAAACATAATGCCAAGTTAAACTAATCTCTGGTTGCATTCCATGTGTTCCATAACTCTCCATTCCCTGCATATCCATGCGCCTCTTTGAAAGCTTTTTAAATGCTTCTATTGCATCTGCCTGCACTACTATCCCTGGCAACATGCTCCAGGCACTCACCACTGTAAAAAAAACTTGCCTCACACATCTCCTTTAAAGTCTACTCCTCTCACTGTAAAGATATGTCCTCTAGTCTTTGACATTTCCATTCTTAGAAAAATATTTTATTTACTTTTATCAGGTCTCCCCTCAGCCTCCGATGCTCCAGAGAAATCAATCCAAGTTTGTCCAATCATTAATTGAGCTAATAGCCTATAACCAAGCAAGCATTTTGATAAACCTCTCCTGCACCCTCACCCAAACCTCACCATCCTTCCTCTAATGGGGTGACCAGACTCCACACACTACTCCAAATATGACCCAACCAAAGTCTTATAGAGCTGTATCATGACTTGAATTGAATTGAATTGAATTGAATTTATTTGTCATTCAGACCTCTCAGTCTGAATGAAATTTAGTTCCACTGCAGTCATACATATAATAAAAAAATGACAGAAACACCCAATAAACACAAATTTAACATCCACCACAGTGAGTTTGGTTCAAACTCCGCGGCCTGGGGTGGTCGAAGCTGCAGAAGCTGCCGCCCTCCAGACCAGTGGACGAAGCTGTTGTTGCGGGAGCTCCGGAAAAACAGGTCACCAACCTGTGACCTGCGAGCTCCTGACGATGTCGTCCACTGGGCCTGCGGCCGAGTCCACCGGGCACGCGGCCGAGGTCGCGGTTGGGCCGCTACCGCTGCCACAGCTCCGAGGCCGAGTCGGGTCGCCACTACCGCTGCCGTCACAGCTCCTGGGCCTAGTTGGGTCGCCGCTACAGCTCCAAGGCCGAGTCGGGTCGTTGCTGCCACTACCGCCGCTGCCGCCGCCACAGCTACAGGGCCGAGTCAGATCGCCGCTGCCGCTGGAACCCTGCCACAGCTCCGGGGCCGAGTTGGGTCGCCTCTGCTGATGCCGCTGGAACGCTGCCACAGCCCCGAGGCCGCCAGCTCCGCCATTAGGCCTCGGCGCAAACGGAGACAAAGAATACGACAGAAAAAAGTCGCACCCCCCCCCCCCCCCCGAAGGAAGAGACCAAGACATGTTTCTCCCCCCCACCCACACGCACACACACAATCTAATAAAACAAAATTAACTAAAAACAGGACAAAGGAACACAAAAAAAAAGAAAATAACAGACAGACTGCAGGCGGGCCGCAGCTGTTAAGCCAGCGCTTAACAGCTTCCTGAGTCTAATACTCAATGCCACCACCTATGAAGGCAAGCTCTATTTGTGTTGCCATTTTAAGGGAGCTATGGACCTGGCCCCAAGATCTCTCTGAACATCAATGCTGTTTTGGGTCTTGCCATCTGTGGTATAACTTACCTCTACATTTGAGACTAGCTCAGATTATAGTCCATTTGCCACCCTCATGTCCTCAAAAAACGTTATCAATTTTGTAAGACATGATCTGCCATAGACAAAGCTATGCTGACTTTTTGTAATTAGCCCATTCATGTCGAAGTAAATCTTATCCCAAAGAATCCTCTCCAATAGCTTTCCTACCACTGATGTGAGACTCACCATTTTATGATTGCCTGGATTATCTCTATTAAACAAAGGAACAGCACTGGCTACTTTTCAGTCCTCTAGGACCTCACCTATGGCTACAGAAAATGCAAAGAACCTTGTCAAGACTCCTGCAGTCTCCTATTTTGTCTCTGTTCATTAAGGTGGGAATCTATCCATCTTAATGTTCTTCAAGAGCAACAACATCACCTCATTCCTGATCTCAAAATACCTTAGAATACAAATGTTCCCTGTACTGATCTCACTGTCCACCATGTCTTTCACTTGGTGAATACATATGCAAAGTACTCATTTAGTACCTGGCCTGCATCCTCTCAGTAGAAAGCATAAATTCTCTCCTTAATCCATGAGTACTACCTTAGATATTTTTTAATAGATCTGTTTAAGTGTCAATCTATGCAGTTAAGTATAAATCTATGCAGTTAGATTTGCCCTCTGCTATTCTCCAGGATAGTATGATTGTCTACGTCTTGATGCACTGGATGTACTGCAATCTGTGTAGTTGATTGTAGTACACTCGCAAAAAAAAATGTTCATGACAAGATCTAACAGAACATTTTATTTCTATGACATCTTTAACATAATAACTTCACATCTCTGATATAATAAATTATCTAAATGTATTGTCAAACACAATTTTACGTCAGATTGTATTATAGGTAAAAGTAACCAACCACAAGATACATCAAATCGATTTTAAGAAGCAGTAAATCAGACAGGTGGAGGATTTTAGGAAAGAAATTCCAAAGTTAAAGCTCTTGGCAACAAAGGCATTGCTGATAATATTCAGACATTGAAAATTTGCGATGCGCAAGACACCAAAATGAGCGGTAAGGGCTGCTAGACTGCTAAATGTTGCAGCTAAATGTTGCAGACAATAGAGAAGAATTTGAAAATACGAATTATCTTTTTTAGAGCGAGGTGATTTGGGAAACCTAATGTACATGGCATGATTGACAAGTTTGCAGATGACACAAAAGATGGTGATATTGTAGATAGTGAAGATTGTTGTCAAATATTGCAGCATAGAAGCATAGCAAAATAGGTGCAGGAGGAGGCCACTCGCCCCTTCGAGCCAGCACCGCCATTCATTGTGATCATGGCTGATCGTCCCCAATCAATAACCCGTGCCTGCCTTCTCCCCATATCCTTTGATTCCACTAGCCCTTAGAGCTCTATCTAACTCTCTCTTAAATCTATCCAGTGATTTGGCCTCCACTGCCCTCTGTGGCAGGGAATTCCACAAATTTACAACTGGGTGAAAAAGTTTTTTCTCACCTCAGTCTTAAATGGCCTCCCCTTTATTCTAAGACTGTGGCCCCTGGTTCTGGATTCGCCCAACATTGGGAACATTTTTCCTGCATCTAGCTTGCCAGTCCTTTTATAATTTTATATGTTTCTATAAGATATCCCCTCATCCTTCTAAACTCCAGTGAATACAAGCCTAGTCTTTTCAATCTTTCCTCATATGACAGTCCCACCATCCCAGGGATCAATCTCGTGAACCTACGCTGCACTGCCTCAATCACAAGGATGTCCTTCGTCAAATTAGGAGTCCAAAACTGTACACAATACTCCAGATGCGGTCTTACAAGAACCCTGTACAACTGCAGAAGAACCTCTTTACTCCTATCCTGAAATTCTCTTATTATGAAGGCCAACATTCCATTAGCTTTCTTCACTGCCTGCTGTACCTGCACACCAACATTCAGTGACTGGTGGACAAGGACACCCAGGTCTCGCTTCACGTCCCCCTCACCTAACCTAACCTAACCCAATTGAGATAATAATCTGCCCCCTTGTTCTGATCAGTTGGGCAGGTGGGCTGAGGAATGGCTGATGGAATTTAATACAGAGAAATGTGAGGTGTTGTATTTTGCGAAGTCTAATATGGGCATGACCTAGTGAATGGGAGGGCCCTGCAGACTGTTGTAGAGCAGAGGGATCTAGGAGTGCAGGTACATAGCTCCTTGAAGGTGGTGTCATAGGTAGATAAGGTGGTCAAAAAGACTTGAGCAAAGAAGTTGGGACTTTGGTGACGCCAAAATTTGAGTATTGTGTTCAGATTTGAGCACCATGTTATAGGAAAGATGGTGTCAAGCTGGAAAGGGTGCAGAGAAGATTTATGAGGATGTTGCCAGGACGGCCTGAGCTATAGGGAGAGGTTGAGCAGGCTAAGATTATATTCCCTGGAGCGTAGGAGGAAGAAAGGTGATTTTAAAGAGGTGTACAAAATCATGAGAGGAATAGATCGGGTAAATGCACAGAGTCTCTTGCCCAGAGTAGGAGATTTGAGACCAGAGGACCTAGATTTAAGGTGAAGAGAGAAAGATTTAATGTGAACCTGAGGGGTAACTTTTTACAGAAAGGGTGGCGAGTGTATGGACTGAGCTGGAGGAGGAAGTTGAGGTAGGTACTTTCGTATCATTTTAGAAACATTTAAACAGGTACGTGCATAGGATAGGTTTAGAGGGATATGTGCCAAGCACAGGTAGGTGGGACTATTGTACATGCGACATGTGGATCGGTGTGGGCAAGTTGATCCAAAGGGCCTGTTTCCAGGCTATATGATACTATGACTCTAGGGCCTATCATTGATCAGCAAGGTCCAGGGTGGTGGGGGAAACAGAACTTTCTGAAGAGTTATACCATGGGCAAGAGTTTTGGATGGATTTCCAAGGGTATGGGCGATGTGTCCATCTTATCCTTAAACATTCCCATGGCTGATATGGATATAATTAGGTAAAGCACACCATGTCAATCATATTACATTCATTTATGTACTCTATAAACTTTAGGTACATATTCACAAACACTGTGATCTATAAGCACTTTATTTTATGTCAGATGTCAAGAGCCAAAACTCCACAACTTTTAAAAAACAAAAATTTCCAAATTCCAAAACATTCTCTGGCAAAAAGGTTAGGTCTTCCTCATACTATCAATGAACAGTTACTTTCCGTGATACTTTCTGTCATTTAATGAAAAAAAACTACTTTACAATATATATGTTAGTATTGGGAACAAATAAAACATTGGTGTTTAAATAATTATGGGATAACATAATTTTATTATTTACTAGACCAAGTGCAGACCCGTTGGGTCTGTTCGCCCAACGTGCGGTTGCAGGAGGTGGGGGGAGGGTGGGGCAGCATGTCCCCGAGGGTGGGAGAGGGGGGTAGAGAGGGGTAGGGTAAGGGAGAGGAGAGGGGGAGAGGAGAGGGGAAGGTGAGAGGAGAGGGGTTATGGGGAAGAGGGGAGGAAAAGGAGGTGGAGGGGAGAGGAGAGGGGGAGAAAGAGGGGTAGGGGAGAGATGGGGGAGGGAGAGAGAGAGAGAAAGGAGAGGGAGAGAGGTGGGGAGGGAGAGGGGGTGAGAGAGGAGGGGGAGAGATAGAGAAAGGGTAGGGCGAGAGGTGGGAAGGGGAGGGAGAGGGGCAGAGTGGGGAGTGAGTGGGAGAGGGGTAGCAGGGAGTGGTGCAAGAGTGAGGGGAAGAGGGTGGGGGGGAGATGGGGGTGAAGAGGGGTGGGGAGAGAGGGGGTGGGAGGGGTGAGAGAGGGAGATGGAGAGAGGGGAGAGGGAGGAGGAGAGGGGGGTGGGGGAGGGTGTGCGAGGGTTCAGGGAGGGGGTGAGTGAGCGTGGGGGAGGGGTGGGGGAGGGGGAGAGAGGGAGGAGGGGATGCGGAGAGAGGGGGAAGAGTGTGGAGGGGGGGAGTGGTAGAGGGACGGCGAAGAGTGGGGAGGGAGAGCGGAGGGAGGGAAGGGAGGAGGGGAGAGAGGGGTGGTGGAGGGAGGGGGAGAGGTGGGGGAAGGGGGAGAGAGGTGGAAATAGGGAGGGAGGGTGAGAGGTGTAGGGGAGAGTGGCGGAAGTGGGAGAGAGAAAGGGGGAAGGGGGAGTGGTGGAAGAGGGAGAGAGGAGCAGGGGAAAGGGGTGGGGAAGATAGGGAGAGAGGGGAGAGAGGGGAGAGAGAGGGTGGGTGAGGGAGAGAGGTGGGCTGGGAGAGGGGTGGGGGAAGGGAGAGAGGTGGAAGAGTGGGGAGGGAGGAGGAGAGGGGTAGGGGGAAGGGGGTGGGAGGGATTGGTGGAAGAGGGACAGTGGTAGGGGGAAGGGGGCGGGGAGAGAGGGAAGGGGAAGGTGGAGAGAAGGAAGGGGGTGGGGGAGAGAGGGAAGGGGGCGAGAGGTGGAGGGGGTGAGGGGAGTAGAGAGGGGTGGGGGAAGGGAAGAGGGGGAGGTGAGAGCAGAGGGGTGGTGGAGAAGAGGGGAGGAAAGGGAGAGGTGGCAGGGAGAGGAGAGGGGGAGGAAGAAGGGAGGGGAGGTGGAGAGAGAGTGGAGGGGGAGAGAGAAGAGAGGGAGAGAGTGGAAGGGGAGAGAGAGAAAGGGGAGGGAGAGTTGACTTTCCTGTAGAATTAAATCAAATAATAAGATTTTGACAATGAAAAAAAAACCGCAGAAATGCAGCATTTACATCGATCACTGTCGAGAAACGAAGTCCGAATTACCGTTGGGGAAGAATGTTCCGGAAAAGGTTTCAAAGGCAACGCGAGCAAGCAATGTCCCCCCAGTCACATGTGTGGGGGATAGTGGTGCAGTGTCCCCCTAGTCACATGTGGGGGTAAAGTGGTGCAGTGTCCCCCTAGTCACATGTGTGGGGGATGAGGTACAGCGTCCCCCTAGTCACATGTGGGGGGAAAGTGGTACAGTGTCCCCCTAGTCACATGTGGGGGGGAAATGGTACAGTGTCCCCCTAGTCACATGTGGGGGGGAAGTGGTGCAGTGTCCCCCTAGTCACATGTGTGGGGGATGAGGTACAACGTCCCCCTAGTCACATGTGTGGGGGAAGTGGTACAGTGTCCCCCTAGTCACATGTGTGGGGGAAGTGGTACAGTGTCCCCCTAGTCACGTGTGGGGGAAGCGGTAGAGTGTCCCCCCAGTCACATGTGTGGGGGAAGTGGTGCAGTGTCCCCCTAGTCACAGGGGGTTAGAGAGGGGTGGGGTAAGGGGAAGGGGAGGGGAGAGGAGATGGGAAGGTGAGAGGAGAGGGGTTATGGAGAAGAGGAGAGGAAAGGGAGGTGGAGGGGAGAAGAGAGGGGCAGAAAGAGGGGTAGGGGAGAGGTGGAGAGAGAGTGGAGGGGGAGGGAGAGAGGGTGAAAGGAGAGGGAGAGAGAGGGGGTGAGAGAGGAGGGGGGAGAGAGGGAAAGGATAGGGGGAGAGGAAGAGTGGTGAGTGACGGGAAGAGGGGTAGCAGGGAGTGGTGCAAGAGCGATGGGAAGGGGGTGGGGGGGAGATGGGGATGAAGAGGGGTGGGAGAGAGAGGGAGTGGGAGCGGTAAGGAGAGAGTGAGATGGAGAGGGGGAGAGCGAGGAGGAGAGGGGGTGGGGGAAGGTGTGAGAGGGTTCAGGGAGGGGTTGAGAGAGGGGTGGGAGGGGAAGGGGGAAGAGGGAGGGGGAGGGGTAGGGGAGAGAGAGAGAAGAGTGTGGAGGGAGGGGGAGAGTGGTATGGGGAGGGGGAAGAGTGAGGAGGGAGGGGGAAAGGGAGGGGGAGGGAGGGGTGGGGGAGGGAGATGGGGAAAGGTGGGGGATGGGGGAGAGAGAAGTGGAAATGGGGAGGGAGGGTGAGGTGTAGGGGAGAGTGGTGGAAGTGGGAGAGAGAGGGGGGGAAGGGGGAGTGGTGGAAGTGGGATAGAGGAGTAGGGGAAAGGGGTGGGGGAGATAGGGAGGGAGGTGAGAGAGAGGGCGGGGGAGGGAGAGAGGTGTGTGGGAGAGGGGTGGGGGAAGGGAGAGAGAAGTGGAAGAGTGGGGAGGGATGGGGAGAGGGGTAGGGGGAGTGGTGGAAGAGGGAGAGAGGGGTAGGGGAAAAGGGTGCGTGGGAGAGAGGGTAGGGAGGGGGAGAGAAATGGAAGAGTGGGGGGGAAAGGGGGTGGGAGGGAGTGGTGGAAGATGGACAGGGGTAGGGGGAAGGGGTGGGGCAGAGAGGGAAGGGGCAGGGGGAGAGAAGGAAGAATTATCTGTTCAATATGAATTAAATTGAAAATAAAGATAACATGGCTGTGGAAATCGGCAAAGAAAAAAGCAATCTCTTCAAAGTGGAGTAATGGAGTCCTTTGAATAAAGAGAGAATATTAAAAAAACTGGAAAATGTGTGTTAATTTGGCAGAGCAAATAATGGAGAACTTGATAAAAAGAATTATTCCAATATAAATAAATATTGAAAACATCATCTACGTTTACCTTTTGAAAAAAGTGTAATCGATAATAAGATTTTCAAAACAAACGTGTCAAATGAAAAATGAAAAAACGGCAGAAACCCAGCGTTTAGATCGATCGCTGTCGAGAAACGAAATCCGAATGACCGTTGGGGAAGAATGTTCTTGAAAAGGTTTCCAAGGCAACGCGAGCCAGCAATGTTCCCCCAGTCACATGACGACACAGGCTGCTGGGGGAGGGGCCGGGGCTAAGGTAGATGTAAATGAGATCCATTCCGATTGGCCATTTGTGAGGGATGGCATCGTGACATCACACAATGGAACGTGCTGGAACATCAGTGGGAGGGGGGGCTGGAGCAAAGGCAGATGTAAATGAGATCCATTCCGATTGGACATCTGTGAGCCTTGGGCATTGTGACATCACACGATGGAATGTTTACCAACATTCTATGGGTGAGAGCAGTTTGATTTTCGAAAAAGTGGGGGGGGGGGGGAAGGATTTTATTAAAAACGGTGCACGTAACGACATCCAAATGTAACGGGGAGCGCCTTTGGGAACGCACGAGCGTAACGTCTGGCCCGGTGGGAAAAACGGCGGCGTCTGAGGGTCCGGTTTTGGCGGAGCGCGACGTCAAAGGGCGGAGACGCAGCAGACGGTTGTCGGCAGGCAGCCACACAGTTTTAATATATATATGATATGATATGATTATTAAGAATTATGCAGAAATGATTCAAAAAGTCTAACAAATTTCTTTATCAAGGGACAAGTAATGATGTTTTGCTCAAAGTCTACGATATTAAGCATCTACACAATAAAACATGGCTGGAATTTATTTTGTCTTTTGATGGATGGAGGTTTCGCCAGTGAAGCAGTACTAAAATTGAAGCAGAGGAAGCCAGTATTGGAGAAGGAAATAAGTGTGAAGAAGAGGATATGGGCGAAGCAATTGAGTTCAGGATTTTGAAATTCTGGGTAGATTGGTTCAACTCTCCTGTGAGAGGAATCGAATCAGAACAAGTAGAGCATCTGACATAGTTTTACAATATAATATTATTCAGAATTTGATGTTTGACAAGCAATCAACCGTTAAAAAAGTGGAGAGATCTGGACAGGCACTGGTGAGAGAATACGAGAAAGAGGGAAACATTGAGAATAAGATAGATTTTCATTTGTCAGCATACACAAGCAATCTTCGTTATATCTTACGATAAACTGTCGCTAAGGTAAACGCAGATAAGGTGACCAAAGAAGGTTATTTGAAATTATTACGGTAATTGTGTGGATTGGGAATCAGAATTTGTATGTTGCATGTGATTGATTTGCTCAGCACTACAATGTATTGCAATGTTTACACAGTGTACAGGTAATTATTTTACATTTCAAGCAGTTGAAAACTGGTTTAGCGTTAGCAGCTCACACAAATAGTTGGTGTAAAGTGGAAAATAGCGCATTTACCTTGTCAGCTCTGATTAGCCTCTGCTCACACTGGTCACATTTATTTTCAAGTTCAACCTTCTTTGCTACACAATCCCTGTACTTAGATTCAAGAGCAGCTATCCCAAGTTCCACTTCATCCAGTTGGTTCTTTGCTTTTTCTAAGATCTTTTGAGTCACAGCCAGATCTTCCTGAGCTTCGCGTAGGGCTTGCTGTATTACAAAAAAGCAAATACATTTATTCCAAAGCTGGTACTGAAACAATATGTTTCAGAATTACATATTGAGTATAATACTAGACTAAGTGGGATCCGTTGGGTCCCATGTTCACACAGGAGGGCTGGTCCCCCGACGCAATATTCCACCTCTCCACCAATTCCAATATTGGTGGCCAGTGGGGGGGGGGGGGGGGCCCTTTCTGGAGCGCTGGTATGGGTGTTGTGGGCTAAAGGGACTGGTTTCCAGAGGGCTAGTATGAACATTGTGGGCCAAATGGATTCTTGGGGTGGGAGCTCAGTCCCTCAAGCCTGGTGTGCTGGCAGCTCACTCACGGCTGGTGGGCTGGCAGTTGACTCATGACTATTCCTTGAAATTCCATTTCAAGCAGGGTGCAAGGCCACCAAATTCAAATCCATTTTCCTACCATTTCAAGCAGGGTGCAAGGCCACCAAATTCAAGTTCAGTTTCTTACCACTTCGAGCAGGGTGCAAGGCCACCAAATTCAAGTACAGTTTCATACCACTTCAAGCAGGGTGCAAGGCCACCAAATTCAGGTTCAGTTTCCTACCACTTCAAGCAGGGTGCAAGGCCACCAAATTCAAGTGCAGTTTCATACCATTTCAAGCGGGGTGAAACCACTATAAAATCACACAAAACACCACACTCACAGTTCAGTGGACATTCAGTGTGTTCAGTTGATTCACAGATCAGACAGAGTCGTGACCTCTCCCTCCCGCATTATGTAGAGACTGAGCCACACCCACACTTCATGTTTTTATAATCCCTCCCCCTCCCACTGGAAAAGGCGTGGCCCTCATTGCATGATTGACAGGAGAGAGATTCTCAACATTTTTTAAACACTAATGACACTTTTATTTTTCATTGATTGGAAGAATCCTCTGCACCTGATGAGCGGAGGGGGACTGAGTAAGATGGCCAAAAATCACCGCTGTAAGTGGTAGCGTTTTATCTAAAATCAATATACAGTGCAAACAGGAAGTTGTCAAGTTTAGACTGACAACCATTTGCAGTGCCTTTTACTTCAACCCAAAACCCCAAACAACCATTTGCAGTGCTTTTTACTTCAAACCAACTATAGTTTCATTTTCAAAGCACATTAAGGGCACTCAAGGTCAGTAAAACCACACTCACAGTTCAGTAGACATGTGTTCAGTGTTATTCACAGTTCAGACTGAGAGACGTGACCCTCTCACTTCCCCCATCTTGCAGAGACTAACTGAGGCGCAACACCTCCGGGTTTTATAGTCCCTCCCCCCTCCCACCTGCAGCGGCAGCAGAGAGAATGTCAACGTTCATTAAAGATTAATAACTTTTTTATGTTTCATCAATGGGAAAAATCCTCTGGTCCAGCTCAGCGGAGGGGGACTTTGAGCGATGTGGCCAAAAATGACGGCCGTAAGTGGCAGCATTCTTTCAGAAATCACAAAACAGAAAGTCAGAAAGCGGTCAATATCTTACCTTTAGTAATGTAGGTATAATGTGCATAATCCCATATAACAAAATAACAAATACCATCTTTCATCTTTATTCCCACAAAAATGACTTTCACAACTTTTTGGTTTATGGCTCTTTTAAGTCTGAAATTTAAGCTTTTATCATTAAGGCTCTTCATTGAATCAGAAAATCAGTAAGTACAAAAATAGATACTTATATGACTCATCTAGTCCTTGCCGACTGATGTCTATCTATGTTAATCCATTTGCCTTGATTAGGCTGGTATCCCTTTATGTCTTTCCTATCTAAATCCAAATTCCTTTTAAACATTGTAATCTGCCTCCACCTCTGGCACTCTTCCAGGTAACTACCTCCCTCTGTGTGGAAAAAAGTACACCTCAAAGCTTTAAATATCTCCCCTTTCACCTTCAATTTGTGTCTACTAGTTCTTGACATCACATTCTTGGGGAAAAAAAAGATTCTGACTATCTATCTTATCTATGCCCCTCATAATTTTCTAAATAAAGTCAACCCTCACTCCTCTACTTTACATTAAGAATAAACCCAGCCTTTCCAATCTCTACTTGTAACTCCAACCTTCCACTTCAAACAATAGCCTTGCGAATTACTATTGAATCCTTCTATTGCTACCACATTATTCTTATAATGATGCAACCAAAAATGAACACAGTTCTCAGAGTGCAGTCTAACCAACAGTTGCAACATGATATTCCAAATCTTATACAGTGCCTTGGCCAATAAAGATCATTGCTTTCTTCACTATCCTATTCATCTGTGCCCCAACTTTCAATGATTTGTGAACTTGCAGCCAAAGGTCCCACTGTGCTGTGTCAATGCTCCTACCATTTATTCTTATACGTCCTGCCAGAATTTCAATTTACAAAGTGCATTACATCACGCTTGTCTGGATTAAATATCATCTGGCTCCATTCCACCGTACTTTCCCACTACCTACTCTACCATCGCAACTCCAATTTTTGTGTAATTTGTAAACTTAATAATCAGACCACTGTTACAAGGGAACAGGTTCAAAGACCTGACTAGTAGAACAGGAAAAGGCTCACTTGTCTGTTTATGCTGGAACAATCATGCTGCCATCTGTGTTATAATGCAATTCCATCACTGCTCCATTGTGACCTTCCAATATAGCATAATTATCGCAGTCGCCAGATATATTCCAAAACAATACGAGTCGATCAAATCCTGCAGATGCCAATGTTGATCCATTCAAGTGAAATTAACAACAATAAACTTCTCCCTCGTGAACCATTAAAAGCATCAGAGGAGCTTGAAGACTCGAGGTTCTTGGTCCCACCTGCAGCACGCCTGCTGCGGGCTCCCCTGCACCGAGGGCAGCATCTTGTTGTGCGGGTGCTTGGCCTGCACCAGCGCCATATCGTTTGTTATTTATTTTTACCAACCATTTTATATTTTATTTCAGAATCAGATTTGTCAGTTCCTGAAGGACTACGCCGAATTTCACAAAGTAACATGATCAAGGTTGTGACAAGTAGAAGTGAAGGAGGCTCACTCGTCTGTTTAGTTACAAATCAGTTTTATTGGCAAGAGAGAACAAAAACAATACTTGTCTTTCTCTCTCTCTCTCTCTCTCTCTCTCTCTCTCCATCTGTCTGTCCATCCGTCCGTCCGTCCGTCCGTCGCGCTGATGGTGTCTCAGCCCATTGATAAACCCCTCTCGTACATAAACTAACTTCTGGCTTACGGGCGCCTGCCTTTATACAGTTAAGACATCAGCTGTTGAAATAACTGCCCGGTAAGTCCTGGCCAATAAAGCTGCTCCCAAATCCAAACTATAACCACGGCAAACTATAACTCTCTCTCTCTCCCCCCCCCCCGGGAACATAACGCTATCAACTGCAGACTGGCCGTAAAGCAATACACAGCGCTACAGACTTGGCGTGCAAATCAATGCACACAGAGCTACAGGCTTGGCGCGTAAAGTAATACATACAGCGCTCCAGGTTTGGCGCAGAAAGGTTTAAACAGAGCGCTGTCAGCTTACTATGTGGGAATTTAAAGAGCTGTCGGCTGCAGCGCTATGGCTCACAGACTGTTTAGGCAAAATCTATACTTACTAAAACTCTCATCTTATCCACTTCCAGTATGCGTTTTTTAAATTTGTGCAACAACGGTACCCTATATCGCTAGGATTTTTTCACCACCTTACCGTTCTCCTCTGCTCCAAGCGCACCAAGTTTTGTTCCGATCAGTGGAATATTACAAAAGTTATGAAGGTTTAACAAATCGTGAGATCAGCGGATTGGTCTTCTCGCCTGTCAGTCACCATGAAGGTAATGCTCCTTCTGGCTCCCGCTGTTAATCACCCAGGCGAAGCGAATAAAACCCCGGAGGCGGGGCTGAGTCCATAAGCCATGCTCACTGAGTCCACAAGCCGTGCTGAGTGAGCCCGCAAGAGTGGTGTCGGGGAAGCCGGTGAGTGGAGTCGGGGAAGCCGCTGTGTGGCGTCGGGGGAAGCCACTGTGTGGCGTCGGGGGAAGCCGCTGTGTGGCGTCGGGGGAAGCCGCTGTGTGGCGTCGGGGGAAGCCGCTGTGTGGAGTCGGGGGAAGCCGCTGTGTGGAGTCGGGGGAAGCCGCTGTGTGGAGTCGGGGGAAGCCGCTGTGTGGAGTCGGGGGAAGCCGCTGTGTGGAGTCGGGGGAAGCCGCTGTGTGGAGTCGGGGGAAGCCGCTGTGTGGAGTCGGGGGAAGCCGCTGTGTGGAGTCGGGGGAAGCCGCTGTGTGGAGTCGGGGGAAGCCGCTGTGTGGAGTCGGGGGAAGCCGCTGTGTGGAGTCGGGGGAAGCCGCTGTGGAGTCGGGGGAAGCCGCTGTGTGGAGTCGGGGGAAGCTGGTGTGTGGAGTCGGGGAAGCCGCTGAGTGGAGTCGGGAGGTGCTGTGTGGTGCCGTGGCCTGTGGCCGCTCCCTCCCCCCCCACACACACACACCCACCTCCTCCCTCCACACACCCACGCTCTCCTTCCCCCCATCCCCCTGCCCCCTTCCCCCCCTTCCTCCCTCCTCCCCACTTCCCCGCTCCTCCCTACACCCCCCCCTCTCCACCACACCCCCACACCCCCCCTCCATTCCTCTCCCCTTCCCCCCACACCACGCCACCCCCCACACCACACCCTCCCCTCCACACCACCCTCTCCCCCACAGCTTTAGGTGTGAGCTTTAGGGAGCGGTTGAGTAGGCTGGGTCTCTATTCCTTGGAGTGCAGGAGGATGAGGGATGATCTTATAGAGGTGTACACAAGCATGTTAGGAATATATCAGGTAGATGCACAGAATCTCTTATCCAGAGTAGGGGAATTGAGGGCCAGAGGACATAGATTCAAGGTGAAGGGGAAAAGATTTAATAGGAATCTGAGGGGTAACCTTTTCAACAAAGGGTGGTGAAACAAGCTGCCAGTTGAGGTAGTTGAGGCTGGGTCTATCCTAATGTTTAAGAAACAGTTAGACAGATACATGGATAGGACAGGTTTGGAGGAATATGGACCAAGCACAGGCAGGTGGGACTTGTATAGCTGGGACATGTTGACCGGTGTGAACAAGTTGGGCTAAAGGGCCTGTTTCCACATTGTATCACTCCATGACTCTATGACTTACTGAAGCCCTTGTAAAGAAAGTTAAATATGCTGCCTTCAGCAATTTTCTTTGTTACCGCCTCAATAAACTCAGTCAGATTTATGAACCAAAATCTTGCCTGCACAAAACCATGTTGACTTCTCTTCATCAGACCTTGCCTTTACAAGTGAACTTAGATCCTGTCTCTCAGAATCTTCACCTATGACTGAAAGACTCGCTGGCCTACAGTTTCCAGGTTATCCCTATTGTCCTTTTTGATAACATTAACTATCCTCCAGTCTTATGGCACCTCTCACCTATGGCTAATGAGGATGTAAAAAAAAAACTCCAGAACCTCAGCAATCTCTTCCCTTATTTCCTTTAGTATCCTAGGATTGATCCCAAAAGGCCCCAGCATTTATTTATCCTAATGTGCGCCAATATTTTGAATGCTTCCTCCTTTCTAATACAATAATTCTGCAGAATATCAGCACATCCATCCCTTAATTTGTCTCCCTGGTGATTACTGACCGCAAACATTCATTTAGGACTTCACTCATATCCTCTGGCTCAACACCTAGATTATCCATGTGGTCCCTGAGATGACCTAACCTTATCTTCGGTACCCTCCTGCTTCTATTATACTGAGAAAAGGCTTTAGGATTAGCCTTAATCCTACTTACCAAAGTCATTTCATGGCCTTTGTCCTCTTAGATTATTTCATGTTATCTCCTATATCCCCTGTAAACCTCATTCATTTGATACCAATTTCATTTACCTGATATACGCTTCCTCTTTCTCCTGATCAAACATTCATTATCCTTTGTCAACCAATGTTTCCTTCTCTCTTGACTTCTTACCTTACAGGAACATGCCGACACTGATCATAGAATCATAGAGTCATGCAGCATGAAAATCTTTTGCTATCTCGCTTTAAATGTTTTCCACTTATTTCACGTTGATTTTCTTTCTAGCATCTGGCCCCAATCTACTTTTCCCAGGTCCTGTCTTACATGATTGAAATATACTTTCCCCTGATTAGGGACCTGAGTAGAGGATCACCAAAGCACCAAGGCAAATTCCTTGTATGTGAATATACTTGGCCAATAAACTTATTAATTAATTAATTAATTAAATCTTACCTTTTTCCTTAACTTCCTTGAAGCTTACCACAGCTTTGGCGATGATTTGGTCACTGTTCTCAAAGTGTTCCTGCATTGACACATCTATCACATGCCCATACACATTCTCTGGGGTTTAGTACAGCCCCTCACTGATAGCTCTCTCTGCATACTGCTTCAAAAAGGAAGGGAAGGTGGGGGGGGGGGGGGGGGGGGGGGGGGAGGGGAGTCAGTCTCCCTCACGACAGAAGGGGGATTGTACAGTTTAATAGCCACAGGGAAAACGCCTGTGGCGTTCTGTATTTCATCTGGGTGGAACTTGTCTGTTGCTGAAGGTACTCTTCAGGTTGACCAGTGTATCAAGGAGGGGGTGAGCTGTATTGTCCAAGATGCTTCGCAGTTTGAGGAGCATCCTCCCCTCTACGACTACCTCCCATGAATCCAACTCCACCCCCAAGACGGACCCAGCCTTCTTGATTAGTTTGTTAATCCCATTGCCTTCCAGGCCTTCACCCTGCTGCCCCAGCACATGACAGCAAAGAAGATGGCACTGGCTACCACCGATTGGTAGAACATTTGCAGCATCTTACAGCAGACGTTGAAGGAGCGGAGCCTTGTCAAAAAGTACAGTCGACCTTGTCCCTTCTTGTACAGGGTCTCAGCATTCCTGCACCAATCCTGTTTATTATCCAGGTACACTCCAAGGTATTTGTACTCCGTGGTAAACTGCACATCCACACCATTGATGGAGACAGAGGACAGAGATGTTCTGCTCCTCCTAAAGTCCACCACTAACTCCCTAGTCTTGTTAGTGTTGAACTGCACGTGATTCAGCTCACACCACTCAACAGTCGTTGACTACACCTTTGTATTCAGCTTCCCTCCCTCACCGATGCAGCCCACAATTGTAGAGTAATCTGAAAATTTCTGCTGGTGGCAGGAGACCGAGTTATATCTGAAGTCCGAGGTGTAGATGGTGAACAGGAAGGGAGGGAGGACTGTCCACTGTGGGAACCCCTGTGTTGCTCATGTCCACAACCATGTCCGAGACACAGTTCTGTAGCCTGACATATTGTGGTCGTCCAGTCAGGTAGTTGGTGATCCAGGACACCAATGGAGCGTCCACGCTCATCATCGTCAGTTTGCTCCCTAGCAGTGCAGGCCAAGCACTGAAGAAGTAAAAAAAACATGACTCTCACAGTCCTTCCCGGCTTATCCATGTGAGCACAGAAACGATGGATGATGGCGTTCTCAACCCCCATCTTTGTTTGGTAAGCAAACTGCAGGGGGTCCACGTAGGGTTTAACGAGGGGTCGCAGGTGAGTGAGCACCAGCCTCTCCAGGGACTTCACAACATGTGATGTCAGCGCCACAGGTCTGTAGTCATTGGAGGAGCTGGGACCCGTCCTCTTTGGTACAGGAACCAGGTAGGATGTCTTCCACATCACAGGAACCATCTCCAGGCTCAGGTTGAAGATATGCTGGAATAGTCCTCACAACTGGCTGGCACACACCTTCAGTACCCTAAGGCTGACACCATTGGGACCCGCGACTTTGCCTGGGCATAGTCGGTTTACCTCTTTCCTCACTTACTCAGCCTTAATGGTCAGGTGTGACAAAGAAAGTGCAGAGAAGTGGACTAGGGGAATTGAGTGGGGAGGATGGGCAGAAGCCTCACCATCAAATCTATTAAAAAACAGGTTTAGCTCAAATTCTATTCCATCTGAGAAACTTGCACACATGGATTCCCAATCAATATTGAAAAGGTTTAAATCTTATACTGTTATAGCCCTACTACTTTTATACCTTTCTGCAATCTACCTTCATATCCGCTCTTCTATTTCTTGCTGACGTTTGTGTGTTCTAAGCTATAATGCCATCAGTGTTTCCCCCTTTCTTCTTCCTTATATATAGCCTCATTCAGGCATGGAAATCACTATCAAAACATGGGGGGGACACAATTTCTTGGCAGCCGCACGCGCATGCGCACACTCTCACACACAAGCGAGGTTTTGGAGGCTTCAGCCGTGGGCCCTGTGGACGGTAATTTCAGCCCAATCCAGCTCTGCCTTTCTCGCCGGGTTAACCTACAGCCCTGCCTGGACTGACAGGACACCAGTCCAGAGCCGTGGAGCTAGTGCTGCTTCTCCGCGCTGGCCGTAAGCCTGTGCCGTCGTTCCCGTAAGTCCAGGCAGGGCTGTAGGTTAACCTGGCGGCTCAGGCAGAGTTGGGCTAGATATAACGCTGTTTCTGTCCGCTGGTGTGGGCCTGTGGGCACCGCTTCCGTCTGACTCCCGACGTCTCTAGCCACCCCCGGGTGTGGGGGGAGGAGTGGCACTCGGGTGGGGACGGGGATGGTCCAGTGGCGGTTCGGCAGCGATTGCACCGATCCTGGCTGCGGATGAGACGCAGGTCTGTGTCCAGGGCTGCTGAGAGTGTTTTTTGCTTGTAACCCTATGACCTGGGCATGCAATTCAAGCTCCGCTCTATGATCTTTGCTCCACCAGGACGTCTCCCTCCTCCAATCATCGCGCTGAATCATCATGTCCCACCACTATTGCCTGCTGTCGTACAATCGGCGCCCTCCCTTGATCAGCAGTCCCACCCCCACAGTCTTGTGGAGAGCGGAGATTTCACCAAGTTTTAAAATTCGGATTACAAAAAATGGAGGGGGGGGGGGGGGATCGTCCCCCACCTCTCAAAACTATGGCGGGGGGGCTCTCCCCCTGCCCCCTCCCCCCGGAATTTCCGCCCCTGCCCTCATTGACCAAACCCTCTTGGATAGCGTCATTCAGCACTGCGATAATGCTCTCATTGATCAGCAATGCACTGAGGAAAGAATGTGAACGCTTTAGTGATCTATAGCTCAGTTAATAAATGTTCTCCTCAATGTGTTTACGGCATGATATAGATCACTGAATTACTGGATTTTTTTTTACATTTACTGTTACCTGGTTTAGCTAGCACTGACTTTGGAGTGCTGCAACTATATTCAATCATACCATATTTAGAAGGGGAAAAAAAAAATCAGGCAATGATTTGATGACTATTCAGAAGCAATGAATGTGAAAGAACTGGACTTAATTAAAAATGAACTGAACCCTGGCTATCTCATTGCACCATTAGGTAGCACATCCCGACAAAACCTGAATCTGATGAAGTGGATAGTGCCTTTGGGACAAGAGGAAAGAAAGGAGTGATAAGGAGAAGACAAAAAAAAGAACAAAATAAACCATAATACACGTTATGGTTGGGTGTGTGTGTGTGTGTGGGGGGGGGGGAGGGGGTGAGGGAGCGGCCACCGGCCAAGGCACCACACAGCACCTCCCGGCTCCACTCAGTGACTTCCCCGACTTCAATCAGTTTATAATCAAATCTGTCTGAAACATTTTTGAAAGAAAGGTGAATGGTAATAAGAGATGGTGCTTACCCTTTTAGGTTCCACAGCTTTGGCAATGAAGTGGTATTTGTACATGGCACGAACCCACTGACAAATCGAAGTACAAGCTTTTGAAACCTTGGCAATAGTAGCAGGCATGAAGTCCTCACTGTCAATGTATGGTTGGATTGCTTTGATAATTGAATCGGGAATGTTGTCCTGGAAAATTAGAAAAAAAGTATCAAAGCTTAGGGGGTTGGAATTTGCTGGAGACATGTATGATTATTTAGTGGCAGAATTTAGTGGCAATGCTACAGAAACTGAAAATTAAATAAAGACAATGAATATACAGGTGACCCAAGGTCTAAATCATTCCCACACAAGTCTTCTTCTACTTTATATCAAAATAAAATGGCAGCATAACCTTAACCTTTCTTTTTCTCCTTGTACTTATGCAGTTTCCTCTTTAATGTTTCTCTCCTCTTGTTCTCAGTTGCTTTTTGTGATTAGAACTGGCATGGAAAGGTAAAAGCCTGAAGGAAAACAGTCACCTAGACCATAGGTAAAAGTGGAAGAACCAGTAGCGGAAAGTCATTGAGGGTAGAGAAGAAAAAACATGTATCAGATAAATAAATCAGAGAATGACATTGTGGGTCAGAGAACATACAAGGTCTTGGTGAAAAAAATTCCTTCTCTTCCTACCTAAAAAAAGGATATGCTTGCTCTTGTGGGTGTGCAGCAAGATTCATTACAATGGTCTTTGGGATGACTGGGAGAACATATGTGATTGGGTCAGCTATGACTGTTTTGCAAAGTTTAAAAGGATACGAGATAAGGTCATAAGGAATAGGAGTAGAATTAGGCCATACGGCCCATCAAGTCTACTCTGCCATTCAATTACGGCTGATGTATCTCTCCCTCCTAGCCCCATTCTCGTGCCTTCTCCCCATAACCTCTGACACCTGTGCTAATCAAGAATCTATCTCAGCCTTAAAAATATTCACTGTCTTGGCCTCCACAGAATTCCAAAGAATTCCATAATTCACCACCCTCTGACTAAAGAAATTTCTCCTCAACTCCTTCTTAAAAGAATGTCCTTTAATTCTGGGACTATGACCTCTAGTCCTAGACTCTCCCACTAGTGGAAACATCCTCTCCACATCCATTCTATCCAAGCCTTTCACTATTCTGTATGTTTCAATTAGGTTCCCCCCCCATTCTTCTAGACTCCAGCGAGTACAGGGCCAGTGCCGACAAACGCTCATCATAGGTTAACCTGTGATGAACCTAATGAGATGAATTCATTGAAACGCGCAAGTTTCTTCCAGGACACAATAGGATGGTTACTTCCCCAGGTTGAGGAATCTACAGCAAATGGCCACATTTTCAGAACAAGGGGTAGGCCATTTCAGCTTGAAATTAATTTAAAAAACATCTTCATATAGAGAGTGTGATTCTTTATAATCCTCTTGCCTGGTCGGTTGTGAGATTGTAATTGATTTCATTCAAAACAGGCATTGATAGATTTCTGGACATTAACTAAATTAAGAGGGATGAATAGGAAGGTGGTGCTTGATTCAGAATATCGACCATGCTTTTGTTGATAGTGGATGCAGTGACAGATGGCCATGAGGGCTGAATGTGTGCAACTCTGTACCTTGACAGCCCACTAAGGAATGGACTGCCTTGGCTACCACTTGGACTAACTTGCAGTGAAGCAAGCAAGAGGGAACTACCAATGTAAATATCTATATAACTAAATGTCTCATCTTGACCACTTCCTGTCTGCGCTGTATATTGGTTTTAGAAAAAACGCTATCATATATCGCGTATTGCCCATCTTACTCGCAGTCCTCCTCCGCTGAGGCAGCCCCGAGGATATCTCCGATTGATGAAAACTAAAAAAGTTATGAGTGTTTAAAAAGTCTTGAGATCAGCTGATTGGTCCTCTTGCCCGTCAACCACCACGATGAAGGTAAAACTCCCCTTCTTGGGGGGGGGGGGCAGGACTATAAAACCCCGGATGACTGGACGCGAGTCAGTCACTCTGGAAGATCGCGAGGGAGAGTCCACAACTGTGATTCTAAGCTGTGAATCAACTGAACTGTGAGACTGCAATGTATCTGCAATAAATGATTTGTTAGCCCATAAATGACAATGCTATGAGTTGTTTGGCAATTTGGTGGCCTGCACTCTGCATGAAATGCTGTGAAATTGAGTTTGGCGGCCTGCACTCTGCCTGAAATGCTGTGAAATTGATTTTGGCGGCCTGCACTCTGCCTGAAAAGCTGTGAAATTGAGTTTGGCGGCCTGCACTCTGCCTGAAATGCTGTGAAATTGATTTTGGCGGCCTGCACTCTGCCTGAAAAGCTGTGAAATTGAGTTTGGCGGCCTGCACTCTGCCTGAAATGCTGTGAAATTGATTTTGGCGGCCTGCACTCTGTCTGAAATGCTGTGAAATTGATTTTGGCGGCCTGCACTCTGCCTGAAATGCTGTGAAATTGATTTTGGTGGCCTGCACTCTGCCTGAAATGCTATGAAATTGAGTTTCATAAGTTAGTCAGTTATTAAATAATTGAGTTTCATAACTTAGTCTAGTTATGAAATAAAGAGCAGACTTCAGATTTTTGATCCACCGAGCCATTTGTGTGTTACCCAATCTGATGAAGGCCAGACCACATCAATTTTGATTGCAGATCCATGATTCCAACTGTTCATCGGCTAGTAACTGTCTTCACCCAGTCAGCAGGAATCAGTGCTTGGCAGGCTGCAAATAGTTGGGAGCAAACTGAGCTTCCAGTGCTGACTATAGACTCTTGTGGCCTCTTCCCTGTACTGCTACAGAAGTTTAAATCTGTACCCATCAATCATTTCACCATTGGTGTTTCTGGTCGGTTGGATTTGCTCTTAATTTCCCAATTTGCAAGAATAGATTCCAGGCTTCTCTGAACGTCCTATGAAAAGTTGCAGAATGACTGGCCTATACTTCTTGAAATATCTTATAAGCACCCCGTCAGGCCAGACAATATGTTTCACATATCCACAATATATTTTAATCAGCCTTTAATCAACATTCCTAGTTCAACTGTTTTCTGATTGATGGTAAGCCAAACGTAGGAAAGGCAAATAAAATTAAATGTATCAAGTATTAGGCAAAACAAAATACCTTGTCATATTTGAATAAGCTGTCTAGGAATTTTGTTGGATCCTGTAATAGTCCTTTTCCTGGTTCCCAATAATCATCAATTTTACTTCCAGGCCTTTCTCCTGCTATTTTCTTTGGTTTAATTCCCTTCATAATACACACTGTTTCCATCACCAACTTCACGCCGAGGGGAGGTCGTTGCATGCCTCGTACCTACATGCAGAATACAAATAACATTATTTTCACTGGAGAAGACACAGTGCTGGAGTAGCTCAGCGGATCAGGCAGCATCTCAGAACATGGATAGGTGCTGTGTCGGGTTGGGACCCTTCTTCAGACTGGCTGTAAAATAGGTGAAAAGAAAGCTGGAATAAAGGTGGTACAGTCAAAAGTCAAAGTCAAAGTCAAACAAACTTTATTGTCATTTAGAAATACATTGATATATGCAGTTCCAAACGAAATTACGTTGCATTTGGCTCCCTGTGCAACACAATAAATTAACCGAAGGATAGGTATGTATGAAAAGGGTAAATAGACAATAGTGGCAGCCCATTTACATGGCATTCAGGAGTCTGATGGCTCGTGGGAAGAAGCTGTTGCGGAACCTTGATGTTCTGCTCCTCATGCTGCGGTATCTTTTTCCCGAGGGCAGCAGAGTGAACAGTCCGTCATGGAGATGTGTGGGGTCCTTTATGATACTGCTGGCCTTAGACACACAGCGTTTGGTCGCTCTACAGTCCCCAAACCAGACAGAGATACAGCTGGTCAGAATACTCTCTATGGTGCCCCTGTAGAAAGTAGTGAGGATGGGATGGGGGAGATGAGCTCTTCTCATCCTGCGCAGAAAGTGCAACCGCTGCTGCGCTCTGTTAACAGTTGATGAGATGTTAGTCGACCAGGTCAGACTGTTAGTGACCTGCACCCCCAGGAACTTTGTGCTACTGACCACCTCCACATCGCTGTCATTGATGTGAAGTGGTGTGGGACTGTGCCGGGTTTTCCTGAAGTCGACGATAATCTCCTTTGTTTTATCGACATTCAGGATCAGGTTGTTCGTATTGCACCAGTCCACCAGTTGTTTCACCTCCTCCCTGTAAGCCAGCTCATTGTCGTCCCTGATGAGGCCCACCACTGTTGTGTCATCTGCGTACTTCATGATGTGGTTTGTACTAAACCTGGCACAACAGTCGTGAGTCATCAGGGTGAACAGCAGTGGACTCAGGACGCAGCCCTGAGGGGAGCCGGTGCTTAGAGAGATGGTATTGGAGGTGTTATTTCCAACCCTCACAGACTGAGGTCTGTCAGTGAGGAAGTCCAGTAGCCAGTTACACATGGGGGTGCCGAGGCCCAATGGAACCAGTTTGCTTATCAGGTGCTGGGGGATAATGGTGTTGAATGCTGAACTGAAATCCACGAACAGCATTCGCACATAGGTGTTTTTCTCCTCTAAATGTTCCAGGCTCAGATGGAGCACGGAGGATATAGCGTCCTCCGTGGAGCGGTTTGGCCTGTAAGCAAACTGGTATGGGTCGAGTGTGGAGGGGAGTCTGGAGGTGATGTGGTCCCTGACCAGCCTCTCGAAGCACTTCATCATTATGGGGGTGAGTGCTACAGGGCGGTAGTCATTGAGACATTGTATGTTGGATTTTTTTGGCACAGGTATGATGGTGGCAGTCTTGAAACATAATGGGACGACCGCCTGGTTCAGCGAGGTGTTAAATATGTCCGTAAGGACATGTGCCAGCTGATCAGCACATTCCCTGAGCACCCGCCCTGGTATGTTATCAGGGCCTGCCGCCTTTCGCGCGTTCACTCCTTTTAGGGACCTCCGAACATCCACTATGTCAAGACTGAGTGCCTTTTCCTCACAATGAGGAATACCTTTGCTTGCAGGTGTGTTATTTAGTGCCTCGAACCGACCAAAATAGTTGTTGAGTTTATTGAGGAACTCAATGTTGTCATCACAGGGTGGTGAAGCAGTCTTATAGTCCGTGATTGATTTGATTCCCTGCCACATGCGCTTGGTGTTCTTGGGGTCATGGAAGAAGCTCTGGATTTTCTGACCATGGGCACGCTTGGCCAGCCTGACGACTCGGTTCAGGTTGGCTCTTGCGGATCTGAGTGCCACCACGTCGCCGGATTTAACCGCGGCATTACGTGCTCTCAGCATTCCACGTACCTCTGTGGTCATCCAGGGTTTCTGGTTGGCCCGTACAGTGATGGTCTTGGTGACACAGACATCCTCAATGCACTTCTCCATGTAAGCAGACACGGACGCAGCATACTCCTCTAGGTTGATGTGTTGGCTGACAGTTGCAGCCTTCTTGAACACGTCCCAGTCCGTGCATTCAAAACAGTCCTGTAGTGTTGCCATAGATCCCTCTGGCCAGACCCTAACCTGCTTCACAGTAGGTTTTTCTCGGGTCAGCAGGGGCCTGTATGCAGGAATTAGCATCACAGAGATATGGTCTGAGGAGCCAAGGTGGGGGCGGGGGACTGCCTTGAATGCCTTCTTGATGTTAGTGTAGGCTAGGTCCAGTGTATTGATTCCCCTGGTTGCAAAGTCTACATGCTGGTAGTAATGTGGGAGAACAGATTTCATGTTGGCCTGGTTAAAATCCCCAGCAACAATGAAGACACCATCTGGATGTGTAGATTGTAGGTCACTAATGGAACAATAAAGAGCATTCAGGGCCTCCTTAGTGTTAGCACTGGGTGGGATGTACACAGCTGTGATTGTTATAATGGTGAATTCCCTGGGCATATAGAAGGGTCTGCATTTTATTGTCAAAAACTCAATGTCTGGGGAGCAATAGTTTGACACCACTGTGGCATTTTTACACCAGCTGTTATTAGTGAAAATGCACACACCACCACCCCGGGATTACAGGGCAAAGCCTCACAGGTAATAGGCAAATCAGGTGTGGTGGGTTATTTGATAGGCAGATGGTTGGTCAAAGGCCAGAGATATAAGGACTGAAAGCATGAGACAACATGATTGAAGAGTTGCGAATTGTGAAACTAGAGGAACTAGATGGAAAGGGAAGAGGAAGGGTAAGGGGAGAAATAGATGCAAGTCCAGGTGGGGCAAATAAGTAAGCCTAATCATGTTACAGAGAATAAACTTTATAGAGAACTATGCGCCATCTAATTCTATTTTCTGGATGCTCAACAGCATTACAAATCAAAATTATATGTGTTTTCCCCTAAATAAATGTATCTGAATATATATAAGGTTTTACAATTGCTCTACGACAGAAGGGGGAATCCATGTTTATTAAAGAAAGTGGACACCTCGGATTAGAGTGGAAAGTACAATGTTGCGAGAAGATGCAGCTCTGCACATGCTCACTCCCCCCCCCCCCCCCCCCCCCTTTCACCCTCCCTAGAAGCATAGAATTCCTCTGGGCCTTGCCTTTCACCGCATTTGCATCCAATACATCATCCTCCAACATTTCTGGCACCTTCAACATGATCCCATCACCAGTCACATTGTCTCATTCTCACCCCTTTCTGCTTTCAGCATAGACCGTTCCTTGTGCAACTCATCCATTCCCACACAAACCACCCCCTCCTGAGGTACTTTTCCTTGCAACTTCTGGAGATGTAGCCTATCCATTTTCTCCAGAGATGCTGCCTGACCCATTGAATTATGCCAACTCTCTGTGTCTTTTTTAAACCAGGATCATCAGTTCCTAGTGTCTACATTATTGAAGATCAACTTTGTTTGTGCGACTAGTTTTGTGATCCTTGCAAACAATGCAAATAATTAGAAATAAATTGAAAGATAAGTCAAGGATTTACCTCAGTTACATCATTTTTGTTCAAGGATTTCAGGCTGGCTAAAGCCGATTCCAGAGCAGGCAATGCCTCATCTAAATCTTTTTGAGCATCGTCAGCAATTGCCTGGGCTACATTTGCTTTTTCTGAGGCCTTTGCTTCCTCTTCACTGACAGCCTTGCGGGTCTCCTCTGCAATGGTAGTATCGGCCTGAAATATAGATAACCTATTAGGAACAACACGTAATAAACTTCTGCAAGTCCTTAACATTAGCAAGTCAAGGACTTATCTCTCAAGAAATCATAACATTTCTGACAATGGAACTGCAAAATGTATGTAATAAATCTAATTATACTTCTGTTCTCTTCCATATTATGTAATGTGAAAAATAAATTAATCAACATAAAAGTTACAACATTAGCTACTCTCCGGTCCTCTGGAACGTCGCTTATGTCTTGGGAGGATGCAAAGAACTTCATTGAGGCTGCTGTAATCTCCTCTCTTGCCTCTCTCAATAGCCTGGGATAGATCCCTGTCTAGGCCTTTGGCACTAAGCAAGTCCCAGTCAATATTGGGGAAGTTGAAGTCCCTAAGACAACTCTGTTGCTTTATCATCTTTCGGTATCTCTGTACATATCTGTTCCTCTATTTCCCGTTTGCTATTGGTGGTCTCCCTAATCACAAACTCAATCTACCTCTATTGCCCTGAATTATACGGATGTATAGGGAGAGGTTGTGAAGGTTTGGACTTTATTCCTTGGAGTGCAGGAGGCTGAGTGGTGATCTTATAGAGGTGTATGAAATCATGAGGGGAATAGATAGGGTCAATGCAGAAAGACTCTTTCCTTGGGTAGTGCAATCAGGAACGTGAGCGTTGATTTAAGGTGAGAGGGGCCACTTTTTCACACAGATGCTGGTGGGTATGTGAGACAAGCTGCTAGATGAAGTACATGCAGGGTTAATACATTTTTAATAATATTTGGACAGGTATATAAATAGGCAAGGTTTTGAGGCATATAGGCCAAATGTGGGAAAATGGTACTAATTTAGATGGGGCATTATGGTCGGCATGGGTAAGTTGGGGCAAAGGGCCTGTTTCCATGCTATATGACTCTATAACAATTAATATTTTGGGGAATGAGACCAGCAGTATTTTCTGCTCTCATTTTAGGTTATGTCAAGCTGTCCATTACATTTCCTGTACCTTTATTTTTTCCATGGTTGTTACAGTATCATGTGCTGCCTCCTCCAGAAGGGGTCTCATTGATTCCAACTCTTCCTGCATTTTCAACACATCTTCTGCAGTGCGTAATAACTACATCAGAAAATAAAATGCAGGATAAATTCCACATTTCATACACTGACAGACTGTCACTGTTTAGTTGTTTAGAAAATAGAGTATTGGACATTATGGCTCCTTCAGCCTGATCTGCCATTTAATAATTGGTCTGCCATAAATTTGTCATTTATGATTGGTCTATAATCTGGCTATAATCTAGCTCAGCACATGTCAATAATAAAACCTAGAATCTACCTGCTCTTCATGAAGAAAATTCTACCGAACCTAAAAATCTTAATATCGGATTTTAATTTGACACAACAACATACACAGCATTGAGTACTTTACCTTATCTAGGCCCTGCTTCATCCTGTTTTTATCTGTTGTCAGTGTTTGTATCTTTATAGCGATTAGTACAGAGAAGAGGCTGAGCAAATCCAGATAGCTCTTAGGTGTGATGTAGTTGTATCTGGAAAGCTCACGCCTATACTGCAAGGACTTTATTGCGACTGTTTGGTGAATTGAGACACACATCTCAACCTAGGGAGAAGCAATAAAGAAAAATCGATTTTCCATATGGAAAGACTGGAGGTTATAGAGTGGATCTGAAGATGGTAACATTTGACGCCTCACCAGTGCCTTCATGATGGCTGGACCTGCCTCAAGTTCCGGAATTTCCTCTAGTAAGGCATTAGCAACAGACTGGAGAGCTTCAGTTGGCCATTCACTAAACCAATCAATGGTACTGCATGTTACAAGAGAGGGGAACTGGCGCAATCGGGCTCTGAACACTTCCCCAATTGGACTGGAGGAAGGAAACACAGCAAACGTTTATTAAAACTACTAACACAAAATATAGCATAAGAGATCATGCAGAATTTGTATTCCTAAGTTTTACAAAGCACTGATTGCTAGTTCAGTTCACAAGTAATGTTGACAAATTATTTACCATGTTGGTATTAAAGGTTAGCAAGACTGTCATAAATTGAAGTGTTAAAACTCAACACTGATTTAAATTGGAAATATTTCAATTTAAGTGACCAAAACTGATAGCCTCAAATACCAGGTGTCCAGTCTTTTTTTACAGTGGTTCATTGATGTAAAATTCACTAGACGGAAAGTAATTTCTAATCTGTGGACATTGTTTAATGGGTGAACAAAGGTAATAGTACACCAGTAATGCTAAAACCATGCAGTCAGTCTTCTTGAGCAGCGTGGCAGCTCCTTCTTAAGAAACATGATCTGTGTATCTAAGAACTCTGTGGGTGTGATCTGGTGCCTCCAGTGTTTTTTCAAAATCTCAAGGTCTCCATGAATTTTGTCACGGTACCCATTCATCTAATCTCAGCCTTGCATAAATGCATCTAACTTAGAATCATAGAATTGTAGAAAATAGGTGCAGGAGTAGGCCATTCGAGCCTGCACCGCCATTCTATATGATCATGGCTGATCATCCAACTCAGTATCCTGTACCTGCCTTCTCTCCATACCCCCTGATCACTTTAGCCATAAGGGCCACGTCTAACTCCCTTAAATATAGCCAATGAACTGGCCTCAACTACCTTCTGTGGCAGAGAATTCCACAGATTCACCACTCTCTGTGTGAAAAATGATTTTCTCATCTCGGTCCTAAAAGACTTCCCCCTTATCCTTAACCTGTGACCCCTTGTTCTGGAGTTCCCCAACATCGGAAACAATCTTCCTGCATCTAGCCTGTCCAACCCCTTAAGAATTTTGTAAGTCTCTATAAGATCCACCCTCAGTCTCCTAAATTCAAGCGAGTATAAGCCAAGTCTATCCAGTCTTTCTTCATATGAAAGTCCTGCCATCCCAGGAATCAGTCTGGTGAACCTTCCCTGTACTCCCTCTATGGCAAGAATGTCTTCCCTCAGATTAGGAGACCAAAACTGTACACAATACTCCAGGTGTGGTCTCACCAAGACCCTGTACAACTGCAGTAGAACCTCCCTGCTCTTGTACTCAAATCCTTTTGCTATGAATGCCATCATACCATTTGCTTTGTTCACAGCCTGCTGCACCTGCATGCCTATTTTCAATGACTGGTGTACCATGACACCCAGGTCTCGTTGCATCTCCCCTTTTCCTTATCGGCCACCATTCAGATAATAGTCTACCCTCCTGTTTTTGCACATTTATCCACGTTATACTGCATCTGCCATGCATTTGCCCACTCACCCAAACCTATCCAAGTCACCTTGCAGCCTCCTAGCATCCTCCTCACGGCGAACACTGCCCCCCAGCTTCGTGTCATCCGCAAATTTGGAGATGTTGCATTCAGTTCCCTAATCTAGATCATTAATATATATTGTAAATAGCTGGGGTCCCAGCACTGAGCCTTGCGGTACCCCTCTAGTCATTGCCTGCCATTCTGAAAATTACCCGTTTACTCCTATTCTTTGCTTCCTGTCTGCCAGCCAGTTCTCTATCTTAAGACCTTTCCGGCTGTAAGGTTTATTTGGCGCATGTGCACCTCGGGTCAGGGAACTGCACTAGTTCAATGGAGTTATGCATGTACAAATTGGAGGCTATGATCCCTGACGTATATCTTGAGGCAACTCTCTGGAATAATTTAGTTTACTTGCAATTCTCCCTAAGTTGGTTCTGTACCATTGTGCTATATTTAGTAATTAGTGAAAGTAATATTCTCTGCTTTAAATCAGGTGTTAATTCTATGGCAGATGCTGTCTCGCCTGCTATCTCCTGCATTTTCTGTTTTAATTCAGATTTCCAATATCCGCAGTTATGTTGATTTTCACTGCTTTATAAGTATCACCCCTTCAAGGATTGTAGTATGTGACAGAATAATCTCTGGGCTTCAAGAATATTCATAAAAAATTCCAGGCACTGGAAAACCTTTGCTACCCATGCCTTGTCTGGGCTTCTGATGTCTCACATGCTTGCATTTGTACACTTAGCAAAGGACTTCATTGGAGGTGAATGTACATTCTGCCTGACCTCATCGCCACCTAAAGTCACAATTTTCCTACTACATAATTGAGACAAGTGGGAAAAAATAAAGGGGCAAAAAATGAAATCTCAGCTAAGGGTAGAGAGAAAGAAACCAGGTACTGGTTTGTCTCAAATGTCTGAATAAGGGCCCTGACCCAAAACGTTATATCCATTTTCTCCATAGATGCTGCCTGACCTATCAAGTTACTCCAGCATTTTGTGTCTATGGTAGTTTTCAGCAAAGTTCTTTTCACAAGAGGATTGATACCCAGAATTACTGAAATGACCAATTTTTGAAAATGTGTGAGAAGTGATCTGAATTCAGGTGTTAGGGTTACGGTTAGCAACATATCTCAATAATCATTCGAATTCTGGTACTGACAAACATGAGACAGAGCCTCTTTTTAATGGGACACCACCAACAGCCACACCGCCTCCCCAGCTGCTTCCAGGCCAGTTGCCAATGTATTCCCCAGCCCACACCGATTCCTTAGCCCCTTCCAGGCCAGGCTGTCGACCATCACTGCCAGGCCAGGCGGCTAACGTCGGCCCGTACTGCCTCCGGCCCATACTGCCTCCGGCCAGTACTGCCTCCTCAACCACACTTCAAGGCCAAGTTGCCAACACCACTGCTGTCCCACACAGCCGCTTCCAGGCTGTACCTGCCGCTGCCACCTGTATTACCATGGAGCTTTGGAGCTCAGGGCAGGTAGGGCTTTAGTTTAATGTTTCAGATGAAAAAAGGCACTTCTGTCAGTGCGGTTCTTGCTCAGCCTAAATTTTATTGTTGTGCTTCTACACATGTAATGCCACTCAGTTATAGCGGACAATCGGCAATAAGGAACAACATACTTCGATTATGGCCCATTATCACAAGGGTTTACTGTAATTGCTGGGTGTTGAACAAAACCTACTCAATTTCCCTGAGAGAGAGGTTCTGTTCTCTTCCACTTGCATCCAGAAGAGAGTAGAAGCTTGCAAGTGATGGAATTTGATCTTATATTTGTGGGAAATAGTACGAAGGATTAATCAAGATAAATTATGCTGTCACCACTGGACACGTACATTTCTCAACATGCATATGGAAATAATCCTGCTTTGGAGGTATAACCAGGAAAACTTACCTCATACACAGCACAGTATGAATATTATTGCGTACTCGCTTCGTGTATATAGCCATCATGTTGGCTTTAGTTGGTTGTTGCCCGAGATCCTGAACAACTGGCTTCATTGCAGTGAAGATTACCTCCTGCTCATCAAAGTTATATATATTTGGAACATCTCCTGAGTTCAAGATATTGTTGACATCCTCTAAAAACGATTCTTCCTTGATCTATGAAAATAAGTTATAAAAGTTTGGATTAAGTTGCCTGTCAATCATTTGTAATAATTTGTTTATATTATGGTCCATTCCAAGCTATCACAAAGGCAGTTAATAATAATAAATCAATAAAATAACATAATCTTTTGTTGTGTCAATATTATTTTTTGTATTTTTTATCTTGAACATGTTTCCTCTTGAAACATCTACACAAACACCATAACTATTTAAATACTATCCACTCTTCTTGCTAATGTTAATATCTAGACGATTAAGGTATGAAACTGTAGATGAAAGTGGTTATGAATACAAACCTATAACTACAGCTGCAATGTTTGTATTGGAATAACAGCTGCATTTAAATAGGAAAAATACAAGACATTTTTAGAAAATTACTTTCATATTGTTAGATAATATGCAGGTCGCAACTTAATACATAGAGATAATTCCATTCCATGTTATTTTAAGCTATATATCTCTCAATGAACGAATGCAGAACCTAATTTTAAAATTTTGATTTTCATTATCACTCAGAAAAAGAGCAGAAAGTAAAAGAGCAAAAGTCATAAAAAAGTCATTAAAAATATGATATTTTTCCCCTTCATGTTTTCCATGTTCCACTTGAATTACTAGGCTTTAGTGCTTCAGAAACAGTGAGAATTCAGGGCTGGATATTAATGATCATCCTGTGATAGCATTCATGCTATTTACTGTACATAGTCAACTTTAGAGCATTACTCATCATAGATGTAATTGGCCAGCACACTACATTCCTTAGAAAGTCAATTAGCAAACATCTTGTGATTATTATTTTTCAACATGACCATAATTTTTACAGATCAGTTGTCTTGCAGTGCTAGGAAGCTGGAAGTGACTAATGTATGAAAACAAGTAAGTAGGCATGACGTATCTATTAATGGGTTTCTAACCTAACCATCATACTACCTGTTTAAGAAGAAACTGCAGATGCTGGAAAATCAAAGGTAGACAAGAGAAACTCAGCGGGTGAGGCAGCATCCATGGAGCGAAGAAATAGGCAACGTTTCGGGTAGACTTTAGACTTTTCTTTCATCATACTACCTCATTGTTTCTGGGCTGCCTAGTAAATAGCTTAGCAGGCAAGACTGCACCCAAGATTGCAATTTAATGGGTTTTGGAATTACAAAAGAGGTAATGATAAGAAATGCAAAAGTAAATCCCGTGCTTTTTGTGACATCATTCCAGGTGTGGTTATAGATACGTAAAGGCCCAGAGGGAAATACACCTCACCAGTGCTTTTATTGTGAATAGAAGTGTCGGTACCCATATTGTTCCTTGCTGTTGGTGTCAATGGCGTATTGTCGTCCTATAAGTTGCTTAAGCTGCTTAAGGACAACCACCTAATTTAATTAATATTGTAATACTGAAAATCGAGCTTTTTAACTTTTTAGAGGTGCCAGTACAGTACCATCACAAAAAAGCACTGCTCTTTTCAAATGAAAGGAAAAATAAACCTTCTAGTAAAACAGAGGTTTCCCATTGATCTGACTCTTGGCATTTCTGATCTATATTTGCCATATTATGTCGGGATGTACCTGATTTGAGATCTTTAACCACTGATTTACCACGTGTGCCAAATCGCACTAAGTCATGATCATTGCTCTCCCAATGTATCCTTGACATTTACCCAGGTTCGATCTATCAAATTGTCAGGCCTTTCCCATAGAAACATAGAAATTAGGTGCAGGAATAGGCCATTCGGCCCTTCGAGCCTGCACCGCCATTCAATGTGATCATGGCTGATCATTCAACTCAGTATCCGGTACTTACCTTCTCTCCATACCCTCTGATTCCCTTAGCCACAAGGGCCACATCTAACTCCCTCTTAAATATAGCCAATGAAAAGCCCCTTCCTTTTTGATGTTTATCTGGGATTATTAGTTAATAATGTATTTATTTAACATTTTTAGGTCAGAAGAAACATACCTGTGTGTCTACAAAAAGGAAGGCAATATGTTGGTATTGTATTCCTGCTTTCATCAAGATTCGTTTGATATCTTCTCTCCATTCTGATGGCCCATAATTTTTGGAAAGTTCAATTTGAAAACAATCATATTCAGCCCTGGTGAAATATCAGGTAATTTGAAATAAACAAATGACAAAAAAACATCCTTTAGCTTCTCATGTTGGAGTACCGATACTTCTGTAATTTCAATAAATAAAACCTTTTATATTGCTTTGAATAAAGGATACATGCAGCACCAACTACTTAGTTAAACAAGCATCAGAGATTCACCTGGATATTTCTTGGAATAGAACGTTTTGGTTGTGAGGAGAGACAGGATGGGCTGGGTTTGTTTTCCTTACAGCAGAGAATGTTAAGAGGAGAAATGACAGAAATGTACAAAATTATGAGATGCACAGATGAAGCACATAGTAAGAACATTTTCCACATGACAGAGGTGTCCAAGAGTGCAGAGAAGATTTCCAAAAATGTTTCCAGGACTTGAGGACCTGAGCTATAGGGAAAGGTTGGGCAGGTTAGAAATGTATTCCTTAAAGCACAGGAGGTTGAGGGATAATCCTATAAAAGCATATGCTTCCAAATACACAGGACAAGATGTTAAAAATCCAAAGTGCCAAATCTCAACTTGCTCCCGATGGCGATGGGAGCCTTATGCACTCACCTATGCTCCTCCGATGTTGAAAAAGGCTAGGCAGACAGGTCATTGGGGTTATCAAGTGGGCACCTACTTTCATCAACGTTTCGCTGATTGAACCCACAATGTCTCCAGTAGGCTCAGCGGTGCATTCTGGCGTTCCAAAACCACCACCCTCTGCATCTGTCTAGTCAGTTATTTGGGAGACCAAATGGGGTCTTTCCTCTTCAGCCAGAGCCACTGGCTACTCCGCTCTGCCACCCGTGATGTTTCTTTGATGGCCTGGCGTAGGGCTTGTCCGCTGATCCCCAGGTCCTTCATCAGTCTTACGGTTGATGTTGCTACGAATCCTCGACATCCAACTTCTACCGGGCAGATCTTAGCTCTCAAGCCCCTCTGTTCTGCCTCCGCTGCAAGCTCTGTATATCGCAGTTTCTTTCTTTCAAAGGTTTCCTGCGCAGCATCCTCCCAAGGGACTGTGAGCTCCACAAGATACACCATGCGCTGAGAGTTCGACCAGAGGACAAGATCGGGCCTCAGGTTGGTGATGGCTATCTCTGATGGAACTGTAAGTTCCACATCCACCAGCAACTGCCAATCCCGGGCTGCATCCAGCTGTTCTAACCTGGTCCTTGGTGGAATTTTCCATTACCTTTGTTCCCCCTCCCGAACAAAGGCAATTGGCTTAAATGGGTTGGTTGTTCTGGGCGGCAGGGCATTGTTGGTTGTTCTCCTGCTTTCCAGAGTCGTTGCCAGGCATTTGAGCACTTGATTATGTCTCCAGGTGTACCGTCCTTGGGAGATGCTTACTTTACACCCAGTGAGGATGTGCTTAAGCATGGCTGGTGTTGAACACAGGGGGCATGATGGATCTTCGCCCAGCCATTGGTTGAGGTTTTTTGGACTACGAAGGACATCATAGGTTGCCCGAATGAGGAAACTTATCCTGCTCGCCTCCATCTCCCACATGTCCTTCCAGCTGGACTTTTTTTCCACACCCTCCCATCTCATCCACTGGCCCTGTTTAGCTTGCGACACAGCCTTGGCACACCTACTCGATTCCTCCTGTCGGCGGACTTTGGCCGCGGCCAACTTCCGGTGCTCCAGTGATGATGCCTTGTTCCAGCGATGTCGCTTTCTGCCAAGCCCCAAGCCACTTCTTCCATGTTGGAATTGCCCTATCATGTCGCCTTGGTGGACAGCAGATTTTGCCTGCTGTGTCACATTCTTAGCCGTCCACTTCTTTCCTGTTGCCATGATTGGAGCAGCAGCTCGGATGACAGTGTCCCTTGATTCTGCCAGGGTCATCTCTAGTCTGACTTTAGTGCACTTGAACTCCTCTGTGAGGCTAGAGAGAGGTAGCTGGAGTACCCCCTGACTGACGCTGCTCAGGCACCGAGGAACACCTAACCACTTTCTCACGAAAGAGCTGATTGTTCTTTTGATCTTTTTGACTCTTGTGAGGGTGATGTCATGCATGGTTAGTGGCCACATAAGGCGAGGTAATAACCCAAACTGCAGGCACCAGATTTTCAGCTTTACAGGCAGCATGGATCGGTAGATGTTCGCCAGACCTTTGATGACATCTTGCCTAAACTTGTTAGCCTGATCAGTGTCCTTCAGCTTAGAGTTATACCATCTTTCCAGGCTTTTGATTGGCTTCTCTGACAAAGTTGGGATAGGTTCTTGATCAATGAAAAATCTTTGCCTTTAATTATAGAAATGCTTCTTGATTTGGATGGTTTGAATTTCATTCTGACCTCAGTGATGTTCTCTTGAAGCTTCCCTAAAAGGCGCCTGGTGCAAGGTGCTGTTGTTGTGATGATTGTCATGTCATCCATGTAGGCCCTGATGGGTGGTTGACGGACTCCAGACTTCAGCCACTCATCACCCATTACCCACTTGGAGACCCTTATGATGACTTCCATGGCCATTGTAAAAATCAATGGGGAGATGGTACACCCCGCCATAATGCCGATCTCCATGCAGTGCCATGTGGTCGTAAAGTCAGGCGTGGTGAAACAGAGCTGCAGATCTTAAAAATAAGCCTTGACAAGGCTTGCAATAGTCTCTGGTATCCTGAAGAAGTCAAAGGATGCCCAGAGGAAACTGTGGGACAGTTCCGAACGCATTGGCAAGGTCAAGGAAAATTACATGCAGACCTCTCTTTTTTCTTATAGTCTGGATTTTGTGCCAAATCATTGGCTGGTATGTTCAAGACATCCAGAGAACCCTGGGATGCCTGCTTTTTGGACTGTTGAATCCACAAGGTTGTTTCTCTCTAAATAGCTGGTCATCCTCTGAGCTATGATGCTGAAGAAGATCTTACCCTCTACAATGAGAGTCTCCTTGAGAGGTGGAATTGGCTGAGATCTGTGGATTCCTTCTTTTTCGCAATCAGGCTTCCTCCTGCCCTGTGCCATGCTTTGGGTATGACTCTCTTTTCCCAAGCCACTCTCATTAGCCTCCACAGGAAGCGAAGAACATCAGGAGCACCCTTGTAGAGCCGATACGGAACCCCATTTTCCCCTGGGGCTGAAGATGCTCTTGCCCACTTTACCATCCGTTCCACCTCCATCCACTTTGGAGGACTAATGTCCATCTGGTACTCTGGTTGTTCAATTGGTGGAATGTCCGATGGAATGGCTGTCTTCTGGTGTCTCGTGTCATCCGCATGCACTCTTTCCAGATGCTCGTCCAGCTCCTGCCTTAATGTTTTCAGGTTTTCTCCCTTTTCTTTGATGAAAAGTGATTTTACGAACTTATCGGGGTCCTTGAAGAAGCGTGATCTCGTTCGTTCTTTTTTTCCCCGTTATTTCCGCAGGTACTCTGCTCGTCTCAATGGTTTTTCATGTTTCCCTGGAGAATGTTGATGCCCTCCTTCTCACTATCAGAAGCCTTCCTCCACTGCTTCTTGAACTGCCTTCTCTCCCGGATTAGGTATTCCATCTCCTTTAGCCGTCTGGACTTGCTTTCCAAAGCTGGTGCCCTTTCCTTTTTCTCCCTTATTCCATATGGTTCTGCTCCATAGCCATAGATGATGTCCCCCATCTTGTCAAGCTTTCTTTCGACTATACCCCTTACACCCTGTAGGATACTGGTCAGGTCTGCATTTATGGTCTCCCATTCTTTCCTCTCCGAGGCTCCAGGCCATTTCACGCGAGGTTTTCTTCTGCTGATCTTTTTCTCCATTGCTGGTTTTCTTGGCTGGATAGGCTCCATATCTTCCTCTGCCTGCGTAACTGAGCTTGAGTTTCCTTCATCAGGGGGGCTGATGCCCTGCAAACTTTGGCGAGACTCCAGTTGCTGGACTTCATTCGACTGACTTGATTGACTTCCCAGTAAGTACTTATCAATGCGAGGCCCGTTTTTCCTCGCTCAAGCACCCTTGCTTTCCTTGATGTATTTTCAAGCCTATTGAAGATGTTATCTTCACCCAGACGCAGGAGCAGACCTGAAGCCTCTTCTCGGATGCTGATTGTGCACATAGTTCTTGTTGAGTGCATGCATTGCTCATGGTCTTTTCCGTTCCTAGGTCTATAACCGTATTATCCGTTAATGTATTTTTTCCCTTTGAATTGTACACACATGCAGGAAGATGAAACAAATAAAATGGTCGCAATAGCTGGACTCGGAGGCAAACAACTTCCAAATGAATGGAAGCAATAGAAGGAGGGTGATATGCTCCGGGAATATAAGCAAACATGTATATAATTAAAAGTCTCATCTTGACCACTTCCTGTCTGTGCTGTATATTGATCTTAGAAAAAAAACGCTACTATATCGTAATAATTTTTGGCCATCTTACTCACAGTCCTTTTCCGCTGAGCAGACCCCGAGGATTTTTCCCATCAATGAAAAATAAAACAATTATGAGTGTTTAAGAAACCTCAAGATCCTCTTGGTAATGCCCCTTCCAGGGGGAGGGGCCAGGACTATAAAACCCCGGATGCCTGGACGTGACTCAGTCACTCTGCAAGATCGCGAGAGAGAGGCCACGGCTCTCATTCCAAGCTGTGAATCAACTGAACTGTGAGTCTGCAATGTACTTGCAATAAATGATTTGTTAGCCCTTAATGACAATGCCATGAGTTGTTTGTCCTGCTGCCCTGCCTGTGCTTGAAACTGCAATGCTTTATTAGGTCTGAGTGTGTTTGGAAGGAATAAATGCTCTATTAGGTCTGACTGTGTTTGGTTCAAAAGTCCCGCTCATTTTGTGACTTCTGCTTAGTAGACAGGTCACGCTGATTGCGTAATTTCCGGTGAGTACAGAGGTCACGCTGATTGTGGAAGTGCCACTGACCGCGGAAGCCCCAAAGTGGAGAGGCCGCGCTAAGCCGTGTGAGTATTCAAGAAAGTTTACTGCCATATATATGGTGAGTCAGTGAGTGTATGTGTTTGTGAGTGTATGTGCATGTGTTTGTGAGTGAGGGTGAGAGTGTGTGTGTGCATATGTATGTATGTGCGTATATGTTTGTAAGTACGTGTGTGTGTGTGTTTGTGAGTGTTTGTGTGTGTGAATGTATGTGTGTCTGTGTGTGTTTGTGAGTGTATGTGTGTGTGTATGTGTATATGTTTGCTGTGCGTGCTTGAGCGTGAGCGTGAGTGCGAGTGCGTGCGTGTGAGTGTGTGTGTGAGTGGTCTCATTGACTGAGCTGCCATCCCAAGAATCCATTTGGCCCACAATGTCCATAATAGCCCTCTGGAAACATCCCTTTGACCCACAAAACCATGCGAGCACTCCAGAAAGCCCCCCCCCCCCCCCCCCACTGGCCAGCAATATTGGAATTGGTGGAGAGGTGGAATATTGTGTTGGGAGACCAGCCCTCCCGTGTGAAGCTGGGTCCCAACGGGTCCCACTTACTCTAGTACAAACTAAAAGCAGGAGTAGGATAATCAGCCATTTGATATTGCTTCGCCATTCAGGATCGTGGCTGATCTAATTGTAATCATAACTGTACTTTCCTACTCAGCCTCAGTAACCATTGTCTTTTCTTACCAATTACCTCTGCTTAAACACATTCTTAAGCCTCTGCTTCTCCACCCCTTTGAGGAAGAGAATTCCAAAGTCTCTCTCAAAAATGACCTCAACTGTCAACCCTTCATTCTTAAACAGAGAGTCCTTGCTCTTGAATTTGGAAATGAAGATGGACATGAACACATTGAAATGCTATGCAGGTGAGTGTGGGTGCAACTGATATCCAAAGAGATCTGGTAGTATGCACGATTGCAACAAAAAGCTGGACTAACTCAGTGGGTCAGACAGCATCTCTGGAGAAAAGGGATAGGTGACGTTTTGGGTCGCGACCCTTCTTCAGTAAGATTTGTGATTGAGAAACTGAACTTTACCAGAATATATGGCAATTCTAATTCACTTACCTTTAACAATTAACTTTTGCATTATTAACCCACAGTTTCTTATTCACCTTGTATTTTCCTCTTTGAGCCAAGGTGTTTAATTTTTTCAATTGAAGAATACTGTATATCCACTTTTATGACATTTCCGAAAACTGTCTAGATGGAACCAATAGACAATAGGTGCAGGAGTAGGCCATTCGGCCCTTCGATCCAGCACCGCCATTCAATGTGATCATGGCTGATCATCCCCAATCAGTACCCTTTTCCTGCCTTCTCCCCACATCCCCTGACTCAGCTATCTTTAAGAGCCCTATCTAGCTCCCTCTTGAAAGTATCCAGGGAATTGGCCTCCACCGCCCTCTGAGGCACAGAATTCCACAGACTTACAACTTTCTGTGTGAAAAAGTGTTTCCTCACCTCTGTTCTAAATGGCTTACCCCTTATTCTTAAACAGTGGCCCCTTATTCTGGACCCCACCAACATCGCAAACTTGTTTCCTGCCTCTAGCATGTCCAAACCCTTAATAATCTTATATGTTTCAAAAAGATCCCCTCTCATCCTTCCAAATTCCAGAGTATACAAGCCCAGCTGCTCCATTCTCTCAGCATATGACAGTTCCGCCATCCCGGGAATTAACCTTATAAACCTACACTGCACTCCCGCAATAGCAAGAATGTCCTTCCTCAAATTAGGGGACCAAAACTGAACACAATTCTCCAGGTGTGGTCTCACTAGGGCCCTATACAACTGCAGAAGGACCTCTTTGGTCCCATGCTCAACTCCTCTTGTTGTGAAGGCCAACATGCCATTCGCTTTCTCACTGCCTGCTGTATCTGCATGCTTACTTTCATAGACTGATGAACATGAACCCCCAGATCCCGTTGTACTTCCCCCTTTCCCCACTTGACACCATTTAGATAATAATCTGCTTTCCTGTTTTTGCTACCAAAGTGGACAACCTCCCATTTATTCACATTAAACTGCATCTGCCCACTCACCCAACCTGTCCAAGTCTCATAGCATCCTCCTCACAGTTCACACTGCCACCCAGCTTTGTGTCATCTGCAAATTTGCTAATATTACTTTGAATCCCTTCATCTAAATCATTGATGGATATTGTAAATAGCTGCAGTCCCAGCACCGAGCCTTGCAGTGCCCCACTAGTCACTGCCTGCCATTCTGAAAGGGACCCGTTAATCCCTACTCTTTGTTTCCTGTCTGCCAACCAATTTTCTATCCATGTCAGCACTCTAACCCCAATACCATGTGTCCTAATTTTGCCCACTAATCTCCCATGTGGGACATTATCAAATGCTTTTTGAAAGTCCAGATACACTACATCCACTGGCTCTCCCTTGTCCATTTTCCTAGTTACATCCTCAAAAAATTCCAGAAGATTAGTCAAGGATGATTTCCCTTTCATAAATCCATGCTGACTAGGACCGATCCTGTTACTGCTATCCAAATGTGCTGCTATTTAATCTTTTATGATTGACTCCAGCATCTTCCCCACCACCGATGTCAGGCTAACAGGTCTATAATTCCCTGTTTTCTCTCTCGCGCCTTTCTTAAAAAGTGGGATAACATTAGCTACCCTCCAATCCACAGGAACTGATCCTGAATCTATGGAACATTGGAAAATTATCAACAATGCATCCACGATTTCTAGAGCCACTTCCTTAAGTACCCTCGGATGAAGACCATCAGGCCCTGGGGATTTATCAGCCTTCAGTCCCTTCACACTACCCAACACCATTTCCTGCCTAATGTGGATTTCCTTCAGTTCCTCCGTCACCCCAGATCCATCAGGAAGATTGTGTCCTCGTTAATGAAGATGGATCCAAAGTACCTGTTCAACTCATCTGTTATTTCCTTGTTCCAAATAATAAATTCACCTTTTTCAGTCTTCAAGGGTCCAACTTTGGTCTTAACTATTTTTGTCCTTTTCACATACCTAAAGAAGCTTTTACTATCCTCCTTTATAGTCTTGGCAAGCTTACCTTCGTACTGCATCTTTTCTTCCCGTATGTCCTTTTTAGTTATCTTCTGTTGCTCTTTAAATATTACCCAATCCTTTTGCTTCCCGCTCATCTTTGTTACGTTGTACTTCTTCTCTTTCATTTTTATACTGTTCCTGACCTCCCTTGTCAGCCACGATCGTCCCTTACTCCCCTTAGAATCTTTCTTCCTCTTTGGAATTAACTGATCCTGCACCTTCTATATTATTCCCAGAAATACCTGCTATTGTTGTTCCACTGTCATCCCTGCTAGGGTATCTTTAAGTCAACTTAGTCAACTTTGGCCAGCTCCTCCCTTATGGCTCCATAGTCCCCTTTATTCAACTGTAACACTGATACCTCCGATTTACCCTTCTCCCTCTCCAATTGTAGATTAAACCTGACCATATTATGGTAACTTCCTAATGGCTTCTTAACTTCAAGTTCCTTTATCAAATCCGGTTCATTACATAACATAAATCCAGAATTGCCTTCTCCCTGGTAGGCTCCAATGCAAGCTGCTCTAAGAATCCATCACGGAGGCACTCCACAAACTCCCTTTCTTGGGGTCCAGTACCAAGAAACCTGATTTTCCCAATGTACCTTCATGTTGAAATCTCCCATAACAACCATAGCATTAACTTTACCACATGCCAATTTTAACTCCTGATTCATCTTGCACCCTATATCCAGGCAACTGTTTGGGGGTCTGTAGATAAGTCCCATGAGGATCTTTTTACCCTTACAATTCCTTAGTTCTATCCATTCTGACTCCACATGTCCTGTTTCAATGTCACCCCATGCAAGGGACTGAATTTCTTTCCTCACCAACAGAGATACCCCACCCCCTCTGCCCACCTGTCTGTCTTTTCGATAGGAGGTATATCCTTGAATATTCAGTTCCCAGCCGTGGCCCTCTTGTAGCTATGTCTCTGTATTTCCCACAACATCATACTTGCCAATTCCTAACTGAGCCTCAAGCTCGTCCACTTTATTTCTTATACTTTGCGCATTCATATACAACACTTTGACCTCGGTATTTACCTCCTCTCTCGCACCGCTCACAATTGGCCCTGACCTTACTCTCTTAATTAAGCCAAATTAAGATAAACAATCCAAACAGGTCTCAAACACGTGGTGCCCCACATTTTATCTTCATTGCACATTTGTTCAGGGAAGCGACAAATCTGACAGATGTAACATACTCCCACTTACATATGGGATGCCAATTTGGTAAGAGACTGTCGTCCACTGCCTCCAACTCCCAATAAGAGGGCATTGCCCATTGGCTGGCGTAAAATCCTGCTGATTCTACAGATGTGTTGGATGGCATCCATGAAAAGAATAAGCTTCAACTTGTTTGTGCTAGTCTGATTGAAATCATCCATGTATTCTTCAATAACACTCATCATCTGCAAAGAATAAAGAGGAATTATCGACTAGCATTATTCCTTTTTTTCACATAAGAGACACATTTGTCTAAAATGCAACTTTATAGTCAGCTTCGGAACTGCAACTGATATTGTTCTGATTGATACAGTGATATCACTGTGTAATGTAATATGTAAACCTAACAGTTAAGATTCTGTGTTCAAACATTTCAGAAATAACAGAGAAGTGCTGATTCAAGCAGAATGGCTTTGCAAACTTCAGTGGTAGGTATGGCTACAATATTATTCGCTTGAAATGCATAGAAGTACTCAAATACCAAAGATCCATGTATTCCTCCTTTATTTTGCAAGCTAGGAAGAAGCACTCAATGACTGTGTCTACAGTTGGTCCACGCAATGTCGTGGCATTGAACTGATGAGTCTAACAACTCATATTCTTCTGGGAATTTCATTTGAGGACTCGTTGAAAGATTACCCATAAAAGCTAAGCAGGACTATTATATCTGACCACCCGTCAACTAAAGGGGGAGGCAACAATACCACCCAGCCTCAAAAATATAGTTGATGATTTTACTTCAAGGGGACTGGATGGATTGCATGGGCCAGAGATCTTTTGGATATTGGTTTGGACAACAAACAAGAAAGGCTGCAATCATTGCTATAAATTACATTGCAGTAGAATGCAGCAAAGGTGGGATCACAGCAATAATCCAATCCCACAAATCCAGGTGACTCAGGTCAGGTGACACGTAGTTTGGAAGTGCAACATTTCAGTAATATCCCAGAACAGGTTTGAGAGAAGTATCAAGATTCTTCAGGTCTGAAGAAGGGTCTCGGCCGGAAACGTCACCCGTTCCTTCTATCTAGAGATGCTGCCTGTCCCGCTGAGTTACGCTAGCATTTTGTGTCTATCTTCAGGATAGATGTTCTGTACTACAAGTGTTCCATTTATTCGAGAAAGAATGTTCCTGGTATGTACTAATTGAACCTCTCAATTCCTTTTGGCTAAATCTATCCATTTTTATGGTTACTAATTTCTACTACATGTCCACGAGTTAAAAAAATAGCCCCGAGCTACGAATGGCTATTACCGTAATTCTCCGAGTTCGAATCAAGGGGAAAACCTGGGAGAGTTTGTAAGTAACTCAGGAAAGTGGGACAGGGCCTTTACTGATTAGAAAGCAATCAGAACAAAATGGATGATATTTCTCTTTCATTGTCTAATAATGTAGGACCTTTATTGCCCCATCTTGATTTTGTGCAAATTGGGATTGGACCCTGGAACCATGTTTATTAGTTGGCTGTTACCGTAATCCTTAATAGAGATTACGATTAATCTGTTAGATTATTGGGAAACTGCCTGAATGGGCCAATCAATAAAATAAATCTAAAACATCTCTACTACAAACCCACCGACTCCCATGTCTATTCGGACTACACTTCTTCCCACCCTGCTTCCTGTAAGGACTCTATCCCCTAATCCCAATCGGTGAGACCAAGCGCAGGCTTGGCGATTGCTTCTCCCAACACCTCTGCTCACTTTGCATTAACCAACCTGATCTGCCGGTGGGTCAGCACTTCAACTCCCTCTCCCATTCCGAATCTGACCTTTTTGTCCTGGGCCTCCTCGATGGCCAGAGTGAATCCTACCACAAATTGGAGGAGCAGCACCTCATATTTTGCTTGGGTAGTTTACACTCCAGCGGTATGAACATTGACTTCTCCAATTTCAGGTAGTCCTTGCTTTCTCCCTCCTTTCCCTCCCCTTACTAGCTCTCCCACAGCCTACTGTCTCCGCCTCTTCCTTTCTTCTTCCCGCCCCCTCCCCCCGCACCTCAACTTCAGTCTGAAGAAGGGTCTCGACCCAAAACGTCACATATTCCCTCGCTCCATTGCTGCTGCTTCACCCGCTGAGTTTCTCCAGCATTTTTGTCTACCTTCGATTTTTCCAGCATCTGCAGTTCTTTCTCAAACAAAAGGTAATATTGTCAGGAAAGTGCTGTAAAGATTACTGACAACAGTGGGAAATTTCCATGATTCATGCAGATGGCCTAGTTGTTATCTATCTACATCACTTTGGCCTTGAAATTTATTTTCATGTCTTTTTGGCTTTAAAATAGCATTAATCATCTCCTTAATGCAGGTTTTAAAAGCTTTACAAACATCTTTAAATTCATTGCTATCAGTATACAAAGTAGCGCAACATAGTGTCAGAAAGCCATTCAACATGAAGGCATGCCCTTCGGCCAACCCCGAACATGCTAAACCCCTACCTCAGCAATCCTAATTGTCTAGCTACCTATCTATACTGCGGGCAATTGTCAATAGTTAATTAACTTACTAATCTTCACCTCTTTGACAAGGGGCGGGAAAACCATGCAACCATGGAAAACTCCAACAGTCGCAGAGATAATTTACACATTCCACAAAGACGCACTGAGGTCAGGAATGCTGCAATGATGGAAAAATGTGCCATTACATGTAGGGAACCGGCCAATGTGCACATGCTTCTGAAGAACGAAAGGAAACTCCTTGGACAGAATACACTTATGGTGGTAAATTAGAGAGTTTAAAGAGAGATTGGATAAACTCAAATTGTTTTGTCTGGAGCATTTAAAGCTAAGGGGCCAGCTGATAGAAGTATATAAAATTATGAGTCATAGAAAGGATAAATAGTCAGGGTAAGTTCCCCAGGCAGCAGGGGGACATTCTAAGTAGATTGACGATGCAAGATTTGATTTGTTTCTTGCGCAAAGCTTTACCAGGCAACATTTACAAGGTACACAAAAGGCTGGAGAAACTCAGCCAGTGCGGCAGCATCTAAGGAGCGAAGGAGATAGGCAACGTTTCAGGCCGAAACCCTTCTTCAGACCGAAACGTTGCCTATCTCCTTCGCTCCTGAGATGCTGCTGCACCCGCTGAGTTTCTCCAGCCTTTTGTGTACCCTCGATTTTCCAGCATCTGTAGTTCCTTCTTTAACATATACGAGGTATTGAGGCAGCCACATGGACAGGCAAGGAATAGATGGATGTGGACAATGTGTAGCTAGATAGGATCTATTTGAGATTGTGCTTGGCATAGATATGGTAGAATGAAGGTTTCTATTCTGTTGTGTTTGAGTTGTCAGGAAGATACCTGTAAAGGCAAAAGGACCCTACATGAATATCAGTACTTTTTGAGAGATTCGGACAGCAGCCAACTAACTGCCCTTTCAGATGTGAATACATGTTGATCAAGAATGAAATATTCCCCACTTATCTAGTCGTTTCACTTTTGCAATCTACCAATGACCTATAAAGTGGCCATATCAGTGGTATATCAGTGCAGATAGTTTGCAAAGATTTGAGAATAAACTTGACCATGAATTTGACTCCCCAAAATAAGTATTTGCGTGGGATTTTACTCGTAATTGCAAAAGGCCACAGAAAGACGACAAGAAGAAACTCACAAATGCCTTTACTGTTCTTAAATGTGCAGCTAGAATTATCCTGTTTCTTGCATGCACAGGAATCTGTAAGAACCTATGCATGATTATCTATCTACTTGGAGTTATCTGCCAATCCCAATCCCATCAGTGTAGCGTCCGTTCAATCCTTGTTCCACATTCCCCAGTGACTGAAATAATGCTGGTTTTATTTGCTACAACCCTTTAAGGGTTATTTTTGATGTTAGATCTGAGAATAAAGGTGGAGTAGATTTTTGGTTTTACCCAGATATCTTTCTTTTTCGTATTTTACTTATTTTTGATCCCATGAACACAAACTCTCTGGGAGCAGCATTTCTGGCATTTTGATGGGAACTTTCTGATGGTTTCTGGGGTGTGGTGGCAGGGGTCCCAGTTGGGGACTACCTCAGGTTTGTTTTGGGATTGGGTTTGAAGCACTATGCTTGTGTTGGCAAGAGTGATGTTCCTGACCTTTTAAGTAGTGGTCAGTTTAAGCTTTTCTCAATATTGAAATGCAGTTCCTCTCAGAATTAACAGACCCAGTTGTGATTCAAACAAATATGGTTGATGTCATTTGGCTGGACTGCATGTTGGAGAAAGATTGCTCGGGTAGGTAAACATCTTGCACTTAAAAGACCATATGATATTAGTGGACACTCAACAAACTGGATACTGGAACATTGTGAGGAACACAAAATGCTAGAGTAATTTACCATGTCAGGCAGCTTCTCTGGAGGACATGGATAGGTGATGTTTTGGATCAGGACCCTTCTTCAGGCTGCTGTTAGTAATTTGTGCTACCTCTCCCAGACATATGCACTAAGTTAACTAATACTGCATTTATGCAATTTTTCCCAATGCACCACTGCTTTTTCAAATGTTGCACAGACACATTTCTCAGTCTTTGAATTATCTAAGAGGAAACGTCAACAATGCACTTTCTGCTCCCGGAGAATGTTGACATCACAAAGCAGATTCCAATAATTGGGGAACAAATACAGAGTGAAAAAAAAATCACCTTTTCATGGTCAGCGATAAATTCATAGATCTTGTTATCTGTTCCAATAGCCAGGAAGTCCCCATAGAGTACAGGCAACTTTGGAGCAACTTGTTCAAAGCTTGTGCCCAATTCTACAATCTTGCTGTGCATCAGATTTTCAAACCATTTGCGGTCAAAGTCATTCACCAGACGGTCTTTGAACACACGGCAACTTTCGTGATACCACAGTCTCAGTAACAGAACTTTACTCTGAAACAAGCAAATGTAAGTGAGATAATTCACATGATACAACCTTGTGTTTTAAAATACAAATTTTCACACAGAGAATTCATGGACCCCATGGGATCAACAAATAGCAGGCTTACTATATAAGTACAAATACTTTAGATAAATTCAGCTTCCTTATTAGGGGACAGACTCACTGGACTATTTCTGGTCACAAGATCTTTATATTTAAATAATAAAAATAGAAGTATCACATGATTTGTAGAGATGAGGATCCCCAAATCTGTGCCATCTGTGTCTGCAGGATGTTCCATGCTGACCACTGCCCGATGGACAGGGTCTAAGGTTTTGGTCCCGAAGAACCATTCCACAAAGACAGGTGGTACAGCAATGTCCAGCTGACTGACTGTCCATTGCACAGCATCTGAGCCAGGCCCACCTTTTACATCAGCTGGGTCAGATAGTAATGATCTCAGCAAGTAGTGACGCTTTAGAACCCATGTGCTTTGGCTCGATGCGCAGCCTGATGCAGCACACATGAACATGGCCATCAGGATGAAAGTCTCGACCCGAAACGTCGCCTATCTCCTTCGCCCCTTAGATGCTGCTGCACCCGCTGAGTTTCTCCAGCTTTTTGTGTAACGCTCGATTCTCCAGCGTCTGCAGTTCCTTCTTTAACAGGATGAAAGCGACGTTGGCCACACATTTGGCCTCGTTCTCTGCGGATTTTTGTATCATGACCCGTTGGACCCACTTCATCTTTGAATTAAATGGAAGATGGTCCAGGTGATTGCCAAGGTATTTTAGTCCTGAAGGCACCTCACACCTGATGACCAAATTTATACCGGTTATCATGACCGACTGCTGCTTCACAAACTCAATTTTTGCTTGACCTTGTCTGTTCGCACCAGCCAGTTCTTGTCGCATGCCTCAGCCCCCACAAACCAGATCGCCAGGATCATGTCTGGAGAATGATGGAATGGTCCTTGTCGCGATTCAGCCCAAATGGGTCAGTTACAGAATACTATCTGATTTATGGACCGTTTCCAGGGACACATTTGGAGATGGACATTTTTAGATTAGATTAGATTCAACGTTATTGTCATTGTGCAGAGTACAAGTACAGAGCCAACGAAATGCAGTTAGCACCTAACCAGAAGTGCAAAAACAGTGCATGTGGTGGAATAATATCCAAGACAGTGCAGTAGAGCAGCATAGGCAGTAAGAGTAGGATATATACAGTAGTCTATAAATAAGGGTACACTATAGGTGGGGAAATATATGTACAGTGGAACATTGTAGTATGGATACACTGGGTTGGATATATGCAGTATAGACAGAAGTATTAGTGCAGTAAGCATTAAGTACGTTGTGGATGGATATATACAGTATAACAGAGGTAGAATATATATATACAGTAGCAGTAGTGCAATGTTCGGGGGGGGAGGGGTGGAGATCACTGGTGGAAGGAGTGTGCGGAGTGTCAATGGGGGGAGTGAGGAACCATGTCCAAATGGAGGGGAGTGAGGAAAAAGGTTCTGACTGTCTACCCTATCTATGTCCCTAAATTTTATATACTTCTATCACTTCACTTACCGGTAATATAATATTTATTTGTAACTTATGCTTTTTTCAACATTGCCTACTACACTAAAGCTTTCACCAAAATATTTAAATGTATGGCTTTCTATAACTTTGATTTTCATTTAAATATGAAGCAACTAGTTTGGGCAGTGACGAGGACAAGAGAATGTTGCAACTTGGCAGCCTGTCGGTACAGTCAAACATACCTGTGTACTAGCTGATTCAGCCATGCGGATGCCTTGGAAGACCTTGGACAAATCGCGTAGATTGAAAGTGTAATGTGACTTGGCAGGGGTTGGGAGAAGCTGCGATATTATAGTGGAATAAACTTCAATTGTTGCAATAACAAGTGGCTTGTTCAGATTTTTTACCTCCTCAGCATTCGCTGTAAAACAAAGAAACAGGCAGACTTCAACACAGCTTTGTTGCCACATTTTAATGTTGTGAATTAACTACATAATAAATGTATGAAGAAGGGTTCCGACCCGAAACATCACCCATCCTTTTTCTCCAGAGATGCTGCCTGACCCACTGAGTTACTCCAGCACTTTGCTCTACACAATAAATTGGCTGGGTATTACTGTTCATCTTAAGCAAAGATAAACAATGGCATTAAAGATTGGGGTAGGACTCTCAAGAAAGATTTCCATATGTTGAACAGTGATCTAGTGGTTCAGACTAAATATAGAGTACCTTTTTAAGATAAATATCTTTCAATTGTAAATGTCACAGAGGAGGTTTAATTATTGTGTGAGATGGGATTTCGAACAATCAATAGCATCCTCTTCTCCAAAATTCAAGATAAATCGGACATTTTCAGGTTAGCAAACTGTAACTAATAAGAAGCTACAGGGATCAGAGCTGGGGCCTCAACTATCTACAACCTATATTAAGAAATTGGATGAAGGTACTGAGCATAATGTAGCCAAATTTGTTGATGCTGCAGAGATAGGTGGAAAGGCAAATCATGAGAAGGATGTAGGAACAAAAATGGCAGGTGTTTCTAGAAATAATACAGAAGGTGCAGGATCAGTTCATTTCTAGGAAGAAGGATTCCAAGGGGAGAAAGGGACGTCAAGGACTATAAAAATTAAAGCGAAGAAGTACAACGTAGCAAAGATGAGTGGGAAGCAAGAGGATTGTGTAATGTTTAAAGAGCAACAGAACATAACCAAAAAGACAATACGGGGAGAAAAGATGAGGTACGAAGGTAAGCTAGCCATGAATATAAAGCAAGATATTAAAAGCTTCTTTAGGTATATGAAGAGGAAAAAATTAGTTAAGACCAAAGTTGGACCCTTGAAGACCGAAAAAGGTGAATTTATTGTGGGGAACAAGGAAATGGCAGATGAGTTGAACAGGTACTTTGGATCTGTCTTCATTAAGGAGGACACAAACAATCTTCCTGATATAGTAGTGGCCAGAGGTTCTGGGGTGACAGAGGAACTGAAGGAAATCCACCTTAGGCATGACATGGTGTTGGATAGGCTGATGGGACTGAAGGCTGATAAATCCACAGGGCCTGATGGTTTGCATCCCAAGGTACTTAAGGAAGTGGCTCTGGAAATCGTGGATGCATTGGTGATAATTTTCCAATGTTCTATAGACTCAGGATCAGTTCCTGTGGATTGGAGGGTAGCTAATGTTATCCCACTTTTTAAGAAAGGCGGGAGAGAGAACAGGGAATCATAGACCAGTTAGCCTGACATCGTTAGTGGGGAAGATGCTGGAGTCAATTATACAAGATGAGATAGCCGCACATTTTGGATAGCAGTAACAGGATCGGTCCGAGTCAGCATGGATTTACGAAGGGGAAATCATGCTTGACTAATCTTCTGGAATTTCTTTAAGATGTAGCTAGGAAAATGGACAAGGGAGAGCCAGTGGATGTAGTGTACCTGGAATTTCAGAAAGCATTTGATAAGGTCCCACATAGGAGATTAGTGGGCAAAATTAGGGCACATGGTATTGGGGGTAGAGTGCTGACATGGATAGAGAAGTGGTTGGCAGACAGGAAACAATGAGTAGGGATTAACGGGTTCCTTTCAGAATGGCAGGCAGTGACTAGTGGGGTACTGCAAGGCTCGGTGCTGGGACCGCAGCTATTTACAATATACGTCAATGATTTGGATGAAGGGATTCAAAGTAACATTAGCAAATTTGCAAATGACACAAAGCTGGGTGGCAGTGTGAACTATGAGGAGGATGCTATGAGAATGCAGAGTGACTTGGACAGGTTGGGGGAGTGGGCAGATGCATGGCAGATGAAGTTTAATGCTGCTAAATGTGAGGTTATCCACTTTGGTAGCAAAAACAGGAAGGCAGATTACTATCTAAATGGCGTTAAGTTGGGAAAAGGGTAAGTACAACGGAATCTGGGGGTCCTTGAACGTCAGTTTATGAAAGTAAGCATGCAGGTACAGCAGGCAGTGAAGAAAGTGAATGGTAGGTTGGCCTTTATAACAAGAGGAATCGGATATAGGAGCAAAGAGGTCCTTCTGCAGTTGTACAGAACCCTAGTGAGACCACACCTGGAGTATTCTTGCTATTGAGGGAGTGCAGCGTAGGTTTACAAGGTTAATTCCTGGGATGGCAGGACTGGCATATGCTGAGAGAATGGAGCAGCTCGGCTTGTACACTCTGAGTTTAGAAGGATGAGAGGGGATCTCATTGAAACATATAAGATTGTTAAGGACTTGGACACACTAGAGGCAGGAAACATGTTCCCGATGTTGGGGCAGTCCAGAACCAGGGGCCACAGTTTAAGAATAAGGAGTAAGCCATTTAGAACGGGGACGAGGAAACACTTTTTCTCTCACAGAGTCTGTGGAATTCTCTGCCTTAGAGGGCGGTGGAGGCAGGTTCTCTGGATGCTTTCAAAAGAGAGCTAGATAGGGCTCTTAAAAATAGGGGAGTCAGGGGATATGGGGAGAAGGCAGGAACGGGGTACTGATTGGGGATGATCAGCCATGATCACATTGAATGGCGGTGCTGGCTCGAAGAGCCAAATGGCCTACTCCTGTCTATTGTAAGTAGCAAACATTTGGTAAATGAAATATGGGATATTTGAGATTGTCCATATTCGTGGGATGGATAAAAAATTAGAATATTGTATAATTAAAGAGAGATTATAGAGTGGAACTGTAGAGCGGGAACTGGGTGCCTTGTATGTGGAACACATACATATAACATGCAGGTACCTTAAGTAATTAGAAAGGCAGATGGTATGATGAGCATTATTTTGCTTCACAGGGAATTGGTAAAAGCACCTCTGAGTGCAGAGTTTGTTCCTCAGGTCGCATCGCAGGAATGGCAGAGAAAGTTCACTAGGTTGACTCCTGAGATGAAGGGACTCGCCTTCCTGGAAAAGTTAAGCAGCAGAGGATACCAAATTTCAGAGGCATATAGATCATCTACAGAAAATGGGCAGAGAAATGGCAGATATTACAGAGAGTGATGGGTGCCTGGAATGTGCTGGGAGAGGTGATGGTGATATGAAAGTGACATTTAAGAGGCTTTTAGATAGGCAAATGTACAGTACATGCAGGGAATGCAGCGATATGGATTTCACAAATTTTTACTCCAGCATTTTATGGTAGTTTTTGTAAAGCAACATCTGTAGCTTCTACTTTCACTATTTTAAAGCTAATATAACTGTGGTCAAAGGTGCCAAAAGGCTCACCTGCTGACACTTCAGTCACTTGCCCAGTCTGTCCATAAGAGCAGGTCATCCCTTGTAGGAAACTCTACAAATTACCTGAGGAAACTTTCATGAACACATTCAACAAATTCCACCCATCTGAGCCCTTTGCACAATAGCCGTCCAAGTCTGTATTAGGAAAGTTAAAATCCCCAACTATGACAACCCTATTATTCTTGCTGTTGCCTGAAAGCTCCCGGCATATTTGTTCCTCTAACTCACGTTGACTACTTGGGGGCCTGTATCCCAATAAAGTAGGATCATATTAATAATGTTATATAATATTTAATATATTCATAATATAACGTTCAATGCATATTTTTACTTGACTATTATTTTATGGTTTTGATTTGAATAAGAAAAAGCCAATCCTTAACAAAAATATTGTCCAGTCTATGTCTTTTTTTCTCAGATTCTTGTCCACTTTCTTTTTGAAAGTTATTTACTTCAACCATTCCTCTATTTCTGCATTTTTTTACTAGATTTGTTAGAAATTACTGAGCATTTATGGGCCTTATTATCAGAGCATTAATTTTGTCTGACCCATTTATCCTTTTAAAGATTTCTGACAGGCTTGCTCCAAGTTATTTAATTCTAAAAGGAAAAGCCCCAATCTATTTAATCCTTCTCATGTGTACAGTATTCCGAGTACAATGCAGCTTTGTTAATTTTGAATTTAGTTTGCAAGGATATGTAATTTCTTTGTTGACAATTGATGCTGCTTTTTAATGGTTTATTTCCTTGCATATTTAGGTTCCTGTATTCTTTTACCCTATTCCTTGTTTTTAAGGAGTAGGTATTTTTTTTTCTAATTTATTCTACCAATGTGGATTGCTTTACCTTTTTTTTCTAAATTAAAGTGTGTTTGCTTCTTAACTGTTCTATTTGCAGGTTTTCCGATATAATCTTGAATTGCAGATTTTTCCTGTTAAGATGTACCCTATTGGTGTAATTGACACATATTTATATAATTTACTAAATCCTAAATTAAAATCTAATGTGCTTAATTTTCTCATTATGTTCATGAAATAATTGTATTTATACTATATTACACAATAGGATACTATGATGCAGAATTAATTGAATGAACTGTGGAAGCATTTTCAACAATTACTTACAAAATGGAACTGGATATTATCTGTGAGAAGGTGGAAATTGCTGGATGGACCAGAATCAGAATCAGTTGCAAGCTCCTTCAAAGCGCTGGGACAGGCACAGTGAGTTGCATCCTTGTGCGTTGTAAGATTCGGCAATGCCACTTTTTTAAACATTGATAGGTTCCCTCACAGGGCTTTTCATCTTCCATTTTTCATCTCTAAAATTAATTTAATGTCTGAATATTTTCACTGGATCTTAAAGAGGGTATAATCTCTATTTGAGGCACTCACCCAACCAGCTATCCAAGATTGTGGAAAATATTTTCAGTTTGCTGTTGTCATTCATTTCAATAAAAGATAGATAATTGAAATGGCGGGAAAATCGTGCAGTAATTTGGTTTCTTCCTCCACCCGGTGGTCCCATGGCACAGACAAAGTTGATATCCATTAGTTGTTTAAATCTTCCTGCAAAATGAGGGCATACTGTATGTCAGAGCAAAAGCATTCTGACTCAATTTTATATTCCTGCTAGTTTGAAGTTTTGAAAGTGTGTATATCTGATCAGATGTTAATTTTTCCACACGCTTCCAGGAAAATCATGTTTATTTGCAGTATTAAAAGAATAATTTTATAAATGTTATCACTAACTCCAAGGAAACAAATTTAACTTAACTGAGCTGGCACGAATGGTGACACCATTAAAATCTTGCTTTGTGTCTCAATGCAAGGAGCATTCGTAATAAGGTGGATGAGTTGAATGTGCAGATAGTTATTAATGAATATCATATAGTTGGGATCATGGAGACATGGCTCCAGGGCGACCAAGGCTGGGAGCTGAACATCCAGGGATATTCAATATTCAGGAGGGATAGACAGAGAGGAAAAGGAGGTGGAGTAGTGTTGCTGGTTAGAGAGGAGATTAATGCAATAGAAAGGAAGGACATTAGCTTGGAGGATGTGGAATCGGTATGGGTAGAGCTGCGAAACACTAAGGGGCAGAAAACGCTAGTGGGAGTTGTGAACAGGCCACCTAACAGTAGTAGTGGAGTTGGGGATGGCATCAAACATGAAATTAGAAATGCGTGCAGCAAGGGTAAAACAGTTATAATGGGTGACTTCAATCTACATATAGATTGGGTGAATCAAATTGGCAAGGGTGCTGAGGAAGAGGATTTTTTTGGAATGTATGCGGGATAGTTTTCTAAACCAACATGTAAAGGAACCAACGAGCGAGCAGGCTATTCTAGACTGGATACTGAGTAATGAGGAAGGGTTAGTTAGCAGTCTTGTTGTGCGTGGCCCCTTGGGCAAGAGTGACCATAATATGGTTGAGTTCTTCATTAGGATGGAGAGTGACATTGTTAATTCAGAAACAAGGGTTCTGAACTTAAAGAAAGGTAACTTTGAAAGTATGAGACGTGAATTGGCCAAGATAGACTGGCAAGTGATTCTTAAAGGGTTGACGGTGGATATGCAATGGAAGGCATTTAAAGACTGCATGGATGAACTACAACAATTGTTCATCCCAGTTTGGCAAAATAATAAATCAGGGAAGGTAGTGCATCCGTGGATAACAAGGGAAATCAGGGATAGTGTCAAAACTGAAGATGAAGCATACAAAGTAGCCAGAAAAAGCAGCCTACCAGAGGACTGTGAGAAATTCAGAATCCAGCAGAGGAGGACAAAGTGCTTAATGAGGAAAGGGAAAATAGATTATGAAAGAAAACTGGCACGGAACATAAAAATGGACTGCAAAAGCTTTTATAGATATGTGAAGAGAAAAAGGTTAGTTAAAACAAATGTAGGTCCCTTGCAGTCAGAAACTGGTGAATAGATCATGGGGAACAAGGACATGGCAGACCAATTGAATAACTACTTTGGTTCTGTCTTCACAAAGGAAGACATAAATAATCTGCCGGAAATAGCAGGGGACCGGGGGTCAAATGAGATGGAGGAACTGAGTGAAATCCAGGTTAGCCGGGAAGTGGTGTTAGGTACATTGAATGGATTAAAGGCTGATAAATCCCCAGGGCCAGAGAGGCTGCATCCCAGAGTACTTAAGGAAGTAGCCCCAGAAATAGTGGGTGCATTAGTGATAATTTTTCAAAACTCTTTAGATTCTGGAGTAGTTCCTGAGGATTGGAGGGTAGCTAATGTAACCCCACTTTTTATAAAGGGAGGGAGAGAGAAAACGGGGGATTACAGACCAATTAGTCTAACATCGGTAGTGGGGAAAATGCTAGAGTCAGTTATTAAAGATGGGATAGCAGCACATTTGGAAAGTGGTGAAATCATTGGACAAAGTCAGCATGGATTTACGAAAGGTAAATCATGTCTGACGAATCTTATAGATTTTTTTGAGGATGTAACTAGTAGAGTGGATAAGGGAGAACCTGTGGATGTGTTATATCTGGACTTTTAGAAGGCTTTCGACAAGGTCCCACATAAGAGATTAGCATACAAACTTAAAGCACACGGTATTGGGGGTTCAGTATTGATGTGGATAGAGAACTGGCTGGCAGATAGGAAGCAAGAGTAGGAGTAAACGGGTCATTTTCAGAATGGCAGGCAGTGACTAGTGGGGTACCGCAAGGCTCAGTGCTGGGACCCCAGCTATTTACAATATACATTAATGATCTGGATGAGGGAATTGAATGCAACATCTCCATGTTTGCGGATGACACGAAGCTGGGGGGCAGTGTTAGATGCGAGGAGGATGCTAGGAGGCTGCAAGGAGACTTGGATAGGTTTGGTGAGTGGGCAAATGCATGGCAGATGCAGTATAATGTGGATAAATGTGAGGTTATCCACTTTGGCGGCAAAAACAGGAGGGTAGATTATTATCTGAATGGTGGCCGATTAGGAAAAGGGGAGATGTAACTAGACCTGGGTGTCATGGTACACCAGTCATTGAAAGTAGGCATGCAGGTGCAGCAGGCTGTGAAGAAAGCGAATGGTATGTTGGCATTCATAGCAAAAGGATTTGAGTACAAGAGCAGGGAGGTTCTACTGCAGTTGTACAGGGTCTTGGTGAGGCCACACCTGGAGTATTGCGTACAGTTTTGGTCTCCTAATCTGAAGAAAGATATTCTTGCCATAGAAGGAGTACAGAGAAGGTTCACCAGACTGATTCCTGGGATGGCAGGACTTCCATATGAAGAAAGACTGGATAGACTCGGCTTGTACTTGCTGGAATTTAGGAGATTGAGAGGGGATCTTATAGAGGCTTACAAAATTCTTAAGGGATTGGACAGGCTAGATGCAGGAAGATTGTTCCTGATGTTGGTGAACTCCAGACAAGGGGTCACAGTTTAAGGATAAGGGGGAAGTCTTTTAGGACCGAGATGAGCAGATCTTTTTTCACACAGAGAGTGGTGAGTCTGTGGAATTCTCTGCCACAGAAGGTAGTTGAGGCCAGTTCATTGGCTATATTTAAGAGGGAGTTAGATGTGGCCCTTGTGGCTAAAGGGATCAGGGGCTATGGAGAGAAGGCTGGTACAGGATACTGAGTTGGATGATCAGCCATGATCATATTGAATTGTGTGCAGGCTCAAAGGGCCGAATGGCCTACTCCTGCACCTATTTTCTATGATTCTATGATCTTCCAAAACCGAAGATCTAATCCCCACTATTTTCCACCCGCCTTAACAAGGCCTGTTTTTGGTGGCTAAGGCACTTGCCTGAGTTATTAATGTGTAAATTCGTGCCCAATGTCATAGAACAACAATAGCATTTTAATTACTAACTAATTGGAGTACCCTCAGGTGCTGCATGTTTCAATAAAACCTATTAAATAATTTTCCCTGTGCATTTCAAAGAAATTGGGCACTTGCCCAAGCCAGAAAGAAAAGTTATTTCTCTACTGCCCCAAAGCTAATGTGCTACAAGGTCACCTCGGTTTCTGTCATCTTGTAGATGAGGTCTGAAAACAAACGGCAAAACCACATAGACCTTTCACTCAAGAAGTATGTCCTGGTTTTTGTTTCATATAAACCTCGTCCCAGTTCATTTAATCTATTTTTTTCACTACCTGTTTCGATTTCTCCACATTTGTGTACTTATCTAAATGTCCCAAATTTGTTTTTCACATCGTCTACTTATTACCATACTTATTCTATGACTGACTTGGCAAATTAAATTTGTCGTATGTTTGAAAACATACTTGGCCAATAAAGTATTATTGTATTGTATTGTATTGCACTTTAACTGTTCACTGGGTGCTGAAGCCAATCCAAACCCAGTTGAGCTCCATCTCCTTCAAGTGATTCTGAACATTTATATAGTATTTAATGTTTGGTGAACCCAATTGTCTATGTTCTGTATTATACCCACATTTCTATTGCCCAGATACCCTGCCAAATGCTCAGACACCTTGGGTGTAGTTGGCAGATTGAACATCTATTTCAGACTCGTTCACCCATCAGGTCCCTAATGCAACACATATGTCTATTTGAAAGACTTAAGAAAAAGTGGCCTACTTTGTGGCCTAACTACCAGATTTCTCTCCATTTCTGATTTGGCAGAATCTCGGTTTCAAGACGCACCAACAATTCGTTCAGAGATCTCTGAAAATGTGTACCAAGAGGGTGAAACCTCAAAGACCCCAAAATCTAAGAAAAACAATCATGTGTTTGAAATAATAATGATACACCATCTTAGTTAATTAGCATCAGCATTTGAATTTTACTCGGATGATATTTACTGCCAATTTTTCCTGCACTGCTCGCCAATTCATGTACATCTAATTTAATTTCTAGGGTATTGCAAGTTCTAGGGTGAGGAGATGAAAGTCAGTGAGAATTTTTTTTTTTGTCATGCAATGTGGAAAATTTGTCGAGCATTTATTATCCAACTGAAAGTGCCCTTCAACTGGCTGAAAGATATCAGAGGGTAGGTCAGAGTCACATAGGCCAGGATGACATGATTAATGACTTAGCTGTGTTTGGTAGTTTTGTTGTTATTATTATTAGCCTTGCAGTAGACAATGCATAGTAGAACAAAACCAAAGGTCAAAACATACCTATCAGTTTTCTGTCATACCAGCCTTTATGATCCATCCATTGCCGCAAGATTTCAATAGGAGGCTGGGCTCCATATGTCTCGAGAGCTGGCATATTCAGGTCATCAATGAAAAATACAAAATACTTTCCAAGAGGTGGCCCATACACGCCTTTGCGCCTGCGGGGAAAAAATGATCAGGAAAATAAGGACATAAAGAAACATCATGGGGGTAAAAATATTTAAAATGTAGCAGTAAGTATAATGGCAAGAATGCAAATGTTTATATGCTATTTCTTCTTTTGCATTTTCATCAATCGGAGGCATGAAACATTATTTATCACACATTTTGGCGTGTTTGTAGACTACAAACAATATTTCCCAATAACTGTTCCATTTAGAGCAAGATTAACCTGGAAACTCAGCACAACTGCACTATCTTTACCATAATGCACGCGGTATTGGATTGCAAGCAGGCAATCTGGATCCTGGGATTTATCCACTTTTGTGGAAGTTTAAAAGATTTAAACTTTATAACAATGGATTCAGCTGAAACCAAAGATGGGCTGTTACCTTTCTCCTATTAATTGCAAAGCCAGCAGAGAGCTGTTACCCTTGCTCCTATTTAACTAACAAGGCTAACAAGGTGTTTATGTGCTTTTTCCAATAACACAAGCGAGATAAGAAGCACAATGTCATGAATGTCTCCACTATAATATAAACATTTAGAGGATGTTCAGACTCTCGGCTCTTACCCTTGCTCTATAAGATTATAATGTGCGTCATTTAGCAAAAAAAAACAAAATGCTTGTTCTGCAGAAAAACCAGCCTTCTCATATAACCATATATGGCTAACCCTTCCTCTCTCAGAAGAACCTGTTAATCTTAAGAAGCTGTCAATCTTAAGAAGCAAGAGGCTGTACTGTGCTCTGTAGATAAGGTATTGCTGAATCGCTGATTATTGGAGTATAAATACATGTACTTAATCACTGCCCCTTTGTGTGGGGATACTCTGTATAGTCTGTATCTACATACTAGAAATATAGAAAATAAGTGCAGGATGAGGCCATTCAGCCCTTCGAACCAGCACCGTCATTCATTGTGATCATGGCTGATCGTCCCCAATCAATAACCCGTGCCTGCCTTCTCCCCATATCCCTTGATTCCATTAGCTCTAGAGCTCTATCTAACTCTCTCTTAAATCCATCCAGTTATTTGGATTCCACTGCCCTCTGTGGCAGGGATTTCCACAAATGCACAACTCTCTGGGTGAAAAAGTTTTTCTCACCTCAATCTTAAATGGCCTCCCCTTTATTCTAAAACTGTGACTCCTGGTTGTGGACTCGTCCAACATTGGGGACATTTTTCCTGCATCTAGCTTGTCCAGTCCTTTTATAATTTTATATGTTTCTATAAGATCCCATCATCCTTCTAAACTCCAGTAAATACAAGCCTAGTCTTTTCAATCTTTTCTCATATGACAGTCCCGCCATCCCAGGGATCGATCTCGTGAATCTACACGGCACTGCCTCAATCACAAGGATGTCCTTCCTCAAATTAGGAGACCAAAACTGTACACAATACTCCAGATGTGGTCTTACCAGAGCCCTATACAACTGCAGAAGAACCTCTTTACTCCTATACTGAAATCCTCTTGTTATGAAGGCCAACATTCCATGAGCTTTCTTCACCGCCTGCTGTACTTGCACGCCAACTTTCAGTGACTGGTGTACAAGGACACCCAAGTCTTGTTCTACCTCCCCCTTACCTAACTTAACCCCAATGAGATAATAATCTGCCCACTTGTTTTTGCAACCAAAGTGGATAACCTCACATTTATCTATATTATACTGCATCTGCCACGCATCTGCCCACTCACTCATCCTGTTCAGGTCACCCTGCAACCTCCTAACATCCTCTTCACAGTTCACACTGCCACCCAGCTTTGTGTCATCTACAAACTTACTGGCGTTGCTCCTAATTCCCTCTTCCAAATCATTAATGTATATGGTAAACAGTTGCGGCCTCAACACCGAGCCTTGCGGCACTCCACTCACCGCTGCCTGCCATTCTGAAATGGACCCATTCACTCCTACTCTTTGCTTCCCGTCTGCCAACCAATTTTCTATCCATGTCAACACCCTAACCCCAATACCATGTGCTCTAATTTTAGTCACCATTTTCCTATGCGGGACCTTATCAATGGCTTTCTGAAAGTCTAGATACAATACATCCACTGGCTCCTCTTCATCCATTTTACTTGACACATCCTCAATTTTGGATTAAAAATACATCTATTGATGCTCCTGAGCACATCATCAGTGATGTAACCTGGGGCCATTGGGTGTTTTGGATCTTTCTGGGACACCATCACCCAGGTGACCCAGCCGTGGTTGATCAGACCACGACTTGTGTTCAGGTGGCATTCGCTCCTCCCCATGGACCTTCTCTCCTGATCCAGAGCCATCTCGAGGCCTTCTCTGCTGCCTCTGTGGTGTTCTTGATGGCTCTTCTCCTCGCCACTCCGTTAATGCCCACTGCACTCAAGGCTTTGTAGAGCAATTGCCCTGCAAAACCTCTGCAGCCAACCTCAATGGGCATACACCTTGCCTTCCAGCCCTCTTCCGGCAGTCTCTGACCAGATCTTCATACTTCGTTGTCAACGTCCTCGTTGAACTGATGCCAGACTGCTGTCTTGCAGGCCTGAGGCCATTTGACTCGAACCTTCTCTGAAGAACTGTTCTGAGGAACTAGTTGCGCCACTTGGAGGCTTCGGGCTCTATGGGGTGATTCCGGGCACGGCTCCACCTGCGTCTCACCAGGTAAAATATCTGTGCGATGAGACACTCCCTGTCCCTCCAAACATTTCATCGGGTCTGGTGTATCTTCAGGCCTCGGCTGTTCTTGCAAACCTTTCCACATCTGCATTTGATACTCATAGTCGGTTGTCCATTGCCATTAGTCATTAACCTTTCATCCGTCAAATTGAGGTACTCATCCTTCCCCCCTCTTAGGCACCCCTGGAGGTATTTTTCCATGTGTTTTTCTGTAGAGTGATTTGGGTCTCCTCCTCTCAGAGGATGCGGTTTGGGCTGCCAACCCGCCCCGCCCCGGTTGCCGTCTTTCCGAGCTGTCCACTGTCTCTCCAGTCGTCACCACCCTATTCTTGGTTGTCAACCAGTCCATTCCTTGTCGCCGCTGGTTTCGCCAGCACAGTGATTGATAAAAATACATTTATTGATGCTCCTGAACACATCATCAAAAACTTCCAGCATCTTTCCCACCACCGAAGTCAGGCTAACTGGTCTGTAATTCCCCGTTTTCTCTCTCACTCCTTTCTTGAAAAGTGGGATAACATTAGCTATCTTCCAATCCACAGGAACTGATCCTGAATCTATTGAACATTGGAAAATGATCACCAATGCGTCCATTATTTCTAGAGCCACCTTCCTGAGGACCCTAGGATGCAGACCATCAGGCCTAGGGGATTTATCATCCTTCAGTCCCATTAGCCTACCCAATACTATTTCTCGCCTGATGAAAATGTATTTCATTTCCTCTACCCCCTTAGATCCTCTGTCCTCCAATACATGTGGGAGATTGTTTGTGTCTTCCTTAGTGAAGACAGATCCAAGTACCTGTTCAACTGTTCTGCCATCTCCTTGTTACCTCCTTCACCCGTGTCGACCTTCAAGGGACCCACATTTGACTTTGCTACTCTTTTTCCCTTAACATATCTAAAGAAGGTTTTACTGTCCTTCTTTATATTCCTGGCCAGCTTCCCCTTGTACTTCATCTTTTCAGCCCTTATTGCCCATTTTGTTTCCTTCTGTTGTCCTATGAAAGTTTCCCAATCCTCTGGCTTCCGGCAACTCTTTGCTGTGTTATACATCTTTTCTTTTTGCTTTATTCTAGTGTTCTCCCGTTCTGACATCGAAGTTCCATCATCCGGCGAGCCCAGATATTCCTGCCATTGCTGTTCCACCGTCATTCCTGCTAGGTTCCCTTTCCAGTCTACCTTGGCCAGCTTCTCTCTCATGCCTTCACAGTCCCCTTTGATCAATTGCATCACTGATACTTCCGATTTAACCTTCTCCTTCTCAAATTGCATATTAAAACTAATCATATTATGATCACTACCTCCAAGCGGTTCCTTTACCTCAAGTTCTCTTATCAAATCTGGTTCATTGGATAACACTAAATCCAAAAGTGCCTTTTCTCTGGTTGGCCCCATTACAAGCTGCTCGAAGAATCCATCTCGGAGGCACTCTACAAATTCTCTTTCTTGGGGTCCTGACCCAACCTGTTTTTCCCAGTCTACCTGCATATTGAAATCCCCCAGCACCACAGTGGCATTACCTTTGTTAAATGCCAGTTTTAACTCCTGCTGCAACGTACGCTCTACATCCGGGCTACTATTTGGGGGGTCTGTAGATAACACCAATTAGTGTCTTCTTGCCTACAATTCCTCAACTCAATGCACAGTGACTCTACCTTGTCAGTCCCTATGTCTTCCCTTGCAAGGGACTGAATTCCATCCCTCGCCAGCAGAGCTACCCCCCCTCCTCTGCCCACCTGCCTGTCCTTTCTATAGGATGTATAACCCTGAATATTAAGTTCTCAGGCCCAATCCTCCTGCAGCCACGTCTCAGTAATCCCCACAATGTCATATCTACCAACCTCTAACTGAGCCTCAAGCTCATCTACTTTACTTCTTATACTTCGCGTGTTCATATACAATACTTACGCATCTCACCTTTCACATCGATCCCTATTACACTTGGCCATACTCTCCTATCCCTTTGTGAGCTTTCTTTCCCATTAATTCTGGGGTAATTAACTATTCTTTTACTCTCTTTCCCATTAACTCTGTCCTTGACTATCCCATTTGACCCCCCCCCCCCTTATTTAGTTTAAAACCACCCGTGTAGCATTGGCAAACTTGCCTGCCAGAGTGCTGGTCCCCCACCTGTTAAGGTGCAATCCGTCCCTTTTGTACAGTTCCCCCTTACTCCAAAACAGATCCCAGTGGTCTAAGAATCTAAATCCCTGCCCCCTGCACCAGTTCCTAAGCCACACATACAGGTACTGTATCTCCCTGTTCCTGCTCTCGCCAGCACGAGGAACTGGAAGCAAACTGGAGATAACCAACCTTGAGGTCCTGCTTTTCAGCATTTTTCCGAGCTCTCTAAAGTCATGCTGCAGAATATTCATCCCCTTCTTTCCGACATTGTTTGTGCCGGCATGCAATACCACTTCCGGCTGTAAGAGCCTTTACCAGATTGAACTGTAAGAGTCTTTACCACACCCGCCTGGTGAAATAAAGATTTCACTTCTTGATTACTGATTTTATTTGCGTTTTTGTCTGTTTAAGAGAAAGTGAACCACAACACTTTAATGAACTTTAAAACCACCAATACGTCCTCTATGGTAATTTGTATATGACCTAACACATCACAATGCCTATGTCTCAATTCTTTAGCTTCCATGACCTTCTCCTCATTAAAAATGAAAGAGAGTATCCATTTAAATCTCCCCCTCTCTTGCATTTCTATACAAAAGATAGCCACAATGATATTTAAGGGGACCTATTATTTCCTTCACCACCCTTCTACTCTTAATATACTTGTAGAAACTTTTCAAACTTTCCTTTACTTTGTCTGCCAACTCAATTTCTTTGTCCTGATTGCTTTCATAAATGTACTTCTTATACTCATGGCGTTCCTGATGAATAGGAACTAATAAAAGATCAAACTGGCATTTCTATGATTTTGGAAGCTTACAAGGCTGTCAAGAGTTGTTGAACTCTTCCTGCTCTTCAGTATCTAATCTACAAACCTACCTCTTATCAAGTTTACTGTCAATAAAATCCTGTGTTTGATTAGCGGATGTACGAGCTGAAAATATCAAAAAATGTGAGATGCAATCGGGATGCATCTTTTTAAGAAGCTTGTCAGAGATGACAATGGTCTTTCCAGTTCCTGTCGGTCCAATGCATAGCACCTTAAGGGGATGGAAAACAAAAACAATCTTCAAGACATGCGTAGGAATATTAATAACAACATTTTAAAGTTACCCTTTGCAATATTAGTAGAAGATACTGTAAGGATACTGCAGGTACAGGAGGCAGTGAAGAAAGCTAATGGCATGTTGGCCTTCATAACAAGAGGATTTGAGTATAGGAGTAAAGAGGTCCTTTTGCAGTTGTACAGTGCCCTGGTGAGACCACATCTGAAGTACTGTGGGCAGTTTGGGTCTCCTAATTTGATGAAGGACATCCTTGCTATTGAGGCAGTGCAGCGCAGGTTCACGAGGTTAACCCCCGGGATGATGGGACTGTCATATGAGGAAAGATTGGAAAGACTGGGCTTGTATTCACTGGTATTTAGAAGGATGAGAGGGGATCTTATAGAAATGTATAAAATTATAAAAGGACTGGACAAACTTGATGCAGGAAAAAAATTCCCAACGTGGGAGAGTCCAGAACTAGGGGCCACAGTCTAAGAATAAAGGGGAGACCATTTAAAACTGAGATGAGAAAAAACGTTTTCACCTAGAGAGTTGTGGAATTCTCTGTCACATAAGGCATTGGAGGCCAATGCACTGGATGAATTGAAAAGAGTTAGATAGAGCTCTAGGGGCTAGCGGAATCAAGGGATATAAGGAGAAGGCATGCACGGGTTACTGATGGTGGATGATCAGCCCTGATCACATTGAATGGTGGTGCTGGCTCGGAGGGCCAAATGGCCTCCTCCTGCACCTATTTTCTATGTTTCTATGTTTAGCTCCCTACATAAACATATTTTGTGTACTTTCTAGGTTTCTTTCTCATAATGAAAGACGGTAGAGAAAATAGGATCACTTTAAGAAGCTCCTTTTTATTTAAGGCAGACCAGATTAAATTGTTAACATAAATTATGAACATAACTATTCCTCTCACTGATACTTGTCAATTCCTACTGTCCACTTTTTATCTGCTGTGAATTTCTGCATTTCCTATCTTGAAATAAGTTACTGTCCGTTCTGCTACATTTCTAATGCCTCCATGCACTTTTATTTTATTTATTTGGAAATCTAGATGTACTAATTCCACAAAAGTACCCTGACAACTCTTCATCTTTGGTCATGTTTTATGAGAACTGAATGAGTTCAACCAAGAATCGTTTCTCTTTATTTCTTCAGCGGAGTTCAATTAATGTTTGTATCACCGATGTATGGCTGATATATAGTTTCCTGGGAAACATGTACAATACCCATTTTGTTAAATGTTATTAAGTATGTGCCACTTGTACCTCCCTAGATTTATTTCAAAATGCATGGATGCAATTCATCTGGACTACTCCATTCCTTAAATAAACCAATGAAATAACTTACTGGTTTCTTGTTGGTTAGAAGCATCGACAGCAATTGTGACATGCGTATGGTGTCCGAGGTTGGAACAATAATGTCAGAGTAATTGGTCTCTGGTGTAATTTCTACTTCTGGTGCAGATACCATCCAGTCGATCCAATGTACCTGTCACACAAACCAGAGTGACAAGATAACACAAATACCATGATTACAAAAAGCTTAAATATATATATTCTAATAAGAGACATTTATTAAAAAATAAGTTATCTGTAAAGAACTGGCATCCATACGATAATGTATGTGCAAGAAACCTTGAGAATTAATATCAATAGGTTAAAATAAAGAACAGCAAATACACCTCCCTGCCTTTTATTTCTTGTATTTAACCCTGAAATTGGTTTACTACCTTTATCTTTGCTCTCCCTGATTGACAGAAGAGGAACAATTCAAAGAAATTAGGCTGTGGGTCGAGCATCAAAAAAGAGTCTAGAAATCAACTTTCATGACCCATGTCTTGGAACTGCATGAAATTTTGCACAGATTTAGATAAAATATAATTGAGAAGGAAGTCATAACTGGTCATTGCCAAAAGTTGCACATTAATTAATTAAACTAATTAGAAAATAAGATCGTAAAAGTAAGCGCCATCTAGTGTCCTATGCCCATATTACACCATGGGGAGCCATTCCCGTCTCTTTAAACCACATATTATTATACCATCTATATATATATATGTCTTGTGAATATGACTGCAATCATATATAATTATGTATAATTATATTATATAAAAATAATATAATGAATATAATTGTGAGGTTTTTTTGAATGAGACTGCTGCAGAGGTCCTCTTGACCAGCCTAATTGATGGGTGAGTGCAGTTCCTGTGGGTTCCCCATTTACTGAACCCCACTGACTGCAAGTGTGCAAAGTGGGGGTCACGGCCATAGTGGGACTGGGGCAGTGCCAGGCTGGGGGAATGCTACGGCAGGAAAATGCCAAACCCAAACTCACCCCCCTTCCAGAGCTGCCCAAGGCTGGAGCTAGAGCCGCTTTGAAACCAGCTGCGTGCTCCGTACGTGTGGCCCCGCAGCGCGTCCACCTCGGCCAGCATGCCCTTCTGGATCATCGTGGTGATGATGTTGGGGAGCAGCACTGCTGGGGAGTAGGTGCCTTCAGCACCCCCATAGCGCCGGCTCCGTCAGACCGCCCGCTTGATTGCTGCAACACCGGCAGCCCGACTGACCCCTCGCCGCACCTACAGGAGGCCAGGTCTGAAGCTCATCAACCTGGCGGAGGCCCGGCCCGACACTCACCAACCCGGCAGAAGCCCGGCCTGACGCTCACCAAACCCGGCGGAGACCTGGCCCGACGCTCATCAGCCTGGCGGGGGCCCGGCCCGAAGCTCACCAACCCAGCACCACGACGCTCACCAACCCGGCGGAGGCCCGGCCCGACGCTCACCAACCCGCCGGAGGCCCGGCCCAACTCACCGGTGGCCCGACGGATCCTCCACAGCATCCATCGGCCTACCGACAAGCCCAGCTGATTGATTGACCGACGGACTGACTGACTGACCCTAACCCTAGCTGTATATTTGTTATTTATCATTTTTAATTAACAATTTACATTATAACTTTATAAAGATAAATACTAACAAAAATCCTATCTTATAGATTGAGTTTAGTGATTAACAAATTAATACACCCTGACCAAACATGCTTTATCCCAAAACGTCACTCATTTTACAATCTGAGATGGTTATTTAATATTATATACTCAAATAGAATTGCTAATGCAGATCTAGCAATTGTTTCGCTAGATGCTTAAAAAGCCTTTGATCAAGTAGAATGGTCATATTTATTTTCAGTGATGGAAAAATTTAAACTAGGTGAGAAATACTGCACATGGGTTAAACTTTTATACTCTAATCCAACAGCTAGAATATTAACTAACCAAATGTTATCAACTAAATTTAATCTCTCTCGACAAGGAGACAAGGATGCTCGCTGTCCCCATTATTATTCGCTTTACCAATTGAACCACTCGCAGAAAATGTTAGATCTAATCCAGAAATACATGGGTATAATACTAAAGATACAATTTATTAAATGTCTCTATATGCAGATGATATATTAATATATATTACAAAGCCAGAAATTAGTATTCCAAATGTATTAAATCTAATAACTCAATTCGGTCAGTTCTCAGGATATAGAATTAATTGGAATAAAAGCGAAATCATGCCAATAACTGAACTCAATTTACATATACTACAACAATCACCTTTTAAAATAGTTGAGGAAAAATTTAAATATCTAGGTATTTATGTAACTAAGGCGTATACTTCTTTATTTAAATCAAATTTCCCACCGTTACTGAATAAACTAAATAAAATATTCAATACTGGAAAACACTTCCTATTTCAATGTTCTGTAGAATAAATGCTATAAAAATGATCTTTCTTCCCCAATTATTGTACTTATTTCATTCAATCCCGATATATATTCCAAAATCTTTTTGTAAAAAAGTAGACTCTACTGTTACAAGTTTCATCTGGGACTACAAGAATCATAGAATAAATAAAAAACATTTATGTAAATCAAAGATTAATGGAGGCTTAGCTCTACCAAATTTTCTGCTTTATTTTTGGGCAGTCCATATTAAAATCATGAATTTTTGGCTGGAAGAAATGGATCAACAACCAGACTGGTTAAGGATGGAAAAAGAGGACTGTTTACCATTTGAAATCGGCTCGATTATATTTGCACCGACAAAATTGCACAAAAAAGCCTATGGGGAAAACCCTATAATATACAGTGGAACACGAATCTGGAAACAACTAAAAAGGGCCTTAAAATTGGATAATATACCACTCTGTCTCCCTATGGTAAACAATCCCTTATTTAAACCTTCCATGCTGGATAAAGGTTGTACACAATGGAAAAACCATGGAATCAAAAAGATGGAACACCTTTATAAGAAAGGCACTTTTCTTTTATTTCAGGAATTACAACAGATTTACGGATTACATTCAAATATTGTTTTCTGATATCTACAACTCAGAGATTATGTTAAATCAAACACACAAGATTATAGGAATAAGGAACCATAAATCCTTGATGAATGTTTGAATAAGCATCCTAATACAGAAAAACTAACAACTTATATATATAATATACTTTTAGATAGCGAGATACCAACAACGAAAGCATATAGACATACATGGGAAAATGAAATAAACCAACCCATAACGAAAGATATATGGGACAAAAGTTTACAATATATACATCAATGCTCGTTAAATACCAGTCATGCTTTAATACAATTTAAAGTACTACACAGATTACATTACTCAAAAGTTGAATTGAATAGAATCTACCCACAAATGTCCTCTATCTGTGATAAATGTCAGCATCCAGAGGCTAATTTAACACATACTTTTGCAAATTGTATAAAAATTAAGAATTTCTGGACTGAGATTTTTAGAATAACTTCTGAAGTTATTAATATTAAATTGGATCCGGACTCAATATTAATAATATCAGAACAAAGTCTAATACTTACAAGTCAAAGAAATTTCCTAGATTATAGTATAATAATTGGGAAGAAATTAATATTAACAGTTTGGAAAGGCCCTATATCCCCCACAATTAAAATGTGGATTACGGAAATGCCGGAGACCCTACACTTGGAAAGAATCAGATTTGCCCTAATGGTCAAACAAGAAGCTTTCGTTAGAATATGGTCTTCTTTCATTGATTACTTAAAAGGGGTAGATCGGTTCGGCAAGGAACCCTAACTGAAACTTGGACTCAGGATTAGATGAAAAGTTATATTTTATATTTCTTGATTTTATCTCCAATGACGTAATAATGGTAAATTATTCCATTCTTTATGATTTCTTTTTTTTTGATTTACATTTTATTTTTCTCTCTGTTTCTCTCTCTTTAAAAAAAATAATTATTAGAGACAAAATGATTCATTTGATAATATTAATAATGTAAGATTGTTGCACACAAAATATTACTATCATAATATGTGTTTGCTAATGTACTGCTTACCTACTCTAATAAAAAAAATATTAAAAAAAAGATAAATCAATTGATAATCAAAATGAACAGCAAGGTGAGCATTACCTTTATTCCTTGGAAACATTGTTATTGTTTTGATGTAATGAGGAGGCAGCCATGACCCCAGGGACCTCGCTGCCTAGCGACCATAAAACAATGCGCGGGATTGGTCAATTTGCGTCTGACCTCAGTGTCAAACATGCATTGGTGGGGCAATTACTACTCAAAAAATTTGAGGGTTTTCTCATATTTCTTATAAATGTGCAGGTTTTGGTCTTGACGAGTTTCAGGTATGATTTATATAATATTTTTACACAATACGTTAAAAATTTAGGTAGTTCCGTGAGTTGGGTCACGAACCTGAACGAAAAAGCTCCTTGGCCCACAGCCTAAATTGGCCAATATCAATAACCATATAACCATATACCAATTACAGCACAGAAACAGGCCATCTCGGCCCTCAAGTCCGTGCCGAACAACTTTTTTTCCCTTAGTCCCACCTGCCTGCACTCATACCATAACCCTCCATACCCTTCTCATCCATATGCCTATCCAATTTATTTTTAAATGATACCAACGAACCTGCCGCCATCACTTCCACTGGAAGCTCATTCTACACCGCTACCACTCTCTGAGTAAAGAAGTTCCCCCTCATGTTACCCCTAAACTTCTGTCCCTTAATTCTAAAGTCATGTCCTCTTAAGACTCCAATATTGGAGTCTTCAGATATTCATTCCAAGTGGTTGATGATGCACTTCATACATATCACAGAAATACTCAACAATTCTAGATAGGGAAAGAACCTGGTTTCTGCAATATTTGTAAAAATGATTCATGAATGCTTTAGGGTAGAAATTCATTCTGTCACTTGCACAAAATCCTGATGTGGTAACAGCTTTTGTTCGATTGATCCCAATGCAATTTTTATTACACTGGCATTAATTGCTGATCTCTCATTGCGCTTGAAATATTGAAATCAGCTTCTGTAAATGCTGCAGTATTTGTCATGAAGCCACTCTCACAATGCTGTTGGGTGAAGGTTTTGAAATTTGGAATGGACCCAGCAACACTGAAGACATGTCCAAATTATGATGTTATATGGCTTGGAGGCGAATCGCTACTTGTGGTGATGCTCATTTGTGTCTGCTGCCATTGTCTTTTGTAATAGAGGATGTTCAATAGACAATATACAATAGGTGCAGGAGTAGGTCATTCGGCCCTACGAACCAGCACCGCCATTCACTGTGATCATGGCTGATCATCCACAATGAGTACCGCGTTCCTGCCTTCTCTCCACATCCCTTGACTCTGCTATCTTTAAGAGCTCTATCTAATTCTCTCTTGAAAGAATCCGCTTCCGGTGGCACTATGGCGGCTTAGAACGTGCGCCATTTACCTCCGCTCCGTGAAACGCCGAAAAAAAACGCCGAAATCTAAACCAGACAGAATTAAAAACACCTACCGGCAGAAGTGCACAGTCGCGTAAGTGACGTCAGCAGAAAGCGACTCCGGTATTTTAAATGACCGGTAGACGCTATCCTAGACGACTGCCCAGAGTACCATGGAAGAAATGGCCAGCAGAAGACATGGAAGGCCCCGAAGAAGCCTCGACTTTGAGTATGGAGCACCCCAGAGAGAAAGCAGCAAGACAACTTCTGGTGGAGGACATCAAATCTCTACCGGGTGAGCAACTTGTAGAGATTTCCGACGGCTGTGAAGTTGGAATTCTCAGCTGGGAAGGTAGAAATTTGTAGCAAGATTGATAAGATAGATGCCCATATAGAAGAGGTGAATTCCTCCTTGCAGGGGGGAATCCACAGGCTGGAAACCGATATCAGCCGTAAGCTGGAGCCTATTCTTGCTACTTCAAAAAAACAAAGCGAGGCTATTCGGGAATTGGAGTTTGCTACTGCTGTAAATGCCGAGACAACACACAAACTGATGGTTGAGCGGAAGCGTATTTTTGGGCAACTCGCCAAAGTGACTGAAAAATGTCTTGATTTGGAGGGTCGTTCTAAACGCCAGAATCTAAGGATTGTTGGAGTGAAAGAAGGAAAAGAACATGGTAAGGATCTTCGAGAATTTGTGGCCCAATTATTGCAAGATGTACTTACGTTGGATGAAAACCCTAAACTGGACCGGGCTCACGGAGATCTGAGAGCCCAGCCAGGCAACACAGCTCAACCAAGACATTTGATTCTGAAGGTACATCATTGCTACATTTTATGAAGACATTATGAAGAAAGTCGCCAACAACAGAAACCTAACTTTTGAAGGGGAAAACATACAAATTTTTCAAAAAAAGCAAGCCCCGCGCTAGATTTATACTCACAGCGCAAATAAGTCCACCCTCTCTCACCAACGGCTCCCCGGGCCTCTGTGGAAAGCAAGCCCCGCGCTAGATTTATACTCACAGCGCAGGTAACTCCACCCTCTCTCACCAACGGTTTCCCAGGCCTCTGTGAAAAGCAAGCCCCGCGCTAGATCCTCCTATTTCAAAACTCTTTAGATTCTGGAGTAGTTCCTGAGGATTGGCGGGTAGCAAACATAACCCCTCTTTTTAAGAAGGGAGGGAGAGAGAAAACGGGGAACTTACAGACCAGTTAGTCTAACATCGGTAGTGGGAAAACTGCTAGAGTCAGTTATTAAAGATGGGATAGCAGCACATTTGGAAAGTGGTGAAATCATTGGACATAGTCAGCATGGATTTACGAAAGGTAAATCATGTCTGACGAATCTTGTGGAATTTTTCGAGGATGTAACTAGTAGCGTGGATAGGGGAGAACCAGTGGATGTGATGTATCTGTACTTCCAGAAGGCTTTCGACAAGGTCCCACATAAGAGATTAGTATACAAACTTAAAGCATACGGCATTTGGGGTACAGTATTGATGTAGATAGAGAACTGGCTGGCAAACAGGAAGCAAAGAGTAGGAGTAAACGGGTCCTTTTCACAATGGCAGGCAGTGACTAGTGGGGTACCGCAAGGCTCAGTGCTGGGACCCCAGCTATTTACAATATACATTAATGATCTGGATGGGGGAATTGAAGGCAATATCTCCAAGTTTGCGGATGACACTAAGCTGGGGGGCAGTGTTAGCTGTGAGGAGGATGCTTGGAGACTGCAAGGTGACTTGGATAGGCTGGGTGAGTGGGCAAATATTTGGCAGTATAATGTGGATAAATGTGAGGTTATCCACTTTGGTGGCAAAAACAGGAAAGCAGACTACTATCTAAATGGTGGCCAATTAGGAAAAGGGGAGATGCAGCGCAACCTGGGTGTCATGGTACACCAGTCATTGAAAGTAGGCATGGAGGTGCAGCAGGCAGTGAAGTAAGCGAATGGTTGGTTAGCTTTCATAGCAAAAGGATTTGAGTATAGGAGCAGGGAGGTTCTACTTCAGTTGTATAGGGTCTTGGTGAGACCACACATGGAGTATTATGTACAGTTCTGGTCTCCTAATCTGATGAAGGACATTATTGCCATAGAGGGAGTGCAGAGAAGGTTCACCAGACTGATTACTGGGGTGTCAGGACTGTCTTATGAACAAAGACTGGATAGACTTGGTTTATACTCTCTAGAATTTAGGAGATTGAGAGGGGATCTTATAGAAACTTACAAAATTCTTAAGGGGTTGGACAGGCTAGATGCAGGAAGATTGTTCCCGATGTTGGGGAGGACCAGGACAAGGGGTCACAGCTTAAGGATAAGGGGGAAATCCTTTAGGACCGAGATGAGAATGACTTTTTTCACAGAGAGTGGTGGGTCTCTGGAACTCTCTGCCACAGAGAGTAGTTGAGGCCAGTTCATTGGCTATATTTAAGAGGGAGTTAGATGTGGCCCTTGTGGCTAAGGGGATCAGAGGGTATGGAGAGAAGGCAGGTACGGGATACTGAGTTGGATGATCAGCCATGATCATATTGAATGGCGGTGCAGGCTCAAAGGGCCGAATGGCCTACTCCTGCACCTAATTTCTAGGTTTCCATGTTTCTAAATCTTCAGAGACTTTCCTGCCGAAGTCGTTATGAAAAGAGCACTCTTCACCAAGTCGAGAGCCATTTTGAGGGAGATTCCAGACCTCAGATTTGGCCTACATTATCCAGCCAAACTGCGAGTTACATATAATGCGACTGAATACTTCCTCACCAATCCGGACAAAACATTCAAGTTTGCCCAAGATACTGCGGGTTCCGTCAAGGATAAGGAACTGTGTTACTGAGTTTATGTTGTGATGCCAATCAAGAGGGTTATACCGTGTATATAATTCATTTATATTGTATTCACTTATACTGTGGTTATAATTAATATGTTGTTATAAATCTACTGACCCAGAGTTGGTTAATATGTCAAACAGAGAGCTTGAGAGATTGAGTGACAGAGAGAGGGAGAGAGGTAGAGAGAGGTAGGGAGGGGGGTGGGGAGTAGGGGCAGAGAAGCACAGAGGGAGAAGGAGAGGGTGGGAGAGGTAATGTAACTGAGAGTAAGTTAGAGGAAGTTGTGGAACGTTTTGAGAGAGAAGGAAGGGAAGAGGGAGAGAGGGAGGGACGGGGGAAAGGGAGAAGGGTAGAGAGAAGGGGAGAGAGAAAACGATTGTGGGAGACTGGTTGGAAAAAGTGTTGGAAAGTGTTGAGTAAGTTCTGGAAAGTTTAGAGATTGAGTTGGAAAGTTTTGGAAAGGTTGTGAGAGGGAGAGGGAGGGAGAGAGTAATGGAGAGAGAGAGAGAGAGATTTGTCTATGTGAAACGACATTTGGAACCAATACGTTGCCGTAAGTTCATTGACTTTGAGTCGGTTAATATGTCAAAACAGTATTAATAGAAAGTTATGTAACGAGTGCCATATATTAGTCTAATTACTCAATATTCAACTACTTAATTACAGCACTTTAAGATACTTAACGTCTTGGGAAGGCTGATTCCCTGACGGATTTACATACTGTTTTTTGGGGTCTGTTCTATTTAGTTTTTATTAACTCCTTAAGGAGCGGGTTTACTTAACATTATCTACGGAACCTATCACTAACCAAACCACCGTTGGATGGGATTCACCAGCAACGTTTCTATATGCTGCAATTTCCGTTGTTTTTCTTTTTCACTTTCTACCTTTTTTTACTAAATATGTTAACTATTTTTATTAATGCACATTTTTCTGGGAGATAGTTCTGGGGGATAGGAGAAAATGGGATAGGAGAAAATGGGACAGGGCTCATCCACCCAGCAATTAAAGGAATTGTCTTAAATAATGTGTTGGACCATTTGAATCAAAGGCGACCATATACGTTTTAAAATGCAAGACGATGTTGCTAGGAAAATTGGAGGAATTACATTTTGTAGTTGGAACGTTAGAGGTGTTAACGAGCCAATTAAAAAGTACTGACCCATCAAAATCTATTTTACTTCGGAATCACGTGAGTGACTACGTGAAGAAGCCCCGCCAGGTGCATGTTCGGCATTACTTCGATGCATGTGGCATCGACAGAGTGGAGCACGCAGCTCCCACTAGCGGTAAGTTTAACCCGCAGGTAAGTCACTGTTGAATTTTCTTGCGAGTGTTTTTAAACTCTTAAGTCTGCAGAGTCAGCTAGAGTGTTCATGTATTTTGAAAAAAATTAAAAACTCTGTAAATCTGACTCGAAATACGGAGTCAGCTAGAGTAAAGTATTTTTAAACTGCGGTAATTGAATGGAACGCGCTGGAACCGCAGTTTCCGATTTAGATCGGATCGGGACATAAGGGCTGCTTTAAAAGCCGGTTCCCGCTATTTAATGCTATTTAGATCGGGTTTGAAGATAACGGCTGCGCTACATGCCGGCTCCAAATACCCACAATTTGTAAAATAAAGTCTGCTCTGAGTATATGTTACCAGATACAGTTTTCTTTATGGAAATGTATATAACCCTGTGTGATACTGAGGTTAATACAAATATTCTGCAAGCAGAATGTGCCTGTCAGAATTACAATTTTAAACATATATGGTTTATGCACAAATACAAAACAGTAAAATGGTAACTTTGCTCCAAGGGAGGACAAGAATGTGGGGGAGGCTGGAAATGGAGAAAATGCTCTACACTTGACTTAGTCAAGGGTTCTAAGACCCATGTATGTCTTCCTGTAAGGCAAGCTCTGAAGGAGTTTCCATACGCTGAGTATGGTGCCTATGAAAATGGGATTCTGATTCTCCAGTACCTTGGTTAGGTCTGGATGAGGTCCCAAGAGCAAGATAAAATGCTCCAAACTCTAAACAATCAAGGGTTCTAAGACCCATGAGATTCTAAGGCAGGCTCCGAAGGAGTTTCCATACACTGAGTATGGTGCCTATGAAGAATGAGAATGTCATTCACCAGTGCCTTGCATAGGTCTGGATGAAGTCTCCCTAGAGCAAGACTCGGGAGTACCAGGGCAGGAGGAGACTGACCCTGAAGCTGGTGTCCCAACTTATGTGTATACACCAGAGCACAATAGAAACGCTCCGGATGTTCCCGATGTAGCACCGAGTTTTGCTATATTGGTATGGACTGGTGAGGCTATGGATGAACCTGGCGGCCAACATTATTTGGTTTCTCACCTACTCCAAGAAACTGTTATAACTGAAACAGTAAAAAAAATATAAAATATATAAAACACCCGTCTATTGTGCCTCGCTCAGGGTGCCAACAGTAACTCAGTAATTGGGCACCCATGAGTGTATCATGCGAGGACAGGAAATGTGTTCCAGCATGCCCTCTAGTTGATATTCAGTTGGCATCACTGCATTTGGGGAAGACATACATGGGTCGATAATGTCCAATACTTTTAAGACATGCTTGCGTTACTCTGCAATGCATATTCAAACCCAACCAGTTGTGGTGGTAGATGGATGTCTGACGCATCCTTTTCTTTAGGTATTAGTACGCCTGCCGGCCCTTCGCCACGCCTTAGGTATTGTTTGCTTCTTCTACACCACCCTCATGAGCTTCCATAGAAAGCGTAAAACATCCGGTGTGTTCTTATAGAGCTTGTATGGTACTCCATTTGGCCCCGGAGCTGATGCTGCTCTTGCTCGCCGGACAGTGTTCTCCACCTCTTTCCATTTCGGAGGGCTTGTGTCCAGGTTGAATTCAGGTGGTTAAATAGGCGGGATGTCATGTGGGATGACTAACTGCTCATGTCTTTTCGTATCTTGGTGGGCCTTTTCCAGGTGTTCCTCCAATTTTTGTTTTGATGTTTTCAAAGTTCCACTTTTTTCCTTTGCTGAACTTGATGAACAGGTCTTTGATGAACTTGAAAGGGTCTTTGTAGAATCGTGTTCTTGTGTGTTCTTTCTTCTTGCGAAGTTTCCTCATGTTCTCTGCTTTTCGCAAGGTTGTCAATCGGCTCGTGATGTCCTCTTGGAGAAGCATGAGACCTTCTCTCTCTGTGTCAGTTGCTTTTTTCCATTGCTGTTTCAACTGTCTCCTCTTTCTGATTAGCCTCTCAATCTCCTGCTGCCTCCTGGACTTGATTGGTGTTGATAATTTCTTTTCACCTCTTCCTTTACTCACCCCAAACCGTTCTTCTCCATAGCTGTAGATTGTGTTGCCCATCCTTTCAAGCTTTTCCACAGCTGTGCCCACTTGTTGCTCCAAGATATGTATAAGGTCACTGTTGACCGTTTCCCACTCTTTCTTTTCAACAGCTTTGGGCCATTTCACTCCAGGTTTGTGCCCTTTGATCTTTCCCTCCAATGGAGGTCTTTGTAGTTGTTGCGTGGGCTCCTCCACCGGCATTTATGTGCTTGTATCACCCTCTTCAGTGACATGGGTGATGATGCTCTGTGAACTTTGGTTTGTGTCCCGTCGCTGTGCTTCATTCGACTGTTTTGACTGGTTGCTTCGTAAGAAGTACTAGTCAATGCAAGGCCCTTGTCTCTGCTCTCTCAAGCACTTTTTCCTCCCTTGGTGGATCTTCAAGCCCATCACTGATGTTCTTTTTCCCAACCACAGATGCACACCTGAAGTTTGTGTCCCGCAGCTGTTGTGGATGTCTCATGTGCCATGCTCTACTTGTCCGTGGTCGTTTCCGTTCCCGGGTCTGTAACCGTGTTATCAGTCGGTGAGCCATCTTGCGCCACCGCTCTCGCAGGCTCTAGGGGTATTTCCTTTAATTTACTTTTTGTAGCATTTAGCGGGTGTCTCCAATTAGCTGAAACAGCGTTGGGGACTGCTGTCATGGGTAGCTAGCCCATGACGACCCCAGTGGGGTCTGTTCCCTCCTGTCAGCTGTCTCTCCAAGCTGTCACATGGACTTTCCCATGTTGTCAGCTGTCCTTTCACAGCAGTCACTGGACGAGTCCAGATTATCAGAATCAAATACACCGGACAAGATGTTAAGAAGTCCCTTGTGCCAGTAGGTGGGGAGCATTTCACGACATTCGTTGATTGTTGAGAGTGGTAGACACTCAACATCGGTGGGGGGATACATATATGTATATCTTGGCCTGGGTAACCATCAGGACAGTTGGGTACAGGACACATGATCAGTAGTGTACCCTTGCATCACTGGGTGTTTCGGCCTTTTAACACTATACACCCTCCACAAGGGCGGCCCGCTGTGGGAGACCTTTATAAAAAGGGGACTTTCTTTTATTTTCAAGAACTACAGGAGAAATATCATTTGAAAGCAAGCAATCTTTTTAGATACCTTCAAATCCGAGATTATGTGAAAACACACACAAAAGATTGTCCTTTTATGGGTCCAGATATATAAGACGATTGTCTGAATAGACACGCCGATACAAGCAAGTTGATATCTTACATTTATAACACTCTCTTAAATGTTGATAGCCCACCTTCTGAGATGTATAGACGAGCATGGGAAGACGAGTTGGGTTTATCTATTTCAAATTATATATGGGAGGAAAACCTACTATACATACATTACTGTTCTTTAAATGTCAGGCATTCCCTGATACAATTCAAAATATTGCATCAGCTATACTATTCAAAGACTAAATTGAATAAGATCTTCCCAACTGTCTCCCCTATATGTGATAAATGTCACCTTCAAGAAGCTACCTTAACCCATTCCTTTGCAACCTGTATAAACAACATTTTTGGATGGGAATATCAATATAATTTCTAAAACACTTAAAATTAAACTGGAGTCAGATGCAAAACTAATAATTTTAGGAATGTCATAGGGCTGTTCTCAGTTAACGACATTTCAAAGACGTTTCTTTGACTGCGGCTTAATAACTGCGAAAAAACTTATACTCAAATTCTGGAAAAAGATAACAGTTCCCACAGTGAAGATGTGGACCACTGAACTGACAGAGACACTTCATTTAGAAAAGAGCTGGGGGGGGGGGGGGAAGGACAATGGGACATATCTCCGTTTGTTTTCCTTCTCGTTTTTCTTTTTTCTTGCATTTCTTTGGCAGTTCAGGGATCTTTTCTTCTCTCTTTTTTGTATCTTTCTTCTTTTTCATCATTCTTTCCTTTTTACTCTTTTACTCGATTTATGTATCAACTAATTTTTCTTGATTTATGCATCAATTTATAAAATGTTAAAAATGAAGGTACGAAAATTGTACATCTGTCATGCCGATTGCTTTATTCTTGTACAATTGCTTCTAATAAAATAAACATATTAAAAAAAAGAAAGAATCCAGAGAATCAGCCTCTACTGCCTTCTGAGGCAGAGAATTCCACAGATTCACAACTCTCTGGGTGAAAATGTTTTTCCACTTCTCTGTTATAAATGGCCTACCCCATATTCTTAAACTGTGACCCCTGGTTCTGCACTCCCCCAACATCGGGAATACGTTTCCTGCCTCTAGTGTGTCAAGATAAGGAGCCGCTGACAGTATAATCAGCGGCTCACAGACAACAGAAATGCCATATTAACGGCAAAAAATTTAAGCTGAGTCGCTGACAATATCTCACTGACTGCAGGAATGCCGTTTTAACGGCTAGAAATTTAAACAGTCGCTGACAGGGGGGGGGTCAGCGGCTCCCAGCCTGCAAAAAGGCAGTTAAAACAACAAATTATTTTGGAAAAATCACTGACAGATGGGTCAGCAACTCCAGCCTATGGTTTGCCGTTGGAACAGCAAGGAAGCAACACTGGAGTCACTAACAATGGGGTCAGTTGCTCACAGATGTTGGTACCCAGGTAAGGAATAGCTGGGACTAATTTAGCCCTATTTTTGATTCGGGTGAGTCGGGCTATAATGGTTAAAAACTAAAGTAAATTGTTAAGCACGTGTTTGTTATGAATTATTTTTCCCTTCACAGATAAACTGTACATTAAAAATGTTGTTTTAGTGAGGTTACACCGCAATTGCGTGGGCCTATGGGACAGACCGTGCCAGCAGCGCCTGACAGGGCTGCTTCATGTGGAATATGTACAGGCCTATGGGACAGGCCGCACCAGCAGCACCTGACAAGACCGCCTCATGTATATAAGTACCGGTCTATGGGAGAGCCGTGCCAGCAGCACGTGTTTCAGGGCTGTTCACTTGTAACGTTGCCGGCCTACAGGAGAGCTGTGCTAGCAGCGCCTGATTGGGCTGCTTTACGTGTGAAGTGTCGGCCTATGGAAGAGCCATAACAGGACTTTACAAAGCGGCACCAGCAATGCTTAAATTCACACATATCTGCTTGCCCATGGAGTCGGGAGATGATTCTCCACCGGGGCTAGAGAGCAAGGCCCACAGAGTCGAGGGATGAATTCCTCACCGGGGCTGGATAGTGCATTGAAAACGACTATCCCAAATATAGCAAATGTTGCATACAGTGCTACGGAGGTCTCCCTCTTGGAGGCAGAGACTAAGATGGGCCAGTATCCTGCTGTCACTGAGTCTCAGGGAATGACCTAAGGGGATACCCCAAGAAATGAAGGGCACGTGTCAGAGGTATTTCCTGACAACAAAGTTCCATTCCAGTAGAATATTCTATTGGGTTAAGGCCAATGGATTGTATCCATATTTGTATCCTGTGGCCTGCAGCAATGCCTGTTAGGGTTGCCTACGAATCACCCTCTCTGAGGAGGGAAGAGCAAAAGGTCAAGATGACTCCGGGCTCTAAGATGTCATTAAAAGAAACGCAAGCACATATGTGCTGGCAGTGAACAACGCTTCTGGGGATGTGAGAGCCAACCGCTGAATCTGTTATTCAGGTAGGTCTATTCTACAGGAGAAGCCTGGCAGACGATTCAATTAGGCCGACAATGGGCTAAGTTATCGTTCAGAAACACACCCCAGGTGTTCATCGGCAGTAGCGGTTCACTGCAATTGAGCAGCATGATAGCTCAGAAATCCTGAGCACTTCCAAAATGGGTAGTGCACGATTCACAAGTTGTAGTATCTACATTTGTTTTGTACAACACACTAAGGGTTTGGATTATGGCCAGGGTTGGAAATGAGTGGCATATGAACTTTCCAAATATAAAGCTTATTTCCCGACTACAACAGATTTATACGGTAAGAGATACATGTTATACAAATCCCATTACAAAGGTTATCTAAGATAATAGTAAGATTAAACGAGAACTTACCAGTTTGAAGTTTGATCTTTATTTTATGAGGAGTTGCGATGCGGGATTTCGTGAAGACCCCGCCAGCACGCATGCGTGACATTCTTCAAAGCAGCGGTGTGGAATCACAGAACCAACAACAAAGAAATGACTTGTTATAGTAAGATTGAAGAGACTCTATTTACCAGTTGACCTTATGATAGAGGGTTGGGAGCGGAGGGCACGAAATCCTTCATCGCAACTCCTCATAAAATAAAGATCAAACTTCAAACTGGTAAGTTCTCGTTTAATCTTACTATTTCATTTCGGAGACACGTGAGTGACTTTGTGAAGATTTCAAAGCTCTGTGATTTCATGCCCGGATCACGTCCATGCTCTCACACACGCCACAATATGTATGGATAGAAGTATAAACATATTTCAGACTGGATGTACTGAAAAATAATAATGTTTATTAATTATAAACAAAGAAAAAACCCTCACTGGGGAATAGCTGTATGTTCTTGACCCGCATTCAGCACTGCGAACATAACAGGAGCGGCAACAGGTTTGTTATAAAACCGCTGAAAGGTGGCTTCACTAGCCCATCCCACTGTGGCAAGAATATGGTCCATGGGCACCTCCATGACACTTGCTGCCGACGTAGATGCAGCCCTGGTGGAATGGGATTTAAAGACATTAATGTCAATACCTGCTGCATCCAAGACGATCCTGAGCCATCTGGAGATCGTCTGTACCGAAACTCTATGATGTGGTTTTTTATGGCTAATCAACGAATATTTCTCCATTCCCCTTAGGGTCCGCGTCACTTTAATATAGTGACGAATATGGGTGGCTAAACATAGCCTCACATCAGCGGGGTATGCCGGAAACACCAGCTGCAGCCCTGTAAACCCAGGTCTGTGCTGCTTTTGTAACTCATCAATGTAAAATGTTACTTTTTCTGGGGTAGAGACCATTCTATCAATATTGATTTTTTGTAGAGTCTGTACCCGTTGTGCTGACGCAAGTGCCAATAACATCACCAATTTCAAGGTGAGTTTGTCCAAAGCGAGTCCAGCCATAGGTGACCATGTCCTGAGTAGGGTTAAAACTACCCCAATGTCCCAGGTAACATTGTAACGAGGTCGGGGTGGATTTGAATTGAATATGCCCCGCATCAACTTGGACAACTTGAGATCCTACCTCAATGGTAAGGTAGGATGATAGCGCACTCCTGGCACTATTGATGGCACTATTTCTGAGGTGTTCATCATGGTACAACCCCGCAAGGAATTCCAGCACATCTGGTATGGTGACGGAGTCATAGGCAATGTTCATGCGGCTGCAGTAGGCTTCCCATTTTCTTATTTGGGTCAGGTATTGCCGTCTTGTGGACTCCCTGCGTGATGCTCCGATTGTATCCATGGTCCTTGATGAGAGACCATACTGCAGCAGAGGTCTATTCAAAACCTGCAAGCCAATAGTTTCAGGTGACTGTGGCAGGGATGGTGTTCCCCTGTAACAGGGTTCGTCACCAACTGTGGGCAATTCTCCAAGTGAGCCCATGGTTCACTGATCATTCCAAGGACCACTGGATACCATGATTGTGTAGGCCAGTCGGGTATGATAAGAATGCCTTTTGCAGAATCTAATTTGATTTTCCGCAATACCCGACTGATGAGGCAAAATGGAGGAAATGAATAGAAAAATCATTTCCCCCAGTCCAGCGAGAAAGCGTCCATCGCCATTGCCCCAGGATCTGGTTCCCACGATACATATGTTGGTACCTGATAGTTTAACCGTGACGCGAAAAGGTCAATATCCGGTTTACCAAATTTGGCTGTGATTTTGGTGAATATTTGGGGATTTAACATCCATTCAATGTTGTCATTGAATATACGTGACCTGGTGTCCGCCACTGTGTTGAGCTTACCTGGAAGATAGGTAGCTGATATCCAAATATTCCGTTGTATGCACCAGAGCCAAATTGTGTTACCGAATTCATCACACAAAATTGACCTGGTACCACCCATATGATTTAAATATGCCACCACAGTGGTATTGTCTATTTGGAGACGGACATGAGTGTCGGTAAAGTTTGAACAATAAGCTCTAAGTCCGTAAAATGCTTCCAAATAAGTCCGTAAAAGCATCTCCAAATAATTTATCCCTCGTGATAACAAAAGGGTAGATTCAAGTGAGTCCCATCTGCCACCACAACTAGAGTTGTTATCAGTAGCTCCCCAGCCATGGGAACTTGCATCAGTTTGTAAATGCACCGACGGGCGAGGCACAATGATGGGTTTGAATGAGTTACGGATATTGTCAATCCACCATTGTAACTCAATTTTTGCCTTGAATGGCAGCTGCATGGGTCTATCAAAATGTCCAACATTCAATTTCAATGCTGAAATTTTGGATCTTTGCAAATTTTGATAAAATAAAGGTCCAAATTGGGCAGCTGGAAAAGCTGCTACCATTTTCCCAATTACCTTAGCAGCTTGTCTGATTGATGGTGTACTGGCGCAGACCAGATTATTACATGCTTCAATGATGTCCACAACTTTGTTAATTGGAATGGTGGTAATCATTCGATTGGAATCAACCGTGAACCCCAGATGGTCCATGACCTGTGAAGCACTGAACTTTGATTTATCTGGATGAATAATAAAGCCCATTTTTTGAAACAATGAAACAGTGGCTGTGACTGCCAAATTTGTCGATTCCAAAGTATCTCCAATAATTAGGATATCATCCAAATAAGCCATAACCATATGGTTTTGCCTTCTCAGTGTTGCTAACACTGGTTTTAATAATTTAGTAAATAATCTATGAGCTGTGGTAAGCCCATTGGGCAATGCTCTATATAGCCAAAGTTGATCCATCCAAATAAATTTCAAGAACTTCCTGTGATGTTTCCGAATGGATACTGAATAATATGCATCTTTTAAATCAATGCATGCCATGAAGCAGCCCTTAGAAACCAAAGATTTGGCTATTTCAAACGTGTCCATTTTAAAATGGGTATATTTTACAAAAGTATTCAAGTGGGTTAGATCAATGATGACCCGGCATCCACCATCTTTCTTAGTTTTTGTGAAGATGTTGGATACGAACTCAACTGGTTCGTGGATCGTCCTTTCTATCACCCCTTTTTCTTGTAATCTCAAGATTTCAGCATAGCCTTCTGCTAATTCCTTATTGGAAAGTGAAAATTTGTGATCCGGCATGTGCTGAGACGGGGGAAGTTGTTCATTTATGAACTCAATTTCATAACCTTGAATACTTTGTAAGATAAACACATCTGAAGTGATGGTATCCCATGCCTCCTTAAAGAACCGTAATCTCCCTCCAACATGTGAGGTTAAACATGCAACTGCATGAAATCCAGACCGCCTTACCTCCATGGTTACCGGCGGTCAGATTCAGATTCAGATTCAGATTCAGATTCAATTTTAATTGTCATTGTCAGTGTACAGTACAGAGACAACGAAATGCATTTAGCACCCCCTGGAAGAGCGACACAGCAAATGATTTGAATAAATAATAATAAGTGTCGGGGGGGGGGGTGATTGGCAGTCACCGAGGTACGTTGTTGAGTAGCGTGACAGCAGCCGGAAAGAAGCTGTTCCTGGACCTGCTGGTTCGGCAACGGAGAGACCTGTAGCGCCTCCCGGATGGTAGGAGGGTAAACAGTCCATGGTTGGGGTGAGAGAGGTCCTTGGCGATGCTGAGCGCCCTCCGCAGACAACGCTTGCTTTGGACAGACTCAATGGAGGGGAGCGAGGAACCGGTGATGCGTTGGGCAATTTTCACCACCCTCTGCAATGCCTTCCGGTCGGAGACAGTTGCCATACCAAACTGTGATGCAGTTGGTAAGGATGCTCTCGATGGTGCAGCGGTAGAAGTTCACCAGGATCTGAGGAGACAGATGGACCTTCTTCAGTCTCCTCAGGAAGAAGAGACGCTGGTGAGCCTTCTTGATCAGAGTTGAGGTATTGTGGGTCCAAGAGAGGTCGTCGGAGAGGTGACTCCCAGGAACCTGAAGCTAGAAACACGTTCCACCTCCGTACCGTTAATGTGGATGGGGGTGTGCGTGCCGCCCCTGGACTTCCTGAAGTCTACAATGAGCTCCTTGGTCTTCTTGGAGTTAAGGGCCAGGTTGTTGTCAGCGCACCATGCTGCTAAGTGCTGGACCTCCTCCCTGTAGGCCGACTCATCGTTGTTGCTGATGAGGCCAATCACCGTTGTATCATCTGCATACTTGATGATGGTGTTAGTACCGTGTACAGGTGTGCAGTCATAGGTGAAGAGGGAGTAGAGGAGGGGGCTCAGCACACAGCCCTGTGGAACGCCGGTGTTCAGGGTGAGGGTTGAAGAGGTGTGCTTGTCTAACCTAACAGACTGGGGTCTGTTGGTTAGAAAGTCCAGTATCCAGTTGCAGAGGGAAGGAGCGATGCACAGGTTACCGAGTTTGGTGATCAATTTTGATGGTATAATGGTGTTGAATGCTGAGCTGTAATCGATGAACAGCATTCTTACGTAAGTGTCTCTGTTGTCGAGGTGGGAGAGGGCGGAGTGAAGTGCCGTTGAGATGGCATCCTCCGTACTCCTGTTCTTGCGGTAGGCAAACTGATAGGGATCCAGTGTGGGGGGTAGGCAGCTTTTGAGGTGTGCCAGGACCAGCCTCTCGAAGCGCACTTGGTGATGATGGGGGTAAGTGCAACTGGGCGGAAGTCGTTGAGGCTTGCCGCAGTGGAGTGTTTTGGCACTGGCACGATGGAGGTGGTTTTAAGGCACGTGGGGACAACTGCCTGGGCAAGTGACAGGTTGAAGATATCAGTCCAGACGTCTGCCAGCTGTCATGTCCCAAACATGTTTGGTGGCAAACATGTCATGACATGGTCAAAACATGGTCCCTGACATGTTTGGTGGCACGTGGAGGTGCTGGGTTTTGCGGGTGCCGCATCTTCCATGCCGGCCGCTGCAGGCCTTGCCCTAAAAAAGGCCTCGGCTGTTGGTATGGTTGGAATTGCGGAGGTGCCGGCATGTAGGTCCTTGCTGATCTCTCGGGTTGACCCCGCGGTCTGGAGTATGGTAATCTCCTAGCTGTTTGTCTACTCGAGGGGTGTGACCTCATGAGTCCCACTGTTTTCGCATGGTCATCTAAGTCTTTGACCTGCTTCGGTAGGTCTTCTCCTAACAATTGTCTAGGTGGTGGCATCGGGGATGTCCTACATAGCCCCGCGAACCTAGGGTTTAATGTGGGCTTGATGGTGGCTTTGCGAAGTGCGTTAATTTCGTACTGGGTATTGCATAACAATGCAAGAGCATCTTCCTGCTCAGTACTCAAATCCATGCCATCCACTGACCTTGCAAATGCAGTGATCCCCGACGTGAGCAACTTCAGAATTCTTTGTAATTTAATTTCCTGTGCTCTGATGCCCGGGCTTATATTCCCCCAAATAGGCATATTTACTATGGGCACATTTAACGAGTTGCAATTGTTCGGCGCCTTGTACCTGTTCATTGCTTCAGCAAGGACCTGATCCTGTAACTGGTGATTCGTCAGGAAATCAATGGTGGCAGCCAGTTTGGGTTGGAGGGGTTGACCCGAAGATTTGGGTAATGCAAATTTGGTCGCCACATCCAACAGCTCCTCCTGAGGAATTTCAGGTGCCACAGGTTCGCGAACCAGAATATCCTCCTCTTCCCCTGGCTCCCTTGAACTTCCCATTGATGATGGGGATATATTCAATAACCCCCTGGAACTGGGAACGTCCTGCTGTTGATTTTGCTGCAGGATGCATTCCATCATTCTTTCCATTCGTTCCATGCAACCTTCCTCATATGTGAATGAAAGGTCGGAGCCCTCAGGCCCGAAGGAACTCCTGAGGCTCCTATCACTGGCCCGTACCTCATCGAGGTAAGAATCTCGGTGCCGTGACATAAAGTCGCTGGCTGCCGCTCCTGTGGGGCTATGCGACTCCCGCGCGGACCTGCTGCTCGTTCGCCTTCTTTTAGACGAAAACAGTCCGCTAGCCTCAAAGGCCATATGCGGTGTATAGTCGGCACCTGCTGCCGCAGCGTGGTGACCCGACGTCCGCGCGGGCTTGCCGCCTGTCCTTCTCCCGGACAAAGGCGATGTACGGTCACGTCCTGCCGCTAATGGGGGGTGCGGTGACCGTGGTGAGACTCCACCTGTGAGACTTCTGCCGGTTCTGCTGGGTGGTGAGTCAATACTGGCCCTCCCTAGTATGCCAGTAGACTCAGGTCTCGAGAATTCACCAGTCCGCAGTCGGACCGTGCAGCAGCACGGGTAACCCATTTGCTCATTTCACCCAGTGTCTCCCTTCCGGTGGGAGATAAAGAAATAGAGTCAGGGTCTACCTGCTCAGACGCTGTCCCTCTTTGCTGTTCTGCGGGCTTGCCGCCTGTACACAGCTGTGTCGGTGGGTCGGGTCCTGTAATCACAGGGCTGCCCGACTTTCGCGCCTTTTACCCGGCCTAACTAGCGGGTGTTGCCGATGCAGAAAGCTCCGGGAAAAGTGGTCGTTGACTCCTCTACGAAGTCCTGCGACCCGTACTCCTCCTATCCATGATCCCTGTGAAAAAAGTTCAATAAGAGGGACAACCAGCTCAAGGTTGCCTAATACTTACCTGAGCGGTCCTTATGAAGGGCTGGTGGTGAGCCGCGCTCCACCTCCAGCCGTCGACTGCAAATGCGAGCGACGATATGTCGGCATGCATGCTGGCGGGGTCTTCATGAAGTCACTCACGTGACTCCGAAATGAGGGTACTATAACAGTAAAGTTTATGGATGGGATAAACTGTTAGTTGGTCATTGGGATTTACCTTTAATTATTTTAATTTGTCTCTGTGTTGTGGCAAGGGATTGGAGTTATTTCATTAAGAGTAATTGGCAATATTGCAGCTGTGTTGCAGCTGAGCAAATCAAGGAACTGATATTGTGTAGTAGCAATTAGAACATTGTTAACAACTTTGTGCTGTTATCAGCTGAATCTATTATCAGCCACTATGATGAAGTAACAGTATTTAGCATTGATAAATATGAAAATAAATCATTGAACTTGAAACTCGCTGCAGTAGTGTGGTTGGTTAATTCAGTTATTATGAACTGATGTTTAGAACTCTAGATAAGAAGTTCCAAATACCTTCACCTGCTCTAAGATATTGGAGATTGCATGAGTTACCAATTCTTCAGTTGTTAGTATCAACTAAATATATACACTAAATGCACCATTGAGTAAGGTTTGAGTGAATATACATATTCTTCATGCACAAATTTAAGTTGCTACTCTACAATGGTGACATATGTTAGTCTCATGGTAATTAGGAAGAATATCCTGTAATTAATCTCCTTGCCACTGGTGTATCGTCCAGTTTAGATTGATGATAACACAGAATAAGTGTTGGATCTCAAAGTATGATGAAAGCTTGATTCAATACTTCATCAAATGTTCGTTATGTTTATGCATGTTTCACTGTTTGCAAAAATATGTGACACAGCAGTGTGGAGAAATACATTCTCACTTCAATAGGAGGAATGGACTTTATGTCTTCCTCATTAGCTGGGTCTTAAAACAGTCAGCAAGACCTCGTTTGGATTCGTACTATCGAACTGGCCAAGCGTCCATGTTGCCTGCTTCATCAGGCATTATGGCACAACGGTATACAGTTATGCCAAAAAGCAAGAACTTGCTGTTTTAAACTGTGGTTTAGGAGACTGTTTCTTGCACAGTAAAACGAGTATTGACTTACACATTTCAATGGATTGATTTATGCCTCAGGTTATCACATTTAGCCATGAGGGTGTTCACTGCAGTATGCATGGATAGCATCCAAAAAAGCAGTACATCTCTATTGAGGGGATCAGAAATGTTTGTTAAATATTAATGATACATTTGATACGATACAAATTATTGACATTTCCAGTTCATTTTAAGTGATATTGACAATAGTTCAGTTATAGAGAAATTACAGCTGTAACATAAGGGAACTACATTGTCGGGTCCAACCCAGATATGAAGTTGTTAAAAAGATCATGATATGCAGTTGGTTATTGTAAATGTGTAAACATTACTTCACCAAGGGGTTCCAGCTACATCCTTAGTTATGACTCTAATATCAGCACAACAACGGCAAAACATTGCAAACGCTGTGGCTGGACAGGATGGAATTGGCTGTTCATGCCATTACATTTTACATTCTGGTCTACACTAACAGAGCAGACCAGGGCTGGCATGATTTTTAAGATCATTTCGAATACCCCACGGTCTCATTTTTATGTTATCAAGGCCACTAGAATCCTTAGAAGTATGGATTCAGCACTGTGGATTAGTTAATAAACAATTACACAAGAGAAGGTTGGTTCAGACTATTTCAAGGTGGCTGCACCAGGTGATGATTGTATGTCTCATTCCACCAGGTCAGCATCAACGTCAGTATATCATTTAGATAGTGTGTTTACATCTCATTACACTAGGGCAGCAGCTATGTTGGCGGCCAAAGGGAGGGATGTGTCCTTCGACCAAATTTTAGCGGCCGTCGGATGGGCAAATGAGCTGATGTTTCAGAATTGTTATCATCGGCCAATTGTCAATCCAGGGCTGTTTGCCAATGACATTTTAAGTACCTAAATTTTAGGGGTACTGTTGTTGTTTTACATTGTTAAATAAACCCTATCATTACATTGAATACAATGTTATTACTAATGTATTTATTTCTCCTTCGAGTCAATCAAATGCAGTGGGATGCCGAGATTGTAATCTGCGGCATGAAATCACAAAGCTTTGCACTCTTCACGGAATCACTCACGTGACTCCGAAGTAAAATAGTAAGATTAAATGAGAACTTACCAGTTTGAAGTTTGATCTTGATTTTATGAGGAGTTACGTTGGTGATTACGTGCCCACCACGCCCAACCCTCTCTCATAAAAGATCATCTGGTAGTTCTCGAGTCAGTGATCTTACTGTTTACTTCGGTGTTGTTTATTTGTGATTTCATACCGCTGCTTTAAAGTTTGCTGCGCATGCAGCTTGGCGGGCCTTCTTCATGTAATCACCAACGCAACTCCTCATAATCAAGATCAAACTTCAAACTGGTAAGTTCTCATTTAATCTTACTAATTTGCCCACTAATCTCCTATATGGGACCTTTGATAAGGTCTCTGAAAATCCAGGTACACTACACCCACTGGCTCTCCCTTGTCCATTTTCCTTGATACATCCTCAAAAAATTCCAGAACATTAGTCAAGCATGATTTCCACTTCAATAAAGGATGTGCTTGGTTCACTCATCCCTTCCCACCCAAATTACCCGCTCTCAAGGTACTTTCTCCTGCAAGTGCAGGAGGTGTAGCATACACTGTAAATGGCTCGATTGTAATAATGTTGTTTCTTTCTGCTGAACTGATCTGTCCCTATACCTCCTTCTTCACCTCCATTCAGGGATCTCTTCCAGGTGAGAATGAGGTTCACATGCACCTTTTCAAACCTCATCTACCACTTCCCATGAGGCCTCCTTTACATCAGCGAGACCAAAGGTAAACTAGGTGACCATTTCAACCAAACTAGACAACCTTGAACACTTGTGTTTAGTCTGCAAAGACCTGCTGGATCTCCCAGTTGCTAACCATTTTAAGTTCCCTTCCCATTCCCATACCAATTTCTGTCTTGGGCTTCCTCCATTACTAGAGTGAGACCAAGTCCAAACAGGAGGAACGTCAACTTATATTCCACTTGAACAGCTTATAACTCAACAGTACGAACATTGAATTCTCCAGTTTTATGTAATAACCTCCCCATCTATTTTCTCTTTCCTGCATTCCCCATTCCCACACTCCAGTGCACACTAATTTCTCGCACTCCCCTATTAAGACTCTGTCTTTACTCCTCTCTCTGGCTTTACATTTCACTCCTCCACTTATCTGACGCCCTTTTGTCTCTTGCTCATTTACTCCACCCATCTGCCACCCCTCACCACCACCTCACTTGCCAGCCTTTGTACCCCCCACTCTCTTTTCTAGCTTTTCCCCGCCACTATAATGAGTCTGAATAAGTATCCCAACCCGAAACATCACATATCCATTCCCTTCACAAATGTTGTCTGACCCGCTGAGCTACCCCAGCACTTTGTGTTTTGCTCAGGTTTCCGACATCTCCAATTCATTGCATCTTCATATGTTTAGAAGATGCTGTCGAAATAGCCTAGATGAGTACAGTAGTGCATTATTTGAATAGTACACACTGCAGAAATAGTTTGCCAGTTGTGGAGGATGGATAATAGATGCCAATCAAGTGGGCTGTAAAGTTCTGGATGGTGTCAAGCTCCTTAAATGTTCTTGGAGCTGTACTCATTCCGGTGAGTGGAGATATTCCATTATGCTTCTGATAGCCCTTTAAATGGTGGAAAAGGCTTTGAGGAATCAAGGAGAAAGCACTTTGATTAGAATTCCTACATTCTGACCTATTCTTATTGTCATGCTACGTACATAGCTGATGCAGTTGCATTCTGGTCCATTGTGACCCTCAGGATGTCAATGATGGGGGACTCAAGCCGTAATGCCATTAATGGCATGGGTATGTGGTTTGCTGAATATAGAAGGTAGAATGATTGGAAGGAAAAGGCACAATCTGTCTCATTTTTCCCATGTTCTCCAGTTACCTCAGCCCCTTATAAACTGGCATCTGCAGTTCCTTGTTTCTACATGATTGGAAGGAAATTAGCGGTATTGGATCTATTTAATTTTTTGAGGTGGAAACATACAGTACCAGATCAATTTTCAACATTATTGCTTAAGGGCCTGTCCCATTTTCACAACCTAATTCACGACCTCTGCTGAGTTTGCCCTTGACTCATACTCGCAGCATGGTTGTCACGAGGTCATAGGAGGTTGTGGATAGGTCGTAGGTAGGTCGTGATGCCAGTCGTAGGTAGTCGTGGCATCAGGTAGGTCAGGGCATTTTTTCAACATGATGAAAAATGCCCACGTTAAAAAAAGGTTGTGAATTAGGTTGTGAAAGTGGGACAGGCCCTTAAGATACTAGTGTGTTACACTTAACCAGAAATGTGTCCAAAGTCATCTTTAGTTAGTCTTTCATTCAGATATACAGTGCAGTGCAGAAACGGGCCGTTTGGCCCACTGAGACCATGCTGACCAGCGATCAGCCAGTACACCAGTACTATCCTATGCACGGGGTGGAAGATTGGAACCTTCACATGGTCCGCCCTGTTTCAACGAATGCAATCAACCTGGTGTGCACAATCAAATATGATCGAATAGAACAAGTTGTCCTACAACTTTAGGCTGTGCATACTGTACGCAAGAAGAAGAAGAAGATCTTACGCACCACACTAGCACTATCCTCCAGTTTTACGGAGCCACTTAACCTGCAAACCTGTTCATTTTTGGAGTGTAGGAAGGAACTGAAGCACCCAGAGGAAACTCACGTTGTCATGGTGAGAACGTACAAATTCCATACAACAACTATAGTCAGGATCAAACCCAGACACATCACTGCCTCTGTGGCAATCGCAGCAGCTTGGAATCACTGCCACTATTTTACAAACACAAAGCTCAAGCTCCCCTCCACCCTCCCATCTCCCCCGGTCAGTGATGTGATTGGCACAGAGGGCTGGACCAATCGCTGACGAGGTCTCGGATAAATCCCGTCCCCGGAGACGTCATGTCCATTCGGCGACTTTTCAACATCATGTCCGTTCAGCGATTTTTTAACATCATGTCCATTCTGCGTCTTGTCCTCTCGGTGTGGTGCCCATTCGGGTTTGTGTCCTTTCAGCATTGTGTCCGTTCAGTATCTTGGCTTTTCGGGGTGATGTAGTTTTGGCATCTTGGCTTTGGCTTGTCGTCCTTCGACATCCTGTCTGCGCACGGTTAGTCCAGGTCTCCAGAAAACTAGTCTGGTAATTTACTTATGTCTGTTCACATTACATTTTATCCAAGTACATACTAATTGGTGATCCCTTAGCATTATAGTTCAAAAATATTGTGTTTATTAAAGTAACTCACTTGATATACTGAAACACTTGCAAACATTGAGCCAGGAATTAACATACCTTTCTCTCAATTTCTTCCTCCTCATGACTCGTACTGCTAAATCCAGCATCATCCAGCTGATAATCATACACCAATCCAACATCAGGAAAATGCAGAGTCATCTATAATGGTAAGGATAGCTTATAGTTTATTAATTTCTGCATCTTACTTCATGTAGTATTTAGTGGCACTACTACAGTATAACCAGCCAGAATTGATATAATTGAGTAATTCCCCTATCAAACTGTCTCTGTGACCATGTAGCTACCAAAAGATTGTGGCTGACTTTATGTATATAAATTATATAAAACTAATCTCACTTCTCTGGAGCACCTACCCTGCATTTAAAGGGAAACATTCCTATATTTTCAGCCTTCTGCATATATAAATTGGATTCATCTTGTGAAATTATGTTTATGTTCATGCATATGATGTGCATATGCACAGGGATCTCTTGGTAATACAGTGATGTCCATAAACCAATCCCTCAATCATTCCCCACATCTGATTTTGTCAACTATCTTGGCAATCTTTTTTCCTTCCCAATTATTCATCCTCCATTCCATTTTTTCTCCCAATTATCTCCCCCACAAGCTTCCAACTGCCTTTTTACTCTCCTACTCTCTCATTGTCATCTCCCTATCTCCTGATAGAAACCTCTCCTTCCAACCCATAACCCTCATATTATCTTCTCCTGTTTCTCCAATTCTCAAGACCAACTGATATTCTCCCACCTCCTCTGCCTTTCTCTCCCGCAAACCCACCCCACCTCACAATCAATCTCCCCCAACCCTGAAACTTTCTCTACTCTAGCTAGGTGGGAGATAACAGCCTACCATGAGGTTAGTGCATGAATTTAAAGCCTAGGGCTTTCGCATGAAGATGAAGTTCAAAGCACATGTTGGTGTGCACTGTAAGAATTAATTGGTTAGCTGTAAGTACTGAAAATAGGTAACCAACATGTCTTGTATGAGTCCTTATTTATTGTAAACATCAACCTTATGAACTTGAAGTTACCAATGCATAAAAAAGGGGGAACATTTTTATTTTTTTTAATTTTAATTTAATAAAAATTTGTTTTAACACGATTTAGCAAGAGAAGTGCTGGAGACTAAACATAGACTGGCAGAAAACACGTTTATGCCTGTGGGAATGACAAAGAATCACTGCGTAAAAAACAAACTACTGGATGAACTCAGCAAGTCAAGCAGCATCTATGGAGCTGACGGGACAGTCGATGTTTCGAGTCGAAACCTTGCATCAGCACTGTATTATTGCAAGTTACTTAATTTCTAATATGATAGATTTTACTTGAATTTCACTTGATCACTTAAATCATACCTTCTCCTCCACCATTTTCTGTCTCAACCAATCGTTGAAAATAGCATAACTTGCAGCATCACCAGTACAGCCAACACTCCAAATCATGGAGAAAATAAACCAGGGTTCAATTAAGTCATCCAATAACTTCAGTTTTTCCATAGGATAACCTCTGGCACCCTGCTCAAATGAAAATAATAATTATTATAGAGAAATCTAGACAAAAGAACAGGATGCATTCTGTATGGAACAACCAGATTTGAAAATATTGGAAACACTTGTGCTGCATAAATGACTAATGACCATGGGTACATTGTCTTTACGAACCATGTGTAGGCAAAGTATTGATAATGAGACATTCTAGAGTTTTTGAAATCTGGTAACAATGTGATGCACAGTTGAAAGACAAAATAAAGTGTATGTGGACAGCAGCTTGTATTTTAATGGTGATTTTAGCATTGTGAAATGTTCATCGTAGAATTATGGAGTCTTAGATGGTACAGTAAGGAAACAGATCCTTCGGCCCAACTTGCCCACACCAGCCAACATGTTCCATCTATGCTAGTCCCACCTGCCCACATTTGGTCCATATTCCTCCAAACCTGTCCAATCCATGTACCTGTAACGGTTTCCTAAATATTTGGATAGTCCTTGCCTCAATTACCTCCTCTGGCAGCTTGTTCCATACATCCACCATTCTTTGTGTGAAAAGGTTACCCCTCAGATTCCTATTAAATGTTTTCCCCTTCACCTTAAACCCATGTCCTCTGGTTCTCGATTCACCTATTCTGGGTAAGAGACTCTGTGCAACTACCCGATCTATTCCTCTCATGATCTTCTACACTTCTATAAGATCTTCCATCATCCTCCTGCGCTCCAAGGACTTGCGACTCCACCTTCAAGGAACCATGCACCTGCAATCCTAGATCCCACTGCTCTACAACACTACTCAGACCCCTACCATTCACTGTATTACTGAATCACCCACACAACAGTTAGGACAGATTAAAGAGGTAAATGTTAAGAGATATTTATCAGAAGACAGAGACGGGAACATATTTTATCCCTTAGCTTATTGGTTGAAATTAAAATTAAAAAAAAAAAATAGGACTATGGTCAAAATTGAATAATATGAATCTATTTTTTAAAATGCACTGTAATTGTAATTCACTGTAATACACATGTTCTAAACTAAAAGAGCTAAATGGTGTAACATGTTACCGGGACACAAATGAAACATAATGTTTACTGTTGGATAAATGTATATCTAAAAACCAACACATTCATACCAGATGCTCCAGTGGAAGGGTCGGCAACCTTGTTCTGCACAGGGGCTAGGACGCATGTCTGTGAGTAGATGGCAGGTCACATCTATCACTCGTCCCTGACCTATTGACAACCCCGATCCTGACAGTGAAGCCCAGACACAGAAGGTGCGCAGCCGTCCTCCGCCTAGCGGAGCTGGTCCTTACCCTTAATAACTTTTCGTTTGACTCCTCCCATTTCCTCCAAAAACAAGGTGTAGCTATGGGCACGCGCATAGGCCCTAGCTATGCCTGCCTCTTTGTAGGGTACGTCGAACAATCTTTGTTCGAGGCGTACCAGGGCCCTATCCCCAAACTCTACCACCACTACATCGAAGACTGCATCGGTGCTACTTCCTGCACCCGCACACAACTCACTGACTTCATCCATTTCTCCACTAACTTCCATCCTGCACTCAAATAAACCTGGACCATTTCTGACATTTCCTTACCATTTCTAGGACTCACTATCTCCATCGCAGGTGACTACCGACCGACGTCCACTATAAACCCACTGACTCACATGGCTATCTGGACTACACTTCTTCCCACCCTGCTTCTTGTAAGGACTCCCCTACTCCCAAGTCCACGCCACATCTGCACCCAGTATGAGGTATTCCACACCAGGGCATCGGAGAAGTCCTTATTTTGCAGGGAACTGGGGTTCCCCTCTTCTACTATAGATGAGGCTCTCACCAGCGTCTTTTCTATACCCCGTAACTCTGCTCTCACTCCCCATCCTCCCACTCGTAACAAGGGCAGGGTCTCCCTTGACCTCACCTTCCACCCTACCAGCCATCACATACAACAAATAATCCTCTGACATTTTTGCCACCTCCAACGTGTTCCCACCACTGGCCACATCTTCCCATCTCCTCCCCTGTATGCTTTCCGCAGAGACCGCTCCCTCCCTAGCTCCCTGGTCAATATGTCCCTTCTCACCCAAACCACCCCCTCTCCTGGCAGGAAATGCTACACTTGTCGCTTTACCTCTCCACTTGACTCCATTCAAGGACCCAAGCAGTCTTTCCAGGTGTGACAGAGATTCACCTGCATCTCCTCCAACCTCATTGATTGCATCCGCTGCTCTAGGTGTCAGCTGCTCTACATCGGTGAGACCAAGTGTAGGCTTGGCGATCGCTTCGCCCAAACCTCAGCTCGGTTCGCAATAACCAACCTGATCTCCCCGTGGCTAAGCATTTCAACTCCCCTCCCATTCCGAATCCGGCCTTTCTGTCCTGGGCTTCCTCCATGGCCAGAGTGAGACCCACCGTAAATTGGAGGAGCAGCACCTCAAATTTTGCTTGGGCACTTTACACCCCAGTGGTATGAACATTGACTTCTCCAATGTTAGGTAGCCCCGGCTTTCTCTTCCCCTTCCCAGCTCTCCCTAAACCCACTGTCTCCGCCTCTTCCTTTTTTCGTCCCACCCGCCCCCCCCCCTCCCTCACACATCAGTCCGAAGGAGGGTTTCGACTCGAAACGTAGCCTATATCCTTCTCTCCATAGATGCTGCCTCACCAGCATTTTTCTCTACCTCCCACATATTATTAATTCAGTTTTGTTTGAGATTTTGCATGGTACAATAGTGAATCTGAAAAATTGTAAAGTAGTGTGGGAAACAGAACCGTTGAATTTAAAGGGAATGCAGGAATCAGGGGCCCCATTAGAGGAAAGGGAATACAGGAAATGGGGCACAAGTGAGTGGAAATTGGGACCTGGTGATTGGAAGGCATCACTGGAACTGAGACCCAGTGAGTAGAAGGCATTGCGGGAACTAAGGCCCCTTTTAAGTAGAGTGGGAGTACAGGAACTGCAACCCAGTGTGTAGAGGGGAGCTCGTGAACAGGAGCAGAGTGAGTGGAGGGGAGCGCAGGAACTAGGGTCCCAGTGAGTGGAGGAAAGCACAAGAACTGGGGCCTCAGCGAGTGGAGAGAAGCACAGGATATGGGGCTCCAGTGAGTGGAAGGGAGCATAGGAACTGGGTCGCCTGTGAGTGGAAACAAGGAACTGCAGATGCTGGTTTACAAAAAGAGACACAAAGTGCTGAAGTAACTCAGTGGGTCAGGCAGCATCTCTGGAGAACATGGATAGGTGACATTTCGGGTTGGGACTCTAATTGTGCTGGGAAAGAACGGGAACAAAAAAAGCTGGAAGAGAGGAGGGGCAGGACAAAGCCTGACAAATGATAGCTGGATTCACTTGAGGGGGATTTTTGCTTAGCAGATGGTTGGGTAAAGACCAGAGACGAAAAGGCAGAAGGTTAAAATGACAAAAGGGTTACAGCATTGTGAATTGTGAAGCTAGAGAAAGGAATGTAGATAGAAGGGGAGGCGAGAAATAGGTGTGAGTCTAGGTGGGCCACAGAGTCGATAGTGGGGTGGTGCTGGGGGGGGGGGGGGGGGGGGGAGGGGGGGGTAGGGGAGAAAGTTGGGAGTGGAAGAGAAGGGGGGAGGTGTTTGTAATTACCTAAAATTGCAAAATTCATTTTTAATATCATTGGGTTGTAAGCGACTCAAGCGGAATATGAGGTGATGTTCCTCCAGCTTTTACACGTGGCCTCTGGTAATGGAGGAGGCTCAGGACAAAATAGTCAGTGTGGGAGTGAGAAAAGTTTAAAGGATAGTAACCGGGAGACCCAGGAGGGACTGAGCTCAAACCTTTTGCAAAATGGTTGGTGAATCTACCTTTGGTCTTGCCAATGTATACAAGGTCACATTTGGAACACCAGATGCAATAGACGTTAGAAGAGGGGGCACATGAACTTGTATCTCACTTGGAAGGATCGCTGGGGTCTCTGGATGGAGTTGAGGGAGGGGTATAGGGACAGGTGTTGCATCTCTTGCGGTTGCAAAGGAAAGTATCTGGGGAGGGGGTGGCTTGGGTGGGAACAGATGAGTGAACCAAAGAATTGCAGAGGGAGTGGTCTCGGAGGAAGATGGAAGTATGGGGTGGGGAGGGTGAGAAGATGTGACTAGTTGTGGAATCACATTGGTGATTACGGAAATGTTGGAGAATGTTTTGAATGCAGAGGCTGGTGTGGTGGGTTAAAAGAGTAACCATCCTTGTTCCACTGGGAAGGAAGGGGAGCAAGATCATACCTATGGGATACAGAGGAGATATGTGTGAGTACCCCATCTATGACAGTAGTGGGAAAACCACGTTTATTAAAGAAATAGAACATCTCAGATGTTCTAGAATAGAAAGTGTCATCTTGGGAGCAGAACCTAGTCAGTGGAGAAGTAGCACAGGAACTGGGCACAAGTGAGTGGAGAAGGAGCATGGGAATCAGCCCCTGTGAAACAGATGTCAAACCACCAGGAATTTCAATAGACAGAGGATTATCAAAGTTTTAGTGTAAGCATAATTCCTAATATGAGAAAAGGTATCGTCTGTAGATTCTACAGTGTAGTCAATGCAGCTAACTGATGCAAATTTAAGAATAAGCAAAAGCTCATTAAAAAGATGTAATTCAAGACAAAAAGTAAAATGATACAGCTTGAAACTCACTCTGTGAGAGTGACAATGGTTTTGTTAGCATGTCAGCAATAAAGCAGAAAGAGGCAAGATTGCCAAAATATTTTTTCAGAGAGACACAAGAAACTCCAGATGCTGGAATCTGGAGGAACAATCAATATACTGGAGGAGCTCAGTGGGTAGAGTGGCATCTGTGGGAGAGAGATATTGTTAATATTTTGCAGATGCTGCTCAACCTGCCCAATCCTCCAGCAGCTTGTTCACAGCTTCTTGAGCAGCCTTCTGAACAACGGTCTCTTGGTCTACATTGAGGCTTGTGTATTTCTCCTTGTCTGTTTAGGTTGGAAATACATTATAGCTATTGGACAGGACAGACTGCAAGATCTCTTTGTCTGTCTCACGTCAATACAAACAACACTATAGTACATTTTTTTGTTATATTACATTATATATGTTATGGGAAATGTATCAGGACGAGGTTACTGATCGCATGGGGAGTATAATCCTGCTGCTGTTGATAATCCACAGACCCTCACACATCTAGTGTTGAGCTGCTGGATGCAATATGTGTACCCCATTTAACATTGTAACATGGCCATACAGTGGAAGAGGGACTTAGCAGGTTTTCCTCTCCTGAAGGACAATGATATTGGACTAACCTGTACAAGATAATGGAGGAAGGTCAAGCAACGATATAGGCAACACACAAAAAAAAAATCAAATTACATTATGGGCCCTCATGCACACATTTTCTCACTACTGTAAGAATGCATTGAAGTCCCTCCAAAATCTGGCAAGATTCAAAGTCTTGCACACACTCCTGGGAAGAAGCACAAGATACAAACTAAGCTGATGTCAGAAGCTATTCTTCAGACACAATCAACCTTGCATGAAACGGAATCCTGGTCAAGGCAAACATCAGATTGTGGCAGAAAAGGAGCAATTGAAAAGTCTGCCATCTATTCCATCTCACCCTGTTTCTATCAGTTGTTTGTTCAGAGGGGGATGGTTGGAATCAAGGCCATAGCTTCTACCTCCACACTAACACCAAAATTCTTCATATTTACTTGCTCTGCTCTGTATCTTCTATACTTAACCGCAAGGGTATAAACTGTTGCAATGATCCCCTAACTACTAAATCAATCTGTATTTTGTATAGCTTTCCTGAACAAGTATTTTTTAGCTGAGATTGGTATTAGATTAAATGTAATGAAGTGATCTATTTGAGTACTGTTATTAACTTCAGGAACAAATGATTGCCGAGGCAACACATTTGCTGTGAGCTTGAAAGGGAATTGGATGATTTTCCAAGTGTAGCTTACATACAGTGCATTCAGAAAGTATTCAGACCCCTTCACCTTTTCCAAATTTTGGTATGTTATAGCCTTATTCTAAAATTGATTAAATTATTTTTTTTATCATCAATCTACACACAATACCCCATAATAAAAAAGCGAAATCAGGGGTTTAGAAATTGTTGCAAAGTAATTAAAAATAAATAACTGAAATATCACATTTACGTACGTATTCGGACCCCTTTACTCAGTACTTTGTTAAGGCACCTTTGGCAGTGATTACAACCACAAGTCTTCTTGGGTATGACGCTACATGCTTGGCACAGCTGTATTTGAGTAATTTCTCCCATTCTTCTCTGCAGATCCTCTCAAGCTCTTTCAGGTTGGATGGGGAGCATTGATGCACAGCTATTTTCAGGTCCCTCCAAAGATGTTCAATCGGGTTCAAGTTCGGGTTCTGGCTGGGCCACTCAAGGACATTCACAGACTTGTCATGAAGCCACCCCTATGTTGTCTTGACTGTGTGCTTAGGGTCGTTGTCCTGTTGGAAGGTGAACTTCCGCCCCTGTCCGAGGTCCAGAACATTCTGGAGCAGGTTTTCATCAAGGATCTCTCTGTACTTTGCTCTGTTCACCTTTCCCTCGATCCTGACTAGTCGCCCAGTTCCTGCCACTGAAAAACATCCCCATAGCACGATGCTGCCACCACCATACTTCACCATAGGTATGGTATTGGCCAGGTGATGAGCGGTGCCTGATTTCCTCCAGACGTGACACTTGGCATTCAGGTTCATCAGACCAGAGAATTTTGTTTCTCATGGTCTGAGAGTCCTTAAGGCAAACTCCAAGCAGGCTGTCATGTGCCTTTCACTGAGGAGTGGCTTCCGTCTGGCCACTCTACCATAAAGGCCTGATTGGTGGAGTGATGCAGATATGGTTGTCCTTCTAGAAGGTTCTCCCATCTCCACAGAGGAACTCTGGAGCTCTGTCAGAATGACCATCGGGTTCTTGGTCACCTTCCTGACCAAGGCCCTTCTCCCCCGATTGCTCAGATTGGCCAGGCAGCCAGCTCTATGAAAAGTCCTGGTGGTTCCAAAGTTATTCCATTTAAGAATAACAGAGGTCACTGTACTCTTCAGGACCTGCAATGCTGCAGAAATTGTTTTATACCCTTCCCCAGATCTGTGTTTCGACATAATCATGTCTCGGAGGTCTCCGGACAATACCTTCGACTTCATGGCTTGGTTTTTGTTCTGACATGCACTGTCAACTGTGGGACCTTATATAGACAGGTGTGCGCCTTTCCAAATCATGTCCATTCAATTTAATTTACCACTGGTGGACTCCAATCAAGTTGCAGAAACATCTCAAGGATAATCAATGGAACAGGGTGAACCTAAGCTCAAATTTGAGTGTCATAGCAAATGGTCTGGATACTTATGTAAATGTGATATTTTAGTTATTTCGTTTTACTTATTTTCCAAAATTTAAAAACACCTGTTTTTGCTTCTTCATTCTGGTCTATTGTGTGTAAATTGATGATAAAAAAATGAATTTAGTCAATTTTGAAATAAGCCTGTAACATTACAAAATGTGGAAAAAGTGAAGGGGTCTGAATACTTTCTGAATGCACTGTAACCATGTTTAAATAGGTAGTCCCCCAATAACCAAGATTTCTTCCATGTTTTTGATTTGCAAAAGTTGAAAGGGTATTTCTTATAGTTTCTTTCCTAAGTGTTTTTTTTGTTTCTTTATATTTTTGCCTCGCTTGCAGGTAGTGCCTCCATTGCAGTGAGATGGATAAAGTGATGATGACTGGAGGATGCTCATCTAATTTGTAATGTGTAATCTTACACTTTTCATTTTTATTATATACTAGACCAAGTGGGGGTGGGGGAGGAGGGGAGCAGGAGATGGGAGGAAAGAGAGGGTGGAAAGGGGGGCTGAGAGGGGGAAAGGGAAGGGGGAGAAGGGGTGGGAAGGGGGGAGAGGGGTGAGAGAGAGGGGGGGGAGAGGGCGAGAGAGTGAGGGAGGGGGAGAGAGGGAGGGGGAGAGAGGGAGGGGGAGAGAGAGGGGGAGGGGGAGGGAGAGGGGGAGGGAGAGGGGGAGAGAGAGGGGGAGAGAGAGGGGGAGGGAGAGGGAGAGGGGGGAGAGAGGGGGAGAGAGGGGGAGGGAGGGAGGGAGTGAGGGTGAGAGGGAGAGAGAGATATCTGAGGACAGTGAAAAGCAGTGGGGTGGGGCAGCCGGCCGTGGCTTCCGACAGCGTGACAGAGCAGGGCCAGGCCGGGGGGGTGGGGGGGGAGGGGGCCAGACAATCGTGTATAGGATCTTTGGTGGAGAGGAGAGGGAGGAAGGAGAGGGGAGGAGGTGAGAAGAGGAGTGGTGGGGGGTTGTGGAGGGGAGCCGTGCTGCCAAATCAAGAGAGCGAGAGAAGCGACTACTGACTCTGGAAACCCACAGCTGGAATGAACGCGCAGGGCTTCACGAGCTGCGCCAACTGTGATGAGAAGCTTCAGCGCGTGATCCTATAGCGGAACGGAGCTGTAGAATGTTTGTTCTGCAGAATTTATGAGGAGTAGATTCAGCGCATGAAGATTCGCTGCCCTGAGATCTGTAGAACAAAGAAGCTATAGCGGAATGGAGCTGTAGAATGTTTGTTTCTCGATCTTTCTGTGCCTTTAACCCACAGCGGCGGGGGGGAGCAGGGCCTGGAGGCAGATGGGCCTGGATTGGTGAGCATGTGGGCATTGTCATGTCAGCAGCTGGTAAGCGGCATTTATATTTTAAAAATTGAGTCTGGTTTTTGAGGAGATACGTTTCACATGCAAAATAACACACACTTTTAAAAGTATACTAGACCAAGTGCAGACCCGTTGGGTCTGTTCCCCCGACGTGTGGTTGCAGGGGGGAGGGAGGGAAGGGAGGAGGGGAGAGAGGGGAGAGAGGGGTAGGGGAGGGAGGGGGAGAGGTGGGGGATGGGGAGAGAGAAGCGGAAGTGGGGAGGGAGGATGAGAGGTGTAGGGGAGAGTGGCGGAAGTGGAAGCGAGAGAGGGGGAAGGGGGAGTGGTCGAAGAGGGAGAGAGTAGTAGGGGAAAGGGATGGGGAGATAGGGAGAGAGGATGGGTGAGGGAGAGAGGTGGGGTGGGAGAGGGGTGGGGGAAGGGAGAGAGGTGGAAGAGTGGGAGGGAGAGAGGGGTAGGGGAGTGGTGGAAGTTGGAGAGAGGGAGGGGAGGGTGGTGGGGGAGTGGTGGAAGAGGGAGAGAGGGGTAGGGGAAGGGGTGGGAGGGAGTGGTGGAAGTGGCACAGGGGTAGGGGGAAGGGGGTGGGGGAGAGAGGGAAGGGGAAGGTGGAGAGAAGGATGGGGTGGGGGAGAGAGGGAAGGGGGTTGGAGGAGGAGGGGGGTGAGGGGAGTAGAGAGGGGTGGGGGAAGGGGAGGGGGACGAGGGGGAGATGAGAGCAGAGGGGTGGTGGAGAAGATGGGAGGAAATGGACAGGTAGTGGGGAGAAAAGAGAGGGGGAGGAAGAGGGGGAGGGGAGGTAGAGAGAGAGTGGAGGGGGAGAGAGAGGGAGAGAATGGAAGGGGAGAGAGAGAAAGGGGAGGGAGAGTTGACTTTCCTGTTGAACTAAATCAAATAATAAGATTTTGAAAATGAAAAATAATTTAGATCGATCACTGTCAAGAAACGAAGTCCGAATTACCGTTGGGGAAGAATGTTCTGGAAAAGGTTTCAAAGGCAACGTGAGCAAGCCACGTTCCCCCCAGTCACATGTGTGGGGGATAGTGGTACAGTGTCCCCCAGTCACATTTGTGGGGGATAGTGGTACAGTGTCCCCCAGTCACATTTGTGGGGGATAGTGGTGCAGTGTCCCCCTAGTCACATGTGTGGGGGATAGTGGTACAGTGTCCCCATAGTCACATGTGTGGGGGATGAGGTACAGTGTCCCCCTAGTCACAAGTATGGGGGAAGTGGTACAGTGTCCCTCCAGTCACATGTGGGGGGGATATTAGGTGGTACAGTGTCCCCTAATGACATGTGGGGGGATGAGGTACAGTGTCCCCCTAGTCACATGTGTGGGGAAGTTGTACAGTGTCCCTCTAGTCACATGTGTGCGGGAAGTGGTACAGAGTCCCCCTAGTCACATGTGGGGGGGGGGGGGAATGAGGTACAGTGTCCCCCTAGTCACATGTGTGGGGGAAGTTGTACAGTGTCCTTCTAGTCACATGTGTGGGGGAAGTGGTACAGAGTCCCCCTAGTCACATGTGGGGGGATGAGGTACAGAGTCCCCCTAGTCACATGTGTGGAAGTGGTACAGTGTCCCCTAATCACATGTGGGGGGGGGGGATGAGGTACAGTGTCCCCCTAGTCACACGTGTGGGGGAAGTTGTACAGTGTCCCTCTAGTCACGTGTGGGAGAAGTGGTGCAGAGAGAGGGTGGGGGAGGGAGAGAGGTGTGGTGGGAGAGGGGTGGGGGAACGGAGAGCGAAGTGAAAGAGTGGGGAGGGATGGGGAGAGGGGTAGGGGGAGTGGTGGAACAGGGAGAGAGGGGTAGGGGAAAAGGGGTGCGCGGGAGAGAGGGTAGGGAGGGGGAGAGAAGTGGAAGAGTGGGGTGGAAGGGAGTGGTGGAAGATGGACAGGGGTGGGGGAAGGGGGTGGGGGAGAGAGGGAAGGGGCAGGGGGAGAGAAGGAAGAATTATCTGTTCAATATGAATTAAATTGAAAATAAAGATAACGTTTGATAAACACGGCTGTGGAAATTGGCAAAGAAAAAAGCAATCTCTTCAAAGTGGAGTCCTTTGAATAAAGAGAGCATATTAAATAAAACGGGAAAATGTGTGTTAATTTGGCGGAGCAAATAACGGAGAACTTAATAAAAAGAATTATTCAAATATAAATAAATATTGAAAACATCGTCTACCTTTTGAAAAAAGTGTAAATCGATAATAAGATTTTCAAAACAAAAGTGTCAAATGAAAAATGAAAAAACGGCAGAAATCCAGCGTTTAGATCGATCGCTGTCGAGAAACGAAGTCCGAATGACCGTTGGGGAAGAATGTTCTTGAAAAGGTTTCCAAGGCAACGCGAGCTGGCAATGTCCCCCCAATCACATGTCCACACAGGCTGCGGGGGGAGGGGCCGGGGCAGGGGCAAAGACAGATGTAAATGAGATCCATTGCGATTGCCCATTTGTGAGGGATAGCATTGTGACATCACACAATGGAACGTGCTGGAACATCAGGCGGGGGAGGGGGGTGGCTGGGGCAAAGGCAGATGTAAATGAGATCTGTTCCGATTGGCTATCTGTGAGCATTGGGCATTGTGACATTCTATGGGTGAGAGCAGTTTGATTTTCGAAAAGGTGGGGGGGGGGGGGGAAGAATTTTATTAAAAACGGTGTACGTAACGACGTCCAAACGTGACGGGGAGCACCTTTGGGAACGCACAAGCATAACGTCTGGCGGTGGGAAAAACGGCGGCGTCCGAGGGTCCGGTTTTGGCGGAGCGTGACATCAAAGGGCGGAGACGCGGCAGACGATTGTCGCAGGCAGCCACACAGTTTTTATATATATATATATGATAGATTTGAATGTAGAGTTTGTAAATATAGATTCACATATATTATAATCAGACCTCTTTTGGCACCAAGGGTTGGAAGAAACAATCCATCAGTTTCAGGAGACTGAAGGTTAGGTTACTGTCCATTGAGGTAATCACTTCTTTCACAGATTTCCGCACAAGAGAAATTGACTCCTGTGACAAAAAGGAGATAAGATTTTATTTATGAAATTGATTTTTTTTAAAAATATTTATTGGAAGCAATTGTACAAAAGACATGACAATGTTACAACTTTGTGAACAGCTTCGATTTTAACACTTTCCAAACAGAACATTAAATTAAAAACAGAAGAGAGAGAGAAAAGAAAGAAAGAAGAAAAAAGAGGAGGTATATCCATCAACCCACCCATGTGCTCGCTCACCCAGCTCTATGATCAGTTCGAATTTGTGGTCAATCTATTTTAAAAAATTGTTCCGGTTTATCATTGAAGACGAACCTAATTCTCTCTAGATGTAGTTTATCCGTCATTTCTGTAATCCACACCTTCACTGAAGGGACTACAGTCTTTTTCCAGAATTCAAGTGTACGTTTTTTTGCTGATATTAGACCGTAATCGAGAAAGCGTCGTTGAGAGACCGTTAGATTGCTACATGGATATTTCCAGTATTATTAATTTTGGGTCAGGCTCTAATGGGGTTTTCAGTGTTTTGGAGATGACGCTGAATACTTCTGTCCAAAAACGTTCTATTTTTGTACACAGTACAAAACTGTGGGTAAAGGAGGCTTCTTGAGACTGAGATTTATCGCAAGGAGGGGAAACACTGGGGAAAATCTTGCCCAGTTTGGTTTTTGAGTAATATAGCCTGTGCAGCACTTTGAACTGTATCGGGCAGTGTCCGGCATTTAAGGAGCAATAGTGGGGGTGTATTGTAACCTTTCGTCCCATATATCGTTGGAGATTTGTTGACTCATCTCATCCTCCCATGCGCGCCTATAAACCTCAGTTGATGGGGTATTGATGTTTTGAAGGACATTGTAAATGTAGGATATCAACTTCTCTGTATCTGCATGTCTATTTAATCACTCATCAAGTTTGTCTGGACCTGCAGAGGAGTAGTCTTGCCTGTATGTTCTCACATAGTCCCTAACCTGGAGGTATCTGAAAAATTGAGCAGTATTCAGATCGTATTTCTCCTGCAATTATTGGAAGGAGGAAAGAGTCCCCTTCTGATAAAGATCTCCCACAGTGTTGATTCCCCTGTTCTTCTGTTGGGCGTAAACACCATCTAAAATAGAGGGTTTAAAAGAGAGATTGTTTGCAATAGGAAGAAAGAGAGACATGTCTCTCAATTTGAGACTGAGCTTCAACTGTTTCCAGATACGAATAATACCAAGCATTATATGGGTTATGCTCATACTTTGCCTTATTCAGGGATATTGGAGACAGGACAATCGAGCCTATGGAGAAGGGCAAGCAATTTTCTCTTTCCATTTTTAGCCAGTTTGCCTGTTGGTGCGAATCATCCAGCCAGAAAATGATGGTTTTAATATTTGTTGCCCAATAGTAAAAGAGGAAATTAGGTAAGGCTACTTCTCCATTCTCTTTGGATTTGCACAGATGTCGTTTATGTATTTGGTGGTTTTTGTAGTTCCAAATGAAATTAGTAACAATGGAATCCATTTTTTTGAAGAAAGATTTGGGAAGATCTATCGGTATTGTCTGGAATAGATATAAAAGCTGCGGGAGAAAGATCATCTTTACGGTATTTAGTCTGTCGAGGAGGGAAATAGACAATTTTTTTCCAAACTTGAATATAAGTATGAAGTTTTGTGATTAATGGAGCGAAATTTGTTTTAAACAGAAAGGAATATTTCTTGGTAACATAAACTCCGAGGTATCTGAATTTTTCAGTAACAATTCTAAAGGGAAACTGTTGGACTGGGTGACGTCTTGTTCGTTTATTGGCATAATTTCGCTTTTATTCCAATTAATTCTGTAGCCAGAGAAGGATCTATAGTGGATAGTAAATTTGGGATTCTGGTTCGGGGGTTAGTAATGTATAAAAGTACAATGTTTGCATACAGGGAAATGTTGTTCATTGTGTATTTAGTATTGTATCCATATATGCCTGGGGGGGACCTAATACTCTCAGCAAGAGGTTCTATGGCTAATGCAAATAGTATTGGGGGAGAGAACGCATCCTTGTCTATTGCCCCCGAATAGGTAAAATTTAGATTAAAGTATTTGATTTGTTAGTATTCTGGCGATCGGATTGGTATGTAGAAGCTCCACCCATGAGATGACGTTTTCGCCCAATTGGAATTTTTCAAACACTGTGAAAAGATAAGACCATTCAACTTGGTCGAAAAAATTGATTTATCTTAAGAGACATTTCCTATATGTTCCAAAATAGAACAAAAAAACAATAATTTATCTTGTTGAAATCAAGCTCTGACATATTCGCTCTGATTCATGTCTAATTGAACAGCATAATTTCCTAGCTGCAGTGAAACTCCATTAATCCAGTATGCTTGGCTTTGGTAATGAAGGGCAAGCAGATTTTCCAGACTATTGGAGTTTATTCCTATTAATTCTCTCTATGTAACCACACAAGGTCAGATAGTGATATTGAGAGGATTCTCCCGACGTCGGAGCACCATCACCCGGTGAGAACGGCCTGGACCCATCGGGCTTCCGTGAAGGCGACTGCGGAAGCCTCAATAGGCCCGACTATGGGTGGACATGGGGATGGGGACTGGACTTTGTGCCTTCCCTCATAATGGGACCATTGTGGGGGGATGACTTTATGTTTAAATTCCTTTATTATTGTTATGTTGTATTCTTTTTTAATGTGCTGCAATGGCAATCAGCATTTCACTACACCATTTGGTGTACGTGACACATAAAGAACCTTAGAACCTTAGATAATGCATTTGTGTTACTGTACGTGTTACAAACGATGAAGTAGATACATTACATAAGCACCTTGGGATGAATTGACAATCAATTATTTGGACAATTCTGAAAGTTTAGGTAAACGATGAAGAAAACGTTACACTTGGACCTTGAATTGGTTCCAAGGCAATTCCAATCGGGAGCTATAGAACCGTTTACAAATTACTTTGGAAATTAACAAGCAAAAAAGCATTAAAAAAAGTTGTCTTGCAAAATTACCTCCCAGTAGTCATCAGACACATTATTTCTTTACAGTCTGTCATTTTCACCATGGGTGGCCATAGAAATTGACGAGCAATCAATTTTATTGACACTGGGTGGATGATACATTATTGAACAATGTAACAGAAAGCCTTTGTGTTAAAGAAGGAACTGCAGATGCTGGAGAATCGAGGGTTACACAAAAAGCTGGAGATACTCAGCGGGTGCAGCAGCATCTAAGGAGCGAAGGAGATGGGCGACGTTTCGGGTCGTGACCCTTCTTCAGACTGGTGAGGGATCAGGGAAACGAGAGATATAGACAGTGATGTGGAGGATAAAGATCAATGAATGAAAGATATGCAAAAAAGTATCGGTGATAAAGGAAACAGGCCATTGTAAGCTGTTTGTAGTGTGAAAATGAGAAGCTAGTGCGACTTGGGGGGGGGGGGGGGGGGGGGGATAGAGAGAGAAGGAATGCCAGGGCCCGAGGACTGAGGGAGAGGTGGGAAGCGGAGGAGGCAGCCTGGGTTAACAGAATTGAGAAAATTCAATGTTTAAGCCCAGAGGATGCAGACTCCCCAAGCGAAATATGAGGTGCTGTTCCTCCAACTTGCTGTGTTGCTCACTCTGGCCATGGAGGAGGCCCAGGACCGAGAGGTTGGATACGGAATGGGAGGGGGAGTTGAAGTGCTGAGCCACTGGGAGGTCGGGTTGGTTATTGCGGACCGAGCGGAGGTGTTCGGCGAAACAATCGCCCAGCCTCCGCTTGGTCTCACCGATGTAGATCAGCTGGCATCTGGAGCAACGGATGCAGTAGATGAGGTTGGAGGAGGTGCAGGTGAACCTCTGTCGGACTTGGAAGGACTGCTTGGGTCCCTGAAAGGAGTGGATGGGGGAGGTGAAGGGACAAGTGTAGCATCTCTTGCGGTTGCAAGGGAAAGTGCCCGGGGAAGGCAAGGCAAGGCAATGCAAGTTTATTTATATAGCACCATTCATACAAGCTGCAATTCATAGTGCTTTACAAAAGAAACAAGAGAACAAAATAGTTTAAAAACATTGCAGAACCACAATACAACACAGGACAACAAAATAGCCAATAAGCCAATTGTATGAATAGTAAAGCAAAATCACTAAAATATTAAGGCGATTTTAAGAGCACATAAAAAGGTTAAAACAAGAGGATTAGAATTACCCGCATGTAGGGTCATGAGAAGGCTACATCAAACAATAGTGTCTTTAGGCCTGACTTAAATGTGGTTACGGACTGTGCACACCTCAGGTGTTCGGGGAGCCTTTTCCACAGGTGTAGAGCATAGAAACTGAATGCTGCTTCAGCCCTTTTTGTTCTCACCCTGGGAACATGGAGTAGACCTGTCCCTGAAGACCTGAGGAGTCTAGGTGGGGTGGAGCGGGAGGGAAGGGAAGAATTGACAAGGGAGTTGTGGAGGGAGCAGTCTTTGTGGATTTTGCCTTCCACACTACAAACAGCACTTCAACTCCCCCGCCCATTCCATATCCGACCTCTCGGGCCTGGGCCTCCTCCATGGCCAGAGTGCGCAACACCGCAAGTTGGAGGAACAGCACCTCATATTCCGCTTGGGGAGTCTGCATTCTCTGGGCTTAAACATTGAATTTTCTCAATTCTGTTAACCCAGGCTGCCTCCTCCCATTCCCACCTCTCCCTCAGCTCTCGGGCCCTGGCATTCGTTCTCTCTCTATCTCCCCCCCCACCCAAGTCGTTCTCTCTCTATCTCCCCCCCACCCAGGACCTAGCTTCTCATTTTCACACTACAAACAGCTTACAATGGCCTGTTTCCTTTATCACCGATACTTTTTTGCATATCTTTCATTCACTGTTCTTTATCTCTCCACATCACTGTCTATATCTCTCGTTTCCCTGATCCCTGACCAGTCTGAAGAAGGGTCTCGACCCGAAACGTCGCCCATCTCCTTCGCTCCTTAGATGCTGCTGCACCCGCTGAGTTTCTCCAGCTTTTTGTGTAACCAACAGAAAGCCTTTACTGTTTTTAGTTTGGACTTGCACTTGCAGTAACAAAAATAACCAAATAACTATTAAAAAGACCTTCAAATTTTGAAAATCCTGCAAGAAAAAAGCTTTCTTAACATGAGTTTGAAACTCTCAAGCCCCTAAACCTATTTATCTCATTGACACATTAGTTTTTATAACATCGTGTTCTATAATGCGAGTTACTGACCTCCAGGAAAGAATGAAAGAGAAACTGCAATTTTGTTTTGTAGGGTTCTATGGATGGGGGGACTTTATTCAGCCAGCATTCAATAAATGGTTCAAGCCCTAAAATGCTCGGTTCCAGGTAGACCATCCCGCAGCGGGACACAGTGGCAGGAGAGGCCACTGCCAGGTCCTGCACCTCAAACATCATTGTCATTACCTTAAAAAGAAAAAAATAATAATGTCATCTCACTGGTATCAAACTTTAATCTTAAAATAAGATTGTATGAAGATCTTTCTGATTAAACGTTTGAAGGAAATAGTCAACAGAGACAATTTTCACCACATCAACATGAAGAAAAATAGAATGCTCTATAAACTTCTGAGATGGATGCAAGAGAGAACTAAATTGTAGATGAAATAAAGGTGAGAAAAGTAAAGAAATTAACATTTAGTTTGAATCATATGATCTGAATGGTTATAACAAAATGTCAGTGGGGTGGAGAAGCTGAGGATACCGAGAAATTGCTAATTGCCCTGGAGTATGTTTAGAGAAAAATGTAGGTAGGTCTTGCTGCCTATATTGTGGGCTGCCTGGTAACAGTACCATTCCAAAGTCTCTCCCAATCCAAGTGTATAAATCAGAAAATTGAAGTTATATTAAATTAAACTAAATTGAAGATAGGTCATAGATTTTTTTAATTGAAATGTTTTGACTACAAATTGAAAGTACATTCTAATCATTAAGCGAGATCAGATTTATCTTCTAAATTGCATAATTTACAATGCAGTGCAAGATCAGAAATACTTCGACAATGCCAAAACAAGCTGAGAAGGCTGATATAAGACCAGTAGGATCCTTGGCATAGAGAAACAGTGAATACAAATCAGGTTCTGTAAAATTGTAAATTTAGGCAACTCAGCAAATCGGATAACATCTGTGGAGAGAGAAATAGAGTTTAACTTTTCAGGTTAAAGGCCTTTCATCAGAATTGCTAAACATTACAGATATAGTAAGCAGAAACAGTAGAGGTTAAGTTTCAGGTTGCTCGGCGCTTTTATTTTGAACTTGAAAAGGTTTTGACAGATACTAGGCAAATCAGAAGAAGGGTAGGATAGGAAAGAGAATCTAAGGGAGGGAAGGGGTTAATTGAGCTGGGGGGGGGGGGGGCTTGGATAATTAAGTTGCCAAGGAATCATACTGCAAGCAAAAACAGAATGGTAATGGGACGATAAGAAGCAAAGATGATCCCAGAGGAGTTATAAATGTTAGTATTAGGCACCAGGGGGAGCATGTTTACCTATTTTGGACACATCACTTTAGGAATAGGGCGGCACAGAGGCACAGTGATAGAGCTGCTCCCTCACAGCACCAGAGACCCAGGATCGATCCTGACTCTAGACGTTGTCCGTGCGAGGTTTGTATGTTTTCCCTGTCACCATGTAGGTTTTCTCCCATGCTCAGGTTTCTTCCCACATTTCAAAGACATGCAGGTTTGTAGGTTAATTGGCTTCTGTAAATTGCCCCTACTATGTAGTATGCAAAAGTGGGATAACATAGAACTAGTGTACGGGTATCAGTGGTCGGCGTGGACTCAGTGGGTCAAAGGACCTTTTTCCACGCTGTGTCTCCAAACTAAATAGTAAAGCTTATAATGGCATAATATAATGACTTCAGTTACATACATGTAAATACCAGAAAATCTGGAGTTGTTCCCCAAGGAGCAGATTTGAATGACTTGTTCATTATCACACAGGGTTCTGATATAGTTGTTAAATAATAGCTATTACCACTGGCAAAAGGTTGATAATCAGAATTATTGTGATTGGCAAAATATTCAAATGCAATATGAGAATTAACAACAGGCAGATGCAATGGGTTTAGTTCCAAGTCTTCTGAGATACTCTCCCCTCCCACCCCCCCAACCCTCCCCCTCTTCACCCTCAAAGTCAATATTAAGGTCTTGGTGAAGATAGATACAAAAAGCTGGCCAGTCTGACGAGGGTCTCGACCCGAAACGTCAAACATTCCTTCTCTCCAGAGATGCTGCCTGACTCGCGGAGTTACTCCACCTTTTTGTGTCTATCTTCGGTTTAAACCAGCATCTGCAGTTCCTTCCTACACTTAAGGTCTTGGTGTCTTTGTTACTGTTCCCCGTAGTTATTTGATTCCGACTTTTGGGTTTCTCTACAATTTGCATATTCTTCATATTTATCTACCTCACTGAGTTTGATTATTTCTCCAGAGCTGAGGCATAGCTTCTTGTTATCATCCAAGACGGTGTTCATGTTTTCAATCCATACAGCATCTACTGGTCCATCAAACATGTACCATTTTTTCATTTGGTCAGTGGCTGCTGCTCCAACACGAATTAGTGATGATAAAATGCCATCCGTCCTGAAAAAAAGACAAGAACAGTGTGTGTAGTACCTGGATAACATGACAGATATGTAATGGAAAGCATTGCAATTATTCTGTGGTTTACTATACATAAAGGTTTATTTTTTTTAATTTATGAAAACTCTTTTCATGAACCAGTGCAATTGTTAGTTTCAGTAGTGGATAACCAGCTGAGAAGAGAAGTGCAGGAGATTCAAAGCACCCATTAGTATTCCTGAGTGGCGGCTCCTGGTGGTGTACAAAAAGAAGGCAAGCACTAGTGGCGTGGCCTTTTGGGAGCGGCTATGTATTGGGAGTGGCCATGTTAGGCGAAAGTTCTATCTGAGGGAAAGCATAGCGGGTATCACTCATAAAACTTTGGTGAGGAGGCTGAGTGGACGGTGTTGGCAGGAAAAGGAAAGGTCTGTTTTGTATCTCTTCCTTGGTCTTAATGCATTAGGGATGGCAGTTAGTTATATTAATTATTAATGTAATATATATTATTTTTATAATCCCAACGTTGGGATTGTACTGTAAGCCCCCACAGGAATTAGAGGATCAAATATGTCTGGAGATCATCAGCAGCTGCAAGATTAATAGGGTTTCTATATCCGTATTTATTTTACACTGTGAGAAGGACTTAAAGGAACCAATTGTACTTACCATTCATGAGTTAAAGCATCAAATTCTCCATACAACTGACCCATGGTGATAGACTTGGGGTTGAGAACAAACACACAGACTTTTTCATACTTTTCTCCGCTGACTGATTTTTTCCCCTTTAAATTTGTCAGTGCTTCTGCTAAGACTTCATAACACTAGGCAAAGAGAGAACAAATTAGAAGTATCACCTCAATGTTCTAAAGGATCTCTACTTTTACTAAAGTAAAATAGATGTCAATTTATGCTGATTTTGAAGTGATGGCACCAAATAGTATTCAGTAGTGGCAAAGACCTGAGATAAAAGAACAAAAATTGTGAGATGAGGAGATAAGGATAGAAGAGGTGCAAATTGTGAAGCAGACGAAAAAAATATAGTTGAAAGAGGACAGGGAGACATGTGGCCTTACTTTGGCAGTGGAATAGGTCCAGGACTGATAGGTCAGTATAGGAATGGGAACGAAAGTTAAAATGATAAGCGACCTAGAGATCCAACAGGCCTTGGCGAACTGAGTGTGGTCAAATGGTCACCTAGTCTACGTTTGTCTTGCCGATGTAATGATTCCAGCAGACCTTGACTCAGCAGCACCTCTTCTAACCTCATCTACTGCATTTGGTGTTCCCAATGTGGCTTCATTTATTTCCACTTTGGAGTGGCATGGTGGCTCAGCAGTAGAGCTAATGCCTTACAGTGCTGACAGCACTGGAGACCCGGATCCATTCTCCATTCCTGTTCACCATCTACACCTTGGACTTCGGATATAGTTTGGTCTGCAGCCACCTGCAGAGATTTTCAGATGAGTCTGCAATTGCGGGCTGCATCAGTGCATGGAGGGATACAGAGGTACAGTCAACGACTTTGTTGAGTGGTGTGGGCTGAATCACCTGCAGCTCAAAACCGGGAAGACTAAGAAGTTAATGGTGGACTTTAGGAGGAGAGGAAAACCCCTGTCCCTTATCACCATCAATCATGCAGATGTGCAGTTTAGCTGGGAGAACAAATACCTTGGAGTGTACCTGAACAGTAAACTGGACTGGTCCAGGAACACTGAGGCCCTGTACAAGAAGGGACAGAGCCGCCTGTACTTTTTCAGAAGGCTCCACTTACATAGAAAATAGGTGCAGGAGTAGGCCATTCGGCCCTTCGAGCCTGCACCGCCATTCAATATGACCATAGAAACATAGAACCATAGAAAATAGGTGCAGGAGTAGGAGCCATTAGAACCATTCAATATGATCATGGCTGATCATCCAAATCAGTATCCTGTACCTGCCTTCTCTCCATACCCCCTGATCCCTTTAGCCACAAGGGCCACATCTAACTCCCTCTTAGATATGGCCAATGAACTGGCCACAATTACCTTCTGTGGCAGAGAATTCCAGAGACTCACCACTCTCTGTGTGAAAAATGTTCTGGACCCCCAACATCGGGAACAATCTTCCTGCATCTACCCTATCCAACCCCTTAAGAATTTTGTAAGTTTCTATAAGATCCCCCCTCAGTTTTCTAAATTCTAGCGAGTACAAGCCAAGTCTATCCAGTCTTTCCTCATATGAAAGTCCTGACATCCCAGGGACCAGTCTGGTGAACCTTCTCTGTACCCCCTCTATGGCAAGAATGTCTTTTCTCACTGCCTGCCATTCTGAAAAGGATCCGTTTACTCCTACCCTTTGCTTCCTGTCTGCCAGCCAGTTCTCTATCCACATCAATACTGAACCCTCAATATCGTGTGCTTTTGTTTGTAGTACTAATCTCTTATGTGGGACCTTGTCGAAAGCCTTCTGAAAGTCTAGATATAGACATCCACTGTTTCTCCCTTATCCACTCTGCTAGTTATAGCCTCGAAAAAGTCTATAAGATACGTCAGATATGATTTACCTTTCGTAAATCCATGCTGACTTTGTCTAATGATTTCACCACTTTCCAAATGTACTGCATATCCCATCTTTAATAACTGACTCTAGCAGTTTCCCCACTACCGATGTTAGACTAACTGGTCTATAATTCCCCATTTTCTCTCACCCTCATTTTTTTAAAAAGTGGGGTTACATTAGCTACCCTCCAATCCTCAGGAACTCTTAGCCAGGCATTTCCCATTTAAGGGTTCCCAATCTTGTCTGCCGTATTTCTAAGGCATTTTGAAAAATTATCACTAATGCATCCACTATTTCTGTGGCTACTTCCTTGAGTACTCTGGGATGCAGACTATCTGGCCTTGGGGATTTATTGGCCTTTAATCCATTCAATTTACCCAACACCACTTCCTGGCTAACCTGGATTTCAGTTCCTCCACCTTATTTGACCCCCGGTCCCCTGCTATTTCCGGCAGATTATTTATGTCTTTCTTAGTGACCTTGTTCCCCATGTCCTTGTTCCCCATGATCAATTCACCCGTTTCTGACTGCAAGGAACCTACATTTGTTTTAACTAATCTCATTCTCTTCACATATCTATAAAAACCTTTGCAGTCAGTTTTTATGTTCCCTGCCAGTTTTCTTTCATAATCTATTTTCTCTTTCCTAATTAAGCCCTTTGTCCTACTCTTCTGGACTCTGAATTTCTCCCAGTCTTCTGGTAGGCTGCTTTTTCTGGTTAATTTGTAAGCTTCATCTTCTGTTTTTATACTATCCCTGATTTCCCTTGTTATCCATGGATGCACTATCTTCCCTGATTTATTCTTTTGCCAAACTGGAATGAACAATTGTTGTAGTTCATCCATGCAGTCTTTAAATACCTTCCATTGCACATCCACTGTCAACCCTTTAAGAATCACTTGCCAGTCTATCTTGGCCAATTCATGTCTCATACCTTCAAAGTTACCTTTGTTTAAGTTCAGAACCCTTGTTTCTGACTTAATTATGTCACTCTCCATCCTAATGAAGAACTCAACCATATTATGGTCATGTGGACACCTTCAAAGTCTGCAATAAAATGCTGCAGATGTTCTACATTTTGGTGGTAGCCAGTGCCATCTTTTTTGTTGCCTTGTGCTGGGGCAGGAGGGCAAAGGCTGCGAACGCTAATAGGATCAACAAACTCATCAGGAAGGCTGGCTCCTTCCTGGGGGCGGAGTTGGATTCATGGGAGGTGGCCTTGGAGGGGATGATGCTACTCAAACTGCGCAGCCTCCTGGACATACAGACTGGTTCCACCAAGATGCAGGATAGGACGCTACAGGAGATCCTTCTTCCCTTTGGCTCTCAAACTGTACATCTCCTCCCCCTTTTGTTGTGGGGTAGACTGAGACTGACTCCCTCCCCCCTCCAATCTGCACATCCCCAATCCGTTCCACCCGTCACTTTAATTTCATGTTTCATGTATTTTGTGTTTTTATGACTGTTGGGAGATTAATTTCCCTCCTGGAATAAATACAATTCTATCATATTGTATCGTATTAATCGATCCTGACTACAGGGTTGTCTGCATGGAGTTTGTACATTCTCGCTGTGACTGCGTTGGTTTTCTCTATGATCTTCGGTTTCTTCCAACACTCCAAAGATATACAAGTTTGTAGGTTAATTGGCTTGGTATAAATGCGAAAATAGTTCCTAGTGTGTGTATGATAGCGCTAATGTGCAGGGAACGCTGGCTGGTGCGGACTTGGTCGGCCGAAGGGCCTGTGTTGTATCTCTGAACTAAACTAAACTAAACAAAACATCGGCGAGACCAGGCTTAGATTAGGGGACCATTTCTTGGAACACTTGCACTCAGTCCGCGAAGGCCTGCTGGATCTCCCGGTTATAATCACTTTAACTCTCTCCCCATTCCCATACTGACTTTAGTGTTCTGGGCATCCTCTATTGCCAGAGTGAGGCCACACTTAAACTGAAGGAAGAGCATCTCATATGCTTTGGTAGCTTACAATCTAACAGTATGAACATTGAATTCTCAATTTTTGATAACTGATCCAGAAACAGCCCTCATCCCCTTTAAACCCCCTTTTCATCCTCTCTTGTGGTTCACCTGGATTTGCACCAATTTCTGCCCCTCCCCCTGCCCCCTTCCCTCCTTCCTCTGACTGCACAAATTGCACCATTCCAACCCTAT